>OY728138.1:1875956608-1878491608 GCA_963277665.1 Viscum album
TTGTGGACGTGGTAGTTGACATGTACACATAACTAACATTATCAATTTATAATAGATAGAATAGTGAAAAGTTAGGTAATATATTATAATTAAATAAGAATATTTATTTCATAAATATTATATATAAACAATTAATACATCATAATAACAAATCCTAAATGATGGTCATATAAAATTAATCATATCACTACATGGAGGTAGTAGTGCACACCTAATCACGAGTAATCCTTCAATTTATCATTTGACGGAATGAAGGTTTAAAATAGTTATGTGATCATATTAATAAAAATTAAGTATATTTAATATAATAGAGATATAATTTTATTATTAATTCTATATATTTATTGGAGATATAGTAATAAATGAAATTCAATGTACTCAGTTAAGTGTTATTCCGATTTATTGAGGAACCTCCTTTGGCTTACTCCTTATTCCATAAAACGATGATATTATGATCCATCCATTACTTATTGTATGCATAGAGGGGTATAAAAAATGACTTTATATTGGTACATTATGATTAAATATGATTTTATGTTTTTATAATAAAGTATATGGCGTGCCCTATTATATGTGAGGGATAGGGCACACATAGATTTGTTCAAGTGATTAAAATTTATTAACGTCTTTATCAAGCCAAATGATTCTAATTGTCCAGTTATGGGATCATATTAATAAAAATTAAGTATAATTAATATAATAGAGATATAATTTTATTATTAATTTTATATATTTATTGGAGTTATAGTAATAAAAGAAAATCAATGTACTCAGTTAAGAGTTATTCCGATTTATTGAAGAACCTCCTTTGGCTTACTCTTTATTCCATAAAACGATGATATTCTGATCCATCCATCACTTATTGGATGCATAGAGGGGTGTTAATAATGTCTTTATGTTGGTACTTTATAATTAAAGATGATTTTATGTTTTTATAATAAAGGATATGGTGTGTCCTATTATATTTTAGGGAGAAGGCACACATAGATTTTTTCAAGTGATTAAAATATATTAACGTCTTAGTTAAGCCAAATGATTCCAATTGTCCAATTATATAATGTTAAGATAATATATGGTCTAAATATCCTCAGTAAATAATTATTCTAAAAAATTTATGTGGTAATATTACACTCTTCTCTTAGTTTAACCCCCAGTAAACTCATTCTAACTATAAACATGCTAATCACTTTTTTCTATTTATAATATTAATTATGAAAAAAATGAAAGTGAACACATTAAAAAAATTATGAGTCAAAATTTTTATCCAATTTTATAAAATTCATTTTTTTAAATTGGAGTGATTAGTTGTCAAAATATTCAAGAAAAATGAAATGAAAACCAATTTTTTGAAAAATGCATTTTAAGTATAAAATTGAATTTAATTTCATTCATGTCATAGTAAACCCAGTAAAATTAATGTTAAAAAATCATTGAATTTATAATCTAAAAAAGTCATTAAAATTATTAATAAAGAGTGATTTATTTAATTAATAATGATAAAATTTGATTTCCCACTTTATTTTTTTGAAAAATTTTTTTAAGTCTAAAAACAAACCTATTAAAAATCAGATATATTACTATTTCATGTGTAATTAATTAGATTATTTATAATTAAATGGAGAATTATTTTACTTTAAAATCCAATTAAAAAAATTGAAGATTTAATTTACCATGTTAAATGAAAATAAATAATAGTTAAACAAAAATTTGTATTATTCATTATTTAATAAAAAAAATTCTTTCTAAAAAATCTTGAAAAATCACCCTAAGATAATATTGACATTATTAATTAAAACATTATATTCATTAAATAAAATAAAAATTGAAAAAATATAAATAAATTAAAATTTTCACACTCAAAATGTATTAAATACCATTTTTGAAGAAAACACATTTTTATAGCATAAAATGAATTTTTTAAGAATTGTGTAATTATTTTCCAATACATTTAAGTTATGTAAATAAATTTTACATATTATTCATAATGGGATTATTAAAATTAATAATTAAAAATTTCAACGTTATATTATAATTTCCACTTTTAAATTATATTATTTATATAGTATATCATAGTTTACTAAAATCTAGGTGAAGCTTGTCATGGAAGCTATCAATCATAGTGTTCTTCTATACTATCTTTTTTTAGTGTTATAAAAAAGTACTATCTTAAAAAATTAGTGAGGTTTCACCCTCATTGGTATAAATCACGTAAAATTATCTTTAGAAAGTCCCTGAAAATCCTAATGTTGATAATCTAATTTAAGAGAGAAAGACACTAGTTAAATAATATAAAAAATAAGTTCATGTTAAAGTACATGTAGAATTCAAAAGAGAAATCTGAAAAACTATCAGTGAAATTACTTTTTAATATGGAAGATACCCCTATTTTTGAAAATGAACATATATTTTTTAGAAATAAAATATAGTTAATATGTAGGATAATTTTATTAATAATGTGATTTAAAAGTAAAACATTCTACTTTACATTTTGATCTGTTAATTTTTTTACTATAATATATTATTAAATTGAGATCTTAAATCTAATTTAATATAATCCTATGTTCCTCAATTAGTGATATTCGTATTTATTTTTTTGAAAATTATAAAGAGTTTCAGGGGGTTTATTTTAGAGAATAAAACTTAGACAATAGAGTATATTTTTCTTATATAAGGGTGTTATAAAATTATACTATGATTAATTGCTTAATTATCTCTAAAATTTGACTTTAAAATTTTTTTTAGGTTGATTTATTTATTATATATCTCTTTTTATAATTATTTATATGTAGTGTCTTTATCAAAATATGGAGAATTACTAAATCCAAAATCAACTAACCCTTTGTTTTGATTAGAATAATAATATTTATTTTATTTTTGTTCTTATTTTTTATTAAGTTTATTTTTCGGTATACCATGTTCTAGAATGAGAACACAACATGTGGTTTAACTCAATGAAATGTCAAATAAAATAGAATCAATGTCAAGAATTCAAAAAACATAAATAAATATTACAACATAATACATGATAATCTATTTTTGTAATACTTTATTTTATTTTAATATTTTGAATTTTTCTTTTTTCCACCCTCTATAAAATTTATAGATCACATTTAATTGACATATTCATTTGTGAAAAAGGAAATAATGGTTTGAAACATGATAATATTTTTTCATGATGGAAATTGAAGAGGAAGATGAATATTTTATAAGTAAAAATAATTAAGAGAAATAAACTAAATTAAAAAATTGAACAAATACTGTTTTATTTAAATAAAACTTTCATTTTTTATATTTCTTTATTTTCTATTTCCAAAAATGTATCATGGTGGTGATAATAAAGGATTCTGATTAAATTAAGATAGTAAAAGTGAGATCATTGTACCAAAAAATGATATAGACTTCATACTCACTCCAATGCTTTATAAGTATTTCAAATTAGATAATATATCTTAACTATTTCAATTCTATGATAACATTATGATATTGTGTTTTTGGGTAACCTCTATATTGACATAAGATACAAATATTGTTTTGATAATTTAAATGATGGTTATCTCTAATGTGGATGGTTATGGAAACTAAAGAATTATTATTATTCAACATTGGTAGTCTGATATGAGTATCATCATATCATGTTGAAATATATATATATATTCCATCTATTTCCCAATTATATTTTATATATAATATAAGGTACATAACACACTATTAACCAAGGAAATGGGATGTGAATTCACACTAACACATCCATAGAGAAATAACATATGAAAACCAGGAAGCTAAATAATATTATGATCATTTAGAAACTTAATTAATTTAATATTACATAGGAAAACTATTAGGAGTAAATTTTTTAATAAAATAATGTTAATGGGGAATAGATTAGTAACATATTTCTCACGAATCAATATTGTAACTATAATTTCAACCACAAATTATCCTGAATAATTTATGTTCTAATCGTATTTACTTGACGTTTCATTATTCACTAAGCTACAATAATCAATTTTAGTTATTATTATTTTTAATTATTTCTTCAATATTTTCATGATGCTTAAATACTTGATTTTTCTTATGATTTTACATAAAAATATGTCACTATAACTAGTTAATGTTCCATAATTCTTGGTTATGTATATACTAGAAAATAAATTTTTTGAAAGGGTTTTGATTCACCTTCGAATGTATAGTATCACTTAGTTTGAACCTAACCTAATTAAGTGTTAGAGCGAATATATAGTGTGAATAAAAATATTATATATGTACAACTATAAAAATTTATCATCCATTTATTTCAAATATAGCTGCTTTACTTTTTTGATAAATGTGAATTCAACACCCCCCCCCCCCCCCGCTTGAAATATACCATCATTATATATTAGAAAATAAATTTAATAATCTCAAACATCTTGGAAATATTCACGTAAATACTCTCTTTTTCAAAACAATCATGGAATTAATTCACAAGGTGATTTATAATTAAATTAACATCTATAAAAATAAATTTAATATAAAAATATATATACCCATACTTCTTATCTTAACCTCCCAGCCCTTCAGTTACTATCCACTCATGAACAAAGAGTATTAAATCATTAATGAACCGGCCATCTTAAAAATAAAGACTAGATAATATGTGAAACAATTAAAATTGATATTAAAACAAGTAAAATAAATAAAAATAATGATTGGAATTGAAACCCAACAATAACCAAAGTAGTAATTTTTAAACATATATTTTAGAAATAGAAAATATAAATAAATCTAAAAAAGAAAATTCTATATGTTAAATTTTCTAATATACAAATATTTATAATACAATATTGACAATGGTGTAGTCAGATACAACACATCATTCTCTTCCTATAAAAGGCTAAAAATAAATAAATATTCACAATAACTGAGTAATTATGGTAAAATATTATTCAATGTACTATCCATAAAAATACTCCAAGGTTTGTTTAGGTTTGGATTCACCATTTCAATTCAATTAATTGATCTCAATAAAGTGAAAAATGAGTTCATATATTTATCATGTAATTTATTTTATCTTCACAACATGATATATGAAAATAAAATTTTATCAATCATATCATAGTGTTTTATATTAATTATTTCTATGTTATAATTTGAATCATTATAGTCATATTTTCTTGGAGTTTTTTATTCAATTTCAATGAAACACATGAGGTCATGTCATGGTTAAATAAGAAATACTACGTGGTTTTTCTCCAAATTATTCTTTTAATACAAAATTCCCTAATTTATTAAAATTATATAACCTGCCAATGAAACATTATAATTAATAAAATTCAGGTATAACATCATAATTTTATAATAAAATTTAAATGAATGGATACATATAAAATCAAAGCATCAAATCCCCCCAAATATAATATTTTTCTTTAACTTTTTAAAAACATCTCAAAAGTGATTTCAAAGAAATCAACTCTTTAATAGGGGAAATTCAGAATCAACATACTAATTGATACAATTTATAACTGGAAAAATTTAAATTTCAAATAATCATTATCAACAATACTCAATTATTCCTTATTTCCGAATTAAACTTCATTCTTCTTTTATCTTCCACTATACTCTCTAAACATTTCTTAAATATTAAATCTTGCTTTGTTTTTTACCTTTTCAGAAATTAGTTTCTCTTGAATTCATGATCATTTTACTAGAGTTATGATCAATCTAAAGTTTATACACTTTATCCATAATCTTGAAATGTATGTCATATTCAAACATAGAAAATAACTATAATAATAATAAAAAGAAATTTTAAAGAGGTTGATCTAAGGTTAATAGTTAGTGGTTAATGTTTCTAAAATTAAAAGTAGTAATGATAAAAATTCATTTCTAAGTTATAATTAATTATATTCAACCAATCTCAATAAAAATACCTCACTACATCAGCTAAAAAAGATATCAACTATTAAATATTTTCATTTTTTCCCATTGTTTTTCAGACCAAAATATAACACTTAATCTCAAATAATAACAATTGAACATTTTATACTAATGAAAATTCAATAAAATGCAGTTTTTAATATTTAATTGAAAAAAATTTAATTTTTATAGGATGAATATCAATTCTGGACATACTCTATCAATATAACCCAAAATTTAATTTTTGAAAATTTCTCTTAGTAATATACTATTACAAGTACTTGAAAATATAGTATTTATCTAAAATCCATTTATTTATAATAATTTGTGATAATATGAATAAAAACCTTTTATTTATAATAAATTTTATGGAAATAAAAAAGATCATTTAATATTTAAAAGAGATATATTTGTTAGAATTGCATCAAAGTGCATAATGATTTTCAATTTTATTTAATTAAAATATTCCCTAATAATGAATTATTTAAATGAAATTTTAGATTATTTATCTATATACACGAATTTCAATTCATAAAATAATTATTACCAGTCATATATTTATTATAAGATCATCTTATACTTGAAAAATTCATTTTCTTGAAATCTTGTTTTTCTTCACGTTTTTTGGGTTTATAATTAAATTTATTTATACCACATTTTGAAATTGAATTTAATGAAATGAAATCCATATTTTGAATAATTATGTTAAATTTTTATAAATATGTTTGTTTATTGTTATACATTGTGAATTGTAACTGGAGAAATAATTATTACCCTTGTAAAGGGTAGAATGTGATAAACAAGGTTAAAACTAGAAAATAAGGATTAATAATTATCCATAAACTTTCATATATATCATTTTATGAATTTAATGGGACCACACCTTCAATATATTTTAATATATTTCTTCTTTTGTGCAATTTTTCTGTGATAAATAACTTTATTTTATTTTTATTTAAGGAGAATTTCAAAATTTCTCTCGATTTATTTTAATTTCAATTATTTGTTCACATAGGGATAAATAGATATTATAAATTAATGAAAAAGTATATATTTAACAAAATTAATTTATTTTTAATTTTTATTAATCATATAATTACATTAAATTATTACCCAATACTTACACAATGCATGTACGATTATTGGAAAATTAAAGTAACTCATTTAAAAAACTTCAAAAGTATTACTCTTTTGATTAATTATGGTTTTAAATTAATTTAATTTTTTATAATAATGTATAATTGATGGTTAATGAGTTTATATTTTAATTAATTTCCTATTTTGGTAAATTTAAATTCCAAATATATAAATAGTGGTTAAAATAACATTAGTGGAATTTTATGTTAAATAATATCGTATTAAATTATTCACAAATAATTTAGATTTTAAAATAGGATAATATGTTTGTAATAATATATAAAATTTAATCACTTGAAATTTTTTGATCCAATTTTTATCTTATATGTAAATTTTTAACCCGTAAATCATTGTTTTTTCATTTTCTAAAGGCCGGTTTAAGGGTTGTCGATACCCATTACAGGACTTCGCCACTGCCAATTCACCGCTTCAAACTAACCAGTTCAACATAAAAATTCAAATATCAATTTACCAAAACAGAAATTATGAGACTCCTCGAACCACGCTCCAACCCTGGTACCATGCACCTGTCCGCTCGCCTATCCACATCAGCCATCGAACCGCATCTCGATCTGGACTCCTTCTCCACGCACCACCATTCACAGTAGTACACCGGTGGAACCATCCGCCATCATCATCACTAAAGCCTGATCTCTTCATCAAATGCTCAGATGAGCTACACCATCATCCGTCATCACCACCATCGACGTTTCAGTTCCAAAAAACCAACCCTCTATTGTCCATGAACAACCAGGCCGAAAACATCCAGCAAAACCGAAAGACATTTGAGCAGAAAAATGGATCTCAACCAAGGAAAACACCCATCTCCGCCACCCCACCTGCCAAAGAAGGCCAAAATGGAACTTCAGGCACACAACCCCCGCAAAAGTTGACCCCCATGAGACTCACCACAAGACGTCGATGCGCAGCCGAGAAGGAACCCAGAACGCACTGAAGAGTATGTCGGTGAAAAAGAACCGACCTTATGCCTGTAGGACCGACCAGCAGCGCCGCAGAAGCCCGTAGCACATTTCCACTGGAGGAGCCGCAAAACTACCACAAAGGGCACCAGAGGCATCAGAAGAAGACAACCACAGTAAGGGGACAAAGATAAGATGAACCCTAGCCTAACAATCCCTTCAAGCACGAAGTTGTAATTTTCTTAAAGAATACTTTCAAGTTCATTAATTCTTCTACCACCTTGGAATATTATTTAACCGTAATAATATAATAAAACTAGTATCACTGTCTTTCTAAAATATTATTATGTTTATGGTATTTCCCTGTTTAATATACTCATCCATCTAATGGAAAATGGAAACATCACTCTTGTGTATAGGTAGACTACCACCTCATGAGCCGATGTATTTATTTTTTTCACCACAACACACAGATAGTATTTTAAGGTGTATTTAAATTAATATTTGAAATTTATGATATTATTTTCATTATATAATGTACAATAAGACTTACTTCTTTTCCAAAAATCAGTTGGAAAATGATATTGTTACTCATGCATATGTGGGGACTACCATCTTCACAAAGCGATGTGATTAATTTATTTTAAAACCTTGCATGCATTGTCTTTAAAATTTATATAATGAATGAATCTAATTAAAATAAATTTTTATATGATTAAAATATAACCTTTTCATAAAAGATAAAACTTACATAATGAAACATGCATGAGAAAACTAAACAGTTAACACATGATGATTGATCTTACCATGAATTTGTAATGAATTTTTAATGATAATATAAATCAATTAAGATAAATATGAATATGGTTATAGTATGAATTAATTACAAATAACTATTATACTTGAGTTTAAATCATGTTCAACTATGTAGAATGTTGAGATATGTATTTTACAGCTTAATTTCAACTTCATTGAGACATATTTTGTATTACACACCTATTTTATTTTATATGGTATATATACTACCCATTTTTTACATTTAAATTTAATCTATTATGATTCTTGGTATTTAAATATTCAATTTGATTATTTTTAATCTATGGATTTACAAGTCAAAAATTTTCAAAGAGGTGTGAATTTATTTTTACAGTCTCATTTTAATGATTTTTTAAAATTTCCTTGAAGAAATAATATAATATATGTGACACCTCCAAAATATAAAAGGTTAAATATGAAAAATGTTATAACCCATGTCAACATGGTGAACCTTTATTTTTCAGAGCATACCTTATTAGAAATCCACATTTAAGCGTGCTTTTTTTGGAATAGTGTTAAGATGGGATACCTCGTGGTATGTTTCTCAACGGTTGTGTGAGTGAGGAAAATTCACACTGAAAAAACATGTATTAGCATATAGGGATAGTCAATAGTCCGATAACCCATTTGGGTACATGGGTGTGCCCCAGGAAGGGGAAATTATGTGTTCGTGGGGGTAAATAGGGTATTAATGGGACTCATTGTTACATTGGTATTCAATCTAGGTTCCCTAACTATAAGTGAAGTGGAAATTCCTAGGTTGAAATATAGGGTTCACATTGGTGAATTTGTTCACCAAAGTGGGGGTATGATTGTAACAACCAAAAATTATAAAGGGTTAAAAATTATTATTGATACTTTACTTTAAAATAAAGATCCCATTTCTTTTTCGAAGTCTACCTGATTATAACTCCACAGTTAAATGTTATTACCAAATAGTAGTGTTGGGATCTGTGATCTCTTGGGATGTTTCTTAGGTTATTTGAGTAGGGAAAAAACACACTTAAATAAAATATGTTGGGATTCATTGTTATAAGTGTAGTGACACTATGTGGATTGAAATGTAGGGTTCATAATGATAACATTGTGCAATGGGGGGGGTGATTGTAACATCCCAAAATGATAAAGGGTTAAAGAGGTTGGATGTTTCTAAAATTGTCAATAAGGTGCACCATTCTTTTCACGAGCCTACAAGATTATAAAAATAAATTTATGTGCGATTGTCTTCGAATAATATCTTGATTGGTAACCTCCTGGGAAGTTTTTTGGGGTGTGTGTGTGAGTGTGGAAAAATCACACCCAATGAATATGTGTTGGCATGTGGGGATAGTCATTAGTATGATGAACTATTCAAGAATGTGGGTGGGCATTTGAGAGTGGGAAACATGTTACTGTGGGGAAAATTGGGTGTATGAGGGGCCTATTTGTTACAATATATCATTTATAAACCCAATATATATTATTCTCCTATCAAAGTTTAAGAAATTTTTATGTTTTCAATCCTGTTTTCCTCTATTTAGAAAAATTTTTTATGCAGAGAAACTAGGGTTCCTAAGGGGCTATGTCATTAGAATATTTGATTCATAAACCACATATATATTTTTCTCTTCTATATATTTTATAATCTTTATGTTTTATTTCAGTATTTTCCATCATTGGAACTTTAATCCATAAATTATGTTTTTAAAAGATAATCTTTTCTTATTTATTATATTGATCCAGAATATTTTTCTTCTATGTCCATATTTTTTTTAAAATTATTATAAAAAATCCATTTTTATTTAATTAAATAATTTAATTAGGAAATAATGTGTCATCTTTAACCTTCATCACAAGGTTTTAATGTATTATTTCTAATAGATTCACTTTTGCCTTTATTTTCATTATTTTAAACCGAATGTTTCATTTAAATTATATTGCATTGATGGATTTAACCACTTCCATAACTTTTTTAAAACATTTATATTCTTCAACATGCCTCATATGGTTTTATAACTAAAATTATTTAATGAAAGAATAATTTAAATATTTTTCTTCAATTTTATGATATTGTCTAAAATTTCTGATTTTATTAAAAAATGTAAATCTATAATTAATTTATGTTCATATTTTTTCTATTATTAAGTTTTTGTTCAATAACATTCTCATGATATATTCAATTTCTTGTGATTGTATTTGATTATACATTACATTTAAATCCGATATCCATATTTATTATATCATGGATATTCTTATTGCTTTAACTGTACACCATTTCTACCTATGAAGTCTTACTATGAATGTTATTTAATTTATTGATCAAATCTTAAAAGTCTACACTCATTACTCAATATGGATACCTATTATTAAGGAATTATTATGAATTAAATTGATCTTTTAATTTATGAGGAGTTCATTTGGCATGTGTTATGGGTAGGGAAGGTTAAAAATAACCCCATGATGAATCGATTAGTCTCATGAAGTAAAATAGTTTTCTAACCATATTAAATGGGTATTTGTGCATACCTACCCATATTTGAAAGTATCTTAGTACATTTCCTTGATCAATACATTTGACATTGTGATCCCCGTTATTGAAAATTCAGTTATTACCATCCTTTAGATTACTACATGTTATCCATAGATGCATTTCATGCACAATTTATTGAATAAATGAAATATTTTGTGATTTATCTACCTTACTATAAAGATTATCACTTATTTTCCCATGATTGATTCCATTGTACACAACCCTTATAGAGAATCTGGGATTACCCGTTTTTTTCTTTCCCTAAGATATTAAGACACAATCTTTGAATATGTTTCAAGGATTTAGAAAATATACTCTTACAAATTTTATATTTTATATCCAATGTTAAATTAAAATCATGTATGTATGTAGGTTTTAAAGAATATTAATCTATTTGGTTGTTGGTGATATAATCTATTGTATCTTATGGAAATTTTATAAAGTATATACTAGCTCTTGGTTTATGTTATTGTGATCATTGCACAAAATATTTAGAAAAATTAATATTTTTCCCCATTTAAATAAAATATTTCATTATTTTATTCTTCCATTATTTTTTCTTTTATTAAGTGATAGTAGAACCATGAAATATTAAATAAAATTTACTTGTTGAACCATTATCCAATTGACAATAATAAATATCTAACATTTTTTCTATTTTCACAGAACTCTTTCCCATGAAGTACCATGAAACAAACCAATTTACCACTATCAAATTAAATAATATCATTCAATAATATCAAGAAAAAGGTAGGAAAATAATAATATACCAAAAATATATATTTCAAAAAATTACCTAAATAGTTTCTAGGGACTTTAACATGGTTTAAATTCCCGGTTTACAAACTTTTTAAAGGGTATGAAAATTAAAAAAATAAACTCAATCATCTTAGTTTTATTAAAATGATATATTTTTATAAGAAAATAAATAATGTTTATTCAGTGATTCTTATCCCAAGAAAATGTCAATAATATTGGTATAAAAAATCTTTATTTCAATGGTTTTAAATATTTATCAAGAATGAAAATTATAAAATTTCTCAGTCTCTTATAGAATGAATAAAACAATTGTCTCTTGAAACAAATTTCAAAAATTTTATGTATACAAACATTTAATACATTTCATTTACATCAAATTAATAAATATTCCAAAATAGTTATTAATTAAATTAATATTCTTAGGATTATCATTACTCATCCATATATTATCTGACTCAAAAAATTTTATTAGAAATAATATTTTAAATATATTATGTTGGTTTTCTTGAAAAACTCTTGTATAATAAATCTATAAATGTAGAAAAATATAAACTATATATTTACTCAACCATTTGGATTAACCTTATTCTTGAGACTTATTCACAAAGATAAATATTCTTCCTTTCTATATAACTATAGTCAATCCACCTTTACATTAAACCTTATCCATTTATCTTTTAGTAATCCACTAAATATTTAGTTAATATGAAATAAATAAAATATTAATTTATGGACTAACCAAACCTTTTGGCTCTATTTTATTTTCTCAGTCTCAATATATTTTCTATAAAGAATTAAATAATATTTTAGCCATTTTTCAACATGTTTTCAAAAAAAATTTCATATTACTTATTACCAACATAAGGAAATCCTTTGACATCAGGAAACCCTTTGACACCATGGACTGGGGCTTCATATTAAAAGTTCTGCAAGGCTTTGGTTTTAATGCACAACACATCTCTATGATCAGAACTCTTTTTAACTCAGTGTCTATCTCCATTTAAATTAATGGATCCCTAAAATTTTATTTTAAATTCACTAAAGGTGTCAGATAAGGTGATCCTCTCTCTGTCATCATTTTCTCAATATCAGAATACTATCTTAGATGCCTGCTTAATCGTCTGGTGTTCCAGAATAAACTAAAACCCATTCATGTCTCTAGGAATTTAAATTCTCTTACTCACCTTTTTTATGCTGATGAAATCATTATATTCCTTCAAGGTGATAAAATTAACATCCTCATCCTAAAAACTATGCTCTCATACTATAAATAGGTTTCTGGCCAAACCATTAGTTGGAAAAAATCCTATATCTTTTTTGGGACAAACTTCTCCCCAACTGAAAATGTAGCACTTTCAACAACCTTAGTCTTAAAGAAAGTGTTCTTCGTTTCACTAATCTCGGTGTCTCTACATTTTGCGTAAGGCCAAAATATTGTAATTTTTCATCTTTTGTTGACCAAGTTCTTAAACAGTAATCTTTGTGGAAAGGTAAGTCCCTCTCCACGGTAGGTAGGGAATACCTTGTTAAATCAACTATTGTCTCCAAAATGGTTTACTCCATGATGATCTATAAATGGCATGTTGGTCTTATTAAAAAATTAACGCTTCCATTAATAATTTCAACTAGATTGGTAGTACACTGGAATGAATGATTGTGACCATTACCTAGTCAACATGTTTCAAGTCTATTGAGAATGGTGGTATTTGTTTCAAAAATCTAAAACTCTTAAATGAATCCCATCATGCTAGGCTTACTTGGAACCTTCTTCATAAACCTTTAGATGCTATCACCTTTCTAAAATATAGATTGCTTACCAAACATAAGACAGAAAACTCTAGTTTCATTAATTCATCCATTTAGCCTTCCATCAAACACTCCTTCAACAAAATTAAGATTCATGCCAGATGGATGGTCTCATGTGACTCTTCCATGAAATTTTGGCTAGACAACTTGGCTGGCACTCCTTTAAATTATATTATTTCTTCGAATTAAACTCTTAAAAACAGAAACTTCATTATAAATGATATTTTAAACTATCAACATAATCACCTCTCTGATACTATTCTGAATGTTATTGAAATTTACTATTTCCCTCACAATAAGGATTTCATGGTTTGGGAACTAGCTCACAATGGTATGCTCACCTCCAAAAAAAATCTATAATCATTATTGCAGTGATTCTGAGATGGATTATAGCTAGCTAAAATATTTCAACAAACTATGGATTAAACATTAGATATTCAATCTCATATGTATTCTTTCTCACTAGAGAGATTCCACCGAAATTTTCCTTCAATCCTTTGGTATACATTTTTCTCAAAGTGTAGAATCTAAAATCAACACAGTGAATATTCCAACCACATTTTTCATTCTTGTGCTACTACTACTTCTCTTTAGAACAATATTCTTGAATTTTTTTTAGTATAAATGGTTTTTACTTTGTTAAAACTCAATTAATGAATTGTGCAGAAATGGAAGGCTCTCAATAAATCAAGAACCTTTTCCTCTCTATAGTTTTTTAACTCCACCATGTGATCTGGTATGATAAAAATTCTATTATCCATCAAAATTTCTCAGTCACTCTTAATACAAGATGGATGCAAATCTTTATTTCCATACATGATGCCGCTTTACTACTAAAGGTTTATTTCCACAACATCGTGCATGACATTGGAATCTTAAAGCGGTTGTAGATAAAAAACAATTTTTATCAACTAAATTGCATTTAAAGGTGTTATAGAGGCCCCCTCTACCTAGATGGATCAAAATCAATATTGATGGTGCCTATAAGGGTAACATGGGGCCTATAGGGTGTGGTGCGGTGTTCAAGAATCATCTCAGGCATGTTCTTGGATGTTTTATGGGAAAATGTGGCTATGAAACCTCCCTAGAAACTGAGATTCTAGGTTTGATCCTTGAAATTGACTTTTCCATCCTCTTTTGTTGGAATAATATATGGATTTAAAGTGACTTGACGTCCATAATTCAAGCGATTTGGAATAGCGTAACTCGTCTTTCTTGGACGATTACTACTCATTTGTTTGATTGCAGCCATTCACTTGTAGATATCGACTATATCATCACACATGTGTATCGAGAATCCAACACAATTGTAGATGTCTTTTCCAACATGGGGGGTCAATCAAGTCATCACCTAGTTTCATAACCTCCCCGTTGATCTAATTTTCTTTTATGAAAAATATTGTAACATGGTCCCATACTTTAGACTCTTTTAATATCTTTTTTCTTCATAATTGTGTTATATTGTGCCTTTAAAAAATCATTAGTTCCTCCCTCTCATGTATTTATGTAATGAAAAACATTAACTTACACCTTATTATCCTCAGTCAAATCATCGAATAATTCATCAATGTTTGTAATCAACCTATATATATTGAACATTAATTTTTCACCAAGAAATCTTAAAGAAAACTGACTACTTTGAACATTAATAATGACTCTATGAGTTTCTCAAAATGAACTTCCATGTATAAGATCTTTTTTCCTTCATCTATATCAAGTGCAAGGAAATACATCAAAAATTAAAATTTATCCACATTAACTAACAAATCAGTATAAAAACAATTTTATATTTAAACATTGTCTCTACCAATTAAATATAAATATTTATGGGTTATATATCCCTTAAAAAATATTTTAAAAATTTAATATGTATCTATCTTTATATTTCCAAATAAATCAAACAGATATTTTCCAAATTTATAATATACAATTTTATTTGGAATTAGGAAAATCAACACTAAAACTAAACACTCTCCCATGAATGATATTACACTAATCACATTGTTATTATTTCTTTCTAATACTAATATAATAATTGTAATTACATATGTGGTCGTGTTATCTAACTTTTCCTTAAATTTAATATTACAAAAAAGTGTTTTAAAATTTTCTAGAAATATAAATCATTGTTTCTAAATTCTATCATGATTCATATATTATATAAACTATAATGGTTCCTCGAAAATTATTATAGGTTCTTCTCTATATTTCATTTTAACCTTCCTAGTGTTCTACTCCCTCATTTATTCTTGTTCCATCTATTTGTATGATTTATTCCCTTATTTTATCATCTTTATTTTGGAAACATCATCCATGGTTATTCAAATAATTATGGTTATAAATATTACCTCTCTATTTTGGTTTACCTTCATGTCATCTAGTAATATACTTATTGTCCTATACATGAGATTATTTTCCATTTATCTGACATATAACTCGATATTTATAATCCAAATATACTATCTTCTAGAGTTATCTTCTACTTATTTGATAAAAACACTGATAATTGTTATTAATTCCACTAAGGTTTCCTCTATCAAACATATTCATAATTGATGTGTTTTAATTTTTTTATCATTTTTGGAACCATGATATTTTCATCCTTGATTGAAATATTTTAATTTATTGTTCCCTCCATTATTCAAAATAATTTTTTGTATTAAAATAAATATAAATTAATAATTTATTATATTAACATTATGGGATGATCATGACTATTATTGTATCCATTTTTTATCAAGGATTCCAAATTTAATGTTTTTCATCCACTAGAATCCACCATGAACACCACCTTTATTTGTGAAATTACTTTCAATTCCCATTGTAAACTATTAGTGGAATGTACATTAAAAAATTATTTATACAAATATAAAATAATCATCAATTATCTTGTTTTATTAGAATCAATAATCTGACTATTACATTGAGAAAAATCCTTAAATATTTATTGAATTAACCACCTCAATTCTAACCATGATGGGGGTTCACTCTTAGAAATCCATAAAACATATCTAATATAGAATAAAATTATGTTTCATTATATTGTTTAAAATATTTAATTTTCATTTTAATGTTAATTTATATTGATTGTGGAAATAATCTTGTTAATAAACATATTTATATCCCATCCTTCAATGTAATGAAATTTGGTTTCATGGTTTCATTAATGAACTTATATTTTTCTGATAATGAAAATTTTAATGATCTAATTATTAAAATATCATTAGAAACTTCAATAAAATGGATATTATTATAAGGATATATAAAAATTCTTAAGTGGGGGTTTCGATCTTTATGAGGTAACCCATATAATTTGATTAATTTATAAATATTTTCAATGGTTTTTAGATTTATCTCAAAGTTATTTCAAGAAACTGGAACCATAATAATAAATTTTTGTATAGATACATATAAAGAAATACCATAAATTATCAACCTTAATTATATTGGTTGTATGTCTCAAATTACATCATCCCATCGAGAACTGTATCAACTCTAACAATTTCCTCTTCTGTATTATTTCTTTTGAATATCTTGTCAATATCTGGATCATATTTAGAAAATTGATTTCCATATTTAGATTCCTTTTTCTAATTTAAGTACATCTATATCGAAAAATTTAATCTAAAAAAAAATAATAAACACATCATATGTAATATAAAATAAATACAATTAAAAAATAAAAATGGAAAGGAAATTTTTTTATTTGATCTATTAAACACAAGTTTAATATAAATTTAAAATTTCCTGAAAAGGGTAAAAAGGACCCCCCCCCTCTAGAATTATTACCTAAAATATGAGATAATTCATAGAAACTGATAATTATCACACAAAGAAAACTAATTGGAAATATTATAGAGGATGTTTGAATTTGATCCCATGAGTAACATGAAATATACCTCAACAGCATGTTTTACCCATATTTAACCAATTTTAAAAACCTTATAAAATTTAGAAATTAGAAAAAATTAATTATAAAGTACTAAAAATATATTAAAAAATAAAGAAGTAAATAATAATAATTTTAAAAGGATAGTTACCATAGGAGTATAAAATCTATTTTATTCATAAATCCATTGAATTATTTATATGAATGATTATTTAATTACAATTGATTTCAATATGATCAAATCCATAACTATTTTTTAATTTAGGCTAAATCTGTTGATGATATATTTAAATATATAGTTAGTATATTTTGTTTGACCATGTAATAGAAATATATATCCAAATATTTTATTAAAATTAAATTGTCTCATCCATCTTCAAACTCCACCATTAAAAATTATTTTTTTCAAAAAATTAATGGTTGATTACATTGGACTGAAGTTACAAGATTATTAATTGTTAAAAATTATATTTATGAATTAATTAAATAAAAATATTATGTTTATTTTATATTAATATTTTTATCCCTCCCCCAAAGAGACTATACACTCTTGATCAGAGAGTAATCAATCATTAATGAATTAGTTATCATATGAACTAAGTCTATAACATAAAGTAATGAATTAAAATTTAAAAAAATTAAATTAATTAAATAAATGACAAGAATTTTAACACACGAATATTGACATAATAAAAGGGGGATTTTGGAAATAAAAAATTCCCAAGGGAAATATAAATTTTAATTATACATCTTAAACTATGAAGAACGTGTATATTTATAAAACTAGACTGACCAGTGAATTGAATGAAAACCCATAAAATTGGTTTTAGATATATGACTAAAAACAAAAATATTTTCACTACAAATAATAAAAATCAATGAAATCCTCTATTATATTCAAACCATGAGTAACCACTATAGTTTCATTGGGTCTGGTATCCTAGTTTTATTTCAATTATTTGATCTCCTCAGATAGAATATAGGGAGATATGAATTTTGATTTATATTTTTTATGTCCACACAATTAGATATCTCAAATGGATTTTTTATTTTCACTATGACATTGTGAATTGATAGTGGAAATATTTTTTTATATAATTAACTCTAGTCAAGGTTGTTTTGTGTTTTATTCAATATAAATTGTTATCATGGGAACATAATATGGTTTACTCAAAAAAAAAGATATCATTTATATCACATTCATTTATTTTCATCCCAAATAATATAATATAATAAGATACTTAAAAATCACTAACAAATATACAAATTAGCACAATTTAGGTTAAATATACACAATTAATAATTAAAATGAATAAATAAATATAAAATCACAGTGTAACATCTTCAAACAATAAAGAAAATGCATTTAATCAAGTTTATGAACCTCAATTTTTATAAAGGTGATCACTCTTAAATAATCCACATGTATCCCACATTATCTTATTTTCATTATCCTTTGAGGTTGTTATAGAATACCAATTGAAGGAAAAAATGTACTACTAATACATTTAGTGATTTTATTCAAATTGAGTGATACATTTAGAGAAATTATTCATTTAGTTACTTAAAAGATATCTCTTTCAAACTCACATTTTTTTAAGATATATCCTAATTAGTAAGTTATACATTTTTTATTTTTTTTTCATTTCATTTTTTTATTTACCCTCCTAGTATATATTAATGTTTAGTGTTATGTTTTTATCCACTATAGTTTGGTATAATATTTCCTATGAGACACTTCAATTGTATTAAAGTGAATCCCAATGATGAAATAGTAAGATAAATATCGAAAAATGAATGTGATAGTGGATTTTGTTTATTGAACCAAGGATAATGTTTATATATCCATGTTGTTATTTTTTATATATTTAAAAAAATAGTGTAGTTTTTGGAAATATGAAAATGTTATTCCTATTGAAAATCAAGAATTGTAAAATATGAATTTTTATGTCTCGGTTTAGAGAAAAAATAATCATTTTCACATAATTAGATTTCATTGATAAATACATGATGTAGAAAGGTTTAACAAACCATTGTTTATGGTATGGCCATTGAGAAAATCACTTCATAAAATGGATTATAAATAGAAATAATGGAATGGTTCAAGGTGTGAACTACATGGAATTATCATTTTGAGAAAGATTTTATAAAGAAATTGTATCATAGTTCTTGGTCAAGGTTTTCTTGATATTAAAATAATATTCTCATTAACCTTCATCAACAAGGTCCAATCCACTTGATTTAATACCATATTAAATGTTTTTTTGATATGATTTATTATTATAAAATGTGGAAATATATCATGAAAAATATTTGAATTTTTAATTTATTCAGATCCCGATTTAATATTCATGAATAGAAATTTTATATACTATATAAATTAGGGTATATTAATTAAATAGTTTAAGTTGATTGTTACAATATTTATATCATTCATATAATTATTATATTCTAGGTAAAATATAATATTTACATTCATTTAGTAACGTGTCTTATTTTATATTAAGTTAAAAATTCAATATTATGTTTTTATTATGATTTAAACTTATTAAAAGATAATATTGTATTGAAATTGAGGTCTTTATGAGTAATGATCTATTAATTTGAAGGATTTAGGTTGTACAACTCACTATGTTTATACTTTAGACACTGTAATAGAAAATTTGGAGTTTTCTACCTGTCAAACCATTCCTTCCCTAGAGGTGATTTCAGTTTCATATGGTTTTAAAAAAGTTCCAGAAAGTGTTTCATTAACACTATGTAGGAGTTATATTTGAATAGGTTTATATATAAATAAATTTAATACTTGTGATATTTACAAAAATCAATAGTTTTTACAGTTCAATAAATAAATATGTTGGGAACATATTACTTTTGTTGAAGTATAGGATAAAATCCTAAATCATTATAATTGTGTGTGTATATATATAATAATATCATGTGACATAATTATTACAAGAAATGAAATTATTACATGTAATGAACTGATATGAATAAGATACATATGAAAATTTTTATGAGGAAAACTTTTAAAAATCTTATGTTTTAGATTTCTTTGAAAGAAAACACATGTCTATACCTTTAGAATCGAAACGAATCATCTAATTATAAATAAGGGTACATATTGTTTTTAATTTTCAAACCATAGAGATTACGGACAACCATAATAGTTAGTAACCATATAGAATTGTAATATTTCATATGTATTTATCTCTACAACCCAAAGAGTTAGATAAAAAATGAATAATGTTAATAAAATTGATATGATAAATTTAAACAATAAATTTTCCACCTAGTTATCCAAGAATCATATGTGATATCATAGGAATTATTTTCTATCGAAATTTTATATTTATGAAAGGAACACTAAAATGAATTAAAACGTTAGTGAAATATATATTTGACTTAGTAGTATATATGATGTATGTGGTTACAATTTAAGATAGAGTAAGTTAAATAGAATCCCTTATTTAATAAATATTAATCTTGATACCCACCTAGTAAATAATTATTAATATTTATTACAACATGAATCATTAAAATAATATTGAGACATGTTATATGTTGGAACTATAATCTAACATGTTGGTGTCTAATTTTTAGAACTTTTCACAAGGTAAATAATTTCTTTGTATGTAAATATTATATAAATCATTTTATCTAATTTGAATAATATATATTAAATAACATATATATATAATACATTTTTTTAAATATTAATGGAGAAAAAATAGGATAGATTTTATGAAAGAAGAAGTTGATCTTTGAAATAATAATGAGAATAGAATTTCTGTATTATTGGAACACACTTATGATCCTTACATAGCTATTAAATAAATTAAACAATTTAAAAAGTGTTATTATATTATAGATATAAAAAGAAATTTCAATCCTATATTTTGTTTGAAAAGATGGTATTTTCATTATTGACTATGAACAACTGTTACATTATATACATGAATGAAATTTTTTATCGAAATATAAATATAGTGAATGGTTTATAAATTATGGATATGGATAATATGTTAAATTAAAGATATAAATTTCATGGGGATAACTTTAAAAACAACTTATTTATTGTATTAATTATGGAAAAATAAATTATAAACACATAAAAAGAATATATCGAGATATATTTTAGAAATAATTTTAATATGAATGATCTGATAATTGTGATTATTTTTTATAAAAAAAATATTAATGATCCTTTTTACAGAAAAGGTAATAAGGCTAGTAAAATATTGGACCTAATACATAGAATGTATTTTTACTAATGATTTAACAAGAAATTCATGTGCATAGGTACATTATAATCTTTATAATTGACTTAAGTTAGTATGCATAATATTTTATTCTAATACACAACTTCGAAACATCTAAAAAGAAAAAAAATCCCAAAAATATAGAATCAACTAAGAGAAAGTATTAATATAGTCTAATTTGATCGTGGGGGCTAATACTTGAGTTACTAATTTTATGATTGTATGAGAGATTTGGATATGATTAGAAACTCACTCCTCTTAGAATACTATAGTGGAATTCTGTTTCGTGGTAGAGAAATTTTACCATATTAGACTAGTTTAATCAATTATGACTCAATGTGACCTTCTCATACTATTTTTTGGATATGATTTAGAAAAAAACATTAATACTAAATCAAAATTCATCATGGGAAGTCATAAAGATAGATTATTTGGTATAGATGAATTATAGTTTTTATTTTATATAGATTTTGGTTTGTAAAGTATATTTATTGTAAATTCATAGGAATTTAAATAATAATTATTAAATATTTTTAGATTAAATTCAATATATTTCAGAAACACATACCCAAGGACCGTAAATGTTTAATGTCATCAAAGACTTGTTGTCATGAACCATCCCAAATACCATGTTACCTTAATACCCGGTCGGATATGACATAGTATGACGGAATTTTTTGTCCCCATGGGTTGGTTAATAAAACCTAGAATCATAAAATATCAATAGGGAAAGAATTTTCCACAAAAAATAGCAAACGATAAACATGATGCAAGTAGTTATACCGACATTCCTCATAAATAAAGCACCAAAAACCAAATATTTAAAATAACACCTTAGTTAATAGATAAATAGCGCAATGAAACATCTACCCAAACTACTATAAAAAGTAATCAAAAGACACAAACCCTGTGTTACAAGTGTACATCAACTCCACCAGTCACCATCATCACTAACTGGAACAAATGATCAAGATCATTCACCACCTTCAAGTTTCATTTTCCCTTTTCTCAAACCTCACACAATAAAATCTATAAACACCCAAAGGAAAATATAGGGTTTGAACTATAAATCCCAGTAGGGTATCACCAAGTGTTCTATAAAATAATCTATAATAAATAAAAATTCATGTTTTCAATTTAAATAAAATATCTAATAACACAATGTGTCATTTTTATATTGTAAAAAACATTATTTATCTTAAATAGATTTAAAACATTTTCAACATGTTTTAAAGAAACATTTTATATAAAATAATTTATAAAAATAATTCTCCATGAGTGAAATAGTTCTACAAAAAAGTGGAATATATAATCAAAAAACACACAATAGGAACCTTGGGCATCTTCCATGAAAAAAATAGTTTCCTAATATATGATCCTCACACTTGCCAAATCAGTGATCATAGATAAACATTTGTGCACACCTCCCTCAATCTCAATCTAAATTGGAATCATCGATATCTAATAAGATATAATTATGCCAAACTAGGTTTTTGATAGAAAATTATTTTTTAATCCACTGTTAGGTGATCAAGATCCAAGAAATATTTTCCCAAATAACCCACTAACTATCCACGCTCACATATGGTCCATCAGTCAATAAATAATGGGGAAATAATATCATTTAAAATTATAAATTATTTATAATTCCATTACCCAATTTTTAGTTTCAATATGAAATTCCAACTTCAAAACCAAAATATGTGTTGTTCATAATTTCACGACCCTTCAATAAAAACAAACTAATTTTTTTCATTATTACAATTTAATATTTTTTATGAAAAAATATCAAATCATTTTATGAATTCCATAATTTTAAAAATTCATCACATAATTCAAATTCCTTGGAATTTGGTGGATTTTTTCAAAAATCGATGGCATTTTGAATTTCAAAATCAAATCATTTCAAATCATGGTTTTATAAATCAATTGAAATATATTTTAAAAAATTAACTCAATAATAAAATTACCTGTAAAATATCAAATCGAACCACCAACCATTAAATAAGATAATCAAAAAATCAAGGCCCGCAATGGGGACACCTATGATGATCAAAGGCAATGGGGAACTACAAATCAAATCTAGAATCAAGATCTAATGAAATAATGATTACATCCCTAAAATGTATTTTAGACCCATCAAGAACATAATGATATAATATTATCTTAGGGGGGGTATGAAGAGTGATTGAAATAAGCTACAATTGTGGGGATCCACTTAACCATAAGAAATCAATTAAGATCAACACCACTTAAATCCTCTAACGAAAGGGTTTGGAGGTCCATAAATGACTTATTGAGAGCCTTCAAAGCCTAGGAAAACACTTACAGTCAACTGGGGGTTAACTAGGGATTAAACCAAGTAGTTTAGGATTTTTAAAATAATTTTCATTCGAATTAAATCCCACATGCATTGTTTTTGTTTGTTAGGGAAGCATGGTTGGGAAAACCAGGGGCCCTAGCAATGCACCCCCATTGTCTGTAGTTCATGATTCCTCCTTGTTTGGTGAAAAATTTGGTTATCCATGCAAAAAATGGGTAAATTCCTTCTACATGGGGCCACAAGGTTATGTGGGTCTAGCCATGTGTTTTGGAAAAACCATGAAATGCCACCATAACCCCATAAAAGGGAGAACAATTAGATGGAAAAACCAAAATATTTCCCCAAACCATGCACTAACTGTGCATCATCCTAATGGCTTCCAAAATTTTACAAATTTCACATGAAATCTCCTAAAACAAAACCTAAAAAGAGGTCAAATCAAGGTTCAAGGATTTTGTGAAAAATGTAATGGGATATTAAAACCTCCCCACCATAAATCACTCTTCCCCTTGAATGGATGTCAACAAGATTCCATATCAAATAGATGAGGCCACTGGTCATTCATTAGTGCCTTACACCCCCAAATCTCATAATAATTAGAATGATGATATAAAAGAAAATGGACCAAAGGTATATTTCTCCCACAAAGTACCTAAATATTAGAATCCACAATTTTATCTCGGTACTCAGTTATAGGTATATTTGGCTTCACATCATGTTCCTCCCAAATCAATGCATGAAATGGTTTAGAATGATACTTATGAAGCGAAGATAAATAGAATAAATTATGTATTTATATAAACATTAGTTGATATATTAAATGGTAAGACACATTCCCCACCTATACAAAAACCTCAAAATATCCCACAAATTGAGGTGAGATATTTCCCTATTTCTCAAGATGTTAGTGACCCAGCAGAGGTGAAACTCTCAGGAACACATAACCACCAACTGAAAATTCCAACGGCCACCAATGATGATGAACATGAGATTTATATTAGCTATTTTCCATAATTATTCTAGGAATAATAAACTAAATATTAGTCATAATCTATTTGACCAAACTTCATCCAACTAATTAATCCTCACGAATATCTAACCAACATAATAGATATTTACATGGGTGGTAATAAAAAGCATCAAAAGGATCCATTCTAATTGTGGATTGTGATCTATCATTATAAGAACACTCAAAAATCCCAAAGTGGATATCCCAAGATCTAACAAAATCAGGGATTCAAGCTTGGATAATGTCTTTTATAATTTTTATTGCCCATTCTATCCTGGAATCTAGTTATGGATGATAGGTCATGCTCAGTATCACCTAAGATCCCATTTCTGCTTAGAGGAATCTCTAAAACTGAGAGGTGTGCTGAGGAAATTTATCAGAGACTATTAAAAATAGAACACTTTAGAATATTAAAACCTCCTATATGTATATGAATCCCTTTTTCTTAAATTTGGTTTTTTCATGGATGGGTATAAAGTTAGCATATTTTGTCAGATAATCAATCAAAACCCATATTTTATTCTTCTTTACCAGGGTATTAGAATAACCAACCAAAAAGTCCATGAGAATCCCATACCACTTATAATTCGTACTATGAAGAGGATTTCGAAAACCATACTATTTCCATTACTTTGTCTTGAAATATTAAAAAGTATAACAATGTGAACCAAACTCAGGGATGACATGTTTCATACATTTCTTCCATAATTGTAAGTTTATATAATTAAACATCTTCATGGTACCAGGGTGCAAAACCCATATATAACTATGATGTCTCACATGAGAATCTTATTCAAGGAAAAAAGTAACAACGTATTGGTTTGGGAAACATATAATACCCTTCGTCGAGAAATACCACTCAGTCAAAGTCTCCTAACGATGAAGAGAGTATTTAATGCCACAAAACTCACCATCCCACAGCTGATCCTAAAAAATCAACTCAATAATTGAAGAAGTTAATTAATCACTAATAACAACTTCCTCAAACTCATCCTCCTAGACTCCCGAGTGAAACTATATAAAAGTATCCCTCCAGTTACACACTTTTAATGATTCCTTGACGGCTTCGGTTCAATGTTTCCTAGTCCAAGCATCATATATGAAATTCCCCTTTCTCAGGGTATCAAAAATACCAAAAAAATGACAACAGGTACTCCACCATACACCTCTGATGAAGATTCAAATATTTTTTTTGATAATATATTACATAGTCTCATGTGGTTAGAATGTATGGTAAAAAATTCTATAAAATTTAATACTTCCAAACATTAAGATCATGAATCACACCTAATAGTTTGAAATTATGGGTTGAATAATTTTTTCATGTGGATGAAGCTGTCAAGAACCATAAACTACCACATGATCATCCTGCATAAGAATGCAACAAAAACTCATAGATAATTCATCACAAAAGAAAATATAGCCCTACATATCCACTAGATGAGTCAAAAATGATGTAGAAGTAAAAATATATTTCAACTCGATAAAATAACTATAGTATTTTTCATCCAATAGGAACTTCACAACCTTTTGGGTGAGAGTGTCCATTAGAGAATCCATCTTCGAATTTTTTTTTGTGAAAACTATGGTAATACCCCGTCAAACACAATAATCTCTAAATCTCAAAACCATTTGGTGGTTTCTCCCATGTCATAACAACATTTTCCTTCTCATTATTAAATAAGTTACCGTGTTCTAACCCCATGTTTCCCAAGAACATCACTTACCAAAAACATAAATCCCATTTATATAGCTTGGAAAGAAGTCAGGGATTTATCAACATTTCTAGAACTTCTCTCATGACATGCACATGATCCTATTTGCACTAAGAGTCAACCAAGATGTTATCTGTAAAGACCACAAAAAAATATTGGGTTACTCATGGAATATCTTCTTCATTAAATCCATGAAATCTATATGATAATTGGTTATTCTAAAATGCATAAAAATATTCTATTATTGGGCCTACTTACTTATGAAGGTGTTTCTTTCAATTCCAGATTCATTAATTCATAATTGGTTTTAGCCAAAACATATATTAATCATTGATAACCAATTCTCTCCTCTAAACTGGTCAAATGGATCCTCAATATCAGGTAAAAAAATATGTTTTCTTTTCCGTAACTGGTTCGAGTTTCTGGTAATCAACAAAAAGTTTAATTGTTCCATAAACTTTCTTTAAAAAGTTAGTTGGCACTACAAAATGTGACACCCTCAAGAAAATAAAACCTTTCCCTAGAAGATTATCCAACTAAGTCATCTACACTTTATGTTCTTTTGGGACCATAGGGTAATATGGAATAAAAATTTATTGAGTATATTGAACTAAATCAATAGAATAATCAAATACTTTTACTGCTAGAATAATAAAGAAATCTAAAGGATACACATTAGGAAACATTAGAACAAATATATAAAGATCACCGCTCAAAGTATCCCTATCCAAGTTGAAAAAAAATATTAATATTCCTGAGAACTTCTCTTAAAAAAAAAGTTCATCTCTACTTGATATTAAGTCACATTCTTCTTGAGATATAAGACCCACCCCATCAGGTTTGGTAGATGAGACTCGATGAATATTAACATCAATATGATCCTGATGAGTGATCAACCAAACCATCATAAGAATGATGTCATGAGATTTAATATTTTGGACCCGAAATTTCTTGTTACGATAAATATATGACAAAGGGAAAATGTGAGTGAGACACTTAAGAACCTTCTCAGTCTTCGTTCTGAGTTTACTGGTATTATCCCCCACTTAAGATAAAATTTCATTAGAAAGGATTTTAAAATCAACAATATTGGTTGATATGAATGGGTAAGATACACCAAAATTGATTAAAATAGTCCCTACGCATGAAGCTATTGTTATAATAAATTTAATAGTTATCGTACTTGTATTAGCTTCCTATGAGTACTCTACCACTATGTCAAGAATATTCATTCTAGATAACTTTGGAAGGAAGCCCTTTGTTCACGAAGCATCTAATTTCACCACAGCACTTTTAGGTGACGATGAACCCATTCCACTACGTAGAGAAGAAAATATTAAAAAAAATTCTTCTGGTGACCTGAGCGTCCATGTGAACCATATATCATGGGTACCTTTATTCAAAATCATTTTGAATTACTATCATTTCCACCAAGTCAGGCCTTACAAACCATCCAGGTCAAGTGCATCCATCAATGCTCTATTTAACACCTTAACATAAGAAGTCATCTTCAACATGAAAAAATTAGGAAAAAATCATTATATAAAAAATCATTTACATATTGCATCACAGTCTTGTAACATTTTTGTAGATTAAGAAACTCTGTTGACCTTTCTAAAACCAAGATCTCTGGATAAAAGTGATTTACAAAAAATACATTGATTTCATTCCACTCTAATGTTTAATGATTTTTCGTTTTCAGTATAAAATCCCAAAACATTATTATATTCCCCTAAATACTTAAGTTATTACTCATTACTTTAATTGAATCAAGAATTTATAAAAATTAAAAAAACAACACAATTATTTTCAACCAATCATCAACCTCTTCAGGATAATTAGGGCCTTGGAACACAAGTGGATTCTTGAAAAGAAACAATTGTTCATGATTTATATATTCAACCCTTAAAGGTTCCTTGAATGGAGCTTGAATAGGAATCAATGTGCCTACATTTTCTATATCTTGGGCATCATGCACTACTATCTCAATGAGATTTGGGTCAACTAGAGGGTTTACCTTCTACGGTTCATTGGTAGCTACCTCCTCAGGACAGTTTAAATATCTTCTTGGAGGAAAGTTTCTATAACCATAAATAGAAAACAAGAAAAATGTTAACCAATAAACTCATATAAATAAAATTCATAAGTCTAGGATTTTTAAGAACACTCTATTAAAATATAAAAATTACTTAAAACTGATCATAATACTCATCAAATACAATTTTTCCCCACCCATCAAGACTTAAGGCTTGTTATTATAATAACTAGCCAGACACTTTGTCATCACTACCACTCATGGCCGATCATTTTTACCTTCTATCTAGTAGGAAAACCTAGACCACATTCCAAAATCAAGGAAAGATTCTTAGAATGAAACATTGATTCCACTTTGTCATGTACCATCTTAGATAACCTATTACCCAGATACCTGATTTGGCTTTGACATGGCCTGATGGGTATTCCCAATACACATGGGTTCGAGACTAACACCTAGAATCATACAATACTAATAGGGAAATAATATTCCCCCCGAACGTCAAAATATAAAAAATAAATAATTTGTTATATCAATACTCCTTTGGGATAATGTTCCAAGAAAACATGTAAAACAATACTCAAGAATATATATAAATGGATCAATGGGAAATCATCACAAACTACCATCAACAGTAATCAAAAGACACAAAATTGTGTAACAAGTAACACTAATCTTTATTGGTCACCATCATAGAAAATTACACTAAAGGATCAAGATAATCTACCACCTCCAAGGGGTTATTTCCCTTTCATCATAACAAGTATTATAAAATCTACAAACACTTGAATGAAATTATAGGGTTTGATCAATAAAACCTAGTAGGGTCTCACCGACTGTTCAATAATTTATTCCATAATTAATAACCAATCATGCTTTCAATTTAAATAAATAATGGCATTTCATAATTTATTATTTTCATATTTTAAAATGAAACCCTCCTTCTCTTCAACTAAAGGAAAATATTTCAAAATTTTATTAAATAAACATTTTAAATAAAATCATTTTTATAAATCATTTTTCATGAGTAAAACAAATTCTCTATATAATTCCATATATAATCAAAACACACACAACAAGAACCATGGTCACCTTCCCTGATTTACATTAGTTTCAGGATAAAATATAAGCACAAATCTCAAAATAGTAATCATGGTTAAACATGTGTGCACACATTATTCAATCACAGGCTGAATAAGACTGACCAATATACCATTAGGTATAATCATTCCAAACTAGATTTTTTATAGAGATTTCATCATTAATCCATTGCTAAGAGATCAATATCTTATCATTTTTTCCCAAATATACCTCAAACTACCCTAGATAACATATTGTCAATCAATCAATCAATAATGATAAACTCATCTCATTTCAATCCAAAAATCATTTACAATTAAATTTCAAATTTTAAATTTAAATATTACAATTCAATTTCATAACCAAAAAATATTTTCTTAATTATTTAATTACATTTCAATAAAAAACCAATCATAGGTTTTAATAAATTCAATTTTAGAAATTTCCTCAAAAAACATCTTTAATCATTTCATCAATTCCATTATTTTCCAAATTCATCCAACAATTCTAATTTCATTGGAATTTGGAAATTTTTCTCAAAATATATTCCATTACAAATTTCATAATCAAATCATTTCAAAAAAAGTTTTTATAATAAAATGGAAATATATTTCAAAAAAATCAAGAAAATAAAGATTTTAATCACATGGAAAATATCAAATGGAACCATCAACATTTAAATAACATAATCAAGAGATTAATACCCACAATGGGAATATCAACAATGATCAAAGCCTAAGATGATCTATGAATATTATCTAGAAGCAAGATATAAAAAAATTATTAGATCTATTGAAATAGTGTTTAGAGCCAACAAAAACATGATAGTCTAATACTCTCTATGTATGAGGGGAAGAGATATCAGAACAACCTAAAATAGGGGGTTTTACTTATCTAGTGAATATTGACTAAGATAAATGTCACCTTGATTCCCCAAGGAAATTTTTTTCCGGGGCCAAAACTACATTTTGATAGCCTTAAAGCCAAGGAAATTGTTTAGGGTAAATTAAGGGTCAACTAGGTGTTAAAATATGGTGTTAGAGAACTTTAAAATGATTTTTAGAGGAAATAAATCTTGTGCACATGGTTTGTTGTGATGTAATACATAGTTAAATGAATCATGTTCCCTTGTCATGTCCCCCTTTTGTGTAGGGTGCATTGTTTCTACTTGGTGGGTTCACGGTTTTGTTAATTGTGTGCTAACCATATAAATTATCAGTGCCTAACGACACATGATTTAGAGGTCTTATTCACACATTTTGGAGAAAAACTAAATCCCCTAAAATGTAGTATAAAAAGGGAACATGGTTACCTAGGAAAAACCAAACGTTTTTTCCTAATTGTGTGCTAATTTTGTACAATCTGAAAGGCCTAAAAAATTATAAACTTTCCACCCAAAACAAGACCCCAGAAAAGGGAGACAAAAAAGGCTCAAGAATTACCTTAAAGTAGGTACCAAGATGTTACACTAGATACAAAATATTCTTATTTCATGAAATATATTAATTATACAACACAAAAAACATCTCATTTAGTACAACTCATAGACATACCTTACTTGAAAACATTCTTCATAACCAACTGAAATGAAATATAATAAATAGTGAGCTTAGATGCTCAGTAAGAGAAAATATGGGAGACATAAATCGTTGGTCATATGAAATCATAGGCTAAGCATTTGTGAATTAAATAATCACCATATCATATAAATTTCACATGCAATATTTCAATGAACATAAACATGATTCTTATATCAAGTCATTATTGGTTCAAAGTACCTTAATAAAAAAATAATGAAGACTTTATAAACCAATCACAAAGTATAAGTTCTTGTCTTTAATGTGTGACACCATCATAGGTATAAATACTATTTACAATTTCATTGTTAACTACCGTGTACATCAATTGATAATGGATTAGGCCTCAAAACCTATTTCCCATAGTGGATCTAACACATTGACTATTTTCTAATTAATGATCAACCACATTTACTTCTGTCATGTAATGGATCAATAACATTGACTAATTTTTCATAATTATCTCATGACATATAATAAATTACCCAATGAATTGGAGGGATATAAATTCAGTCCCACCTATCACATTATGAAAAATATACATATGTGTAAAACAAGATAAGAAAACATTCATCAAATCGTGACATCATAACCCATGTAAATAAAATGGGTTTCATAAACATTTGATAATATCATCATAGAATAAACTATGGAAAATAAATGGGCTTTATACACATCTCATTATCAAAATCATAAACCATCCAAATAAATATTGAGAATGGCACCATTAGATTTTATCCCCATAAAAAATATTAAATTCCAAATGTTATGGTCATTGATATATATAAATACCATTACAAAATTCTTTAGGAAAATATGATTTCCAATTTGAAATCAATTCATTAAAATATAAAAAATTTCAAAATATTAGGGTGAACATTTTAATTTAAAATAACTATAGAAACATGTAAAGAAACCATAAAATAATTTAGTGGTCATAATGGTGGTAAATTCAATTATTGGTCTATAAGTTAAAATAAAACATTCGATTCACACTTTAATAGAAAACATCAAATAGTAACTTGTTAGAAAATGAAAAAAATCCTTTTAAAACATTTTGTAAAATTTTAATGTTGGGTAAAAATGAACTAAAAAATAATTGGATAATAATAAAAATAAATTCATAAATTTTTTTATAAAATATTTATATAGAAGAAAAATTATTTTTGGCTAAATAAAAATAAAGACAATTTTATTTAAAAACACTCTTTGAGTCTATTAAATGCATAAATTGATAAAAATTCATGGAAAAAATTATATTCTGAAAAAATAAATATAAGAAAATAAAAGAAAATGTATTTATCAAAAAAGGTACATATAATTTCTTTAAATTAATTTAAAAATAAAAAATATAGATTAAAATAGGATTGAATAATATATCTCATACATCAAGTATCATCTTTTTAAAAAAAATCAACCCTAATGTATAATAAAAATAGATTTATTATAAATATATATTCTAAAATAAAATTAATATCTATCAGAACATTTATTATTTACTTATGACATTTTATAACCTATTTACTGACAATTTATTATTAAAATTACTATTCTGAGTGATATGTACTTCATTTTTCAAGCTGTTTCAGTTTGGAAGTCCCAATACATGTACATTGACTATATTTCTATCATTTATAGAATTTTAATCATTGTAAAATATCATATATATTCATTATATACATATTTATACTAAGTTATAAATTCTACATATAGAACAATGAATTATACCATTCAAGGACACTGTATGTTGTACATACGCAAGAACATTATTTTCACTTTATGACGTGTGAAATGAAAAAATGGTGCATAAAAATACATGATTAAAGAATTATTTTTAAAATATAAAATTCATATATATTTATCAAATACATACTTATTATTATCCATGTAAAAAGGAGATGAAAAATGAATCACATCGCTTCATGGAGGAGGTAGTACACATGTATGTGTGAGCGATATCATTGTTTTCCAACGGTTTGGAAATAATGAAATTAAATATGATATTATCATTCCAAATGAATAATTACATCATATATCTCATATAAAAATTTTAAACACATCATAATACTCATTCGTAAAATATGATGATGAAAAATGAATTGTATCACTACTTTGAGATGGTAATTTGTATGTGCTCATGAGTGAGACCTTCTGATCCCATTTTATTAGAAAAATGTGGGTAGTTTTTATTTAATAATAATAATTAAATTTAATTATATTTTGGATAATTAATTTACCATTTAATTATGAACATAAGAAATTTATAAGAGGTAAAATCATAATAAAAAACAAAATGATTGGTTTACACAATTGCCTCTTTTGGGAAAAATTCCTTTCGGTAACCTTATAAAAACCAAAGGGTTGGTCTATTGGGAATAATAAAACCTATATAATGTTGATAATAGATTGTATAAGAGAATTTTTTAGGATTTTGTATACATATATGGGTAAAAGTGGTGTTAAAAAGATAAATTATAGGTTCCCTTTTATATGTGAGGGGACGACATGTAAAAGTCCAAGCTTCTATGGTATGCTTCTTTTTAAATAATTCAATAGCTTGTGCTACATGCCACACTGAGTTCGAGCGCACCACAACATATCAAACTAGCTATTTAGAAATAGGTAATGGATTTTATTAACAAAATTTTTAATTTTATATATCCCATATAATTTTATCATTCCTTTTATATGTTTCTTAGACATAATATGATGATAAATTCAGTTTTTCAAAAAAAAATAAGTATTTTTTAAAAAAATGTAGTTTTTATTACTTTTAATGGAAATCCCTTTTTAAATTCAATACTTGAAAATATTATAAATCCAATTTTACAATGTTAAATTCTTAATTAGAATTTGGACAGAAAAATTTAGTTTGGATATTTGTTTTGTGTTTTTCTAATAACATTCATATTTTAATGAATAGTGGAAATTACTACATTTTAATTCAAAATGATTTTTCATATAATTTATTAATATTGTTATATTATAATTTAATTTGGTTTTAAAATATAATTCGATTAGGTTTTTACCATTTAATATAATCTAAGTCATTGTAAGTAATTTCATATTGAAATTCGATATAAACAAACACCAGTCTTTTGATGGTTCTTACTTTCGAAAACTCATTTTCTCATTTTAACTATAGGCATTAATTTTAAATTGATTACCAAAACTTATGTGTTTTGAATATGGAAAAATATATTCAATATTTGAAACCATAATTTTCAAATTATGTAAATATTTCCCTTTTAATGTTTGGTATTATTAATAGTAATTTCAGAAATTGTTTTATTTACAACGGTTAAAGGGTAAATTTGTTGAATAAATGCAATAATCATATTATAATAATATAAAACCAAAATAACACGTGTCTTAATATTATTTTATGATTCATTTGTGACCAAGAAAATCCTTAGTAATAATTTTTTACATTTGGGAGCTACTTGGGTGTGGTAATGACTTGTTATAACAATTAATTTAAAGTCTAGAGAAATATAACATAAACATGTATCATTTTAATAAAACAATTTTAATGTGAGATTATATAACTAATATATTTGACTATAAATAGTAATTATAAATATAAACATATTTCCTCTATATTGGTGTTTTATTTTTTATTTTTAGACAATAAATAAATATATTTATTTATGACACAATAATGATGCAGTGATTACCTTTTTAATGAATGATTAAAATAAATGATATTATGAATATTAACAAAAAAGTAATTTGAGATTTTTTATGACATCCAAGATTTTTTTGGATAACTTTTACATGTTTGGGATGATTTAATTCTTTGTTTCTAAGCAATAATGTTGTTATGACTTTAACAAAAATCAATTACTAAATAGTATCAAAATGGACATAAATGAGTTTTTAAAATAGAAACTAATTTATTAAATGACATAACAATCATAAAAACAATAGATTATTCCAAAAAATATCTAAAGTGATAAAATTTTCATTAATTATCCAGTTTATGTTCTCTTGGAATTTTGTATTAACTATATTAACCATATATTATAAAAATACAAGAAGACATTGTAAGAGTTAACTTATTTAACTATGGGTTAAATCTAAAAGATAGGGTTATATTTTTAACCTATAGTTAAAAAACATATTGGATATGAGGTTATAGACCCGTAATCATATTATACTTCAAATAAATCACTTCTTAGATATTACAAATAGAAAAACAATTTTTTAATAATTTAATATTTCAAGCATTTCCTAAGGTACCTCTCACCTCTCTTATAAAAGGGCACTTCCCCTTATCATTAATTCACACATCCAAAGCCCTTTATCTCAGAGAAAACCTAGAAAAATATTCTCCCAAAATCCCTAAATTCATAACAGAGTCCACCCTTTGGGTTGAAATATAACTTAAGGACTACTTTTCTGCAAATCAAAAGGATACAACTAAAGAAGAGGTAATCGTTTTATCTCTTCTTTGGAAGTTCTTTCCATCTTATACTTCTTATTTTTGTTTTTTTTCCATAGAAAAGAAATAAATATAGTATTATACATATAAATAGATGTTATTATAATCATTTTACCACCATATTTGTCATTTTATTCATTTTACAGATAATAATATAACCATGTGTCCGTTCATATGGCTTATCGTCTCTACGTCGTGGTGTAATTTGTTATTCAAAATTACATTATTTGGATTTATATAATGATGAATATAATAGAAATAAATAACTAATATGACATTATTATGATTATTTATAATTAATAAACCATCATATTCTAAATAATTTAACAATTCAAGGAATGATATCACCGCTTGTGCGTACGTACGACCTACCGTCCCCACGACGCATTGAGATTCATTCTACACATTAACCATTCTAGAATGAATATAAAAATAATATGATGTGTAAATATAATATTTATAAACTTAATATAATTATGTATTTTAATAAAATATATTATATTCATAAGAATCATGACTTACTTTACCAAACATGCATAGGAAAACAAAGCAATTAACTCATGAAATAATGGTAATACTCAAATATTACTAACAAAATGTGATAGGAGGATCATATATGATATAAAAAATATTAAAATGTTCATAGTATAATTTATAAAAAATAATTATACATTATATGGTAGTTTGACACACACTCAACTGAAGGAAAGTACAAGGTAAGGGTTAATTTCACAATCTCATTATTATATGAGACTGTTTATACATAAGTATCTACTGGAACATAATTATCATCCACATCCCTGTTTCTTATAAATGTATTATAATTAAATATTTATATTACTAGACTGTTGCTTAATGTAATTTATACCCATGTTTGACTTTTTATAAAATTTTTAGAAAGGAATATTTCTGTCATTTTGAAAATGAGGTACTATATGACCTTTTCAACAAATTTAAAAAAGAATGTTTTTAACTTATATAGAATGAGTAGATATTTTCCACTATTATGACGCCTTGAAGCATCCCTTACAATATTACTAGGTTATTTTCAAAGTAAATTTTATCTATTATAATTACGCAGACTTTCAGATTATTTCAATGTAGAAAAGTGATATTTTTAAAATAGATCTAAGGATTTTGTTGGATCTCTTTAATCTATGGAAACATCCTTTGTTGGATTTTATGATCAAATAAGGTTAAAATATAATGATACAATATTCTGTATTGTATTAATGTTTTTATGATATTTTGGACTTTGGATGTTTATTTTTGATATCATTAAAAGATTATTGATTAAGTATTGACATTTCATATGCTAGTTTTAAAATGAATATTTATGTTGGATATGTTTTACCCCATTCATAAGAGGAATTCAGAGGAGTTTTTAAGTGTCGGGATTGGCCTTCTATAGGACCTTGATGCATCGATAGGTATAATAAGATAATTAAGTTTGTATTTGGGCTATTTTCTTACCAAATTAGGTATGGTGTCTTAGAAAAAGCCTTGACGGTGTATTTAAAATGTCATGCATTATGTATTCCCACTTGATAGGGATAGTTATTACAAGTGATTAGTATACTAGTAGAATAACCATGTGCATGCTTACATAGTAATTTTTGATTTATTATTGCATTATTATTTTCATTTTTATGTTTAAAAGACTTGTGTTTTAGTTTTGTACATTGTCGTAAATGTTTCTACTTATTTTTAATACCTTGTGTTATATTGTTTAACCTTACTTAGCATATGAGCTCACCACATTCTTATGTTTTATTCTCCTAGGATTCCAAAAAGTGTTTTATGATTGATATTTAGGGTTAATCTAGGAGAATAATGGAATTTTCAAAGGATTATCTATGTTGTATTTTATGTTAAAAATTATAATGTAATGTTCGTGTATGTAATATTTATTTTCCAAGACTACAAAATGGATAGGTCCTTGGGGATTTAATTCCTTGTAATCATTCAAATGTATTAGAATAATGCACTGGATCTGGGCAATTGGGGTTGGGGCATTACAGTTGGCATCAAAGTAAGTTTACTATAATCTTTAGAAACTATATTTAGAAAAAATATTATTAGAGACCACTAACAGAAGATAGAAATTGAGGATAAGTATAAAATAACAACATATAATTTTGGTAATAAAGATATTATATAAGTATTCCTAGAAAATACATCCCTGTCTGGATACTAAAAGTGGATGTGGTTATGGAAGAGATGTACCTAAGAGTGAAAACTCTGACAATGTGTTCTCGGATTTACTTAGGGTAAGCTGGTACACAAAAACGGGTCTTACTGTGCACCTAGTTTGAAAATATTAGGGGGATATACATAGGATAATTAATATTTTATTTAAAAATAATTTCTGATTAACTATGACCTCAATGAAACCATGTTTATGATTATGGATTAGATGTGTATAAATTTTTCAATTTATTGGAATTATACATTATGATTCACAATATAATCCAGTGTATAACATTGTTTAAAAATGATTCATAGTAGAAGGAATGAAAATTGTATCAATGAAAATAATCTATGTAGGGATTTCTCTTGTATGAAAGATAATGATAGTGGAGCTGGTGACATAACTGGTGTTGAATATCTCATAACCATACTGGTACAACTGACTTGAGTTATGAATAATAACCTTACCTGCATGGAGTAGCCTAATCCACAATACAGAGGATCAATGTTAGACCAATTCATGAGAAAACAACCTCCAATATTCAATGGGACTAAAAATCAATTTGTAGGTGAGTAATGGATAAGTTACTTAGAGAAAATATTTCTTTCTTTGGGAAGTTACGAAAGGGAAAAGTTTTTCATGGCATTTTATTATCTCTCAGGAGATGCAGATCAATGGTTTTCATTAATTGCGAATAGGAAGAATGATAAATAAATATAAAATATTTAATGGAGGGAGTTTAAATAACTTTTACCATAAAAATACATTCCACATAACCAACTAACATATATAGAAAGGAAATTTTTGAGTCTACAGCAAAAGGAGGGTGATAATTTTGTAAAGTATGAGACTAAATTCACAAGGTTATCGAGATATTTTTTAGACTACATACATAAAACAAGATTTATTATTGATCGATTCATTTACTGTTAAAACCATTTCTCCAATGGGAACTAGACTCATAATTTTTCTCATCATATGAAAATATAGTCCTGTGTGCTATCATGACATAAAAAAGAATTCTCTAAGTCTTATGACATTAAAGTGAAGAAATAAAATAAAAGAACAGTGGACCAGAAGAAGAATAAAGGTAAAAAGGAAAAGATAGATTTTCTATTATTTGAAAATTTTGGGAAGAAACACTTTGGTACATTCCTGAAATGAATTGGAGTTTTTTATAAGCGTGGATAAAATGGTCACAAAGCTCAGGATTATAAGGGAAATAAAGAATCTATAAATGTGAAATGATATAATTGTAATGGAATGAGATATTATGAAAATTATTGCACAATGAATCAATGAAATGTGGATTAGAAAAAAAAAATGGATCAAGGTAAAGCTTATGTTGTTACTACAGTCAAAGTCGACTGATTAATGTATTTATTTATTTGGAATCAATAATTATATTACAATATTTTGGATTGTACTTTAGTACTTATTCATTAATAATTTTTAAGAATTAATCATTTCATTATGTATTTTGAGGTTATAAAGGTTTTTGTCAATAATAGATACATTACGATGTTTGGTGATTCTGATGTTACGATTGCGTTTGGAAATTTGGAGATCCTTTTAGAATATTAATTTGGAAAAAAGTATTTTGGAAAATTCTTAAAGTTAGAATGGATTTATTTTTAAATTGGATAGTATTTTTTTGATGTTAAAACCTTTCTTGTGGTTATTTACGGAATGCTATAATAATATAGTTTTAGAAAAAGAAAAACGTATAGGTTCGTTGACAACCCGCTATGTCGAACAAGGCTATGGAAATCAAACCCACAACTGAAGTGTGACAAGTCTTTATCACCTACCACTAGCCTATAGGAAGTATCTTGTTAGTAAAACATATTTTATTTGTTTAAATGGTATAATTTTATATTTTCAACCTTATACGATAAAGATAAATTGAGTATTTTGGAGTTTTATTATATTTTGAAGAGAAAAATGAGTTTGTGGTATGAATTAGTTAAAGGATATAACTCTACATGTAAATTAAGTATGATTCTTGTCTTCTTATTCCATGAAGTAAATTAATTCTATAACACTAGGTAAATAATCATAAAACAAAAAATGTTTACCTAGTACTTTCTCTTACGATGAATGAAATTGTCATTTAAATAATCATAGATTTATAGCTTTCTAGTTGTTAGATTTCTCCTAATGATGTTCTATGTCACTCTCTATCAAAACATAATGATCAAATTTGTTTCATTTCTATGTTTTCCTACATGTAACCCTATTATGTTTTATTCTGAGAAACCTTCATACTTCGCTTTATTTTAAAATATGGGTCTTGTTAAGCCATTTTTTTGATGTGGGATTTCAACAAAGATATTTTGAAATTTCAAACCACTAGTTTTTAATACCAAGTATAAAATTTGTGGATTAAATTTATTTAATGATTTAAGAATGTAAGGCCACAAAATTCCACAGTAAGCTTTTTTAAAATAATTCAATAGCCTGTGCTACACACAACATTGAGTTCATGCGCTCCACGACCTATCAAACTAACGGTTTAAAAAGTTTTTATGAATATTATTAACCAAAATTTTAATTTTATACATCACATATAATTTTAAAATTCGAATTATGTTCTTCTTAGTCATAATATAAGGGCAAATTTTATTTTTCAGATAAAATATTTATTTTCCAAAAAAATGCAGTTTTTCTACCTTTTAATAGAGAACCCTTTTTAAATACAATTTTTGACACTTCTATATATAAAATTTAAAAAAAATTAAATTCTTCTATATAAGAGGGACATAAAAAATTATTTTGGATAAATTTTTAGTTTTTTTATGAAAACATTCATATTTTAATGAATAGTGAAAATACTACATTTTAAATCAAATTTGCTTTTTCATGTAATTTATTAGTATTGTTAAATTATCCTTCTTGTTGGTTTTAAAGTATAATTATTTTATTTTTTTATAATTTAATATAATTTAAGTAATATAAATTAATATTACAATGAAATTTGATATAAATACATATCAATCATTTGATGATTTTTATTTTTAAAAACTCATTTTCTCATTTTGACTAATAGGAGTAATTTTAAATTAATTACTAAAAATTTGGAGTTTTCAATTTTTAAAAATGGATTCAATTTTTGGAATCAAAAGGTAAAAATTATTTGAACATGCCCCTTTTATTTTTGGACATTATGAATAGTAACATTAGTAATTATTTTTATTTACCATAGTTAAAGTGTAGATTCGTTGAATAAACATAAAAGTAATGTTATAATAATATAAAACTACATTAACACAAGTCCTAATCATATTTTATGAGTCATGGGTGACCAAAAAAATCTATAGGCCTAATTTTTTGAATTTGGGAGCCACTTGGGTGTGATAATGACATGTTATAATAATTGATTTAAATTAAAGAGAAGTATAACATAGACATGTATCTTTTTACTAAATCAATTTTAATGTTGAATAATATAATTGATATATTTCACAAAAAATATTCATTATAAATTTATAAATATTTTATAAATCATTGTATTTTATTTAAAAAATTTAAACATTAACTAAATAAATTTACTTATGACACAATAATGTTGCACTAATTACCTTATTAATGAACGATTTAAATAAATGATATTACAAATATAAAAAAGAATGAAATTTTTTATTTTTGATACCATCGACAGATTTTTTGGATAAAATTGAAATTTAAGGATGTGTTAATTACTTTTGTTCTATAGAATCATGTTTTTTTACATTAACAAAAATATATTACTAAATTGTGTCAAAATCGACATAAATGATTTTTAAAACAAACACTATTTTGTTAAATGATATAATAGTTATAAAAATATTTTATTAGTAAATATAACATTTATAGTGTAAAAAATTTCATTAATAATCCACTTGAGGTTGTTTTGTAATTTTAAAGTATCTATATTAAACATATAGTATAAAAATAGAAGAATACGTGGTAAAAGTTTACTTATTTTACAAAGGGTTTAAGCAAAAACATAAGGTTAAATTTGTGACCTAAACTTGTCTAAATCCTATTTTTTAGAGAATTTAGATCCATCCTCATCATATGATTGAAATAAATTACTTTTTATCTATTAAATATTGAAAATTAAATTTTTAATAAATTAATATATCAAGATTTTCCAAAAGTACCCCTCACCTCTCTTTTAAAAAGGTATTTTTCCTTCTCTTTAATTCACACCTCTAAATCCATTTTTATGACCAAAACCTAACCAATTTTTCTCTATACTTCCTTTAATTCATCCTAGAGTCAACCCTTTGGGCATAAAACCAACATAACGTGTCCTTTTGTGTAAATCAATAGGAGACACCCGAATAAGAGGTAATCGTTTTATCTATTATTTCAAAGTTCTTTTCCTCTTCAACGTTTTAATTCTATGTTGTTTCCATACCAAAGTAACAAGTAAAATATAATCCATATACTGAGATATTTTTATAATTTTTTTACAATAATATTCATTATTTTATACATCCTACAAATAATAATATCAACATGTGTGCATACATACAACTTATTGTCTCCATGTCGTGGTGTAAAATGTTATTCAACATTACTTTATTTGGATAGGTATAATGATGAGTATAATATACATAAGTTATTTTTATGAAACAATTATGATTATTTATAATTAATATACCATCCAGTTCTTTATCATTTAACCATTAAAGGAATGATATCGCCACTCGTATCTACGTACAGTCTACCATCTCCCCGACATGATGAGATCCATTGTCCACATTACCCTTTCAAGAATGATTAAATAAATAATATTATAAGTAAATATTATATTTATGAACATAATATCATTCTTTATTTGAATAAAATATATTTATTCAAAAGAAACCATACATAACAAAAAATCCTTTTAAAAACAAAGTAGTTAACACCCAAAATAACGGTAATATAGAAATATTATTAACATAATGAGATTAACAGATGATATATGATATAATAAATATGTATATGGTCCTATTATATTTTATTAACAACATTAAACCATTATATATTATTTTAACACACCCTCAACTAATGAAAAGTTTAAAGTAATTGTAAATTTTACAATCTCATTAATATCTAAGATTGTTTATACATAAGTTTCTAGTGGGACATGATTATAATCCACATCCATGTTTCATATACATGTATTTCAAAATAATATTTATTTTCCTAGACTATTATTGAAATTAATTTATACCAATGTTTGACTTTTTATAAAAAATTTTGAAATGAATATTTCCTTTATTTTCAAAACGACATATTATAAGAGTTTTTTGCCAAATTAAGGAAAGAATGTTTTTTTAACTTATATAGAGCGGGAAACTATTTTCCAATGTTATGATGCCTTAACATTTTGAAGCTTACCTTTTATTATTACTATGTTATTTTTAAAGGAAATGTTTTCTTTGATTATTACATAGGCTTTCAAATGATTTCCAAGTAAAAATGGGATATTTCTAAATGAGTTTTAATGATTATGTTAGATCAATTCCATCTATGTCAACATCCTTTTTGGATATTATTCATAATATTGGTTAATATATAATGATACAATATTCTGTATTCTATTGAAGGGATTATGATATGTTTGACTATGGATGTGATATTTTGATATCATTCATAGCTTATGGCTTAAGTATTGACATTTTATATACTAGTTTTATTATGAATGTTTATATTGGTTATGTTTTACCCCTTTCATAAGATGAAGAAAATAGACTTTGTAAGTGTCGGGTGGGGCCCGATATAGCCCCTATATGTATCAGTAGGTCTCATGAGATAATTAGGTTTGGATTTTCGCCAATTTCTTGCCCAATTTTTTGTGGTGTCTTGGTTGAAGCCTTGACAGTGTGTTTAAGATGTCCCACCATATGTAGTCCTTCTATATATAGCTACTTATTACATGATATTAATCAAATAGTATAATATATATGTGCATGTTTATATGGTGATGTTTGATTTATTCTTTCCATATCATGTTCATGTTTATGTTTAAAAGGATTGTGTTTTAGTTTTGTACCTTTCCTTAAAATTTTATTCTTATTTGTGATAGATTTCACTATATGTTTATCCTTACTGAGCATCTGAACTCACCCCTTTCTTATGTTTTATTTTAACATGAATACAAGAAGTGTTTTACGATTGATATTCAGGGTTAATCTAGAGGAATAATGTTTTCCTCAATAGATTATCTATGTTGTATTTTATGTTAGAAATTGTAATTTAAAGTTCATGTATGTAATATATTTTTCAAGACTACTAAACTGATCGGTCAATTGGGATTTTATTCCTTGTAATCATGAAAATTTATTAAAATAATGCATTAGATCTGGGAAACTGTGTTTGGGCCTATACACTAAAACTCTTGGAATTTCATAAAATATTAAAATTAAAAAAGTGATTTTGGAGCCCAAATTCATCCAAAATGATATGTGTTTGACTCACCTATTTTGATAATCCCAAATCATGTTTAAATATTGACCATGATACATTAATCCATTTTCTATACCTTTTAATCTGTATTTAGATTGTTTATACTGGACAATTTATATTCTTAGTCTCATAATTTAGTTGCATTAGCTTACATTTTACATTTATCTAAATATAAGATCACTATTAAAGGCTATTAGTAAGAGCCTTTTGTTCAAGGTCACCGTAATAGATCAATGTTACTCTAGGTCACTGGTCCTAGAAGGTTACTATTGAAGATCTAATGTCACTGATATACCGGTACAAGGTTACTGTCACAAGTCTACTGTTGATCTGCTTATCAAAGCTCACAGACAAAGAGTCACAGTCACAAGCTCTGTACCGTGGATAGGCTTCTGTTAGAAGTTCACTGTCAGACCCTTTCTCAAGTCTTCTGTTGAGAGCATCACTATTCAAGTCTACAATTGGACATGTCTACCATTAGTAGAAGGCTATCGGAAGACAACTCCTACTGTCGAGATAGTCGACAGTTGTTTAAAGTCTACTGATGGACATATTCCACTGTTAATGAAATTACCTATTGAGATAAGTATACCATTGGAAAGGTCACTGTTGAAGTAGTCTGATGTTACAAAGCTTCTGTTAGAAACTCACTATTGAAGTCTACTGCTGATCAAGCCTACTGATGAAGTCCATAGTTATAGAGACTACCGTTGAAGTCTACCTTGTGACATGCATCTACTACCAGTCTAATGATATTCTATTATTTTCGTTACCAATTTTATTATTATTATTATAATGGTCATGTCTAGACAAATTAATGCACCTGACATTTTTTAATGTTTTTTGCAGGCATATCAGGAGACAGTACGAGGTACGAGGAAGACCACACGTGGTTGAAACATTTCTCTTGTCGGCCCCTGCTGAACAAAATAATAAAAAGCTGAGCTGGAAAAGTGTATATGTGTATGAGTAGAGACAGACATCAAAGACAGGTGTGGACATACTGAATATACACACATAAGAGAGAAACATACAGCGTCAAAGGCAGAACACTTATGCACTCATTCTGAGGAACACAGAGCTTCACAATGATCTATTGAAAGAACCTTTTTCAAGCTATAGTGGTGTGCTACAAAGAGATTTAAACCCAAGAAGATGATCATCTCTACATATGGAAGTCAGAACCTGGAAGTTGTGACAATCTGTTTTGGATTTAACTTGCATAGAAGGACTAGAACTTCATTTCCTTCATTCCAATGAGTCCAGAGATGATATTCCAACACAATAGATCATTCTAAACTTATCCCTACTATCTTTAGATCTAGTGTGTATAAGTATTTTTCATTTGTGAGTAGTGTGTTTGTGCTACACACACTGAATCTTGTGCTTGAACTGAGGGAAACTGAAAATCCCCATACCAAAATCTCTTTATATTTGTTCTCATAACTATGGAAGAAGCCTAGTGTGTCTTGGTAGTTAATTTTTCCCATGTATAACTGTGGTAGAGGTTAAAAAATCTGGATAGTTTGTGAAAACTGTTGTAAAACCTAATACAAGCTGTGTATCACATTTTAATATAATTGCTTTGTGGTAGGTGATCACCAAGTCGAGAGGACTAGGTCTTGACTTAAGACTGAACCTCTTGTATAAATTATTGTGTTCATCTTTCCATTACTCTGTTTTACATTTATCCGCTTTGATTATATTAGCAAAGATAGAAATCTGTTTTTACATTCACTCTGATAGTTAGTTCTGGTTAGTGAGTATATGTGATTCTTTTAGTAATATTGTTTCAAAAGTGGAATTAGTTGTCATACTGTTTCTACTGAGAAGTAATCAACCTTTGAGAAACCTGTTGAACAATAAGTCACTTATATCTCTTCTACCTTAATTGACTGGGCTGTTTTAATTTGGGGGATTTTAATCCTAAAATTTTTTAACAGAAATTTAAATTGGAACTCAATTCACCCCCTCTTGAGTATCCACTCCCACCAACATGTGGTATCAAAAGAAACATTCTTATTTATAAAAAAAGTTTTCACACCCTCTGTTTTTTAAACTGTGATTTTAGTTTTATCTTAAAGATATTAAATTTTTGTTAGTTATAAATTTTATCTCTTTAATATATTTTCTAAAATCTAGTTATGGACAATAGACTAGAAGGTGTTTCTACTAACATGCCACCTTTATTTAATGGTTTGAATTATGTTCAATGAAAAATTAAAATGAAAATTCATTTGGAATGTATTGGTTTTGATATTGGTTTTTCTATAGAATCAGAATATGAGATCCCCAAAACTGCTACATCTACCTGGGATGATGCTACAATGTCTGCCTATAACAATAACTATAAAGCTATGAATTCCCTTTACTACTCTTTAGGAGATGAGGAATTTAACTGAATTTCTGCATGTAAAATAGCTCATGAAATCTGGGACACCTTGGCTATTTCTCATGAAGGAACATCCATTGTGAAGGAAATGAGATTAAATACTTATACTATTAAATATAGTGACATTAAAATGAGACTTGATGATCCCATTTCTGACATGTATCTCAGGTTTAATGAGATTTTCAACACCATGAGTTCACTGGGAAAAGTTGTTCCAGAAAAGGAGAAGATCATGAGAATATTGAGTTGTTTTCCAGACATATGGAGACGCACTTCTGTGTCTATCTGAGAGTCATGTGACATCAGCAAGCTACCTGTTAAGGAGTTGATTGGTAATCCAATGATGTATGAACAAGAACTGATGGTGAACAAAGAAGAAGCTGATGAACCCAAGAGAAAATTTGTGGCATTCAAGTCTACTACTTCAAATAGCAAAGACAAGGAGAAAATATATGTACCTACTGAAAGTTCAACTAGTGAAGATTCAGATTCAGAAAGCGATGAAGAAATGGCTCAAATATCTAGAAGATTTAAGAAGTTTTATAGGAATAATAAGTTTTTCAGAAAACCAAACTACAAGGGTAAGTATGATCAATAATGTAAGTGGAAGAAGGATTTGATGAAATCTAATAAGGAAGATGATATAGTCTTCTATGAATGCAAGAGTAAAGGACACATCAAGGCTGAATTTCTGAAGATAAAATTAAAAAAGAAATATGATTATATGGGAAAAAATTATAAAAAGGCTATGAAAGAAACCTGTAGTGCTTCAGATCACAGTTCGAGTGAATCTGATGCTTCAGACTCAGAACAGAACATACATGCCAATCTATGTTTTATCACAGAGACATATGAGGTAATAATAAATTCCCCTATGCATAATACTTATTATTCTGGGAATGAAAGTGACTCTCATAATAATGAAGATATGAATAAGGAATAATTATTTGAATATTGAGAAATGCTTGAGGACACATTTAATGAACTCAAGGACAAATATAAGTCATTAAAAAGACAACATGCTTTAAATTCAAATTACAAGTCAAATATGGACATAGAAAAAGAGAAATTTGCTACACTACTAAAGGAAAATAAAGAGTTAAAATTATCTAATGAACCATTAAGAAAGGATATTGAGAAGTTCACTACTGGTAGGGATTCCATGACACGGTTTCTAGGAAAACATATTGCTCCAAAATATATAATTGGATTAGGATATCAGCCTGGACAAAGACAAATTAGCAAAACCAAATTTGTTCCAAAATCTGGACAGTTCACTACTAGTTCTGGACCATCTTTTGAGAAACAATTTTCTAAAGGACCTAACAAAGTATTTATGTCTCAAAATGTGTTTTTTGATCTTAGAAACCCTATTAAGAAAATATGGGTTCCCAAAGTTTTACTAGCTAACCTCTTTGGACCCAATAAGATCTGGGTACCAAAATTACCCTATGTTTAATCTGTTTTGCAGGAAAGTTGCAAAAAGATTTCCTGTAAGACCCTATGGTACTTGGTCAGTGGATGTTCAAGACATATGACAGGAGACTATTCTTTCTTCAAGAGTCTAATTAAATTTTATGGTGGGCATGTCACCTTTGGTGACAATACAAAATAAAAATTCATCTTCTTAGGCCAGATTGGTAACCCTGATACAATATTAATCTCTAAAGTAATTTTTTTTGATGGATTAAAGTATAATTTACTTAGAATATATCAATTATGTAATGATGTCTTTAATGTTAAATTTGAAAATGATTTATTTAATGTTTTTAATTCAAGAAATGATTTAGTTTTCACTGAATATTGAAATGAGAATGTATATATTTTTGATTTAAATTAATTATCCAAACAAAATGTTTCCTACTTAAATGATTTCCATAAAGAGTCTTGGTTGTGGCATAGAAGACTAGGACACTATAATGTGGACTCACTTAAGAAGCAATCTATGAAATGTTTAGTTAGAGACTTACCTAAATTAGAATTCTTAAATGATAAATTGTGTAATCCCCGTCAAAAGAGAAAACAACACAAAGTTTCTTTCAAAACAAAGAAAGAAGTTTCAACTTCTCAACCACTTGAGTTGGTTCACATGGATTTGTTTGGACCATCGAGAGTTTCATGTTTAAATGGGAAGCACTATGTTTATGTTCTTGTAGATGAATTTTATAGGTATACTTGGGTATACTTTCAAAAAATTTCAAATATTACATGTCTGTAGAAAACCATAGTGGGCTTAGAATTATGACCCTGAGAAGTGATCATGGCCATGAGTTTGAGAATCGTGAGTTTTAATCTTACTACTCACACAATGGCTATAGTCACAATTTCTCTGCCCCTAGTACACCTCAAAAAATGGGGTTGTAGAAAGATGAAGTAGGACCCTTCATGAAATTTCTAGAACTATGCTTAATGAGTATGACTTACCTGTTTATTTTTTGGCTGAAGCTGTAAATACAGCTTGTTATGTTATCAATAGAGTTTTTATTAGACCTATTCTAAAAAGGACCCCTTATTAAATTTGAAATAATAGGAAGCCTAAGGTTAATTACTTCAGATTCTTTTGTTGCAAAGTCTTTATTATTAATACTAAAGTCAATCTTGACAAATTTTCTCCCAAAAGTGATGAAGGAATTTGCCTGGGTTATTCTATCTTAATTAAAGCCTATAGAGTGTTCAATAAGAAAACCAAATGTGTGGAAGAATCAGTTCATGTCAAATTCGATGAGACGGATCCACATGAGCCTAAAACCTCTCTTGAAAATCTTGAGGAAGATTTGTAAAATCAGAACTTTAATGATAAGGATGGTGAATCCCCTGTAAAATTATCCAGTTCTGGAAATTTTCCAGAACATGCTCCTACCGATTCTGAACCAACAGACAACAATGAGGAATCTAGTTCAAACTTTCCTAGAGGTATGAGGACTCTCAAAAATCTTCCTCTAGATACTGTTGTAGGTGATTTAAATAGAGGAACACAAACTAGAGCTTCTCTAAGAAACTAGGTTGAACATCAAGCTTTTCTTTCACATCATGAACCCAAAAATTTTAATGATACTGCCAATGATTAATTTTGGGTAATGGTTATGCAAGAAGAACTAAATCAGTTTGAAAGAAACAAAGTTTGGGAATTAGTGGAAAGACCTAAGGACACGTATACAATAGGCACTAAATAGGTGTTTTGGAACAAAGTTGATGAGTCTGGAAATATAGTTAGAAATAAATCTAGGCTCGTAGCACAAGGATATAGTAAAGAGGAAGGAATAGACTATGAGGAGACCTTTTCACCTGTAGCTATACTAGAATCTATTAGGACACTACTTGCATATGCAGATCATCTGAATTTCAATCTTTATCAAATGGATGTTAAAAGTTCTTTTCTAAATGGGTATATAGTTGAGGATGTGTTTATAGAATATCCTCCTAGTTTTATAAATCCCCATTTTTTCAATCATGTTTTTAAACTATCTAAAGCATTATATGGCTTAAAACAATCTCCAAGAGCATGGTATGATAGACTCAACTCTTTTCTTATTTCAAAAGGTTTTACCAAAGGGATAGTCGATCCTACTCTTTTCATTAAATGGATTTCTAAAGAGTTTTGATAGTAAAAATTTATGTGGATGATATTATTTTTGGATCTTCTAAAAATTCATTATTTATTGATTTTTAAAAAATGATGCAAAATGGGTTTGAAATGACTTTAATGGGAGAAATCAAATTTTTCCTTGGATTTTAGATCTTTAAAAATAAAAATGGCATTGTTTTGAATCAAAGTAAATATATTAAGGATCTTTTAAAACGTTTTTTATGGTAATAAAGGTAGTGACACACCTATGAGTACCACCTGTAAGTTGGATATAGATGAAGCTGGAGAACCAGTGGATCAAACCAACTATAGAGGTATGATAGGGAGTCTACTATATCTTACAGCTCGCAAACCTGACATCGTGTTTAGTGTAGGCATGTGTCCTCGCTTTCAAGCCAATCTAAAAGAGTATCATTTAACTTCTGTAAAAATGATTTTAAATATCTCAAACATACTCCAAACTTAGGATTATTTTATCTAAAAGGATAATCATTTTATTTGTTGAGTTATTCTGATGCTGATTTTTCTGGTTTCAAGCTAGATAGAAAAAGAACCTCTGGGACATGTCACATTTTAGGCAAGTCACTAGTATCTTGGTGTAGCAAGAAGTAGAATTCTGTTGCATTATCCACTACCGAAGCTGAGTACATAGCTGCTGGTAGTTGTTGTGCTCAAATTCTGTGGATGAAACACCCTTTATTTGATTATGGATATCAATTCAAACATGTCTCTATAAAGTGTGACAATACATGTGCTATTAATATTTCCAAAACTCCAATATCTCATGCTAGTACAAAGCACATTGATGTGAGACATCACTTTTTGAGGGATCATTGTCAAAAGGGTGATATCACTCATGAATTCATTGGCACTGAATATCAATTGGCTGATATATTCACAAAGCCTTTGAATTATGAGAGGTTAAATTACATCAAACATGAGTTAGGTATGATTAACTTTAGCATAGAAGACCTCACAGTCAGACCTCACTGTTAGAACTCACCGATTGGACCACACCATCAGACCTCACTGTTAGACCCCACAGTTGTACCTCACTGATAAACCTAACTGTTACACCTCACCATTGGACCTCACTGGTGTACCTCACTGGTACATCTCAATATTGGATACCTCACTATTTGTCTTTATTTTTGTGGGAATTCGAACCATTCTTATTCCTATTTATTATTTCTATTTTATTTTTATTTAATCCCTAAATGATAAAACCAAAGGCGACGAACATATCTCAATCCACCTTCCTCTCTCAATATCGAACCTTGTTCTTGAAATCTCTAAACCCTAACTCTTCATCTGAACCCTTAAACATCCTTCAAGCTCCATGTCCAGAACCAAGCGACCCCCGACTGTCAATGAAGATGCGCAAAGGATAAAGGGAACCCGAGCCAAATCTAGTGACACCAGTAATACTACAACGGGACCTGTCAACCCGCATCTGACCAAGAGAGAAATCTTTGCTAAGAAGGAATTAAGTTAAGAATGGATGTTGTTGACCAAGTCATTAGTGCTGAAAGCACTAGATTCCCAAGGATGGACTAAATGTTTTTCCAAAAACAATGGACTATACTACCTAAAGCTTGTGAAAGAATTATATGAATATCTGAAGTTATAAGAGGAAGATGATGTGCATAAGCTAATATCCAGAGTCAATGGCAATGAAGTCAGCTTCTCGTCTGTTTGAGAGTTCCTCATAACAAAGTGTATGATTACTACTCTGGAGTGGCTCCTCTAGACAATAATGTTTTTGAGTATGAAAAATCTCATGAAGAACTGACAGGAAATGGAAAATCAAGGATGATCATTCAAGCTGAGATTAATGGAGAAGACATGATTTTGTTCAAATTCATTCAGCATGTAATTAGTCCCAGGAGAGGAGATTTTGCAGTGCTGAAGTACCAGGACATATTACTAATGTACTTACTGAAGCATGGAATGAAGATTAACCTATGTAGGTTATTGATGTCACAATTGGAGGATATGACTAATGCAAGCTCAAAGTCCAATTCTCTATTCCATAACATGATTATTTCAGTAATGATAAAGGTAAAGGGTGTGGCTGGAAATCAAGAAGAGATGATAGTGGAAAAGAACAGTGTTTGTATCTCCAAGGTGATTTGAAAATTCATGAAAATTAGCTGGAATACCTGGAAGAAGGCATGGGTGAATGATAAAGGAAAGGTATATGAAAATTTTGACCCTACTACACACCCATCTAGGCCAAAATACAAGAGAGATCCAGGTATGAAGCCTGATGATCCAAAACCGACTTATTAAGATGAGGAGGATGATGTTGAAGGTTCTGTGGACCCTAAAAGAGAAAACACCCCCATTGATTAAGGGAGTGATCCTGATTTTCCTAGCAGTCCTGTAAGGACAGTAGCTTTCGGAGCAGCTAGCCCTCCAAAAGAACTACCAAGAAGATTGATTCTTCTGAAGGACAATGATACTGAGACCACTGAAGAAGAATAAGCATCTCAGAATATTGTCAAGGAAACCTCTATAGAGGATGAGGCTACCGAGTCAGATCATTATGCTCATGAGACACAGGAGGCTTGTGATAAGAATGAAGGTAAGGATACTGTTGTTGAAGCTGATAATGAGGACAATGAATAAGAATAGCTCAGTTTGAGACCTCTGATAGATAATACAGACAAGATAGTGTTTGATCATGAAGTAGGAGTGGCATCTACTGCCATTGATATGGGGGTCATTGATGACTCAGTGGAGGTTGTGACTCACCCCACTGGTGAACCAATAGTGCAAACTGTTGTTTAATCTGCTGGAGTTCTAGTGGAGGTTGTGGAGTTACCTATAGAAGAAAAAGTAGAGGATAATACTCAAGAGAGAGCTCTAAATGAGGGGGAGAATCTTGGTTCAGTTTCTGTGCTATATGACATAGAGGGTTGGCCATCAGATCCCAGATACATGGTACTTGGACTCAAATATGGATATTCTGATGAGGAAGACCATCCTCAAAGGGATTCTGTTATCCTACCTGAAAGTATTCCAATAGTTGTGGCTGACAATTTGGCAACCAAGGAGGACATTGAGTCTTTAAAAGTTGAAATGAAAAAGGCAGTGAGAGAATCAGTGGTAGATTTAAAGAATATCCTTGTTGAAGAGCTAAAAAATTTGGAGAAATACCTAGCTCTATCTTTGGGATGTGTTGTGTCAAGTCGAGTGAAAGAAATGTTGAATGAGATTAAAGTGTTCCATACTCAAATTTAATGCTTGACAGGAGCTGTGGTTTCTCTGAGACAATAGGTTGCTCCTTCGAATACCATGAGAAGTTCTCAAAACCAAGTGAATGCTGAGATTCGATACATCAAAGAGGTAGTAAATCAGTTTGTGGAGGTTTTTGAGGCTTTTAAGACATCAGTAAAACAACACATGAACAGTCAGGATGCACTTGTTCAGCAGGTGATTGGTAATTTGACTCAGTCTTTCAAAGAGACAATAGCTTTCTCGGTTAAACCCCTTCCCTCATCTAGCTTCTCTGTAAATGTTCAACAGATCAGAAATGTGATCCAAGAAGAGCTTACTAAGGCAAGTACCAGTGGGTCCTCTGATTCTCAGGTACTTTCTACCACTAGGGAAGTCAATAGTTATGTTCGTGAACACTTGCGAGCAGCTACTGCTACTTAGAGAGCCATTAAGAATAAGGTTGATTCTTACCTTGAGAAGATCTATACCAAGCAACAAATGAGAAACCACTTGAAGCTTTTCATAGAGAATATGAAGCTACCTCCAGTGTCTCAGGCATTCAAGGAGAAGGTTAGCAAACCGAAATAATTGACCCCTTCTTTGGATAAATTTTTAGAGAATAAAGATGATTTTTTATCTGCTATGGAAAGGGGAGGAAGCATTATTATGGATTTCAGAAACCTTCTTCTACCCTTTCTCCATGTGGATTGTACCCCTATCATCATACCTCCTGCCTTACCTATGTCTCAACCCAATGGTTCTTCCATGATGTATCCTACTGAAGCTATCAGAAGCCTTACTCCACTAATCCCTTAGAGAGCTACCCACTACAGACCCACACGAGCTTTTGTTGCTGCCCCTCTAGTAATTCCTGCAGAAATTCCTAAACATGATGATCCACCGGCTCATCCTTCATCTTCTTCTTCCAAAGAGAAAGATCCCTTACCTACGGATGATGTGGATTGAGTCTGTTTATGTCTTTTATAGGGGCTCTATATTCTTTTTGGGTCATGTAATATACTTTTATCATTACAAGATTTCTCTGTTTTCTCTATTTCTGTTTCTTTTTGCTAATCACAAAGGGGAGAAATATTGTGCTAATTCTAGACTAATCATGTGATTGGGGAGAAATGTGCTAATATAATACTATGTTGAATATTTCTTGCCTTTCTCTCTAATAACATGTACCAATATTTTCTGGTTTTACACTCTTATTAATCTCTGATAACTTGAGACATTTTTTATCTATGTTTAGTAAATGTATTATATATGATATCTATATTTAATACGTACTGAAATAATTTGTGACTATCAAAAAGTGGGAGATTATTGGACTCACATATTTTGACAATCCCAAATCATGTTTAAATATTGATTGTGATACATTAATCCATTTGATAACCCTTTTAATCAGTATTTATATTGTTTATCCTGAACAATTTATATTCTTAGTCTCATAATTTAGTTGAATCAGCTTACAGTTTACATTTATCTAAATATAAGTTCACTATTAAAGGTTACAGGTAAGAGCCTTCTATTCAAGGTCACCATTATAACTCACTGTTACTCTAGGTCACTGATCCTAGAAGGTTACTGTTGAAGATCTACTGTCACTGATATACCGGTACAAGTTCACAGTCAAAAGTCTACCGTTGATATGCTAATCAAAGCTCACAAACAAAGAGTCACCATCACAAGGTCACTGTTGTGGCAAGGCTTCTGTTAGAAGTTCACTTTCAGACTCTTTCTCATGTCTTCGGTTGAGAGCATCACTATTCAAGTCTACATTTGGACATGTCTACCGTTAGTGGAAGGCTACTACAAGACAACTCCTACTATTGAGATAGTCTACTGTTGTTCAAAGTCTAACGATCCACATATTCCACTATTAATGAAATTACCTGTTGAGATAGGTATACCATTAGAAAGGTCACTGTTGAAGTGTCTGATGTTACAAAGCTTCCATTAGAAGATTACTGTTGAAGTCTACCACTGATCAAGCCTACTAATGATGTACATAGTTGTATAGACTACCATTGAAGTCTACCGTGTGACAAGCATTTGCTACCAGTCTAATGATATTCTATTATTTTCTTTACCAATTTTAATATTATTATAACAGTCTTGTCTGGACAAATTAATGAACCTGAGATTATTTAATGATATTTTCTGGCATATCAGGAGACAGTATGAGGGACGAGGAAGACCACACATGGTTGAAACATTTCTCTTGTCGGCCACTGCTGAACCAAATAAGAAAAAGCTGAGCTGGAAAAGTGTATATGTGTATGAGTAGAGATAGACATCAAAGACAAGTGTGGACATATTGAATATACACACATAAGAGAGAAACATACAACCTAAAAATAAGAACACTCAAGCACTCATTCAGAGGAACAGAGAGCTTCACGAAGATATATTGAAAGAACCTTCTTCAAGCTATAGTGGTGTGCAACAAAGAGCTTTAAACCCAAGAAGCTGATCATCTCTACATATGGAAGTCAGGACCTGGGAGTTATGGCCCTCTGTTTTAGGGTCAACTTGTAGAGAAGGACCAAAACATCATTTCCTTCTTTCCAACGAGTCTAGAGATAATCTACCAACACAACAGAGCATTCTTAACTTATCCCTACTATCTTTAGCTCTACTGGGTATAAGTATTTTTCATTTGTGAGTAGTGTGTCTGTGTTACACACACCGACTCTTGTGCTTGAACTGAGGGATACTGAAAATCCCCATACCAAACTCTCTTTTCATTTGTTCCCCACACATAACTGTTGAAGAAGCCTAGTGTGGCTTGGTAGTTAATTTTTCCCACGTATAATTGTGGTAGAGGCTACAAAACCTGGACAGTTTTTGAAAACTATTGTAAAGACCGATACAGGTTGTGTATCACTTTTTAATATGATTTCTTGGTGGTAGGTGATCACCAAGTGGAGAGGACTATGTCTTGACATAAGACTGAACCTCTTGATTAAATTGTTGTGTTCATCTTTCCATTACTCTGTTTTACATTTATCCGCTGTGCTTATATTAGCAAAGATAGAAATCTGTTTTTACATTCACTCTGATAGTTAGTTTTGGTTAGTGAGTATATGTAATTATTTTAGTAAACTTGTTTCAAAAGTGGAATTAGTTCTCATACTGATTATACTAAGGAGTAATCAACCTTTGAGAAACATATTGAACAATAAGTCACTTATATCTCTTCTACCTTATTTGACTGGGCCATTTTAATTTGGGGGATTTTAATCCTAAAATTTTTTAACATAAAATTTAATTGGAACTCAAATCACCCCTCTTGAGTATCCACTCCGACCAACAATATGCATTCAAAGATAAGATAAAAATAGTTGAAAAAATATTGAACAAAAAATATGTTATAATTTTATGTGTTGCTTTAAATATTATATTTTGGTTTAACCATTTTGTTAACCTATTTTAACCATAAATGTGTTAACCTATTTTTCAATCATAATGGGTAATAATATTAATTATAAGTGTAATGTTTTCTCATAAAAAAGATTGGGTGAAATTTTAGGTGATATATTATCAATTTTCTCTTCTTAGAATATTTTTTTGATATTTAGATAATTTAATAAAATATTATTTTATTAAAGTATCATGAATGTCAATTTGTAAATTATTCATTTAACATGACATAAAATGAATTATGGAAAGTTGGAATTACAATTTAATATATTTACACAAAATAAATTAGTCAAATTAATCTATTAAATTATTTTAACACCATAAAATATTCAAATTATATTACATTTAATATTTTTTAAATAATTTATTATATTTTTCTATTAATTGAATAAATAATGTGTCGGCATTACATCCCAATATAAGGTAATTATATAGTTAATAAAAGCTATAAATTATTTCCCTTTATTAAAATAATTTAATTTATCACAATATAGACATTTATATTAATTAATAACTCAATTTTTCCAAATTTCAAGACATAATAGATATTTTAAACTAAGATAGTTACATTTTCTGAAATTCATTAATTTAAATATTATATAGGTCATTATCATGGACAAGTGTCCCTTAAAAATTATATTTTGAGCCTGATGCTTTATGGTTTGAATTTATTTCATCTTATTATAATTATGATCAATAATTATGGCCATATAACTTAGTTTTAATATATAATTACTCGATTTACCCATTATCATGGAGATAAGTTTAACCACATTTGTTAACAAAATGCCTAAAAATAAAAGGTAACCATTTATAAAATTTTAAGTTACTAATTAAAAATGTTTTATATATTTTATCCAATTTAATTTCTATAATTTTCTTAAATTAATTTTAATATAATCAAGCAATACATGACAAAAACATATTTTTAGATAAATACATTTTCACCATAAAAATGGATTTGTTAATATCACATGTCTAAAAAATAATAGATAAATTATAAATAAATTGATTGAATATATAATATGAAAATATAAATAATTTTATTCACTAAATTGGATTAATTTATTTCAATATTATAATAATACTTTTCATTAAAAAAATTAGTTTTTAAAAAAAATCATTTTATTTCGAATGAATTTTATCATCATTAATAATAAATTAACAACCAATGAGTTTATGTTATAAATTTGTAAACCATTCATTATACATAATTTAGTTTTCCAATACATAACCACTAATGGAATTGATTGGAGATAGCTGTCACATTAAATAATAATATTTTAATAATATATCGTGGTTCTTTTAAGCTTTATGTTCCATGTAAAGTTAACTATCAAGGAACTTAAATTTTATTATAAAAAATCACAAAATCAAGGGTTATTACATTCTACCTCCCATTGAATTAATTTATCCCCTGAAAATAATCTCAATTATAAAAAAAAAGGATATCCTATTTCATTACATTTTAGGTTCCTATGTAGCATATTCAAATTTCTGATTTCTCCAAAACAACATTCATAATTTGAGTAGTCTTATTTTGTAGAAATTTAACTCAATAATAAAATATTTCTATTGGTTTTTCTTCATAAAAAATGTCATTATCTACTGGTATGACCTTTGATTTCAATACAAATGACAAATTAGGCATGTACTTCTTCCGGAGAGATACATGAAACATATTGAAAATATGAGTGGTTCAGTGGAAGTGATAAGAGGTTAGCTACCTTCCCTACTTGATCAAGAATATAGATAGGTAATTTGTTTTAAGGGATTATATTTCCCTTATTTTCTAATTTCATATCCATCTTACATTGAGAAATTCAAATAAAAACGTACTTACCAACTTCAAATTCAAGATCACACTAATTGTTGTCGGCATATATTTTCGGTCTACTCTAAGATTACTTGATGTTTTTTAAAAGGATATGAATTTATCTTCAATTTACATATGTAGATCAAGTATAAATAGCGTTATTTATCTAAATTAATCATAATACATTGGATCTCTACACTTCTTTCCATAGAGGACATCAAATTATCCATCTAATTGCATAGGTGAGAGATATTGTTGGAAGAAAACATGACTAGATGAAGGTGTTGATTACAACCACCTTGAAATACATATAATATGACCCCAATATATCATATAGTGTCCAAATGTTTATCTTATACTGAATTTATTTTTTAATATGATATATCATACATAAATCCAACTTGGTATCCAAATCCTTCAAAATATTTCACCAAAACCTCTAGGTAAAACTCGTACCCAATTTAGAAAATAAGGAATATAGTACTCTATGAAACCTTTCCACTTACTTATTGTATATACAAGAATTATAATCTAGATATAAATCTGCTATAATAATATTTAAGTGTTTTGAATTTGTATGGTGGTCACGTACAACCCAAATAGCATTGTATCCTTTTGACATTTTGGGGAGTCTGATGATAAAATCCATGGTGAGAATTTCCCATTTCCATTATTATATGGGTAATAATTTTAGCATCCTCTTATAATTATGTCTCTTATAATTAAATTCCTGACATACTAACCACTATGAAACATAATAAAAAATATATCTCTTGATTTTGTATAACCAAAAATACATTTTTAGATCATTATGAATTTTATTACTTCTAGGATACACAAAGAATGATAAATGGTGATCCTCATACAAAAACCCCTTCCTTAAATATGTTATGGATGAAACTAATTAATAGTTCCTAAACATTTTTTCCATCATAATCAAGGTTAAACATATAATCATTTCTCACCTTCTTTTTCATCTCCACATTTTCCTTTTTATTCTCTTGGATCTTCACTGGGATGGATGATTGAACATTAACTTTAGAAAGATAATATTTTTCCCATACCTTCAGGATTTATAGAGCCAACCATTCAAAATATAGAAATATTGAATATTTTTATATCCCTGTTATAGATAATATTGAGTAATCTTTTTGAATGATAAAATCATCCACCTTTTCTTCTTTCTCGGTGTAGTAATTTACAAAACAATCATAATCTTTAACCATATGAATCCATAAACTTTGGAATATATTCAACTATTTCTATGTGAAAATATTCTTTAAATGTTTTTTATTAGTATATATATCACACCTTTATCAATAAATATAATTCTTTCATATATTCAGTGGAAATTTTACCAAATCTAACTCCAAGTCTTGATTTGGGTAATTTTTCACATAAACATTCAAATAACATGATGAATAATCTATAACAATATCATTATGCATGATAAAACACCCATATCACTTATTTTAGTTATCATTATAGATTATGAACTGTTATTTACTGTATGGTAAGTATAGGTTCACTAACTAGACTTCCCTTCATATCCTTGAAACATTCCCCATATTAATTCATCCAAAGGAACGTGGCTCCATTTTGAGTGAAAAATGGTGAGTGGAAAAAAAATGAAACAATATCCAAAAAACCATGATAATATCCAACTATACCAAGAAAACTGTAGTTCTTAATAATTGTGGTTGGTTTGGGCTATTTATAAATAACATCTATCTTTTAAGGATCCAACTAAATATATTCACATGAGATTATATCACCAAATAATAGAGCTTCATGAAACCAAAATTCAAACATGAGAAAAATTTTATATAACTTATCCTTCCTTAGGGCCATCAATATAATTTTCAATTCATCTACATTATCTTCATTATTATTTGAATATATAATATTATCATCTATAATTACTACCACAAACTAATCAAGGTATTTCTTAAAGACTGTATTCATTAAATAACTAAATATAAGAGGTGAATTTCTATGACCAAGTGGATTTACAATAAATTCATTGTGCGTATACCTTGTAAAAAATTCTTTATTAGGTGTATGTTTTTCAAAACCCTAAATTGATGATATCTATAATAATGGTAAATATTCAAAAAAATTGTACTTAGTGTATTTTATCAAATAAGTCATAAAAATGGGGTAGATGACACTTTTCTTGATAGTTATCTTGTAAAGTTCACAACAATCAATGGATATTTACATTGATCTGTGTTTATTTATACTGAAATAAATATGTTCACCCAAAGGATACACACTTCTACAGATGAATCCCTTATCAATATTCTCTTACTATTTCTTTTTAAATTTATATAAGTCAATCATGGCCATTATATACAATGTATTTATAATAGTTTTAGAACTAGATATGACTTATATTTATAACCCAACTTCACAATTTGGAGGAAGACTATGAAATTATTCAATAAAGAAATCAATAAAATTCAGTACAATAGACATATCTTCAATGTTGAGTTCCCCCCCAAGAATATAATATAAACAACCCTTCTGAATAGAAATCAAGACCCTTATAAATTATGTGATTTACATAGAATATTAAAATTTATCATCACATTGTTAAAAGGTCATATGCTAATTTTTAATACCAAATTTACTTACCATCCATTGTAATTGATGTGAGATTTATTTAATGAAAGCCAATACATGCCCAAAATAACATCAAATTTAACCAAAGAGAGAATAATAATATCTTTATGAAGCATATTCCCATAATAATCAACTTTATAAGAATCATAAACATGATATGATATCATCATACAATTATTGGTTTTCACAACTAATTCAACATCTAATTGTTGGGATGGTATCTTCATATCCTAATAAACTTAGTCAGAGGTAAAAAAGTGGGTTGAACCAAAGTTAAATAAAGAATTGGTAGTTCGGTAGTGGATAGTAAGTATTCCTTTCATCATTTCATTATCATAACCAAATTTGTAAATCTTGATCACAAGTGATTTCATTTTTTGTTTGGGCTTAAGTGGTCTTTTATGATGATCATAATAAAATCAATTTGTGGAATAGTTTGTGTATTTCCCATAATCATTGCATTTGAGAAATTGGATCATGGGTGGTTTCTTATTTTTCATATGTTTCTCCATTGTTTCATTAACAATTTTATTTATCCTTTTTCGAAAATCACATGCTTTATGGAATACCTTTCCATATTTACACCACCTCCCAATTCCATTTGAGAAATTTTCGTTATATTTCTTCACACATTTCTGACATAGAAATGGTTATAATTTCATTCCACCATGTGATCTATTCAATTTTTCATGAGACTCGATCTTATCCTTCTTATAAAAACCATGGAAATGGTGAAAATATCCAATTAAAAACTTTACCTTGAATGCATAATGTAAAATTTCTTTATAGCTACAAAATTCTCTTATAACTAAATCATTTTGGAGACTTGGTTTTAAGCCACCAAATAATCGATCAATTTTTATTTTTTTCTTAATTATTAAACATGATGCATGCATTGAATTTCTTGAAATATTTTCCTCATGGGTACCAATGAATTCATCACCCTTTTTCTTTAGTTTAATTAACTCCTTATCAATCGTTGTACATCCAAAAAAAGGACATTCTAAAAAACATCTTCCTAAATTCATTGCATTCCATATGGTCGACTTCTTCCTATTGACTCATTTCCATAAAGGGATTCCACCATTGATCTACATCACAATATAAATGATAAATATCTATGAAATCTTTTTGGTTTTCAAGGAACTAGTAAATATAAAATACTCTATCAATGGTGTTGATCCTTCACTTAGTTAAAAGTAGATTATAAGACCAACTAAATGAAGATAGTTTTTCCGCATAAAATATTAAACATTACATTATTCCTTCCTTTAATAATTTGTAAGCTCATAATTATTCATGGATTAAAAATGTTTTATGATCATAGAAATAAGCTTTTTTACATTATAGTTCTCAATGTATTTGGTTTCTCATGCGGAAAATCATTACATTTTACATCATATTCATTGTTTCTGTGTTGTATTCTAGTTTTATACGTTGAAAGAAACCATGAAGATAAGGTGTATGAAAATATAATCAGTGCAAAACCACACATTCAGGAAAAATCATATATAGGATGTATAAATCATGACACCTTCTTCTCAATATATCAATCCCAATGTTTAACCTAGGTCATCCAGGATCATTACCATAACTTTAGGATTTTATCCTATACATAGACTTATCCATCGGGTTCTCACTATAATTTTATCATATTAGTTTCCAAATAATATCTAAACATTTATATAATATCAACTAAAATTACAAGGATTTCCATACATAAATATTAGATATTTTTAGATTAATATTTAATGCATTTCAAAAAAATGAATCAAATGACCATAAGGGTTTAGTGTATTTTGAGACTATATAAACAATACTAATATTTCATGAAAGAAATTAAAAATATCCCAAATTATAATCTTATTTATTAAACATCATAGGCACAAACTACTTGAAAACATTCCTCATAAACATGCGAAAGGAAGCATGATAAAGGGAGACTTAGATTCCTAGTAAGGGTAAACATGAGATATATCTGTTGGTCGGAGTGGATACTCAAGAGGGGGGTGAATTGAGTTCTAATTAAAATTTCTGTTAAAAACTTTTAGGATTAAACACCCCCAAATTAAAACGTCCCAGTCAATTAAGGCAGTAGAGATATAAGTGACTTAATATTCAATAGTTTTCTCAAAGGTTGATTACTCCTCAGTACAATCAGTATGAGAACTAATTCTACTTCTGAAACAAGTTTACTAAATGAATCACATATACTCACTAACCAGAACTAACTATCAGAGTGAATGTAAGAACAAATTTCTATCTTAGAAAGTATAAGCACAATGGATAAATGTAAAACAGAGTAATGGAAGGATGAACACAACAATTTAAACAAGAGGTTCAGTCTTAAGACAGGACCTAGTCCTCTCCACTTAGTGATCACCTACAACCAAGAAATTATATTAAAAAGTGATACATAGCCTGTATCGGGCTTTACAATAGTTTTCAAAAATAGTCCATGTTTTGCAACCTCTACCAAAATTATACGTGGGAAAAATATAACAATCAAGCCACACCAGGCTTCTTCCACAGTTATACATGGGAAAAATTTAAAGAGAGTTTGGAATGGGGTATTTTCTATATCCCTCGGTTCAAGAACAAGATTCAGTTTGTGTAACAAATACACACTGCTCACAAATGTAAAGTATCGAAACACAGTAGAGCTACAGATAGTCAGGATAAGATTAGAGTGCTCTATTGTGTTGGTATATCAGCTCTGGACTCTTTGGAATGAATGAAAAGAAGTTTTGTTCCTTCTCTGCATGTTGAATCCAAAATAGAGTGTCACAACTTCCAGACTTCCAGATGTAACGATGATCACCTATTTGGGTTTGCAACTCCTTGCAGCACACCACGACAGCTTGAAATAGGTTCTTTCAATAGATCTTCGTGAAGCTCTATGTTCTTTTGAATGAGTACTTAAATTTTCTTCGTCTTTCTTGTATTCTTTAGTGCTGTATCAATTAATTAATTTGGTCTGTCTCTACTCATACATATATATATATATGCTTTTCCAGCTGAGCTTTTTCATTTGGTTATGCAGGGGCCAATAGGAAAAAAAATTCAACCATGTGTGGTCTTCCTCGTACATCGCACTGTTTACTGATATGCCTACAAATAACATTAAATAATTTCAAGTGCATTAATTTGTCCAAACATGACCATTATAATAGTAATAATAAAATTCGTAATGAAAAGAATTGAATAACATTATACTAGACGTAGATGCATGTCACACGGTAGACTTCAACGGTAGTCTTTCCAACTGTGGACTTCATCGGTAGACTATTCAACTGTGAGCTTCAATGGTAGGCTCTCTTTCTGTAGGCTTGTAAGGATGGAATTTGTGTTAGTGGATGTCTTGTAATGGTGTTGGTTTATTCTATGTAACAATAGCTCCTTATCAGTGGACTTCATCGGTAGGCTATTCAACTATGAGCTTCATCAGTAGGCTTGATCAGCGGTAGACTCCAACAGTAAGATTCTAACGGAATCTTTGCAACATCAGACTACTTCAACAGTGACCTTTCCAACTATAGACTTATCTAAACAGGTAATTTCATTAACGTTGGAGTATTTCCATCAATAGACTTTGAACAACAGTCGACTATCTCATCAGTAGGAGTTGTCTAGCGGTATCCTTCTACTAACGATAGACATGTTCAAATTTAGTCTTGTGACAGTAACCATGTACTGGTAGCCTATATTAGTGACAGAATATCGTAAATATTAACCTTCTAGTATCAGTGACCTATAGTAACAGTGAGCTATAATGGTGACTTTGAACAGATTAATCTAACCAGTAGCCTTTAACAGTGAACTTGTATTTAGATAAATGTAAACTGTAAGCTGGTGCAACAAAGCCATGAGACTAAGAGTATACATTGTTCAGGATAAAATAATTATAATTACATATTAGAACGGTTAGAAAATGTCTTAATATATTATGGTCAGTTATTTAAACATGATTTGGTATTATCAAAATAGATGAGTCCAACAATCTCACCCTTTTTGATAATCACAAATTATTCCAGTATGTATTAAAGATAAATATCATATATAATACAGTTACTAAACCTAGATCAAAAATGTCTCAAGTATCAGAGATTAATAAGAGTGTAAAACCAGAAAATATTGGTACATGGGATTAGAGAGAAAGGCAGAAAAGATTCATCATAGTATCATATTAGCATATTATCATATGTCTCCCCAATCACAGTATTTCTCCCCCTTTGTGATTAGAAAAAAGAAACACAAATAGAGAAAACAGAGACAACATGTATTAATGAAAGTACATACATGACCCAGAAGGAATACAATGTCCCTATCAAAAGATTTAAACAGAATCAATCCACATCATCTGTAGGTAAGGGATCTTTCTCTTTGGAAAAAAAAGAGGGAGGATGAGTCGATGGATCATCAGGTTTAGGAATTGCTGCAGGAATGACTAGAGGGGAAGAAACAGAAGCTCATGTAGGTCTGTAGTGGGTAGCTCGTTGAGGTGTCAGTGGAGTAAGGCTTTTGATAGCTTCAGCGGGAGAGATCATAGAAGAACCACTAGGTTGAGATGTAGGAATGGAAGGAGGGATAATGACAGGGGTGCAGTCCACATGGACAAAGGGTAGAAGAAGGTTTCTGAAATCCATAATAATGTTTCCTCCTCTTTCCATAGAAGATAAAAAATCATCCTTATTCTCCAAAAACTTATCCAATGTAGGGGTCAATTCTCTTAGCTTGCTGACCTGCTCCTTGAATGCCTGAGTCACTGGAGGTAGTTTCATATTCTCTATCAAAAGCTTGAAGTGGTTGGTCATTTGATGCTTGGTATAGACCTTCTCAAAGTAAGAATCTACCATATTCTTAATGGCCTCTTGAGAATTAGTAGCTTCCCACAAGTTTTCACGAACAAATCTGTTAACTTCCCTAGTGGTAGAAAGTACTTGTGAATCAGAGGTGCCCCTGGTACTAGCCTTAGCATGTTCTTCCTTTATTACAGTTCTGATCTGGTCAATGTTCATAGAAGAGCTAGATGAGGGAAGTGATTTGACAGGGAAAGCTATTGTCTCTTTGAAATACTGATTCAAGTTACCAATCACCTTCTGAACAAGTGCATCCTGACTATTCATATGTTCTTTGATTGATTTCATAAAAGCCTCAAAACTTCCACAAACTGCTTGAATACTTCTTTGATATATCGAATATCATCATTCACTTGATTTTGAGAACTGCTCATGGCAGTCAATGAAGCAAACTATTGTCTCAGAGCAACCACAACTCCTGTCCATCTTTCAATTTGAGTATGGCACACTTTAACTTAATCCATCATTTCTTTCTCTGGACTAGACATAGCACATCCCAGAGATAGCTCTAGGGATTTATCCACACTCCTCATCTCTTCAACAAGGCTATTCTTCAAATCTACTACTGATTGTATCAATGCCTCTTTATTTTCATCCTTCAAGGACTCAAGGTCCTCCTTGGTTGCCAAATTGTCAGCCATAACTACTAGAATAAATTCAAGTAGGATAAGAGAATCTTTTAGAGGCAGGTCTTCCTCATCTGAATCTTTATAATTGAGTCCATGTACCATATATCCTGGATCTAATGACCAACCTTCTATGTCATAGAGCACAGAAACTGAACTGATATGTTCCCCCTCACTTAGAGCTCTCTCATGAGTATTCTCCTCTACTTGTTCTGCTCTAGGTAACTCCACATCCTCTTCTCAAACTCCACCAGTTCCAACAATAGTTTTTACTGTTGGTTCACTAGTGGGTGAGTCACAGCCTTCTGTGAGTCATCAATGACTTCCGTATCAGTGGTAGTAGATGCCACTCCTACTTCCTGATCAGACACTGCCTTGTCTGTATTTACTTTCAGAGGGATCAAACTGAGCACTTCTTCTTCATTATTCTCATCCTCAGCTTCAGCAACATCCTCCTTTCCTTCATCATTTTCACAAGATTCTTCTTCCTCATCCTCTTTAGAGGTGTCCTTGACAATATTCTGATATTCTTCTTCTTCTTCAGGGGTCTCAGTGTCACTATCCTTTAGAATAGTCTCTCTTCTTGGTAGTTCTTTTGGAGGGCTAGCTGCTCCGAAAGCTATTGTCCTTACAGGACTGTGTGGAAAATCAGGATCACCCCCATCATCAATGGGGTGTTTTCTCTTTGAGGGTCCATAACTCCTTCAGCCTCCTCCTCCTCATCTAAATAAGCTGGTTCTGCCTCATCAGGCTACATGCCTGGATCTCTCTTGCCTTTTGGCCTAGATGGGTGAGTAGTACGGTCAAACTTTTCATACACCTTTCCTTCATCATTCACCCATGTCCTCTTACAGGGATTCTAGCTAATTTTCATGAATTTTCACATCACCTTGGAGATACAGACACTATTCTTGGCCACTATCATCTCTTCTTGATTTCCATCCACACCCTTTACCTTTAGAATTACTTAAATAAGCTTTCGATGGAATAAGGCATTAGATTTTGAGCTTGTCTTAGTCATATCCACCAATTGTGCCATCAGTAACCTACATAGGTTAATCTTCTTTCCATGATTTAGTAATTACATCAGGAATATGTCCTAGTACTTTAGTACTTCAAATTCTCCTCACCTTGGACTACTTACATGCTGAATAAATTTTAATAAAAGCATGTCTTCTTCATTCATCTAAACTGTAATGATCCTCCTTGATTTTCCATCTCCTGTCAGTTCTTCCAGAGCTTTTTCATATTCGAAAAAAACATTGTCTAAAGGAGACACTCCAGAGTAGTAATCATATATTCCTTCATGAGTAACTCTCAAACAGGCATCCCACTCACTAGAAAACAAGCTAACTTCATTGCTATTGACTCTGGATATTAGCTTATGCACATAATCTTCCTCTTCGAACTTCAGATATTCATAGAATTATTTCACAAACTTCTGGTAGTACAGTCCATTGTTGTTAGAAAAACATTCAGTCCATACTTGGACATCTAGTTCTTTTAGCACTAATGACCTGATCGACAATATCCATTCTTCACTTAACTCCTTCTCAGCAAATATTTCTCTCTTGGTCATATGCTGGTTGACATGTCCTGTCGGAGTATTACTGGTACCACTGGATTCGGCTCGAGTCCCCTTTGGACTTGGCGCATCCTCATTGGCAGTCGGGGGTCATTTGGTCCTATCCATCGAGATTGAAGGAGGTTAGAGTGTTTAAATAAAGGGTTAGTGTTTAGGAATTCTGAGAGAAAGGTTCGAGATTGAGAGAGGAAGATGGATTGAGATATGTTCATCGACTTTGGTTTTATCATTTAGGGATTAAAACAAAATAAAATAGAAATAATAAATAGGAATAAAAATGGTTCGAATTTCCACAAAAATAAAGACAAATAGGGAGGTATCCAATAGTGAGATGTATCCATGAGGTACACAGGTGAGGTGCAGCAGTGAGGTGTAACTGTAAGGTTTATTAGTGAGGTCTAACTGTGCGGTCTAACTGTGAGTTCCAACTGTGAGGTCCAATAGTGAGGTATAACTGGGAGGTCCAACTGTGAGGTCTTACTATGAGGTCTAGCTGTGAGGTCTAACTATGAGGTCTAACTGTAAGGTTTCACTGTGCTTAGGTTAATCATACCTAACTCATGTTTGATGTAATTTAACCTCTCATAATTCAAAGGCTTTGTGAATATATCATCTAATTGATGTTCAATGCCAATGAATTCAAGAGTGATATCACCCTTTTGAAAATGATCCCTCAAAAAGTGATATCTCATATCAATGTGCTTTGTCCTAGCATGAGATACTGGATTTTTGGAAATGTTAATAGAACTTGTATTGTCACACTTTATAGTGACATGTTTGAATTGATATCCATAGTCTAGTAAAGTGTGTTTCATCCACAGAATATGAGAACAACAACTACCAATAGCTATATACTCAGCTTCGGTAGAAGATAATGCAACAAAGTTCTGCTTCTTACTACACCAATATACTAGTGACTTGCCTAAAATGTGACATGTTCCAGAGGTGCATTTTCTATCTAACTTGCAACAGGAAAAATCAGCATCAGAATAACTCAACAAATAAAATTATTTTCCTTTTGGATAAAATAATCCTAAGTTATGAGTATGTTTGAAATATTTAAAAATTATTTTTACAATAGTTAAATGATACTCTTTTTGATTGGCTTGAAAGAAAGAACACATGCATACACTAAACATGATGTCAGGTCTACTAGCTGTAAGATAGAGTAGACTCCCTATCATACCTATGTAGTTGGTTTGATCCACTGGTTCCATCTTCATCAACATCCAACTTACAAATGGTACTCATAGGTGTGTCACTACCTTTACTATCATCCCAGGAAAAACTTTTTAAATGATCCTTAATATATTTACTTTGATTCAAAATAATTCCATTTTTATTTTGAAAGATCTGAAATCCAAGGAAAAATTTGATTTCTCCCATTAAACTCATTTCAAACTCATTTTGCATCATTTTTGAAAAATCAGTACATAATGAATTTTTAGAAGATCCCAAAATAATATCATCCACATAAATTTTTACTATCAAAACATCTTTATAAATCCATTTAATGAAAAGAGTATGATTAGCTATCCCATTGGTAAAAACTTTTGAAATAAGAAAAGAGCTGAGCCTATCATACCATGCTCTTGGAGATTGTTTTAAGCCATATAAAGCTTTAGATAGTTTAAAAACATGATTGGAAAAAAGGGGATTTGTAAAATTAAGAGGTTGTTCAACAAATACATTCTCAACTATATTCCCATTTATAAAAGTGTTTTTAACATTCATTTGATAAAGTTTGAAATTCAGATGAGCTGCATATGCAAGTAGTATCCTAATAGCTTCTAATCTAGCTAAAGGTGAAAAGTTCTCCTCATAGTCTATTCCTTCCTCTTGACTATATCCTTGTCCAACTAGCCTAGATTTATTTCTATCTATATTCCCAGACTCATCTACATTGTTCCTAAACACCCATTTAGTGCCTATGGTCAAGGTGTCCTTAGGTCTTTCCACTAATTCCCAAAATTTGTTTCTTTTGAACTGATTTAGTTCTTCTTACATAACCATTACCCAAAATTCATCATTGATGGCATCATTAATATTTTTGGGTTCAAGCTGTGAAAGAAAATCCTGATGTTCAACCTGGTTTCTTAGAGAATCTCTAGTTTGTGTTCCTCTATTTAAATCACCTACAACCGCATCTAGAGGATGATTCCTGAGAGTCCTAATACCTCTAAGAAGGGTTGAACTAGATTCTTCATTGTTGTATTTTGGTTCAGAATCAGCAGGTGCAGATTTTGGAAAATTTCAAGAACTGGATACTTTCGCAGGGGATTCACTATTCTTATCATTAAAGTTCAGATTTGACAAATCTTCCTCAAGATTTTCAATAGAGGTTTTAGGCTCATGTGGATCAGTCTCATCGAATTTGATATGAACTGATTCTTCCACACATTTGTTTTTCTTATTGAACACAATATAGGATTTACATGAAATAGAATAACCCAGGAAAATTCCTTCATCACTTTTGCGAGAAAATTTGTCAAGATTATATTTTGTATTAAGAATAAAGACTTTGAAACCAAAAACTCTAAAGTAATTGACCTTAGGCTTCCTATTATTCCAAATTTCATAAGGGGTTCTTTTTAGAGTAGGTCTAATTAAAACTATATTAATAACATAATAAGTTGTATTTACAGCTTCTTCCCAAAAATAATTAGGTAAGTCATACTCATTAAGCATAGTCCTTGCAATTTCTTGAAGGGTCCTATTTCTCCTTTCTATAACTCCATTTTTTTGAGGTGTCCTGGGGGTAGAAATGTTGTGATTATAGCCATTGTGTGAGCAGTAAGATTCAAACTCATGATTCTCAAACTCACGGCCATGACCACTTCTCAGGGTATTAATCATAAGTCAACTATGGTTTTCTAAAAACTTGGAATATTTGAGAAAATAAGAACAACATTCACTTTTGTGAGCTAGAAAGTATACCCTAGTATACCTAGAAAAGTCATCTACAAGAACATAAACATAATGCTTCCCATTTAGACTTGAAACTCTTGATGGTCCAAACAAATCCATGTGAACCAACTCAAGTGGTTGAGAAGTTGAAACTTCTTTCTTTGGTTTGAAAGAAACTTTGTGTTGTTTTCCCTTTTGACCGGGATTACACACTTTATCAATTGGGAATTCTATTTAGGTAGGTCTCTAACTAAAAATTTCCTAGATATATTCCCAAGTGAGTGTACATTACAGCGTCCTAATCTTCTATTCCAAATACAATATTCTTTATGAAAAGCATTTAAGCATGAAACATTTTGTTTGGCTAATGAATTTAAATCAACAGCATATATATTTTCATTTCTACATGCAGTGAAAACTAAATCATTTTTTGAATTAAAAACATTTCATGCATCATTTTCAAATTTGACATTAAATAAATCACCACATAACTGAGATATTCTAAGTAAATTGTACTTTAATCCATCAACAAAAAGTACTTTAGAGATTAATATTATATCAGAGTTACCAATCTGGCCTAAGCTGATGATTTTTCCTTTTGCATTGTCACCAAAGGAGACATTCCCACCATAAACATTAATTATACTTTTGAAGCAAGAATAGTCTCCTATCATATGTCTTGAACATCCAATGTCCAAGTACCATATAGTTTCATAGGAACTCGTTAAACAACTTCCCTGTAAAATAGATTAAACATGGGATAATTTTGGTACCCAGATCTTCTTGGGTCCAGAAAGGTTAGCCAATAAAACTTTGGTAACCAATATTTTCTTTATAGGTTTTCTACAATCAAAAAACATATTTTGGTACATAAATACCTAGTTAGGTCCTTTAGAAAATTGTTTCCCAAAAGATAATCCAGAATTAGAATTGAACTGTCCAGATTTTGGAACAAATTTTGTTTTGCAAATGAGTCTCTGTCCAGGCTGATATCCTAGACCAGTTTTATATTTTGGGGAAATATGTATTCCTTGAAGCTGTGTCAAGGTATCCCTACTAGCAGTGAACTTCTCAATATCCATTCTTAATTTTCCATTAGATATTTTTAGTTGAGTGTTCTCTTTCAATAGTTGAGCATTCTTTTCTTTTTCTATACTTAGATCTGTTTTAATATTAATAGTCAAGGCATGTTGTTTCTTCAAAGATTTATATTTATATTTTAGTTCATTGCATGTATCTTCCAGTATATTGAAATATTCAAACAGTTCATACTTTGACATATCATTATTTGAATCACTATTATTTCCAGAATAATAATCATTTAGAATAGGGGAAATAGGTACCTCAGATATGTTAGTCATGAAGCCGATGTTGGCATGATTATTTTCAGAATTGGCTGCTTCTGATTCACTTCTGATGTCTTCCGAAGAACTCGAGGTTTCTTTCATGGATTTCTTGTACTTTTTGTCCTTATAATCATATTTCCTTTTGAATTTTAACTTCAGACAGTCAGCCTTGATGTGTCCTTTCCTCTTGCATTCATAGCAGACTATATCATCTTCCTTATCAGATTTCTTCCAATACTTCTTCTACTTACTTTGTTGATCATACTTACCCTTATAGTTTAGTTTTCTGAAAAAATTATTCTTCCTATAGAACTTCTTAAATCTCCTATCTATTTGATCCATTTCTTCATCACTGTCTGAATCTGAATCTTCAGTAGTTGAACTTTCAGTAGGTACATGTATTTTCTTTTTGTCTTTTCTCATTGAAGCAGTAGACTTGAATGCCACGGATTTTGTCCTGGGTTCATCATCATCTTCTTTTTTCACCTTCAGTTACTCTTCATACATCATTAGTTTACTAATAAACTCCTTAATATGTAGCTTTCTGATGTAACATGACTCTCGGATAGACACAGAAGTGCCTCTCCATCTATCTGCTAGACATCTCAATATTCTCATGATCTGCTCCTTTTCTGGAATAGATTTTCCCAGTGAAATCATGGTGTTGACAATCTCATTAAACCTAAGGTACATGTCAGAAATGGGTTCATCAGGTCTTATCTTAAAATTATCATATTTAATAGTATAATTATTTAATCTCATTTCCTTCATGTGGGTTGTTCCTTCATGAGAAATAGCCAAGGTGCCCCAGATTTCATGAGCTGTTTTACATGCATAAATTTGGTTAAATTTCTCATCTCCTAAAGGGAGGTAAAGGGAATTCATAGCTTTACAGTGATTGTTATAGTCTAACTTTTAGCATCATCCCAGGTAGATCTAGCAGTTTTGGGGATCTCATATTCTGATTCTATAACATACCAAATATCAAAACCAATACTTTCTAAAATAATTTTCATTTTCATTTTCCATTTACCATAATTCACACCATTAAAGAAAGGTGGTCTGTTTGTAGCAGCACCTTCTAGTCAATTATTCATAACTAGATTTTAGAAAATATATTAAATAGAGTAAATTTAGAACTAACAGACATTTATGATCTTTAAGATAAAACTAAAATCAAAGTTTGAAAAATAGAGGGTTTGAAAACATTTTATAAATAAAAAATGTTGCCTCTGATACCAAATGTTGGTCGAAGTGGATACTCAAGAGGGGGGGTGAATTTAGTTCTAATTCAAATTTCGGTTAAAAAATTTTAGGATTAAACTCCCCAAAATTAAAATAGCCCAGTCAATTAAGGCAGTAGAGATATAAGTGACTTATTGTTCAACAGGTTTCTCAAAGGTTGATTACTCCTCAGTAGAATCAGTATGATAACTAATTCTACTTTTGAAACAAGTTTACTAAACGAATCACATATACTCACTAAACCGAACTAACTATCGGAGTGAATGTAAAAACAGATTTCTGTCTTTGAAAGTATAAGCACACTGGATAAATATAAAATAGAGTAATGGAAGTATGAACATAACAATTTAAACAAGAGGTTCAGTATTAAGACAAGACCTAGTCCTCTCCACTTGGTGATCACATTCCACCAAGAAATTATATTAAAAAGTGATACACATCCTGTATCAGGCTTTACAATAGTTTTCACAAACTGTACAGGTTTTTCAACCTCTACCATAGTTATACGTGGGAAAAATATAACAATCAAGCCACACCAGGCTTCTTCCACAGTTATACGTGGGGAAAAATGTAAAGAGGGTTTGGAATGGGGATTTTCAGTATCCCTTAGTTCAGGAACAAGAGTCAGTGTGTGTAACACATACACACTGCTCACAAATGTAAAGTATTTAAACACAGTAGTGATAAAGATAGTCGGGATAAGTTTATAGTGCTCTGTTGGGTTGGCAGATCAGCTCTAGACTCGTTGGAATAAATAAAATTATGTTTTTGTCCTTCTCTGCATGTTGTCTCCAAAATAGAGTGTCGCAACTTCCAGACTTCCAGATGAAAAGATGATTAGCTTCTTGGGTTTGAAGCTCTTTGCAGCACACCAAGATAGCTTGAAACATGTTCTTTCATAAGATCTTCGTGAAGCTCTGTGTTCTTCTAAATGAGTTCTTGAATGTTCTTTTTCATTCTTGTATTATTTGGTGCTATATCAATTAATTAATTTTGTATGTATCTACTCATACATACATACATACATATATATATATTATTATTTTCTAGCTGAGATTTTTCATTTGGTTCTGTAGGGGCCGACAGTAAAAATGTTTCAACCATGTGTGGTCTTCCTCGTACATCATACTGTTTCCGGATATGCCTGCAAATAACATTAAATAATTTCAGGTGCATTAATTTTTCCAGACATGACCATTATAATAGTATTAATAAAATTGGTAAAGAAAAGAATATAATATCATTAGACTGGTAGCAGATGCATGTCACATGGTAGACTTCAATGGTAGTCTTTCCAACTGTGGACTTCATTAGTAGACTATTCCACTATGAGCTTCAACGGTAGGCTCTTTGTCTATAGGCTCATAATGGTGGACTTTGTGTTAGTGGATTTCTTGTAATGGTGGTTGTTTCATCTATGTAACAATAGCTCCTTATCAGTGAACTTCATCTATAGGCTATTCAACTGTGAGCTTCATCAGTAGGCTTGATCAGCGGTAGACACCAATAGTAAGCTTCTAACGAAAGATTTTCAACATCATACTACTTCAATAGTGACCTTTCCAAACGTATACTTGTCTCAACAGGTAATTTCATTAACGGTGGAGTACGTCTATCAGCAAACTTTGAACAACAGTCGACTATCTCGTCAGTAGGAGTTGTCAAGCAGTATCCTTCTACTAACGGTAGACATGCTCAACTATAGACTTGTGACAGTAACCTTGTACCGGTAGCCTATATTAGTGACATAATATCTTCAACAGTAACCTTCTAGGATCAGTGACCTATAGTAACAGTGACCCATAACGGTGACTTTGAACAGAAGAATCTAACTAGTATCCTTTAACAGTGAACTTGTATTTAGATAAATGTAAACTCTAAGATGGTGCAACAAAGTCATGAGACTAAGAGTATACATTGTTCAGGATAAAATAATTATAAATACAGATTAGAACAGTTATAAAATGGCTTAATATATTACAGTCAGTTATTTAAACATGATTTGGGATTATCAAAACAGGTGAGTCCAACAATATCAATTGATGATCATAAGAAATAATTATATAATAATATGGGTACGATATCGTAACCACAACATATGAATTCCATACCGAATAAATCAAAGATCATAAACATGATTCCTCATACAATGAGTTATAATTTCATAAGAATTGTATTATAAGAGTGATAAGCCTTCCTAAATAAATTGTGAACAATAAGATTATTTCATGAAATTTTGGAACCATCATAGGTATATAAACCATTTCATATTTCAAAGTTAACATTCATGACCATAAATTCATAATGGATCACTCCACAAAACCTATTTCCCATAGTATATCAAGAACATCAACTTGATTCATAAAAAGTTCATGCACCTCACCTTGTTTCTCTTAATGGATCAAGCACATTAACTTGTATCCAATAATTATCTAATGAGATGTAATACTTTACCAAACGTATTAGTGGTATATGTAATTCTGATACCACCCATCACTTAATTAAAACTATACATATGTGTTCTATAAGATCATATAACATTAATCATATCATTATATCATAACCCAAGAAATAAAAATGGGTTTCATAAAGATTTCATAATCTAATCAAAGCATATACCATGGAAAATAACTCTGTTTCATAAAAATAACATCATTATAATCATAAAACATCCATAAAAATAATTAGCAAGGAATTATTGGATCTTATCACCAAAAAAACATAAGAAACCCTAAAGGTTGTTGTCATTGATGAATATAAATACTATTAAAAACATCCTTGATGAAAATATTATTTCCCTTTTGAAACAGATTATTTAAAATAAATAAATTTTAAAAAATATTTTGGATATATTTTTTAAAAAACTAATTTTTTTAAACATATATTCAAATTATTGAGAGGTAATAATGGCAATACATTCAATTCTTTTCATATAAGTTGAAAGAAATCATTAATTTCACACTTTTTTATAAAATATCAAAACATGCCTTATCTAGAAAAAATGAAGATTCATTTTAATTTATTTTTAAAAAATTAAATCATTGGAAAGAATTAATTTAAACAATATTAGGTTAATCTTCAAAAAATCATGAAAATAGTTTCATAAAAAATGGATATGGAAGAAAAATGATTTTATATAATGAAAGAAATAGTGTTTATTTTCATTAAAAAGACTCTTTATGTAAGAAACCGGATCATCTTTTCTGGTATGTTATTCCTTTTTCTGGTGTTTTTGAGAAAAGAGAAGTTTCTGGAAATTTTTGAAGTACACACCATGAACATTATGAGTACATGCCATGTACATCGTTGCCGCAGGAGGTCGTGTGGTAGCCGTGTCATGGCCACACACACGGTAGTGTTGGGCGAAGTGGAGGCCGCCTAAAGTAGAGTACGAATAGGGAAATTAAACGCCATGTACATCAAAAGTACACATCGTGTATTTTTTTCATTAAACGGAGTAGAGTCATGTTTAATGGATATGTGTTTCTTCTTCTTTAGCCGAAAAATCCCGGAGCACCCGTACGACATCAAGACTTCCCTGAGCCCTCAATCGCGCATCTGTTCTCCGAATCGACTGTCATCGATTGTGTTACAATCGCAGGGGTAAGCTCTTCCTTCTTCTAGAGCATTGTTTTCTGATTCCTCCTCTTTTCCAAGTTATCGTGGTTTAAACGTTTTATGCATTTTCATAGATCTATGACGTTATAAGGAGATTCAAGCATTGAGGTTCAAGTATATTGATCTCTTAACCCCAAGGTAGATGGTTTGTGCCTTTTTTTAGAAAGTATTTGAGTATTATGTTCAAATTCCACCAATAACCTTGAACGTGGTGTTGCGTGCTTACTGTTTTTCCCCTGTTGGTTTCTTTCTTTGTATGTATGCATGAGTATAGGTTATTGTTTATGAATATGGTAATTATTTGTGCTTTGTATGTATTTTCCATGCATTTTTTTCCTTCTTTTGACCTTTGGGTCTATTTTTCATGTTTGGATGATGTTTCCTTTTCCATGCCTAGTATTGTAGGATGGATTGACATTTTTTATGACATGTTGTTATGTTGTAGACTTCTATAAAAGTAGTTATTGAGGTTTACATTGGCCGTTATGTGATTCTATGCTTGTTTGAATTGCACAGGGTTGTGAGAACCTGGTTTATAGACCATAGTGAGAATTGACGTTGAGGGATTCTCTAAAGTGTCTTTATAATTATACAGTGTGAGACCACATAGGGAATTGACCTTGAGTGGTTCCCCAGAGTGTCTGTAGTTCCATGACGTGGGCCACAGGGGGAATTGACATTGAGTGCTTCCCCATAGAACCTTTAGTATGATACGAGTCTATATGGGGAATTGACGGTGTGTGCTTCCTCAGAGATTCTATACATTAGCAGAACCAGAGGGGTGAGATTGTGTGTTCTCCCAGAGGGTTTCTTATACTTGATAGGTAGAAAAAGAGGGGATATGCTATGGTCACTTCCCATAGGGTTACCTATTGTGTTATCGTTTTTCCCGTTTCATGCTGTGTGGTGTTTTGAATGCTTGAATAGTTTATTTTTTTACTACTTAGTGCTTCCTTGTTTACTGCTTAGTGCTTCCTTGTTTACTGCTCCCTGTACTTTTACCTGCCATATACTCACTGATTATTATGCACAGATATTTGGGTGGTTTCCTACTAGTATTTAGTCTCACACCATATTTGGTCCATGATTTTGGGCCCAAACAGATTATATTGCTGCATGTATAGCCAAGGGAAATCACCCTTCGACTTCGGGTACTTGATTGCATTGGAGCTGGAGAGCATAGGACCAACCCAACGATTTTGATGCCGTAGTGTTTATCATCTGCTTTCCTTTTGTACTTTGGTTTAGTAATGTATTCTGCATTGTGACTTGTTTGGTTTCTTTCCTAGACATATATGTATCATGCATCATTTATATATATTTATGCATGAGTTGTTTCTCTATAATTCTTCTGTTGTTTACTGCTGTTGGATATTTACAACTTCCACTATTGTGTGTTGTTTACTTCTGATGTATACTCTTCCAATGAGGGCATAGTTTCCCCACTATCACACCCAAGGACCTCACTTCTAGTCGACAGCCTCTGGCGTTCGGGGAAATGCGCTTGAGGCCATGTGACCAACTGGGTACGGGGAACCTCTAGGTGGCATCCCGAACTGGGACGTTTCAATGTCGTATCAAAGGTCATGTTCTTTCCTCTTTATTTAGTGTTTAGAGCCTATATCCAGGGATAGGATGGAATATGTGCTTGTTTATAAGCTATGTCTGGGAGTAGCTAACCTATATATGGGTAAAATCCAACCTACCTCGTTATATTATTTTTTTTGGTTTAGCAATTTTAAGGATGATTTGATTTTCACCGTTTGGTGATTCACATGTTTTGTGAGATTATCGTAGATGTTATTTTGGTTCTATTTCTATCGCAACCCAATGAGATGAGGGTATGCCATCTCATGCATCATATGTACACGTTCTAGAAATCACACGTCATGCATTATTGACAAGCCAACTAGGGTGCATTAGGAATTTCATGATGTTGTGATAAATGTTGTGTAGAATATGCATGTTGTTGTGATGCATGCCTTGATAAAAATATCTAATTTTTGTTAGATATTTGGTTGTGTAATGTTTTGTTTGAATGAATTCCAAACTTTGGTTCTTGAAGGGTATAGGCCATCACGGATTGGAATTTGGCACTTTCAATACTTGTTTCAGTGTTTTCTGGGTTCGAGAGTAGTTTCTGAGGCTTACTATCTTGAAAAACCCAGAATACACGCTGTGTAATGTTTTGTACATGCCATGTGTTCTTATATTTTGGAAGAAATAGTTTTTATTAAGTACGCACCATGTACTTTATGTACACGCCGTATAGTCTCTGACCGTGTCATAGGTCATTTTGGCAGAGACACGGGATGAGAAAAGTCTAGTAGAAACATGTCGTGTCTACATTGAAAATGCTATGTAGTATAATCCTAGGAACCCGGCCGTGTAGCTAACAACATGGGTCAGTGGAGTCTCTTCTTAAACACATCGTGTCGTCATACCCAGGTACTCGGTAGTGTCGCGAACAATACAGGTCGGTGTTATCATTTCACATTAACACCATGTCTGTTCGGAACACGTCGTGTTGTTTGAGTTGTGTATCTGACTGTGTCACTAAAAACACGGGCTAAGTGAAGCTTATCCAGTACACACTGTGTCTACCATGAACAAGCTGTGTTGTCTTGTCTTAGGAGAGTCATGTGGCTTAACTGTGTAAAAGGACTCGGGTAGGGGAAGAGGATTCAAGTACACGCCGTGTGTTTTGAGAAAACACTATGTGTTTGGAGTGTTACATGACTAGTTTAGGATAAAGTAAATGCCCATGTGAATGAATTTAAGGAACATGTCGTTTCGGTAGTGTACACGCTGTGTAGTCATGTTTTGTATAACATGAATGTTTTCTTCATCTTGTTCTCTTCTTACACTCCTTGTTTTCAGTCCTTAATAATTCTGATGTAAGGTGTGTGCTTGACCTTGCAGAGTCATGACACCGAGACATCCTCCAGTTGTACGCCAGTTGCTAGGCCGTGATCAGACATCGAACATGGATGATCAGGGACCACCTGCAGATCCTTCTATTGTGCCAGTCTTGGCACCAGTATTTATACCTGTTACCGTTGTTGATGCACAGTTTAGGGAAGGCTTCATGAGGATGATGCAGAGTTTTTAGAGAGCACCACCTCCTACCCCGTCGATGGATGATTTGACATGGGTCTTCCAGCAGCAGCATCCTCCCACCTTCTCAGGGGAAGGAGGACCTCAGGCTATAGAGTCATGGCTCGAAGCTGTGTTGACGATCTTTGAGTATTTGAAGATTCTTCCAGATAGGAGAGTCAACCTCTCTAACTATATGCTATGAGATTCCTTCAAGTGATGGTGGTATGTGATCTCATATGTGGGTCATCAGTAGGTTATGGCTTGGGAGGAGTTCCAGTGTATCTTCTATGACTACTTCTATCTAGAGACCCTGAGGGCTGACTGAGCCCGGGAGTTTGTGAGTCTTGAGTAGGGTACCCTATCGGTTATGGAGTGTTCCTCTCATTTCACCGAGATGTAGCATTTTGCAACCTTCAGGGGAGGATATGGGATATTCTTTACAACGATGTTCGAGGATGGCCTCAGACAGGACATCTGATCTGATGTGAATATCTTCAGGTTGACTTCTATTGCTTCCATCATCAACCAGGAACTGATCACGGAGCATAATCTGAGGGAATTTGGGGTTGTGAGCCAGGGCAGCTTGACATCCGGAGTTAGTGCTCTGCCAGCTGATAGTCGGAAGCACCGTAGGGAGACTACACGGGGAGAACTAAGTTAGCGGGATGCATCTTCTGGTTTCCAGGTGGTGTGCTACCAGTGTAGGAGAAGCGGGCATACGAGGACGTAGTGCAAGAGAGACCCGGTGGAGTGCTGATCTTACAACAAGTTTGGACACATTCAGCGTTTTTATCAGATCTTTTCACTGATAGCTGGGGATAAGGGTTCATCTATGACTCCTCATATAAGAGCAGCTCTGCCTGTTTCTCACTAGTATGGGAACTGTAGTTCTTATGGTCGTTCAAGCAGTGGTGGAGGTCGAGGCCACGGTGGTCAGTCACCTAGCCACCAGCGACAGCAGGATGGATCAGCTAAGAGTAGTCAAGAAAGGTCACAGGGATGTGGAGTTGTCTAGACTTTTTCAGTGGAGCAGACCCATTATGAGAAAGATCTCGACCCCTCTATGGTTCAAGGTACGATCCTAGTTGCCTCGGTTTTATCTTCAGCTCCTTTAGATACTCGTTCTATGCATAAAATTATATTTGTCGCTATTGTAGAGAGCCATGGGCTCTGTATCTTTTATTCTGCTGATGTTTTGACACTAGACACTCTGTTGGGGACAAGAACGTTTGGTGTATATTAGTGCATGGAGTGCCCTCTCGAGGCAGGTGGGTGTCACTTCCTTTGTGATATTTTTGTTCTATTGATGACAGGATATGGTGTCTTTCTTGGAATGGACTGGTTAGTTCCCTTCTAGGTAGTCATCAACTGTTATCGTCGTAGGGTGAGTTTCATATCACCAATTGGTGGATCCTTTCTTCATAAGGGAGAGTGGGATGTCTATGCGAGTAGAGTGGGTCCAGAGCATCATGGGTTTGAATCAGTTACAGCACATATTTCTATTATTTATCGGCATGACCATGGGACTTCACAGTTATACTTTCAACAAGTGGTGGATCATTTCAGAGATGTCTTTCTAGAAGAATTTTCAGGTTTGCCTCCAGAGCGTGAGTTAGACTTCTCGATTGATCTTGTTCCAAGAGCGGCACCAGTGTCCATTCCTCCTTATAGGATGGCTACACCTGAGTTGCAGGAGCTCAAGAAGTAGTTGGCGGAGTTACAGGCAAAGGGTTTCATCTGACCCAGTACTTCTCCTTGGGGTTCACCTGTCTTGTTTGCGAAGAAGGCAGACTGTACTCTTAGGCTTTGTGTAGATTATCAGAAGATGAACCAGTTGACGGTCAAGAACCAGTATCCCTTGCTGAGAATTAATGATCTATTTGATCATCTTTGAGGAGCCCATGCATTCTCATAGATTGACCTAAGATCCTGTTACCATCAGTTATGCATTATACCATTAGATATACCTCTTATAGCCTTCAGAAGTATGTATGGTCTTTTGAGTATGTTGTTATACCGGTTGGTCTCACGAACGTGCATGCAGTTTTCATGGCACTGATGAACCAAGTGTTCCGTCCATACTTGGATTTCTTCGTGGTTGTTTTTGTGGATGATATCTTGGTATACTCTCACACACGATGTGACATTGCTACCCATCATTAGATCATTTTGAGTACACTTAGGGAGCATCAGTTATATGCTAAGCTCTCCAAGTACCACTTTTTGATGGACCAGATTCACTTCTTGATTCATGTTATCTCAGAGGCAGGACTGTCAGTAGACCCAGAGAAATTGAGAGCATTAGTTTCCTAGGATTAGCTAAATAACATCGTTGAGGTGAAGAGTTTTCTAGGGCTGGATGAATACTACAAATGTTTTATACAAGACTTTTAATGCTTAGCATCACCACTAACAGGTCTAACCAAGAAGGGTGTGAAGTTCTTATGGTGAGATTATCGTGATTATGCCTTTAAGGAGATGAATAGGAGGTTGACAACATCACTGATAAAATTCTTTCCAGAGACGAGCAAGCGTTATACCATTTACTGTGATGCATCAGGTATCGGGCTGGGAGATGGAGTCATTGTGTACGGGTCTCAACAATTGAGGCCACATGAGATGAGTTACCCGACGCATGATCTCGAGTTGACAGCTGTTTTTGATGCCCTACATTGTTGAAGACATTATCTTATAGGAGATCACTTTTTTGTTTTCACCAACCCCAAGAGTATCAAGTACATCTTCACTTAGTGTGATCTGAATTTGATATAGTGAAGGTGGGTTGAGTACCTTCTGTCTTTTGAATTTGAGCTTTCCTACACGCTGAGGAAAGGAAACGCATTGGCTGATGCATTGAGTAGGAGGACTCAGATACTTGCAGTTCGGGAGGCCAATAGTGAGTGGTAGCTTATGGCTCCGTTCTCTAAGATACATTTGGAGGTGCATGACAGAAAGGGGCATACCTTTCTTTCTTATGTAGATTTTACCTATACACTTGTTGTTCAAGTACGAATGAGGTATCTATCATATTTTGAAGGCCTATTCCTAAGGGAGAGTGTGTTAGGAGAGGACCCTTTTCCTGGGTGGACCATAGGTGAGGATGAGATCCTGTATTCCAGGGACGCGTATGGGTTCCCGAAGATATTTTCAAGGTGTTTATATGAGACTTTTATTCCTCAGTTTGGGTAGTTTATCATGGAATCACCAAGATGTATTGTGATCTACACCATCAGTCTTGGTGGCCAGGTATAAAGAGGGATGTTGCTGGTTTCGTCATGAGGTGTTCCACTTGTCAGCAGGTGAAGGCGGACCATCATTGACCTCAGGGCTTTTACAAAAGTTAACCATTCCTGAGTGTAAGTGGAATGATGTCATGATGGACTTAGTGACCGGTTTTCCGAGGCCTCCTCGATGGAATGACACAATTTGGGTTTTCATCGAAAGGCTCATGAAGGTTTCTCACTTCGTGTTGATCAAGGAGACATTCAGTGTTGATGAGCTAGGGCGATTGTACATCTGGGAGATTGTATGCATGCATGGAGTTCCACACTCCATTGTTGCAAACAGGGATGCCTGTTTTACTTCTCGGGGCTGGAAGGGTCTTCATAAGGATTTGGGCACACAAGTACTTTTGAGTACAGTTTACCATCCCCAGATAGATGGTCTGTCTGAGTGTATGATTCATGTGTTGACTCGTCCCCTGGGGCCCGTATCGTGACTACCCAAACCTGCCTTCCATAGTCCAGGGGCTGGAGACTAGCACCAAAGGCTTAAATCCATAAACTTGGAAGGCATTTCCTTTATAAATTGTACACACACAATAGAGTACATGCAGGAAGTAAAACACTAAACAATGTTGTATACAAGAGATTTCTGAAATGTAAAGGGGCCAGATATACAATCCCAACAGGAGAGTACAAGTACAACAGAAATGCATGTACAACAGAAAAAAGTAAAGTAGATACTACGTTTCTCTCCAGGGTTCCTACCTGAAGGTTAGGTACAGATAGCCTCGTCAACACTCCACATCCGTCTGTCTGCTCCGTGTACTGTCACGCTGAGTGGTCCACCTCCGGGTACCGTCTAGTCCTGCAACTCTCTGCCTCAATCAGTGTTCTCTATCGTCTGAAACCAACACAATGAGGTACAGGCATAGCCCGTGTATGGGTGAGTATAACGATATTCAGTAGGGTCCCCAAGACCCTCAAGGTCACACAAAATCCAACAAGGATAAACCACAAGTTATGAAATAAACGGTTAACCATTACATAGGTATATGCCCATACATATACATATGTTATCTAGTATCCCATCTCAATCATGAGGAAAACACAAAGGTCATTGGCTCAGCTCAATAAGGATTTTCTTCTAGGGGTAGTATCAATTTAAACCCTTGGCTGTTGGAGAACTCCTTCTCTATTGAGTACAATGGGCCTATCGCGTCACACAGAGGCACTTCCCACTAACTTGGACTTCTAAGGTACTACTTCGTTCTAGTATTGTGGGTCTGTCGTGCTCACACTGAGGTGCTCCCCACCATGGGTCGGCTGCGCTCACACAGAGGCACTCCCCCTAGTAGCTTGCTAAGGTACTCCACGTGTTGAATACCATGGGTCTGTCATGATCACACAGAGGTTCTCCCCACCGTGGAATTGCCACACTCACATAGAGATGCTCCCCACTGGGCTAGTCAAATCACTCCGAGTCGAATCAATCAGCAGTCGTCAAGTCTCAGCCAGCTTATAGGTTCCCGCACAAATGTCTGCTCGTCTCCAGAAGATCTTCTCCACAAGCTACTGGTCGATGCTCCAACTGTCACAAAGTCCCACATAAAAGTATCTCAATGGTCCGCCATGTTATAGTGGTATCAACTCAACAGAAGGCGCGTCAATTGGACACCCGGTCTATTAGTTATTAGCCTTTCCATCATGGCGTCATGGCGTCCCGCATTCCCGGGCTGGCCAACGGCCAGTGGCGCCCTGCGGGGCCCACCCTGGACGCGTCCATGTGGGAGGCGCATGCCCCCTTGGACTCCCAAATGGTTGAACCATTCATGTGGGGACCCAAACCGGCCCCAGGTGGCACCGGTCCAGCTCACGCGTGACATAACGGGGTCCCGCTCCTCCAGGCTGGCCATGCGGCCAGCCACTCCACACCACCAGGGGTCGGCCTGACCCCGGCCATCACTGCTCCTCCACCCCATCACACTGGCACCTCAGTTATGCTCCTCTGTGTGGCGCAGTGGCATCACGACCTTCTTCCACGGCTCGTCCTGGACACAGTTCTTCTCCTCCGCGAGGTGCGACGGCGCCACACCCTTTCGTCGTGGCCCGCACTGGCCATAGTTCTTCTTCTGTGCGGCCTGGTGGTGTCGTGCCCATTTGGCGACCCGACGACCTTGTGCCATCTGTTTTTTCATGGCCGGCCCATATCCGACCTCCGTTGTTCCGTCGCGGTCCACTCTTCTGACAGTACCGTTGCACCGCCCTTGTCATCAACAAAATGAGGAGAAAACAAAGGGGGAGTGTCAGGCTGTGTTTGTGGGGCCCAAGCCTTGCACATTATGGTGGAAACAAATGGCATCAAAGAGTACAACTAACTATGGAGAATGGAGGGTAAGACACAATCATAAAACAACCCCTACCTCGTATTGTTTTTCATTTGACGATGTTGCAGAAAGGAATATGTCATTCCATTGACGTCGAAAGGAAGACGAAGAAGTTGAGGACAACGTTGTCTAAATTCTTCAAGGACGACGATTCCCTTTCTTTCCCCAGTTGAGGATCGTTCCTCATTGGAAGAAGATTCGTTCTTTGTTGGGAGAATTATTTCCTCTAATCTCTTCCAACCCCTCCCCCAATGCTCCACCAAATGAATATTCCAACCAAAAATAATGGGTTAAGCTAACCCATTATTTAATTGTTGGCCAAATAATTATTCAAAAGATTTCAAATTAATTAATTAATTTTCCATTAATTAATTTGTGTGTTTTGGCACATTTATGAGGGAATTTCAAGGGTTTCCCCAACTTATGGAGAGTTTTAGGGGTTTAAAGCATGTATGGTCCCCACCTCTTTAATTGTTGAGAGATGTTTTGACCTCAGGTGGGCCCCACCACCATAACCTATCATGGGGGGTTATGGTGTGGTGGCCCCCACCTCTAACCTCCTCTTGGAGGTTTTAACCACCAAATAAATAAAAATAAGCTATCACTTTATTTTTATTTAATTTTACTAAAATCCCAAAATCCAACTTCCATTCACGAACAACTGTCTTCGAGGTGAATGTATTCTTAAGAGAATATCGGCACTGCGAGTTCAATGGTTCTCTCAGATTTCAATTCCGAGCACCGGTTCAAAAGTTTAAAATCCCTCTCACATGTTCATTGAACGTACCCGAAAAAAACTTCAGAAATTGATTCCGGGTATACTGGGCCTCGAAATCAAGCGTCGTAAATTTTCGCGGACTCATACAAATACCATGTATTTAAAAAAATCCCATGGAATTTCCATATCATTACATTCGACCCACCTCAGGGATTTATGTCCCTGTAAGATACATCTCAAACTAAGGGATCAAATGGGGGTACTCAGCACGCATCTGAGCCTCCCGCTACCATGTGCTCTCCTGGAGGTTCTCGTGCTGTCAGCGAACGCGCACTAGAGGTATCAACCATCCCTGCAGGACCCACTCCTATTGATCCTCAATTTCCACTGGAACCTCCATAAATGATTCCCCGTAATCGATGTCCATCTCCCCAAGGTCGATGATGTGGGAAGGGTCATGCATATATCTCCTCAACTGGGATACGTGGAAGACGCCGTGCACCCGGTGCAATTGAGGTGGAAGAGCCAAGCAGTAATCCACCTCTCCTACTCTGCTAGGGACCTGGAAAGGTCTGATGAATCGTAGATATAACTTTCCACCTCAGAAAAATATATGTATGCCTCATCAAGGTGAGACCCGTAGGAAGACGTGGTCGCCATCCTCAACCTCCAGAGGTCTCTGCCTCCTATCAACATATGACTTCTGTCTGCTCTATGCAGTCTTCATCTGTTCCTGGATGATCTGCACCTTCTCTATGGTAGCTTGTACCATCTCTGGTCCAAATAGTGCTGACTCCCCTAGGTCTGTCCAGCACAGTGGTGATCTAGAAGGTTGTCTACACAAGGCCAAAAAAGGTGCCATACCGATGGTGGAGTGATAACTGTTGTTGTAGGAAAACTCTACCAATGGTTAGTGATCCTCCCAGCTTCAACCAATGTTTAGGAAACATGCACGTAGAATGTCCTCAAGGGTCTCAATGGTCCACTCATTCTGATCATCTGTCTTAGGATGGAAGGCGGTTCTCAAGTGAAGTTGTGTCCCGAAAGCCTCCTACAACCCCTTCCATAGTCGGGAAGTAAACTGTGCATCACAGTCAGAAACAATAGAATAAGGTACTCCACATAAATACACAATCTCTTGCAGATTGAGGCATCCCAATCTCTCCACTGAGCCCTGCTCTCTGATCGGTAGGAAGTGGGCCGACTTGGTGAGTGAGTCAACGATCACCCATATCGAATCGTGACTCCTGGATGTATGGGGAAGACCCATCATGAAGTCCATGGATATCCCATCCAAATTCCACTCTGGGACCTCTAAGGGCTGAACCAAGCCTACTAGTACCTGGTGCTCCACCTTCACTTGCTGAAAAGTGAGGCACCGAGAGACAATATCCACTACCGCCTTCTTCATACCTGGATACCAGTGCTGTCATCGGAGGTCATGGTACATCATTGACACTCCTGTAAATATCGCAAGAGGGGAATTGTGGAACTCCCTAAACACTTCCTCTTGAAGTGAAACAGGTACCAAGGTACATCCTCTGAAGAGGATGATGTGCTACCCACCAACTAAAAATCCATCAGGTGCATGTGTTGTGGATATTTGAGCATGTCGTGTCTCACATTTAGCGTCTCCAAGTTATGCCTCTCTGACTCACTAAAGAAGTATAGGAGTGACTGTAAGATAATGAAGGAAAGCTACTCCATCTCAGTCCACAAAAGAATTCTGTAAAGTAGCCAGCTGCTCTGTCACCTCACCGAGCAGCGGTATACCAGATCTCTTACTGAGTATATCTACAACAACATTCCCCTTCCTAGGAGTATAGATTATCTTGAAGTAATAGTCCTTGAGGAACTCAAACCAACGTCGATGTCTCAGGTTCAGGTCCTTCTGGGAGAAGATATACCTGAGGCTCTTGTGATCAGAGTAGACTGTGAAAAGCTCACCAATCAGATAGTGCCTCCTCACATTCAAGCTGAAGACCACTGCTGCTAACTCCAGGCCATGGGTAGCGTAGTTCTGCTCATGTTATCTCAGTTGTCGAGAACTACACGTGATCATAGCTCACTCTTACATCAGGAAACACATGATTACAGTCTCTTATGTGTCACAGTAGACTACGTACCCTATTCCTTTCTCTGGAAGCCTCAAGATGGGGGCACTCGTTAGCCTCTGCCTCTGCTTTTGAATGCTCTTTTGGAATCTCTCCAACCACATGAAGGATTTCCCCTTCTTTGTCAATGATGATATTAGTGTTGAAACTTTGAAGAAGTCTGGAACAAATCTCTGGTAGTATCCAGCCAAGCCTAGGAAACTCCATACCTCTATCACACTTCTAGGTGGCTCCAAAGGAAGTACCGCCTCAATATTCTCTAGAGCTACTGCAACTCCAGCTTCCGAGATAACATCTCCCAAGAAGTGAACCTCTCGAATCCAAAACTGGCACATCAAGAGCTTACCATAAATATGGTGCTCTTGGAGTGTGTCCAGTGCTACCTGCAAATGATAGGCATGCTCTTCCTCAGTAGTCGAGTAGATTAGAATGTCGTCGACGAAGACCGTGACAAAGCGATCGAGATAAGGCTTCAAAATCCTGTTCATTAGAATCATGAACACTACTGGAGAATTGGTTACGCCGAAGGGAATAACCAAGAACTCGTAGTGGCCATACCGACACCTGAAGGTCTTCTTCTGCAGATCCTCATCTCGAACTCTGAGTTGGTGATGTCCTAATCTGAGGTCTATCTTCAAGAACCACTGTGATCCCATGAGCTGATCAAAGAGGTCATCAATCCTCAGGAGTAGGTACTTGTTCTTCATGGTCAACTGGTTCAGGTGACGGTAGTCAACACAAAGCCTCAATATCCCATCCACATTCTTGGAAAACAGAATCAGGGCTGCCAAGGGAGAAACACTAGGTCGGATGAATCCCTTCCATTGCAAGTCCTCCAGCTGTACCCAAAGCTCACGAGGCTCAACTGGAGCTATCCGGTATGCTGGAGTAGATATAGGTGTCATCTCGGGGTATAGGTCAATGTATAAATCCACCTCTCTGTGAGGAGATAGTCCTAGAACATCATTAGGGAAAACATATGTGTATTGTTCCACCACTACAAGATATGTCAGACTATCCACATCCACTACTCTGAGGGTAAGGCAAACCAACTGGTGAGTGATCGGTTTCACCCTCCTCCGAGTAAGTTTGTCATGTGCTGCAAAGGTTCTTTTCTCACCAGTGAAGGTAAACATGGTCCCATCCATGTGGACACACCGCAATTTGCGCCTAATACATTCAATCTGATCATGGACTGTAGATAACCAGTCCATAACCATGATGACGTGGTAAGACCTCGACACCGCTACAAGGAGATCCAAGACGAAGTTCTTTCCTCTAGAAGTAAGCTCACACTGCCGTCATCAGTGTGTAATCATCGAGTCTTGTCCCGTAGGAGTCTCTAATCATAAGGATCGAGCAAACGGATCCGTCGGAATCTCCGAGCTCTGAACGAGGGTAGTTGCTATGAGAGAATGACTAGCACCTGTGTCTATATGAACTGTAACTAAGGTGTAGTAGACACAGATCGTACCTCAAATCATCTTCAGATCGCCATGGTCTTATGCCTCAGCTGCCTGAAGCTAAGATCTCCCGTTTCCACCTGCTCCCTGTGGTCGGGGTGGACCTCCTAGTCGTGGTGGTGGTAGCACCTCGTAACATTGTCCACCACCAGCTGCTCGACCAGCTCCTCTTCCACATCCGCATGCACCCTGTGGACTACCTCGATCGAACCTATGCCTCTTCTTGGGAGGTCCCTCAACTATCTGCTGATCATCTGAATAGTGGGTCGGACAGTCACGAGTCATGTGACCCTACTCGCCGCATGAGTAACACTACCTTCTCTTGGCAGGTAAGTCACCGCCCCGGGTGCCCCACACATCATATCCTCAGTCCTGCGATTGCCCACCCAAGGGTTTGTTTTTATTAGACCTCGGCATCATCTATCTGATGTCATCTACAGAAGACCCCGATGCATGTCGACTAGGAGTGGGTCTTGCTACTAGTGTCTGCTCAGTAAGGAAACTCTCTACTAGGAGGGCCCTCTCTAACACCCCCACCAGCATCGGTATGCTGAGGGTGATCATCGATTCCCTGATCTATCACCTGAGCCCCTGATGGAAGGGTTGAGCCCTGAAGAATAGGTCTCACACCATATCTGTGGAGTAGCATGAGAGGTCGGTGAACCTCGCTAATTACTGCGCTACAGTCATGCTATCCTGCTGTAGATGAAGTAGCTCCTGTATCCATACCGTTCGTAGGGTTTCTTGAACAAACTCCACCTAGAACAGGCTCTTGAAGTGTGCCTAGAGAAGTGTCACATCGTCTTGAACCTGGAGCATCAGGCACCACCATCTTCCTGCTGCTGCCTCAAGGAGACTCGTGGAAAGGATCACCATGTAGTCTGATGGTGTCCCTACTAGAATGAAGACTCTCACCATAGCCTCCATCCAATCCTTAACGGCATGTGGGTCCATCTCTCCCCAGAACCTAGGTGGCCTATGGCGATCGAACACTTGCATTGCACTCGAGTGACATGAGTTGTCTCCTTCTGGGGTTGCTGGCATCGGTGGCCCAACAGGAACTGGAATCGCTGGTGCCTCTGCTGGTAAAGGGTCCTACATCGAGTCCACATCACTCGGTGGGCTGTTATAGTGTACGACTCTCTGGGCTATGACTGGTCATCTGTGGGGAGGCATCCTGAAAAGAAAACATATGTGACATGGTCAAAAGAATATACTTGGTGAGCTGACCTAGTTGAGCTAACATAATAAAACATTTTAAGGAACACACACAATCAGTGTTTTCATGTACTAAGTTGGAAATCAGTAGTCAGGGTCCTGGTATATGGATACGTCATCCGCCCGCATCAACACTGGACTCCCTGAACTAAAAACCACACTTGGTACCCTTAACACTATTGATTCAATGAAAAGAAATATCAGAGTCCTAAGTTATACGGAAGAACCGACTCCTCTGATACCAATTGTCATGACCCATCCCTCAGGGCATATATCGTGACTACCCCAAGCCCGCCTTCCATAGTCCAGGGGTTAGTGACTGTCACTAAAGGAGTAAATCCCTAAACTGGGAAGGCATTGCATTTATAAACTGTACACACACAATAGAGTACGTGCTGGATGTAAACACTAAACAAAGCTGTATACAAGAGAGTGCTAAAAAGTAAAGGGGCTGGAAATACAAGCCTAACATGAGAGTACAAGTACAACAGAAATTCAAGTACAACAGAATAAATGTAATGTAGCTATTGGGTCACCCTACGGTGTTCCTACCGGAAGGGTAGGTACAAATTTCCTCCACAGCACTCCACTTTTGTTCGTCCACTTCGTGTACCATCAAGTCGAGTGGTACACCTCAGGGTAACATCCAGTCCTGCTACTCTCTTCCTCGATTAACGTTGTTCGTCGTCTGTAACAAACACAACAAGTTGCAGTCATAGACCGTGCAGGGGTGAGTATAGAGATACTCAGTAGGGACCCCGAGACCCTCAAGGTCTCACAAAATCCAACAAGGATAGACCAAAAGATATAAAATCAACATATAACCGTTACTTAGGTATATTCCCATACATATACCTAATTTATCTAGTAACCCATCCCAATCATGAGGAAAACACAAAGGTCATTGACTCTGCTCAACCAGGATTTTATTCTAGGGGTAGTATCAAACTAAACCATCGGCTGTTGGAGAAATCCTTCTCTATCGAGTATAGTGGGCATGATGCATCACACATAGGCGCTTCTCACTAACTTGGACTGCTGAGGTACTCCTCCTGTCGAGTACCGTGGGTCTGTCATGCTCACATAGAGGCGCACCCCACTGTGGGTCTGCTGCACTCACACAGAGGCGCTCCCCCTAGTAGCATGTTGATGTACTCCACGTGTCGAGTATCATGGGTTTTTTGTGATCACACAGAGGCGCTCCCCACCGTTGATCTTCCGCGCTCACACAGAGGCGCTCCCCACTAGGCTAGTCAAATCACTCCGAGTCGAATTGATCTACAGTCGTCAAGTCTCAGCTAGCTACTAGGTTCCCGCACAAATTCCTGCTCGTCTTTGGAAGATCCGTTCCACAAGATACTGGTCGATGCTCCAACTATCACGAAGTCCCACGTAGAATTATCTCAATTTTATGCCACGCCATTGGGGTCTCAACACAGTAGACGTCACATCAATCGGACGCCTGGTATGTTAGTTATCAGTCTTTTCGTCCCGGGGGCCCGGTTGCATTATAGGTTCAAACCAACCTGAACATACCACAACTTTTTTCATACCTCAAGTGGGGTATTCCAAAAGAACCTTCTCTCTCTAAGCTTTCCATCACCGCAGACGGTTCATCAATCAGACACTCGTAGGCCATGTTATGGGTGAAAAGCTGTATTTGGGTCAAATGGGTTCGGACTGGGGTCTGACCTGGTCCGAGGGTCCGACCCGATCCGCAGGTCCCACCCAATCCGTGGGTCTGACCCGATCCTCGGGTCTGACCTGATCCATGGGTCTGACCGGGTCCAGGGGTCCATCCTGGCCCGAGGGGGCGGCCTGGCCTGAGAGGCCGGCCCCGCCCATGAGTGGCCCATCTCGTGGGGTCGGCCCGACACAAGGGGGAGGCCCAGCAGCCCACATGGCCTGGCTGCCCAGCGGTTGGTGGCGCCCTGTGAGGCCCACCCTAGCCGCGTCCAGGGGAGGTGCGCGCCCCCTGGACTCCCGAACGGTTGAACCGTTCGGGTGGGGAACCAAACGGGTGCCAGGTGGCGTCGGTCCAGCTCACGCGGGACCCAGCAGGGTCATACTCTTCCTGGCTGGCCGAGTGGCCAACCGCTCCACACTGCGGGCGGACGACCCAACGCCACCTATCTCGGCTCCTCCACCGTAGTGCAACGACATCGCGGTCCTGCTCCTCCGTGCGGCGCGATGGCGCCGCGCCCTTCCAATGTGGCCCGCCCTTGTCACGGTTCTACTCCTCCGTGAGGTGCGACGGTGCCGCACCCTTCCGCCGTGGCCTGCCCTGGCTGCAATTCTTCTTCCATGTGGCCCAATGGTTTTGCGCCCATTCGGCGACCCGGTGACCTTGCACTGTCAGTTTTTTCACGTCCGGCCCGTCACCGACCGCCATTGTTCCACCACGGTCCACTCCTCCGGCAGTATCGTTGTACCGCCGTCGTCGTCAAAAAAATGAGGAGAAAACAAAGGGGGAGGGTCAGGATGTGTTTGTGCAGCCCGAGACTTCCATGTAATGGTGGAAAAAAATGTCCTTAAAGAGTAAAACTAATGATGAAGAACATAGGGTAAGACTCAATCATAAAACGACCCCTACCTCGTATTGTTGTTCATTTACCGATGTTGCGGAAAGGCAGACGTCGTTCTGTTGACATCGAAAAGAAGATGAAGAAGTTGAGGATGATGTTTTCATCATTCTTCAAGGATGGCTCTTCCCTTTCTTTCCCTGGTTGAGGATCGTTCCTCTTTTTCTGAGGAGGCGTTCTTCGTTGGGATAATTATTTCTTCCATGCTCTTCCAACCCCTCTCCCAATGCTCCACAAAATGAATATGCAAAAAAAATAATGGGTTAAGCTAACCTATTATTTAATTGTTGGCCAAAAAAATATTTAAAATATGTCAAATTAATTCATTAATGTTCCATTAATTAATTTTTGTGGTTTGGTACATTTATGAAGGAATTTCAAGGGTTTCCCCAACTTATGGAGAGTTCAAGGGGTTTAAAGCTCGTGTGGTCCCCACTTCTTTAATCGCTAAGATATGTTTAGACCTCAGGTGGGGCCTACCACCATAACCTCTCATGGGAGGTTATGGTGTGGTGGCCCCCACCTCTAACCTCCTCTTGGAGGTTTTAACCACTAAATTAATAAAAATAAGCTAACACATTATTTTTTTTATTTTATTAAAAACACAAAATCCAACTTTTATTCTCAAACAACTGCCACCAAGATGAAAGTCTTCTTAAGTGAATACAGGTACTGTGAGTTAAACGGTGCCCTAGGATTTCAATTACGAGCACCGGTTCAGAAGTTATAAAATCCCACTCGCACGTTTACTGAATGTACCTGAACAAAACTTCCAAAAATGATTCCAAGCACACCGGGTCTCGGAATCAAGCGCCGTAAATTTTCACAAACTCTTAAAAATCCCATGTATTTAAAAAAATTCCATAGAATTTATGGGTCTTTACAATTCAGGTTCTAGAGGATATGCTCTGAGCTTGCATTCTGGATTTTGGCGGTTCTTGGGAGAAGCATATACTTCTTGTAGAGTTTGCCTACAATAATAGTTTTCAAGCGACTATTTAGATGGAACCTTTTGAGGCTTTGTACGGTAGGCCATACCGATCACCTTTATGTTGGCTGGAGGTAGGAGAGGCAGCTTTGATGGGACCTCGTTTTTCTTTGGAGACCATAGAGCAGATAGAGTTGATTCGGAAGAGGATGGCTACTGCACAGTCTCATCAGAAGTCTTATGCTGATCAGTGGAGATGACCTCCAGATTTCGAGGTCAGGGATCAAGTTTTTCTACATGTCACACCGAGGTTGGGACACAAAAGGATTAGGAGACATGGTAATCTTTTTTATGAGGTACGTCGGAACATTTAAGGTGTTAGAGGGAGTTGGACCAGTTTCCTATCGGTTGCAATTACCTCATAGTTACCGGGCTATGCATGATGTCTTCCACATTTCTCAGCTCCGACGTTACTTTTATGACCCATCTCATGCTCTCCAACCTGAGGAAGTCGAGTTAGAGGTGGATGCATCTTTCGAAGAGCATCATATCTGAAATGTTGATCGCAGTACGAAGGTTTTATTTGGTCGTTCTGTTCCTCTGGTATAGGTGCTATGGAAGCACGGGTGAGTACAGGATGAGACTTGGGAGAGGGAGGTCGATGTACGATCATAGTGGCTAGAGTTGTCCGGGTTTCTTCTTCTACACCACGCTAGGGAAATTTGAGGATGAATTTCATTAAGGAGGAAAGTTTGTAAGAACCCGAATCTTCTTTATAGGTATGTTTTTCCTTTTTTGGAGTTTTTGAGAAAAGTGGTGTTTCTGGAAATTTTTGAAGTACATTTCATGTACATTATGAGTACACGTTGTGTACTTCATTGTCATAGGAGGTCGTGTGCTAGCTGTTTCATGGCCATACACATTGTTGTGTGGGGTGATGTGGAGGCTGCCTAAATTAGGGTATGGAAATGGAAAGTACACATCGTGTACTTCAAAAGTACACACAATGTATTTTCTGTTTTTTTTCATTAAACGGATTGGGGTCACGTCTAATGGACACGGGTGTATTATTCTTCAGCCAAAAATTCCTGAAGCACCCGTATGGCGCAGAGAAATCAATGATCCCCCGATCACACAAAATTACTCCAAATCGACCGCCATAGATTGCGTTGGAATCGCAGCGGTATGTTGTTCCTTCTTCTAGGGCATCGTTTTCCAATTCCTCCTCTTTTCCAAGTTATCGTGGGTTGAATGTTTTATGCATTTTCATAGATATACGACGCTATAAATAGATTCAAGCTTCTAGGTTCAAGTATATTGATATCCTAACCCCGAGGTATGTGGTTTGTGCCTTTTTATAGAATGTCTTTGAGTATTATGTGAACATTCCACCAATACCCTTAAACGAGGTATTGTGTGTTTACTATTTTCCCCTGTTGTTTGCCTGCTTTTCTTGTATGCCTGAGTAGAGGTTATTGTTTGTGAACACGGTAATTAGTTGTTATTTTTATGTATTTCCCATGCATGTTTTTCCTACTTTTGACCTTTGGGTCTAGTTTTCCTGTTTTGCTACAATTTCCTTTTCTATGCCTAGTATTGTAGGATGGAGTGAATTTTGTTCTGACATGCTGTTATGTTGTATACTTCTATCCAATTAGTTCTTGAGGTTTAATTTTGTCGTTACGTGATGCTATGCTTGCTTGACTTACACAGGGCCATGATAACCTGTTTTATAGACCATATAGAGAATTGACGTTGAGGGCTTCTCTATAGTGTCTTTATAATTATACGATGCAAGAACATAGGGGGAATTGATTTTGAGTGCTTCCCCAATGTGTATGTAGTTACTCCATGAGGGTCATATGGGGAATTGACATTGAGTTCTTCCCTAGAGTTCCTTTAGTACGATATAAGACTTTAGGGGGAATTTACGGTGAGTGCTTCTTCAGAGAGTCTATACTTTAGCTGAACCAGAGTGGTGAGACTATGTGTGCTGACTGTATGGTTTCTTATACTTGATAGGTAGAACCAGAGGGGATTGGATATGGGTACTTTATAGAGGGTTATCTATTGTGTTATCGGTTTTTCTGTTGCATTCTATGTGGTGTTTTGAATTCTTGAATTGTGGATTGTTTACTGATTAGTGCTTCCTTGTTTACTGCTTAGTGCTTCCTTGATTACTGCTTCATGTACTATTACCTGTCATATACTCGCTGATTGTTAGGAACAGATCTTCGGGTGGTTTCCTTTTGTGATTTTGTCTCTCACCCTATTTGGGCCATAATTTTGTGCCCAAATAGATTATATTGCTACAGGTATAGACAAGGGCATGTTCCCTTCAACTTCAGGTACTTGATTGCATATGAGATGGAGAGCATGGGACTAAGCTGAGGCTTGGGATGCTGTGGAGTTCCTCATCTATTTTCCTTTTTTACTTTTTTTAGTACTGTACTCAGCGTTGTGATGTTTGGATACTTTCCTAGACATATATGTATCATGAATCATTTATATATATTTATGTGCTAGTTGTTTCTTTATCAGCCTTCTGATGTTTACTGTTGTTGAATATTTACTGCTTCTGCGATTGGGTGTTTTTTACTTCCACTGTGTACTCTGCCAATGAGGGCATAGTTTCCCCACTATCACACCCAGGGCAATCGCTACTAGTCGGCATCCTCTGGCATTTGGGGAAATGTGCTTGAGGCCATCTGAGAAACTGGGTACGGGGCGCCTCTAGGTGGCTTTCAGAACCGGGATGTTACACTTTAAATCTATTAAATACATAAAGTGAGGAAAATAAAAGGAAATAAATATTCAGGATAAATAAATAAATTAAAATAAAATAAAATTGATTCATTGTGTAATGTTCATATAATTTCCTTAATGGAAATTTAATCATAAACAATCCTGATGAAGATTGGATTGAAGCATAAATCCCTTAGCCCATGTATTTCCTTTTTACAAGATGATTTAAACTCCTATAATAAATATATGTATTATACATCTATTAAATAACCATATCCATATATATGATACCATTTAATATTCGTTTATGACATATTATAACACGTTTATTGATTGTTTTAGTAAAATAACTATTTAGGGTGATATCTACTTCATTTTTCAAGAATGTTTCGGTTTTCTATTTCAAATATTTATAAATAGATTTTGTTTATATCATTAAAAATTATTAATTTTTGTTTCAATATCATATATATTCATTATAAACATATTTAGATTCATCTATAATACTTATATATAGAAAAATTAATTACGCCATCTATAGTGACGGTAGACTGTACGTATTCTTGAAGGTTCATTTAAATTTTTGGATAATGTAATGAAATAAAGATAAAAAAATATTGGCTAAAAATAATTATTATATCACAAAAATCATATATATATATTTATATATCAAATATATCTTTATTACCATCCATGTAAAATGGATATGAAAAATAAATCACATCACTTCATGGAGGAGGTAGTCCACACATAAGCATCATCGATGATATCATTTTACAATGGTTAGTAAGGTAATAATTTAGATATTATATAATCATTAAAAAAAATAATTATATCGAAAATATCCTATATAAACATTAAAATCATCATAATACGTATCAATAAAATACAGAGATGGAAAATGAATTGTATCGCTACATGGAGATGGTAAACTGTATGTACGCATTAGTGATGCATTCACTTCCCATTTTATAATAAAAAAGGTGGATAATGATTGTTTCAAAATCATAATAAAATTTTAGTATTGTTATTATACTGAAGTAATTATTTAACAAAGAACATAACATATTTATATGGGTTAAAATAAAAATTATAAAGAAAGAGATCCCTTAAGGTGATTATATCTTTCAAAAAACACCTTTAGATGTCCAATTAAGGATAGTAGAGTTGGTATTTTTGGAATAAAAGAACCTATAAAATTACTATAAGTTAGTGATGAAGAGAATTTTTTATGGTTATTTCCATATAAAATACTCAAAGTGGTGTAAAGAAGTGAAAGGAGATGTTTCCTTTTATAAGTTAGGGGCATCGTACACTTAGAATTTTATGATATATTAAAATTTAATAAAGTCATTTCATAGAAACAAATACTCCAAAATCATAGACATTAAAATATGGTATCATATATAGTTTAAATCATATCAACAAATAATTTTTTTAAAGATATTTTAGCAGTGTTTTTAGCCTTATATTTCGGTTAAAACCTTTAGAGAACATGTTTTAACCCTAACCACAGTGATGGCATTTTCACACATAAAAGGTTATTATTTTAAATATAAAGAAATATTATCACATAAATGGAAGAGGGGTGACAATTTTTAAAATATATTATCCACCCCATCCTATTTTAATTTTTTTTTAATTTTTAAATAATTTATTAAAATGTTATTTTGAAAAAATATCATTGATGTCAATTTTAAAACTATTCAATTCATTTGACTTAAAATATATAAAAAAATTATATTTTTAATATAATCATTTTCCACAAAAATAATATTTCATATTATTGTATAAAATATTTGGAACAAAATAAATAATTAAAATTATATTAATTTTAAATTTTTTAAATTCATTTGTTTTATTTTTCTATGAATTAAATAATTATAGTGTCGGTGTTGCATAAATAATTAAGGTAATTATATAATACTAATTTGACAACCCAGTTACTTATAAACTAATTTGTTTTCATTCTATAAATAAATACATAAATTCATTATAAATGTATAATGAAATAAGTGGTATTTATAGAAATTAAGGAATATAAAGTAATAGATTATTAACCTAATCTATAAAAGAATAAATATACTTCTTATATCTTATAAGTGAAAATATGATACATTTATATCATGAATTAAGTAAATAATGTTTTTTAAATAATATATAAACTGTTGGTATTTTTTTGACACATAAATTTTTATTTACAATATTATAATTATTATAATTATTTAGAAGAAAATTTATCATCACAAAGTAGATTCATAAATTTATATTTATTTTATCTTATTACTATAAGAAAATTTTATGAGAACTTAATTACTTTTTCAAAGTGTTATAAAATAAATTTTAATTTTAAAATATATATTTTTCGAATTAATGATGAATTTAATAAAAAAATAATTTCATATATTTAGAAAATTATTTTCATAAATTAGAGTTCATTTTTTAATTCTACGTGTTGAAAAATTAATAAGGTGTATTTTTTTGAGTTTTTCTGAAATAGTATAATTTTTTGTGAATGGTGAAATATAGTAATTTACCATATATATATATATTAAAATTGAAATATAATATTCCTTGAGTCATTTTTGATGTAATCACCATAATATCAAACTTCCCTTCATTATTGTAGTATATTTAGTGATAATTATCAAACTATTTATAGTCATAATCCAAAATAATAAATTTATATTAGGTGCTTTTGGGTATAAGTACATTTAAACACAGACACACACACCACAGATATACAGGCCTAAAAGGAAATTCATAACCCCCCGAGGGATAACCCACCCAAACAACTCCTTATTAAATTATATATATTTGTCTGGAAGGCCCAGTGGGAATGAATCCCATTACATAGCTGATAGGGCCGAAATATAGCCCAAATTCCATTCCATGAATAGTAATTTCTACTGTATCCATCTTGGTATAGTACCTCCACTACTGCAATACTTTATTTAGTACCTGCTACAATTATAGTCATGCATACTGCTACTATAGTCCTGTTACAGTACAACCACTACAATAGTACAACTACAATACCTATACTCCATGGGATTTAATCCCTTGACATTGGATGTATAATCAAAGGGTTTCTTAACACTATTAAAAACCCAAGCAACAACATAAATAATAAACTAATAAATAAAATAATGAGAAAAAAGAAATATATGCCATGATAAAAACAACCCCCCACCACCTATTCTCTTCACACCTCAAAACCATGTATATCGTTTAATTTTTCCCAATTAACTTTCCAAGAATCTTCCCTAAATTCAAGACCTATTGGTCTCACCAAAAGGCTAAAAATTGTTCCTTAAGAAAATTCTCAAGGATAATAATTCAAGAGTTAAATTCCTCTTTCATTATCTTTTATTTTCTTTTGAATTTTTTTTTCTTGTTCTCTCTTAAACTCACCTTAACATAGTGTCATGAAAAATATAGTATCTAATATATACTATAAATTTATCATTTTGATGGAAAAAATAATCATTAAACTCTATATCCTCTTTCTTTTATTCTAAAAATCAGAAAATTTTCTATGATGTGTCAATTTACTGCCATCGTGGATGATAATTTTTCATTTCCATTTACAGACGTCAATGCTTGTCACAAAACCATTATTATGGTAAAAGAAGATTTTATTATAAATATTATAAGTTATATAATATTATGGAACCAATATATAAACATGATATTAAATAAAATGATATAAGTTTATGACGGTCATAAAAACCGCCGAAATAAATTATATACTTTTCATTAATGTTCTCTCCAATGAATCATCCTTATATTAGAAAAAATGACATATAGTATCATTTTAAATTATTTAAACATATTAATACAGTTTCATTCCACTTACGGTGTTTTTAATTCATTTTATTAGAAAATATTTAATGAACCAACCATGGAGACCATGAAATAGATGCACCTGAAACAATGAAAATAAAAAAATATTATTAATAAAAGGGTGGATATATGTTATAAGAAGATTTTATAATAAATTATAAATCTTAATATAGTTCATTAATATATTAATAAAAATCTTCCAGCCATTATACCTGAGGTTTGAACACGTTTGAATAGAGAATAACCTCTAGTTAGAGACTCTTTAACTAAAACATTTTTTAAATATATTAAAGATTAATCCTTCTTTTATTTTTTTATGTCCAATATTTCATAATTCTGTTTATGAGTATATTTATATGCACATATTAGTTTAAAATTTTTATTTTTCTAATTTCTCACAATATTTTCAATAATGGATCATTTTTAGGTTTTATGTAAGGGACTTTTCTTTAAAAATACAATATTAATTTCCATTTTAAAAAAGTTCCAAATGAATAATTTCTATAAAATGTACATCATGAGAATCATTTACTACTTTCATGACTAATCTATGTTTTGATATTTTCTTTACAAGATTACACGTTTAACAACAATGAAATTTTTTTCCCTTAGTATATTCATCATAAACATTAATAAGAGATTTCTTCTCGAGGAATGATTTTTATGATGCAAGTATTATTTTTCATGGTTATGTTCCAATTCTTGGGAACTGTTTTTGATTATGGGTTGGACCAATATCTTCCCACAATTCCTTTGGTATTTTAACGTTGTTTTTATAACATAAAGGTAATTCCATGTGTAACTGTGATGGTTACATCATAAAGTAGTTGTGAGGGTTACATTGTAAGGTAGTTATGGGGGTTACAAATAATATGTTAGCTGAAAGGGTTTAAATCATAATTAAGTATTTCCCCAAGTTAACTAAATTTTTTAGTACTTTTTCTATCTTTTTTGAAAATTTCATGGTTTCATATAGCTATTATACGATACTATAATTATTTATTTCTAAAAATGATTTCATATGATTATAAATAATCATGGACTGATTTTTTTTCTCCATTTTTATGTTACTTACTAATATTTTTATGCTCATCCCATGTTTTTTAATGTTTTCACAGGTTTTAAGGATGGGTAAGAGAAAAAATGAATCTAAACTGAATGTTGTGAATATTTTTTATGAAACGATTTCACATTTTATTAAAAAAATGTTATTATAGAAGAAATTGAAACTATTTATTAAGTACCCACTCTATATTCTTTATCTTTGATATGTATGAATTATGTCCAGATTCTCAACCATAACATTATTTTTCTTTATGTTGACACATAATAGATCTTTAAAACTAAGAGAGTGATATTTTGTAACTGTATTTGATTTAAATACAATTTAGGTCATTTTTATTGATAATTATACCTTATATAATTATATTTTGACACTAAAGTGATAATTTTAAAATTAACTCCATCTAATAAGAAATAGGCTGAATAATTATGGGCTTATCACTTAGTTTTATATAGATTTATCAGATTTACCCTTTACCAAGGAGATAAATTTTACCACTATCTCTATTCATAATTCCAAAAAGTAAATGGGAAATATTTACAAAATTTGATCCTCATGATTCAAAATATAGAATATGTTTTATCAAATTGAATTTTTATATATGCTAGAAATTATTCTTAAAATATTTTGGTAAAACCCGATGAAAATAGACTTTTATAAAAAATACATTTTTAAACATAAAATTAGATTTATTCATATTGTACATATAAAAAGTAATAAATAAATGAAAAAAGATGATTGAATATGTAATATATATTTATAATTAAAACCATTCAGTAAAATTTATTAATTTAATTTATTATGTTAAGAATACACTGCACGTATAAAAAATAGATTTTAAAAAAAATATTTATTTCTCATTCAAATGATTTTTATTATCATTTCAAATAAGCTGATAACCATTTTTTTATGTTATACATTTTTCAACCATAAATATTTCTTAATTTATTTATTCCTATTAATACCCACCAAACGAACATTTAGGAAATAACTATCACATTATATAATTATATTTTAATAGTATATCACAGTTTGGTTAAACTCAGTGTTTCATGTATCACAAGATATTAAAGAACATACATTAATTTGAAAAAACAATTCAAAAAATCAATAGTTTCTAAATATATAATATATATATTTATGAAAACTAGATTCTAAATTATTTAAATACCATTTTAGTGGTCATCCAAAATAAATTATGGGTTATTATTTTTATATTCCATCATAATACAAAGTTTTTTCAATTTAATATGGTGTTTTTCTTTAGAAGCATCCCTTGAATCAAAGGATTGTTAGGATTAAAATTAATCTTTGAAAAATTCCGGACCAATATTCAAAATATTTTCTTGAAATCCATTATGAGTCAACTCAATAAGAGTTTTTATAAGCTAAACTTGCATGTGTTATAAAAGAACCTCAAAATATTTTCATAATTTTTTAAGTTCTTGAGAGATAAGGATTTCTGATTTAAAATTATAAATAATTAAAATTTATATATGTCTATGAAACTAACTATTATGATTCCATTGAGATTTATGTTTCTAATAAATTATTTGAATCAATGTTAATCCAGAGAGACTCAATGTATACTAAAATTAGATCTTTGATGATGTGTTTTAAGGGTTGGAGAAAATAAATTTCAATTTTATTTTAATAATAAAAGTAATGTGGATGTATTACAATCTACCTGTAAATATAACTTGATAGTAAAAGAGCCTAAAAATTTTAGGGTATTGTCTATAAAGAATTATTATCACCAATATTCATGATAAAGTAGATAAAGATATTCCATTTCAAAACACATAATTATAATTATGATATATATCAAATAGATTATAAAACATATTCCTTAAGGATAATTTCTTCAATGACAGATATATGAGGTATTATAAATGTTTTGAGGAATCAAATGATACTCTTATGGTATAAAAGTATCAAATATTTATTTGTGGATAAAAGTAATATATATAGAGTTTTAATATTAATTTTGGTGATTAAATCAAATAGTTCAGTTTCATTATAAACAAAGATGTATTATATATATATAATTTGGTTAGTTAGAGTTTTATGGTATTTCAAATGATTTATATAGCTGATATACAATGAATTATAAATCATATTCCAACATTTCATTCAATAAGGTTATTGTAACAAAATTTCCAAACAATTAATATCCTAGGAGAAATAGCTTATATATTGGGTATATATATATACATATATCAAAGAGGTTTCATGGTCTATATAAGAACATGTACACTAGAAAATTTCTAAATAGGTTTCTTATGGAAAAACCCCCGAAGGATTCTAAAGCATTGTCTCATGGTGTAAGTCATATAATGAAACAATGTACTTATAATGAGTTAATAGGGAAATATATAGATAAAAATCCTTATGCTTTAAAAATTGGGTCCATCATGTAATTTCTATTTTTACATTACCCAATGACTCTTACGCTTTGATAATTAATGGTTGTTAAAAATATAATCTCATTGAGCATAACTAGATTGAAGTAAAAGAATATCCTATATAATTTTTAAGAGGTGAAGAATTATATTTAGTATTTTTATGTGAGTAGTATATCATTGTAATGGGTTACACTGATATTTTCTACCAAGATAAAAATAATAATTTACGATCTCAATCTGTATTTTTTTATATATTAATATATTTATTTAATAGAATAAATTTAAATAAGCCACCATAGAGGACTCAAAAACTAAGGCAATGTATGTTACTACATCTGATGATGTGAAAGAAGACAATATTATCTATAATTTTATCACTAAATTTCAGGAACATACTATCATATATTGATTATAAAATCATTATGTGAAAAAATAGGATTATTTATTAGGCCCTAGAACACCAGTTTCACCAAAAGACCAAACATATCCATTACAAATAGCATCTCATTAAATAAATTCATGAATGGGGAGATATGAATATTTTATTTGTGGGTATGGTGTTATATTTATTCAATACTTTAATAGATACATAAATATAGTATAATAATGAGTGACTTGTAAATTATCTAGGTATTTATTTCATGGGAGATGAGATTTAATGGTTATTGTCAATGTAAATGTATCACAATTTTATAATAATGGAAATATATATTCATATTTCAGTCATGTGCGGTGCACATTTTAATTAAAAATTGTAATGGCAAAACACCTCAAATTAAGAGATTGATTTGACCCTTAAATATAATCATCAGTCTGTATTATGGGTTTTTAGGACATGTTATGATTAAAATTATTAGAGTCTCACATAAGATATAAGGTAGATTCAGAAGACAATAGGTCATTAATTTTTATATATACTGACCAACAAATGTATTTCACAAAGAATTTCATATGACAGTTTATTGATATTCTTAGAGGATTATTCTTATATTAATACCCATTACCTATGGTAATCAATTATCTCATATGTGAACATTTGGAATTTGATACCTTTATTACACTTGCCCTAAGGTTGATCTAGTCTGAGTTTGGCTAGGTATGTTTTTACCTTGTGGTAGGTTTTTGTTAGCCATGATGAGATTTTTACTCTTATATTAAATTAATTACCTTGGTACCTTGATTAAATTAGACTTTTGTATTCTACTACCATGAATAATTGAGTGACATCTGATGTGATCAACTACTTGGATGAATGGAATGTGATATAGTCGTTCAATATGATTAGTCTATCTTAGATAATCATTAATTTATGAGTTTGAATATTAGAGATTAAAATAATTATCTATACTAGTTAAATAGATTCCTTTCAAAATTGTATTACCAAAGTAGTATGATTTATAAAGAAACATCTTATGGTGGACACATTGAAAATTTATTTGCGTATGTTTGATAAATATCATGAAAAACTAACTCATATCTTAAGTAACAATGATTTTTTAAAGATACATATTTTAATATGATTATTAATTAAGTAATTTTTAATTATTTTTAATTATATAAATTCTTATAGGATTTCATAGTATGTCAGAGAATAAGGATTCAGTTTTATTCAAAGTGTTTTTTCAAAAAATGAGATGTATATTTGATAATCATATCCAAATTTTTTAAATTTGATTCACAAAGTGTTATAAAATTCTATATAAATTATATTTTGGTTTTAGTGAAACTAGTATTATCTTATATATATGTTCTAAAGAATAATCTAGGATATGGTTGAAGTCAATGTGTTGAGGTTTCTGTTACAATGCAGTTTTTTATTCCAATTCATAGTGTTCATAAATAATGATATGAGATAACATTCAATTGGTTTTATTGTATTTATTTTCATATAATTTTCTTATTACAGATTATTTGATGAAAATTTTATAAATAATTTAATGTAAAATGAATTTAATAGGTCACTTAATAAATAAGGCGTCTATTATAAATGTTACAATGTATAATCTAAGCATTTAGTTTGTTTTGTAACATCAAGAATTGTTTAGTCTGAAGTGCCTCAACCATTCAATAAAAGAGACGTATTTAAGTGATTTTATTAAAAACATTTGGTACATTGAAGGTTTATCTCATATAATAGTACAATCTCACTCTTGTTCTCTACTCTTTACTAACCTTAATGGTAGTTCTAGAATTCCATTTTGAGGTGAATATTTCCAACGAAAGTGGATCTACATTAAATTTTTAAATATCAATTTCTTATCAATTATTAGATATATTCATTATTAAAATGAAAAAATAAATATTTATTTTATTTAAATAATTTTTAGTTGAATTTTTATTTATTAGGTATTTTTAATGAAACATAGTCTTTTATGTGTGCTAAGTGCAAATATTTTTTCTTTTACAAAATAAATGACTCTTTATAAATTTTTACATGTTTAATGTTATAAATAGGTCCAAATATGTTAGTCATTATATATACTAGGTGAAATATTATTTTAGATACTTTTATCTCTAAACTATCAATTATTTTATGTATTGAATTAGATATAAAATTGACACCTCATATATTAAATTGTGATTTTAATTTTAATAATATATAAAATGAATGTGATATAGTATTTTATTTTTGAATATTTTTTAGTTAAAAATGATATGTGAGATTTAAATAATATATTTTTCATAAATGGATTTTTAATTATTGTAGAATTATATATTTTAATAATAATTTTTATATGGTTAATTAAATTTGAATTTTAATTAGAAATATTATAATTTTTAATTTTTGTAAAATGATACATAGTTGGGACTACTTGATCTGGTCTTAAATAGATACGGGTCTAGGATTTATTTTTGGGATGATCAGGGATTTTTGTGTTTTGAAACTATATAAGTTTAGATTCACCATTTAATTAACCACCAGATTGCTAAAGTTGTTTGATTATTAATGAATGAGGACAAATAAGAATACTCAGTGGGTTTTTTGAACCATATTTGATTTTCTCATCTTTTTTCTAAAACTAAAGTATAAGAATTGTGAGAGTATTATAAGTAAGAATTTGGAGTTGTTGAGATGATCTTCACATGATATAATTAAGGTTGATATTCGGTGGTGTGTGTTTAATAGTTTTTCACTATTAAGTATATTTATTGAAGGTTTTGTAGGTGATAGGTTGGGATATATATTAAATTTTAGGTTAAGATGTTTCTCATGTATGTTTTGTAAATATTGGTTAATTTTGTAATATCTAACATGAATACTAGAGATTGAGCCAGAAGTATGGACATCCATATCAATTGATACTAGTGCATATCCAATGAAGATAATCTAGTGCTATTAAAATATTTACATCAGCTAGGTTATAAGGAATCTATATTTGGTAATATCTAATTGAATATTTGAATAATTAGAATGTAGTTTATTTTTATTCTTGATTAAAAACACCCAGAATTTGATCAATGGTATAAAGAAGGATTTGGAGAAAAATATTTTTATCATAATCAATGATAAAGAGTAGTGAGTTGATTGGTTCAAATTTTGAATATAATGAATAAAGAGTATATATTCAACTATTTGAATATTATGAATAAAGAGTAGTGAGTTGAGATATTTTCCCAAAGTCCTTAAAATAGATAATGAAATAATAGTCAATATACTCTTAACTATGATCAGAGTGAATTTTATTATTCTGATTACATATATTATTTTATAGTTAATTCTTGAAATCCTTAAATTAGTTAGTGGATTCAAACATACACCTCATTAAGTATATCCACCCATGTGTAGAAAATTTTTCAATAAAAGTTATTAAAGTAACATTATCCACCTCTAACTTCTACTAGAGAATTACCACCCACATCTATGTGAACTAATTAAATAGGATTTATTCCCCTTTGGCCAATTCTACAAAATAGTTGTTTGGCCATTTTACCTTCTAAAATAGCATGACACATACCATATTTTTCAGTCCAAGATAATCTAAATACCCTAATTTATTTAGTTTTTTCAAGATCATATCATTTACATTAACAAGTCAGTGATTCCTCAAATAGTTGTGATATGAGTTATGTGAACTTTATTTAACACTTGGTTATTTATATTTTAGTACCAAAAGATCATTATTAAGATGTGTCATACCATAAAATCTCATAATTATAATTATAATATATGTTATTCAAAATATTCAATATAAATAAATATATATATAAACTGGAAATGGATATATTGTTTTTTCGTAACACTGGGAACATAATGACACTTTTTAAGACTAAAATCAATTATGTTTGAAAAGTAAGGTTGTAGTCTACAATAGCTAGTGTAGCCTATCATACACCATTATTAGCTCAAATAGACATCTAAACTCTTAAATAATTACTAAATATAAATGGTTATTGTATTTAGATCTAAAGTTTAGAACTAAAATAAATATTAAAAACCCAATGAGTAAAATAGAATGTTTACATTCAATAAAACATCACTAGAATCATCCAAAAGCCTCATCATAGGGTCATAGTTCTTCAAGTGTCCCTTCTTTCTGCATGGAATAATTTTGAATCATATTTAATTTCCTAAATATTTATCTTAATCTTCAGGTTTAGGTGGTTTCAAGCATCCTTATGGTTTTACAAAATCATAGTTCTATTTTCTTTTCTTTTCTTTGTATTCTCTATAATGACTATATGTTTTCATGCCTCATGTTCATATCTTCCTAGAAAACCTAAAGATACTTCTCAAAATTTTACATATATTAATCCATAATAAAATTAGAGAATATCTAAGGTAGTGAAGAAATTGTTATGTCGTATCACAGCTCATTAGGTAGGGTGAAATACAAGAATTATAAAAGGTCAACATAGCCAATGATCTTGAATACATCAGCCCCAACTTGTATTCTTTCTCAACCATTTATTGTGAAATATGTCTTGGATGTCTCATACGTCTCTAGTACACCTTTATAATGACTTATATCATGTATATGGGAAAACATCAAGAATTAATTCATGTTTTCATGATTCTGTTGGAGATTACTAAACAAGTATGACAACATGAGTCGCCATAAATCCAATACATCATTTATAAGTTTCTAAAATACAGTGTGTTCCACCACACTAGCCTTTTTTGAATTCTATTTCTATGGAATAGAGTTATATGGGATGCAGTGGTATAGTTTGATAACCATGAAAATATACCGCTCATGGAATTCATGACAGTGGATATGTTTTTCTTATCATAGGGATAATTTCATGTTCTTATAACTTTACATTCTATATAAATAAATTAAATCTTTATAACCTTAACTTGATTTAAAATATGAGACATCATAATTTTTTTATTTGTATCACACTATTTTATCAAATCTGAATATCCCTCACCATTGGAATAAGAATATCCTCTCATGTGAATATTTTAGTGGAATGGGTTTACATTTCCCTTTTAATAACACAAATGAGGACTAAAATGTTATATATAGATATTTTGGTAGGTATTATTGACAATAAGATTAACTCGTGGTTTCTAAATCTGTTGAGTGAACTCCCCATTCACAAAATCCTATAATTAAATTTCCTCAACACTTTACTATATGTTGTACCAATGATTTTGAAGGCAATCAACCCTTGATTATGACTAGGTTAAGTCAATCCAATACTTTTTTCTAAAACTCCCTAATTATTGAAATCATAGTAATGGCATCTTGGAATGTAATTTTAACTATGGTACTATTTTAACATAAGTAATGGAAGGATTTCCTATTTAATATTCCCTTGAAGAAGTGTTTCATTATGTTCAGATACTAATTTTTATCATTTTACATGATAGTTCATATTTTTTAAAATTTTATAATTATTTAACTATGACATGATAAAATAATTTATACAAAACAATTATTTTTTTGGCCTTGAAGGTTTATTAAACCAATTACAAGGTGTCATAACTAATAAAATTTTTCTCATAAATAGATAATAATCCATGAAGTCAACAAAAATAAAATAAATATTTGGTATGATCATGATACTAACTATTAGTTAGGTTTTCAATAAAATGCCCCAATAACCATTAATCTGAGGAGAATAATTCCTAAAATGATCTTGTTTAGAGTTTAAACATTCCACCTGTTCACCTATGTATTTCCTCCGTTATTTTCACCTCATATTCATCTTGAAACATATTTAATCACCTGGTAGATCCTAAATTTTCATATTTTTACTCAGAAATAGGTGATGGGAACCATGGGTACTAGGTTACATAAAAGAAATTACAGACATAAATAAAAATTTATAAGAAAGAGGAATGGATGATCCACAAATCATTGTTATAATTTAATAATAATTATACAAAACCAAAATGAAAAAATAATTAATATATTTTAAACCCAACACTAATATATGTTAATCAACCTCAACATCATCAAGTCATGAAATTACTATACATTTAATATTATATAACATTGATTTTGTTATAATTTACATAAAGATAAATTGATTAATTAATAAATTAAATCTCTTAATAATTAGTTATTTATTTTATATTAATTTTCCATCTGAACATTCTTGGATATTTCCATACAATTTAATTTAAAATAAAATAAATAAATAATTTCAATTTAAAATTAATTCATACATACTGTGTACTGAAAAGGGACATAGATTGTACCCCTTCTATCAGTATTAAATTATGTTTGGAATTTAACATGAAATATAATAGAGGCAAGAAAATGTTTACCCACACTTTATAAAAAGTATTATCACTCAAAAGGCCTATAACTATGAACTATATTGTCCTTTTAATATATTGTATATGTACACGACATGTGATGTACATGAAATGTCATGATAATAAATAGTGTGTAGTTGTTTGAGTCAAATGTGTAGTTAACATGCCATTTATGAATACATAACTCACAATTAATTTCTGTGGTCTGTGTGTCTAGATATGATCATAAATTACTCCATGTGTAAAATCACCATAAAAATTTTATAGTTCTAAAATAACAGAAAAAATAATTAATTAATCACTTAATATACAAAATAACACACTGAAATCACTGGACATATATTCTATTTGGTTAAATCAATCAAACAAAATGTAAACCGGCTACACAACATGTAATTTGGTCTAATGTTGTTGTTAATATACATTCTATATATTTAATTCCCATAGTACACAACAATGCATGACATGTACTCCATATAAATGGGTAAATGTTATACAGGATATAGAACCTTTTATATTTTGTGAGATACATTATGTGGATATCCTCATCACACACCTTGGGACTTGATATATATTTTACGCTGAAATTTATGAGGTACATAGTGTATACACCAAATACACACTATATAGTCACAAATCGCCCAATTTTCATGACATTAAATCAATATATGGCTTCTAAATCATAAATTCTACATACTATTCACAATGAATTTTGTTGATTCTTACAAGGCCAAACCATGTGGGATTACATGAAGATTATTAAAACTATAAATCATGTAACCCGTAAAACCATATGTCATATATATTTTTAGAAAAAAGATATATAATGACACTAAATTTTTTTCTTCTATACAATGTTTCATGGTTCTCACAACTCATTTTGGTATAGTGTATATGTGTACACAGTGTGTAATTTTTAGTTACATGATTGGAATCTATGTTATCCATCTAAAATCTATATCACTTCCATATGGGAACATTGAATATTATTAATATATTCTTATCTTAATCCTCGTAATTTGAAACTAAATTGTCATTTTATCTTTTAATTTGAATTAAAATATTAAAAATAATAAATCAAAATCTAACAAAACAAATGTGTAATTTGAGGGAAAATAATAAAAAATATAAATTAATATGTTACCACTTCGATACCACTTAAAGGATTTTGTGCGTTGTGAATGTATTTAGGCCCATGGAAAATAATTTCTTCTATTTATTTTGTTAGATTAAATCCTAAAAACACAAAGAACTCAACCCTAGAAAATTTAAAGGGAACACATATTCACATATAATTGTTAATTGATTTATATAAATAAAAAAATATTGATTTAAAATTCTCCCTTTATTGTAAAATATATTGAAATTTCTTGTTGAAATATCATTGCTATGATGTATCCAAGAGGTAAAATCCCCTTGGAAATATCTACACATGATCCATCTACCTTAGAACACTATTAACGATTATCCTAGTGCTAATGCAGAAGAACTAAACGACTTGCACCATTCATCATTGATCGCAACAAGAATTTCATTGTTAATTACAATATTTTTCTCAAGCTCTATAGATCTAGATAAGGAGGTGGAGGATCTATAATCTCCATTAATGAGATAATTCTTGATAATTTCTCTATAGGGATTGAGATAATTATCTACTATATATATTATGCATATAAAATCCTTAACCTTATAAATAATATTACTCATGTTATAAAAATAGGCCAAATAATTAATTATTGGTCAAATGTATTTGAGAACACCCTAAATTATAAGTAAACCCCATGTCAAATAATAATGACAATATTATCATTATTTTCTTGATGTGAACTAAACTTGTATACAATTAAATATTATTTCAATTGGACCCTTAACTTGACCCATCAATACTCTATGAAATTTATTAACCATGAAAAATATTTATTTATTTAAATAAATATCACTATATTAGTAGTTTAATAAATATTTATTCAATCTATATAACCTACTAAATTATTACTCCTCAAAACATGATAATAAAATTTATTATAATATTAAATTTAAATATAATTTTATTGGGTACATGGATAAACTTCGTGTATCATCTTCTAAGCCTATTTATTAGTCAAATTATAACAAAATTATACCGTACAAGATCAGCATCTATAAATGTTTCAAGGTACCTATAGAGAATAATTTAAATGTCCTAATGGAAACAATATCTTGCATATGCTCGTGGTGTAATATAATCCATTTGTATCAATATATCATTATTAGGTTTCATATTTGTGTAATAAAAATATATGCATGATATATCATTCTTTGAAATTTATAAATTAAACTCATTAGTAAAACCTCTATGCCCATTGTGAAACTCCATCTCGAAAAACTAGTCTAAGACAAAGTGACACAAGACCTCATTCGTTCCTCCCTATGCACTAGTGCTTTCCAACTAGTAGTGGGGGTCCGAACAAAAAAAATGAAGGACGATATCCTCTATATAAATAGTTATAAATCATAATAATATCCTAACAATAATAAAAACATAAAGGGAATGGAATATTTAAGTAATGGTAATGTTATAATAGATAAAATGGAATGTATCTCATATCAGGTAATTAATAAACCAAGGACCGAGACATTGGTAGTTCAAAAAGAGTATAAAAAATAAAAAGTAAAATGAATAAAGTCTATATAACACCATGCCATAATATATCTCGATGCCACATTTAAGAATTAATATATATATCCTTATCTCATAGCCTATGGGCCCTTTCCCTTTTTGAGATCTCTAATCATGAAGTTTTCATAAAAATATACATGAGTTTCCATGATATGATTATAAAACCATTAGGATGCCACCAATTAATCATTAATCTAAGTAAACACTAATAATGGGAGTATTCCCTAATAATATTTAAATTAATGGATAGAAACGTAAGTTTCAAGTGAACTAAATAATCCATCAAAACCCCAATCGTACCTAATTCGGATTCATACCATAAGGAAAGTCATAAAAAATTCCATTATCATTCGTGTTCATGTGTCCATCACATATACCTATGAGTAGTCATAAGGATAACAATCCTTAGGTAAGGCCATGTGTTCTTTGATCCCTGTCTATATTATGGGATAAGAAAATAGTTCATTTTTCCTTATCATTATATTGATTTGTTCCAAAAGGACATTTTATCCCAACACTATCATGGTTCAGGCCTCAATTCCATGATAATGCCTCCATAGGTCTTAGTAAATCATCACCGTCATCCTAATTTCCACATTGTCTCACTCATAAGGCTAACTAAGACACAATGATCCACCTGTAATTTGATAAAATAACAAAAAAATAAAAAATTTATACCTTCACACACAAAAGTGATTAAAACATACAGTCACAATGTAGAATATCAAGAATTTTTACCAACATTCATACACACACATGTGATCAATATGAAACATGGGTCTCATAGGATACATTTTTACACACATGTGATCAATATCAAACATGGGTGTCATCGAATACACACATGCACATATGCATTCATCATGAAGAAAAAAATTTATATAATGGATCAAAATGGTATGGAACTTCCTACCTCAAACATGTCGATACATGCAACATGATTTTTAAACATTTGATTAACCAATAATACCTTTTTAGTATCTAAATCAATATTGAATACCAAGGATTCCCAAGAATAGATCACATTACAATAAAAAAAAGTCCTTATAGATTGACATTCAAGAAGTTAGTCATGCCAAGAGGTTTTAACAACATCAACATACCCAACATAGGCACTATAAATGGGGGGTCTAGGTTCGGTCTATGTAAGAAAACTAGGATCCTTTTAGAATAGTGACTAGAGATAAAGAGGATATGATCCCCACAAGTCATGATCAATAAGAGAAACCTAATCTCTTAATGTAGGATCCTTGTGTATGGTTGAACAGGGATAGTTCTATAATGTATGAGGTCTCCCTAGTATAAAACATGAATACATTATGGGTCATATATATCCCATAGTAGATTCATCTGAATCAGATAAATGAATAAGAGGAGGAGTATAAAGGGCTATCAAAGGATAAATTGACTCAAAACCCCATGAATAACTCTCTTAATTAATTCATATTTTATTTCCTCTTTGATATTTTGGAAATCCAGATAATTCAAGAGGAGACTCTGTGACTTAAAATTATGAAATATCCATCAACACATAATGCTGAAAACCACCATAGATGTACTGGTATCGAAAAAACACATCCCATGTCAACCAACACCTCCACCCACCATGTTGTTATATCGAAACCATTCACATTTTAGACTCCCCACACATTTCCACCTAAATTTGGTGAGGTCCCTCTAGTTATAGTCCATAGGTGGACTCACAATGATATATGATCAAGACCACACACAATTGTGGGTGTGTTGATAAGGCTATTTCAACCTCGAAAGTTTCATACTCAATAGGGTCTACACCACAGTGTGGCCCTACCTTTGAAGAACCCCTAAATAGATAAAAACACTATTTAAGCCTCTATTAACCTTTAAATCACCCTGAATCTTGGTTAGACCACCTTAGTGATAAAAACCATTTATTATATGATGAAAAATAAATTAAAAAGAATTGTAAAAAATATCTGTGATACGAATCTCCCCCTCTAATGACATCATATCCTTGAGAAGTGCCTCAAGATTTCCAGATCAAAAAACGTGGGCCATTTTCTCATACATTAGATTACCACTCTCTTGAATCCCCAAGGATATATACATTCCTCTAAAAGGCTCATAAAAATAGTATTTTATTCCCCCATTAACACCTTTTTTTGGTCTATGATCTGCACCTTATGCTACATAGATAATGAATAAGGTTCTAACTCAACATCCTCAAAGTTGATCACATATGAAGGATTGGGATCATAACTCTTATGTATAGAAATATTTAATCAGTTATGAATACCACAACATTTTTATATAAGGTATAATTAGTACGGAACATCTCTAATACATTTGGTGATCTCAAACTCATGTCTAGGGTATATATAAGTTATCACAGCCTCTACATTCTCCAGGTCTAAACAAATACCCACCTATGAGATTGTAGGCCAATGAAAATATACATCATGGATCGAGAAGTGACAATTTTAGAGTTTTTAATAGATCCAATGTGATCTTAGTGTACTCAGAAAAATCATCAGGTGTGTATAGAGCATCTTCAAGATCTGTGATTATATAAAGATATTATTAACAAAAACCACAAAGTAAAGTTCATGATATAGATGAAAGATCTTGTTTATAAGATACATGAACATCCCCACTAAATTTTTCAATTTTATGGTCATGAAAATATACTCATAATGTCTATATCTACAGATATATGTTTTCTTAGGAATGTATTACCTTCTAACCAGAATCTAGTGTTAACCTGAATGTAAACCAAACTTGTAGAACCACTAGTCTCTCTATAACTGATAAAAAAAGAAATTGATCCTAATTCATGGGTGCATATTCTTCAGAGACACCTATTTTATCATTTTATTTTCCTAAAATAACCAAATATTACAATACACCTACTTTTCAAACAACACCTAAACACCATAGGGAGATATGCTCGGTCTGGTAAAAAAAATTTCCTCCAAATCTTCAAAATGTGCCTTATGTTCCTTTATCTCTTCTAGATCCATACAACATGGAAGAATTCATATGATTTATTCTATAACAATATTATCAATATCAAATTCAATTAACCTATTAAAATTATTTCCTAAGAAATCATCTGGAAAACATCTTGTGATGGTCCACCACTATTGGAAAAGAGGTTGGAGATACCATCTGGTATACTTTAATAACCAAGCCTTTCATCTTCACTATAATAACTCTAAACTAACTTGGGTCCAAAAAATTTATACCTACTTTAACATTCCACTCATCTATAAGAGCATTATTCTCTCCCTTGGGCATGGTAATGGATACTCATATCCGGTAGTAGTTGTGGTGTACTCAATATGTTTTCAACTAGTCATTGATAAATATAATATTAAAACTAGTCATCTGAAGAATCAAGAAATTTCATAGATTTTCATAGCCAGAAAACCCTATGGAAATCCTTAATATATATATGGAAAATCTAATTTATTTCCCATCTGTGTTTTAAGAGAATCTAACAGGTAAGATAACATAAATGATAAAATATGTATAGAAATCAATTGAGCACATATTAAAAAATGGGAACATATTATGTAAAATTTAAGAAAAAAGTGTAGTTGTAATGAATATAATACCACGAACAGTTGATGGTCCCTCTCCACTATTAGTTTTATCCTAGACAACAAAAAAACTCTAAATTTCATAGATCCAAAATCGTACCATAGAGTTGCATAACCCATCTGATTCATCAATGTCTTTGAGGTCATATTATACTAGTGTGGACCCCTAATAAATCCCTGGGTCACAATATATATCTTACTCACATGCCAATGAGAACCTATGGACAATTCCCTTGAATATAACTATTTATGGTGCCCTATATTACAACATAAATGACACCTGTTCTGAGTATCTATGAAAATATTATGATAGAGACCACACTATACATAATTGAAACTTGAGGATCCTACTCCTCCTATAGATTGATGAAGAAACAATGTTGTGTTCTGATTACCTCTAATTACCCTAATGAACCATCTATTCCATCATCTCATTTCTATCAGAAGAATCACCCACTATTTAACTAGGAATTCAACCTCCGGTTCCACTAAGATATGGAAGAGGACATCATATTCTATCATTTCCCTCTAACTTGTTTGACTGTTAAGAAATTTTGAATTACCTCTAGATATATTTTCATGTTAAATAACTTAAATTTATGTCTTATTTTTTGAATAAAGTTAATATCAAAAATTATATATATTTATTCCTCATTATTAACCATGATTGGATTGAAATTAATAAAATCAAAAAAATTAGAAGAACCATTTTCCTCTATTAATAAAACATAAACTCTAAAACATGATCCATCTTAATTATACTCGATATTAACTCCTCAATGAAAATATCCTAAATTTTCTCCCACGGAAGACCCTCACATATTCTAACCCAATTCATATCACCCCACCTCCTCTTGGTTAGTCCATAAAGTATGAAATTATCCCACATTACTAATATATTCTCTTGGGTATCCACAATATCGAAGATTTCCACAATATTGTTGTCAGAACCCATCCTAGAGGGGATCCTTCCATGGATTCCCCCAAGCATTCCTTCAATGGGATAGGGGATATTGACTAGCATCGAGTAGGAATATCCCACAAATGGGAGGCATTTTCTAAAGTACCTGTAGACAGGCACACATCTCCAAGACCAAAATATTGAAAAGAAAAAACATTAAGTAAAAAAACATGCTTGCATATCACTATATCCCAACCATCAGAGTACGACAGGAAAGTAAAGTGAAATAAATTAATACTGTGATAGAATAAAATCCCACCAAAATGAAAGATTCTATAGCACAAGGTCTAAAATCCTATCTACATAAAACCCTACTTGAAGGGTAGGTACAAGAACAAATGTGTGAAGCCGCATGAGAATACATCAACTGTATTGTATCTCTTTAATAACCACGTAGTCCTAGTCCACCTCATACTCTGTCAATGTTTCGATGGTATTCACAATACACAACACATATGAGAAAATTTTGTGCAGGGGTGAGTAAAAAAATACTTAGTAGCACACCTTGAAAACAAAGAGAAATACTATAGAGGAAGAACGATAAATAAGATACTACAAATAAGTTCCAAAAAGGTCAAATGATAATAAAAAGATATCTTCATATCAACATTAGTATATTTCTATAGCATATATAACAAGAACATCCATGTATACTAATAAAGGATTCTAAGCCTTAGAATTTCACCCACTTCTAGCTATGTGGTACCGCTCATAGCATAATCTTCCATGAGATCTCACTCGTCGAGCTATCTGAAAGAAGCACATAGAACAGGTCTATTAAAAGTAACTAGCAGAACACTAGTGTCGTAAAAAGTTACATAGTTTTCTTGAGACATCCAACATCGATAACACAGGGACTGTCAGTAACATGCTATATTTTTTGTAACAAAAGGAATTTCGGTAACACACAGAGTGTCAAACATTATGCAGCCCCCAAGTCACGTAGTCACCAAGTCACAACCAAACATCAACCACTAAATAATTCCCAAAGAACACTCGTCATTAAGTACTTACCGGGCCTCTCAATGTGATACATGCACCAAACTGATGAGTCAATTGTCAAAGTCTGGTTGAGACAACTCACTTCAATATATATGTCATCCTCTATGATAGGAACGAGATCCTGCATCGACCACTCATAGGAAAATACCAATGGTATGCTCTCAACCTCTTCCGGTTCAACTAAAAACCCACCAAGCTATATAAAAATTACCTTCTCATCGTAAAGGTTCTAACACTATAGAAAAATAGTCAATTGGATTCTTTGTTTGAAAGATATGGTCATTTTTGTGAAAATGCCTGATCTGGGACTGACACAACCCACCAGACCCCATCCGACCGGTCTGGTCAACCCGACCAAGACAACTTGAAACAGCCCTGTGTGGCTCAAACCATCCTGGCATGCTGGTCCTGCAAGACTATAGTCTACCCTGGTTGTTTCAAATATCAGTCCACATGGTTTTCCCCAAACCATGTGTCCTCTGCATCTTTGATCCCCATGTCGTGTTCTTCATCACCATGGGATTTGATCAACATCACAATCCATTTGGATGAAAACTCACTAAATTGGATATATCTCTCAAACTAATTTTATCTATACATCATCCCCATCATCGCACCTCTTTCATGCCATGTCAATCCTAGATCTGTAATATCGAATCATTGCGTCAAGGACCGAGTGCACAACGATTGATTGATCACAACATGTCGAGTCATGGGCTAGTGGAAGAAAGTCAGTGATGAAAACAAAACAGCTGAATAAAAGAATAAATCTACTAATTGAAATGTACCATGATCTATTTTCATTTCAATCATTTTTAATTATCAATAGAATGACAATCGAATTCTAAATAATAATCACAAGATCACTTTCCCAACATAATCACGCAATGGTAAATCCCATCCCGTAATAACGATCATTCCACAAGACAATAAGTTTGTTGATTGGTATGTGTTCCTAAGGGAATTCATGAATGGGGATAATAAATAAAATCACAAATTACTTACCTAGATTTGGTTTGATCGCTGATGAAGAACTGTCGTCACGTCATTGTCATGGGTGAAGATCCATCAAATATGAGGTTATCCATTGATTGAGGATCTGTAATCCAACGTTGTTCATCAAGAGAGCTCTATCTCCATACCATAAAAGTATTTCGAGGTTATGGTGATAACCTTGAATTCTCTTAAAAAATTTAAAATAAAATTAATTTTTATGTAAAGAATAAAATATTTTTATTGAAATACTTTAATAATGTTTACGTTGAAAAACTATCTTTCACAACTAGTATTCACTGATCAGTGTTAGGACTCGCAAAAGAAAAGTAACCCATTACGAACTCAACGGTGGTCTTGGATTTCTAATACGGGTAACTATTTTTGAGTTATTATGAATTTAAAATAAAATAATATTATTTAGTTATTTTATTTATAGTTATATCCCTTGTGTCTTTATCTATAGATGTCATGCGCAGACCAAGGTTAAGTCAAGCCTAGGGTAAATCACTATTCTAAGTTCAACGGTGTAACACCCCATGATTTTTAAAATAAATTTAATATTGAATGCCTGAAACATTGAGTCTCTACAAAACATCACCTTTTTTATAACCTATCCAGTCAAAAAATTCACCTATGTGATTTGAATTTTGAAAAACATACATTCACGGTTACATTCAGTAAGATATTTAGAGTCTGGTAAGAAAAAATTAATTTTTAGTGAATAGTAACCTACCCTTATGAATTGTAATATGAAACTTATGAATAGTAAATCATATTATTATTTAATTTTCTTAAGGTTATAAGATAATAAGATCTTGATTAATTTTCAAGGTTATATAAAATGAATTGTTGTTTTAAATGTGTTATTTTTAGAATAAATTATGGTTTTATTTCAAAATTAAATTAATGATTTTTAGAAAAATATTTCAAGAAATAGAGTTCATTTTTGAATTCTACATGTCAAAAAATTGTTAGGATGAATTTTTGTGATTTTTCTGAAATACTCTAAATTTTAATGAATAGAAAAATATGGTAATTTACCGTATATATACATTATGAGTTAAATCCACTATTTCAATCATCAAGGATGATGTAATAAAACTTGGTTCAAACTAAAATGATCATATTACTATTCTTGTTCATAAGAATCAATATTAATTGTTTTCTTTGGAAAAATAATAATATAATGAGTAAAATAATTGGAACACCCTAATCTCCTCAACTATAACCCCCCCCCCCCCAACCTATTATCTTAACTCCTATAAAGACTTTTTACTTGTCTAAATTCTTCTAAAATATCTTCCCAAAATCATCCCCCATGTCCAATATCACTTGGTCTCAGAAAAAAACCAAAACCATTCCCCTGAACAGGATCCCAAGGAAGATAACATTAAGAGGTAAATTCCTCTTTTCATTTATTTCCTTTCATGTTCCTTTCTTTTATTTTTCATTTCTCGCCTCCTTTAATCCATATTTTTTCATGAATACAATGCCTTACTTTTATTGGAAATTTTTATGATAAAGGAATAATTATTTATCAACTCTCCTTTCCCTTTATTTTATACTAAAAATGAAGATACCATCCAAGATGTTTTAATTTATCATATTCAATGACGATGGGTTTTCAATTTATATTATCATATTTAATTCAGGTCATAATACCGTTTTGATGGTTGAACCAGAATATAATATATGTATTATAACGTATTTAAGATTTTATTATCATTTTTTACTCATGATATTAATTTATAAATAAAAATGAGTTCGATGTGATTAAGAACTGCCAATTAACCCAAACAATTGTCATTAACTACTATATAATGATTCATCTTAACTACCAATAACCAAATGAATTTTATAACCATTTAATCATGTGGTTTTAAATAATAAAATACAACTTCTATTTTGGAAAACCATTCTCATTATACATGTTTATTCGTACAATAATATAAGAAAACTGGTCATGAAAACACTCCCAAGCAATGAAATTGAATCTCGTAACCCATGAAAATGACATGATCGAACTGAAATAAGGTTATAATAAATAAACTACATATATAGGTGGTTTTGGAATCATTAATTTATTATCCTTAATTTTATTATTCAGGTCACTAAGATCAAGTGAGGAACACCTTCTGACTTACGGTAAGGGTTTTCTAACAGAACCCCCCTTTTCATTTAGGTTACTCTCATTCCTTGCTTACCAAAATTAAATTTCTATTTATTCATATTTAGTACTCATATATTATGTGATAATGTTATATATATCTATAAAAACCAGAATCCTACTTATATTTTTGGGGAGTTATGTGTTTTAAAATTATCTTTCAAATAATATTCCCGAAATACAAGCCCAACTCAAGGGTATTTCTCAAACTTTTACCCTTTTTCAAGGGAACTATATAATATATTTTTAGAGACCATTATTATTAAAAAAATTAATATTTTTATAAAAATATTATCTTACATCACTTTTGGTTTTATACAAATACTTATCCAAAAGAACTATTCTTTTCAAAGTAAAAGAGTATTTGTCTCAAGAATTACTCGATGATTTTGTAAGAGTATCTTCATCAATTTCAACACTCTTGATGAATATTATGTATTATAGGGATTACTATGTTATGATATCATCTACCATATTTAATTGATTGGATTATGGTTAGTTTGACTGTTGAGGTGCTATCTTAAAACCATTCACCAATTTACTCTGAATTGTTAGTGTTTATTCTTATTGTTCAGGGAACATTGTTGACATTCCATATGTTAGTTTTAATATGAAGGAAAACAATATTTATGTTTATCCCCATTCATATGTGGAATTCATTGGACTTATTAAGTGATGTTTTGGGTCCTCTATAGCCGCTTGATGCATAAATAGGTTTCATGAGACAAATTACAGTCTTAGAACAAGGCCTTGACAAAATGATAATTTATAGTATTGTCATAATGCCTTGATGCTATGGTTATAATGTCTGGAATTATCAATTCCCTAATTATGAACATAGTAGTTTATATTTCATGAGGTTGTTTTACTATTAGAGTACCCATGATTATGAATTATTATAGAATTATTTATTCAATTATTTTTCCTACCTAAATGTGTTCAAGTTCATTTTTTTAAGTAATGTGTTTTTAGTTATTCACCCTGCATAATGTTTGTGTTTCTGATATCTTCCTATGTATTTCTTTTCCTTACTGAGCATTTGAGATCACCCCTCTCTAATGTTTCCTTTTTTTAGGACATGAAGAGGTATATTATGAATGACATGTAGAAATAACCTAAGAGTTGTTGATGTTTTCAAAGGATTTTCTATTTTTTTCCATTTCAAGTTGTAATGTTGAACTTATGAATATATCTTATTTCTAATTCTACTAAAGTACTTGGTCATTTGGGAGGAATATATTCCATGTTTATATGGAACTATAATAAAATAAGGCACATGATCTGGGCAACTAGATTGGGGTCCTTACAAACAGTGCCCCCAGATTTCTGATCTGGACAACCATTTAAATTTTATATCACATTAAAAGAAAATCCAAGAACACTTGATATTAAAAAAATAAAATTTTTATATGAATCATTTAGGGAACATCGGGCCACATAATCAAAATACATCTTAGTTACCAGTCTTGTAACTTTCCTAAATACTTTTTAAAAATAAATTCAGAAAATTCCTAGTCAATGCATTCTCCCATCCTCTAGGATTTATGTCCCTAAAATCCAAAACAAATGGATAATCAACAAAATAAGGGTACTAAGGATGAAACTAATCCTTATACTCTGATTTTCTCTACTAGATATTACCATACCTAAATGAAACGTTCACCAGAGGAATCAACCACCCATTAAGGTTACCCTTTAGTCAATCCTTAACCTCCATAAATTCTTAGTAAAAGTCTCCCAAGTTAATAACGTATGATGAATCATTCACGTATCTCCTCAGTTGAGAAACGTGGATGAAATCTTTTAATTATTCCATCTACGAGAGTATAGCCAAGGGGTACTCTACCCACCAACTCTATGCAGTATCAGTAATGGTCGGATAAAACTCAGAGATAGGTTTTCTCCTTGGCCAAATCTCGGTATCCTTCTTTGAGGAGAGACCTGAAGAAACTCATAGTCTACCTCCTCGAACAATAAAGGCATTTGTTTCCTGACTTCATAAAATTTATAGTGGATTTGTGCAGTCTTCATCCACTTCTAAAAGACCTATACCTTGTCGCCTTCACCATCTCTAGGACTCTTAGTGCCAACTCTCCTTTGTCAGTCCAACAAGGTGGTGATGTACAGGGTCTCCCATACAAAGCCTCAAACAGTTCCATACCAACAGTGAAGGGTTACATTTTTCTATATAGAAACTTTAACATAGGAAGGAGATCCTCCCAAAGGTAGCGAAAACATTACATACAAGCCTGAAGCATCTAGAATAACCTAAATGGTCCCCTCCATCTGCCAATCTGGCAGGGGATTAAACATCATGATCATGCATAACTAAGTTCCAAACGCCTCCTTAAATCCATTCCACAACTGGTATTGGAAGCAAGGATCATGATCTGAAACAATTATTGATGTAAATCTATGAAGTCGAACTATCTCCTACACGTAGAGGAATCCCAGGCTCTCTACTGAACTATTCTCCCAGATTGGTAGGAAGTGGGTCGACATGGTGAGACGGTCAAAGATCACCTAGATTTTATTGTTATCCTAGATGTACATGGTAAACATGTCACAAATTCTATTGTTATCCCATCCCACTTCCCTTAATACACCTTAAGGGCTTGAGTCAAACCTATTGGAACCCGATGCATAACTTTTGCTTGTCAAAAAGTAAGTCATTGAGACACAAACTCTATAGCTTCCTTATTCATCCTTTGCCACCAAACTGACATCAAAGGTCCTATTATTTCAATTACATATTTGGATATATAATTTATGGGTATTCATTTAAATGCCTCAAAAAATCCTCTATCAATACCACTAGTATCATTGTTCATCCTCTAAAAGTAATAGTATGCTCTCCATTATTCAAATATCCCTCAAGGGAAGGTTCTATGGACATTTGAGCATGTAGATCCTCTCAGTATTTATCTCTATGTTGTGCCTCCTAGAATCTCTATAAGAGTGGAGGCTCAACAACAATTTAATAGAGATAAGATGCTCAAATTCCATCCATAATGGATATCTACAATGAGCCCAACTTCTTTGATGCATCATTCAGTAGCTACGAACATGATCTCCTTTTGGATTAAACTGCCACCACATTCCCATTTCTATGAGTACAGAAAATCATGAATTCATGGTCCTAGAGGAACTCTACCCATGACCTCTGTATCAAGTTCAAATCTTTCTATGAGAAGATATTCTTGAGACCCTTGTGGTCAGACTATATGATAAAACACACTGCGATAATGTAGTGTAGCCACATATTTAAGGAGAAGACTACCACTACCAACTCAATGACATGGGTCATACAGTTCAACTCATGTGGCATCAAATTCCATGAACCATATTCAATCACTTCTTTCTTTTTCATTAGGACCCAACCAAGCCTGATTCTTAATGCATCCTAAAACACTACATACTCAACACCCTCCTCGGTAAACCTCAATATGGAGGGCTCATTAAAAATTACCTCAAATTTGTTGGATACATTGCAACACCAGTCTTTAAGATGATATTTCTGAGATCAACTAAGACCACCTAAGGCTGAATAAGGTGAAACACTAGGTCTCACGATTCCCTCCCTCTACATGTCCCCCAACTGCACCCTTATCTTATGAATCTTTGTGAGAACCATCTGATATACTGGTGTAGATATCAGTATGTTCATGAGGTGTATATCAACACATAAGTCTATATCTATATGGGGAAGTAAACATGGAACACCTTCAGGGAATACATCCTTATAGTCCACCAGTACTAGAATCTAAGGACCCAAAACATCCACTACACTGAGGGTAAGGATATTCAACAAAATAGTAATTTGTTGCACCCATCTATACATGAGTCCATCCTAAGCTGATCATAATTCCATTTTCCCAAAAAAAGGGAAATATAGTTCTATTACCATGTATAAACCACACCCATTTCATAAAACAATCAAAATATACATGAAATGTGGCTACTAGTCCATATTGAGAATGACATCATAAGGCCTCGACACTACTACCAAGAGATCCCAACCAAAACTCTCTCTTTTAAGAGTAAAGTCCCACTATCGACACCAATGTTTAATAATTGGATCTCCTACAGTAGGAGTCTCTAAAAATGATGATCAAGTTAACAGTTTAACTGAAATCTCTATGTATCAAACAAGAAAATGGATATGAAAGTAAATCATGTGTACAAGTGTCTATCAATATTGCAACTAAATTAAAAAGATACACATTATACCTTGAACCATTCATGGAGTCCTAGTGTCATAAGCCTCGAATGGCTATAGTTGTCTCCTCCCCAATTATCTAACTCCATGAGTATGGTATGGAATTCAAGGGGGAGGAGGTGGTAACATGTTAAAACTTTGGCCACCTTCTACTGCTACTTCATCTCCTCTTCCTCATCCTCCACCCAACAGATCTATCTTCTCCTACCATCACCTCTTGGTGGTTCATAAATTTCCTCGATAAATGTAACCTGAATAGTGGGAAAATATAGTAAACATTGTCCATTTTCATGACCAGTTTATCAAAACCTCTTCACTGGGGAACTAGCACACCCCTATAACATCCAATGAAACCTCATGTTTTGTGGATTATGTAATGCACATGATCTTGGTAGGTCCTTATAACCCTTCATCCCAAGTTATCACTACCTCAAAATCCTATCATACATGTTTGAACCCAGTATATCATCATCCAACACCTAAAGAGCCATCAAATACTCTATCTGGCAAGCTTCATCCACCTAAACAACTAGAGGTGATCCTACAAATTGATCTATAGGAGAATGTGCCACTTTCTGACCATCATGAGGAAAAACATCTATGTGACTTGCTCCCCTTAGTGATTCCACATAAAACATCTCTTTATACTCCCAATCCTTTCACAAAAACCTCACTGGTTGTCATCGTGAATACATCCTATAATAAAAAAAATTTGTATCCTTGTCAAAAGAGTATACCTTGTGAGATGACCCAAGAAGGACATGGAAAACACAAATCATTCTTATATGATGCATGTACAATTATCTTCCCAAAATGCATTGTTTTCATATATCAAGTTGAAAATTAGGTTTCCAGAGTCTTGGTGTATGGATATGTCAGTTTTCGAACCAACACTAGATTCCTTGGCCTGAAACCCAAACTTGAAACACTTGACATAGTTTCCCAAACCAACCTCAAAGACTCCCGGCCCTTAAGTAGAATTAACCTCCTGTGATACCACTCTATCATGAAACGTCCTAGAGGGTACCTTTTTATGACTACCCCAATTGAGCATCAAATAGGCCAGGGGCTAGTGACTAGAAATAAGTAAGAATATTATACAAATTGGATTCATTTCCCTAAGTACCAGTAAACACACAAACATCTACATGACAAATATAGTTAAAAGTAAAAACACTATAGAAAAAAATGAATGCATACCACTATATCCCTACCAATAGAGTATGATAAGAAATTTATGTTAATTGTGGAAAAATTGGTCCACAATACAATCCCACCAAAAATAAAGAGTCTATACCAAAAGGTATTGAAGCTCATCAGCCAAAAACCCTACCAAAAGGGTTGGTACCGGAACATATATCTGAAGACATAGGGGCACAACTAAACTGTTTGGTCTCTATCTAATAGGAACCTGGTCTAGTTCAACCTCATATTCCATTAATGGGTCTATGGTATTCACATTAAATGAAACTTTAAGGCAAATCTTGTGCAGGGTTGAGGAAAATAATACTTAGTAGTACACCACAGAAACATAAAGGAATACTGCAATGAAAACACCACAAAGAAGATTCCACATAGAAGTACGATAAATGGAAAACACCAATATGAATATATAGTCAGTTCAACATTAGTATATGTCTATAGAATATATAACAAGAACATCGATGTATACTCAAAAATGATTCTAATACTCAAAGTCTCATCCAATGCTAGCTATGTGGTTTCGCTTGTAGCTTGATCTTCCCTGGAGATCTCACTCCTCAAGCTATTTTATAAAACCATGTGGAATAGTTCTACCAAAGTTACCAAATATAAAACTAGGGTAATGATAAGCTACATAGTTTCCATGAGACATCCACCTTCAATAACAAAAAGAGTCTCGGTAACACATAGAGTGTTGGTAACACCTAGAGTGTCGGTAACACACAGAGTGTCAGTGACACATTGAGTGTCAGTAACACATGGATAGTTGATAATTCATGCATCCCCCAATTCACATAGTCACTGAGACAAAAAGAAAATATAAACCACTGAAAACTATCCAAAGCACACTCATCAGGTCTAGTCACATAGAACAGAAAGAATCTGATCTTGAAACACATATAGGGGAGTTAATGCCCAGGGCTCACTAGGGGGCAGCTTCTCTTACTAGAAACATCATCCTATGTGTAAATAATGGTCAAACCTTATCCAAATACCCTCTCTAATGTACCAAGAAGTGAAGTAAGGACTGATCAGGCCTCCTGGTGGGATACATGATCCAACCCTCTGAGTCAAATGTCAAAGCCCGACCGCAAAAACTCACATAAAAATACGGGTCATCCTCTATGATATGAATGAGATCCTACATAAAACCCTCATAGGAAATGAAAAAGGGTACACTCTCAAACTCTTCTGATCTACCTAAAAACCCACCAAGCCATCAAAAAAGTTCTTCCTCATTATAAGGGTCCCAACAGCGTAGAAGACTCGTCAATCAAACACGCTTTTTGAAATATATGATCATTTTAATAAAAATGTCTGATCCAGGTCTAGTTTGGATCTGACCCGACCTTCCAGACCTGACTCGGACAACTAGATGAACCTACCTAGTACATTCGACCCCCCTCCCTTGAACTGTCCCCACCTGGTCCGGATCAAACCATCCTAGACCGCTAGACCTGCTGGACCACGACCTGGCTCATCTGGTTTGACTTGTGTTATAGACAGACATGTTTTCCCGATGTAGCCCACCCTATTCATGTCCCTTACTGGTCCATGTGGTCCTCCCTGACTTCCTGGAATCCATGTTCACCCCCATTCTTCCAGCGATATTCCTCCACCACAGCCCTTCAACATGGTCGAGCTGCGTTCACGCGGATGCCACTGGCGTGCACTGCCTCCAACACGCGGCCACCACCGTGTGCTACTGGTACACTGGTGTCCCCTTCTGCAGGGCCATCATTTCTCCTCCAGTGTTCCATTTTTTGAAATGGAGTCATAGCTGTGGTCCTCGGGTATCTTTCATTATTTCCATGATCATTGATCGACATCATGATTCATTACTATGAAAATTCAATCAAATGGTGATATATTTCAAACTACTTTAATCCATCCATCGTTGTTTTCGTCGCACCTCCATCATGACCTGCCAATTCCCATATACGATATCTGATCATTTCCCTAACGATTGAGTGCACAATGATCGATCGATCAGAACATGTCGAGTCATAGGAAAAATGAAGAATTCCCACAATGAACATATAAAAGAGGATTAAAATCCCAAATCATTAAAGAGGAATGAACCTTGATTGATGGTCATTTATATCATGGTTTATTGTCATTAAAAAAACAATTCAAATCTAACAAATAATCACAAAATCATTCTCCCATAAAAACCTAATAAGTGTAAATCCCATCCCCCAAAAAAATATATACACAAGGCAATATGTTTCTTGATTGGTCCACAATCAACATGGAATTAACAAATGGGGAAAAGAAATAAAATCAAAACTCCTTACCTCGATTCAGTTCTATCCATGAAAACAAAAATTTGTCATGTCATTTCTTTGGGTGAAAATCCTTAGAAATTGAGGTTTTCCATTGATCGTTGATCAATGATCCACCATCATTCATTGAGAGAGCTCTATATTCTTTCCATAATTGAATTCCATGGTTATGTGGATAACCCTTAATACTCTAAAAAATTAAATTTAATTTAAAACATGTCATTACACCAAGAATAAAATATTTTTATTAAAAAAATAAATACCGTTTTCGTCCAAAACAATATTCTAAAACATGGCTGCATCGACTAATGTTAGGACTCACTGAAGGAAAAAATAACACTTTATGAACTCAATGGTGGTCTTTTATTTACAATAATTGTTACTATTTTATGAGTTATTAGTATTTTTAAATAAATAATAATAATGTAATTATTTAATTTATCGTAATGTCCCTAGTAGTTTTTTCTACCGATGGTTTGTGCCGACCATGGTTAGGTCGCACCTAGGGTAAATACATTGTTCTGATTTTAATGGTTCCCTTAGATTTCAAATCTTGGAAAATTCTTAAAAGTAATTTAAATTTTTTTTAAAAAAAATTCTGTGTGTGCTATTAAAACTTAACATTTTTCAACGAATCGTTCTGGGTACACTGGTCCTCAAATCGCACACCATCTTCATGCCTACTCTCAGAATTTTCCCAAAAAATTTCTAAAAATAAATTTGGAAAAAACTGAGTCATTACAGATGTAAATACATTATTTTACATCTGAGGGCCTCCAATTCCCTAGACAGATGGTTGATACTCGAGTTAGAAGTCTCAATCATAATCAACCATAGTTCTCAGATCTCCTCCACCTTAAATATATATTATAAAAAATACTCCATGATATATTGAGTCATATTCCAAACCCATTGGAGCAAGTATAAGAGCTTTCTTAGATAAATCCCTTTGTCCTTAAGATGGTGGAAAAAGAGAATATTCTCTAGAGGGATCATTCTAACCTACTTCTATTAGTGGTCCCCTCATATGTCTTATAGGAGGAATTTTATGAAATTCCAAGATTATAATTAGAATTCATATTATAGTTTACTTACGATAACAACCTAATTTGTTTATAGGTTTACATAAGTAATTTTTATATGAGCATTAACCATGGATTCTCCCCCATAATGATAAGGCATAACCCTCAAAGCACTATCCAAATCGCAACCCTATCACTTTGTAATTAAATTTTAATAATGTTAATATATATATATATATCAAAAATCATTCTAAACCTCAAATATTATAAATTTTAACACTTTATGTCATAGAAGCACAATGAATAGATCTTGATGTTTACTTAAATGAACTATTATGAAAAATAAGAAACATGTATATGTGTGTGTGTGTGTGTGAAATTTTATCATATGTGCCATTTCATGATTCATGAACCCGCCCAAATACCGTAAATTTTAACAATATAAAAAACTCAGGATCAATATAAAACCATAAGGATACTATGGTAAATGCATTACAATCAAAGATAACTCAAGGGTTTGTCACATTAGAGTTTCCCAAGAACATACGTGACTCCCCTTCCTAAGATCCAAACACTCTAACTCCTTTATATAATTCCCCAAACATGGTCAAGAATAAAAAAAGAGAAAAACATTCATTAATACCACTTTGTGACACCCTGACCCAAATAACTCATTCTAGGTTGGAGTGACACAAGATATCATGCATGCATCCCCATAGGCAAGGGGTTTATAACTAAGAGAAATGGAATAAACTGTAAAAATGGAAGAATACAACCTTTATATCAATGAACATTCAACAGAATCCAATCATGAAAATAATAATACTATAAATATCATGGAGGAATTAAAGAATAAAAATTCTAAAATAGATGAAATGGTACGTATCTCAAGTAATACAAATAATAAACCAATGAAACCCAATATGGATGGTCAATCAAAGTTTAAGAAATAAAAAAAATACTTTGGGGTATTATTCCAAAATTTTTCCCAATTCCACCTCTAAACAGTAAGATCTGTCTCTTAAAATCTCTATTGTTGGACCCGTTACCTTTACCAAATCACTAATCATGAAGTTTACACATGCATTGAGATACCAATGTAGGGTGTGAGTATAAAACTATTAGGAAACCATAATTGCATCCTTGACATAATCATACATGTATAAGAGGTGTATTTCCTAAAAATAATTAAATATTTGAATAAACAATCATTTTTCAAGGAAAAAAATAGATCTTCCAAAAAAGCCAACAATAACATATTTGGCTCTAATCCAGAATTGAAGTCATAATAGATGTAATGATCATTATTTTTTAAGAGTCCATTATATATATCCTTGAGTATCCATAAGGCTGGATAGTCTCGGGTTGGTACACAAGTCTATTGAGCCCTGTCTATATCATAGGTTTGTCCACAATGCCATCATAATCTATCTCTACCTTAGGTTGGTCCACAAGGCTATTGTATCTCGTTATTACAATGGATAAATCATAAAGGAAATTATATCCATTCCATATGTATCAATCCATTTTTTTGTCATCTCATGTAACACATGATACCCATATTAAGTATATATAATCCAAAAGGTTCCACTTGTCATTTTCAACTAGATGAAAAACCTCCAAATGTTATACATTCACATAAAATAGGTCATAATACATATAGGAAAAACATCACATATCTTTCATGAGTATCATTATCCACGAAAACAAACACATGTGATCAAAATAAAACATCGATATCGTAGGTTGCACATGCAGACACTTGTGATCATATCAAACATGGGTCTCACGGGAAAGACAAGAACACACATCCATTCATTATTAACAAATAACTTTATACCAGGGTGCTAAATTGTATGGAAATTCCAACATAAAATGTATCGAAATTAATATTAATATTATACAAGGTTATATTCCCTAATTATTAGACTGAACATGCTAGGTTAACCTCTGATTCCATTTATCCCTTGTAACTAATTCCAATAAAACACTACAAGGGTTCCAGAATTAGATTCAAGAAGAGAATCATGCTAAGAGGTTAGATCCTGATCAACTTACCTGGAAATAACAACTACCAATGGTAAATATATGTCTGGTTTAAGGAAGAAACCCGTATCACTATTAGAATAATTATTATATATGAAGAGTTTGATATCCTTGAAATACAAGGTCAATAATAGCAAGCCTCTATTAACAAAGTTCTAACCATCTAGTAAGTTCAAACAATGATTGGGCTGAGAAGGATGAGATCATTATTGGTTATAACTTGAATACATGAAGTGTCATCCATATATAACCATTATATCATTAAGAAAATATAAACTAAAAACCAGATAAGTATTACGTTTTTTTTTTAATTTTCCTATATTATGAAAAAAGTACTATGTTCAACAGCATACAACATACGCAACACCGAGTATAAATGGAATATGAAATATTCGTATATAGTCATTATAACCTAGATTTTGAATAGGTGGGTATGAATATGATTAACTAATTTATTACATAAAAATAAATTTCTTAATCAATATAGATTTTCAGATTAATTCTTATAAAACAAAAATTCAATTTTTATTAAAGTCATTTTATACTTCAACAATATTTTTTCTTCAAAAAATGAATTATATATATTTTTGTGAGAAACTGTTATAAATGATTTATAAAAATTATATGAAATTTTTTTCATAAATTTAATTTAATTTTTTAAATCATAATATCAAAATTATGTTAAGGTTAACTATTTATAATTTTCTAAAAAGTAGGATTTTTCTGTGAAGAGTGAAAAATAATGATTTTTATTGAAAACTGCATTTTCTTTACAAAGTAAAATTATATTTTTGAATAGTCTTAATATTTAATTAGTTTATTTTTATTAAAAAAATACAATTAAGGTATTTTTATATAATTTTACACTTTAATATGGTATAAAAACATATTTATACTTAAAAAGACATTTTTCTAAAATAATAGTTTTTTTTCATTTTGCAAGATTATTTTTAAAATAAATTCTACGAATGATGTATTATTAATAAAAAAATGGATTTAGTGTTTGGATTAATTAGTTACAAATTTGATAAATATGTCTTTTTTTAGTCATTATGAATAGTAACCTTTGTAATATTTATTACCATGGTAAAGGGTTAATCGGGAAATTAAGGTAAAAAATGATAAAGACTAAAAAGTAACCCCAAAATTTGACATAATTTTATTTGATTAGTATATCATTCAATAATCATCAAAAATATAAAATAGTAAACTTTTCATGATATTTGGCCATGATTTTTACATTTATGTTATTTTATATATTGAAAATTTAAAAATATAATTCTCTTTATATTTTTATCTATAAATTTTTTACAAATGGATATAAAATTTATTTTTGGTTCCTAATATTCATTTTAAATATATATTATTTTTCTTTATTTTATTAGTTTATTTATATTTCCAGTGATTAAATAATTACCTTAAAAGGATATTCAACATCGATGCATTATTTGTTAAATTAATAAAAAATTAAATTAAATGATTTTCAAAATATAGAAAGTAATAGGATTTGAATGAATTTTTGAATTCCACAATTTTTTTGATAAAAAGTAAAATAAGAGATTTTTAAAAATAATTTATTCTAATTCTACTGTTTTCTTGTAGTTTCTAAATCCAAATTAAATAAATAGTTCCCAAATTGATATTAATGTTATTTTATAATAATTATTAATTTATTGAATGATTTAAAACTCCAAAATAATACTATTTTCATCAAAGGGATTCATATATGGTTTAAAATACCATAAACATTCCATTTATAGCCCAATTTGCCTTTTATACTAACAATAATTACATTTAAATAACAAAAAAGTGTTTTCATGGTAATCGTCTAATAGGATGAAAACAGGGTAAAACAAAAATATAATGGTGAAAAAATCATATAAACTAGATTAATTCCAATTTATTGATATTATTTTGATTCATACTCATTTTATATTATGATTATATCAATTTACATCTATTTAACATGAAAATTAATTTATATTTATTTAATACATTGAGAAATTCAAAGATTACCCAACCCCTCTCTTATAAAATGGAACCACAAATCCTCCTTTATGACCAATTAATATACTTAGGGTTCTATTATTACCTACCCAAATACCTGCATAACAACCATATCCATGTTCTATAGGCCTTTATTTTGGTCATAATATCAGCTTTAAAGGTCTTAAGGCGTAAATCAAAGGAGGTTGTCCTAATAAGAGGTATAGGTCTTAACTAAGTATTTTGGTATTATTTCTTTCTATGGATCCTTCAAATGTTATTCAAACATGAAAAAATAATAAAACGGGTATATCCCATACAATAAAATGTTTTTTATTAATATCATAATTTATATCTATACCCTCTTCCATCAAATGAAAAATGAAAACACTATTTGTGTGTATGACAGTCTACCACCACCCAAACAAATGTAAATATTTTTCTATCACCTCCTTTCATGAATGGTTGTAATAATATAATTAATATTTATATATTATTTTCATTATATATTAATTATTCCTAAAATATAATGTATCATATATTTTAATTCCATTCCATTTATTAAGAAATGATAATGTCTTTTATGCATACGTGTGGACTACAACCTCCACGAAGTGATGTGATTTATTTTTTATCACAAATTAAAGGAATAATGTAAAAAAGTATATCTAAATATATAATGTGATTGTTATGATAAATTTTTATTTTATAAAGTTAAAATAATACTTAACTTATTTCAACAATGATCTTTGAAAAATAGAAACGTTGCTCAAGTGAATGTATGGAATATCATCTCCAGGATTGTAAGAGAGTTAATTTTGAATAACCATAATTAATTATTACATTTTAAAAGAATAATTTATGTATAAAAATATAATTATTTTATGATTAATATTATATATTTGATATAAAAATGACTCATTTTACCAAGGTAAACACATAGAAGCTATTTTGAAAATTATAAACCAACCATCCTAAAACTACCCAAAATATTTAATTAAATAAGTTATTAAAATTAATTCAATAAATGTTTTAATTATAATCTATTAAATCTATAAAATGATCTTAATAAATAAAATCACTATTATGGGTTTCTTGTATTGGATTTAATGGACGCATATGGATTGTCTGCACTTGGGGTAAGGGATTTTGTCTCAATTTTTCATCATTGAGGACTATTTTACTATTATTCACATAATTTATTTCATGTGTTTTATATAATTCCCATTTTAAATTCTATATCCTGAATCCTTCAAACATCGGGGGATATTTTATAAAATTTATAAAATATACATGTATGTTTTTAAAATCAATCTCAATTTCCAGAGATATGATTCATGATGTATACTATGATTTCCCTTCATGGTGTAATTACTATATCATAAATGAAATTTTGGAATATTAATTCCTGAATTTCATGGGATTTAAAGAGGTGTATCATATTGTTTTATTCAATTAATTTTTATTATAGAAAATACTGAAGATGCAAATGCTTTATTTCATAGTCTCCTATCTTTACAATAATGTTTATATTGAATGATTTTTACAGAAACTAATATGATCTAATTTTCTAAAACCACATATATTTTATTCTCATATTGTTTTTAATATTTATCACATAATTAATTTACATTTTATACCTTAATGACTAAAGAAACATTAATAATGTTGTTTTCAATTGATATTAATCTTGTATCTTCTTTGATATTTGGAATCTCTCTCTTTCATATACAAGTTTTTAAAAATGTTGTCAAAAATGTTATTTTCTAAAATTTATTTTTTTTATAAATATATTTAAAATAAACATATACGTTTTTTCAAAAAAAAAATTAAAATTTAATCTTCTTAACATTATCCTAATGGATCACTTTTGACTCCTTTTAAAAAATGTTTAGTCAAATGATTATTTTTAACATTTACAACATTAACATATATTATCGCTTTCAAGACCATTATTTTATTTTCATATTAATTTATAATTTTATATGGATATTTTGAAGAAAAATTATTTTCAATGTATTTTTTAATTTATTTGTTTTCAAAATACATTTTAAAAGTGAAAAGGGAATTTTGATCTGTGATGTTTTTAACGATAATTTTTAATAATGTTTCCATTAATCAACAAAAAACCCTTAAGGTCACAAATACTCCACTAGGGATTTGTTTTAATGAAACCAGTTATATTCCTTCTCTATATGGATTGTGATTGTTTCTATGGGATTTTCATGGATCCCATTTCTTTTTGATAGTTTAATCAACTGATGGAATAATTAATGGTAGTTCCATTACATTTTATGGTGAAATGAAATATCTATATAATTTAATATTATTATGGTCCTTTGAAATTATATATTATGGTGTGTGGTAACATTATATACTAATTATAAGTGGATCCATTATTTACTAAGAATGGGTGGTTACGTTATTAACTAAACATAGGTAGGTACGTGATAGCCTTCCAATACATTGGGTAATTATATTGGAAGTGAAATTTATAGTTATTACTATTTATTAGGGTTCTATAAGGGTTCCATTAATATAATGGTCCAAGATACCAAAATATTCCCTTTATGCATGATATTAGTTTTTAATGATTCCTTTGATCAATATTGACATAAAATGGCTAATGGTTATTGGTTCCTATGAATATTTCCTTTATTAAATCTGTATTCCATGTTTCATGGTAGCCAAGTGTTGATGGGCATGAATTCTCTTATGTTAGGACAATTCACATTGACTATGTCATCATACCCGTATTGTCATTGATGAAATTGAATTAATAGTTCTTATGTTTACCCTTACTGAGCATTTGATCTCACACCTCTTATTCTTTCCTTTTCCCAAGGTTGTGAATAAGTATTTTATGTATATTGTTCTAAAGAAGGTATCTATATGTGACTAACTTAGTGGGAGAAGATGTAGTTCATTATGAACCAATTTTCTTCAAATACACATAGTTAATATTCTCCCTAAATTCTATAACACTCTAAACATAAAATTTCCCTGGTTATGTAAGTGATCCAATAATTCTTTTGAATGTTGTAATTTTTAAATGGTCAGAAATTGGGATCATGTTTATCGGTATTAAATATATAAATGTAAATATTATGTTTTTCGAAAAAGGATTAGGTAGTTCATGTCAATGTTTTTTATAGTTGGTATGATAGCATGGATTAGAAACATTGGATATTAGTATATTTTCATATGATACCTTCATAAAAGTTATGGATTCCATCATGAGTTTATATGATTAAGGTTTATAATAATTTCAATGTCTTGGACATCTCTTTTAATGTTTCAAGTGGTGGGATTTAAAATTTATTATTGTTATTTTTTAATATTTTTTAATGGGTTGAGGAATACGTTACCATTAGGTTTAATATGAAATATTATTTGAGGAAAAACTGAATTTACATTTTTTTGGAAATAAGTTTTAAAGGTATTGATAACATTTTGGTTTTATATGATATTTTATATTTAGCTAGTTATGGGTTATTAAATATTTTGAATGTATGTTTTATCATATATATATCCATGGTATTGAAGAGTGATTTGGTAATTATGTGATTAATTTTATTTAAAATAATTATCCTAGTGATTTTGGGGAACATATTTTGATGTTAGTTTAATTTAGTTGAGGGGTAAAGGATGATTTATCTTTTGAAATCATATATGATCTTAATGTGTCTTTATGATGATTCAATTTATTTATGGAAATGATCAGAATATCTTAGATATTATGTTATTAGGTAATATATATATTTTTATTGGACATTGAGAGTGATTTTTTATATTGAGAATAATTTTAAATGAATATTAGAATAATATGTGATCAAATCAATCTAATCATTGGGTATTACTACTGAATTTCAAATACTGAGGTATTATTTCTTCATATCAAAGTATATTCATTTTTAGAATTATCATAAATTGTTCTAAATTTTTTTTAATGAATAAATATATGAGGAATTTAGTTTTGTCCTTTTAGGGATTATGTGATCCATTTTAAGTTGATTATTATGCTTCAAGCATTAAATTTCATCGAAAATACTCATTTTTAGAGAGAAAGAAGATAAAATTATGGTTTTAATTGATTAAAGTATAAATATATACTTTTCAAGTAAGTATGTTTCCTTGTTATTTTAGTCTAAATGGTAACGTAATTCCGCAACTCCAGGTAAAAGGAACTTCAAATAATAAATTTATCATATTATCTTCATTTCTAATGAATCGACTGTCACTTCAACCATTATATATTTATGATTTTTTATTTGATTTCTCTTGAAAATTTTATCTATCACTCCCCATTCGTCATTGGGTATTATTTTTATCATCTATGTCCATATATTCACATCCCATTAATTTTTACCTTTTCAAAAACCCTTTTTTGGGTTATTTTAGATGACCTTTTTAGTTGTCTTTCCCTCTTTTTAATGGAATGTTTTATTATCCATTTTCACAATGTGGGTTTCCAAAAATAAATTTTCAAATTTTAAAACCTTTATTATCAGGCATAACATAAAATTGAGGGGACAAAATTTAATAATGTGGGGAGAATTTAATATCTTGATATTTTAAAAGAAATATTAGTTTCAATAGAGTACAACATACAAAACATCGATCTTAAACGAACCACAAAATAATGTTATATAATAGTTATAACTTAACCATTAAATGTTCTCATATGAATAGGATTTACTATATTATGAAATTATTTTACAATTCCTACTAAAAATAAATTTTTTATTAATTATTAGAAAATAATTATCATTTTTTATTAAAGTGATTTCATGCATCAAATATATGTTTTTTTCAAAAATGATTTATATATATTTTTTGTGAGAAACTATTATGAAAATTTGTTATAAATTTTAGAAAATTCATTTGAATAAATGATATTGCTTTTTTAAATAATTTATATCAAAATTAACTTAAGCTGAAATTTTGATATTTTTTATAAATGTTTGATTTTTCCGTTAAAAATGAAAAATACTCATTTTTTTAAAAAAAATCATTATCAATTAAAATAAAATTATATAATATTTTAAAATAAATTAATTTTTATTAATTAAAAGTTATCCTTTTATGGCCTTTGAAATTAATTTTATACATTTGATATGGTCTAAAAAATATCTACTTGAAGATTCATTATTATGAAATAAATGTTTTTCAGCTTATTTCTTTCAGTTTAATTTTAAATTAAATCCTACAAATTATATACTTTCAATCGAAAAAAATATATTCCATATTTTGAATAAATAAGTACAAATTTGGAAATTATGTGTATTTTCATCTTTATTAATAGTAAACTTAGAAAATTTATTTACCATGTAAAGGTTAAATCGGTAATTAAGGTTTAGAATAAAATTAGGTGACTAAATTGTAAACCTAAAACATTATTTGATTTTTTTATAGGATTATATCTCATCTATAATCATCCAAAATTATAATATATGCTCTTATAGTGACATTTGGCGATGATGCTACCCTTTACATAATTTTCCCTAAAGAAAAGTAAAAATTTTCTTATCATTGTTTTATTATCATTAAATTATTTTCATAGTGATAATAAGAAGTTATGCTCAGTTATATATATTAATTTGAAATAAAAATAAATTATATTTATCATAGTAATTTATTTATAATTTGTAGTGATGAAATAATTATCTTAAATTATTGTGCAACACCAATACATTATTTCATCAATAAAGAGAAAAATAAAATAAATGATTTTAAATTTATTAAAAGTAATATGATTTGAATAAATTATTTTGTTACACTTTTTATTGATAAAAATAACATATAACATTGGTTTCAATTAATTAAGTAATAATTTTATTGTTTTCTAATAGTTTTCAAAGTAAAATTAGATGAATGTTTCTAAATTTATATTGATGTTATTTTATAATAATTAATACATTATTTAATGATTTACGACTCCAAAAAATACAATATTGAAAAAAATGATTGGAATATGGTTATAAATACTAAACATGGCCAATTATAGTTATTTTTACCTTTTATTGAATTTCTATTGATCCCAAATGAGTAAATATATTGTTATTGTGGTATTAGTCAAAAAGTGATAAATAGGATTAAACAAAAATATAAGGGTGGAAAACTCACCAAAACAAGTAAAATTTTAAATTAATGAGATTATTTCAACCCAACCTCAAATTATATTAGAATTTTATTAGTTTTTTACATTTTATCATGAAAACAAATTTATATTAATTAATAGAATTAAAAAAACCCAAGAGTTCCCCTCCTCTCTCTTATAAAAAGGCATATACTCTCCTCATATATACCCTCTTAAAAATCATCTTGAGCTTACCATTACTTATCCAAATGTAACGCCCTGACCCCAGCTACCCAGAGTCGGTGCATTACTTCGTAACATTGGCATGATCACAAAAGATCAAGTCTCGAAAGACCGATTAGTTTAGTAGCCTTGGAAACACTAGATACATTCATAAGTCTTTCATTACATCAAAAAGTAATCAAACTACAATAACATGGTCTCCATAGTCCACACTTCTATCCTCTTCGGACTATCCCTGCAGGTCATTCATAAAATACTTCTTCACATCCTAGAAAATATTAAAACATTAAAAGGGGTGAGCTCAGATGCTCAGTAAGGATAACAATATTGCGGAAGCTTTCATAAATAAACATAAAAATTTAAGGCAATGTATAACTAAAACAAAAGCCTTTCAAACTTGAACTTCAACATAATATGGCAAAAGTAAAATGAGATAATGCCATTCACTTCATCACATGGATATTCTACTAGTCGAATAATAACATGCAATATCAATAACCACTTTCATAATGAGGGAATGTATAATGCCAGACATTCTGACACTTTTTGTCAAGGCCTCGGCCAAGACGTCTAAAATGATTAAGGCCTCGGCCAAAACCATGAATCAAATTGGGAAAGGGCCTCGGCCAATTCCACGTCTAGTTGTCTCATGAGACCTAACGATGCATCGAGGAGCTATAGCGGGCTCCACCCGTCACTTATTAAGTCCAATACATTCCTCATATGAATAAGTTTAAACATATCATAAACCATAACACAATCATATCACATAAAACATGCATAAAGGAAAACATAACATTTCCACATTTCGAACACAAGATATCAATACAACACATTGATATAATAAAAACACTTTCAAAACCATTTTCAATACCAAAATAAAAGAAAGTTAAAACATTGTATTTATTTTTCATTAAAAAAAATGATGGCTTGTAGAGGAAGCCGAAACTCAAATTATGGTCATGGTGGTGGAGAAGTCGTTGTCGCCGCGTAAGTATAGAAAGAAAAACATTACCTTTTTGTCGTTTAGTAAAATTCTTCGTATAAAAAATATCCCTTATGAATAAACGTAAAAGTCAAAGGTGTTTAGACATCGTATAACAGAAAGTTGTGTATAAACCAAATATGCCTCAATGAAAGGAGATTGAGACGAAGTCCTTAAAAAGATCATTGTTAAAATAAAATAGATCTATTATGTGTATTAACTATAAGTACACATAAATAAATTACAAATACAAGATATGACATAATAATATCATGACTTAATTTGAAAGTAGGAGATTAACCCAAAGAATGGAAATTGGGTTAAGAAGTTCCCTTACCTCGTGTCCGACTTGACTCAACCGTTCTTTAACCTCCTGAATAATAAACTAGAGTTATTATATACCTTATTAAGAACCATTTTCAATTTCATTATCCTTCTTATATCACTTATTACAATGATATGAACATTATGTAATTATTTAAGTTAATAACGGTCGTTTTGTCGATCTTTGGTACTTGAGTCAACAATAAACTTCTCATAATTACAAGTTGTTTATGTGGTAGAATATACATTATCTCCAGAATTATATTCATTATTTAGATGTCATATATATCTTATATATCCAGTATATACATTCATTTATAATATTACATAACATTTAGAGGTAAGAAATGAAATGCACAGTTCATGGAGACGGTAAGCCGTACGTACGCATGAACGCTACTTTCATTTAAATTTCATATTTAATGGAACGAAATAATAATGATATAAATGTATAATATAATTCCAGTATAATATAGTGTATAATAACATTTACTCCATCCTTTATACATCCCACATATGGTATTAACGATTCAAATCACTTTGAGGGGGCGGTAGTCCGCACTTCCTAAAATGAAATTATCGCGTTTACCCATAATGGAAATCATAAAGTATGACATAAATGAGAAATAAATAAGGATAAGGAAAACATAAACATAATATATATATCATATATGAAAATAGTGTCATCAAAATGGCCACCATTATAGGTGTTAAAAGAATTTGAACAATCATCGTTTCGTGAGGCAGAAATTCTCCATCCACAGAAACAGTATGTTCTTTAACCATTAGATGTAGGTGTGTGTAAGTGTAGCTCGAATACTTCTTATAACAACATCCTAGTATATTGTGGATACTGGTGTTGTTACAAAAGAAAAGAATAAAAAGAGTTAAGGGGGTTGGAGAAGCAAAATAAAACAAAAGAACATAAGAGAAAACACTACCTTTAAAATGGGTAACACTCTTTGATTTGAGCCAAAGGATTCCTTGGGAAGAGTTCTGCCCAAAGTGAGGCTTCTAGGAGTAAGAGGGGTAAGTTGGGAGAGTATTTGGGCAGAGGTTGGCCGAGCCAAATGGCTTGAATGTGTGAATAAGGTGGTAGAGGTGGGGGCCTTTTATAAGTGGAGAGGAGGGGCACTTTTGGAATGTAATGAAATGTTATTCAATTATACAATGATTTTCGGTTTCTAAAGGTCCCACAATTATATAATTCGTGGATAAGGCGATAAGGGTTAGAAATATACCCATACAATAGTCTTTGGACAAGTGTAAGCCTTGGATTTTGCATTATCTTTTCATTTTATTAAAATCGTTAAATAATGAGGTCATCGCTGCATCATAATGATGTCATAAATAATTTAATTTATTTAATGTCTAAAAATTATAAAAAAAATACTATGATGTAGGAAATCTTTTTATCTTTTTAATGAATATTTATAATCAAAATTTGGACTTGTGTAACCCCACTTAAAAACTGTTTGAGTAAAACAACTCATGTTTGTGTCAATTTAATTCTAACATTAAATAAATATATATTAATGTCATTTTCCAACTAAAGTGGCTCCATGGGGTCCCCAAGATGACCCATGGGTTTTCTTGGTCGGCCATGACTCATCCAATAGGAGTAGGACAAGTGTCATGCTCATATTATATTATTAAAACATCATTTGTACCTTAAACTATATTAATTACCTCTAATCGCGATTAAGAACTTAAAAGTTACTATTCACCAAAAAATTATTTTAATCTCATTGAACCACATTTTACTTCTTAATGGCAACCATGTATGTCGGATTTTTGAAAATCAAATCACAGAAGTGGTAATATTTCATTTTAACGAAAAATCAGTTTTTAACAACCACTTAGTGGTTTCACTATTCATCAAAAATTGAAGTTTTTCAGAATAAGGCCAAAATTTCACCCTAAGATATAATTGATATTCCGAATTCAAAAATGATGTCTATTTTAGAAAATTACAAACATATAAGTTTCATTAATTAATTTTATAATTAATTCCCGCTGTTACAACAAATAGCGTGTTTTTAAGAAACAATTTATATCAAAAGATTGGCAATTGTTTATGTCCAATTTCAATGTTAAATTATTTCTAATGACCACCATTGGATAAAATGGTAAAATATATTCTAATTATACTTTAAAACCACTAAATAGTATAATTTATCACTATAAATTATTTTGATTAAAAAAGTTGTTTTTAAGTATTTTTCACTATTCATAAAAAATAGAAGTTATCAGAAAAATACCAAAAATTCAACATAGGCTAATTTAGATATTCTGAATCCAAAAATGAAATCCATTTTGATAAATAAAATTTATAAAATTTCAAAAAGTAGGTATTACTATTCACAACGGCTAGTTTAATTCATTGTGGTGTGTGTTAGAACTCGAGGTTGCGTACAACGCACGCTGCTCTATTATTCAAAGAAGAGCTTACCATGGAAGCTTGGGGTGTTACATTCTCCCCTCCTTCAATAAATTGCGTCCTCTCAATTTGAAATTTTTCTTTGAAAATGAAAGGTTGAAAATAGAAAATACCATTGTGGAAAACCCACATCGGAAATAAGGTTAATAAAATTTAGCCTTAATAAGAGGGAAATGGAAATAACAAAGTCACCACCAAATTATGATCTCGATAAGGAGAACATTGGTGGCAATTAGAGACATATAATTGGAGGAAAAACGTAAATATTTGTAGGGAGTGATTGAGGTCATCAATCACAATCAAATGTCAAATTGAGGGCCTCAAAGCCTTCAATCTATGTTGATTTAAAATATCATCAGTTCAACAAGACATAAGGTATTAGGATAACAAATTTTTTGTTTTAATATCCTTTTACTAAAGTTTAAGAATTAATTTATTCATTGAATAAGAGATAGGTATATATATATTTATTCTTGACAACTAGAGTTTCAACCTTCAACTCATCTTTCACTCAAAAAGATAATATAACTCAAAAATATTATACTTATCCTAATTGTATAAGGTTCCAAATGTTAACACATACCATTTAGATTAGTAAAATTATTTTGTAATAACCAGGGACTTCCTGTAGGCTAGTGGTAGGAAATAAAGGCTTGTCGCACCATGATTGTGGGTTCGATTCCTGCAGCTTTGTCCGACGCGACAGGTTATGCCCCACCCTGCAGGTTGTCCTTTTCCTAACACTATAGTATCATAATATTACAAAAATAATCTTCATAAATTTTTTAACCTTAAACAATACTATCCAAAGATCAACTTAATACACTCCAACCTTTATAGTTATCCAAAATACCTCTGTCCAGACTTTCTCAAAAAGGTCTCTTAATTCCAAAATCAATTTATCAGATTCCCCAAACAAAGTAAAGTTTCTCTTATTGTCACATACTAAAAATATAATTACCTTCATCATATTAAAACCTTACTGAAATCAACAAGTACTGCAGTAGAATCCTTATATATATATCAAATTATTCTAATAACCAGAATATAATCTATGAGTCCAAAAGCACCAATACATTAGTTATTCTGCTTCAACTGTAGTCACAGCATAAGATTGTCCTTGATCCCTTGGCCTTTTTTGAGGTAAGTTTCCCTGACGCTTAGGACATTCATTTGCATAATTACCCATTTCTCTACAATTGTAGCATTCAACTTTGATAGCCTCTTTCTTTCCCTTGCAATCACGAGCCTGGTGACCCTTTTCTCCACATTTATAAGAAACTCCCATTCCTTTTAGACAAGTACCAGGGTGATTCTTCCCACAATTATCACATAATGGAAAATCCTTCTTTCCCTTTTTCCCTTTATCTGTCTCTTGTTCCACCGTTCTCCTCTTCTCTTGCTTTACTTTGTTGTCATAAGACTTAGAGAATTCCTTTTCTGTCTTGATAGCACACGAGACAATATCTTCGTATGATGAGAAGGATTGTGATACTAAATATCGACGGAGAAATGGTTTTAACTCATCAAAGAAACGATCAATCTTACTCCTTGGGATACGTATATAATCGGAAGCATGCCTCGCTAACCTTGTATAGTTAGCCTCATACTTTGCGACATTCTCATCCTCATTCTGCCTCAGACTCAGAAATTGCCTTTCCATATCTGCTCGATGGTCAAGAAGAAAGTATTTTTCTAAGAAAAGCTCTTTGAACTCCCTCCATTCCATATTCGATACGTCATCATCTTCCTTTGTGTTTTGAATCAGCGACCACCACTGATCGGCATCTCCAGTGAGGCGGTAAACTACCCTGACCACATTCTCCCTTTCACTACTCCCCAAGTCATGGAATATTTTCTCTATGGAATTTATCCATTGTTCAGCTACTATAGGATTTGTACTCCCATTGAAGGTTGGCGGTTGTTGCCTCATGAAACAGTCTAGCATTGATCCTCCACGTTGCGGATCAGGGTGCTCCATACGAGTAAGGTTGTTATTCATAACCTGCGTGAGTTGTCCCGGTACGGTGAGAAGCTGATCAGCACTAGTTGTATCACTAGCTCCACCATAATTATCCTGAGCAGGAGGGCAATCCCTACACGGAGTGCGTGCATTGATACGGTTTCCATTCCTTCCACTAGGCGCCATTTCTAAATAATGGCATAAACTAGATTAGTTCATGAATCAAAATACATAATTCCATACTTGTAAAACACTTAACATAAATTGAACTAATTATGGATATAATCCATAATTATAAAAATGTTTTCTTTGAGGAAGTATATATTCGTAACCCTTCATAGTGGTTTGTAAAGAAAATGGGAATTATCCAAAGCATATCCCCCGGGAGTGTCGTAACCAAGAGTGCAGCAAGGCCCGTTGTCGTGCACCAGTTCCCGTTCGAGTCTAGCTCAAAGCGGTGTTTTCGGGTTTTACCCCTAGGTACATCTGTGCCAGAGCCGCCTCTACCTGCTCGTATCCAGACAGGGATGTATTGCTTGGAAAACTCACAACATCTCTACAATACCAAAACATTAGGAAGTTCTTCTATACTAATCCTCAAAGTCTATCTTCGGGATATGTGCTATAATCATAGTTTATCTAAATCTAGCTTCCAAGGTTAGTACTAAACTACCTCTGATACCAACTGTAACGCCCCGACCCCAGCTACCCAGAGTCGGTGCATTACTTCGTAAAATTGGCATGATCACAAAAGATAAAGTCTCGAAAGACCGATTAGTTTAGTAGCCTTGGAAACACTAGATACATTCATAAGTCTTTCATTACATAAAAAAGTAATCAAACTACAATAACATGGTCTCCATAGTCCACACTTCTATCCTCTTCGGACTATCCCTGCAGGTCATTCATAAAATACTTCTTCACATCCTAGAAAATATTAAAACATTGAAAGGGGTGAGCTCAGATGCTCAGTAAGGATAACAATATTGCGGAAGAGTTCATAAATAAACATAAAAATTTAAGGCAATGTATAACTAAAACAAAAGCCTTTCAAACTTGAACTTCAACATAATATGGAAAAAGTAAAATGATATAATGCCATTCACTTCTTCACATGGATATTCTACTAGTCGAATAATCACATGCAATATCAATAACCACTTTCATAATGAGGGAATGTATAATGCCAGACATTCTGAAACATTTTGTCAAGGCCTCGGCCAAGACGTCTAAAATGATTAAGGCCTCGGCCAAAACCATGAATCAAATTGGGAAAGGTCCTCGGCCAATTCCACGTCTAGTTGTCTCATGAGACCTACCGATGCATCGAGGAGCTATAGCGGGCTCCACCCGTCACTTATTAAGTCCAATACATTCCTCATATGAATAGGTTTAAACATATCATAAACCATAACACAATCATATCACATAAAACATGCATAAAGGAAAACATAACATTTCCACATTTCGAACACAAGATATCAATACAACACATTGATATAATAAAAACGCTTTCAAAACCATTTTCAATACCAAAATAAAAGAAAGTTAAAACTTTGTATTTATTTTTCATTAAAAAAATGATGGCTTGTAGAGGAAGCCGAAACTCAAATAATGGTCACGGTGACGGAGAAGACGTTGTCGCCGTGTAAGTATAGAAAGAAAAACATTACATTTTTGTCGTTTAGTAAAACGCTTCGTATAAAAAATATCCCTTATGAATAAACGTAAAAGTCAAAGGTGTTTAGACACCGTATAAAAGAAAGTTGTGTATAAACCAAATATGCCTCAATGAAAGGAGATTGAGACGAAGTCCTTAAAAAGATCATTGTTAAAATAAAATAGATCTATTATGTGTATTCACTATAAGTACACATAAATAAATTACAAATACAAGATATGACAAAATAATATCATGACTTAATTTGAAAGTAAGAGATTAACCCAAAGAATGGAAATTGGGTTAAGAAGTTCCCTTACCGCGTGTCCGACTTGACTCAACCGTTCTTTAACCTCCTGAATAATAAACTAGAGTTAATATATACCTTATTAAGAACCATTTTCAATTTTATTATCCTTATTATATCACTTATTACAATGATATGAACATTATGTAATTATTTAAGTTAATAACGGTCGTTTTGTCGATCTTTGGTACTTGAGTCAACAATAAACTTCTCATAATTACAAGTTGTTTATGTGGTAGAATATCCATTATCTCGATAATTATATTCATGATTTAGATGTCATATATATCTTATATATCCAGTATATACATTCATTTATAATATTACGTAACATTTAGAGGTAAGAAATGAAATGCATCGTTCATGGAGACGGTAAGCCGTACGTACGCATGAAGGCTACTTTCATTTAAATTTCATATTTAATGGAAAGAAATCATAATGATATAAATGTATAATATAATTCCAGTATAATTTAGTGTATAATAACATTTACTCCATCCTTTATACATCCCACATATGGTATTAACGATTCAAATCACTTTGAGGGGGCGGTAGTCCGCACTTCCTAAAATGAAATTATCGCGTTTACCCATAATGGAAATCATAAAGTATGACATAAATGAGAAATAAATAAGGATAAGGAAAACATAAAAATAATATATATATCATATATGAAAATAGTGTCATCAAAATGGCCACCATTATAGGTGTTAAAAGAATTTGAACAATCATCGTTTCGTGAGGCAGAAATTCGCCATCCACAGAAACAGTATGTTCTTTAACCATTAGATGTAGGTGTGTGTAAGTGTAGCTCGAATAATTCTTATAACAACATCCTAGTATATTGAGGATACTGTTTTTGTTACAATAGAAAAGAATAAAAAGAGTTTAGGGGGTTGGAGAAGCAAAATAAAACAAAAGAACATAAGAGAAAACACTACCTTTAAAACGGGTAACACTCTTTGATTTGAGGCAAAGGCTTCCTTGGGAAGCGTTCTGCCCAAAGTGAGGCTTCTAGGAGTAATAGGGGTAAGTTGGGAGAGTATTTGGGCAGAGGTTGGCCGATCCAAATGGCTTGAATGTGTGAATAAGGTGGTAGAGGTGGGGGCCTTTTATAAGTGGAGAGGAGGGGCACTTTTGGAATGTAATGAAATGTTATTCAATTATACAATGCTTTTCGGTTTCTAAAGGTCCCAAACTTATATAATTAGTGGCTAAGGTGATAAGGGTTCGAAATATATCCATCCAATAGTCTTTGGACAAGTGTAAGCCTTGGATTTTGCATTATATTTTCATTTTATTAAAATCGTTAAATAATGAGGTCATTGCTGCATCATAATGATGTCATAAATAATTTAATTTATTTAATGTCTAAAAATTATAAAAAAAATACTATGAGGTAGGAAATCTTTTTAGATTTTTAATGAATATTTATAATAAAAATTTGGACTTGTGTAACCCCACTTAAAAACTGTTTGAGTAAAACAACTCATGTTTTTGTCAATTTAATTCTAACATTAAATAAATATATATTAATGTCATTTTCCAACTAAAGTGGCTCCATGGGGTCCCCAAGTTGACCCATGGGTTGTCTTGGTCAGACATGACTCATCCAATAGGAGTAGGACAAGTTTCAAGCTCATATCATATTATTAAAACATCATTTTTACCTAAAACTACATTAATTACCTCTAATCGCGATTAAGAACTTAAAAGTTACTATTCACCAAAAAATTATTTTAATCTCATTGAACCACATTTTACTTCTTAATGAAAACCATGTATGTTGGATTTTTGAAAATCAAATCACATAAGTGGTAATATTTCATTTTAACGAAAAATCAGTTTTTAACAACCACTTAGTGGTTTCACTATTCATCAAAAATTGAAGTTTTTCAGAATAAGGCCAAAATTTAACCCTAAGCTATAATTGATATTCCGAATTCAAAAATGATGCCTATTTTAAAAAATTACAAACATATAAGTTTCATTAATTAATTTTATAATTAATTCCCGCTGTTACAACAAATAGCGTGTTTTTAAGAAACAATTTATATCAAAAGATTGGCAATTGTTTATGTCCAATTTCAATGTTAAATTATTTCTAATGACCACCATTGGATAAAATGGTAAAAATATATTCTAATAATACTTTAAAACCGCTAAATAGTATAATTTATCACTATAAATTATTTTGATTAAAAAAGTTGTTTTTAAGTATTTTTTACTATTCATAAAAAATAGAAGTTATCAGAAAAATACCAAAAATTCAACATAGGCTAATTTCGATATTCTGAATCCAAAAATGAAGTCCATTTTGATAAATAAAATTTATAAAATTTCAAAAAGTATGTATTACTATTCACAACGGCTATTTTAATTCGTTGTGGTGTGTGTTAGAACTCGAGGTTGCGTACAACGCACGCTGCTCTATTATTCAAAGAAGAGCTTACCATGGAAGCTTGGGGTGTTACACCAAATCTCTTACTAAATTCCTTATACATGTTATATAGGCCTTATTTTTGTCATATATCTGACCTTAGTGGTTTTAAGGTGTAAAGAAAATTTAGTTGTCTGAAGACTAGGTTTAGTAATTAACTGAGAGTTTTAGTTTTATTTATTCTTATACCTTTTTAAAATATTATTAAACATTATAAAATAATAACAATAAAATATTAAATATTCTAATATTTTTTTATCAAAATATCATGATAGATATATATCTCCACTTCCATCAAATGGGAATCAAAAATGTTAATCATGTGTACAGTAGACTACCTCCTCATAAACCAATGCCAATTTTTTCCACCACCATCACTATTTGGTGGTCTAAATTATGGAATTTATTTTTATATATGACATTATTGATAAAATATAATTTTTAGAAAAAAATATAAAATATTTTTTGTTACCAATCAATTCATTTAAAAAATATTAATATCGTTTGTCCATACATGTGAACTACAACCTCCACGAAGTGACATGATTCATTTTTCATTTCCAAATAACATTGATAATATATATAATTTTAAATAAATATATAATATGTTATTTAATATAAATTTATTATTATTTATATAAAAAATATCACATAACTTTATTCTATAATGAACATTGAAAAATAAAAAATTTACTTATGCGTATGTATAGCCGAAAGTATCAATTATTTTAACGTGGATCATTTTTCATAAAAATAACTCATGGTTAGGTTTTAAAATTATTATTTATGTATTAAAATTATAATTATTTCATGATTAATATTTTATAGGTGATGTATCAATGACTCCTTTTTCCATGGTAAAAAAACTAAAGCTCTTTTTAAAATGAAGAACGAAACATCTTCAAAATACATGATGAGGACATAACCTACTAAGTAATTAAATATGTAATTAAAATAAATGAAATAAATGGTTTAAGGATGGGTTATTAATCTAGTAAAATTTTCTAATGAAACTAAATAATTTATATTAGTTTATTATATATTATTTAAAGGACATATAGGGAATGTCTAGACTCAAGTCAATGGTGTTGTTCACTATTTTTCTTTATTGAGGGATAATTTATTTTTATTCACCTAATATATTTTATATAGTGTATATAATGCCTATTTTATATTTTAATTTGTGAATACTTCATAAATAATTGTTTTTTAAGTTTCAATTTGAATTACTTTATTGATGTGTATTTGAATTGAAAGTGGTTAAGAAGTAAAAGGATTATTAACTCGATTTCCTTTCGTTGGGTTATAAATCTTCTCCATTGACTTTTTTTTAATTATATGTGTATTGATCTATAAATTTATTTATTATATATTTAATCTTTTTCTTGATTTAATTTTTTTATAAATAATTTATCCACTGGTTAATTTTTAATTTGATGATATGATATTTGTATGTTTTATACGTCTCAAACTCCCTTTCCTTAGGACATACATTTATGATACACACATAAATCCTTTTAAATTTTGTATATAATTAAAATTGGGGTATCATATCATGAATGATTATTTTATCATGATATTTTTTCCTTTTAATTAATCTCTTTCAACATATATTTATTCAAATGATATAAAAGATACAAGGGATTTCTTTATCTCAATCTCATTTTACAAAGATATGATTCACTACATGAAACTTTTTTCCCTTATATAGTGTACATACTGATTAAGGAATTAATATTGAAATATTGAATCATGAAATTCATTAGATTAATTGATCCATATATTAAATTTTATTTTTATTACTTTTTATTCGATTTATTACCAAATGGGTAAATTCTTTATTTTACAATCTCATTTCTTTCTAGTATTGTTTATGTTAGAAGTTTCTTTGGGATTAAATCATATGAAATTATTTTATTCTTATCTATTTATGAATATTAATTACATGTTTAATTTCCATATCATCCATTAGTTATTAATGAAACTTCAATAAATTGTTTTATATGTTTTACATATCTAGTATCTTCTTTTTGGTCGGGAATCTTTCTACTATATATCCATGTTTTCTAAAATTTTAACAAAAATTTTATTTCATTAAAATAAAGTATCTAATATAGATATTTTAAAATATCATTTAGATTCTTTTATAATGTTTTTAAAATGGAAATTTATTATGATTTTCCAAATGGGTCACTTTAGAAAACCTTTACAAAATATTTGAGATGAATATTTTTCAACATTTAGAATGTGAATGTATTTTTTCACTATCATGACCATTAGTTTATTTGAATATTACATTCTATGTTTCAAATATTATTTCGAAATAAAATTATTTTCATAATATTTTATGAATATTTTGTTTTTAAAGGTCCATTTCAATGTGAAAAGGCCATTTTACTTAATAATTATTTAAATAAAAATTTTAATGGGGTTTCCATTAATCAATGAAAACTATAATTGTGGTCACATATAATCACATATGAATTGAATTAATAATTTTTATGTTTATACATATATTAAATTTTATCTCAACCTTATAATATTTTCTTTTTACCCAAGTTTTAAATAAATTTTCAATGTATGTTATACATAAAAATATTACTAGAAGTGACGAACTTAGTGGGAGATGGTATTGATCTGTTTAAACCAATTGTTTATGAATTCTTTTTATAAATATATTTTCTTAATTCTCAAAAAATCTAAACTTAACAGTTATTTTTAAATGTATGTGATCTAATAATTCATTTCAATGTTGTATGTTTTGAATAGTTTAAAATGAGAAAATTTTTATTGGTATTAAACCTATAATGTAATGATTATGTTTTTCACATTGGGGCCCGTATTGCGAGTCTCAGGATATTACATTTATTAAGGAAGAAATTCAGTAAAAACCCCATTAATAAATTTATCTGTTAAGTCACACATGGTTTTATAATTGAAATTAATGAATCCCCTAAGACATGGTGGCTGATTTTGAAAATTTATATTCTGATATAGCTATTATCATCATGTGGTGATTCCCACTATGGTCATGGTTTCTTTAAACACACCCATCCCAAGAAACATAAAATGGCCACCCACAATGGTCCGCTGCCAAAAACATTCCTATTTTGGTCTCACCATAGCATCTACCATGAAGTGGTGACCTCTCTTTATTCCTTCTCCATAGTTGGAATCAAAATGCCAAAATAATGATATCAAACCCATACTATGTAATTTCTATTAGGAAGTTTCACAAAGGTGGGTTCCAAAGTCAAAAAAGAATATATTAATCATGGCATTGCTGGAGGTCTACCATAAAAAAACTAAAAATCCCATTTAAGACACCATCAACTTCCAAATCATCCTGGAAGCATGTTAAACCATCATAATTCTAAAAAAAATTAATATATGCTGAAAACATAACACAAAATAATTTGTAAAATTTAGAGTATTATATAACTAGACCTTATCAGATAGTTTCACTATAATAAAAAGGTGAAAGATATCTAATTCAATTTAACTCATAGGGGGGAAATAATTTCATTACATTCTCATTAAAGTAATATCACTTATGACACACCTTACATATCCAAACTCACTATGATAATATGTCATCACAATTATCATAAATACATTAAATTATGTGATTCAAGATATAAGTTAATAATAATATCATGTCTAATAACAAATACTAATTACCATAGATAGTGATATCTGACACATATAACATGTGGAATTATTATTGGAATGTTTATTCTCATAACATTTACTCTTAGAGATTACTGACACGAAATTCTTGAGAAGAAGTATCAGTGTCTTATGTACCTCCAAAACCATAGATGTAATATTATTTTTTCCATGTTGGATAAATTTAATACAACCATAGAATACCTATTTAATAATTTTTTTTGTAACACTCTATATATTTCATCCTAGAAAGGAACTTTTATAACTTTTGATCTGATAAATGCTCTTATGATACTATAGAATTATTGCTATGAATAAGATCACACACTTCTAAAACAATATTTACTAACATTCATGATTTTAAATACAAATGTAATTAAAATTATAAAGTGTTTGGTTATATGGAAATAATTCCAAAAAAATCTAGTAAGATTATGAAATAACCTATCAAAAATAAGTTCCACAAGGGTTAATGTGAAGATTGAGATACAATCATAGATATTTAGGGTCCTATATCTTTATTCTCAAAATGTATGAAACTAAAAAAAATAAAAATGCAAGAATCCATTTAAATGTATCAATTGTGGAAATTTTTTTCACTATTTAGTGATTTATCATGGGAAGTAACAAAAATAAGATGTGGTGGACGATAATTTTTGAATTCAATCAATGAAAATCAATTTCTCAAGTGGTTACAATGGGATAACATTATTTAATGTAAAAAAATAAAGGTCAATTTCTTAAACAAGAAAAATTTATTACCAAAAAATGTTTCCACATTGGGTTATTAGAAAAGTAAAATATATCAAGAGGACTAAGACGATGAAGGGACAATAACTATTATGGACACATCAAATTATCCAAATGACCCCTCGGGTAATAAATAGCAAGGAAGTAGTAAATAGAAAGAAATCAGAAATGAGGAAACACAAAAAAATGTTTTGATTGATAATGAGTTGTTTGTGTGTTTATATGAAAATTACTATTTTTACAGAGAAACAAAATAATTCAAATTTGAGAAAGATTCTTTATGGAAATATTCTGATGAGTTAAAACAAAAAGACTTTATAGATATAAAATAATAACTCAGTTAAAATATGGGAGATCTAAATACAATTCATGAATTTAGGTAAAAAATACTAGATTTTTCCACCATAATTATTATTGTACATAATGAAAAAAATACACTCATAATGAAATGTTTTTCATTATAAAACTACTTTGAGGAGGAATCAATATGTGTTTAAAAATTCAATAAATAAACTTTTTTTAGGCCAAAAAATAGAGTATGAAGTCTCTAATTCTACCAAAAAAATATTATTATCCTCTGATACAAAAAAACCTTTTTTGGACACTCTAGATTGTAATGAATATTATGGTAGTAGTCCAAATAGGAGAGGTATGTGAATAAAATAAATAAGAAAGTAAAAACTAATTAAAAATTAATGGGGGATTCTAACAATATGAAAATAAATAAGATTTGGAGACACAATAACACTTCTGTTAATGCTTAATTCAATGTAAAGGTGAAGGAAAATATCATATTCATGAGAAGTCTAAAAACAAGCTATTAATAACAAATTAAAGGAGCATCATCAATTATATTTTGAATAATCTATTTAATATACCTAGGGATTTCATATTAAATGAAGATTCTGTTGTGGTAGGGTTTTTTGACATAAGGAACATGATTTTGGCTAGAATTTTTTACTTCCCTAGTACAAGAGATCCCTTGAATAATGGATTTTAACCTAAAATTCCATGATTCCAACTGAGGCAACCTCCAAAATAGAAGGTGAAATTTAAAAAAAAAACTTTTAATTCTGTTGAGGAAACGTTTTGAATGTATAATAAACATAGAAAAACCATTAACAAGTGTCTTAACATATTACTCGATCTATTAAATAAAAAAAATATTATTCAAAATATATTAAGAGTATGAATAGTTGATAAGAAGAATTTTTGTTTAAGGTTATATATTCAAATTTAAAATGAGAGATGATTCTTGGATACTTGAATGTTGTTTCTCACCACTCACGGAAAAAAATAAAAAAAATAAAAATATATTAAAATGTATGATAGAGGAAATATCACTTTTGTAATTGAATAATCACTCAAATTTAAAGGATATGGATGCATCAATATCAAAAAGGAGAAATATAGAAATTTTATCTTTATTGATAGGGTAGAAAATAATATTTTTAGTGTCACCTAGAATTTGGGTAATGTTAATGGTGTGATTTTAAAAAAAAATTGTGTTATATAAATAATTAAGGGTAAAATAATTTTGATGATGTGGTAGTGGAGAAGTAGAAACCCGTTTCATATTTCCATTGATTGAATTCATGCATTCTTGATCGTGAAGGTAAAAATTAAAAAATGGAATAAGAGGCTTGTATATTTTGGGAACAAGAATATTAATAATATTTTCAAACATGAATTCATGGGGAATATATCAAAGGTTTATAATGAAATATTCAAAACTTTTGACACATGTCATAGTGAAAAAATATAGAAAAAGATACATAATTTTTTTGCAAATCAAGATAAAGATATCACTTTATTTGGTACACTATGATGTTTGAAAACCAAGGATCTCAAATACATATAATGGATATAAGTATATTATAAATTGTTTATGGACTTTATTGTATAATTTATATTTATTTATTGTCAATTAAGTAATAAACTGATGAAACTTTCAACAACATTTAGAAAATGAGCCTGTACATGAATGGTCGGGGCGTCTTCTTGGAATCCAATCGACCCAAGATCAAATTTAGATGTGGTTGAATTTCTATAGTACTATATCAGATGGAACCATTCGTCGGAATTGGCCTTCGTTACATTGGTTTGGGTCTATGGGTCTCAGGGAATTCGATCCACTAAAGGATTTTAGGCCAAAGGGACTTCGAGTTATAGGGCCTTTGGGACACCAATGGCCTTTAGAACATAGGGATTTCAGGCCATAGAAAGGACCAAAGAAGTGTAGACCACACAAGAGTAGACCAATATGATGATTCAAAAAAAAAATAGAAACCACTAGGGTTGAGCTAACCATATTAGAAGAATTAGAGTGTATGGAAATTGCCGTCATGACCAAGCACCATACAGCTTTGTAACGGGCAATGCTAGCCAATCAGCCATGTAAGGTGGGTAGTTAGGTGCCTTCAAGATACAGATGCTGGGGAGGGACTATTTCAAGTGGTTTAGGTATTTGGACTTTGAGTTCATGTATTAAGTTGTGTATGGGCCTTATGACTTGGGCCTACAGGTCATGTAAGGGTTCCCCTTCAACCCTTTAAAGGGGGATTATCCAAAAAATCAAATAAAATGAAGGCCTTTAGGCTATTCGGGCTAACAAAATTTAGAGAATTATTAAGAATTGATTTAGGTATTCTATCAAAATATTATGGTTTTATAACTGATTCTGATAGATGAGTATAGGTTTTTAGTCATATCATTAGAATCATGGTATATGGAATGAAAATATCACTTTACACATGCCTCAACAAAATAGAGTAACTGAGTCAAAGTGTTTAATCTTGATGAACATGGGATAAAATATTTTGTCAAATAATGGAACTGTGAAGTACATTTAGAGAAGATACATAATCATGGTGGTCCATATTATTAACTAGTTTATATTTCATTTCAATTCTGTCAGTACACTAGATATGATATGGTTTGGATAATTGAAAAAAAAGAATAATTTTTAATTTATTTCATATTAATATTTTTATCAAGATAAAAGGAATGAATTTTGGAATGTTTTATGGAAGATAAAATGAGGTCATATTTCATGTATACAAATCTGGTGGAAGAAGTTATAGATATTAAAAAAATAATATAAGAAATTACATTGATATGTATGATTTTTTATGTTAGAAAATAATAATTTCTCACAATAATAATTTCGTATTGATGATGACATTAACGATACAATGCGTTAAAATTTTTGATAACATGGGAGTGTATTTTAAATGCATAATATATTTTTTAAATCATTCATGATGATTTTAAATTTTCTAATAGTAAAGAAAATATAGAGAAATGATTATTTAGGTTCAAAATACTTATAAAATATATAGAGACTTAGAAAATCAGAAGGATGATAGAAATGGTCTAAAATAATGGAGAGATAATAGAGAAATTATTGTAATACTAGATTTATTTTCCTATTTGAAAAAAATTGTGTTGAATAATCTTTACAACATAAGGATTGGTTTATAGAATTATAAGAAGAGCTGAACAAAATTGAGTATAATTTCACTTTTCAATTTGTCTCACATCCAATATAGAATAACTTGATTAGAATGAAGTTGTTTTTTATTAATTAATATCAATGATTTGATATATTCATTAAAATACTTGAGACTATTTTAAGGATTTAATTCTCTTCCTAAATACCTATAATTGTATTTAATTTTCCCCCTTTCTTTCCACTTATTTTTCATAAAAAACAGAGAATAGAAAAATATTTATAATTGAAATTGATAGGAGAATCAACATTCTTTAGTTAGTGATCATAATAGTTTGGAGGATAGGAAAGAAAACAAATATAGGGGGAAATTTTAGGAGTGGGTATCTGAATTTTTGAGAAGATATCTTCCATTGATTTACATGTTTTTAAAAAATGAAAAGTGGGAGTTTAAAGAAACCTGAATTTAAGTGCCTTTAGGTATAACATGGAGTAAAAGATTTTTTGTTTTGAGTTTATTAAAAAAATTTATCATGAGGTAGTTGAAACCACATTTAGAGTTTTAAAAGAAGAAATATTTATTGAGAAAAATTAGATTATAGTGTGAAAGAGTCTATTGTGTCGTAATAAAGATGCATATAGAAGACTAATAGTGTATTATTCACAGTCGATTTATGATGAAAATTTTGATTGGATATAAAGATAATGATGTATCATGAGAACAATCACATGAAAAATATTGTCCTTCTATTTCGAATATGGAATAAATCCTGTCACATTATATGACCTTACACTATTAGGGAATAATTCACACAAAAATAGTCAATCAATGGAATCTTCATGCGACTTTGGATTTTGTTGAAATGTGGACTCAATAAGACAGAAATATTGAACACATAAAAATCCTAACCCTAATATCCTTGGGTCATGTATAGATCCTAGAAATATTATATTGTAAAAAAATTCACAATGTATTCATCAAGACAAGGAAACAAATTACATAATGAGGTACATGGTCATATTGTAAGGAAGATCAAATGTGATCAACATTATACTTTCTATAACTTTTTTATTTATTTGTCACATCATAAAAGAATCCCTCAAATTGTGATAAATACTAGGTCTACAAATAAGTGATGGTTCACCTGAATTCATTAATGGTAATGAGTGACAACCATAGTAAACCTATTAGGAGATAGTCTATAGATTATAAGAAGCATCCCAAGGTGTATTTGGTATAAATTTTAGGAATATAATAAGGTTGAACACGAGTTCTAATTTATAGAGGATCTTGCGGAAAATGGAATAAAGGATTACCAAACTTTTTGACACATGTCATTTATGTTGAAATTAGAGGTTAGATACATCACCTTACTCCTTTATTTATTCTTATTGATAATAAAAAAGGTATTTTCACTGCTAAAAACATTGTTTTATATGACTATCTACCTCATAAAAAAGGTTTATTGAACCTTACAAAACCCTTCTGTGTGTGTGTTCTCTTTATTTCCCTTTCTCCTATCATCAATTCATAATTGAGTTCATTTTTTCCAAAACTGCATGGGAAATAAATTAGAGAGTTAGTGTTTTTAGTGACTATTGATTAACTACATCATTTCCTAGTAATGTTCTAATATCAATTCAGCTTTTTAGATTTATTGTTGAATAATGGATAATTATCTATGTGTGGTGTAATTTCATGTGGATTTATGTTCATGTGTTTTCCATATCTATTTCATATCAATTCATGGGTGTTTGAAAGATTAAAATTGATATTAAATTACTTAGTACTTATGTTTGATGATTTTTTACTTGAATTTCATATTTATTTCATATTTTTTATGACATATCTTCTTCTTTGATTAAATTTCAAACAATATTTTCATTAAAATAATAAATATTTCAAAATAATTATATTTTTTTACCTTTAACTCAATTCGATTATGTTATTTAATATATATATATATATTGTGTGAAATATGTTTGTTGATATTTTTTTTTTCAAATTAATGTTTTTTAGTCTAGAATTACATATAAATTTTTCTATTGATTTATTAAATAATTGTTTGAATTCTGATATTCTATTGAATAAAAATTCCTTGATTTTTTAATTGAAATATATATTTAATTTAAAAATTAATGTGGAATTGAAAAAAATGTATATATTATAAAATAATTATAATTTTATCATTACATTTTTATTTTGATAATTGATTTTGATACAGAAAATTGAATTTAAATTTTAATTGGAAATATTTTATTTTTTATTTACTGTAGAGATATACTTAGCTTGTAATACTTGTGTTCAGATTAAAAGAAATGTACAATAGGGATCTCCTTTTTGGAGAATAAAGTATTATTTTATTAGGCAAATAACTCATTTATGTTTCGCTATTATGTCTATAGACACATCATATGAGACATTATATTATTAACACATGAAGATAATGTTCAAAACATGAGGGGATGTTTGAACCCTTGATGGTTTTCTCATTTGTTTCACGGAGTTAGTGTTTGGGAACTATAGGTGAAGGTAGAGAACATATAGAGTTTTAGAGAATATAGAAATATGATCCATCTAAGGATAAGATCTAGTGATGATTTTGGAAGATATATAATTTTATTAAGATATTAATTGGATTCTAGAGAAGTAATAAGTTGGGATGCTTCCACTTTAATGTTTTTATAACAATGAGGCATATTTTTTTGAAGTTTGTTGATTTTATTATAGATGATTGAGATAGTGTATATTAAACAATAATTGGGGATAATTATTTGGAATGGTACCAGTGTTCATTCAATAATGATGAACTGGTGATATTTATATTTCTAATTGATCCCGATTAAGAATCTAATAGATTTAATGATAGTTTTTTTATGATCAAAATCCCTAGAATAAAGTAAATTTTGATGTTTGAGTGGGGTTCCCTAGAAGTTGAGTTGAAATATTGGGATTGCATCAAATGTTTTGTTTTTTAACAAATTAAGATCAATATTATGGTTGTGATAATGATAATTTAGAAGCTCCATGGATGTTCAATGAGATAAGAGTTCGTAAGGAGGTGTAGAGTGGAATAGAATTACAATTGGAGCTCATCATTTATAAATGTAGTTTTATTATTCAATATTATTTTATTCAAGAGAGTGATTGATGAGGATTTATAATTTTATAGTAATAAATGGAGTATATTTTTATTCGAGAAACACTAATGTGGCCAAAAGTTTTTTTGTGAAGTGTGATAAAGAAAAAAACCTAATTAGGATAGAGTTAAACCTTATAGTCACTACTACTATGTAGAACCTTCAAGAAGATATTATAATTTAAATTTTTTAAATTAAATTAAAAAATATTTTTTTTTATTTTTAAATGGGAATACATATTGGAATCCAACATTAAATATTGGGATAAGTGGGGTCCCCATTATTAAAGGAAACACTTTGTCCCTATTTAACATGATAATGTGAGAAAACTATTATGGGGGTATGTAAATTTTAATTCACCCACAAGAATGAGATTTGAGAATGACATTAGTTTTTTTGATAGTCATGAAATTTGTAATAGCTTATAAGGAATTGCTTATAATGGAAAATATAGAAACATTTGTCTCAGAAATAGCTATATGATAGAGTTTTTATGCGATGGTATCATAATTTTTGTATTTTGTAGCATCAATCCAAAATTTATTTGATCTACTAAAATGTTACTTTTAAGGGAGTTGTTATAAAAACCAATTTTAGGGATTATTTTAAATTCCTATTCAATGATTCACTAATAGTTGAACCTCAAATTATCATGTGATAACTTTTCATGTCTATGTTTAATGTAGGAAAGTATATCATATGTTTAAATGTAACCCAAAAATAATATTATATCCTAGGATAATTTGTTTTGTTCCTATGAGAAACATGAGGGAGGGTTTAGTAATCTTAATAAACAAATAATTTCGAATAATGTTTATGAAATTATAACACATTTGGATTCACTTATATGAATGTTGAAGTAGGGTTTCTAAAAATAGATTGTGAATTTGTATCTTTATCATTATTAAAATTATAATTGGAACATTTAAAAAATAGCGTGTAAAAGTCTATGAATAACTAAACAATTTTAATATACTCGTGTCGGATGAATCTAGTTGACAAGAAGAGTTATTCATTCAAATTAGTGTCCACTTATTTCTCTATTAGACATGGATTTTTAATTACTCAATAAAGGTTCAAAGTGAGTGATACCTTTATTTATGAATTTTCTCCATAAGATATTATGGTTCTTTAATTTCAAAAAATTATTTAATAATATTTAAAATATTTTTGGGATCATTTATTTTTATTGGTTTTTTTAAAATATAAAATTATTTCTGTTTTCTATTTTAAAATGTGAAGACATTTTGGAATACATAATTGTGAACGTGGATGGATTTGGGACCCATTTATATGGGTAAACTCTTTATCAGTATTGAAAATGATAATGTATTTGGAAAAAAATATTATGGGAGACGGTGCACCTCATTTTCCATGTGTGAACTTTTTTATATGTCTCATCATGAAATGGGCCGATATGATAGTGAAATTTTTATACCTCATCAGTGTAAGGTGTGTATGTGACCCCTGAATTATTTTAAAAGAATACTATATTTAATATCATATACAACACGCAACATTGAGCATAAATGAACTATGATATATTTTTATTTAAATGTTACAGTTATAACCTAGAAATTCAATTTACAGCTATAAATATGACTAAATACATTATTAAATTTATATAATGTTCCTAATCAATAAAAATTTATTGATTAACACATAGGGTTTAAAGATAGGATAAAAAAGTTACAAATCAAGTCCGACCTAAGGTAAGTGTTTATTTCACAATCTCATCTCTATTCTGGATTGTTTATATTTAAGTTTATTTTAGAATAATTATAAATCATTTTATCTTAAACCCCATAATTTTTATTATCTTATGGTTATTTATGTTTTTTCAAATTATTGGTTCCATTTTTACATTCTTGGTAACTCAAAAATACCAAGATAATTTTTTTAGTTGAGTTACATGTCTTTAATAATCATTATGAAATATTTGATAATTGTTTTGTTATTTGAGAATATTCCCCAAAGAAACACTATTTATGAGTTAGATGAGAATAGCTTAATATTTTTACATATAATAATTGGATAACAACTCTAAGGTTGATCATAAGTTTAAATGCATAGATAACCATTTTTATCTGGAAGTGATAGAAGTACCTTAGTTACATTTATTGAGTTTTAATAGATTTTGGGGTATATGTGACATTTATATATAACATGTATTATAGTGAAAAGGTTATTTTTTGAATAAGGATTTAATTATTTATAGAGATAAGTTTAATTGTATTGATAACCATCACAGTCCACATGATTGTTGATTTATAATTTGGATAAATGGTTATTACATTTTGGGAATATATGTTTAATCATATAGTTAGCCACATCATTTTTTTAGGAATAAATATTGAGTTAAATTGTGGAAGAATATATGTTTTTAAAAAGAAATTATGTTTATTTAGGTTATTAATGGAAAATATTGACTTATTTTGAAGAAAAAATGATTTCAGTATAAAAATATTGGTATGAGTGATTAATGTTGTTTAGAGATAACTATTAAATAGATTTTGAACGAATATGTGTTCAAAACATTATATTTTTTTGGTTTTGAACTTTTTCATGAATGTTTTTTAATGGTGTTATTATTATTTACATATTGAATACATTTTGGTATGATTCATTGATGTTGTTTAGAGATAACTGTTAAATAGATTTTGAATGAATAAGTAATTAAACATTCTATATTTTTGGTTTAAAACTTTTTCATGAATATTTTTTAATAGTATTATTATTATTTAAAAATGTAATTATTTATGTTGAAATTCTTGTTTTGTTGTCGAATATTTTGAGATTAATTTAGTATTTCCTTGTAATAATATTAATTAATATTTTTTATTATTTAACATTTTACAAATCATTATTTTTTCAGGTTAAGGGAGTGAAACATGAGGAATAATTTATCATCCCATTGTGGATCTCATGATCGTTTAAAATTAGATTTTATTTATTCATGTATTAAATATTCATACTCATCATATTGAGTAAAATATATTATAAAGGTGGATTATTTTTGAAAAATTTAACGAAATAATGAAATTGAATTTTTGGATTTAATGAAAAGAAGGTAAGTATGTTTCCTAATGTTCATAGTATATACGGTAAAATAATTCCTAACCTCTTGTAAATGGATATTTAATAATAATATAATTATATTAACCCCATTTATAATAAATTTATGGTATTTTTCACACATTATTCATTCATGTTTTCATGTTAATTTACTTTATTGTGATCATTCTCTTTATTTAGTCTAATGTTCTTTATCACTAACAATAATTATTTAAAAATTAATTTTATCCTCCATGGTAATATGATCACTCTCCAATAATTTTCATGCACTTGTATACCAATTTATGTGTTATTCTAGGTGACCTTGTTCATTCCATTTCCCTCTTGTCAAGATGTATTTTTATTAACCCTTTTTATGATGTGGCCCTCTAAAAAAGGTATATTCAAATTTCAAACACTTTATTAACAAGATAAATTTAAAATAGTGTTTATATGATATATTAAATGGAAAAAATGTAACACCCATAGATTTTAAAACAACACTATGTTCAACAACTTATACAACATGCAACACTGAGCCTAAACAAACTAGAAACTATTATTATACAAATGTTAAAGTTATAACCTAATTTTTAAATTGGTGTATGTGAATAGGATTAACCAAATTATGAATTATATAAAAATATATTACTCAATATATATTGATTAATTATTAGGAAATAAGAACTCATTTTTTCAACAATGTCTTTTCATCCTTTCAAAATTCATTTATTCAAAAACATTATTCTATTGATATTCAGAGAAAATTTTATAATTGTGTATTGGATGCTTTAGAAATTTTATTTGATAAAAATAATATAGTTTATTAAATCAAGATTTAAAAATTAGTTTAGGATAACATTCTGGGACTGTCTAAGAAAGATTATTTTTTCTGTGAATATTGAAAAATTCTAATTTTATAAAACTATAATTCGTTTTAATTGAAAAATCCCCATAATTTTTCAATTTTGTACTGAATTAATATAATTTTCCTATATTTAGAAATAAAATAATTAATTACTTAGTAATAAATATTATATTTTGTCTTGGCATAGAAGTAATTTTTAAATATATTGTTTTTTTCCGAAAATTTCTTTTCATTGGGCTTTGTGGGATTATTATAAAATAAATTTATACCACATATAGATATTGAATTTGGAAAAAATATCTGAAATTTTTAATTATAATTGTTAATAATATTTAATAATTTCAACATAATGTTGGTTCAAAGTGAATAGAAAAACATTAAAAAAATTTCACTATGACAAAAGGTTAAATCAGGTTTACCTTATTTAAAAATAAGTGATAACGACACCATTTTTCATATTAATTATTTTTATATTAATTTATTTATAACTCTATCACCAGATGGTCTATATTTTCTTTTTTATGGGACAATTTTCCAATCAAATGACTTTTATAATATTCAATCTAATGAAAAATACAAAATTCCCCTCTTTTTACTTTAAATTTATCTTATATGTTCACATAGGGATAAAAAATATTTTAATGATTATTAATGGTTTTATTGAGAGTTATCAAATTATTCTTATGGTTTTAATTTATTTATTATTTTCTGTGATTATATTATTACCATAAATGATTATACAATGTTGACAAAGTGCTTATGCAAGAAGTAGAAAACTCAAAGTAAATACATTTAAAAACATTAAATTAATATATATGGGATGATTTATTGATTCAAAAAAATATTATAGTTAATAATAATATATTATCAATTGTTAAATATACTATATTTTATTTAAATTACAATAATAATTTATTTAATGTCAAATTAAATTAATGGTATCAAAAACGAAATTAATGATATTTTATGTTAAATAATATTTTATTAAATTATTTAAAAATAATAAAAAATTCCAAAATAATAAAATTAGGATGATAAATGGTCTAAAATTTCATCCCTTGTCCATTTATAATCAAATTTTCAAATTATTAATAAAATTATGACCTACAATATTGAGATATCCATTACTACGTTAAGGTTAATTTTGGTTTACCAAAGGGTTAAACAAGAAGATACAGTTCAAAATTTTTTTTACACCTATATGAATTTTATTGGATGATTATATTAAGACCATATCTTCCATAACATCGAATCGCTGACATTTTGGAACCATTTTACCCGATTTAGACACATATTATATTATAATATTTGATGAATTTCTATAAGTTCCCCTCTCATCACATATAAAAAAACGCCCCTCCCTTGTCTTATTTAAACCACCTTAAACAAAGTTATAACAATCCTATCCATTTAAACATATCATTACTTGATTTTAATCATAATTAAACATCAAATTTCAAGTCAAGGACCATAAATTATAATATCTTGGAAGACTGGGTATTAAAAATAGAAAACATGGGAGTAAATAAAACATCTCTTTATTTATCATCCATTATGAGCTCCTAACTCCATTTTAGCCCTGAAATATGCATAGGATAACCTATATATAACATGAAAAAATGGATGATCTAAAAATCCCAGAAATGGGATAAACAATAAAATAAATCCTAGCACATGGTTTCTAAGGCATAACATAACGATACAAAAAGGAATGGAACACGATTAAACATAGGGAATCATAACATGGAAACATAAAATCATGGATTAATAGTAATGTGTAAGAAACCTAAAATATTAATTTATAATTATTAAATGCTCATTTCACATATAGAATCATGGTCCAAGGCTAATTACACATAGATTAACATGAGTCAAGGCTAACCACCAAGATCATTGCACATGGAGCGCGAGTTAAGGTCAACCAACAATACCATTGCACATAATGTATCATAAGACTAAAAAATTAAAAATGAATTATATCTATATATTGGTGAAACAATAATAACATATTCATGAATATGGGTTCCACATGAAGAATCATAGATAAGGAATCAAACATTAACATAAGGGTTACCTTGGAAATAATTGGGTATCATAATCTTGTCACAAATCATAATAAATGGGTTTATCATAAAATTTCCCATGAAAGAAAGGAATTCAATCATACATGTACATTAATTATGTAAAATTTACCTTTATTGTGATTATTTGTGTCAAAATGATGTTATAACATGTAAAACGCGTATTTAATTACCTTTATAATTAAAAAAATAGTGTGGTTTAAGGAAAATATTAAAGAGCATTTAAAAATGAATAATATTTTATATAAATACAAAAGTGAAAAAAAAAATTATAATAAAATTAAATTTTTTATGAAAAAGTTATGGCTTAAAACATATTATAGAGTGCACTGGAAATTGGGTAATAATCTGTCAAGTTCCCTTAAAATGGGTATGCTTATCTTGAAGAATTGAGTATGGAACCTTTTAAAAAACAGTAAATCCCTAAAAAAGAAGGATGAATGAATCTTGATACATGTTTTTGTATAATATAAACAACAATTATAATATTTAAATAATAATTAAATAGTGTTTAATTTTGGTAAAATAAAAAAAGAATAACTAGAAGTAAAAAATGGAGGTTTAGGTAGAATCCCTTACCTTAAGTCTGGAGGTGTTCTTCACCTGATCTTAATTCCCAGGGTAATCAAATTAGATTCAGTAATTAATAATTCAATAACCATTTATATATTTATTTTATTTATTATAACTTTGTTAAGTTCATTTATAGCCTTTGTAAGGGTTAAGAGGTTCAATTTCATTGTTTGGGAGCGTTGGTTTCCTTGGTTTTCATTATCAGTTTACCTGTAAATGGGCATAGAAAATCATGTATAATGAGGATAGTTGTACATAACTGAACATATATATTATTAATGAACTTATATAATATTATAATACCATTTTTTCCTATAAGTGGGTATGATTAATTAGATAAATAATTAATGATAATCGTTTAGATTAATATAGTTTTTTTACCACCATAAACTCATTTTGTTTTATAAATTAATATCTAGTGAAAAAAGGTCAAAAACATTACATAAGATATAATACATATATTATAATCGTTCTCAACCATTAAAATGGTTTCATAATCATCCTTAAAGGTGTAATTGAAATATGAAAGCATGTCCTCTATGAAGGTGTTAAATCGACACCGCATAGATGATGTTTTCATTCGTAAAATAAAAAAGAATCCATGAGAGATTTGATGAATAATTATTACATCATCATGATAAAATTACAGTATATTAAATATACTATAGTTTTAGTTCCACTTGGACAAATGAAAGATATTATAATATAATAAAAGAAAAGAACATAAAATGAATTTGAAGGAAAACAGTAGAGGGTTTTACCTCTAGATTCCTTCTTCTTGAGAATACTCTAAGGGGATTGGTTTTTGTCTTTTTTGAGAAACAAATCTCATATATGGTGGTAAAAGTTTTGGGGAGAGTATTGGGTATAATTTGGACAATTATCAAGTCATGATATTTTTGAGGAGAATAGGTGGTGAAGGTGGTATTTATAGTGGAGGAGGGGGTGTTTTTTGAATATTTTTATCATTGTTTTATTATTTTTTTTTCTAGACAAGAAATAGTTATGATTCTTGAGACAAAATAAAGTAAAAAAATAATATGAGTTGGAGTTAAAGGGATTATATCTGAACTATATTACCTATGACATCATAATTCTAGTATTTATCATTTATCATAAATTAGCATATTTTACTATTCACCAAAAAATCAAGTATTTTAGAAAAATCACAAAAATTCACCCTACAAGTTTTTTGACATGTAGAATTAAAAAATTAACTCCATTTTATGACTATAATTTTCTAAATATGAGAAATTTTAATTTTAATTAAAACATTCATTTACTTTGAAAATACAGATTCAAAAATTATAACTGCTTCTATGTCACATTGAAAAATTAACTAAGGTCATATAAAATTATCCTATAATCATAATATATAAAAAATAATAATTTATGAATAATTTTATGAAAATAAATTTTATTTTCAATGATTAAATTAGTAAAAAAATTAGTTAAGTATATATGGCATACAAAAATACCAACACTTAATTAATAATTTTTAAAATATTTATTCATCATACTATGATATAATTATATCATATTGTCACTTATAAGATGGATAAAATTTATTTATACTTTCATTGGTGAGGTTACTATTCATTTTTCCAATTCACTATTTATAGGGGTCATGTTACTATTCCAAAGGTCAAGTTACTATTCCTTTGATATATGTTTCTTAACATCTAGAAATACTTCTTCTTTCATTCATTCATCATTTATAAAATTATTCCTATATTATATTCTGTGTTTGTTCTATATGAAATAATAATTATTAAGGAATTTCTATAGATAAAACTTTGGGTTGTTACATTCTTCCCCCTTATTAAATTTCTCCCTAGATATTTTGTTTTACTTTCTAAGTTGAAAAAAATGTGTGGGAACATCACTTTCAGTGCTTACTCTGGTTCCCATGTTTCCACTTTGTACATATAGTTCTACCAGAGTAATTTGACTAGATGGGTAGTATTTTTGAATAGAAATTTATATCAATGATCCAAGATCTTCACTACCTATTCCCCATAAGAATGATCATTTTCCAAATGTACCGCCTTTCAAGTCATTACATTTTAAGGATCTGGTATGCACTTCCTCAATATAGATATGTGGAATATATCGTGTAATTGAGACATTTTTGTTGTATGTGTTATTTGATAGGTCACTGATACAATATGATCAAGGATCTCGAAGGGGGTGATGTACCTGGGACATACTTTCCCTTTCTTCCCAAATCTGATGATCCACTTCCATTGAGATATGTGTAGGAATACCATGTCTTTGACCTTAAACTCAAGGTCCCATCAATGATTATCTATATAGATATTTTGTCAAATTTTTGTTTCCTTGATGTTCTTCTGAATGGTTTTAACCTTATCCACCATTTTAGTTCCTAGAATCATACGTTCACTGACTTTATCCAAGCATTTCAGTGTTCTACACCATTTCCCATAAATCGATTCATATAGAGCCATTCTGATTCTTGAGTGGAAACTATTGTTGTTAAAGAAACCAACCAGAGGCATATTTTGGTCAAATCCTACATTGAAGTCTATAGAACATTCTCTCAACATGCCTTCTAATGTCTGAATAGTTCGCACATATTAGCCATCAGCTTGAGGAAGACATGTCGTAATGACGTTCAACTCTGTTCTTAGAGTATGTTGGAGACTTTTCAAGAACATTGAGTAGAATCTTAGATGTTGATCAGATACAATCGATAGTGGTTCTCCATAAATCCTTACCACATCTTTGATATATATATATTTGTTAAAGTTGATCCAGGGAGACGTCCTCTTGAATTGTGATAAATTGATCTATCTTTGTAAGATGATCCACAATATCTGATATAAAATTATTCTTTATATATTTATTTAGAAGCCCAATGACAATGTCCATGGTTATGTTTTACCATATCCATGTTGGTATGGTTAATGGTTACATCATCCATTTATACATTTCCCTTTTAGCTTACACTTTCTGAAATACTAGGCACTTCGATGCAAATTTAATGATCTCATTTTTCATATTTTCCTACCAAAATTTCTCCCAGAGATCTTGATATATCTTTGTGATCCCTTGGTGAATAGAGATGTTTGAGTTATGTTCATTATTCATAAGCTCTTTCTTTATCTTTGGATTGGATGGTAACATAGTCGCTGCCTAAATATTATGACTCCATCTTGAATAATCTTGAACTTGGAGGATTTCCCATTCGTGATAGCTTCCACATTTTTCAAAATTTCCAAATCATTTCTTTGATCATCCTTAACTTTCTCCATAAGGGATGGTTGAGAAATAATTTGAGAAAGGATTTATGATATACCTCTCTTAATGACTCCCATGTCCATCAATTGTAAGTTTAAGAAGATTGGATCCTTTTCAATTCCCTTCATTAATAATTTTGTCGTAACCTTTCTACTTAGATCTTTTCCACCTTTTCTACTTTATCGAAATGGTAGTGGATTAGGTATTCATAATATTGGATGATATCTAACTATCTTTGATGATTCATATTAAGATACTTCTATGTGAATATATATTTGAGACTCTTGGGATCAGTATATATCTCACACTTCTCCTCATAGAGATAATGCCACTAGATTTTCAATGCAAATATCACAGTCCCCAACCCCATAACATGTGTAGGATAGTTTTTTTGAGGTATTTTCAACTAATTTTTTGGGTAGTCTATAAATATATCATTTTCATCAATAAAAATCATAATTCTCTTTTTGAATCATCATTGTATACCACAAAATGTTCTCCACCTATCGAGAGAGTGAGTTTCATTGTAGTGATAAGCCTCTATTTTATCTCCTTAAGGATTTCCTCACAGTCTTGAGTCCAAAAAAAATTCACTCCCTTCGGTGTCAACTGGGTCATTAGGTTTTAAAATCATGATAACTTCTTCAAAATTTTCAGTAATAACTATCTAGACTCAGAAATCTATGGATCTCTATTATAGATGTTGGAATGGGACACTATTAGATTTCCTTTGACTTGGAAGGGTCCACAGATATTTCTTTTCTAATGATAACATGCCCAAATAATGACAATTACTCAATCGAGAAATCATATTTATAGTAATTTTCATATAGTTTCTCCCTTCACAATGTATTTAATACTATATCCCAATGATAATCGTGTTCCTCCTTTCTCTTAGAGTATATCAGAATATCATTAGTAAAGACTACCATAAGTTTGTTATGGTAATTTCTAAATACTCTATTCACTAAGTCCATGAATACTTCTATAGCATTAGTGAGTCCATAGGGAATCACTATGAGATCATTGTGTCCATACCTCATTTGAAAGGTTGTCTTGGGAATATCTTCCATCCTTACCTTTAATTAGTGATATCCTGATCGAAGGTCCACCATATATATATAGCTAGACTTATGTAGCTGAATGAACAATTTATTTTTCTATGGTATAGGATACTTGTTCTTTGTCATGATTTTATTGAGATCACAATAATTGATGTAGAGGCACATTAATATATTCTTATTCATGATTTAGAGGACAGGTGCACCCGATAGTGAAGCGCTCGAGCATATAAAACCCTTGTCCAGATTCTGTTATAACTGCTTCTTCAATTATTATAGCTTAGAGGTTTCTATTATAAATGGTTTATTTGATATATATAGGGATCCAAGAATTTGTTAAATTGATATCTCAACCTATTGATCAGGAGGAAGATTATGGAATTCATCTGGGAGTACATTATGGTAATCCCTCACAATGTGCATGTATTTAAGAAAGATCATCTCCTTTATCTCAATCATTTGAGTGAGATATTCTTGATCTTAATGTAGTAAAATCAACACTTTAGATGATGATTCTAAAAGAGTTCATCTACCTCTATAAACTTTTAATGAATTGGATGATGCTTCAGGATGGGAAGAGTGACCTACATTTCTTGATAGTTGAGGTTGTCTTTGTCTAAAGGCATACAATCCATTCCAAAAATAGCATCAACATTGTAACACCCCGAGATTTTATGAAGAATATTCTTTCAATTTCGTTGATGTCTTGTGTTGTACGCTACACCAAAGTTATCTTGTGCTATACGCGACACCATATTAGCTTGCAGTATATGCAACACTATTCTTGGTTCGTGTTACAGACAATTTCAATTTCGTTTTGTAGAAATTATTCTACGCAACATTAATTATAGAATTTTTTTAATGTATAAATGAAATAATTATTGAATTATGTTATACGCAACACCAAAGGGAGGTTTCACTACATGCAACCCGGACCTGGCTTGCATTACATGCAATCACGACCATCCTTGATAGCGTGTGTTGTACGCAATACCAGGTTTCACTAAACAACGATATATGGTTATAATATTATCACGAACTAGCCATTATGAATAGTATTAACTACATTTTGATTTTTATAACATTATTATTCATCTTACTCATTTTCTAGAACATGGTATGAGAATAAAATAATTTTTTTGGGTAAAATAAGTATTTTTCAGAAAATGCAGTTTTTCCTCCTATTAATGGCGCACCCACATTAAATATAGTTTTTGACATGTTTATAAGTGAAATTTTACACAATAAAATTATTCTTTGGAATCAGGATATAAAATTTTCCTTGATAAATTTTTCATATTATTCTGATAACTTTCATATTTTAATAAATAGTAAAAACACGATATATTTTAATTACAAACAACTTTTTTCATCGTAATAATTTATTTGGTTAAATTATAATATTGAATGTTTTTAAATTATAAATATAATATATTTTTACCTTTTAATATAATGTATGTCATTATTATTTATTTTACATTGAATTCGTAGGCTAAATCAATTCAATCTTTTGCAATGTTTTAAACAAAAATCCAATTTATTTCGACAAAGAGATTACTTTTAATTTAATTTCTGCAACATCTATGTATTGAATTTGTGAAAATGGATTCCATTTTTTGAAATCATTGGGTCCAAATTATATTAATAGACTATTTTTTATTTTTGGGCATTATGAATAGTAACTACGGTGAATTTTATTTACCATAGTAAAAGGTAAATCGGGTAATTAAGGGTAAATATAATATTCTAAAATTATCCTAACACTTGTCTTTATACAATTGGATGATTATATTTCGTCCTAAGTCATATTTAGGTGGAAATGGAATCCATTACAACCCACTTGAAGGTGATTAAGACCTTTAGTTTATTTTATTTAAAGGAAACTGAAATATGTCTCACTCAAACTTTAATAATTAAAGTATTTTTAATATAAGGTTATACAGAATATAAATTCGGTTATAAATACTCATTTGAAATATAAATTTTTTTTTTATAATGGTAATTTATATTTAATTTTTACGGGTTATTTAATTACCTTATTAGCTTATACATTAATGATGTATAAATTATTTATTTAGTAAAAAAATCAATAATATTGTTTTTATTGAAATAGTAATACATATTAAAGGGCTCAAAAACCTGACCAAAACTTATTGGTAGTGTATATATACACCATAAACATCCAACTACAGAATATATTACCCTTTGGAGTCTTATAAAAGTGATTATGACACTTATATTATTTTATTTCATATGATGTCAAAGTTGTCACCTTCATAATTTAATAAATATAACATTTTAAAATTTGGGTGTTTTAGAAGATAAATCCGACTAAATGTATTCTTATGAAATATTTAAGATTTTTCTTCATCCTAGTATTTTATTTTTAATTTTTATGCTACAAATATGTATATTTAATAATTATACAAAAATGTTGTAGTAATTATTTTATTAAGAGAAATATCAAATAAATGGTTATAAAAATAGTAAAATTAATATTATATGAAATGTTAAATGTGCTCCACTAATTTTATAGATTACTATGACATGTTATAAACCTATTAAATATTGTATTTTGAATATATCCCTTGTGTGGAGTATATTTAAATTTAAATAAATGAATAGTGTCAAAATTGACACTATTGTTATTTTATAAAAATAACATATTATTAAATTGTTTAAAAATCATAAAAATATTTAAAAATTATAAATTGAAATTTATATAGTCTAAAATTTCATAAATTATCTAATTATGGATAATTCATAGCACATAAGTAATTATTTATAATAATTTAAAATTTAGAATTTTATTACCACAAATAAAATTTAATAGAATAAATAAGGATAAATCTAGTTGATAATGTTTAAAATAAATTCCCTACATGTCTAAATTTTATTGGTTGATGATATTAAAACCCTATCACATCTAAACATCGAATATGAGTCATTTTTTGAGGTTTTTAAGTGGTTTTGGAATTTATTATAAATTAATATTTCTTATAATTCCAAAGGTGCCCCTCTCCTCCCTTATAAAAGGGCACCTCCTCCCTCTCCTCCTCACACCATTTTGAGCATTTAAGATCAGACAAACTCTACCCATTTCACTTCCCCACTTCCCTAGAAAACATATAGAGGTACTGGTCTTCTCAAAAGACCAACTCTGGTGCCCTAACTTGAAGTTCAAAGGAGGCACTTCGAGAAACAGGTAATACCTTCTACCGATTCATTCAAGTTTCTTTCTTCTTATACTTCCTATTAATTAGTGGTTTTATTATTAAGTAATAACATAAGTATACATAATATAATTATATGTTATTATAAATATGAATAAACCTCATTTCACCTTCTATCCATCCTACGGAAAATGAAATCACCGCGCGTGCGTATGTACGAAATACCGTCTCCACGCCATGGTGTAATCTGTTTTTCCACCACCACCTTACTTGGATGGGTATAATGGGCTAAAGAATAACTATATATTATTATTATAACATTATAATGATTCTAAGATATTATATCATTCACTCCAATTCCATTCAATAAATATGGGAACGATATCATCGCTCGTGCGTACGTACGGATTACCGCCTCCACGATGCGAAGAGATTCATTCTCCATGTTTACCACTCAAGAATGATTATTAAGTATATATAATGAATATTAATTAAATATATGACATGATAAATTTACTGGATGTATGTATATATATATATATACTTCCATTCAAGTCAATAAGGAAAGGAAAACAGTGATCATGCGTATGTACGGCCTACTGTCTCCATGAACGGTGTGTTTCATTTCATTTTTCTATCTATTATATATATATAATGAATATATATGATATATACATTATGTTTTACATTTTGGAAGTATGTTAATCATGATATAAGTAATAATATCAAGAACAACAAGTCGAAACACTTACAACAAATGAAACGATTTTACCCAAAACGCTACTTTAACATGGAATTGACAAATGAACGGGTAATATAAATACCTAAGTGAACCATATACGATATAATAACACTTAATTGGATTTTTTAATAACTTAATGACATTATTTAAATCATTATACAGGAGGTACGGATACATACGAAGCATATCGGACATAAGGTAAGGGAAAATTATTCCAATCCCAGCCTTATCTGAGATTGTTTATTCGTAAGTATTTACTGGGGTTATGTTTATTATCCATGTCCATATGTTCTCAAATTTTATTCATAAAATTTTTAATTTTCTTTCATGTATGTTTAAAATCATTCTTACCATTTTTTTATTTTTACCACATCGTATGGAAGGAATCTTTCTTTTGTTTACTATACGAGGCACTTTTGACTTTTCATACAAAAGTACGAGAAGAATGTTATCTTTAACTTATATGACATGAACGAATTTTTACAGTTTCATAATGCCTCATTTTCATGAAGCATACTCTATAAGATTTTATGACTATTTTCAACAAAATACTTTTCATTTAAAATTGCATGGAATTTTGTGAAAAGAAAATTATTTTGAAGAAGAAAGGATATTTTCCTCAAGAATTCATTTCAAGTGTTTTATCAAAACCATTTTCCATCTAAGATGACATTATTTCATATGTGTATGTTTCATGTATAATGTCTCTATGATTTACATGGTTTCACTTTTCTTATGATGAAATATCCATTTGTTTTATATGGATTATGTGATGATGGGACGATGTTTGTGAAACCCATTTTATTCTTTGGGTTAGGATGAATGTTTGAAGTTTATTTTGTGGCACAAGTAAGAATGATTTCATTATGAGATGGGTGGGACCAATATCTCCCTCCAATGCATTGGGTAAAGATTTATATCTCATGAGATAGACATGGATGTAATGGTAATTTAATCTGTTTCAGTATTACATGATTGGAACGAGGAGTGAACTCGATATAGAATGGGACTTTGTCCACTAAGATGGTCTTGGCAGCAATGCCTTGGCTACTATGGAAATCATAACATGTGCTTAATGGATGCCAGAATTACATGTTTTATTACCATTCTAGTTTATCATGATTAATTTTCCTTTATGATCTATGCCTTTTGTACTTCCAAGATTTATTTCGTTGCTCGTGATTTTGATGTTTAGATTTTATGTTCAAGTTTTTTCATTAAAATGTTTATGGATTGTTTTATGTTCTCTATGCTTACCCTTACTGAGCATTTGAGCTCACCCTTTATATGTTTTCTTTTCCCCAAGACTTAAAGAAAGGTTTTAGATAAGAAAACAAAAGGGGAGGGTCTTTATGGGAGATATTGAAGATTAGTCACCATGATTAGAAGACTATTTTCTGAGTTTCCAAAGACACTAAACTATTACGGTCCTTGTGTGTCTGTTTTCGTTATGTATTAAGTATTTTGCAAAAGTAATGTAATTTCCATGTACTTCAATCTTTAGGTCTCTATAGTTGGTATCAGAGGAAATTTTAGTTAACCTTTGGAAACTAGGATGTGAAAACATTAGTGATATCCCTGGAGATATTTCTATGGTATGTCTAGGGATGTCCCTAAGGTTAAGTATACGTATAGGTTATAGTCCTAGAATTGTGCTAACGATCTTAGAATTTATCCTACGATGTAATATATGGATGGTACTACCTATTTATTATTATTTATTCCTCTCACACTATTCTTTTTGGGTTTTAGAAAATGGCTGGAAATAGGAAGATTCACGATAATGGAGGATATGATGGACAATGGAATGATATTTTTCATGAGAAACCAAATGAAACAGGATTTGGAAGTCCAAAAATAGTTATTATGCCTAATACTAAATCTCATAATATGATCAATAATCTCAACTTTGGTATGTTTCCCGACACAGCTAATAAGTGAGAGATGGAGTTTCATGATGATCATAGAGGAAAAAAAGTTCAATTTCTCTCATGTAAATCATGTGGGAAGAGGCATCAAGGAGAATGTTTCAAAGGAACCGGAAGATGCTTTGGGTGTGGAAAAGAAGGACATAAATCCAAGAAGTGCAAAGGAAAAGGTTCAGTTAACACCATGGAGAAGGATAATGGTATTGCTATGTCATCAAGAATGATTAGATGTTTTAAATGTGGAATGTATGGGTATTATGCAAACCAATTCCCTAAGGGAAAATCTCATTAATAGAATCAGCATGGTCATATGGGTAGTATTTATGTGGATGATGATGAGGAGACTATAAATGATATATGAGATAAAATAAGTGTTGAAGCTTGTTCAATGTTTTAAGAAGGTAGTGGAATGATTGTATGTTTATTAAGAGTTATGTTGTATAGGTAATTTAATGGTACTATGGAATAAAGAAACAACTAAGTATTGTTACACTATTTTTTTTCTAAAGTATTTGAAAGTAAATGTTGAATGGTACTGGTAACTATGGATGGTTATTCAGATATTTTTGGAAAGGAGATGATATGCGCATAATGAAAGGATGGAGAGAAAATGAAATTTTCATAGTGTTCAGGAGATCATGACTGATATAAGGACAAAGTGATATCAAGGTTTGAGTATATAGAAATTTTGGGATTTTGGTATGTGGAATGAATTAACTTTTGACAGCATTCAGGTTTTCGCTAAGGTTCTATGGTAATTTATCTTTCAAAAGAATACATGATTAAGGTATTCACATGTTTGGAATATGACCAAAAAGATATATCTTATGATATATGGGAGACAAATGATGGTATTCACATGTTTGGTATATGACCTCTCTAGTAATCATTTTCTTTATACTATGAGATTGGACAGATGTATTTTGGATAAGCCTAATGATTGGAATGGATGATGTTGGACATAAGATAATATTCTTTAAGGATAGAACATGTTTTTAGATATTATTTCTAGAATGTTATAGTTGTAGAGAAAGTAAAACCCATAGGATGAGTGACAACCCGTCACGTTGGACAAGGATGTGGGAATTGAACTAACAACCGAAGTGTGACAGGCCTTTATCTTCTACCACTAGCCTACAAGAAGTCCCTGGTTAGTAAAAAATAGTTTTATTTTACTAAGCTCTATGATAGATGAAGTATAAGTCCATTTTTGGAATGATGTACGATTAATCTCACCATAGATGGACTTATGTATATAACTATTGTGAACCATTGGTTTGAGACATATGGAATGACCCATCATGATATCACATGATCTGCTAACACTTCACGAATGACAAATTCAACTTTATTTCTTTAAGAGATGAAGTGGAAATTGTTCATGGAACGAACAACGGTGAGATTATATCGAAATACAGTAAGCATTTCTTCTAATTAAAATTCTTCAACATTAGGGAAATGATCTTGAAAACCATAAATGTTGTCCAAGTGACCTTATATCTGATGAATCAGATGCTACCTTAGATCATCACAAATTTATGGCTTTGTGATTTGTTGGCTTTTTCATAGCCATGTTCTCTACCACTCTCCATCAGAACATGATGGTTAGATTTCTCTTCCATATCCTTATTTTCACCTATGTGGAAACACAGTGCTGAGTTAATTTGGTTGAAAGTTTTGATTCTAACTTCCCTTTTTAAAATGAAGTTTTAGTATTCATTTTTATGATGTGGGTTTCTATTAAAACTTTCGAGTAGTAAACCATTTAAATCTCTGACGAATTTCGAGGGTGAAATTCATTTCAAGGGGGGTAGAATGTAACACCCCGAGATTTTATGAAGAATGTTTTTTTAATTTCGTTGATGTATGGTGTTGTACGCTACACTAAAATTATATTGTGCTATACGTGACACCGTATTATCTTGCAGTATATGCAACACTATTCTTAGCTTGTGTTACACACAATTTCAAGTTCATTTTGTAGAAATTATTATACGCAACATTAAGTATAGATTTTTTTTAATTTATAAATGAAATAAGTTTTAAATTTTGTTATACACAACACCAAAGGGAGATTTCACTACACACAACCCTGGCCTGGCTTGCATTACATGAAATCGCAACCTTCCTCGATAGCGTGTGTTGTACGCAATATCAGGTTTCACTAAACAACAATATTTGGTTATAATATTATAACGAACTAGCCATTATGAATAGTATTAACTAAATTTGTAATTTTATAACATTATTATTCATCTTACTCATTTTATAGAACATGGTATGAGAATAAAATAAAATTTTCGGGTAAAATATGTATTTTTAAAAAAATGCAGTTTTGCCGCCTTTTGATGGCGCACCCACATTAAATCTAGTTTTTGACATTTTTATAAGTAAAATTTAAAAAAATAAAATTATTCTTTGGAATCAAGTTATAAAACTTTAACTTGGATAAATTTTTCATTTTATTCTGATAACTTTCATATTTTAATGAATAGTAAAAACACGGTATATTTTAATTAAAAAGAACTTTTTTCCATCGTAATAATTTATATGGTTAAATTATAATATTTAATGGTTTTAAAGTAAAAATAGAATATATTTTTACCATTTAATATAATTTATGTCATTAGTATTGATTTTACATTGAATTCGTAGGTTAATTCAATTCACTCATTTGCAATGTTTTAATCAAAAACCCAATTTCTTTCGACAACGGGATAAATTTTAATTTAATTTCTGCAAATTCTATGTATTGAATTTGGAAAAATTCATTACATATTTAAAATAAGTGGGTCCAAATTATATTAATATACTACTTTTTATTTTTGGGTATTTTGAATAGTAACTACGGTAAATTTTATTTACCATAGTACAAGGTAAATCGGGTAATTAAGGGTAAATATAATATTATAAAATTACCCTAAAACTTTTCTTAATACAATTGGATGATTATATTTCGTCCTAAGTCATATTTAGGTCGAAATGGAATCCATTATAACCCACTTGGAGGTGATTAAGACCTTTAGATTATTTTATTTAAAGGAAAGTGAAATATGTCTCACTCAAACTTTAATAATTAAAGTATTTTTAATATAAGGTTATACAGAATATATGTCACGACCCGCCTTCACCAAAAGGAGGGAAGGGTCAGCAGATTGCCAGGCCCTTCCTTCTTTATGTTGAAGGAGAGATAATGACCCCCGAAACCCGCCTTCAATAGGTCCCGGAGTGGCGACTAGCACCAAGGGTATAGAAAATTCTCGCAAATGGAAGGCATTACCCTTTTTATCTTATAGGATCGAAAGATAAGGAGAAGAAAACCCAACAACACCAAGGTAGAAAGAAAAGTAAAAACAAAAGTAAACCATTCCGACATGCATGTTCAAAAGTGAAAGCCACAAAGTGAAAAAAAGGGGACTACAAGGTAAGTACCAAAGAGAAAAAGAGAAACAACTGCAACTGCTCCAAAAGTCCGAGCTAGTAAGGTCCTGCGTGATCCCCGAAGTCCTCCTGGAAACCTGAAAGCAGTTTTATATACATAGGGTGAGTATACAAGTACACTCAGTAGGGAAAACCAAGACTCTCGTGCACAAGTGGGGGAACGTACTAAAGTCCCGTGAGAAAAGAGTAAACCAAACACCTAACAAGGAAAACTATCCATCCCAGGCCTCACCAAGGCTCACTCCCCAAATAACGCAAGTTAAGTAATATATATATAATAATATCACATCGATGTTTGGGTACCCCGTGCCACTTTCCCACTGGTTATTGAGACATCCTACGCATCGGACCAATCCCGCCATTCTTACCGCAGTCCCACTGCCACACCCGCCCGCACACACCTGGGCCACAACCACACGCAGTCCCACTGCCGAAATCCCGCCCGCACACACCTAGGCCACAACTGTCACATGTAACCATGCCTACAAACACCTAGGCCAGAACAACCACCGCCACGCCCGAAGGCACCTGGGCTAAAGGATCCACTGCCATGCCCGAAGACACCTGTGCCACATCCCGAAGACACTTGGGAAACCACCTGCCGCACACACATGGCTAACCACCACAACACCCCGCCCGATGGTTCTTGGGCTAATAATGGACTTCAAGCCATCACAGCCTGCCCGAAGGTACTTGGGCTATCCGGGAAACGGAGCAGAAAAGGAGCTAATAACCAGCCACTAGGGATAGTGTTGGGAAAAACACCCCTCCCCCATAAATGGGGGTGTTCGGCACTAAGTGCTCAACTTGGGTGGGGCGCGAATAAGAAACACAAAGCTACAAGTATTGATATAGGTAACAAACACTCACCCAAAACTTAGGTTTTCCTAGCCAACCTACAGAACACAACACCACTGCGTCCGAGTCACAATTCACAACCCTTGCCCACAAAACCATTTGTCCCATTCTTGTTTCACGTTCAGTTAAAATGTTCAAATGACTTTAAGCACTACTGGGAAACTACCATAAGCATAAACAAAGAAAGTGTCAAAAGCATGGATCAACCAAAACACTCACACCCGGTTCTGCCAACAGAGGATCTCTCCCCAATTTGTGATAAAAAAACTCACAACCACCGAAACCACACCAACAGGAGATCCCATCCCCCAAATTCACAAAACCACTGAGATTATAAAAGAATAGGGGATCCCATCCCCTCCCACATTTCCAGTAATCGGCCCGAAAGGAAAACAACCAACCACCACTACCAACACAAGTCAGGGATTTTCAGATATAAACGACTTAACACACTCCATGATTTCAAATTCCTTGTGTTCTAATCGGGAGTTATCACAGAAGGGCTGATCCTGGTGCTTTCAATTATTCAGCCGAATATACGTGATTAACCAATTTCACAGTAGGAGTCCACAATTTCAGCAACCCATTTAAAACATCACTAGGGGATTCATCAGTGCACATACAACGACCACCAACGGTCTCAATTTTCAGAAAACATGAACCAGCACAACTAAAAGGATGATCACAAGATAAAGCATAACAACGATCACAACCCCTTCCCCTTCTTTCTTTAGAACTTTGTTTATTATCTTCATTAGGGTTTGGTTCAACCAATTCTAGAGGAACAAAAATAACGCCCACCCCGCATGATACACAAAAGTGAGAGACGAGAGAAATTCTCTACTTGCTGATAGATGATCGATGTTTAGGCTGGGGGCGCGGAACTTTACGGATAACGACGCGGCGGTCCCGATGCACCAGAAGAGCCACGATCGAAGAAGGGGGAAACCACGGCCTAAGCCTTAATTTATAAGAGCCAGGGACGGTTGTGGTGAAAACGTGAAACCGCGTAAGACGTGGGAGTCGTGGGTTGACCACGTGGCTTGACTCATCATTAAAGGTGCTGAGTGGTTTAAACCGACTCATGAGTCGATTCAGTATCTAATTAAAACTTTTGTGCGCGTTACTGGAACAACTTGGCAAGGCCGGGTGACGTCGGCCGGTTCCGCCGATCGGTCTCACCGATCGGTCTCACCGATCGGTCTCACTGATTGGTCTCACCGATCGGCACCCCTTAAGGATCCGGATTTTAGCAAAGGAAGGGACCAAGGGGGTCTGGGTCATCACATCAGATACCTCTTAAACGATTCTCGTCCGCGAGAATCACAACAAACCAGAAGGAAAGAGAGGGTCCGAACAACCTTCTTCAAAAGATACCTCTTAGGAGTGAACCCCTGCTCACTAAAAACACTCCCCTGTCAAGAACTAAGCAATATAACACGCCAAACCGCCCGGTCATGTGGGTTTGGGGAGTTTCCCTCCCCCATGTCAAGATATTATCTGCTTTGGGTGGCACTGACTCGCCCGCACTGGTTTAATCGCATCCACCTTAATGCGTCTTGATTAGGGGTCGGGTTCCCTCTTCCCTTTAGTCGGGGCTTTTCACACATAACAGAGGAAATAAACCAGTACATTTCATAGCCAAAGGTCAAACGTTCTACCACAACAGGTACAAAAGGAACGAAGCTCAAAAAAACTCGGGGTATTGGGCACGCATATGTGCTTACCTTTCCCACGTACTCTCCTCGAGCCCTCCATGTCTCCACAACACACGAACCAAGGGAATAGCTCGCCCACGAAGAACCTTCTCTTTGCGATCCTCGATCATCACTGGTTTTTCCACAAAGGTTACGTCATCCTCGATGTCCAGTTCACCCTAATCAAGGACGTGTGAATCATCGTGAAGATAACGACAGAGCTGGGATACATGAAAGACATCATCTATCCTTAGCAGTGGCGGAGGTAACGCTAGCTGATAATCCACTTCGCTGACCCGCCGTAACACTTCGAAGGGTCCGACGAATCTGGGGGAAAGCTTACTCCCCTTGCCGAACCTCCGTTGCCCACGCCGCGGGGAGACCTTCAAGAACACGTGGTCTCCAACCTCAAACTCTAAGGTCCTTCTCCTGGTATCAGCATACGACTTCTGTCGATCCTGGGCCGCCTTCATCCTTTCCCGTATGAGCTGAATCTTCTCTGTCGTGTTCTGAACTACCTCCGGGCCAAGGATGCATGCCTCTCCTACTTCGGTCCAACACACAGGTGAACGGCATGGCCTCCCGTACAAAGCCTCAAACGGGGCCATACCGATGGTAGAGTGGTAGCTATTATTGTAGGAAAACTCTACTAGAGGCAAGTATCGCACCCATGACTCCCCTGAGTCCAGAACACATGCCCCTATCATATCCTCCAAGGTCTGGATGGTTCGCTCCGTTTGTCTATCTGTCTGGGGATGGAAAGCAGTGCTAAGGCGTAACTGGGTGCCAAACGCATGCTGCAATCCTCTCCAGATTCGTGAGGCAAACCATGCATCCCTATCCGAGACTATAGACCTCGGAACTCCATGCAACCGCACCACCTCATTCACGTACTTTCGTGCCAAAGCATCCACAGTACTTGACTCCCTGATTTCCAGAAAGTGAGCCGATTTCGTCAACCTGTCCACCGCCACCCAAATGGCGTCGCACCCTCCTTGGACCTTGGGTAGTCCCGTGACGAAATCCATTGAGATGTCGTCCCACTTCCACTCGGGAACAGCTAAAGGCTGCAGTAGGCCGCCTGGAACCCGGTGTTCAGCCTTCACTTGCTGACATACTAAGCATTTAGCCACGAATTCTACCACCGCTCGCTTAACTCCGGGCCACCAGAACTGCCTTTTCAGCCCCTGGTACATCTTGGTAACTCCTGGGTGCACCGCTAGGGGTGAGTTGTGGAACTCACTGAGAACCTTTCCACGCATCACTCTTGGAACAAACAACCTTTTCTGGAAAAGCATCCGGTGCTGACCGTCCTCTATCCATTCTCTTGGAGCATCGTCCTGGTCAACCCGATCACGCATCACTTCGCACTCGGGGTCTCCCCACTGAGACTCCTCCACTTGTCAAAACAGAGATGACTGCACTATCATCTGATATAGGCAGCCTCTGCCACTATCCATTTTCACATTCAGGTGTAAGGCAGCCAACTCCTCCATTGCCTTCCAGGCATTTTCCGACTCTCGGACCGCATCCTTCTGCGTCCTCCTGCTCAAGGCATCGGCCACCACATTGCCCTTTCCCTCAGTATAATATATTTCAAAGTCGTAGTCCTGGAGGAACTCCACCCATCTCCGCTGTCGCAAGTTCAAGTCCCGCTGGGAGAAGATATACTTCAAGCTTTTGTGATCTGTGAAGACCACAAAGCATTCCCCGATGAGGTAGTGCCGCCATAACTTTAGCGCAAAAACGACTACTGCAAGCTCCAGGTCATGGGTGGCGTAGTTACGCTCATGGGGGCGTAGCTTCCTGGACCCGTAAGAGATCACCCCTTGTTGCTGCATCAACACGCATCCCAGGCCCTGTCCTGAAGCATCACAAAATACCTCATAGGCCATCCCTTCTTCTGGTAATCTCAACACTGGGGCACTAACCAGCTTTTCTTTTAGGTAGCTGAAGGACGACTCGCACTGCTCGCTCCACACGAAAACCTGGTCCTTCTTGGTCAAAGCCATCAAAGGGGCTGCTACTCGGGAGAAGTTGGGTACGAATCTCCGATAGTAACCTTCCAGTCCGAGGAAACTCCGGACTTCCGCCACATTCTTGGGTGCTGCCCAAGAGACAACTGCCTCAACCTTTGATGGGTCGACTGCTACCCCCTGCTCAGACACTACGTGCCTGAGGAAGTGTACTTCTCGTGCCCAGAACTTGCACTTTGACAACTTCCCGTAGAGCTGGTGCTGTCGTAGGACTTCCAAACCTGTCCTCAAGTGCTCTGCATGGTCCTTTTCTGACCTTGAATAGATCAGGATATCGTCGATGAATACCACCACAAACCGATCCAGGTACTCCTGAAAGATGGAGTTCATAAGCCCCATGAACACGGCTGGGGCGTTCGTAACACCAAAGGGCATGACCACGAACTCGAAGTGCCCATACCTGCACCTGAACGCTGTCTTCGGGATGTCACTCTCTTTCACCCTCAGCTGGTGGTACCCAGACTGCAGGTCGATCTTCGAGAACCATCCTGCCCCTTTCAGCTGGTCAAAAAGATCATCTATCCTCGGAAGAGGGTAGCGATTCTTGATCGTCACCTGATTCAACCTCCTGTAGTCGATGCACAACATGAGGCCACCATCTGCCTTCCTTGCGAACAAGACCGGAGCACCCCACGGTGACGCACTTGGACGAACATAACCTCTCTTCATCAGATCGTCAATCTGTACCCGCAACTCCCGTAGCTCTGAAGGTGCCATCCGGTAAGGATCCATCGAGATTGGTCGAGAGCCGGGCTGCAGGTCTATCCCGAACTCGATATCACGTCGAGGGGGTAGAGTCGTCACCTCCTCAGGAAAGATGTCCATAAACTCACGGACGATCTCTGGCACTTCCACCATTTCTGCATCTACTGATTCTACCATCAGTTCGGTCAACAAAGAGAGGAGAGGTTCCTCCCTCCTGTTTCCCTTCGGACAGCTTCGCTCGCCGGTGAAGGTAACACGCTGGCCGTCCAATCCTGAGAACACCACCCTTCTTTGGAAACAGTCGATGACGGCGCACACAGAAAATAGCCAGTCGATGCCTAGGATGACATCATATGGCTGAATCTGTAGAAGAAGGAGATCCCTAACCGACTGATGTGGCCCCAACATCAGTCTACATCCCCGACAAACGAACTGCAAGTCAGTCTGACCTCCAACTGGTGTGCTCAACATCAGGGGCACTGGAAGTCTCTCGGCATCTAGACCCAAGGCACGGGCTAGACTGGGTGCAACAAAGGAGTGTGAAGCTCCGGTATCGAACAAAGCATAAGCAAGAGTGCTAAACACATTGATCGTACCTCAAACAACCTCTGGCCCTGTTGGAACTGTTGCCTCTGCGGCGTGTAGCTGTCCACGCCCAGCTCCCCTGCCCCTCGGCTGTCGGCCACCTCCCCGACCACGCCCTGGTCGAGGTCCCTGGGGAGCGCCCTGAAGTCGGCCTCCTCCTCCTATGTCTATCTGCGGAGGAGCGGGAGCTCGCTGTCCCTGCTGCTGCTGTCGGAAGGGTCTGGCTGGAAACTGCTGCTGCGGTGGATGCTGGGGATGACTGCCACTGCTTTACTGCACCCGATCGGGGAACTGACTCCGGAGATGTCCAGGGATCCCGCAGATGAAGCACCGTGGTCCCGAGCCTGAAGGGAAAGAACGTGGGCCAGGGGATCGAAACTGAAACTGATGTGGTCTGCTCCCTGCGGGTCGGAACCTGGAGGGTCCCGATGCTGGAGGCCTGGTGCTGACGGCCTTCCCCTTCGATGGTCCCAGCTGGATCCCTTCTCGTGACACTCCACCCAGAGCATGCATCCTTTCCACCACTTCGGCCTTCTTCTAAACCTCTAAGTATGTCGAAAGGGTAAAGGGGGCGACAGCATACTGGAGGGAGGGTCGGAGCGCCTCCTCCAAACGTCTTGCCCGAGACTCCTCATCAGGAAAGAGGTCCGGAGCAAAACGTAGGAGGTCCTGGAACTTGATTCCAAGTTCCCTCACGGACATGCTCCCCTGCTAGAGGGAGAGTAGCTCATGCCTCTTCTCTGCCTTCATTGTCGAGGAGAGGAACTCCGCCCGGAACTCCTTCTCGAAATCCGCCCAAGAAACCTCAGACTCTTTCCTATTCCCCAGGTGAAGCATCCACCACTGACGTGCCGCTCCTCGCATCTGGCTAACAGCCAGAGGAACCCAGTACTCGGTCGGGGCCCGAATCAGGCTGAAGGCTATAACTAACTCCTCTATCCAGCCTTCCATCTTCATATCGGAGGTGCTGCCCTCATACTTCTCGAGGGCCTGTCGCTGGAAGTCTCAAAGAGTCTTCTTCCACTGGTCATCCTCTTCCTCTCGCTCAGCTCTCTGCCGATTGGCCAAAGTAGTCTCAGGGGCCTCGATCGCCTGTACCACACGAGGTCTCCTTCCAGGTGCCATCGCTGCAAGGTAAACAAGGAATGCCTAAGCCCAAGCAGTGCAGAATATCGTTCTTAAAACTTCTTAAGATTTAATTTATTATTAATTCCCAAGACATCCCAGAAACACAAGAACACAAGTCATTATGATGCATGTACCTTTCCTAGGGTCTCTACCTTGCAATCAGTGTGGCCTCACTTGGTCGTTAGGTAGGTCCAGGGTCCTTGCATCGGATCACGGGGGGCCCTAAAATCCCATGTCCTAGCCGGTCTTCCCTGGCCCAATTCACGCTCCAAGGTCACCCAACAACGTTGCCTTACCATCCCATGCAATCCTCACTGTGCCTAACTCCAGACTCCGTCCTATCTCTCAACCAGCCTCTGATACCATTCTGTCACGACCCGCCTTCACCAAAAGGAGGAAAGGGTCAGCAGATTCCCAGGCCCTTCCTTCTTTAAGTTGAAGGAGAGATAATGACCCCCGAAACCCGCCTTCAATAGGTCCCGGAGTGGCGACTAGCACCAAGGGTATAGAAAATTCTCGCAAATGGAAGGCATTACCCTTTTTATCTTATAGGATCGAAAGATAAGGAGAAGAAAACCCAACAACACCAAGGTAGAAAGAAAAGTAAAGCCAAAAGTAAACCATTCCCACATGCATGTTCAAATGTGAAAGCCACAAAGTGAAAAAAAGGGGACTACAAGGTAAGTACCAAAGAGAAAAAGAGAAACAACTGCAACTACTCCAAAAGTCCGAGCTAGTAAGGTCCTGCATGATCCCCGAAGTCCTCCTGGAAACCTGAAAGCAGTTTTATATACGTAGGGTGAGTATACAAGTACACTCAGTAGGGAAAACCAAGAATCTTGTGCACAAGTGGGGGAACGTACTAAAGTCCCGTGAGAAAAGAGTAAACCAAACAGCTAACAAGGAAAACTATCCATCCCAGGCCTCACCAAGGCTCACTCCCCAAATAACGCAAGTTAAGTAATATATATATAATAAGAGCACATCGATGTTTGGGTACCCCGCGCCACATTCCCACTGGTTATTGAGACATCCTACGCATCGGACCAATCCCGCCATTCTTACCGCAGTCCCACTGCCACACCCGCCCGCACACACCTGGGCCACAACCACACGCAATCCCACTGCCGAAATCCCGCCCGCACACACCTGGGCCACAACTGTCACATGTAACCATACCTGCAAACACCTAGGCCAGAACAACCACCGCCACGCCCGAAGACACCTGGGCTAAAGGATCCACTGCCACGCCCGAAGACACCTGGGCCTCATCCCGAAGACACTTGGGAAACCACCTGCGTCACGACCCGCCTTCACCAAAAGGAGGGAAGGGTCAGCAGATTTCCAGGCCCTTCCTTCTTTAAGTTGAAGGAGAGATAATGACCCCCGAAACCCGCCTTCAATAGGTCCCGGAGTGGCGACTAGCACCAAGGGTATAGAAAATTCTCTCAAATGGAAGGCATTACCCTTTTTATCTTATAGGATCGAAAGATAAGGAGATGAAAACCCAACAACACCAAGGTAGAAAGAAAAGTAAAGCCAAAAGTAAACCATTCCCACATGCATGTTCAAAAGTGAAAGCCACAAAGTGAAAAAAAAGGGGACTACAAGGTAAGTACCAAAGAGAAAAAGAGAAACAACTGCAACTGCTCCAAAAGTCCGAGCTAGTAAGGTCCTGCGTGATCCCCGAAGTCCTCCTGGAAACCTGAAAGCAGTTTTATATACGTAGGGTGAGTATACAAGTACACTCAGTAGGGAAATCCAAGACTCTCGTGCACAAGTGGGGGAACGTACTAAAGTCCCGTGAGAAAAGAGTAAACCAAACACCTAACAAGGCAAACTATCCATCCCAGGCCTCACCAAGGCTCACTCCCCAAATAACGCAAGTTAGGTAATATATATATAATAAGAGCACATCGATGTTTGGGTACGCCGCGCCACTTTCCCACTGGTTATTGAGACATCCTACGCATCGGACCAATCCCGCCATTCTTACCGCAGTCCCACTGCCACACCCGCCCGCACACACCTGGGCCACAACCACACGCAGTCCCACTGCCGAAATCCCGCCCACACACACCTGGGCCACAACTGTCACATGTAACCATACCTGCAAACACCTAGGCCAGAACAACCACCGCCACGCCCGAAGACACCTGGGCTAAAGGATCCACTGCCACGCCCGAAGACACCTGGGCCTCATCCCGAAGACACTTGGGAAACCACCTGCCGCACACACCTGGACAACCACCACAACACCCCGCCCGATGGTTCTTGGGCTAATAATGGACATCAGGCCATCACAGCCTGCCCGAAGGTACTTGGGCTATCCGGGAAAGGGAGCAGAAAAGGAGCTAATAACCAGCCACTAGGGATAGTGTTGGGAAAAACACCCTTCCCCCATAAATGGGGGTGTTCGGCACTAAGTGCTCAACTTGGGTGGGGCGCGAATAAGAAACACAAAGCTACAAGTATAGATATAGGTAACAAACACTCACCCAAAACTTAGGTTTTCCTAGCCAACCTACAGAACACAACACCACTGCGTCCAAGTCACAATTCACAACCCTTTCCCACAAAACAATTTGTCCCATTCTTGATTCACGTTCAGTTAAAATTTTCAAATGACTTTAAGCACTACTGGGCAACTACCATAAGCATAACCAAAGAAAGCGTCAAAAGCATGGATCAACCAAAACACTCACACCCGGTTCTGCCAATAGAGGATCTCTCCCCAATTTGTGATAAAAAAAACTCACAACCACCGAAACCACACCAACAGGAGATCCCATCCCCCAAATTCACACAACCACCGAGAGTATAAAAGAACAGGGGATCCCATCCCCTCCCACATTTCCAGCAATCGGCCCGAAAGGAAAACAACCAACCACCACTACCAACACAAGTCAGGGATTTTCAGATATAAACGACTTAACACACTCCATGATTTCAAATTCCTTGTGTTCTAACCGGGAGTTATCACAGAAGGGCTGATCCTGGTGCTTTCAATTATTCAGCCGGATATACGTGATTAACCAATTTCACAGCAGGAGTCCACAATTTCAGCAACCCATTTAAAACATCACGAGGGGATTCATCAGTGCGCATACAACGACCACCAACGGTCTCAATTTTCAGAAAACATGAACAAGCATAACTAAAAGGATGATCACAAGATAAAGCATACCAACGATCAAAACCCCTTCCCCTTCTTTCTTTAGAAATTCATTTCTTATCTTCATTAGGGTTTGGTTCAACCAATTCCAGAGGAACAAAAATAACGCCCACCCCGCATGATACACAAAAGTGAGAGATGAGAGAAATTCCCTACTTGCTGATAGATGATCGATGTTTAGGCCGGGGGCACGGAACTTTACGGATAACGACGCGGTGGTCCCGATGCACCAGAAGAGCCACGATCGAAGAAGGGGGAAACCACGGCCTAACCCTTAATTTATAAGAGCCAGGGACGGTTGAGGTGAAAACGCGAAACCGCATAAGACGTGGGAGTCGTGGGTTGACCACGCGGCTTGACTCATCATTAAAGGTGTTGAGTGGTTTAAACTGACTCATGAGTCGATTCAGTATCTAATTAAAACTTTTGTGCGCGTTACTGGAACAACTTGGCAAGGCCGGGTGACGTCGGCCGGTTCCGCCGATCAGTCGCACCGATCGGTCTTACTGATCGGTCTCACCGACCGGTCGCACCGATCGGTCTCACCGATCGGTCTCACCGATCGGCCTCACCGATCGGCCTCACCGATCGGCCTCACCGATCGGGCGCACCGATCGGCCTCACCGATCGGGCGCACCGATCGGTCTCACCGATCGGCACCCCTTAAGGATCCGGATTTTGGCAAAGGAAGGGACCAAGGGGGGTCTGGGTCATCACAATATAAATTAGGTTATAAATAATCATTTGAAATATGAAATGTTTTTCTTTATCATGGTAATTTATTTTTAATTTTTAAGAGTTATTTAATTACCTTATTAGCTTCTACATTAATGATGCATAAATTATTTATTTAGTAAAAAAATCAATAATATTGTTTTTATTGAAATAGTAATACATATTAAAGGGATCACAAACCTAACCAAAAGTTATTGGTAGTGTATATATACACCATAATCATCCAATGACCGAATATATGACCCTTTTGAGTCTAATAAAAGTGATTATGACACTTATATTATTTTATTTTACATGATGTCAAAGGTGTCACCTTAATAATTTAATAAATATAACATTTTAAAATTTGGGTGTTTTAGAATATAAATCGGACTAAATGTATTATTATGAAATATATAAGATTTATATTCATCCTAGTATTATATTTTTAATTTTTATGCAACAAATATGTAAATTTAATAATTATAAAAAAATGTTGTAGTAATTATTTTATTAAGAGAAATATCAGATAAATGGTTTTACAAATAGTAAAATAAATATTATATGAACTATTTAATGTTCTCCACTAATTATTTATATTACTATGACATGTTAGGAATCTATTAAATATTTCAGTTATAATATATCCTCTATTTAGAGTTTATGGAAATTCAAATAAATGAATAGTGTCAAAATTGACACTATTGTTCTTTTATAAAAATAACATTTTATTAAATTGTTTAAAATCACAAAAATATTTATAAATTATAAATTGAAATTTATATTGTCTAAAATTTCAGAAATGATCTAATTATGGATAATTCATATCACATAAGTAATTATTTATAAAAATTTAATATCTATAATCTTATTACCATAAATAAAATTTAATAGACTAAATAAGGATAAATCTAGTTTATAATGTTTAAAATAAATTCCCTACATGTCTAAATTTTATTTTTTGATGCTATTACAACCCTATCACATATAATATTTTAATATGAGTCTTTTTTGAAGGTTTTTATGTCGGGTTGGAATTTATTATAAGTTAATATTTCTTATAATTCCAAAGGTGCCCCTCTCCTCCTTTATAAAAGGGCACCTCCTCCCTCTCCTCCTCACACCATTGTGAGAATCTAAGCTCATCCAAACTCTGACAATTTCACTTCCCCACTTCCCTAGATAAATTATAGACTTACTGTTCTTCTCAAAACACCAACTCTAGTGCCCTAAGTGGATGTTCAAAGGAGGCACTTTGAGAAAGAGGTAATACCTTCTACCGATTCATTCAAGTTTCTTTCTTCTTATACTTCCTCTTCATTAGTGGTTTCATTATGTAGTAATGACATCAATATCCCTAATATACTGATATGTTATTATAAATATGAAACAACCTCATTTCACCTTCTATCCATCCTATGGAAAATGAAATCACCGTGCGTGTGTACATACGGAATATCGTCTCCACGCTGTGGAGTAATCTGTTTTTCCACCACCACCGTAACTGGATGGGTATAATGGTGTAAAAAATAACTAAATATGATTATTATAAAATCATAATGATTCTAAGATATTATATCATTCACTCCAATTCCATTCAATAAATATGGGAACGATATCATCACTCGTGCGTACGTACGGATTACCGTCTCCACGATGCGATGAGATTCATTCTCCATGTTTACCACTCAAGAAAGATTATTAGTTATATATAATGAATAATAATGAAATATATGGCATGATAATGCTACTGTATTTATTTATATATATATATATACTTCCATTCAATTCAATAGGGAAAGGAAACAGCGTTCATGCGTACGTGTGACCTACCGTCTCCATGAACGCTGTGTTTCATTTCATTTGTCTATCTATTTTATATATAAATATACTGAATATAAATGATATATAAATCATGATTTACATTTTGGAAGTAAGTAAATCATGATATAAGTAAAAATATCAAGAACAATAAGTCAAAACATGTTCAATAAATGAAACTATTTTACCCAAAACGCTACTTTAACATGGAATTGACAAATGAACGAGTAATATAAATACCTAAGTGAACCATATATGATGTAATAACAATTAATATGATTCTTTAATAACTCAATGACATTATTTAAATCATTATACAGGAGTTTCAGATACATACGAAGAATATCATACATAAGGTAAGGGATAATTATTCCAATCTCATTCTTATCCGAGATTGTTTATTCGTAAGTATTTACTGGGGTTATGTTTATTATCCATGTCCATATGTTCTCAAAATGTTTTCATAAAATGTTTACTTTTCTTCCATATAGGTTTAAAGTCATTCTTACCCTTTTTTTACTTTTACCACATCGTATGGAAGGAATCATTCTTTTGTTTACCATATGAGGTACTTTTGACTTTTCCGACAAAAGTACGAGAAGAATGTTATTTTTCAATTATACGGCGTGAATGGTGTTTTATGGTTTCAAAACGCCTCATTCTCATGAAGCTTTCTCTATAATATTTTATGACTATTTTCAACAAAAGACTTTTCTTTTAAAATTTCATGGAATTTTGTGAAAAGAAAATTATTTTGAAGAAGAAAGGATATTTTCCTCAAGAATTCATTTCAAGTGTTTTATCAAAACCATTTTCCATCTAAGATGACATTATTTCATATGTGTATGTTTCAAGTATAATGTCTCTATGATTTACATGGTTTCACTTTTCTTATGATGAAATATCAATTTGTTTTATATGGATTATGTGATGATGGGATGATGTTTATGAAACCGATTTTATTCTTTGGGTTAGGATGAATGTTTTAAGTTTATTTTGTGGCACAAGTAAGAATGATTTCATTATGAGATGGGTGAGACCTATATCTCACTCCAATGCATTGGTTAAATATTTATATCTCATGAGATAGACATTGATGGAACGGTTAGTTAATCCGGTTCTGTATTACAGGACTGGAACGAGGAGTGAACTCGATTCAGAATGGGACTTTGTCCACTAAGATGGTCTTTACAGCAATGTCTCGGATACTATGGAAATCATAACATGTGCTTAATGGATTCCACAATTACATGTTTTATTACCATGCTAGTTTACCATGATTAATGTTCCATTATGATCTATGCCTTGTGTACTTCCAAGATTTATTTCATTGCTCACGATTTTGATGTTTAGATTTTATGTTCATGTTTTTGCATTCAGATGATTATGGATTGTTTTATATTCTCTATGCTTACCCTTACAGAGCATTTGATATCACCATTTATATGTTTTCTATTCCCCAGGATTTAAAGAAAGGTTTTAGGTAAGAAAAAAAAGGGAAGATTTTTATGGGAGATATTGAAGATCATTCACCACGATTAGATGATTATTTTCTGAGTTTCCAAAAACAATAAACCATTACGGTCCTTGTGTGTCTGTTTTCATTATGTATTAAGTATTCTTAAAAAGTAATGTAATGTCCATATACATCAAGATTCGGGTCTCTACAGATATCTACCAAATTGAGTATGACAAGATTTTCTTCGAGGTTTGATCCATAATCATACCATTGAGGGGTTATGTAATTTGGATCAAATAATTTCTCCATTAGATTTTCTCATAGATAACTCAACCTCAAAATTTTGAGGTGGTGTTTGAGTAGTTCTACTAAAATTTCAAAATATGAAAGAATGCTTAGAACCAGAATCAAATAGTATGTTCTCTATTCTTCAATGAATAACCAATGTACCTATCGCCACATATTTGTCTAAATCCACTCCAATGGTAGTGATAACATAATCCCTTTTTTGTTTCCTTGGAGGTTTCTATTGATTATCTCTTACAACCCTCGTTTGGCGTATTGATTTTCAAAATTCCCATATTCCTTTCAGTTGAAACACTACGCTACTGGCTGAGCATTGATATGAACCTTCCATTATTATACCACATTAGTGGAATTACTCATGTCTCTTCAATATTTCTTTTCTAGATGCCTCATTCTTCCACATTTGAATCATTTCATGGTTCCGTTTAAATATTTTTCATAATGCTTCATCCCACAATAATGAAAGGTGGGATATTCTATATTCTTTCAATAAATGGATTTATTTTCTAATCCACCCATTTTAGAATACTTTTTAGGCATTTTTCACTAGGCCCATGAGACCACTAAGAGTATATAATCCTTATTTCATACATGAGGTCACAATGGAAAATCTCTTCGTAACTATTGATGTCTTGAATCACCAATGATTTTCATAGACAAAACTTTAGTTTCTTAAATAATATATCCACCTTTTTTTCAGTGTTCATGACAAAGTCGTAGGCATGTCTTTCAGGGCTTGTAATTTTTTCTTCATACACCTCGATAAATCTCATCTTCATTTTTTTTAGTATGAGGAACCCTCTTTCAATATTGAGATGGGGGATTCTGGGAAAATATATATTGAAAATAATTATCTTGAATTTCTCTGAAACCATGGAACCAATTTCCCTCTTGGACTTCATAGTTTTGATCGGTTTCCACCACTGGTCATCTTACCCATCAAAATGATAGACCAACAGCACAAAATAATCTTCTTCTGAGAACCAAAGGATAGATAATATCTTTTTAATGAAGTATATCCATTATTCCATGGCAACAGGATAAGAAGATCCACTAAAAATGGGATTTCTTTTCTGTAATAAGGATTCAATGTAAATGTTCTCTTTCTTTAGTTAAGAAGTGAATTCCACACTATTTTAGTTATTATTCATTGCATGGGCTAGTTGATAAAGTAATATCATAAATTATTTTAGCACCAATTCTCGTTATATTTTTATTTCATTAGAGAAGTCATCGCATTTCCTACCACATTGATTGTTAGAACATGTTCTTCTATTTCCAACCCTTTCCTAAGAGAAATATTGTGAAATTCGGGGGCTTGAATACTGATCTAATAAGAATAAAAATTTATATTTAAACATAAAATTGTGAACACATAAATGAAAAGAATATCCTCACTTTTAATTCCCTATGTTTCAATCTAGGCTATCCATAATCAGTTTCTTGACATATATTCTTACAAAAAGTTTCTTTGTTCCCTTCGAAATGGTTCATAATGAGCATATGAATTTACCAAACCATATCCCTCTAAAGGTTCAAACAAGGTACGTATTAAGGCCACTTATTAGGTACCAACTATAGAGATGTTATTCTTTTACACATATCATTACATTATTTTAAGTATAATTAAACATCAAATTACAAGCCACAGATCGTAAAGTCTACTTTCATGGATGAATAGGTACACAAAATTGATAACATGGGACTAAATAAAACATTTCTATATTTATAATCAATTATGAGATCCTAACATCATTTTATACCTTTCATATTTATTGGATGACATGGGGATAAAATGAAAAAAATAATGATCTAAAAGTCCTAGTAAGGGAATAAAAAATGTTATAAATCTTAACCCATGGGATAAAAGAAATAATGTAACAATATAAAAAGACATGGAACATGATTAAACTTAAGGAATCATAACATGGGATCATAAAATCATGGATTCATTGTAATGTGGATGAAATGTAAAACATACATTTATCAATAGTAAAGGATCATTTCACATAGAAGAGCATGTGTCAAGGCTTGTTTCACATACAATATCATGAGTTAGGGCTAACCACCGACACTGTTTCACATGGAGCATGAGTCAAGTCCAGCCCCCAAGACCATTGCACATAACATCTCATGAGACTAATCATTACCCAATGCATTGGAGTGAAATATGGGAACACCCATCATAACATGTTCATGAATATTTGTTCCACATAATGAATCAAACATAAACATAATAGTTACCCAGGGAAATAATTGGGTATTAATATAATGTTAGAAAGCATAATAATTGGGTGTATCATAAAAGTTTCCATGAGAGAATGAATTAAATAATACATGGAAATTAATTAATAAAAATTGGCACATATAATCATTATATATTTCAAAACAATGTTTTAAATGTAAAAAGAGTATTTAATAAACTTTAGAATTAAAAAGTTTCAGTGGGGTTTAAGAAAAAATTTTAAAGAGCATTTAAAGTGGAAAATGTAATAATATTTAATATAAAACTACAAGTGAACCAAAATAATTACTAATAAAATGAGTTATTTTAGTAAAGTAATGGAGGATTAAAACATATTATGTAGTTCACTTCAAAATGGGTATTAATTCGGGAAGTCCCCTTAAAACGAGCTTGCATATCGGGAAGAATGTAGTAGGGAACCTTTTAAAAAATGTAAATTCATAAAAAATACGGATTAATAAATTTTGATACATGAGTTTCGATCATATGAAAATAATTTATAATATGTACATAAAAATATAATAGAATTTATTATGGGTAAAAAGATAGAAAGAATAACCTAAAGGAATAATGGAGGTTCAGGTAGAAACCCTTACGTTAAGTCTAAAGGTGTGCTTCAGTTGATATTAATGTCTTGGATGATAAAATTTGATTCATTAATTAATAATTCCATATCATTTTATATATTTATATGATTTATAATAGCTTTTTAATGTTTATTTATGGCCTTTTATGAGTTAATAGGTTCAATTTAATCGTTTATGAGCATCTGATTCCTTGGTTTTCATGATCAGTTTACTTTTATATGTGTATGTAAAATCATGCAGAATTTGGATAGTTTTATAGAACTGACTTATATATTAGTAATAAACTTATAAAATATTGAAATTGAAACTCTTTATTATGTGAGTATGATTCATTAGAAAAATCACTAATGATCATTGTTTAGATTAATTTATATTTTTTTTACCACAATGGACTCATTTTGTTTTAAAAAATAATATCATTTGTAAAAAATCGTTCTAAATAATTAAATAAGATATTATAAATATATTATAATTTTTTAAACTATAAAAATGGTTTCATTACAAGGCTTTAAGGTGGTATTAAAATATGAAAGAATGTCATCCATGAAGGTGGTAAATTCGCACCTCACGGATGATGTTTTCATTCATAAAATAAAAAAGAGAGGAGAACAACTTGATAATGAATTATTACAGCATGATTATAAAATTAAATTGTATGTAAGATACAATATTGTTCCTGCCACATGTACAAGGGTATTTTAGTAAATGATAAGAGAAGAATATAACTTGAAAAGAAATTGAAAGAAAGTGAAAGAGGGTTTTTCATATTGATTCCTTCTTCTTGAGAACCTCCTTAAGGGATTGTTTTTATCCTTTTTTAGAACAAAATCTCTTATACATTGTGTATTGGTTTGGGAAGAGTATTGATTATAATTTTCAAAATTCTCAAGGCCTGAGAGGTGGTAGGTGAAGAGGTAGTGAGGGGTGTAATTTATAGTAGAGCAGTGGGTGTTTTCTAAATATTTTAATCATTATTTAATTATTTTTCTCGTGATAAGAAATAATGTTGATTATTGAGGAAAAATATAGTAACTTGAGAATGTGAGTTATATTTAATGGGAATACATCAGAACTACATATACTTTGACTCCAGAATTCATGTATTTAGCATTTTTAAAAAATTATTGTATTTTACTCTTCAACAAAAATTCATGTATTTCAGAAAAATAAAAAAAATTCACCCTAACCATTTTTCAACATGTATAATTCAAACATAAACTCCATTTTATGAAAATAATTTTCTAAATATGAAAAAAATTAATTTTAATTAAAATCATAATTTTCGTGGAAAATACATATTTTCAAATTATAAATACTTTTATGTCACATTGAAAAAATAGTTAAGGCCTCATAAAAATATTTTATAATCATAAAAAAATAAAAATTATAATTTATGAATACGTTTTGTGATAATATATTTTATTTTAAATAATTATGTTTGAAATAAAATCTTAATTAAATGTTTATGAATTACAAATATACCAACATATAATTAATAATTTTTTAAATATTTATTTACTTTTACTATGATATGATTATGTCATATTGTCACTTATAAGTTGGATAAATTTTACTTATACTTTTATTTGTGAGGTTACTATTCATTTTTTAGGTTTACTCTTCATAAAGGTCATGTTATTATTCTAAAGGTCATGTTACAATTCCTTTGGTATATGTTTCTTAAATTCTAGAAATACTTCTTATTTCATTCATTTAGTATTTATAAATCATGTATTGTGTTCTCCTATGCGTTTATACCATATGACCTATATATACGAATGAAATTTATATAGATAAAACATTGGGTTTTATTGCACCTAGATTGAAACCTAGCCAATTATTTTATTAAAATTATTATCAAATATATATACATTTTATTTTTATTAAAATTCATTTCCTAGGGTCCTTAATAATGGTTTTAAATGAGGTTGGTCGAAGAAGAAGTAATTTTCTTTAAAAATCATTGAAATTTATTTATTCATATATTTATTCAAAATATTTTATTTCCATGAAAAAATAATAACCTAAGTATCCTAAATATACTCATATATTATTATGATTTTTGGGAAAAAAATTCTATCTCTTTTCCATCCTATGAAAAGTGAAAACATTTCTTGTGCGGACATACGTCTTAATGTATTTGTGTAGTGGTTTAATTTGTTTTTATTACCAAATTATTTAGAGTATTATAAAATTAAAGTAATAAATATATATAATATTTATTAAATAATTAATATTTTTTAAATATATTATTTCATTTACATTCATTCACTTTTACTCGTTAAAAATGACAATGTTCCCCATGCGTATATATAGACATCCACCTCTAAGAAGTGATATTATTCATTTTTCATATGTGCCTATAAAGGATGATTAGAAATATGTATATAATAAATATATATGTTATCCATATAATTATTCACATTATGGAGATTATGTAATGTTGATCAAGGTAAACAAATCAAAACTATCAAACAAAAATATATATCAAAATGAAATAGTTAACACTCTTAAGTGATGATTTTAATAAATTCTTATTAAAAACATGTATTGAAATATTATAATCATATCGTATAAGATATTATAATCATATATATGGTTATTTTATGTAAGTATAATAAATTTATTTTCATTATATAGGTCTGTAAAAGTAAAGGAAAATAATGTCGGACCTGAGGTAATGATTTATTTAACAATATCATCCTTATACAGAATTGTTTATGATTAAGTTTACATTAGAAGAATTATAATATATTTATCTCTCAAACCTCATATGTTTTTATCTCGTTTGATTATTTATATGTTTTTTGAGTATTATTTCTATTTTAACCATCTTGGGAACTCAGATAGACCAAAAGAATGTTTTTAAGGAATTATTTGTTTATTTAGTTGTGAATTTATTTCATGTCCTTATTTCCATAAAAATATTCTCAATAATTTTTTTACTATTCTTTAATGATATATTAATAAAATTTATCATGTTTAATTTTTACAAATAAAATCACAGGGAATCTAATTTTCATCTTCTGAATGAGAGATTTATTTTAATGAAGGTATGAACATAATATTTTTTTAACATACATTGTAAGAATGAATTTTAGTATCATCATGCATACTCTTTAATTTTTATTTTACATTAAAAATTTAAAAGATTATTGTCGAGGAAATTTTTTTATTAATATTCTAGAAATTTTAATTTTTTAATTTATGTGATTTCAAAATTAAAAAGGTATTTTCCTCCAGAAATCTTTCGTTGATATTTTAAATTTTTTTCAATAATATCAACATTATTTGATTAATTCTATTCATCATAAGGGATATGCTATTTTATATCATCCATGATATTACTATATATGAATTATGATCATGTTATATTTATTGATTGTGGAAAATTTTAACATTGTGTACACTTTTTTTTATAAAAAAATACTTTTATTGACTATGTATTGAATTTTTATTCACCCTTTTCATATAATGAATGCATTGGAGTTAGTATGTGATGCGTGGGTCTACTTATATCACCTATATTAATAAGTATGTATCATGAGGAAAAATAATTTGGGAATTTTTCATATGCCTTACCTGTTTAGATATATTGTCTTGGCATAAGGCCTTAGTTGTAAGATTTTAATGTCCGGAATTATGCATTATATAGTCATGAAACTATTTATTTTTGTCCATGTGATAATTTATTTTGTTATATAATCCATTTATTTAGTATAATTTTATTGTATTAGTTAAATGGAATATTTTATAATTGTTTTTATTTGCTATATTATTCAAGTTTTAATTATTTTATGACAAATTATATTGTATACATTTCCTTTCTAAGAATATAATCTCACTCATTATTATTATTTTTCATTCCACAGTATACCAAGAAGGAACCTATAAATAAATTTATGTATTTTATATAATGAAAAATAAATTTATCCTAATAAATATATTTTATTTTTAAAAATTTAATGCGGGAATCTTGTATATACCATGTTTCTCAACACTAGTAAACTATTAGATCCTTTGGGATCTAATTCCATGGATTTTATGGAAATATAGTAAAATAACTATATGATTAGTGGTACTATAGTAGGGGTGTCATAGCATAGATGTTCCTTTCTTTTTCAATAGATTAGTACAATCATACATATCCAATAATAGGCTCAAATGATCTTGTCTATTGGGAAGAACTTGTTTTATAAAAGTGCATGATTTACATTATTGATATGATTTATCCTGAATTAATGGACTCATTTGTCCTCCCAGAGGGTGTGATCTTAGTCACTTATTGGACCTGGTGTCATATAAAAGAAAATATTAAATCTTGATGGGCAATGTCTTTCATGAATAGGTTTCGTCAAATTCAAAAATGGTAGGATGGCAAGTAATATCCCTATTTTTATAAAAGTTATAGATCCCCATAAAATATGTCTAAGCCTTTTTTGGGTAAATAATAGTTCATAAGGGAGTATTGTAGGGTTTTGGAGTATTCGTTCCTGGTTCAAATCAAGGAGTTCATGTTTCTAAATAAATATAATGAAGCATATAGTTGGCACATAGTTAGTTATAAATATTTGAATCAACCATGTGTCATATTAAAGGGAGGATCATTGTTAGGTAAAACCGAAAAGTGGATCACCATATCCATGTGAGACCAGAAATAAATTGTATAAGTATTTTACATGGTGTGTGCATCGATTTTATAACCATGCTCCTTGGACATGCGAGGTGTGGTCTCCCGAATAAAGCCAACTACATGGTTGGTGCATAGTTTTGAAAACCATGTTTCCAAACCATGAATGCATTTAAAAACTATAAAATGATTATTTGAATCTAAATTTTTTAACCCTTCTCCACAATTTCATATCTCTCTAACACATATCACTGCCTCCACTTGAGTGGTCTAATCCTCCTCAAACTAACCATTGACAGATCTTACTCATTTGATCTCTAATTCAAGTGGCGCTTTTCTCATTTGAATACTCTTTGCGTGGTTATGAATTATATTGAATCATTTATTAATATATCTCCTATATTCTACATCATTTCCATAGAAGGTCACATTCCCTATTTTTAGGTCATTTGTCTAGTTTCTTCATTTATTATCATTCTAGATTTAATTTGAATCTGATAGCTGATGAGGAGTTTTCTACTAGTATAAGGTAGGTGGTCTATCCCTTTTCTCTAAAAGCCTTTCAATTTATAAAATGTGTTTTATTTCCAAATTCCATATTTACCATGTGTTACCTTAAACATTTTGTAATTTCTTATTAAATTTTCAGACCATGAAAAATAGACTCCCATAAAACCTTAATGTAGTCGAAGTTGATGACCTAGAACTAAACACCACTTCGGGTGTGTTTTCATCTGTTCCATTGACAAGTTTACAATGCCAGTATGACTAAAACACCTCATAAGTTGGCATGATATTATTAATTATGATTAAAATGAGTAAAATGGGTTTATTAAATGTTATATTGATGAAATGAAATGTGAATGGAAAGGCCTTGTCACATGACCATTATATAATTAAGGAGTAAGCCTATGACTAAATATGATTAAATTAAATTGAAATGGTATAAAATATTACAAGTTTTTTTATTACATATTATTATTCATGGATCTTATTATGAAAATTATATATTATTGTAGGATCACCTACCTTTGGAATGTTTTGGATTCCCCATATGGGTTTTCCTTCACTACTCAAAGGACGCCACAAAATTCATGGATGTTTTTTGAAAGGGTTGACACCCCTCTTGGACTCAATACTTGTCTTAAATTAATGAATTATTGGATGTGGCTTCATGGACTAGACCATTACATTATCCAAAAATTCAAATTCATTGGATTATCACTTTGGATTCAACTTGATGTCTTTGGTTGTGGTCCTCCAAGGATTATATCATTTTATATTCATGGTTTAGATACTATTATACATTGTTGGTGTTCTCTAAAAATGTTTTAATTACACCATATTCAGGCCTCCAAATGGTATCTGAACTGACTTCATCGATCAAGATAGAGACAAATGGAAGTTCCCAACTTGAGATTTTTTATTTGATTCACTATGATAGAGTACGGGAGCATAGGACTAGGATAGTTATTATGATTCTAGAGGATTTTAGTTCTTCCCCTTTATTATAGTATTGTATAGATTGTATTGTCACATGTCTGATTCCCTATTTTCCTTTATTCTCTATTTTATAGCATGAGGACAACATCTTTTTGTATATAATATATTGTTTAGTTATTATTTATGTATGTTCACTATTATCATTAAGATTATTCTTCTTCTTCTTTTCATTGGTTATATTTTCCATGTCTTATACATATTATTCATCATTGTCTCACTCTGATAAAGATGGATATATTCTCCACACAATACCATCATATACCCTCACTAATAAACAAAATACTCTGACATATGGGTAGGTTCTCTTAAGTCCATATAGAAAACTAGATGAAATTACATATGAGTGAACCATGATTAGTAAATCAAAAAGTGGGTTCATAGGTTTCTTTTGTTTTACTATCTATTTTGGGATAGTATAAAGGATAGTCTGATGTTTCTGAATTTAATAAAAAATTGTACTTGGGAGTAACTAACCCACATACTAGGAAAAAGACAAGTTTCCAAGGATGGTACTTGATCTTATGTATTTCTCTGGTTATAGTTGTACTAATTTCACTATGGGGTGACGCACATGATTTATAGTATTTTTTATTAGTTTAGATTTTAATTTACCCTTATCTCAATATGGAATGAAATAATTGTTTGTGCGTTATTATAGAAACCTATGGATTTATATTCCATGAATATTCCAAATAATATCTATTTATTACCTGAATTTCCTACTACATATCATAGGTGCCTTTATTTTTATACATTTAAATTCAATAATATTTTATGTTGGGAAGAAATAACAAATAACTTAACTTGTTTGCATCAACTTATGAAGTGTTTTCCAAAATGTCATTCTGGTTTCATATTAACTAACGAATTATGAGATTTTTAATCCATGAAACATTAGTTACATAGGCTAAAACATTAGTCAGTTGTAATTATAAGGACCCCAATAGTAACTTAAAAATCACATGCCTATATAAATTAGCATTGGTGGTCAATATAATTGAATCTTCATTATGGACATGTTGCATCTTGACACTGAATATTGAATCCTGGTTATAGTTATTTCATGTTCCAATTGAAACATAAAATGATATGAATACATAACATAGAAATGTTAATTCATCTATCTGAATGATGGTATGCATTTACATATAACTTTTCATAATTTAATTATTAAAATTAAAATAATTGGTTGATTTTAATTGAGGATTCCAATTACATATTAATGTGTGTCTCCCCCTATAAATTTCATTTGGCCCTCAATATAAAAAACTCTATTTTGAGAGACATAACCATGAACCTTTACCTAGACTTGACTTATTAGAGGTAAGGTGGGAGATTCTTAGGTGTTCCTTCATAATAGTCTATGTTTCCTAGACATTGATTAAGGATTATGAATATGGGTTTTGAATATTGTATATAAATGATTTGTAACTATTCTATTCCTCTATCTAAAATATATTTTAGTATCAAATCGTTTATTAAGAAGCGTTCTTTGAATTTTATTTATATGAATCTATTATGACATTGAGTCTAACACAAATAGGATTTCAATGACCATGCTTCAGAAGCTGTGGTACCAAAAACACTAGTGTTACCTACCGTAATTCCACCTATGGGATAACTTATTATTCCAGATCTGGGAAATGTCGCTCATTTTATAGAGGTATTTCTATGGATATTGTAGTCTGTGTAAGAATCTCTATGACCTACATCGACTATGTATTAGTGGACTTGAGAGTTCCAATTGTATAACCCATATACCTTCTTAAGATAAGGTGTTCCCTGCATATTATATTAGGGATATAGTATATACTTTCTATCTTTGAGTATCTTGATACACCTATTAAAAATAGATTTAGTCTCATATGATACATTATTAGAGGGTCCTCCTTGTAGTTGTTGAATGTTTTGACTAACATAGATCATCATTGGGTGATGTTTTGGAGGAATTTGTAATATAGACTCCATGGTTACTTATTTCCCAAGTTATTGAGGTTTGATCAAGCTATAAATTTTATAGACATGGAGTAGGGAACCTTATCTATTATGGACTACTCATCTCATTTCACTAAGATCCAACATTTCATTATTGCTCTACTTGGTGATGATATATCTTGAGCTAGGTTATTTGAATATGGGTTTAGGTATGACATCTAATTGAAAGTGAACATCTTTCATCTATAAAATTTTATAGGATAGTAAGACATGCCACATATTTGCGTTTAAACTAATATAAGAAGAAGGTCTGGGGTAGGGATGTTCATCATCTAGGATGGGAAGCACATTCTATAGAATTTGGAATCATATCCCTCTGTTTTATTATTAGGGAAGATGTATCCAAAGTGTATGCCCTAGTAGTAGTGTGGTATAACATCTGTGTGGTAGGATGTGACACACAATTACCCAATTTAGTATAGACATAGTATAGTGTTGGTCTTACATCAAGATGGGTCATATTGAAATGATTTTCAAATATATTAATATAGTTCCTATTGAAAGTGTATTTTCACCATATCATACTTTAGGAGATTTATTTGTAACTCCACACCAATATAAAAGGTGGACTACCAGTAGAAGATAAAATTGATGATGTGTTCGTGGTCAATGAAAAAATGTTTATGAAATATATTTCCATAAAATATGTCTTTCTTGGTGCATTAATGCTATATCATAGGGTCGTGGTTTGGGACAAATATATTTAGTATGTCCTACACCTGAGGAACAAAGTTTCTAACTCCTTACAGTGTGAGGTACAATCATAGTAGAATTATATTTACTATCTTATTTATTTAACATAGGTTCTTTAATTTATTTTAAAACATTGAAAATCATAGAAATCCATAGTCTTAAAATTTAGTACTTTTTGTGGAGTGATGACTCTTGATACTCTATTGAGAGTGTGATCAGAATGTATTTACTAATACGAGGAGTACCCCCTTGGGATTGGAATCAATCATTTCTTATGGAAACTTTTCATCTTCAAGATGAAAATCATTTATATCATTCTCTGGATGGATTGGTTGGTTCCATATTTCAACCAGATTGATTATTATTTCTATATGGAATTATTCACATCGCTTGAGAGAAGATACTATATTTATAAGGATTAATTGGTTTTTTAAGATATTTATGATGGTCCTGAGCATCATGGTCTAGGTTGAGTTAAATCCCAAACTATAAATTTTTTTATAAATTATTCGGGAGTAATAAAAGCTTCCTTTCCTCCAGTGGTGGATCAATACAAATTTTATCCCTAGTGAATTTTTTGGATTACCTCCTGAGATATACAAAGAGTGTACCATCAAGATTACTCCTAGAGAAGCACTATTATTTATTAATTTTTATAAAATTTCTCCTACTAATCTTTTGGAACTCAAGAGATAGTTAGAAGACCTAGAATTCAAATATTTTATATGACCCAATACTTTACCTTTGAGTCCACCTATGATTTTTTATAAGAATTTGGATGATACCCTCAGTATTTTTGTGGATTAATAATGGTTGAATATGCTTACTATTAAGAACTTGTACTCGCTTCCACGTATATATGATCTCTTTGATTATCTTCGAGGTTCCAGGGTTTTCTAAATGAATTATTTTAGAATTTTCTATCATAATGTATGAGTAAGGCCTTGGGATATTATGAATATATATTTCTTTAGATGAAACATCATTAATTATTATTTGGTTATATCATTTGTTCTTACAAATAGATCCTCTATTTTCAAAACATTGATGAAACTATATTTCCACCCTTATATAGATTCATTTTTAGTGTTTTCATGGACCAAGTCTTATTGTATTTAAAAATTCTATAAGAACATAAAAAACCATCACATCATGTTGAATATAGTAATAGATAACTATTTATATTCAAATCACAAAAAATGATACGTTGGTATGGATAGAATTCACTTTCTAGGTCCCATAATATCATAATTAGTGGTATATATGGATCTAGAGAAGGGGAGTTTCATTTATCCTTCAGAGTAGACCAATAATGTTTTTGATATTTGGGAGTTCTTAGAGCTTGATAGTTGTTATAATATATTTATTCAAGACTTTTTAGGCATTATATCACCACTTATAGACATAAAAATTATGGGTGTTAAATTACCATGGTCTGAATATTATAAAACATCTTTTCATGAGTTAAAAGAGAGGTTAACCATAACATCAATCCTAATTTTAACAAATCCAGTAAGAGGATATAAATTATACTTTGATGCATCAATAATCGATCTATGAGCTATTTTTATGTAATAGGATCATGTCATATACCATGTGCCTCACATGTAGAGGCCTCATAAGCATAATTACCCAAACCAAGTTCCTGATTTAGTAGTTGAGGTTCATACATTTTGTTGTTAGAGATATTAATTATTTGAAAATGATTTTATGTATTCGTGGATCATAAAATTCTCTAATAAATATCCACTTGGCATTATTTGAACCTAAAATAGTAATGATTTTATGAATATACTTATTTTTTGGACATTGAGATTTCTTATACCACTGGGAAAGGTAAGGAGGTGGCTAAAGATATATGCCAGAAGAATCAGACACAAGATGGTTAAGAATCCAATTGTGTGTGGAATTTTATGGATCTTATTTATTTGATGCCTAGAGGTTTATGAGTTACATAGATAGCCTATTATAATAGATTTAGTTTTGACATCATCAACCTTGGATCAAGTGAAGGGGATATAGCATTATGATATTAAAGTCTTAGTCCTAAGTGAAATCATATCAGGTGAGGACCTTCCATCTGGTTTAGTTGTTGATAAGGAAGACATCTTGCATATACATGGGAATGCTTGGGTTTCTATAGAAATGTGAATGGGGATGATGTGAGAATCCCATGCCTCCAATTGGAAAATATATCCCATATTTAAAAATATATACTATGATTTATCCCAACATTATTTGAGTTTGGTGATTAAAAGATATGTAGCGAGTTTGGTTACATGGTGTACCACCTATCATCAGGTGAAGGAAGAAAACCAACATCCTACAAGCCTTTTATTTATGTTACCCATACTATAGTGGAAATGATATTATGCCACTATTTATTTCATAAATTTCTTTCTAAAATCTCTTAAATGTATAGATGTGATGATGGTAATTACGTAATTGCTGATGAATGTTACCAATTTCCAACTAATCAGGGATACCTCCTCTATTTAAAAATATGGAAGACTCTATGTCCAAGAGTTTATATGCTTTCATGGGGTCCTGCATTACATTATGTTAGATAGGGATTCCCAGTTCACTTCTCAATTTTGGAAATGGTTTCAAAGGGATTTGGGTTCATAAGTACTTTTGAGTACAACATACCACCCTTAGACTGACATTCATTATGAGAATACAATATAGGTTCAAGAGGATATACATCAGGTATGTGTCCATGATTTTTCAGTTTCTTGAGAGAAACATTTATCTATAGATAGATGTTCTTATAATAAAAATTTCCAAAGGACAAATCTGATGGATCCTTTTGATGAACTCTATGGTTGGATAGGTTGTTTACCCCTATGCTGGTTAGAGGCAATTGAGGTAGTATTATTTGGACCACATCTCATTCAGGATACATAAGATTAGGTAGATTTTATCTGAAAAGGTATGGTTACATATTAATTTAGAAAAAAGTATTTTTTTAGTATACTTCTATGACTGGTCGAGTTCGAGGTCAGTGATAAGGTATTCTTATTTATGTCACCTAAGATAAGGCCTTAACAAATTAGGAGGTATGGATTTATATCCCCTAGATTCATTTTATATTTTTATTTTTTTAGAGAGGGTCATACTAGGGGATTATTGGATATCAATCCCTTATAGATACAGTTATATACATTACTTATTTCATATATCATAGTTACATAATTGCTATTCCTACTTGTCTCATGTCCTACATCTTAGTGAGGTTTACAAGGATATTGATGCTTCATTTGATGAGTACCCTATTCATATTTTTTTCCCATAGAATGAAGGAACTACGACAAAGAACATTTCCTCTAGTATTTGTACTATAGGAGAATGGTCATGTATTGGATGAGACATTGGAGAGAGATTCTGACATACATGGTCTCTGGATGGAGTTATTCTTAAATGCAGATCACCCACCCTCAAGGAAACTCAGGGATGAGTTTTTTTAAGGGGTGAAGGTTGTAGGATAATTATTTCTATCGAAGGTATGGACCCCCTTAATTTATTTTTAATACTCTTATTTACTTCAATAAAATTTCCTAAGGAAGTCACATGGGTTTGAAGAGTTTTCAAGAATGGTTTAAAGCATGTATTTACAGTTTTTTAAAAAATTGGTTAAGTCACATGGTTGGGAAATGGTTAGTTGTAGTCATGTGGTTTGAAAGTGAATCCAAGTAGAGGGAAGAGAACATTTAGGGAAACTATGTGAGTGAATATGAAAATTGTGTCAAACCTATAATAAAATTTATAGGTATTTCACATGGTTTGTGCATGGTTACTCTAACCATGAACCTTGGTCATGTGAGGTAAGGCCTCCTAGACATAGACAACTGTGTGCTTTATGTATGGTTTGGAAAACCATGGTTCTAAAAAATTCACCTATTTAAAAATGTAAAAATAACCATTTTTCCTTAAAACCTCTAACCCTTCACCACTACTTATTCTACCTTAAGTGCATAGAAGCCTATCTATTTGAGAGATATCCTCCTCCTCAATCTAGGATTTCAAATATCTACCTCATTTTATCTCAAACTTGAGCTCTTTTCATAGCATTAGAAGATTATAATTAATTATATGGCTACCCTTTCTTATTTTATCCATTTATCTCATCACATTTCATGCTATTTCTAGGAGATCTCAAATGTACTATATTTAGGATGTTTTTCTAGTTTATCATATTTCTCTTGTTCCTTATCATATCTAAAGCTGATATCAGATAAGGGGTTGTCTACTGTAATAACATAAGTGGTCTAGAACTTTTTCCAAAAATTTTATCTATTTATGTCATATTTCATTATACTAGACACCATACATCCCATGAATTTCCATAAAAATTTTATAATTCCTTATTTAATTGTTATACCTTGACTGAGATACTCACATAGACCCTTGATGTTGTATATGGTTAATGACCTCAACTCAACCACCCCATTGGGAAAGTTTCTATATGTTTCCTTGACACTACTACCATGCCAGTATGACTATTGACACTCCTTTCCATCACAGAGTTTAACGAATGGCAAAGCGGAATTCCATAAGCACAAAGAGGGTCACCCTTTGAAGAACGTCAAAAAATTTGATGAAGACATGGACCGGGAGCCCATTTGGAGTGTGGTGATCATGTTGCTTGTGTGCCACGCAAGTCACATGCGCACCACCAATGGGTTGCATAGATCACTTGAGTGCCCTATTTGGTTCTTCCCCCAAGGTGTAAGGTGGCATATAAATAGCCCCTATGGGCCTCCATTTCAAAGACGGGATTTTTTCCATAATTCAAATTCAATCTATGGTCGCCCAAGTCCTCAACTTAACTCATCTAAAAGCTTCTAAGGTAACTTTTTTACTTATAATGAAAGACTTTAAGGAGTAGAATAAGGCCTATGTTTTTAAATTTCATCCAAACTTGCGCGCCTAAGTGTCCTGACTTTCTTAAAAATGGAAACACTTGCGCGCCGCCCTACCCTTTTGATGAAACTTTCATGCCGCCCTTTTGGAAACATCTTAGGATAATATTAAAGGCTTGAGTTAAGTCTCTCCCAAGTATTACCCTACAGATTCTTCGTCGCCCAGGTGAACCCATGTCGTGTAAGTACACTTGCGCGGCCAAGACTAGTGCACTAACTTCATTTGTGTGCCTCTCTCCCATTCAACTCTCCTCTTCAATATATTATCCATCGAACCCAATTTCAAATCCATTTATGGCGTGGTTACATTGTTGGATTCCTTATCTAAAAGGAATTCTGGGAGAACCTCTCTCAAAACCTCGTGACTTACAAGCTTTATGTCAACACGGTTAGAGGTTTCCTCCATATAACCTCATCCTTTAAGATGATAAGATCCTTAAATTTGGGAATCCTCTTCAAGAGTAAGCCCCAAGTTCCCTTAGCTTGGGAATCCTCTTCAAGAGTAAGCCCCAAGTTACCTTAGCTCAGGACTCCTTCTCAGAAGTAAGCCCCAAGTTCTCTTAGCTCAAGAATCCTTCTCCTGAGTAAGCCCCAGTCATAATTTCCTTTAACATTGGGCATCCTCCTCAGGAGTAAGCCCCAATATTCATTTCTTTTGAATTGGGCCTCCTTCTTAGGAATCATCCCCAATCATAAGTCTCTTAATTTAGGCCTTCGTCTCAGGAGTAAGCCTTATGTTATAAGTCCCCTTTTAATTTCGGAATCCTCCTTAGGATTAAGCCCCGGGTTAAAACTCAAAATCTCCATAAAGTACAAATACCTTTATGGACCCTACTCTTGGGCTTCTTTCCTAAAGTATGTCCTGATCTTCATCTAATTAGGCAGTCATACATACATAATCCCCACATCTTTTATTATGAATACATCTTTCATGGTATAATCTTCAGGTTTATTGACACCTCCTGTTTCTCAAACCGAGAATGACTCTCGTGAGCTTAGACTGTAAAAGTAATCACGACATCTCTTTTTGGGAAATTAACCATGCATAAGCCTAATATTTCATCACACAAACTACGTAGAATTTGATCTCTACCTTAAAAGTAGAGTACGTAGGAAGCCATTCCCAGGATCAATCCCATCATTCATTAATTCTTTTCCATCCCATATGACATTAAACTATATCCTTCTTGTCAAACTTCGTGGGTTATGATTCCTTTTTAATGAGGATACATAGGTAGCCCATATGTGGGTATGATCCCAACTCTAAAATAATTTTTGTCCTTAGAAATGACAATAAACTTCAAGTACCCTACTGAGTGGCTTTAAATCCAGTATAGTCATAATAATGACCAAAATATTTCTATATAATGTATTGAAGGATACCATTGACTAAGAATCTCTAATACATAAGGATTATTCTCCACTGATGAAGAACCTCAAATACATATAAAGGATTATCTAAATCCAATACATATTAATAATAAATTTCCAAATATAAAGGGAAACTCATTTTCATGCTTGGGGAATTAATAAGGATTTGTGAACATAACTTAAATCTATAAGAGAGTCCCGGAGTAGACAATAATTCCCCCCAAAAAGGTGTGATGAGCCTGACCTCCCATCCTCTTGACCAATGAAAATTATTAAGCCTCATCGGTCTATAACTAATGAGCACCTACCTTTGTAAAGTACGTCCAAATGGATATAGAATCATTTGGTGTTTCCAGTTCATTGAATAAACCCATTAGGAACTGATTGGAATGTTTGAATCTTAACCAAACAAGGTCATCCACATTTTCTAACGAAACAAGAAATGGTGAACCCGATGTGAATCCTTAACCAAGTTAAATAATGTTTTACTTAATTTTTAGGCCACTATTAAACTCAATATGAGGTCCAACAAAGCAATCAATAACGTATGTGCTCATACAAAAGGTGTAGTATGGCCAGATTTATCTTGATTTTGACTGCTATATCCAATAGGCACTCTTTTCCAAGATCTCTCTGCAACACAAAATGGCTTCTTTAAGGTTCACACCTTTGAATTCCTTGATCTCTACTCTTGCAGGATCCTCATCCACTCTGAGGACAACATCACCTACTCAGCGTCTTCAACGCTGGGTCTCAAATGCATTTGTGAGGGAATACCATCAACACAGTACCGTCTCGACTCTAGAGGCCGCTCGACAAGCCCTCCAAGTTAATAACTCAACCTGGTTTTCCGGAAAGCGACAACTAGTGGTCAAGAAGTAGGTTGTGCCAACCACTATCTCCAACCATTTCAAGTATTTATCCACAGAACGCAACAACCATTCCCTCCCATATTAGAGGGAGGTGAATCAAGAGGTCACTCAAGGCCTCAGTTCAAGAAGACAGGAGTCCCTCCTGAGGACTCCCACCGACAATCATTGCCAGACTTGTGAGGTAGTGCGCCCACAACATGATAGGGGTATCTCATCTAGGAGTTTGGCTCAGGTTCCTCAGACCCAATTATGCAGGATGAACCGTCAGAGGTGAAAGTCAGCCAACAGGTATAAGGTTCTTACCTCTGCCCCCTACATAGTATTCCATCAACCAAAATCGATAGAAAACCACGAGCGGGCATATACACCCACCTGTCCTAATTTTACTGCCCAGTAGACAAGTCTGGCAGTAACACACCAATCACGCTAGGAGATTCCAGTGGAGTACTATAAGCATGCACATACTCCTGTTTGTAAATCATTTTCCAGTCAGCAGGCTTGTCTAACTGCATCCAAAGAAGCCTACCAACAAAATGTAGTGACCACCTGTAAACTGGAACATACACCTGCTTACACTCATCAATTCTTCCAGCAGTCTCATCTGCCAGTATTGAAGGAAGTTCATCAATCATTTTTGGTGGAGAAAAATCAGCAAGCACATACATCTGCCATTCATCAAGCTAACCAACAGTGTCATTTGGTAGCACCCAGATATGTCAATTAGAATGATCCAATGACAAATAGGAGGCATACACAACTTTATACCCCCACACATGAGTACTGTTAGAATTCACTGAAATGAAAAGGAGGACAAGAGCAGGAACAAACACCTACTACAAACATGGAATGGACATATATTCCCATTCTGGTACCTGAAGTCACCAAGCACATTCTGACAATGGTGAATGATAAGAAGAAAATCCCTGCCCATATTCTGGATACCTGTCAGAATATTATAACAACTTCAGAAACATCACAGGGAAAGAAACATAAATCTATCCCTACCTATGGAGTGACTCATCAATAGGTTACCCCCGAGCAGATACACACCTCCGTTACAGTCTAGGAGGGTCTTGGGGCATACTCCCCCATGTCATATGGATAATCAAGTCAGGCACATAAACCTGATTTAAATAGAGATAGTCATCCTAACCTAAACATTTCTCCCAAGCAGGAACATTCACCTACCCATCATAACCACTTTTGTCAACAACTGGTTTCCAATGTGAGTAATAAGGCGTCCAAGAAAAAGAAACATCCAGCATAGTTAAAAAATCAAGAGCCAATCTGCAATAAGTCCTTGCTCAATGCTGGTGTTCTTGAATCCCTAATACAATTATCTGTTGCAACTCAAAATTCTACTCTCTCATTTCCAAATTCTGTAAATAACAATAATAATTCTGAAGATCTTCATCAGACACTTCCTCATGAAGGCTTGCTTCATGACAATTCAGTCAATATCAAAGCATCATCTTTAGATGAGAGCCACGATAAACCCCTTCTTGGCTAGAAGAATAAGGAGAAAATGGTTTCATCTTTTGTTGTAACCCACCATGGTGGTCCTCCCCATGATGATGAATTTAGCTGAGAAATCCCTCTCCATAGTAGTACTTTTCATTGCCTGGATAATTCTTCAATGGACAATGTAGTAACGAGAAAGCACTCTTATCTTGAGTAACTTACAAATGTTAATCCATTCATATCTGATGTCTTAACTCTACAAGGTGAAATAATTTCTAAATCAGAAGATAGCCCGGGGTGTAGCTCATTCTCTGAAACCAACCCTAGGTCATTCATCTTCCAATTTGACAAATGAATTCTCTACCAATCGGGTTGAATCTGATGAAGAAAGAAAGAGACACCATCTTTTGTCCAATCAGGTAGAAGAATCTTCATCAAATGACTAAGAGGAAGTGCTGAATATGAGAAAACAATTGATGAAAGGTGAAATACCAGTCATGTTTTGGCCTTTGGCTGAATCTCAGTATGATATTCCAGAAATGTTGACATAATATTGTATTCATGATATTCGTCTCAACATATGGAAAACACTTTGTCACTTAAAAGAGAAACTATTACCTTATGATGAATATCAAAATCATGTTAAGGTAATATAAGGGTCTCAACACCAAATTGACTTGGCATCTCTATCAGTTTCTGGAAATCCAAAGGTTTAAAATCAGCAGAGAGCCCTTCAGTATACATGCCTTGGCACATTAAAAAGGTTGCGCCAGTTAATTATCAATGCCCCATCTGGTATTCAAATCAGGGGTTGGGGAGTTCATGGAGCATTGAATTTCACTATGCTCTCAAATCAACAAAGCCTTCCAAAAGTGGTCTCATGCAATGTTATTGCCCATAGATGGCCACATATAATTATTTTTGTATGTAATCAAAAGCATGCTCAAGAACAGGCCTCAACTAGTTCTTCCCAAAGTCAGTCATATAAAGAGAAAGTTTTTGAATTATTCTTGCATCAAGAAAATGAGAATATCGAATAGGATTCTCATTTAGACCATGCACATCATCAGGTGATAGAGGTTTTAGAAATAATCTAATGGTCATCTGAGCCTGGTGATTTGAGTGGATGTCGGATGATGCATCCGGCCAATTTCTATACTAAAATCTGTAAAATCATGAGAGATTTTAAGAAAGTTTCAGATGTAGTAGCTCAAAATCCACCTCATCTTTCTAGGTTGGGGAATCTTTTAATCCAACCCTTGGGATCAACCGACAAGATTCGAGGAGTTGAGCAGGAAAAATAGGAACTGCCCCAGTCCACTGGACTGGGGACTTTTTCAAATTCTCAATCTCTTCCTCAGTGAAAGTCAGTCTTCTCTCGATTATGGAAGAAGACACAAGAGGAACACATAGCTGAATTATCAAGAAAATCCATCCAAATTACGGTTCCTCAAGAAGTTCCTTAGGGATCAACCAAACAAAAGGCAATGTCTAATAAAGCACATGGAAGAAGATGATATCGCAGAAATGCTAACAGAAGGGCCACAATGCGTTATGAATTGATAAATGTCATCAATGTTATTATCACTAAACCCCTAGATCATCAGACTCATGTAAAGGAATCGGATGGAGAAGTTCATGTTCAAGAGGTTGTATGCACAGAAACAAATGAAGAAGTTGTGCATACCCGAAATCAAAGGCTTTCCCCGAATATAGGTATGCCTTCAAATAACCAACTCCCCCCTCTTCGAAAGGCATCCAACAAGGGGAAAGGAAAAAATCAGTTTACATCCCACCCTACCTCTGTAGAAGGCCAATCAATCTCATTAAAGGAAATGTTCGCACATTAAGAAGAAGAAATGAAGAAGTTAAGGAGGTTAAATGCATAACTACTTCAAGATAGTATTCCTTTTAAGAATGCTGGAGTTAATCAATCAAGGGAATTTGTTCCAGCTATTCAAATGGATCAAGAATATCCCCATTTACAAGTACACTCTCATAGGTATAATCCTATGGTTCATACACGATAGAAACCGTCAATACTATCGTCAGTGGCAGTACAGATCACCACACCCATCCAAACTCTAGTTATTGCACTTACTCAAGTCTAATCTCAACCAGATGTTTCTCAAACATTAATGACAACCATTGAGTCATTAACAACTCGGTTGGAAACTATGGAAGGAAGAAGTGCACCGGTTCAACTGGAAAAGAGAGCTTACCATGAATGGGTGGATGCAATTCCTCCCCCATCAAATTTTGCAAATACCATATTCCCAATTTTTAATGGTTCGAGAGATCCAGAACAACACTTAACACATTTTTTTTTCTCATTGTGATCCTATGATGGGAAATCCTCAACAAAAAGAAGCAGTTAAGCTCAGGTATTTTGTGCAGTCATTACAAGGACCTTCTTTTGTCTGTTGTACAAGTTGGCAATCTCGGTCAATTATTGGGTGGGAAGATCTTCGTCAAAAATTACTTCTTCAATTCAACTCAACATTACCAATGATGACAGTTTTTTATCTTACCAATTGTAATAAAAGGTAGAGTGAAAGAGTTTCGGATTTCATTGCTAACTATAATGGATTAACATATTTCTTAAGTTTAGCACTCCCTCCAGAATAGTTCCTGCCAATCTATGTGGAAAATCTGCGTGATGAATTACGCAGACCATTGATCCCTGTGAAATACATATGAGGGTTTCGAGATCTTACTTAAATTGCTCAGCAGATAGAAGACTCCCTTATATAAACTAAGGCTAAAACTCGTGAAATTCTATCAGTTCCAGGAAGGATAATAGGAAAGGTAGAAGATGTTAAAGTTACACTTAAACAAGCACATGTACCTGCTTCCACTTCAAAACCTTCATCATATTGAAGGGATCTACATCCTAAGTATCAAAAATAACAGCCACCTAGTCAATATGATAAATAGATCAAAGATGAAAACAGTTTGAGGATTTAAAGAACAATGTTTATTCTTTCTGGAATGAAAAATGTTCTGATTACTTCATCTCGACTCTAGAAAACAATCTGATTCTGCTGTCAAGGCCTAAAAGGCCAAAAAAGGAAGAGGATGAAGACCTCCCCAACTATTTCTTGTTTCATCAGATGTAGGGGCATCCCATTCAAGAGTTTTTTTTCTTCAAATACCTCCTGCAAAAGATGGTGGACTCTGGACAAGTAAAACTGAAAGGTTTTTCAGCCAAGGTAGCATGTGTTACTGCTACTGATCCAGAGGAGCAAGGTGAGTGGCACGCTATCAAAAGTAAAAATGCATTGAAATATGATGATTGGATGGTCAGGAAGATGATCAACGGAACTCATGCAATTTTACGAACACAATTCCCTCAACCAATTGTGTCTTCTTCTATTTCTGCCAAAGATAAACCCCCCGTCATCAGAAAGAAAATCCTCAAAGAAGCGGAATAATTTGAAGAAAGAAGAGCACTTAGAAGAAGATGAGATCGTGTCAAAGCCTATGTTATCTTTGAATCTAGAAGATTTTATACCATCTGCATCAAAAGAACAGGCTCCGCCCCACCAAACGGCACATCCTGAACTGGTTCATCAAGCAGAATCTTCATCAGATAAAGAATTGATCTTTTGGTTCCATTAACATGATTCATTTAACATATCGATATGCCAATGAAAATTTTGATCATGATGAGCCTAAGTTACTTGTATCTAACAATGGAATTAGATAAAGAGACATAGGTCTAGGATACAGGGGTAGACGTTGATATTCTAGAAGCGAATATTTCAATCCTACCCATGCTAGAACCATATATGAAGCAGAAAATTGTGGAAAATCCCTTCATCGGGATCAATAAGAACAAGAATGTTCTTCCACACTTGGTAGATTCGGTCCAAAGATAGTTATTTTGGAGGACCGGTTACAGGTTACACCTTCTTCCTCTCAAAAAATAGATAGACCTAATTGGTCAAACCTACCAAAGCCATGAGTGTTTCCAATTCCTGCCCTAATACAGGATGCATCTACTGACAGATCATCAACTTCCAAGGCACCTACAAAACCACATTTTTATGATGGGAAACACAGACCTTTTGACCAAAATTATGATGTCTTGAAACATTTGGCCCAAGTACCAGCCAAGTTATCAATTTTGGATGCCTTGAATCTATCAAAAGATCTTCAGGAGGCGCTTATTGAGGATTTGTCAAGTCCTCAAGAATTGGAAACTGAAATTGATGCGGCTAAGGTCTTTTGTATCTAGAATTCTCCTGCATAATGTCATGTAGTGATATATTTTATAGATTAAGATTAAGATGATATTGTACGTGGACATATTAGACCTTTGTATCTATCTGGAAAATTCAATGATATAGACATCCGACAATATTTCATTGATAATGGCTCAGTAGTCAACATCATTTCTATTTGTACACATCATCGATTGGGCCTCACCGAATCTGATTTATCTCCTTATACTTTGATGTTGCAAGGATATGATAATAATGAACAAGAACCTATGGGAAACATAACACTCATAACTCATTTTAGATACCTTGTGTCTGATTCATATTTCATGGTTTTTCTTTAGGACACCGCCTTCAACATTTTTCTTTGAAGACCTTGGCTACATAAACATGTGTTCATACCTTCATCATACCATAAATGCTTAAAATATTATTTCCATGGTAAAATTGGGACATTTTATGGTGACAAGGACCCATTAAAAACATGTTAATCTCAATACATTGAGGAAAACTTTTATCACATGGAGGAAAAGAAAAAATCCCCGGAAAAGTAGGTCACCAAAATTAATTATCCAAATGGTTTGGAAAAGCTTCCAGTAAACCCATTCATACATGTGAGTATAGATTATGTGTTCCCTATAAGTAAAATCGACAGGATAGACCTAAATCCTGACACTCTTATGGAAAATTCCACATTGTAAATTACAGAAATCATGTTAGATAGCATGGAATAAATTGTTGATTCGCCAAAGAGTGGTGAATGGTTAAATAGAGATGTCTTCATTTCATCCAATGAAATCTAACAATTCTATACTTCATCAACCAGGCCAGAAGAAGATGTTATAGCAATACCAGAGGAAAAAATGATGTTGATTCTCAATCCACCATATCCTCTCTATCTCCCCAAGAAGACCCTTCATCATCAATAGGGTCAGAAGTGGCATCCTCTTCTACAAGATGTTCAATTTTTAACTTCTCCCCTGACCATGGAAATTCTATTTCATCATCTACTATGCTATTAGAAACAAAAGAAGTAAAACATATTGAAGAAGAAGAGGAAGATCTTAGGGATTATCCTCTAGCATTTGTAGAAGGTATCTCTACCACTATGGATGAACTCAGAGAAATAAATATGGGTACAAAAGAAGATCCACTACCCCCTTTAATTATTGCATCCATGACTCTTGAACAGAAAGAAATGTATACTTCATTTCGACATAAAAAAAGAGATGTATTCTCTTGGAATTATACATAAATTATAGGTCTTAGTCTCGATGTTTCCACTCATCATTTGGGTTTTCAGAAAAAAACATCGAGGATTCAAGCAAGCAGCAAAAAGAACACACCCAATTTATGCCTCCAAAATTAAAGCTAATGTTGATAATCTTATCAAGGTTAATTTTTCTAGAGAAGTTCAATATCCCAAACCACTGGCTAATATTGTCCCTGTGAAAAGGAATAATGGACAAATTAGAGTTTTCATTGACTTCAGAGATCTTAATCGGCATTGTCCAAAGGATGATTTTCCAATTCCAATTACAAAAATCTTAATTGATGAAACTGCTGGCTACAAAGATTTTTCCTCCATGGATGGTTACTTTGGGTAAAATCAAATACGAATGGCCCCAAAATATGAGGAGTCTACAAACTTCATATCTCCTTAAGGATTGTTTTTCAATCGGGTAATTCCCTTTGGCCTGAAGAATGAAAGTGCAACGTATCAACGTGCCATGCACCATATCTTCAAACCCTTTTAGGGAGATTTGTTGAATGTTATGTGGATTATTTGGTAGTTAAATCTCGAAAACATTCTAATCACTTGGCCGGTATGGAAATTATATTCAACAAACTTCGACAATACAATTTTAAGATGAACCCCTTGAAATGTTCTTTCGTGGTAACCTCAAGAAAATTTCTAGGCTTTGTTGTATGCCTTCATGGTATCAAAGTTGACCCTGAGAAGAAGAAATCAATCCTTGACATGTCACATCCTAGAAATTTTAAGGAATTAAGAGGACTTCAAGGACACTTGGACTATATTTGGCGTTTCATTTCCAATTTGGAAAGAAAGTGTTTACCCTTCACCAGATTAATGAAGAAGGTAGTCACCTACCAGTGGACTAAAGAATGTCAAGAAACATTTGATATCCTCAAAAAAATCTCTTGAGTCCACTGGTACTATTACCACTTGTTGAAGGAATATCACTTATTCTCTATGTGACAACTTTGGAGTGATCATTGGGTTCCTTCCTTGCTCAAAAGATTGATGCTGGGAATGAACACAGCCTTTACTATCTTAGTCGGAATATGCTTGAGGAAGACACTCGATATTCAAGTATTGAAAAGTGATGCCTAGCATTAATCTTTGCAGTTCAAAAATTGTTAAACTACTTGTAACGTCATGAGTTCCAATTGGTATCTCACAATATCCCACTCATGTTTATCCTTAGTCATCCAATACTTACAGGACGTCTAGCAAGGTGGGCAGTTATTTTGCAGCAGTTTGATATCTAGTATGTGTCTCAAAAGGAAATAAAGGGTCGTGATATGGGCGATTTCCTTACTGAACACGCATATATAGAAGATACATCTTTAAATATTGAACTTCTTGATGAATAAGTCTTCTCTATTCAAGATAATCCTCAAAAATGGGAAATTTACTTTGATGGGGACTCCATAATTCCAACAGGGAAGAAAATGGAAGATCCTAAATTCAACAAAGTTGGGTTAGGAATTGTGATAGTTTCCCCAGAAAAGGTAGTGCTACCTATTACTTATTATTGTTGGAAGGTCTTATAAACAATGAAAAAGAATATCAAGCTCTCATTGTAGGCTTGGAATTGACTATTCAGGAATAGTTGAATCACTTGAAGGTAAAAGGTGATTCTGATTTGGTAATAAAACAAATCAATGGGGATTATGCCATCAGAAAGGAAGAGTTAATACCTTTGTGTTATTACGTCAGAGAGTTAATGGTGGAATTTCCATCAGAACCGACATTTTTTTATGTCTTTAGATCACAAAATTCCCAAGATGATGCACTGGCTAATGTGGCCACAGTCCTGGCAGATCCAAATCAAGATGAAACAATCATCAGTATTTCCCACCGTCTTGTAGTTTCACCTTTTGTTCAAATTAGAAGAGAGGAAATCAATGAAATAAGTCCCATTTCTGAACCATATGGTCATAATATAGGATGGATGACACCTATTTGGGAATACCTTCAAAATGGAACACTCCCATCTGATATAGCCGAGAAAGAACAATTTCGGCGACGTGTGTTCAATTTAACTCTTTATGATATCCCAGATCACCAAAAATTTCTCTACAAATGAGGTTTTGATGGAATTATCTTCAGATGTATTAATGGTGAAGAGATAGTGGATTTCATGAATGATGTACATTTAGGAGTTTCTGGGGCCCACTAGTCTAGACATAGACATTCCGATCAAATTCGAAGGCATGGATACTTATGGCCTTCAATGATACAAGATTGTGTTGATTTCACTAAGAAGTGTCATTCTTTCCAAGTATGTACCAACTTCATTCATCAACCCCCAGAATTGATTCATACGGATAAATACTCCAATCCATTTACTACATGGGGAATGGATGTAGTAGGACCTTATCCTCCAACTACAGCTAAGCAGTTTAAGTATATTCTTACTGCTACTGACTTCTTTTCCAAATGGGCAGAGGCAATACCTCTAAAAGAATTCAGTGATAAAATCATTATTAGCTTTGTCAAGTCCAACATCATTACCAGATTTGGTGTTCCTCATACCATATTGACGGATAATGGCACCAACCTTTGTTCATCTAAGGTAAGAAAATTGTATCAATAATACAAAATCAGATACCACCATTCATCTCGGTATCATGCAGCGGCCAATGGTCAAGTAGAGGCTTTCAATAAGACTCTTTCAAACATACTTCAAAAGATGGTGGAGAAAGATAAGAAGTCATGGACTGATAAATGTTTTCATGTTCTATGGGCTTATTGCACTACCACTCGCATTGTTACATGATCATGTCCATATTCATTGGTATATGGAACGAAAGCAGTCTTTCCTATTGAAGTCCAATTAACTTCGCATAGAATCTCCATTTGTGATCAGTTTTCTACAGATCAACAATCTCAAAAGTGATTGGATGAATTGGAATGACTAGATGAAAAAAGATTGTGCACACTGCACCATTTAGAAGTCTATTTGAACTGAATAGCATGATATTTCAATAAAAAAGTTCATCTTTATTCATTCATTCAAGGAGAATTGGTATTGGTCCCCATAACCCATTTGATACTAGGAAAGAAACATCCAAAGCTTTATCCAAAGTGGGAAGGAACTTACTCAATACATAAGGTCTATCCCAATGGAGCTTATTATTTAATCTCAAAGGATGGAGAACTCATTACAACTCCAACCAATGAAAGATTCTTGAATAAGTATTTTTTGTAACAAAAATACACCCTTTGTCAATGGTGAAGGACATTAAACTGAATATCCCCCTTCTATCGTCCAACATGTTGTTAAACTGTGTCCCCCTATCGTCCAACATGATGTTAAATTGTGCATTATCTGAGCTGTAGGACGTTAAACTGTCAAGCACCCCATGTATGTGACACATGACATTAAACTATGATCTTCGCATGTGCAATTGTCTTTTAAAATATTTTTCCATGTGTTCCCTAGGCATCTAACCATGCATAATCCCCACACCATCCTTTGTGGTCGCATATTTCATGACACAATCATTCGGTCAGTTGTTGCCTTTTGTTTCTCACACTGAGCACGACTCACGTGAGCTTAGTGTAATCTTCGACCATGACATCTCCTCCATGCCACTAACCATGCTTAAGTCCCAACATCATATTTTGTTTTCTGTCCTCAAGTACACCCCGATCATCAAATCCCTCTCAATTGAACTACGCGGAATTTGATCCTTGCCTCCTAGGCCGGGCACATAGGCAACCTCCTGAGGTTCAATCTCGAGACAACTTTCTTCACATCGATTAACCTCCATCCCATAATATGTTGATTTGTGAAGCCCCCGTCAACCGTCTTATTCATATCGGTTCACTTTCATCATACATGACGTTATAATATGTACGTACCATCATTTTAGCTATATGAAGTCAAACTATATAGTCTCCCATTTTCCTTGCTGCAAGACATTAAACTGCATAGCACAGGTCCATGCATATGACCTTAAACTATTTGTACTTTTTTCCTGTATGAAAAATAAACTAAAACAATCCCTGATACCCACACTCGAGAGGAATCATCATTGACAAGGTCCCCAACCATGTCACATTTCAAGAAATGTGTATGGATTGATTCTCATCATTATGAGATATGTAGTGACATCGAAGTCTTTAATCTTGGGTCCAGCCATAATTACAATAAATTCCTCTTTACCCCACATATGTACGAACCAAATCTATACAAAGGGTATTTCAAGAACTATGTTCAGCTTGATTCCCATCCTGATGGGGTAAATAGGAATGCTCGATCATTCCCCGAGTCCATCCCTAAGCTTTTGGAACTAACCCCAAACTCCACTTTCGGTCCCTTGGTTGAAAAGTCCCCCTGGGAGCACATGGTGTGATATGGAACACCCTGGTCTGTATTCACATCAGGTTTATAACAAATGAACGATGTGTATCCCTCACTATGGTCTGAGCTCTATGACCCTAAATTAACATCTTCCATATTCTCATCCAGAATGATGTTAAAATGTATTTCAAGAACTATGTTTGGCTTGATTATCATCCTTATGAGATACGTAGTGACATCCAAAATCTCAATTCAGGACCCAGCTACAACATTATCCAAATAATATTCATGGTCTCCATAACCATTTTCTTAACGCCTGGTCACAAAATGTATGATACCTGAGTGTTCTTTTGCCTGACTATGCTGCACGTTCCCTTAGGTGGCCTTGCATAAGTAGTCTACATAATGGACCTGTCATCCAAAAGATGATACTATTTGACTATGCATCTTATTCCCTAGTTGGCCCTGCATAATTCAACCTCTATAATAGGTTTTTCAAATAATGGTAACTTCATTCTTATGAGAAGCCTCTTTTGTCCCTATTGGTCTTAACAGTGATATGTAGGGATCTGAAAAAAAAACTATCACCCTTAACATATTTGTTCTATACTCTTTTTCATGATCTAAAAGTATTCATGTCTATGGTGTACATTTTCCTCTTTCTCCAAATGTTCAGAGAAAAATGAAATAACCTTGGACCACATATCCATATGTCGTATAATGTTTCTATCTCCAGTTTTAGTCACATTATTTAAAACCACAGATACCTTTTTTTCCTAGATTTGGGGTCAGACCTTCGTAGAAGTCACATTCCACTAATTCTTTGACATTTCATATTAGAAATATCCTTTCTCTATTCATGTACCTTTCTCTATAAAGTAGACTCTATTCCTTGGAAAATTTAAATCTCCATAAAACATTCTTCATCTTTTAGCAACCAAAAGTCAAATTTCTGAGAGTTCTTTTTCCCAGCTATGCAGCACGTTCCCTTAGGTGGCCCTGCATAAGTTGTCTACATAACGGACCTGTCGTCCAAAAGATACTACTATTTGACTATGCAGCGTATTCCCTAGTTGGCCCTCCATAATTCAGCCCCAATAATAGGTTTTTCAACTAGTGGTATCTTCATTCTTAGAAAAGTCTTCTTCTAATGCATTTTAGCTCTTCTCCCTTGTCATTCCTCATATTCAAAATTTCTCAAGTCACAATTTACAATTTCACCCTACATACTTGAATATGGTAATATGTTTCCAAACAAATTATCAAGAATTGAGTCAATATCATCCATTCGGTCAAATCTATTCAACCTTAAATATTCGCCTTTTTATAGTCCAACGTGCATGACTTTAAACTTCCAATAGAAAAAGACATGGTACTCGTTAAATTGGGAACCTATAAAGGGTACTCTGAACAAAAGTCAAGTCCCAGCTCGCTAAACATAAATTTTTTATGATTTAGGAAACATTGGGCAATTAAAAGATGCAGAGTTTTTGGGGTTGTTTATATAACCCTAGTAAAAATCAAGCTATGTTTACTAGGCCCATTAGCTTCGGTAAAAATAAAAGAAATTATCAATAAAATGAAGGTACAGATGATTGAAGATGAACTGTTTTTCATTGATGAACAAGATTAGAAGAACATCCACATACTGGAGTCTCTAATCTTTTTTGGAAAATACAGAAGACTTTCAACATGACTTCTCATCTAATTCACAGCATCTCAAGCTTCATCAGTAGCCAATTGAAGTTCATTTACTTGGCCAGCTTCACTCTCTTCAACTCGACAAAGTGCTTCTTTGGCATCGTTAATGGCTTTCATACAATTCATTTGGACTTCTTCCAACGAATTATGAAGTTGGTAAAGCTCTCCAGTAACAGCATCTAGCTCTTGCTGAAGGCGCAACTGCTGGAAAATATTCTCATAGATCTTTTCCTTCAGGTCATTCATCTTTACAGCATGATCAGCCACATCTCGAGACACTGCAGCCTGAAATTCACTAATATTTTTCAGCAATATTGCTCTGATCAGGTCTTGACAACACCTTTGATCTTCCTCCCTCCTTCGAATGACTTGTTTCACTCCAACATGGATCTCTTGATATCCAAAACCACCATGTCCCAACAAGATAAATAGGGATGAATGCCCGGGAATTTTTGAAGGAAACTCTTCAAGAGGAACCATAGGTATTATCTTCCATATATTTTGTCATTCCTTATGACGTGAGAATTGGAGCGCCTTTTTCACCTCTGGGTCTAATTCGACATCACTATCCTAGGGAGGAACATAATCTTGGATTAAAGCACTTAAGGAAGTGCCATGTTTTACTCCTTCCCTGACCCTGGTTGCCTCACCTTCTACTACTGTTTGGGATTTTTCTGAGGCTTCACCTCTAGATCTAGCCATTGAAGTTGACAGCCCAATTTGGTCAATTAAAAGTATGGTTATCTTCAAAGAAATGTAAAAGTTGATTGATTGTATTGTAGGTTAAGTAAACCAAAAATACCATCATCTTTTACCTAAAAGTAGATCAGCAACTTCTGAAGACTCCTCCTCATCTTTCCTAGCTTCAACGGAATTTTCAGGATGGGTTTCAGGTGGGTCTGACGTGCTAAGTTCCACCTGAGCCATTGTTTCTATAATAATAGGGTTGACATCAATGTCTATACCCCTTTCAAGCGTTGTTGGTTCAGCAGTTTCTTTAGATGGAACTGTGCATTTTTTTAACCAAACATGGTTAGAAGTGTAATCATTAGTATATTAATAGGACAAATGATGAAATTCATGTCAAATTGATTCTATAAATAGATCTCCAAAATCATCTAAATCAGGTGGTAAATTAACATTTTCTATAATTTCTTCAAAGGAAATGCCAAGAATCGTCATTTTATCCAATGATGTACTAGATCTCAGGTTAGTCTCACCAGTGGGAGCACTCCACATGTCTTCTTCAGGACAATCATTTGGAAATCTCTGACCCTAGATAGCTTCTTCGAAGGCATTTGTGGGGTCAGTTTTGGTGGTTGAAAAATGTTTTGGTGCATTTATTGAGCCTAAAACATCATAGAATGGAAGTCAGTTGTTGTCTCATTTTAGGTTCTATGAAAAATTGTTAATTTACCAAAAGAATTTTTTCTCCTCACATTAGAAACATGAGTGGTGCTGCGAACAGACGTCAGCTCATCTGCTCTCAGTATTTCTTCAGGAAAAGTCGTTTTAGTAGGAACTCTCGGCTGTTATACAACACCCTCCATTGTACTCTGAGGATGGTCAGTCCTTTCCCTTATAGGGGAAATTGAGGAATCCCCTGCAGTCCTGAGAATTTTGAGCACTTTTTCATTAGTTAAGATTCATGACTAACAGAAAGACTTACCACTACTGATAAAGCATTTGACTATGGTCTTGTTTTTTCGATTCCTTTGCTTCTTGGACTTTTTGGGTGGACTGGAATCATCATATCCGAAAATAGGTATCAGAGACAATAATGTCCTTTCTAACTCCTCATCTATGACTTGCTGGCCTGGAGATACTTCACCCGGCTCACGAGGATTTTTAGTGGCTTCAAGAGCGGTACCACCAGGGCTATAACGCGACGAAGGGATATTAGTGGTTCTTTCCTTTACAAGATGCAGGATGAAGAAGATTATTTGCATGAATAACAAAGCCTTGGCTAAATTCAAATTGAAAAGTAAATAGAAATATGGGAAAAAGGAAAGTTACATCTTCAAGAGCCACATAATCATGCCAGTCTCCATCTAATAATGGACCAATCCCCTCAGTGGTACCACAGTCCACTATTTCCTTCACCCACTTGGTGATAGGAACTGACTCATCAGTGGAATATATGAGCTTTTCCAGCTCTTTGATGTAATCCCTCACTTCATTGGGGTTTTTATCAAAGAGGATGTTAGAGGAAGACCAGAGATTCCCAACTCCAGGGATATGCATCCCATCACATAAGTCCATTTAGGCGGTTTCAGCATAACAATATAAGCTCCACCATGTTCGGACAGCATCTGGTCATAAATGTTCAGAATGTGAACCAAAAGGCTGAAAAGAGGGTCATGCAATCTGGGACATCAACTTCATCGCAACTCCTCCAATCACTTATAAAGGATATGAAAATGAAACTGGTTGATCTTTAAAATAATGGCGACTAAATTGCCTCAATGATGTAACTCACCAAGAGACAACGGAGTAGGTCTCTTGACTCTGGAAGGCAGATTATATCTGGCACAAGCCCATTTTAACAAATTTTGAGCCTCATCATCCCCATCCTGGGAATCTGATGAATCAGCTCCGAGTGAGGAAGAGTCTCCTTCTAAATGAATATCTTCCTTCCTAATGGTTCTCTTATTTGTCCCCACCTGAGAGACCAGCTGATTCAGTACCCCTTCAGTGTATAATTCTACCCATATCTCAGTATAGCATATAGTCAATTGACTTTCCGCTTCAACAGTTGGTAGATCAAATACCGCCCCGATCATCACCATAGATGTAAGCAACATTAGTTGACGAGCAACCATCAGATACTGCTATAACCTAAAATGCACTAGAGGGGATACAATAATTTTCTACAAACATTTGAATTGACGTGCAAATAAATATGGAGTATAGGCCTCACATATAATCTATCTGTTAATCCTCGTGGCCAATGTACCATCTCTACATGTTAGCATATATGCCCTTAACTCCATGCTGGTTATTCCATCATCAACAAATTTCCCTGTTGGTGGATTTCCATAAGGAAAGAAGTGAAACTCCTTGAACATGATCATCCTCATTTTGATATCATAGGCATTTAGGGATAAGGGAGAAATTCCAGAAAATTCATGAATATATGGCTGGAAAGAACTTCCCAGAACTGGTACCCCACTTTTTATAGCATATGTCCTGAAGTGGGTGGTGATTCATCCTCATAAAACATAGAATGGTCTCACTATTCTTAGTGGATACTTACCCATATAAACATGGATTAAGATCCTATGAATCTTTGCCAAAACTGAAGTGGACAACCCAATCATCTTTCTTTCAGCAAACTTGGCTGCAAAGACAAAGATCCCCGGCCTCACACCTCTTTTCGAATCCCAAACAGGTAAAAGGTAAACACTGAGCCACAAGGCCAAAAGGCCTTCCAGACGGGTCATCGCTATAATTTTCTGGATCACTTCATACCCCCACTTATCAAAATCTCCTGCTTCCAAAGTTGGCCAAAATATACCTGGAGCACCCCTATTTTCTGCTCTAGGGCAACTAGTAGGATGAGTGTAGGAAGGTCCCTTCACTCTCCTCTAAATCAAAAATATGTCCATCCAGTCCTCTATATTAATATCTTTTCTAGAGTGGGTTTTCGTGGTGGTGGTATTATTCAGATTGTAGAAAATTTTCAATAACTATCGAGCCAAAGCCGTAGTCTTCTACGAATCAATACAGGTCACCATGGGGGGAGGAATTCATTATACATATCTCCCAAAATTGGATCCCCTAAAATCATATAGACATCCCACAAACTGATGTGCACTTCTCCATGAGTCAGATGGAAATAATTTGTTTCCAGGCTCCAGTAACTGATTAACTCCAAACCAAAATCGTCATTCATGTAGACATACGTCTGCCCAGCCAAGAGAGCTTCATATATTCCCGCTCCCTTTAGATCATCGACAAACTTTTCATAGGTTTGTCACACCCAATATTCCCACATCCAAGTTGGCTTCACACCTCCTCTACGACAGAAATACCCACTCTTCTTTCATCCCCTAGATTGGTCTATCTGAGAATTTCAGGAAATAGAGGGATATCAATACGGCTGCGGCTGCAGCTCAGGCGTGTGAGGCTTCAGATCTGGAGAACATGGGCTATGATGCATTATGTATGCCTTCTTCACTGTCTCAACATTGAAAAATGATCCTACAAATGAGACATTTGCCAATTAGTGGTTGGTGTAGTTATGAAACTAGGAATGAGGTATATAATTATTTTTCTCTAGAACATTGACTTCTCAAAAATGACCATGGCCATACAAGGGAAAGTAGATGCTCTGTGTGAAATTGATATGATATTTCTTCAAGTAATTATCCAAATATGGGAGACTGCTGTCATAGATAACATAATAGTCATGGCCAATGATGTTCATCATGTCATCTATTCTCTTGCTGGCCAACTCATCAGCTGATCCAATTCTTTTGGGAGCCATTGAATCTTCACAAAGATCAGACAATCAACTTTTAAGTAAGTTTTTTTGTGAAATTTTGATGAAGGAAATCAAAAAAATGGAAAAGGAATTAAGGTGCACAAGTCCCAAATTGGTGCGTAAGTCAAACCGACCACACAATTTTTTCCACCCTAGTCATTGTGCACAAGTCAAATACCTTCGGCAGAAGCACGACACAATCCAGAAGGGTGATTCGCCAAAGACAGAAGCACCTTGCATGATGAGAGCTCAAGTTCCTGAAAGCTGAATGAGTTTTCATGTTACTGAGCCTGTATATAGAGGCAATCCAGACCACATTTTCCCCATACTTTTCTGCTCCATCATCTACACTCTGAACTTGCGTGCCACCAACCCTTGACTTCTCTGGGTTTACCTCAGAGCCGGATCTTCTTTCCTTTTCGGATCCACATCTGAGCGGGGACTTTTATTGACTCTCCTCTCCGTCATAGATTTTAACGAATGGAAAAGTGGAATTCCTTAAGCAGAAAGAGGGTCACCCTTTGAATAACATCAAAAAAATTGATGAAGGCATAGACCAGGAGCCCATTTGGAGTGAGGAGCGTAAGTTGCTTGCATGCCTCACAAGTCACTTGTGTTCCACCTATGGGTCACGCAAATCACTTGTGTGCCCTATTTGGTTTTTCACCCAAGGTGCAAGGTGGCCTATAAATAGCCCATGTGGGACCCCATTTCAAAGATGGTATTTTTTGCAGAAGTCAAATTCAAGCTCTGGTCACCAAATTCTTTAACTCAACTCTACCGAAAGCTTCTAAGGTAACTTTTTACCTAGAATGGGAGACTTGAAGGAATAGAATAAGGCCTATGTTTTTACCATCAAGATTACTCCTAGATTTTGAGGATTACCTCATGAGATATACATAGAGTTTACCATCAAGATTACTCCTACATAAGCACTGTTATCTATTACTTTTTATAAAATTTCTCCTACTAATCTTTTGGAACTCAAGAGATAGTTAGAGGACATAGAATTGAAATATTTTATATGACCCAATACTTTACCTTTGAGTACACCTATGATTTTTTTATAAGAATTTTGTGAGAACCTCAGTATTTTTGTGGATTACTGATGGTTGAATCATCTTACTATTAAGAACTTGTACTCGCTTCCACATATATATGATCTCTTTGATCAGCTTCAAGGAGCCAGGGTTTTCTAAATGAACTATTTTAGATTTTTCTATCATAAAGTATGAGTAAGGCATTAGGATATTATGCATATTTATTTCTTTAGATGAAAAATCTTGAATTATTATTTTGTTATATCATTTGTTCTTACAAATAGATCCTCTATTTTCAAAACATTGATGAAACTTAATTTCCACCTTTACATAGATTCGTTTTTAGTGTTTTCATGGACCATGTCTTATTATATTTGAACACTCAATATGAACATAAACAAAACCATAAAATCATGTTGAATACACTAATAGATAACTATTTATATTAAAAGCTCACAAAATGATTCATTGGGATGGATATAATTCACTTTCTGTGTCCCGTAATATCATAATTAGTTCTATATATGGATCTAGAGAAGGTGAGTTTCATTTATCCTTCAGATTAGACCAATAATGTTTTTGATATTTGGGAGTTAATAGAGCTTGTTGGTTGTTATAATAATTTTATTCAAGACTTTTTAGGCATTATATCACCACTTATAGACATCAAAATTATGGGTGTTAAATTACGATGGTCTGAATATTAAAAAACATCTTTTCATGAGTTAAAAGGAAGGTTAACCTTAGCATCAATCCTAATTTTACCAAATCCAGTAAGAGGCTATAAATTATACTGTGATGCATCAATAATATATCTATGAGATATTTTTATGCAATAGGATCATGTCATGGTGCATGTGCCTCACAAGTAGAGGCCTCATAAGCAGAATTACCCAAACCAAGTTCCTGATTTAGTAGTTGAGGTTCATACATTATGTTGTTAGAGACATTAATTATTGGAATATGATATTATGTATTCGTGGATCATAAAATTCTCAAATATATATCCACTTGGCATTATTTTAACCTAAAATAGTAATGATTTTTTGAATATACTTATTATTTTGACATTGAGATCACTTATACCACTGGGAATGGTAAGGAGGTGGCTGAGGATCTATACTAAAAGAATCAGACACAAGATGGTTAAGAATCCAATTGTGTGTGGAAGTTGGTGGATCTTCTTTCATAGATGCATCTAGAGGTTTAAGAGTTCCACATGGAGCCTATTATAATAGATTTAGTTTTGACATCATCAACCCTGGATCGAGTGAAGGAGATATAGCATTCTGATATTGAAGTATTAGTCCTAAGTGAAATCATATCAGGTGAGGACCTTCTATCTGGTTTTGTTGTTGATAAGGAAGAAATATTTCATATACATGGGAATGCTTGGGTTCCTATATAAATGTGAATGGGGATGATATGATAATCCCATGACTCCAATTGGAAAATAAATACTAGATTTACAAATATATTCTATGATTTATCCCAAAATTCTTGGAGTTTGGAGATTAAAAGCTAGGTAGCATGTTTTGTTACATGGTGCACCACCTATCATCAGGTGAAGGAAGAACCCCAACCTCCTACAAGCCTTTTACTTATGTTACCCACACTAGAGTGGAAATGAGATTATGCCACTATTTATTTTATAAATGTCTTTATAAAATCTCTTAAATGTACAGATGTGATCATGGTAATTAGGTAATTGCTGATGAATGTAACCAGTTTCAAACTACTCAGGGATACCTCATCTGTTTAAAAATATGGAAGACTCTACGTCCAAGAGTTTATATGCTTTCATGGGTTCCTGCATTCCATTATGTTAGATAGGGATTCCCAGTTCACTTATCGATTTTGGAAATGGTTTCAAAGGGATTTGGGTTCACAAGTACTTTTGAGTACAACCTACCACCCTTAGATTGACATTCATTCTAAGAATACAATATAGGTCCAAGAGGATATACATCAGGCATGTTTCCATGATTTTTCAGTTTCTTGAGAGAAAAATTTACCTATAGATAGGTGTTATTATAATAAATCTTTCCAAGGGACAAATCTGATGGATCCTTATGATGAACTCTATGGTTGGTTAGGTCGTTTACCCCTATGCTGGTTAGAGGCAATTAAGGTAGCATTATTTGGACCAAATCTCATTCATGATACGTGATATTAGGTAGATTTGATCTGAAAATTTATGGTTACATATTAATATATAAATAATTATTTTTTTAGTCCACTTCTATGACTAGTAGAGTTTGAGGTCAGTGATAAGGTATTCTTATGTGTTTCACCTAAGATAAGGCCTTAATAAATTTAGAGGTATGGAATTATATCCCCAAGATTCATTTGATTTTTTTATTTTTTTAGAGATGGTTAGACTAGGGGATTATTGGATATCAATCCCATATAGATACAGTTATATTCATGAATTATTTTATATATCCTAATTACATAATTACTATTCCTACTTGTCTCATGTCCTACATCCTAATTAGGTTTACATGGATATTGATGCTTCATTTGATGTGTACCCTATTCATATTTTTTTCTATAGAATGAAGGAACTACGACATAGAACATTTCCTCTAGTATGTGTGCTATAGGAGAATGGTCATGTATTGGATGAGGCATTGGAGAGAGATTCTGATATACGTGGTCTCTGGATGGAGTTATTCTTTAATGCAGATCACCCACCCTCTAAAAGACTCCGGGATGAGTTTTTTTAAGGAGTGAAGGTTGTAGTATTATTATTTTTATTAAAGTTATGGAACCTCTTAATTTATTTTTAAAACTCTTTTTACTTCAATAAAATTTACTAAGGAAGTCACACGGTTTTGAAGAGTTTTAAGGAATGGTTTAAAGCATGTATTTATAGTTTTTAAAAAAATTGGTTGAGTCACATGGTTGGGAAATAGATAGTTGTAGTCATCTAGTTCGAATGTGAAGCCAAGTAGAGGGAAGAGAACATTCAGGGAAACTTTGTGAGTGAATATGAAAACTGTTTCAAACCTATAATAAAATTTATAGGTATTTCACGTGGTTTGTGCATGGTTACTCTAACCATGAACCTTGGTCATGTGAGGTAAGGCCTCCTAGACATAGGCAACTATGTGGTTTATGTATGGTTAGGAAAACCATGTATCTAAACAATTCACATATTTAAAAATGTAAAAATGTCCATTTTCCTTAAACCCTCTAACCCTTCACCCCTACTTATTCTCCCTTAAGTGCATAGAAGCCTCTCTATTTGAGATATATCCTCCTCCTCAACATAGGATTTAAAATATCTACCTCATTTTATCTCGAACTCGAGCTCTTTTCATAACATTAGAATATTATCATTAATGATATGGATACTCTTTCTTATTTTATCCATTTATCTCATCACATTTGATGTTATTTCTATTCAATCTCAAATGCACTATTTTTAGGATGTTTTTCTAGTTTATATTATTTCTCTTCTTCCTTCTCATATCTAAATCTGATATCAGATAAGGAGTCATCTACTTTAATAACATAAGTGGTCTAGTAATTTTCCCTAAATTTTTATCTATTTAAATCATGTGTCATTATACTAGACACCATACATCCCATGAATTTCCTTAAAAATTTTATAATTCCTTATTTAATTGTTATACCTTGACTGAGATACTCACATAGACCCTTGATAATGTATATGGTTAATTACCTCAACTCAACCACCCCTTTGGGAAAGTTTCTATATGTTCCCTTGCCACTTTTACCATGCCAGTATGATTGTTGACGCTCCTTTCTATCACAGAGCTTAACGAATGGAAAAGGGAAATTCCATAAGCACAAATAGGGTCACCCTTTGAAGAAAATCAAAAAAAATTGACGAAGGCATGGACTAGGAGCCCATTTGGAGTGAGGGGCTCAAGTTACTTGTGTTCCACGCAAGTCACTTGCGTGCCACCTATGGGTTGCGCAGATCACTTGCACGCCCTATTTGGTTCTTCACCCAAGGTGCAAGGTGGCCTATAAATAGCCCATGTGGGCCCCCATTTCAAAGATGGGATTTTTTTCCTGAATTCAAATTCAATATATGGTCACCTAAGTCTTCAACTCAACTCATCTGAATGCTTCTAAGGTAACTTTTTACCTAGAATGAAGGACTTGAAGGAGTATAATAAGGCCTATGTTTTTAAAATTCATCAAAACTTGCGCTCCTAAGTGTCCAGACCTCCTTAAAAATGGAAACACTTGGGCGCTGCCCTACCATTTCAATGAAACTTGCACACAACCCTTTTGGAATCACCTTAGGATAATACTAAAGGCTTGAGTTAAGTCTCACCCAAGTATTACCCTATATATTCTTCATCACCCAGGTGAACCCATGTCGTGCAAGTACACTTGCGCGCCCAAGACTAGTGCACTAACTTCATTTGTGTGCCTCTCTCCCGTTCAACTATCCTCTTCAATATATTATCCATCAAACCCCATTTCAAATACATTTATGGCATGGTTCATTTATTGGATTCCTTATCTGAAAGGAATTCTGTGAGAACCTCTCTCAAAACCTCATGACTTACAATTTTTATGTCAGTACGGTTAGAGGTTTCCTCCATATAACCTCATCCTTTAAGATGAGAAGATCGTTTAATTTAGTCATCTATTCAAAAGTAATCCCCATGTTCCCTTAGAATGGGCATCCTCTTCAAGAGTAAGCCCCAAGTTCCCCTATACTGGGCCTCCTTCTCAAGAGTAAGCCCCAAGTTCCCTTACCTCAGGCCTCCTTCTAAGGAGTAAGCCTGAGTCATAATTTTCTTTTACATTGGGCATCCTCCTCAAGAGTAATCCCCAATCTTAATTTCTTTTGAATTGGGCCTCCTTCTCAGGAATGATCCAAAATCATAAGTCCCTTTTAATTTAGTCCTACGTCCCAAAAGTAAGCCCTAAGTTATAAGTCCCCTTTTAATTTGGGCATCTTCCTTAGGAGTAAGCCCCGGGTTAAAAATCCAAATCTCTATAAAGTAAAAATACCTTTATGGACCCTGATCCTGGGCTTCTTTCCTGAAGTAAGTCCTAGTCTTCATCTACTTGGGTAGTCATACATATGTAAACGCCAGATCATTTCTTATGAATTTATCTTCCATGACACAATCTTCCGGTTTACTAATACTTCTTGTTTCTCACACCGAGCATGATTCACTTGAAATTAGAGTGTACAAGTCACAACGACATCTCTTTTTGGGCCATTCACCATGAATAAGCCTCATATTTATTCACTCAAACTACGTGGACATTGATTCCAGCTTTTAAAGTAGAGTACGTAGGAAGCATTTCCAAGGTTCAAGCCCATCATTCATTAATTATTTTCCATCCCATATGACGTTAAACAATACCTTTTTTATCGAACTACATGGGTTCTGATTCCTTTTTAACGAGGATACATAGGTAGCCTGTCTGTGGGTACGATCCGAACTCTAAAATAATCTATGTCCTTCTGAATGAAAGAAAACTTCAAGTGCCCCGTAGAGTGGCTTTAAAACCAGTATGGTCATCATAATGACCAAAATATTTCTATATAATGTATGGAAGGATACCATTTACTAAGAATATATAATACATACATATGATTCTCCATCAATGAAGAACCTCAAATACATATAAAGGATTCTCTAAATGACATACATATTAATCATCGATTTCCAAATCTAAAGGAAAAATCATTTTCATGATTGGTGAATTAATAAGTATTCCTGAACACAACTTAAATCTATAAGAGAGCCCCGGAGTAGGCAATAATTCCCCCAAAAAGGTATGATGATCCTGACCTCCCATCCTCTCGACCAATGAAAATTTTTAAGCCTCATAGATCAATAACTAATGAGCACCTACCTTTGGAAAGTATGTTCAAATGGATATAAAATCATAGGGTGTTTCTGGTTCTACGAATAAACTCGTTAGGAACAGATTGGAAAGTTTGAACCTTAAACAAACAAGGTCAACCCCATTTTCAGATGAAATAATGACCAAGCCACCAACTAAGGTGGATTTGGATTATTAATTGTGATTCAAATGAGTTAAATGGGTTTATTAAAAGTTTAAATAGAAAAAATGAAGCATGAATGGATATTCCATGTCACTTTTCACTTATTGAATTATAGGGAATGACCTTGAGTAAATGGGATAACATGAAATGTTAAATGGTATAAATATATCATAAGGACCTTGATTAGTTATGGGTTTTCATGGATCTTATTATGAATATTGTATACTTTTATAGGATGGACTACCATGGTAATGTTTTGGTGTCCCCACTTAGGATTTATTTGACTTCGGAAAGGATGACACCTAAATAATAGATGTGTTTGGAAAGAGTTGATGAAACTCTTGGAAATTGTCTTTATCATACATTAATGATTGAAATTATGTGGATATGTAGACTCATCCATTATGACCCTTATAAATTATAAATCCATAGATGATCACATTGGTTTTGGATTGATTTATTAGGATGAGGAAGCATCATATTATCTTCTTAGTCTTAAATCAATCATATCCCAAGCCCGTTTAGTAATTTTTTTTGATGGCTCAACATCATCATCATCATTATTGTTATTATTATAGGAGTGAAATTTCAAGATTAAACCCATGAGTCTCACTCATTCATTTATTTAAAACATCACCACTAATAACTATGAGTTGGTTTGACATTCTAAGATCATGATTTTTTCCCTTATGATATTATAAAATGATTCCATGATTATATGCCTCAGGTCTTGAATAGAAATCATATATACATATATAAATATATTGACATATGTTGATATATGTTTCAATAAATTCTATCTTAGTATGATGTAGGTAGTTTCGGATTGGTATCCCCTAGGAACTCGAGCTGGATAGGTTTCAATTATCTTAAATATTTTATTTATCATCATACCTTTAAACTGTAATTTTTTTATTAATAGGAAGGGTACTATTAGAAATTATTGGTGGTGGACTAATGAATTTTACTCATGCCCTTTTTATGCCTCTGATTGGTACCCAAACATACATCATGGATCCATGTAGGAGAAAAGGGAAGAACCTAGCTATTGTCAATTGATTTTATGCATTAGGATAGAGTACGAGGGTAGATGACTGAGCTGTTTCTAATGATGCTACTGGACATTAGTTTTTTCATTTTTTATAGTGTTATATACTATTTAATATTGTATGAATTCTAACATGTTTCCTTATATTCGCTATTTTTTTATAGTACCATGACATAATCATATTGTATATGATAATGCTTTTAGTTATTATTTATATCTATTCATTATACTCATTAGGATGTTTACTTCCACATGTTTTAATTTTTATTATGTTCTATATTATTATACATATTATTCCCTAATGTTCCATGATAATAAATATGGTATATTCTTCCCATCATACCATAATAGACCCTCACCTCTAGTCGGAAGCTACTAGTGTACTGTGAGGCACACTTGAGGCCATGTAGCCAACTGAATGAAGTTACTCTTAAGTAAACAAATATATAGATGTAAAATAATTTATATAAATGTATTTCCCCATTCCCATGAATATTCTTCCTAGTTATAAGAAAAAACAATTCAATCTATTTTAAGTAGTACATGATTCTCTCTCAAATTTTGATTATGACCAAGTATTATACAAACATAAAAACAATTTAATTATGTGCACTAAAAAATTCCTTTCAATACACTCCTAATTTAAAATACTATTAAAGGGTTAATCAACACTATGTACTAGTATAGAGTAAAAAGTCAGCTTTGTGTCCTAAAGAGTATTCAATTTCAACACATTGTACTGCCAGATTTTTTGGTAGTAAATATACTCTTATGAAGGGAGACATCATAAAGACCACAAAAGTCTACATTTACTACCATATTTGTTGTACATTATATATGTTCCCACCTATCTCCACTATGTAATTTTTATGAATATTACTTAAATATATCTAATATATGTTGACATGGAATATATTACTCAAGAAAAGAATAGATATAATAGATATATGACTGTTAGAGGGAGAGAATGATCCTCCCAACCAAGAACTTAACAACTATCCTCCTAAGAGAAACACTAATATAGTAGGATAGATTGGTCCATTCATAAACCTATATAGGAATAATGGTAGTTGTGAGAAATTGAAACATGTTGGAGCTCAATAGGGAATTTTATATCCCTCGTGTAGAAGAACCTACACTTATTGAAATAGGATTTATTCTCAATACTGATGGGGGATCTCAATTTTACTTATAAATTTTTTTCTTATATATTTTATATGATGTTTTTATGAATTAGGAATAATTTATATATATGAACATGTTTTTTAGTGGAGCCTATTTTGGGGAACATGAATTATATGTCTTCTTATTCAATTGATTTCATTAATTCACTTAGTTTTATGAAAAGTTGAGTTATTCTTCTTTTTTAATCTTCATAAATAAAAATTTTCAAAGATTTGGTTAAATAAATAACTGAAGGAGGGTGTTTTTATTAAATTTCATTATTAAATAATCATTTTTTATATTAAGAAATAGACCGTGGGTTTTATTATTTTTTACTTAAAGATAAACCTTCATCATTTTGTAGAATAATATGAATTTTATGTTGACTATTAAATGAATTTCTTCTCATTTGGGTATAATTATTTTAATCAATAGTCTATGTAATTATTTCTGTGAAAATATTATTAATCTTTCAAAGATAAAAAATAATATTAGGGATAGATCAAAAAATTTGGGAATATATTTCAATAATATAAAATAAATTTAGAATTATATAATAATTACGGTACCACTATTTCATTGATTATTCATTTCAACTATTTATTGATTTTAAAAATATATAAAATCCTATGAATACATCCCCAATTCCTACTAGATAAAATCATTTCTTGTTTTATTAGTTTAAATAATAATTACTTTTCTAATCAATAACGACTAGGTAAAATCACTAATTGTAGTATAAAATGATTCTATTTTTGTCATTTGATATTGTAGGAGGTATGAGTCATTTTATTTCTACATAGTTATCTTTATCTATATCACTATGATAGAAGATAAAACATGAATAGAGATGTACAACAAATTTTAAGTTTTCATTTAATTCTATTATTTCTTCAATCTGTTGATATTACTATTAGATTTTCATTCTCTTACACTACATTTGGGAATATATATTTCCAATAAAATACTTTAGATTGTTTGAAAAAAAAATGTATTTAATTATTTATAAATTTCTTTGATGTAATAATTTTAATTTACAAACCTATAAATAATTTTCTAAAATATAAAATATATTTTACTTTATATAAAAAATATTTACTTATGTCTATATAACATTTCTATGAAAAAATAAATTATAATATGTAATTTTTGTGGCTCATGACTTAAATCTGGACATCACTTATTTAATTGTAAAATACTATATACAAAAACATTTTTTATATAATTTTAACTGAATTTGATGAAATATAGTTTCATAAGGCCTATATTCATATATTAACAAAAAAATTACTAATCTTTTTTATAATACCCACATCTTATTTATCTTTAAATTTGATAAAAATTTATAAATAACATCCAATACCTAGCCTCCATCCTATATATCATTTCCAGAATCTCTCAAACTCATATGATGTTTTTCATCCAATGTTAGGAAGAAAAACTAGAGGTATATATTCACTTCCTACTCTATCTGTATATCTAGTTATTATTTAAAGTTGTTTTTTTAATTTCCTAGTCAAGTATTATTTCGTATACATTGTAATTCAATATACTTAATTTATTATTACCATATTTTATCTATTACCTTTACACTATATTTTTTTTAAGAGAAACATTTGTATATCAAAATGATTGTGTAAACCTATGGAGGGATGTTATGGATTGAATCACAAAATTTAGGTACAAGTGATAGGAAGGGTCACTCCAAATTTGTGGGTTTCCAAGGAAAGAACACATGAAGTCTCCATTGGGGAATTTTTTATGTATAATTTTTAGATACTTCCTCTATAGTGATATATTTGATTGAAAAACATTTTTTATGGAATTTTAAAAAGCCATCACTATTTTACATTTACTTCTATCATATAAATAATTATATCAACCCCTTATACCTAAATAATTTATCTTGATATCAATGAAAAAAATAGACTGGGAATCTTTTAGATTTATACTCGTATCCCTTTATCATTTCTTACAAATAAATGTTCATATCAGGTTATCATTTATGTATTATATATAAATTTAATACATGTGATAGGTGGGACTCATATTATATAAACCCCAATCATTAAATGATGTTTAATATCTATGAATTATACGATATGGCGTCTAAATAGTTATCCATGAATTTATAATACCTTATCTTTTAGCATTAGAAATATTGTTATAATAGCATGTTAATGAGTCATGTTAATATGTTTATAATGTTAATATTCATTATTTACATATATATCAGGTTGATATATAACCCTTTCCCTATTTCATTATTTTGAAATGACCGATCCTATTATATATGGACAAATATACCTTAACATGATATCATATTCTTATGATTTCATTACTATAGTTTTTAACATCACCACTTTTTTTATATAAATACCTAGGAAAATAATAAATATATGAGAAGATATATTATGGGTAAAATTTAAATGAAATATTAGAATAATATTAAAAAATATTATTGTGTTATTACATTATAATATACCAAATTCTTAGATACATTGAACAAATAATTTTTGGAATAGTGGGAATATAACATTGTTTAATATATAAATATTTTGTGGGGTTTTTAAAACCATATTTGGGAATGTGGGTCTAGAGTGTTTTAGTTGGAATTATATAAGGATTTATTTAAATTTTTGAATGAGGAAAATAAAATCATAGTAAAAAAACATTATTTTTTTAATGAAATAATTAAAAATCCTATTTATATTTTATTTTAAAAATATATGTATCCAAAAATATGAATTATAATATATTTTTATTATGATTATCACGTCATTATATTAATTTTTCAAAACATGGATAGAGGTACGATATTGAAAATGGAAATCCCATTACAATGGGAATATATATTTAAGAAATTACATAAATGTTCAAACTAAATACATGGATTCTAAGAACAACATATATTTTTTGGTTCAAATGGATCATCTAATGGGAAATAATAAATATCATGTATAATGTTTATTATTATTTCTTCATTGTTTTTCTATATTAAACCAATTCATGAGGATATAATACCATTTATTCAGTGGTTCCAAATATTCGTAATATTTCCAATGATAAATTAATTATTTGGAGAATAAATAGAAGGTATTGGAATTCATAGATAAGAAAAATGCAGTGCTTGGAATTTATCACATGGAATTAGAGGAAATGAGTGAAATAATTTAACCATGAACATGAAGAATATGGAGGATATTGAATCAAACAAATATGAATATTTTAAAAAAAATATTTGAAAATATTTCCATTTCACGTTTTCATTTAATAAAGGGTAGATTACATTTACCGTCATGGGACATGAAGGAAGGAAATAAATGTAATAAAAACAAAATCCTTGGGAATTTTATTTTTACATTAATTAGTTAATTATAAATTCTTCTACTTTCATAATTGACCCCTAAAGTAAGATTTTTTAATTTATTAGTGATCCCAAAACTATTCCTTATGAAGATATTGGTTATTTATGAATCTAATACTTATAAAGAAGTCATTAGATTCCACTAAATATTTAAATGTAGTTTGTATATCCTATCTGTATCAATGAATAATAGAGACTAAATGAATCATTAAGAAAAATATTAAAAAATTAAAAGATTAAAAAATATAAGTGAAGAAGTTACAAAACACACAAGTTAAATAAATAGGAACAACCACCCAAAAAACATATTTCTTGGAAGTGTAAGGGGATAGAAATATTTAAATTTAGGATAAATAATTGTAGATTCTCATTGGTAAATAAAACCCCGATTGGAAAAAATGAATATTGATCATGGAAGATGGTTCACAGTCAACCCATGGAGTTTTTATTACTTTGATCTGGAATTGATTATTCTAGATATGTTATTTAGACTAAGGATGTTAGTGGGTTGTTAGAATCTATGCTAATAAACCTCTTATTAGTAGGGTTATAATTTTTTAATAAAAATTAAATAAGATGAGGTTCAAAATAAAGAGATTTCAAGTACTCTATAATTGAAATTAAAACTATACAATACATTATTTGATTCTCAATATATGCATTCCTTTATTTAATTCAATATTATAATTAATATAAAATAAACTCTTAATATTTTCTAAGTTGATTTAATAGTTAAAAATCTAGTGTCATATTCTAATTCAATAGTGGTATTTAAAAATTTCCCTATTTCCTTCCATGGGTGAAATATTCATCCACTACTAGTTAAATTTCTAATGAAGATTTTTGGATTAATATTTGGAATGAAATTTTTCTCAAATTAATATGACAATATTAATTTTATATATAAAGAAATATTCATTTTCTTAAGAGTTCAGTCTGAAATAATTTTCAAAAAATAAATACTCACACTAGATTCCTTTCAAGAAAGACCCACAGTGGAATACTTTTTTATGATACTTAGTGTAGAATGTAAATTAATATACAACATATAGATAGAGAATTTATCTACTATTTTGGAATACGTTAATTTATTTTTAGGGGAGTTCATAATACCTTTACTGGGACAAACGTAGAGTTATCGATCAAACTCAGTCCTAGATCCAAACCAATATCAAAGAATGTGTATAATAGAAAACATGTCACATTAAAATTTCATAATAAGAAATTAAAAAACAAATAGAAAAGTGTTTAAAAAGACCTATAATATATCCTAGTGGAACACATAATAATTTTCAGGTATTATAGATTTATAAGGTTATTCCATAACTATATAGGGATCAATAGAATAACCTTCAAGAGAATCTTATTTCAAGAATTCATTATTTATTTGACCAGGAACATGGAAATATATTATTCTACATGATTTATATTTGATCATGGTTTTATTACATAAAGGTAAATGAGAAAGGTATTTAAAAGGATAAATTTAGGATTAGGAATAGAAATTATGTGTTTCTTTCATTCTAGTTAGACAAATTACTTTTCATATGGTATTTAAGATTTTGATGAATATATTCACCATATATTTCCTTGATAAATTCATAGTGGTATTAATTTAGGATATTAGGCTATATTATACAAGTTTTTAAAATGATTAGGATAACTTGAGGGTGGTATTTTAACATATATGGAATGGAGAAAATATAATAACTTTATTAAATGTATGATTAGGTTCCAATGAGTTTAATTATTGGAATATATAATAACTAATGATGAAATATCAATTACATTTCTATAAAAATTTTGTATTGGAATGGAATAGTACAATCATAGTAACAATTTTATATATATTCCTTGGTTTAGATAGATATTATGATAGTTTTTGAAAAAAAAAATCATGAAAATTAAACCCACTAACCAATTAAATAGATAATGGAGTTACATTTATTTGGGAAAGGGGTGTGAGGAAATATTTTAAGGATTGAGGACAATGTAAATTTGTGTACTTATAATGACCATGCATTCAATAAGTCAAGGGTATTTCAACTATAGTGATACACCAAAAAAGGACCTATATGAATCCTTTTGAAAAATGAGATTATATCCCATCTATATTTTTAAATAGTCTCTAGATAAGAAGTATCTAAATCATGAATTAGTGTAATATATGATAATAAGTTCATTAAAAAATATTTTTATTTGTCTTTAATTTATTTTCCTTGTCCTTATATCATACTTATTAGGTAAAACACATGAAATATTATGATAATTTTTTTTGAAATTAAGAGGATGGGAGGTTAAATCATCTCAAAAATTAGTATATTGTATGTTATAGGACACTTTTACTGATTTAATATATTTTTAGAAAATCCTTTCTTAATCCATATATGTAAAAATCAGTTAATTAGATAACTTGGGGTAAAGAGGGTATGAATACTATTAATTCAATATTCATGTGACACTCACTTATATGAAAATTATGGTAAAAAATATTATGGATTTTAAAAACACACATTTTTTAAGTTATAAATTTTAGAAGTAATTTAAATTTTGGCCCAATAGAAAGGTTAATTTTAATAACTAGGAATCATATTTAGATATTGAGTGTTTTAATATATATATATATATATATGACATTTTTATGTGTAATGAGACTCAGTTAATGGTTCAGGTGCTCAAGTGAACATTGGAGACTGGTCGGGTGACCCAGGTACTGGTTTCTGGTTGTAAGTTTCAGACCATATTGTAGCCTCATGAGTTGCAACAGGCTTGAGATATGGAATTTGTGGATTTATTCTGTATTAATGAATAAAAACCACACCCAAATGGATTCTTATGGTTTTTATTTTCAAGAAAGGACCATACCATATACTATGGTCTACACCGTGGTGGGTGCTCATGTGAAGTGATGTTGGGATACCCTAGGAGACACTATTTGAAATGGTGGAGGAAGAACCATCTGTCTCGGACGAAATGGTTCTTGGGTTTAGAATGTGGCATTTGGGGGTATTCCAGGTTATAAATTCTCAGGACCCCATGCAGTGGATCCCATTTTTAGGGACCACAAGGATCACCACAACGTGGTTCAAAGATTTGTGTTATATGTTAAGTCCCTATTAGAAATTCCCTAAGTACCAAAACATGGTTCCCATTGATTTATCTCTCATATATTTTTTAAATACACTACATTCATCTCCATTTCATGGATATTTCTATTTTAGGGGGTGGGATCCCCTGTGTGAAACAGTGAGAGAGAGAAGCCCATATCTTGGTCCCCACCATGTCGAGCTTACCGAAACACCAAAAGGGGATTATTAAAAAACATAGCTAGAGGGGCTATACCATGGAAGGTTTCTTGAGTAGGGTGAAATTTCATGGTGATTAGACACCATATTTTGGTGAGACCCTTCCTAATTTTTGTAACATCATGTTGTCCTACATTTGTATGAGTCATCCTAATTTCTTTTTAGACAATCTCATGTGAGGAGTTTCCAGTATTGATTGTATATTACTGTACCATTACTGTCTTGATTTACCCTCTATTTTTGGTCTTAATGTATGAATTAATTTAGAATGTTATGTTAAATTCTCCAACCATTTTCATTTTTCTTTGTTTTTATTCATCAACACCCAATTTGGTGTGAACTAGATAGGGTTTGTGACAATTCCCATAGGAACATGGTAAAAATAATTATGAGATAATGGGGATTTTTCATGGGGTAATAAGGGAATATCCTAAGAGGATGATAACAAATTGTTTTATTCTACCTCATTTAAGGTACATCACATAGTGGTTTTTCTTTTTTTCATGAGGTGGATTAAATTTTTTATTGACTTGGTTGTGATTATTAGTATTTTATTTCTTGGGGTTATGTTAGGATTGCATAGTGGAACGCTCATGGGTGTGTGGTAATAGTTTCAATGAAAGTATTTCAATTATGATAAAGTGAGTACACCAATTTGAATTAAATTTTTTAATTTATTATAATTTTTTTCTAATTTGAATAATTATTTTTTTGTTTTATAATTAGTTATATACATTCTAGAACATTTTATGACATCATGTGGATAAAAGGTGGATAGTTGGACTAATATTATCTAAGGTGATAGTCATTGAGATACATTAAAAGGGGATAAATACATTTGAGGTGGTTAGTCCCTAGTAATTTCACTTTGGTTTAAAATTTTGATATTTATTATGTGATATGTGGTCTCTACACTATTAGTGACTAAGATTTCAATTAAATAAATTAATTTTTCTAAATACAATTTATGGACTGAACAATGTTCAAAGGACTACAAAGAATTATTTTTCACTTGCATGATGTTCTTCCGACTGATATTCAAGTCCTTTATTATGAGTTCATACCATGTTACACATAGAACCTAAGGGGTATAAATTAAATGAATTAAGCATAATGTAGTGGACCAATTATGTTCACCTTAAACAACGCCTTATAGAGGAGTGTGTTGGGTTAGAGTGGTTTACTTGTGAAGGCCAAAATAGATCTATGTGATACCTGAAATCATTCGGTCTAGTTGACATGGGAATGGGGTGAGTGTTTATCAAACAATTATATGTGTGTACTTAGGTGTTCTTGTACTAGGTAGGACTTGTGGTTTTTTTGCGTATGTGAGGACCGACCGAGGATAAATTTAATATGGAATTAGATTGAGGCCATTTCCCTTATCTGACATCGATATGAGATTACTAATGAGTATAATGAGTCCATGATAAGATTATGAGAAATTCATGGGGTTCAATTCCCTAGGAGTGATAGGTACTGACCCAATAGATGATAATTGGGTAGTGGAACCAGTATAGGTGTTTATGTTATGATGTGACCTATGGGATCTTTGAAGAGTTCCCTTAATATATATAGATCCCTAATATGGTACGTGTTGGAATTGGTATTGATATTTGTGGGTTTATCCTTGTAACCCAAATTTTAGATAATCCTAGTACTGTTTGGATACTTCTGATACATCATGGGATTTGACCTTAATTCTTCTACTATATAGAATTCCTATGATTACCACCAATGAATCAGCTTATGTATGACACTGTAGAATACCTCGCTTAATCCCCTTTTATTTGGATGTGATTCTTTTTTATTTAGTATTTCATGGAAAATCACCTCAGATTCTTTATGTAACTATATGCAATGCCAGGGATTTTGGGAATCGACCTCCAAGTTTGTATGATTTCCTTATAATTTTTCCTTGAAATAATTTTTGTGTTTGAAACTATATCACCTAGGACTTTATTCTAAAAAAATTAATGATCTTGATACTACATAATTACCTAGGTTAATCTTCCTAGGAATAAAAAACAAGAAAGATACTATTAAATGGACTAGGTCCATCTACTAATGAATCTTTTCCTCCACTAGATTTTATATTGTTGTTGTGATTAGTATTGGTTGGAATGATTTTATTATGTTCTTATATTGACTTTGATTCTTATCAATGATGAAATAGTGGAAAATGGGTGTCATATTATAATTTTAGGATCTTTATTGTTAATTTTATATTTTATTTCATAGTTTATTTATATATTCAGTTGAGCATATTACATGTTCCTGAACTTCATTTTTTGATTATGTACGAAACCAAATTGGTTTTTCCGTACTTAGTATCATTCACAACCTAATCAAGTGTCCATAGAACTTGGGTAACTGAGAAGATCTTCATAAATCCTAGCTTCAGTTAGAGAAGTGTCCCATATTTTAATAATTGTGAAGGATAGATTAGATGGAGTGAAGAATAGAATGTCCCATAGTTTCATAATTTGTTATAATATTTCTACTATTTTTTCACTCTCATATTATAGTATAGTTTCTCAATGGTGACACACTATATCCTCTCTATTATTTAGTAACTTCTAGTATATGGGTTGGTGTGCTTTAGATCTAGTAGATATATATCTAGTTCATCTATAAGTGGTTAATGTTTGGGTCATTAAAAATTAATATTAAAGATTTATATTTTTCTAACTCTTTATAGTGATGGTTGATAGGTGGTATTTGAATATTTATGATGTTGTGAGGTACCTTAGAAGGGTGAATAAATAACACATTTTATGAAATAAATTCAAAGATACAAAGGATCTAGTATTATTATTATTGATTGATTCTTTTAATATTTTGTGATTTTATTTTATGGGGTCAACACGTGTTTTTATAATTTGTGATTTATTATATTTTTTAATCTTGTAAAATTACCAAGAGGTTGTGTACATATATCATTATTTCCATTTCTAACTCATATGACATACACATATTTGTGTGTGATTGATATCACTGGTGTTGAGGTTTCATCTATTTGAAATGTCAACACAGGATTATATAGAGTTTTTTCTTATAACTTCTAGGAGGTATTATTATCAACAAAACCATTGTATATTTCATCTTATGACTGTTCATGTGGATTTTATGGAGGTATTATCCTAGATGATTATGTTCTCACTATTTTAAGGTATGTATGTGACCCTTAATAGGTCAGTATAGGACTTTTATTTCACATGATAAACCTAGTGTAGGTAGTTATGCTAATGGTGGTGAAAACCTAAATGGTTTCAGTTAGTTAAAGTGTAAAAAACATCATGTATGGTGTATTCCCTTACAAATTCTTAATGAAATACTACAGAAAAAAACATTTTGATGATGGTTTAACTGGAACAGATCACTATTGGATGGTTTCATTATATTATAATAGATGAGAGAATGATCCTCAAGGAGGTAGTTCTTTATGTAGATACCTTGTTTGGATCAATTCCCTAATAATCTAGTGAGTCGGATCATGGTTCCAAAGATATATATGTGGGAACTATAAAATGGGTAGATTTTCATGTGATTTTTCATTTGATACATAGTACTGTAGAAGAAATGTGCCCCACTAGTTGTGACATATGTGAGATTGGATTTGTGTTTTGGGTGGGAGAACCTAGTGTCCTTGAGATATAGATCAAGTATTGGGGATCTATAAATTATGGTTGAGTTGTTTTGTATGAGGGTAACCCGATATAAGGGGTTAAACCAATTTGGGAGCGACCTGAACTATGAATCATGGTAAGATTATTTTGATTATGAGATCATTATATGATAGGTTCTATGAGGTATATGATATAGTATTGGATACACATTGGTAATCATGATGAAAAATCACTTGAGGTCCTTTAGGTATCAAGTCTATCTCCATATGTAGGATCAGTATGAATGATGACGGAGCTATTTTTGGGTTTATGTCTAGATGAAATATCTTATTGTGATCATGTATTAAAAAATATAGTATGGATAGAGTGTGGGTAGATGTTGGTGGTTTTGGAATGATGTATGGGTATATGAGTGTTCATGGGATAGACCATGGTATAGTTGAAATTATTAATTTATAATAGAAACACCAAGGGTGCTTCTGGATAGATTTGATTAACATGTATTGAGCATAGTCTAATGGTTAGGCATATAAGCCTTGGACTAATGATGAAAAATCATGTTATTTTGGTTCATGTTAACCTATTAGGGTGGTATAGTAGGATATTCCCATTGTTTTTATATGACAATGAGGTCGTATACATTGGTTATGTGTGGTGTCATTATTTATGAATCAGTGAGTTACCACATGTATCTTAAGGGTTGATGGTTTTGATGAAATTATTTTTGGTATGATCATATAGATCATTGATGAGAATTAAATATGTTTATCCTCTAAGGCCTGACTTCAAACGTGGATTAAATTATCATGGTTCATTTGACCCAAGGTTGTACCTTAACATGGATTATCTCAATGGTATGGTGTTGGTAATCCATCAAGCATTGTGCTTGAGGAGTTTAGTAAGGGAGGACATATTTTTGTGAGTAAAATATCGAATATTGGAGGGTGTGATATCCAATTCATATGTACTTTCATCAGGTGTTGTGATGACATTCCCAATGAGTTTCGAATGGGTAGTGGTTGATGTATATGTTTGAACTTTGGTATGATAAGAAAATACAAGTCTAGTTATTATGTTTGGTAATTAATAGTGTGAGGGCAATGATGGAATGTCCCTAATGTCGGTAGAGTTGTGGGTGTGATGAGACTGGATGTTTGACATTTGAGATTGTTCATGGATTCCAGTGTGTAGATAGATCTGGTTTATCTAGTTCTATGGTGAATAAAAAATCAATATTTTGGATTTAACATTATATGGAGGCCATCAATTAGTTCTAGGATTGGTATGGTTGGGATGTGATGATAGGAAGAGTCATAAAATTGGAGATGTACTGGAACTCGTGGATAGATTATAGTGGTTTACTTGGTTGGTCTAGGAACTAACCATGGAATTACACTAAATGTTGGATTCAATGTTTTCCAGTGTTTTACTACTTTTTTTTATTCCTCATAGGATTTAGTCATATTAACTAGAAGATGTGATAACACATTAGAGAGTGTATTAGATCATTTGTAGTGGGTGTTAGTTAGTGGAGGATGTACCATTGTTTTTTATGACATTGAGTGTGGTTGCATAGAAAATACATTGTGTGGGTATTCAGACTGTTTAAAATGCATTTTTTTACGTTATTCTTATTTTGGGGATAATCATGTAATAGAATTGGACTGTATATGATTGAAATTATAGTAGTAAGAACCATAAGCATATTGATGAATTGAAAAAAGACACTATGGTGTCATAGGATAGATGGGTACATGGAATCATCATCCTGGTGCTTTAGTAATGGTTATGGGCAATGGATAATTTATTTAAGAATAGTACACATTTTGTTTAGAGTTTCAAATCGGTATCTCAATTAGTATTACAAAGTTAAAAGTGGGGAATTGGGAGTCAATTGGTGACCATAAAAGTCGAGATTAAAGGTTGATAGACCATCAAAATATTTTTGGGATGATATGTGATATGGTTTAGATTTTGTGAAGACCATAATTTTTCTAGGATGTTACTTTTAAAATGAATTTTAATATTAAAAATGGATTAGGGTGTATTTTGATAACCATGATTTCTATTGGAATTAAAAGTGTTCGAATATCATTGTGAAATGTTTTGGGACATAGAATGATACATGGTTTATGGACCAGGTTCTCTAGTGATCATTAATGAAGGGTGGGTTGACTCATATGTTGATCACTAGATATAGGCTATAGACCTTTCCATAACCCTAAGAAATGTGACATTTTTTTAATATAATTTCTGTATTTTTTCATGATGGTGGTGGCCATATAGAAATCCAAGTGTCATGTCATGGTGGTATTATGGAGGATTGGAAATATCATACCCTTGGTGTTGTTTCGCGATGGGTGCTCAGAGTGCAGAGGGGTGAGGATACCCCTGGAGAGATAATGAACTATGTTGGAGGGTAAAATTCCTATATTATAATACATGACTCTTGTGTTGATCATCTCACACCTAGGGATTTCCCCTATCAAAAATTCCTAGGATACCACATCATGGTGGATTTATAGTGCAAATTTTAAGGGACCATGGGGACACCATGTCCTCATGTAGGGTGTGCTGTAATGGGGGAAGTACATATCTGAAACTCTCATAAAAAACTGAGATGTGGTGCTCATATAATTTTTATTTCATGATTTAGGCTAAACCATGACAACCTACATGATATGGATCTTGCTATTCTAAATACGTGAGATCCCCTATATGAAACAGAGATAGGGAGGATCCAACATGGTGTAACTCAGGGTGTTAGGATTAGGAAACTCACTAAGGTAGTTTCATCTTGTAATAGCTATATGGGATATTCCATGGTGGCTGCTTATTGAAGGGCGCAGTGTTGTGGTTCCTAGAGACCACACTGTAGTGAGGCCCATCCTGTATTGTTTTTTTCAAAAATGGTGTATGATATCATTTTTAGAGGTAAACCCCAATATTTTATGATAACTTGTTTAGGAAGACTCTATTCTTGGATGGTTGAACCTCTACCATTTCTATCTTAATTCCCCCTCAATATAGGGTGTCCTTGGATGCATTCATGTAACAACTTATGGTATGTTCTCCCTACATTTTCATTTTTTATTGGCAATCTTCAATGATAATTTAGTGTGAAATGGATAAGTTTAAGTAATTATTTCTATATGATTCTCTTGGAAATCATCCCAAATTATGCATTTATTTTGACGATGTGGATTGGGGATGTCCTAAGAGGAAGATCACATTTTGTTTCATGCCTTTTCAATTAATATTCATCACCAAGTGGGGTTTTTAAGGTTTTTTTAATTTAATTACATTGGTTTTCAACAAGGTTCTAATATCAAGGATTTTACCTGAGATAGTATCAAGAGAATGTCTAAGACCTTATACTGGTGGTTACTCATGGTGTTGGTGGAATGAGGTCACTTGGTGAGTTATTAAGAAATAATTCTATTTGAATTAAATTTTTTAAATTATTATAAATTATTATAATTATTTTGAATAATTATTTATATGTTGTTATAATTTATTATGTGCATTTTGGTATATGTTAGGGCCTCATGTGGGTAGAAAATTGCCAATTAAACTGAGATGAGTATGGGTGAGAGTCATCGAGCTTCTTTAAAAGGGTATAAATTTATTTGAGGCATTTGGTCCATATATGTTTCACTTTGGTTAATGATTTTGATATATATAATATGATACGTGGTCTCTCTGAAAAATTTTATCAACCAAATTATTTAATATATTTCTTTATTAAAATGTAATCCTAGGAAATAAAAAAATATTAAGGGCCAAAAGAGACCCATGAGCACTACATTTATGAATCATTCATTGATGGATAAGGTCAATATTATGAGTGAAATCCATGTGACACTTAGACCTTGAGGGGTATAAATTAAAATATGTAAATTAAATGATGTTTCCTTGATGTAGGATCCTGACACAGCTCCTCATAGAGAAGTATGTTGGATGGGAATGGTTGAACCAATTAATACATAATGAATTTGTGGTATTCCTTAATGAATTAAGCCTAGTTGATATGGGTAAGGTGTAAATGTTCCTCTACCAATAAGATATAACAAACTGTATATGGATTTCCTTGGTAGTAATTCTGGTTTGGTTGGGTGTGTGAGGACCGACATAGGCTTAATAAAAAAAGGAATGGGCATGAGGCCAAATCCATTTTGTGACATTGAAACAAGATAACATAAAAATATAATGAGTTTGTTATATGATTACAATAAATATAAGGGATGTGAGGCACTCTTAGTGGTTAGTGATGACCTGAGAGATGGGAATGGGATAATGCAACCCATGTGGGTTTCCATGTTATGATGTGACTTAGGGGACCCTAGTTAGTTCACTAAATCTATGTTGACCCCTGGGAGTGTATTTTTGGGAATTGGTAGTGATAATATTGAGTTTAAACATAGAACCTAAATTGATTATTAGACTGATATAGTTTTAATTCCCAAGATACTCCTTAGGATCCAAAGAAGAGCTTGTTACTATATGAATTCCCTTAGATTACCTCCTAGGAATCAGTTTATTTCGGACACTATGGTATTCCTTGGGAAATCCCCTTGGATTCGGATATGATTCCTATTTGTTTAGAATGCCTTGAAAAATCCCCATGGATTTACTGTATACCTATATATAAGTCCAACGAAATTGGTATTTGAGCTTCATATCTATATAATTGACTTGGACTTACTCCTTATAATCGATTGTATACCTAACACTAGATTTCCTAGGACTCTCCTTCGGGAATTTTCCATAGACATGATACTACTATATTTTTTAGGATAATCCCCCTAGTAATTGGATATATTCCTAATACTATAGGATTTCTTATAATTATCACCCTAGTAATCAAATATTTCATTGGATATTTATGGTCATTGGGACTAATATATGTTGGAAGGGTTATGTGCCATATTCAGAGACACTCTGACACTGGATAAAGTTTGTATAGTCAATCTTGGTGTTATGTTATAACCAAAGGTTTATGTACAGTTATTTTATACAATATTCATTAGTTTATTTATTTATTAAATTAAATATTTCTCATTTACAAACACTATATTTACTAGTGTTGTCTGGGAACTCATTGGTGGTGTCACATATATTTTTACTCACATCCAAATTAATAAGACATGTCACTTAGGTACTAGAGATGATCTTCACTAATCTAATTTTTATATAGGTTAGAGGCCCAATGTTTCATGAACAAGTAGGATAAGTCAAATTTACTATATACTAGGATGAGAAGAGGCATGGTAATTTTAGTAAAATCACCTTTTATTTAATTAATTTTAATTCATTTGTTAATGTGATCATACCTATTATATTATATTGACATGACCATGAGTTTGTATTCATGTATTGTTATTCTTTCATTATTATTATAAATGATTCATGTTTTTTATTTTTGTAATCTGGTGGATTTACTGTAACAATTACACTATTTTTTCACTCTAATATGAGGTTATAGTCTCCCCATTATAACACCCAAGACCCTAACTAATAGTCGACCACCTCTACCATATGGGGATGAACACCTAAGGTTCAGTATCTCTCTAGTAAGGACACCAACTTTAGTACTGGGAAATGGAATTAAACTACATTCATGAAGAATCATATGTTCATTACATTTGAAAACTTCATTACTATATAGTTTATATTAAAACAGAAAGGAACTCCATAGATATAAGTCATGCAAGTGAACACTCATAGTAAAAGACTATCTAGAATAATATCATGGTTTAAAGTCAAATGAATGATTCTCATGAGTTAAATACTTATTTAAGATACTCATAGTTTAAATTTTCATGGTAGATTATCATATTTTAAAGTCTCATAGAATACACTGATAATTGGTAGTCACATTCAAGATTCTCATTTCCTAAAAGTCTCATGGAATATTCACATGCAATAAAGTCTCCTATAAGACTATCAATATATACATTACTATATAATAAGATTTTAATTTAAGGTTTTAAGGATAATTATCACATATTAGAGTCTTTTGAAAATATTATATAGTTTTTCCCATAAAATAAGAAAAATGATTTTATACAGATTTTTTTTCATTATTGGAGTAAATGATGTATCCTTTAGTGATTAATAAAAATAGTGATGTCTTTTGGGGATAATCATATAAACATGTGGGTTACCTTTTGGGATCACCAGGTAATGATATAGGATAGAATGGTATCAAAGCTGTTTTGGGAGGAAGGGGGATTATGATGTTGGGATTCAACATCAATGAGGAATTATATATTTCCCATGAAAATAAAAACTCATATAGTTTGAGTGGGTATTCATTAAATTTAAATACATGAAACAGGGAATGGAACTCATCCTTGAGAAATGAGGCATGGTAGTTTGAAGCATTGAAAAGAGGGTATAACATGTTGTTTAAAGTTACAAGAAAAAGAAATATCGTATATTTTTAAGTAACTTTTTGGGGGACCCCTTAATTATAGTTTATGGTTATGTATAAAGTACCCATAACAAGTAGTTTTAGGTAATATAATAATGAAACCACCATACAGTTTAAATTCATATGGGATAAACCATGTATGAGACTTACACAAGGGTAGTGAAAAATGTGTCTCTACTCATTGAGGAGAAAGAGAAATAAGATAATTAATTTCATGGGGTATATATTGAATCTTACTAGCCTAAAACCAATTTTTTATAATATGAATATGGGGAAGAATAAATTTGGGTGCAATAATTTCATAGGTACTTACACAAAAATGGCCCAGAGTGTATTGGAATCTATGTGGTATAACCTAGTTGTGTACCCAATCGATGGAAAATGTGTAAAATATGAGATAGGATTAGGTATAAGTGTCCTGAAAAACAAAATGATTCATGTGATATTTAAATTATTAAAAATTGAAAACCCATCGAGGATACCCCATGTGAGAAGGAAAACCTCCACATGAAATGACTTGTGAATACTTATACACTGAAATAATTTAACACCAATGACTCAAAATAGATAATACTTGAATGAGGTAGATCCACTACTATCATCATAGATTTTTAGAGTGGATGACTAACTAGAATATAAGATTACAATTTCATGCATATTTTAACATGAACACATGAAAAAAACCATGGTTGGGTGAAGTTTTTTAAGGGATTCATTAGCAGATTTGTTTCTTGTAGCCCTCTTGATCAATAGATAATTTTATGTGCCCATTACATAATTATGGAATTTAAAGATGAAAAAGGAGGCATTCAGAATAATGTTATGATTTAGGATATATATTGTTCTCTTCACAACATTATTAGATTCTATTTTTTGATTAATAAATTCACCAAAAAGTGTCTATTTTTTATTTAATTTAAGAGAGAGAGATTTATATAATATATTATAAATAGTTACATTATCTAGAGGATTCACATATGTCTCAAACCAAGTGTCCTCTATATTAATGAACATTATGCTATTTATAAGAACACTTCTACAAAAAATTATTTTAATTTATTCTTGGAGATTCAATTTTGATAACCATAAAAGTGTAATCTTTGGTAAAACAACTTTTGATACATGCATCCATTAGGTAATGAATGTGTTTTTATAACAGCTCTAATTTGAAATCAAAATTACATAATCTACTTGTTGATGTGTTATGAATATTTTCTCTCTAGAAATATCCCCCTAAAAATTGGATTCTTTCAATACAAAAAATAATCTAATTTTTAGATAAAAAACGAATTTTACACTTTAAAATTCTGTTAATATAAATAAAAGTTAAAATTTTTATTCTCCTATTTATATGAATTAGTATAAAACAAAAAAAAAAGATATTCCTAATAGACATTCATAAAATATTGAAGAAAAATATCTCTAACCATCAAATTATACCTACCATGCTCAAACTCTTCACATTAAATAAATTTTTTTTAATAATACATTTAAATTATTATTTTTGTATAACATCAATTAAAGGATGTAGAATATAAATTTTTTGTACATGAAAAATAACCATAAGTTCATATTTAACATTTATTAAGTATGAAAAAAAAAATATTTTCACGCAATATTTTGTCTAATTATTACACCTAATCCAATTATTATTCTTAAATAAAATGGTAGATGATCTTCTTACAAAAATATCATTAATATTACTAAAAAAGTGAAAATAAATGGTTTATAATATTGAAGAAAACCTATATTGGTTTATTGAAAACCACAACTAGAAAGGGTCAAGTCATATCATATTATTGTTTAAAAACTATTGATTATTTGATATGAAGACTGTGTATGAATTTAGCTTCTTAAATAATTCCCATGAATCATTCCATAAGTTTTAATTTTCTATCATTGTGGTTAAGATCTCTATCAGGCTATGAAAAATACATCAATACTTTTAATGGGGAGTATATCTGAGAATAGGATTTTAAGGAGGTAAATAAATTATGGTACATGTTATTGACTGTATTCAATAAAAAACATTTTCTCTACCCATAGTAACTAATCAACAGTCCTCTATTTTATCAAAATAGAAAAAATAAAATGTTATTATTTGAGGTGAGATCTCTAACCGAGGAGATAATTTTAAGATGAACGGTCCAAGAAATACTATTTAAATCAATGTTTTGTTTAATTTGAATTTTCAATGAATGTGTTTGTACAATATAAACTATCTTAGACTATATAATTGTTTATCTCTTAGGATTTTGGACAAATTCACATGCTCACCGTCCACTGGAGTAAAAATACCAATAGGCTCCATATAATACTTACTGAAGTGGGATTAACTCTATGGGATGTATACAAGATAACATGGATCATTACAATTTGATATGTACTGGTAACATTTCTCCTTTAATGTAATATGTGGGATGATACCAACCGATTATCACTTTGGTACTACTGAACACTATGATGGAAAATAAGAAGAAGGAAATAAAACTCCCACCATATATCTCTTTTGGTAAATGATAGAATATTTCCCAAGAAACTCAATAATAAAGATACATGTTTTTAAGGCCAAAAGGATTCCCAATCCAGATAATTTTATAGCCATATGTCACTATAGTGATTTATTTTATTTATTTTGTTTTATCTTTGGACGTTTTGAGTCTCTGTAATTTTTTTGGGTGAAATTTTGGAGTTTTGGAGGCTTTACTGGTGTTTCACGGTTTTCCCACATGGTTAAAAGTTACCATGTGGTTCCCATATATAGGGTGTTATCATGAAGACAAAGCCATATTTCATGGATTCTGTATGATCAAAAAATATGTGTTGGTGGTATTATCCTAGATAATGACCAATGCATAGTTCACACATGGTTTGAAAATGTGTTTGTCCAAACCATGTGGATTTCCTAGAATTCCACAAATTGTGATTTTGTAAAAAACAACTTTTAATTAAATGTTTTTCACATAATTATTCTCCCATATACATCAGTTTTGTAATAGAACAACCTGGGTCAACCAAAACAAAAACCTGAGTCATCTGTCACATGGTGAGGTGAGGAAAATACAACATATAGTTTTGAAATTATAATGAGACAAGACATAAAACTACATTAAAATTGTAATAAAATTAAACAACCAAATCCGTACAATCTAATACAAAGCATTATAAAGAAAAAAGTATGACATCACTACATGTGACCAACAATCACCTCCAAACAACCCCTACAAAGTAAAGACCAAAAGAGAAACCAACAATCTACAAGATATCATTCCCTCTACCTTTATCCTATAATAAAACATCTACAACCACCCAATGGAAAAAGTAGGGTGTGACCCAAAATCCCAGTAAAATACTACCAGAGAGTATATACAATGTTTAATATAAAGATTCAATAGTTATATCTTTTAAAACAAAATAGTTTCAAAAACAATTTGCATAAATACAAATCCAATAATAAATAGTTTTAACTTTTGTTTTTCATAAAAAAAATTATATTCAAAAAATAAAAATATGTAAAGTAGAATCCATATAATAGGAAAGTGTATTCATTCATCATAAGGTAAGAATGTAAATACATGTTCATGAAATTCCATCATTTGATGTCATGTGCTATAATGACACAGATGTTGGACTCACCTATTTTGATAATCCCAAATAACATTTCTTATATATGATAGTCATGTTTCATTAATATTTATAGTTTCTATCATGTAATAACTATGTATTATTAATCTCACTACTCTCTCTATTAATCTTACAGTGAAACTTTTTTCTAAGTAAAAGGTTACTGCTGGAAGGTTACCACTGGAAGGTTATCTCTTGAAGGTTACCCCTAGAAGGTTACCGATCGAGGTTACTGATAAAGGTTACCTCTGGAAGGTTATTGATAGAGGTTACAGATAACAGTTACCACTATAAGGTTACTGGTAGAGGTTACTGATTGAGGTTACCACTGAGGAACCTCACCACTGAGTTATCGATGAATTGTCATTGCTACGAGTATATCGTTTAAAGGTTGTTATTGTAGAGTTACCGCTAGAGGTAGCTGCTATAAGGCTACCGATGAAGGCTACTGATGAAGGCTACCAATACGGCTACTGATGAAGCCTATCGATGAAGTATACTGATAAAGGATACCAATGATGGCTACCAATGATGGCCACCAGTGAATCATAACGATGAAGCATACCGATGAAGCCTACCATTGAGAAGGCTACTGTTACAAGTCTACCGATACCCACTCTTCAACTCCATATTTTTTCATTTTCATAAGATTATTCTAACAGTCATATTTGGTAATTTTAATGCTTCTAACATTAATTAATGCTGATCATAGACATATCAAGAGACCATATCTGGAGACAGTACGAGGTACAAGGAAACCCACACATGGTTTTCTTATTCCTATTGTCGGACCTCAAATATAAAATAGAAGAACGAGGAACAAAAGACAGAGGATTCATCTGAGAGACAAACTAGATGAATTACCTGAATAAAAAAACCTTCCAGCATTTACACTATGAACCCAAGAGCATTATAGAGATTATTTAGAAGAAAAAATTCAATATTTTCTTATGTGCTTCATCAAATCTCTTTCAATCCACTAAGTTGAACAACTTAGTACCTGGAAGCTAGAACCTAGAGTTACGACACTCTGTTTTGGAGACAACTTCCAGAGAAATAATCGAACTAAAATTTATTCAATCCAGTGAGTCAAGAGCTAAACTGCAAACACATAGAGCCTTCTAAACTCAATATTTATATCATTATATCTATTGTGTTTCCTCTCTTACAATTCTAAGAAGTGTGTGTTTTTATGTTACACACACTGTCTCCTGTGCTTGTACTGAAGGATTATAAAAATCCTCACCCCAAACATTACAAAAAAATTTCCCCACGTGTAACCATAGAAGAGGATGTGCATGGACTGGTTGTGTGTTTTTTCCACAAAAAGATGTGGTAAAGGGTGTGAGCCTTGGATAGTTTGTGAAAACTATTGTAAAGCCTGAAAAAGGAAGTGTATAAAGTTTATTATTTATATAAGCTACTTCATGGTAGGTGATCACCAAGTGTAAAGGATTATGTCTCAGCTTGATACTGAAACTCTTTTTTAACTCTATTGTGTACTATATTTTTAATAATCTATTATTCTATTTCCCACTCCTTATAACTTTACAATAGAAAACTATTTTATATTCACTCTGATAGTTAGTTTTGGTTGGTGTTTATATGTGTTTAATTCAGTAAACTTGTTTAAAAAGTTAGACAAGTTTCTTACAACTGATTAAACTGAAGACTAATCAACCTTGGAGAAACTTCTTTGCTAATTGAACATTTATATCTATACTGCCTTAATAAACTGGGATATTTTCAAATTGTGGATTTTTATTATAATGTTTTTAATAGAAATTTTAAGTAGGAACTCAATTCACCCCCCTCTTGAGCTTCCTCTCCAACCAACATTTGGAATCAAATGTTAGTTTTTATTACTACCATCCGGACTATTTTTCAATCTTTTCATATTATTTTAAACCGTGGTTTTAATTTTTCCCTAATGATCTTAAAATTTTTGTCATATCTAAATTTTTCAGTTCTTTAAATTTTAATTAACTATGGATAACAGAGTTGAGGGTGTAGCTACTAATAGAACGCCTTTATTTAATTGTAATAACTATGCTCAGTGGGAATTGAAAATGAAAATGTATCTAGAGATCATGGGTTCTGAAATCTTGGACACAATTGAAGAACAATAAGCATTACCGGCTACTCCTACAAACACACGGTCTCAGTTGAGTAAAGCTACATATAATAATAACAGTAAAACAATGCATGAATTTTTATGTTCTCTTGGTGATGAATAATTTAATAGAATATATGCATGTAAAACAATATATAAAATTTGGGATACTTTGGTTGTTTCTCATGAAGGAATAACCAATGTTAAAGAAATAAAATTAAATACCTATATTATTAAATATGATAATTTTAAAATGAAGCATGATGAACCTATCTCTAAAATGTATCTCATGTTCAATGAAATAGTAAATACCGTGAGTCTTCTTGGGAAAACAATATACAGTAAGGTTTAGATTATGAGATTTCTACGATTCTTTCCTGACCAATGGAGATGAACTTCTGTATCCATATGAGAATCGTACAACATAAGAAATCTACCAGTGAAAGAACTAATTTTAAAACTCATGATGTACAAAGAAGAGTATAAAGTGAATCAAGAAGCATATGAAGAACCAAGAAAAAATCTATAGTACTCAAGACTTATACCTCAAATAGAAAAGGCAAAGATAAATTTCACATTTTTGTAGATAGTTTCACAAGTTAAGATTTAGACTATGACAGTGATGCTAAGATGGATCATCTTGCTATAAGGTTCAAAAAGTTCTACTGAAAGAATAAGTTTTTTGGAATGTCAAATAATAAAATGAAGGTATGATAGTAAACGAAATTATTAAAAGGATAAAAAATGGAATGACAATACAAATGAGATAATTTGTTTTGACTGTAAACAAAAAAGTCATGTGAAGACTGATTTCCCCATGATGAAGTTTAAGAAGAAATATGAAGATAAGGTAAAGGGATATAAAAGGGCTATGAAAGATACTTATAGTGCTTTAGAAGACGGATCTAGTGAATCTGACATTTCTGATATTGAAAATAAAAATCATGAAAACTTGTGTTTCATGACCAAAACATCTGAGGTGACACTCAATTCTCCTATACATAATTCTTACTATTCTGGAAATGAGATTGAATCAAATAATGGTCAAAATATGAAAAAGGATGAACTATTTGAATATTGTGGAACTCTTGAGGATGCCTTTAATGAAATCAAAGATAAATCCAAATTATTGAAAATAAAACATGCATTAAATTCCAAATATATGTCTGATTTGGATATTGAAAAACAAAAATTTTCTCAGCTGTTAAAATAAAATACTGAACTAAAATTATCAAATGATAAATTAAAAAGGGATCTTGAGAATTTTACTGCTGGTAGGGATACCATGACCCAGTTTCTATGAAAAACAATTACTCCAAAATACAAAACTGGTTTAGGATATCAACCAGTAAAGCGAAATATTATTAAGAAAAAATTTGTTCCAAAATATCGATAATTCACTACTAATTCATGTTCTAGACCATATTTTGAAAAAAAAAATCTAAAGGACCTAACAAAGTGTTCATGTATAAAAATATATCTGTTCATTATAGGAATTCAATAGGAAAAATATGGGTTCCCAAAGCATTTCTTACTAACCTCTCTGGACCCAAGAAAATCTGGGTACCAAAGTTACCCTATGCTTAATCTGTTTTGTAGGAAAATAGTCTAAAGAGATCCTGTTAAACCATATGGTACTTGGACAGTGGATGTTCAAGACATATGACTAGAGACTATTCATGCTTTGAGAGCGTAATTAATCTTGATGGTGGACATGTTACATTCGGTGATAATGTTAAAGGGAAGTTCATTGGCTTAGGACAAATTGGTAACCATAATACTATATTAATTTTTAAAATATTTTTTATTGATGGGTTAAAGTACAATCTACTTAGTATCTTCTAGTTGTGTGATGACGTATTTAATTTTTAGTTTGAAAATGATGTGTGAAATGTTTTAAATTCTAAAAATTATGTAATATTTACTTCTCTAAGAAAAAATGTATTTTTTATTGATTTAAACTCTTTAGATAAGCAATATATTTCTTGTTTAAATGATTTTCATAAAGAATATTGGTTATGGCATATAAAATTAGGACATTGCATTGTGAACTAACTTAGGAAACTAACAAGGAATATTTTAGTTAGAGACTTACCAAAATTGGAATTCCCACTTAACAAAGTGTGTAATCCTTATCAAAAGGTAAAACAACATAATGATTCTTTCAAAAAAATAAAATAAGTTTCAACTTCTCAACCACTTGAGTTGGTTCACATGAATTTTCTTAGACCATCAAGAGTTTTATGTATAAATTGGAAGCACCGTTTCAATGTTTTGGTAGATGATTTTTCAAGATACACTTGTGTATACTTTCTCACTCACAAAATTGAATCGTGTCCTTACTTTATTAAATATTACAAGTCTGTATAAAATCATAGTGGACTTAGAATTACGACCTTGAGAAGTGATCATGGTCGTGAGTTTGAAAAACAAGAGTTTAAAACTTTTTTATCACATAATGTCTATAATCACAATTTCTATCCTCCTAGAACACCTCAAAAAATGGAGTTGTATAAAGAAGAAATAGGAAACTTCAAGAGATTTCTCAGACTATGCTAAATGAGAATAACTTGCCTATCTATTTTGGGGCTGAAGTTGTTAATACATCTTGTTACATCGTCAATAAAGTCTTAATTAGACCTATTCTTAAGAAGACCCTTTATGAGATATGGAACAATAGGAAGCCTAAGGTTAATTAATTTAGAGTTTCTGGTTGGAAATTTTTTATCCTTAAAACTATGGATAATATTTACAAATTTTCTTTCAAAAGAGATAAAAAAAATTCTAGGTTACTCAATCTCTAGTAAAGCCTATAGAGTATTCAATAATAGAACCAAATGTGTGGAAGAATCAGTTCATGTCAAATTTAATGAGACTGATCAACATGAACCTAAAACATTTCTTGAATATCTAGAAGAAGATATGTCAATTATGAACATTAATGATAAAAACAGTGAACCCCCAATAAAAAAACTAGTTCTAGGAATTTTCCAGAATCCGAGAATGTTGAATACGAACTTGTAGAAAACCATGAGGAGTCTAGTAGAACCCTTTCTAGAGATATTATAACTCTCAAGAATCATCATTTATATGTTCTAGTTGGTGATCTAAATATAGGGGCACAAACTAGAACATCTCTGACAAATCAGGTTGAACATCAAGCTTTTCATTCATAGATTGAACCCAAAAATATTAATGGTGCCATCAATGAAGAATTTTGGGTGATATCTATGCAATAAGAATTAAATAAGTTTGAAAGAAAAATGTTTGGGAATTAGTATAAATACCTATGGACAATTTGACCATGGGAACTAAATGGGTGTTTAGAAAAAAAGTTTATGAGTCAGGAAATATAGTCTAAAATGATGATATATTAGTTGCACTAGGATATAGTCAAGAAAAATGAATATAATATGAGGAAACCTTTTCAGATGTATCTAGACTAGAAGCCATTAGGATACTAATTTCTTATTCCTCTCATTTGAATTTCAAACTTTATCAGATGGATGTCAAAAGTGAATTTCTAAATGGGTATATAGTTGAGGATGTGTTTGTTGAACAACCCCCTGGCTTTTCAAATACCCATTTTTTAAATCTTTTTCTTAAACTAGCTAAAGCATAATACAATCTAATACAAGCTCCTAGAGCTAGGTATGATAGAATCAGTTATTTTCATATTTTAGGAGGTTTTACTAAAGGAATGGTTGATCCTACCCTTTTTTATTAAAAGGATTTCCAAATATGTGTTAATAGTACAAATTTATGTAGATGAAATTATTTTTGGATTTTCTAATTACTATTTATGTGCTGATTTTTCAAAGATGGTGCAAAATGAATTTGAAATTATTTTAATGGGGGAACTTAAATTTTTCCTTGGATTTCAAATTTTTCAAAATAAAAATTTTATTGTAATTAATCAAAGTAAATATACTAAGGATCTTTTGAAACATTTTGGTTTGGATAGTAATAAATGTAGTGGTACACATAAAAGTTACACTTAAAAGTTAGATGCTGATGAAACTGGTAAACCAATGGATCAAACCAATTACGAAGTTATGATTGTCAGTTTTATCTACCTTACTACTAGAAGACCTGATATAATTTCATGAGTAGGTATGTGTTCTCCTTTTCAATACTATCCCAAAGAGTCTCATTTAAGTGATGTTAAAAGGATTTTTAAATATCTCAAGTATACTAAAAACTTAAGACTATTTTATCCAACAGGATAATCATTTGATTTGATAATTCATTTAGATGCTGACTTTTCTAGTTGCAAGTTAGATAGAAAAATAACCTCTGGAACATGACACACTTTGGGTAATTTACTAGTATCATGGTGTAGTAAGAAACAAAACATTGTTGAATTATCCATTGCTGAAGCTGAATATGTAGCTTCTGGTAGTTTCTGTGCTCAAATTATGTGGATGAAACACACTTTACTAGACTATGGATATAAATTCAATATTTTCTCTATAAACTATTATAATACAAGTGCTATTAAAATCTATAAAAATCTAGTTTCTTATGCTAGGACAAATCACATTGATATAATACATCACTTCTTGATAGAACATTATCAAAGAGGTGATATCACTTGTGAATTCATTGGCACTAAACATCAATTGGGGGATATATTCACAAAGCCTTTGAATTCTGAGAGGTTAAATTACATCAATCATGAGTTAGGTTTGATAAATTGTTAAATTTAGACCTCACGTTGGACCTCACCATTTGGAAACCTTACCATTTGGACACCTCACTATTAGGACACCTCACCATTAAGACACCACACCATTAGACCTCACCATTAGACCTCACCATTTGGACACCATACTATTAAGACATGCCCTTTAGGACACCTCCCCTTTAAGAGATCACCATTAAGAAACCTCACCATTAGGACCTCACCTTTGGAACCTCATCGATAGTCGACCTAACTTAGGTTTGGGACTTAGCGTTTTTCTGCCAGAATCTAAAATGTTTTTAATCTTAATTATTTCTTTTATTCAATTTGTTTTTCAATCCCTAAATGATAAAAACAATTTTCAAACCACATTTATATCAACTTCAATCCTATCTTGAACATTTTTCTCCCTAACCATGGAACGTAACCTTCTATTAAATCCATCGAACACCATCAGATCATATTGGAAAGACTTAAGAGAACGATGGTTAGTGATGGAGCAGATGCGCTGAATCATAAGAGACCTCAAACTGGGTCAAGTAGTACAAGAAAGGGTATAGTGAATATGATCAATCCTCATTTTTAATAGAGGGAAATCATGGTAGAAAAGTAGTTATGTTTGGAAATGGCTACTGTCGAGAAGGTCTCTAGTGCTGAAGGCACTCGAAGCATAGGATTGGGTAAATTGTTTTGCAAACAACAATGGACCATATTACCCAAAGCTGGAAAATGAATTTTATTAGTTTATGAAGATTGAACAGTCTGATGATGGGAACCGAATTATTTCTAAGGTAAATGGTGTATGTTTTAGGTTCTCTCCTATTGAATGGGATGAATTATTAGGAGACCCACATTAAGGAATTTTTTATTATTACTCTAGAGTGGTGCCTCCCACCAATGATTAATTCTGCTATAAAGAGTATCTAGCCATACTAACAGGGAATGGAATCCCTAAGAAGGTACCTTCTACTAAGAAGTATAGAGAAAATCAATTATTTTATAAAAAATTTCAACATGTCTTGAGTCCCAAGAGGTGGTAATTTGCTACTTAGAAGTATCAATACATATTTTTGTTGTATCTATTGAAGAATGTACAAAGGATAAGTGTCTTTAGGTTATTAATGGTTCAGTTAGAGGATATGAAAATGTGTAGCTCCAAGTCAAATGATTTATTTCATTCCATGTTTATATCCTTAATGTTAAAAGTAAAAGGAGTTTCTGGAGATAAGGAAGAAATCAAAGTTGTAAGGACATCTTCTACATTACCAAAATAATTTGAAAGTTTATAAAGATAAACTGGAATCCTTGGAAAAGAGAATGGGAGAATGATGAGTCTATAATATATGAGGAATTAAATCCTACTACCAATCCTACTAGGACAATAATAAAAGAGATCCATGTGTAAATCCAAATGAAGTGGATCTAGTGTACTCAGATGAAGAAGGGGAGGTTGTTATTGTGCAAGAGATATAAGATTTTCTTGTTGATGATAGGAGTGATCTTGATCTTCCATAAAGTCCTCATGTTAATACTGTATCTTTTGGTGAGCCTATCCCACCATGGATTATACCCAAAAAAAATACTAACCTAAGGGGAATTGATGATGAGGAAACCCATAATGAAGTAAGAGAAGAGAATGTCTTAAGAGACATTACTATTGTTGAGACCTCAGTGGAGGAGGATGAAGCTGAAACTGGCCATGATGAATTTGAGACATATGTTGATGAAAGTGAAGAGGAATACATAAGTATTATTCCTTTGATAGGATATATAAAAGTGGGAAAGGGTTTAGAGGAAGAGAATGTTGAATCGGTTAGAGTTAAAATTGATATGGCTGTGATTGAAGATTATATAGAATAGATTGTAGTGGACTCTCCTATTGATGCAGTTGATCAAGGAGGAATGGTAGAGGTGAATGTAGTTGAATAGGAGGATGCTCAATATTAAAGGGAGGAACCTATTTCAACATGTTCAGTTTCTGTTTCTCGTGAAATAGATGATTTGTCAGAAGACCCTAGATTTATGGTCTTGGTCTTAGACTATGAATATTTTGAAGATAAAAAACCTAACAAAATACCTCCAATTCATTTTGTTTTAGAGACCACTATTGTGCATCTAGTAGTTCTTCTACCCCAGTATTACGTGAAGAATTATGACTTGGAGTCCTTAAAATCAGAATTTAAGAGACACTTTGACAAGAGATCTATTAGGATATAGATATCAGTGGATCTCATTCAATATCTTGTGGAATATGCCTTGGAAATAATAAACTCTACCATTAACTTCAACATGCTATATGAAGTGAAGGAATTCCAATATCAAGTTAGAACCTTGGTAGAATCTGTGGAGATTTGAAATAGTCGATTATGAGTTTGGAATCATATATAGCTTCGTGATCTCAAGTGGAAAAAGACCTTAAGTGTGTTAATATTTTTGTTCAGAAAATGGTCACTGTTTTTTAGGACTTTTAGAAGTCTATAGAGACACATGTGAGTGGTTAGGATGATGATGTGAAGAGGTTGATCCGTGGACTGACCAAGTGTTTTAAGGAAATAGTATCTTTTACCATGAAACCTTTGTGTGAATCTGCATCCTCGTCAGCCTCTCCTCCTATTGATCTAGAATATCTCAGATCCGTTTTTAGAGAATAATTGGAGAATCCCTCAGGTGAAAGTACCTCAGACCCTTAGTCTATGACTCAGGTCATTTCCACTACCAGAGATATTCATAAGCTTGTAGTAGATTACATGAGGGAGGTTGTACAAGATCAGAGGGCCATCAAAGAGAAAGTTGACTTCTTTTATAAAATGGTTTACACTAAGCATCTGATGGATGGTCACTTGAAGCTGCTGTTGGAGAACATGAGGATCCCACCTATCACTTAGGCTTTTAAGGATCTTGTTAGCAGGATTATAGAGTTAACATTTTCTTTAGAAAAGTTCATGGATAATAAGGACGACTTCAATTCATTTATATAAAGAGGATAGAGCATCATTATGGATTTCAGGAATCTCCTTTTTCCATTCCTCCATGTGGGCTACACTCCCATTATTGATCCTCCATCATTACCTTCTTCCTCAGTTGCATTAGGCTCTACCAATGATGCCTCTTTGATGAATCCAACTCAGGCCATTAGAATCTTGACTCCTACGATTCCTCAAAGATCCACTCATTATCGGTCTTCCGATTCTTCTATAGTATCTCCTCCTACCTTGCCCACTACCATACCTAGGGTTGTACCTCCATCTTCTGAACGTGCCTCCTCAGATCTCAAAGACAAATATCACTTGGACATCTCTGATGTGGATTGAATGCGGACTGTCTTAGTTGATAGGGATCATTTTAATCTATTTGCATATTGTACTCTTGTTTCATTAATAAAAAAATATTCTTTTTGTCTCCTTTTGTCTTATATTCTTTTTTCTAATCACAAAGGGGGAGAAGTTTTCATGCTGGAGCCATATAATATATGATCTAATATAAGACTGAAGACCTTGAATATATGATATTATATATTCTGAACAACATACATGATTCAATTTTATGTTATTTCACATCCGGATACATAATATATTTAAAATAACATCTCTTAAGATATTAGAAAATGTTCGTATCCCTGATTCAAAAACTCTTAAATATAAATTTCACTAACATAATTTGTGATTATCAAAAGGGGGAGATTGTTGGACTCACATTTTTTGATAATCCCAAATCATGATTCTTTTATATGATAATCATGTTTCATTAATATTTATAGTTTCATTATGGTAATAAATATGTATTTTTAATCTCACTGCTCTCTCTATTATGTTTACAATGAAAAAATTCTCTAAGTAAAAGGTTACCACTGGAAGGTTACCACTGGAAGGTTACCAATGGAAGGTTACCACTACAAGGTTACCGATAAAGGTTACTGATAAAGGATGCAACAGGAAGGTTATAGCTGGAAGGTCTGGAAGGCTACCTTTAGAAGGTTATTGTGGGAAGGTTACTAATCGAGGTTACCGATAAAGGTTACCTCTGGAAGGTTACCGATAGAGGTTATTGATAGAGGTTACCACTAAGGAACTTCAACACTGACTTATCAATTCAATCTCTTCATTGTGAGTATATCTCTCAAATGATACTATTGTAGAGTTTCCGCTCTAGGTAACTGCTATAAGGCTGCTGATGAAGGCTACCGATAAGGCTACCAATGAATCCTACTGATGAATACTACTGATGAAGGCTACTGATGAAGGCTACTGATAAAGTCCACCAATGAATCCTACCGATGATTCCTACTGATGATGCCTACCGTTGAGAAGGTTAATGCTACCATTCTACGAATAACAACTCTTCTACTCCATACTTTTTCAATTTCTTAATATTATTCTAACGGTCATATTTGGTAAATTTAATGCTTCTTACATTAATTAATTCTGATTGTAGACATATCAAGAGACCGTATCTGGATACAATATGAGGTATGAGGAAGACCGAATGTGGTTTTATTATTCTTATTGTCAGACCTAAAATATATAATAGAAGACCAAAGAAGAGAAGATATAAGATGAATTTGAGATAGAAAATAGACCAATGACTTTATGAAAAAAAACCTAGCAGGATTTACACTGAGAACCCAAGAGCTTCACAAAGATTATTTGGGAGAAAAAATTCATGATTTTCTTCTGTGCTTCATGAAATCTCTTTCAAACCATGAAGTAGAAAAACTCAGTACCTGGAAGCTATAACCTGGAGTTGTGATAATCTTTTTTGGAGGCAACATCCAAAGAAAGACTCAAACTAATATTTCTTCACTCCAAGGAGTCAAGAGACGAACTGAATGCACATAGATCCTTCTAAACTCAGTCATTATATCATTATCTTTATTTTTTTTTTCTTATCTTACATTTTTAAGAAGTGTGTGTTTTTATATTACACACACTTTCTCCTGTTCTTGAAAAAGAGGATACTAAAACTCTTCACCCCAAACATTACATACACTTTGTTTCCCATGTCTAACCATGGAAGAGGTTGTTTGTGGCATGGTTGTGTGTCTTCCTATGAATAATTGTGGTAGAGGGTGTGTGCTCTAGACAATTTTTGAAAACTGTTTTAAAGCCTGATACAAGCTGTGTATCAAGTTTATTGTTAATATAAACTGCTTGGTGGCAGGTGATCACTAAGTAGATGGGATTATGTCTCGTCATGAGACTGAACCTATTGTTTAACTATGTTGTCTACTATATTTTTAGTACTCTATTTTTCAATTTTCCACTACTTATAACTTCAAAATAGAAAAATATTTCATATTCACTATGATAATTAATTTTAGTTGGTGTGTATATGTTTGTATTTCAGTAATCCTATTTCTAAAGATGGATAAGTGTTTTATACTAATTAAATAAAGGACTAATCAACCTTTGAGAAACCTGTTGACCAATTGAATGTTTATATCTCTACTGCCTTAATTAACGGGGATGTTTTCAATTGGGTATTTTTATCATAATGTTTTTAACAGAAATTTTAAGTAGGGACTCAATTCAACCCCTCTTGAGTTTCCACTCCGACCGAAAATAGAATATCCTATGAGGCAAAACCCATGATAAAAACCATAATGTGAAAAAAATCCATAAATTACCAAGAAAACTATCATATGGGATCTAAACTATGGAAAAAAATACATACAAGACATAAAAGATCCTAAACCGATAATGTTATATCCAACTCATATCGAGTCCTACCACAATTCATTGATATAAAATAAAAAACCACTAGTGGTTCGAGATGCACTATGGTTGTTTATGCCAATTTTTTAATGCACCCAAGGATCCCAAAGTGCATACCTTGTCAAATTAAATTTCAAATCCATATGTACAATTTTTAAAACATTTTTCAAATACAAGACAAACCTCTTCAGTGTTTGAAAGAAAAACACCATTTTAAAATTATATAGAAATCACTTCTATTTAATGATGAACACAAAATAATTTATCAAGAATTATACTAAACTCATAAAATTAATCCATTTTATAGAAACCCAACCCTAAAAATTGTAGAAACCTATAAACTACCAATAGTAGTGATTGGAAATTAAGAGATCTTCCTTCAAAAGATAATGTGTGATGAGAAAACATAATTGATAGATATAAAACAATATTTTATCATGAATTTGAACCATAAAATCAACTAAATCTGTAGCTATAAACAAATTATTGATGAAACTGAAGGAATGATTACCCATAGAGGCTCACCAAAACAACCCTAATAATCGATCATTGAAATAATTATTCAAAAGGAATATAGACCACCAAAAACAACTAGGGTGAGATTTAGGTTGAGGGACAGGGGTTCTGCTCTTGAGTAAAATTAAAATCACTCGTATGGGACCCTGAAAACCACATCTCATGATATTTTCATGGTGTGTAATCCCATTACATGACATGAATTCCAAAAATGCTAAAATCATCAGAAAAAATGTACCCTTTTTATAAATATATGATTTTCTCATTTCATAATGTGCAACCTTTATATGGAGGGTAATACAATCATTACTTGGTCTAGATTCAGTACATCATCCTGGTGACTATTAAATGATGTGTAATCCCTTTAAATGGGGTGTAATCACATAGCAGATTGAAAAAAGGCCATTTCTCAGTAGAAAAATTCCAAAAAACCAATTAAATTCTCTAACCTTTTGATGAAACCCTCAAAGAAAATAAAAAAAATTACATAGACGTGATTAATTCAAAAAAATAAACCCATGAACATTGGCTCATTTTCCCTAGAAAAGTATTTACATCCCTAAGAATCCTCCAAATACAACCAATCAAGGATGATAAAAAATACCTAAACAAGGGGTACCTGAAAAGAAAAATGGGTTGTCAAAATCTCCCCATTAAAAACAATTTTGGACCCAATAAATCACTCAAATTTCGGGACTCAAAAAAGTGAGTTCAACTGCATCCTTATCAAAAATACTCTCTCCCATGTCTTGTGGATATCTTTTAAACACTGGCAAAATATCTAAACCAAGGAATCATTTTACAGTGAAATAACTTCTCTCAGCAATCCATAATATAAACTAATCACTCAACCATAGTGGTGCTAGTATGACAATCAATATCCTCCCATCCAATCACATTGGAAGGATCTGGTATAAGCCTCATCTATTGGGAAACTTGAAACATGTCATGGATAGAATTCAAACAAATGGGAAAGTACAATAGATAGGTCATCTTTCCCAGTCATCCAATTATTTCAATGGGCCCCACAAACCGTGGTGCCTGCTTACCCTACATACACAAACTATGACGTCCCAAGAGAGGTAAAACACAATGATAAACATGATAATGGACCACAAATTCCAGCAGCTGAGGATGATGGTCTATATAATATTTCGGATGACTTTGTTCCTGGATCAACCATCGTCAGATCAAATTCACCATCTATGTTGTCTCATGAACAAGACTCATCCCAACCAAGGACTATTCTCCCAAATAATAATAGAATATGGGAGATTTACATGGATGCTCAAACAAAGACTTGAAGGGATCCATCTTAATCGAGTCTTGGTAACTATTTTTGTAGGAAAACATGAATAGAGACAAATTATTTTTCCAATATCCTTAAAATAATTCACAGAAGCCTGGAGAATATCCTCAAGAACCTAGATAGATCTCTCTATATCCACTTTTATATAGATGATAATTTGGGCTCAATATAATCTGGGAACCCATCACCTTATGTAAATCATTATAAAACAAGGACATAACCCTTAGGTCCCTATCAGATAAAAATAAAGTGTGAACCCCATGAATTCTCGCAATAACTAGGATATACAAATCTCTAGGTTGTTCCACATTCTTCATCTCCTTAATATGGAGGAAATTCAATGATTTCATCATATGATCAATGATATCCCACATTTCATCCTTTCCACAGCGAGTATATTGAAAACCAACAACAAAATATATGGAAATCTCACCCACTTCCATACCAGAAAGGGTATGGACTACAAAAACCCACAGGTCTCTGGTGTTCTACCTTAATTCACTAACAAGTAAGACATCATCACACAAAATCTGTAAATAACCTCTTCATCCTTAACAACCAATACAGACGTCTCATGTGATGATACATATTAGTAGTTCTATGGTGTCTGGAACAACAAGACTATTTTCCAATGTCCATCAACTCCCACCTTAGGAAAAATGGAACAACCAACCTACTACGGAAGAACAATGTGCCACTGGGATATCGAGACCACTCACTGGAGGTATCCCCACCATAAATGGTTTTACCCGATCATTGTAACTCAGTTTATATCACTTTCTTGTGATGAAATATATCATAAAAAGACGAGTTAGTTTCATAAAAAAAATATCGCATGTCTGCCAACCTCTTCTTATCTCAATCCTGTCTTAATAAACAAACTCATCAAAGACCACTCATTAACTAATTCATTCCCATCATTTTTTCTGTAATTTTCTGCAAAACGCATTAGCAACCACATTCCCTTTTCCATGATTATATTTAATATCAAAATCAAAAGTATGATGTTATTCCACCCATCATCTCTGTCATAATTTTAGATCTATCTATATAAAAATCTATTTCTGGATGTTATGTTTAGAATACATAGTAAACCTCACCCCAAAGATGCATTTCATCACATTATGAGTTCATGCATAATTTATCCCAACTCAAGATCATGGGTATGGTAGTACTTCCCATGAGGGAGAAACTAGAATGAAACATAGGCATCCACTTGTCTCCCCTACATGAATACAAATCCAATCATCATACCATAAGAATCATAAAAAATCCATAACAAGAACCCCTAAAATAATCAAAACTAGTTTTGATGTCAATCTCACCTTCATATCTTCAAAATATCTATAATAATTTTTGTTCCTTTCAAAAGTTTTACAATTATTGGTTAAAGAAGTAACTAAAATTTTGATCTAGTTTAAATCCTAAACAAACTTTCTATAGTAACCATCTGAACCCAAGAATATTTAGATATCGAACACATCTTAAGGATACTCCGTGACATAATATCCTCTACATTTTTAGGATCCACTAAGACACCACTCTCAGATATCACATGCCCAATAAATTTAATTTCCTAGATCCTAAACTCTAATTTTGAAAGTTTAATATATAGACTAAGTTATTTAAAGGATTTAACAATTATATTTGAATAGTATCTATGTTCCTCCTTGGACTTGGAGTGCACCATAATATATTCCACAAATACAACAAAAAAATATTCCATGAACTGATGAAAGAATGCGTTCATCAAAGCCATAAGCATCGGTGGAATGTTAGTCCATCCGAATAGAATAACCATAAACTGAAAATTACTATACCATATTCTGAATTATTTCTTATGTATATGATTATATTGGACCCTAAATTGGTGGTAACCTAATGGAAGTTCCAACTTAGAAATCCATCAAGACCCTCAAAGTTGGTCAAAAAGGTCATTAATCCTAGGAAATATATAATTGTTCTTTACAGTCACTTTTTTTAACTTTTCATAGTCAATAGGAAGTATAATAATCCTGTATTACTTTTTAGTTAAGATAATAAGAGATGACTATATTCAAATACTATGATGAATAAATACTTTAGCCTCTACTAACTCAATTTGGACCTTATATCCAACGAACTCAGTAGGTTCCATTTGAAAAGATGTCATATAAATTGGTATTGTTACATTTATAATTTCAATCATAAATAAACCACTCTCAATTATTGTAAACCAGAAAAATAATCAAGAAATACCTTGGGGTATGAACACACCACTGTCTAAGGTTTACCACCTAAAAAAGGGTGAAATGCATTAATAAATATCATTTCAATCTAGAATGAGATTATCTAGTCATAAGGAACAACAGAACCTACCCTTCTAAATCTAGAGTTCCCCTTACCCTTAAAGACAACAGTGACCCCACCAATAGATAATAGCTATAATCGATGATCATAACATTCTATCTCAGCCTTCACATTGATAATCCAATCCATTAATATAGTCAAGTTGAAGATATCAATATCAAGAACTAAAAATTCCCATGCCAAATTGAAGTTATATATCATCACCAAACGTATGGGGAACTTAAAACATTTATTGGAAATATTTCCAAAAGATGTGGAAAGATAAAGAAACACAGAATATGATCTAAATTAAATACTAACACATAAAACATCATTGATGATAAAAAAGAATTAGTATCACCAATATCAAACAAAGATAACACTATTGAAGATGAAATAAACAATTTAACTATAATTATAGCTACTAATGCTTCATATTCTTCTGGTGCATACTAAGATGCATAAAGATGTTTGATCTCAGTTTCTCTATGATATATATTAGCAACATGAACATACCCCTTAGCCTGAGGATTTTACCCACCGCCCTTATAAGCATCTGCATGAACCTACAAACCATTGGTGATGGTGAATCCTACCTTACTACTCCAGGATATGCTATCACAATAAAATTTCAAATGGATGGTAATACACATAGATGAAAGTTATTGGGATCCAACAAACAAATCATCTTGGTATTAATTAGTCACCCACATTGATATCGAACTATTTATTCATGTTCTAATGAAGCCTCTGAATCAGGTCCTATAAAAAACTAGATACCTTTATGCTTCCTTCACTAGCCAAAAAATGCACCCTGGATAACAAATTCACCAACTGAAGCTCCACCCATACCTATTTTCAATTCTACATCTAACTCAACCAAATATGTTTGTAAACTACCTAAAGAAAGGTCAAAAGGAATATTAGAATCAACATTGGTCGAATTTGGGGTCTCAGTCCCAACTCAAACCTCTAATACTTTAAGTACTCATTAGTGGAAAGATCTGGTGCTACATAGATGAACTCTAAAAAATAGCTGGTATACTACACAATAATATAATTTCCCTTATCAAATGTCAAAAACACCCATGAATTCTCCACCTGTAAGATGTTAGGGTAAAACTTTTTACTAAATATATCCTTTAAAGAAGTATAAGTAATATTCTCATGTCACTTATCTTTCCAAATATATTCCCACCATCTCCTTATTGGTCCCTCAAGAATGTATGTTAAAAAATCAACCTTATATACTTTACGAGTCTTCAAGAAATTGACGATCCTCTAAATCCACTCAAGACAAATCTTGGATTCTTGGGGTCCTTTTCACCATGGAAGATGGGTGGATTATTTTTATTATACTCAGATCCATGATCCACCACATTTCATGAGATTTTGACACCCACTTGACCTAGAGAATGAATAGTATAGATTACATCTTCTACTAAAGAAGGGTCCAATGGACCACATTAAAAATTCATAGTAAAAAATACAGAATTCAAACCAAATGTTTAAAAAACCATAATTTAAAGCAATAATGAATTCTTCCATTGAAAAAAATTACTTAAAAACGAATAGGTAAATTTAGATGAACTACCCATAAAGTTCAATTAAATTACTTAAACCACTATGTATCAACCCTATTAAAAGTTCCTAACCTCTAATTGTAACATGGATTCAATTACAAAAGTGATCTGGTCAGGCCCCTTTTTCTGCACTTACAATGTGAATTCTGACATCCCTAACTCCTATCTACCCAAGGCATAGAACCAAACATAAGTAGTTTTAACACACTTCTGGCTATGTTTTATCTAATACCAAATTGTAATAGCCCAAACCAGGTCAACTAATCCATACACCTGAGTCATCCATCACATGGTGAGGTAAAGAAAAGGTAATAGAAAAAACTATGAATATAATGAAAAAAGACATACAACCGGAGTACAAGTAAAATAAAAAGATACAAACATATCTATACAATCTAAACCAAATAAGTATAAACAAAAAAAGTATGAAAAATTCAACCTAACCAAGAACCACCGCATAACCTTTCTAATATGAAGGAAAATACTAAAGTTGAAGTCGAACCGCTACACGATTCTCTTCCCTTTACCTGAATCATGTAATTAAACATATACAACTATGAAAAAGAAAATACAGTGTGTGAGCACAAATCCCATTAATATACAACTAAAGATTCTATATAAGGTCTAATATAAAAAATATATAAAATCTAGTTAAAAAATAATTTTTTAAATCATTTTAATAAATCTAACAATTTTTTAAATCATTTTCCCATTGGATTTCCATAAAAACATGAATATTCTCAAACTAGAAATATGAGAAATATAAGTGATAAAATATTAAATCATATCCATGAATCATAAGTTAATAAATTAAACACTAATACATGAAATACCATCTTGTGATGACATTTTATGAAACCACATACAAAAACCAGTGAGCAAAAATCCAGTATAAAAACTATAATGCAATAAAAAACATTAACAAGATGAGCACAATATAATTTTGTCTCTATCCTATAGAAAAAATAAATACTAGACATAATAGACCATAAACCAGGTCCAATGTTGGATCTGAAAGATATTGAATCCTCCCATAGTCTATCGATATCAACAAAAAAATCATGTGTGGTTCCACGCACAATAAGGTTGCCTATGTCTATTTCTCAATGCACAAAAGGTTCTCAAAGTTCCAATCGTTTCAAGTTACAATTCCAAACCATGATCACTATTTGTAAAACATTTTTCAAAGCCAATACAAACAACTCAAGGATTTGAGAAGAAACATTTCAAATCAGAATAAATATATTTTAATGTAAAACCCTTTATAAAAAATATTCATTTCAGAGTAATCATTTTAGACTACCAATCACATATACACAATAAACAATCCAAATAAATTTATCATAAATTTTAATAAATTCAAAAAATAACCCATTTTATAGAATCACATACCTTAAAATTGTATAATCATGTCCACCTTCAACAACTGTGACTGGAAACCAAGAGATCAAACTTCAAAAGACAATGTGTGATAAGAAACTATAATTGATTAATCGAAAAACATTCTAATCATGAAAATGAACCATGAACTCTTCTAATACAGTAGTAGAAAGTAAAAAAACAAATAACTAAAAAAAATCTTACCTGGATAGAAGCATTCAAATATCCCTCATGATGGATCACCAAATAAAAAATCGAAGTATATTAGAGATATCTGAAATCACCCAAGGTGATATTTGGGTCAGGATAGGGAGGATTGATGGTCAAAGGAAATTAAAATCACTCTTACATAACACTAAATAACAAAACATATGAGATTTATGTGGTGTGTGATCCCATTACAAGACCTAAATTCCATAATTGTTGAAATCACTAAAAACAATGTTTCATTTTTATAAAAACCATATTTTTTCCATTACAAAAAGTTTTATCTTTACAAAGGATATAATCCTTTATCACCTTGAACAAGATTCACTGCATCTTCCTAAACACCACTACATGACCTATAATTCCATTACATGGTGTGTAATCTCCCAGAAGATAGAAAATAGTCCAGTTCTCAGGAGAAAAATTACAAATCACCCAGTACATTATCCAAACTAAGGGAGAGCCCCTAAAATAAAATAACACATTCATACCTAGTATCCATTAATTCAAAAAAAATTACAACCTTGAACATTAAGTCATTGTCCGGAGAAAAGTCTCTTCATCTCTAAGAAGCCCTCAAATACACATAATCAAGGATGATAAAAAAATAATAAATAATCAATTACCTACACACAATACGGTGTTATAGGATTGTTCTTGTGAGCCCAAAGAGGATCTAAAAGCTCCCCCCCACTTGAATCATGGCTCTCCTTTTGTGTTTTTAAGTTGGTTCAAGTCCTATCTTCCTCTATTTCTCCTCTATTTTTTATTCCTTATTTCCTATGTTTAACTTTTCTATTAGAACCCTGGTTCTTTATGTAATCTATGTATTTGTATTATATTGGTTCTAAACTATGGTATTGGTTTCTTTTGGTCATATATGGGAGGTCTTCCTACCTATTGGGGTGGCCACTATTGAAAGAAACACATTTCAAATTGGATTTTGATTATTAAAAGTATGGGTTTCTATGTAATTGTTTTATTTTGGAATTATATGTGTTCTTGTGAGTTCAAAATCTATTTTCAAAGAAATTAGGAATATAAGATATATCCATGTGGTTATTTGAAATCATTCTAATATGTTTTTATCTTGGCATACTAGGTTTCTATTTTGAATTTCTTATTTTCATGTTTAGGGTGGAATGTTATTAGGTCCCAATAATTTGTGAATTGAAATTGAGGATTCTTGTAATGTTTTTTATAGTGGGTGTTGGATTTTGATCTAGTTTTTGTATTCAATGAGTAAAAAAAATTCAAAGTGGAAATTACTTTAAGTAGAGGTTTTGAACTCAAAATGATTTTAAAATTTTTTTTGATGAATCTCAAGTGTTGGTTTTGAATGAGTGTGTTTTTTATCCCTTGTGAAAATTACATAATATTTATTTTAAAATTTATTTGGTTTAAATAGATGGACTTTGCCCTTATTTTTCATTTCATGGAGGAAATCGTTCTATAAAAGGGTGTGTCATTGAAATGTTTAAAATTTTTGTGTGAATTTAATAGAACTTAATGGATTCCTAAAGTGTTGTTTTATGAAATATTATAAGGGATTGGAATTACAATTCATGTTTTATGGTCATGGACTGGTTTGAAATTTAGTTTTAAATGGATGGTTATAAAAGGCCCCTCTTGACTTCCCCTAAAATTATTTATCCGTTCAATGATTTATTCATCACTCTATGATACATGTTTCTCCCCTTATGTAGGGATAATATTTTTAGCATCATGGATGTATGGTATATATGGATATATTCATTGTTAGGGATTTTGATGTGAGTGGTAGTAATTACTTATTCCTTATGTGTTTATGTTGGATTATGTGTTCACTCTCCTCACTTATTTTTTAGTCAAGGGAACTGGGGTACTAAGTGGTAGATATTTTATTATATTACAATTCATGTTTCAAACATTTCTATTGTCCCTTTAGTCATGATAGGAATTAAGTATATGAGTGTTCTTCCATTTCTAATGAGTCTTGTGTGATATAGTTAGATGGATTGTGGTTTGGACACAACTTATGTCAGAAGTTGGTCCATGGGTAAAATTGAAAAAATTAGATGCATCTTTGGTTAGGTTTCCCATGTTAGAGCCCAGGAAACATTTTATTACTTGATTCAGAGTTGAAATTATGGATTTTGATCTACTTCTTGATTGTAAAATGTATTTTACTCTTATTTTTATGGAATTAATATCTTTATTAAATTTATTATATGACTGGGGACTTCTGTTTCACTCTTCGTAATGATTGAAACATGTTTTTTTGGGTCATCATATTTAAAAAATTGTTTTCAAATATATTTGGAAGATCTTTTAAAAAATGAAGGCTCTTATGTGGTTTCCGAAGGTGGATTTCAGAATGGGAGTTTTGGAGTAATGAAGGATTCTTCATGTTAAAGATTTATGTATTTATTGTTCTCATTTAAATAAAATTAATAGTTTATATAAGTGTTAATGGGTGAGAGGTTTTGAAATGAAATAGGACAAATAATTATTTTTAAAAGAATTTTTTTTAGTTTAAGAAAACATTGGTGAGTATTTTGAAATGTGATTATAAAAGTGTTAGTTATTTTCACATGACTATGTTTGAATGAATATTTTCTAGTATTATTTTCAAACTATAATTTCATAATTGACATATCAAATTAATTTCAAAGTCTTAATTGGTGGTGAACTATTGGGTTTTTAGTTCATGCCCGTATATTTCAGGTTCTAGGGTTTGACCTGGACTCATAGGTGGACTCGGCTCTCCTGGATTTGGGATCTCATCTCGGCGTTGGCGTGCATCGAATCCGAGTGTCTCGGATTCGGGATCTCGGCTCAGTGACGGTTTCATTTCTTCCGGGCCCAGGTCCTCTTTGCGGATCTAGGTGTGTGGTACTAGATATGGTGTGCCAGTGTTGGCTTTGGCTCGTCCCTAGTTTCAGGATCTCGTCGCGGCTTCGGATCGTCATCGGCTTGGTGGGCTTGTCGTCGGCTTCGTGGGACCTGCTGTTCGGTTCAGTCACGGCGGCGGTGTGCTCGGCGTTGATGTGCTCAGCTCCGGCGGATCTTGTTCCTTGCTCGGATTCATCCTGGATCGACATCGGCCATGGCGTGCTACGGCTTGCTCAGGGTTGGCTCCAATGGATTGGAGGGGGGAGGACTTTTGATTTGGTGGTTTTTGGTGCAGAAGGAAGCTGTTTTGAGGTTCTGATTTGGTGAAGATGGGTTTGTGTTTGATCGATGGCCGTTCGTTCTGGATTTCTGATTTTGTGATTGATCTGTTTTCGGGAAGATCTCTGGAATGAAGTCTCGGTGGCAGTAATTGCAGTGAAGATATGCTGTTGAAATCTGGAAGTTTTGATGTTTTTGAAGATGATGAACTGCTGGTTGAAGTGTTGAATCAGTAGTATGGGTCTTTGGTTTTGGTTGTAACGGTTTGGTTTGTAATTGGATATGTTTGGTGGGGACTTCTCATTGGGTTTGGGCAAGATGTTCACCCTCATCCATCTCCTTATTTACTGCACTTTTTATTTCTTTTAATAAATGGTCAGAGGTTATTCCTCTGACTGAACTTTCCTGGTAATACATCCAATGTAAGTATTGTACATTCTAGACACTCAGTTGATATTTCACTATCTTTAATAATTTATTTTGTTGAAATCGTACTTAATGGTATTCATGTGATTCTCAAGAACCGGATTGCAACCCATGTGGATTAGGAATAACCATTGGTACTTTGGGAAAGTTGGTTTGCGTTTTAAGTGTATGGTATCTGGGGTTAATTCACTACAAAATGGTATCAGATCATGGGTTCATTGATGATAGCTTATGCATCTAGTGTACCCCTTGCTTATTTGTGGATATCTTGGTTTCAAGGTTTTTAACCTTTTCAAGTACTGAGAGGTAAGATTAGTCTTGTTTAGCCCTCATGATTCTAGGGGAACCTGGGTTATGAAATGGGAATTTGAATTTTTTTGGTTGTTTTTGAAGGATTTTAAAGTGGATTGATGATTTTATGTTCAACATTGAGTATGTAAGAAATTTTAGGTTCATTTATTGGTTTTGGGAGAAATTAGAGGATAACAAGAGCTACATGGTCATATTTCGTGGTTGTGGAAACCATATAGAGCTCATGTGGTTTGGCACTACTCTATACATAAAGAAAGTTTCATATTTGGTGAACAACTTCCCAAATCATGTCTCCAAACTATATAAAACTATATTTCTTCCTTGTTTTGTTTATTTTGATACATCCCAGTTCAAGGTTTATCATAAATTTATATTATCTTTTTATAGATGTATTTAGTATTGGTCATATTCTATTTGTATTTATTTCTTGTGAACATTATTTGATGGTGTGTGTGGTGCTTTAGTGGAACCTGATTTTAAATCATTGTTTTTGAAAATGAGGGAATTTTATAAGACTTTTAATTTAAAACATGGTTCTAAAAATTGTTTTGAAGAGGTAATTACCTTGGTTTTCATGAGAAGTTTTATAAAATGGATTTTTCCATTATCATTCTAGGGAAGTGTTTAAAAATGAGAAGTAATATATTTCAAGCTTGTCCCTATTGTGTATTACTAAAATTGAATGATTATAAAATGGATTTGTGAATGGATTATAGGATTAAATGGGATTTTTTTGAAATAGTTTTTAAAGGTTTTTTAAAACAGGCTGTGATATTGGATGATCATTTATAGAATTCTTTGTTTTTTGAAGTAGGATGAAATTTTATAAAGAATTTTGTGGAATGATTTATATGTGTTATGTTCATTCTATCAAGGATGAATTTTTTAAAAGATTGGGTTTACATTGGTTTTTAAACAAATGACTTAGTGGAGGGTGCTTTCAAAATTTCATGGTAAAATTTTTTAATTTTAACTGAAAAAGTTCTTTTCATGGTGTGAATCTGATGTGTTGTGTTTTAGTAATTTATATTGTGGATTCAATCCCTAGTATATGATTAGATCATTTTTTATATGATTTGAGTAGTTAATTGATATTTTCATGTCTCGTTTTGTTTATATTAATCCTCCCATAATGATCAAAATATTACCTTTAGTTCTAGTTTCTACCTAGGCTCTGAGTGGAGTGGTGGATATGGAACCATCATTATGCCTAAACCCCATATTCTACTTGTAAGATCTCCACCTACTGTCATTAAATGGTTATCTTTGATGGATGTAATTGGTAATGTGGTTTTGAAGGATTTGGGTGGTCATTTCTTAGATACTTTAATATTCATGGGTGAGAGATGTAGTCCATTTGTATGTTAGTTTTCTAAGTTTTGTGGAAGTCTTTGGTCCCTTCTCGCTAATTATTATGTATTTCTTGTGAGTCTTTCGTGATTGTATTAATCCAATGTTTCTTTCCTAGGTAAATGAATTTTTTGATAGTTATTTAGAAAGTGTCCCTTCATCAAAGTGTGAAATTAGTAAATGATTACATCAATCACATCCTATAGTCATCCATATTCTACCTATATTTGGTCTTCATTGATTCTAAGAAATATCATTTTTTTAAGGTGGTATTCACCTATATTTTTTGCTATCTACAATTATGTATATCCTGACATATTTTCCTTTAGTTTTAAATAAGGACATTCAGGTGGAATCCAACCATTCTAGGAAAATAGTTGTGGTTGATTTGTTGGGTTAATTTGATGTAAATGAGTGTAACACAGTGGGTGAGGAGTGAAAGAATGATGATCCCGTAATAGATTAAAAGGTTCATTATCATTGGAGGAAAATATCTCTCAGTTTATTCTAATGTGAGGATCCCGGTAATTATATGCCCTCAAATTATAATCTTTGATTATTTTTCTGTTATTGTGGTTTTTTTATTCTTCATGGGATTTGGAATTTTGGTTGTCAGAAGAGGCCTCTAGTTTGATCCTTTTGTGGATGGTTTATTTTAGGACCATTGGTTTCTTGGTTTTAATTTAGGTTGAGTTTCTTAATATTCATATATTATTTTTGAGGATTTAGTAGATAGTTTTTTTGGAATGTTTCTTGTATATGGATTACAATATCATTTTTAGCATTCATTGGTTCTTTTCTAAAAAATCCCATGTTGATGGATTTATATTTTTCTGTTCTAGCTCACCCCACTCTTTCTTTTTTTGTTGTGTGTGAATATTTTTGTGCTTAATTTTTTTAATTACCACCTTTTGGAGTGGTGATACTCACCCATTTCATGTGTTGAGATTTTAAGGTGCTCACTAGTAAGATATTGGATGTGCCCAGGGTGCATGATTTGATAACTATGGTGGGTAATTAACCAATTGAGTTTATGTTGGTTGGAGTGAGTATCTCAAGTGGGGGTGAATTGAGTACCCAGAAAATTTCTTAAAATGAGTGTAAATAAAATCCATTAAATATTTAAAACATCTGACTTAATCATAAAGGTAGATCGATATAAGTTCTGGTCTTTTAAAACATTTATCAAATAGTGATTATGTGTTAGTTAAAACAATATGAAAAATATTTTAAAATTTTTAAAATCAATTTACATAAATAAGGGACGGTAATTCTCGGGTTGATGTTCTATGAAACTTGATAATCCTCATATGTGGCTTGGAATAGACCTCGAGCCATTTCATATAAAACAATTGTGCAACATAGCACCATAATATCAATTTTTTATAAATGTAAGAAAGGATATATATGTTCATTATGCTCTACTTTCTCACATTCAAGTGCAGGTAAGGAGGAAGCATATAAGTTCTCAAAAAAATTACACTTCGTAGAACACTTCCAGTTCTTAGAATATATTTTCATATGCCTTCAAATATGAACACACAAGAGAGTATACTTTTAATGTAACTATAGCATTCATGAGTTTCTTTTTGAAGAAAAATCATTTAGACATTTTGATCCTCATGCAGAACTATGAATTCATCTTTAATTTTCCCTGTAATAGTTTAAGAATAACCATTAAAATAATCCTTAACATTAATTTAGATAATATAGATATTATAAAATTTTTATTTAAATATCTTAGAATAGTAATGGTGGTTATTATAGAAAATATAAAACTCTATAGATGATTCATAATCATGGTGACTAAAACTGGTAGCAAGTCATTCCCACAATGAGTCAGGTTGATGGTAGGTCCAGCTAAATAGAGACTAATTTCAATGGTGACTTGTCTCAGCGGTGAATCGTCTCAACGGTATGTCTTTTCAAGACTTTACCAAATTATCTCCCAATAGGTAAGGTTTTATGGTAGATCATCTGAAGGTGATTCATCTGCATCGGTGTCTGCTCTAGTGGCATGACTTTTCCTTTCTTAGCCAAAATTCCATTATGAGGGTGATTCATCTCTGATGGTGGGCCTTTCCAACACTTTTCCAAAATTCCTTTCTAATAGTGAGTCTTTTATTGATGTGACTCAACATCAACAGTGATTCATTTCTGTACCTATTAATATTTATACCAAAATATCATATAATATAAAATGAAATCATAAAAAATAATACTCATTAATGAAATAATAAACATGATTTTTTTATCATTAAAACAAGGATAACAATAAGATCTCTCTTTTTGGTGATCATAAATCATGGCATTTTGTAAACCATGTAGAGTAAGAGTTGGTTTAAAATAGATTATCTTAACACTTTAAAAGGATATAATATTTTAAAATTAAAAAATATTTAAATTTTAGTGGTATAAAATATATTAAATAAACAATTATGGTATGAGAAAATAAAATAACCATAAAAGTAAATACTCATACTTTATGAAGACTCCTACCATAGGAGGTTGGGGTGGTAGGGGGCTGGGGTGTGGGGCGCGGGTCGTAGGGTCAAGTCCCTAAATAATTTCTAGTTGTAGAATGCAAAATAATATATATAAACCCATAATTTATGAAGATATTATCAAATGAAGAAATTTATATACATATGGTATCAAAGGTATTAAGTAGAAAAAAATTATTAAAGGTAGTGCATACAATTTATATCAAGTAGTGGACTGGATATATATTTATCAAAGGTATAGTATCAGGAAACAATATAAATTATTGTATTAAAGGATAAAGATAATATTAAAACGATAAAATCATTATAAAAAATTAAATAAATTCCATATTCATTATAAATTAAAGATTCATTCTCCTCATTTTTAGATTATCAAAAAGTGAAAATAAAAAAAATGTAACTACAAAGATAAAAAAGATAAAGAAGAAGATAATTTCTATTGAAATATTCATTGAAGTACATCCAAAGAGAGATAAAACTAAAACTAATACAAAATTCCAATCAAAAACATAAATTCTAAAGTCAATTATTTTCAATATTCATAGAAGGAACAACAAGAGGCTTTCCCTTATCCATGTCATAGGTAGAGGGCACATTAAAAGAAGATAAGGTAACTATAGTTGTAGTTATAGGTACAACAGGTATAGATGGAAGCTCTCTGATAATATTAGGCATGACGTTCTTGATAGATTCTCTAGAAGTCATGCTGAAAGGATGAAACCATACAGGTAAAAGTGAATTGGGATCTTGAGTAACACCTGGTCTAAAAAACTCTAGATCAGAAGTTGTGGGAGTGAGATGATCAGTGACTATAATGGCATCCAAATCCATTACTGCATTACCCGAAACATGAAGAAATGGATTCTACACATTGATGAATTGCATAATGATATTTCTTTCTGTTTACATAGCACTAAAAAATACTATTTCTCCTCTATAAAAAAATTGAGTACTAGGGTTATCACTTCTAGCGGATTGACCTATTCTTTGAAGGTTTGAGTTATTGGAGTCATCATGAGGTTCTCAGCAAGGAACCTGACATGATAGTTGAGATTATGCTTATTATAGATCCTAGAAAGATAATACTTTATTTCTCTTATGATGGTTTCTATATCATAATTTATATACATAATATTTTATCTAACCAACCTATTCATATAATCACTATTATGATGGATTTTTCTCATACTTTCCTGAGGGATATCTAGAACATCAACTGAAATAGGTTTATGTTCTTATCTAACCACCTATATGATCAAAATAACATTCAAATGAGGAGGGAGAACTCAAATTAGAATACACGGAAGATATATTCTCTACCCTCTCTAATAAATAAACCATATAATCTATAAAAGAAGCTCCCATCTCTTCCACTTATCCCTCAAATTAATCATCTCATTTTCTAACCTCATGTTCTCTATATCCACTTCTTGAATATGATGCACCATTTTCAGATGGATGTGATGTATAAAAAGATAAAATAGATATATTGTGTATTTTTTACAATACATAGTGACTGAAAGTTTCTGATTTTTCAAAATTATACCAATATATGAGAGAATCCTTCTTATAGAGGACTCCGGATTAGCTTTGTATACAACATCAATAGTCATAGATGCAACAACAAGTGCAGGAAAGGATGTAGAGACTCTCCTAGTAGTAACATGATTAGAAAGATAAAATATTGTATGAAAGTAAGAAAAAAAGTGTAACTCTTCTAAAACATCTATTTGTTCTAACATGGATCCTTTATGATACATCTATACTGGAATAAAAGGTCCACCAAGTGTTGGTGAACAAAAAACATCATCTGAATCAATGTATTCCCGAATAAGTATGACATAACTATGGTATATTTACAATTACTCAAAGTTTGTTACACCAACCTAAATGAAGACAAAACATAAGTATAAAATACTACAAGATAAGATATTATAGTTTAAACAACCCTATTCTCTCTAATTTTTCTCACATCAGCTATTTTCTCAACAAATACCGGCTCAACAGAGTCACCACTAGGAGGGTTACTAATAATACTTGGATATTACTCCAACTCACTTAATTTTTCCATCTTATCTCAAGCATATCTATCAATATATTAGACTATTATTGGTCTTTAATTAAACCTAGAATGAACTGGCACATATAGAGAAGAAACAACTACCTGAGGCATCTCGTGATCATCAAGTCTATCATGATCTGACCCATTAATAACTTCACTATAATCTTGATCACAATTTCCCACATCTTTTTCCTTTTTATTCTTATCGTTCAGAATTTTTTTATTCATTTTATTCTTATTCATCACCATTATCATGATTTTCATCATCACTTCCATATCCATTACCATTTTTTTCATAAGATTTATAAGTTCTCTTATGTTGTTCCCCTCTAGAAAACTCAGTCTCTTCCTCTTCACATCTTTATTTTAAATGAGTCTCTCGAATATGGAGTGATCTATGAGGGATATAATCACCATAAGAAATATAAGGAGGAATATTAGGAATATCTTGTTCACTACCCTCACCAACTAAAAAAATTCTTCTTATAGCCTAATGCAGTAGTCTTATCATCTTATTCATATTTCTTAATAGAATAATCTACCACATCATCCATATATATACTATGATCTATATGATTTAATGTCCTTGTAGGGAGATAAATATGATTGAAATTCACATAAATCTTGCCTACATCATCAACCCTATACCTATTTCAAGGGTCCAACTTATCATCATTTCTTACAAATATCTCATGTAAGGAAAAACCCACCACATTTTTCCATGGTTTCTTCTTACCCATCAACCAATACCTTAACCACCATAAAGGATGAAAATAACTTTGGATTAATAAAGGAGTCTAATCTAGAATATGTCTCGCACATCTTCATCAAATGAGTCATTACTGTAACTTCAGAAGAAAATAAAGAATAATACATTTTCATATTTATTAATATTTGTGATATATAAAATTAATTTTACTTTAATGGGGATTCCATGTTCGATGGCTTACCCGATACACAACAATAGGTTTCTTTGAAATCTGACGTTGCACAATAATAATATAATATTATTATTTTAAATGGTAGTTAAAGCCTAGTCATTGTATTGGGGAGAATGAACAAAACTAACTAAAATATGATTATACATTTTTGTTAAATGTTTTTACATTTATGCAATAAAATATAGAGTTTTAAAATGTGAATTAATCCAATTTTAAGCACAAATACTCTAATATTCTTTAAACGGTAAATTTACCACCTTTTGATGGAGAACCCTTTTTAAATATAGTTTTTTCACTTTTATATGTTATATTTTACAAAAAATATTATTCTTTAGAATCAGGACATCAAAATATAATTTGGATGAAATTTTGGTCTTTTATGATAATGTTAATTTTTAATGAATATTGAAAAATAATGTATTTTAAATAAAAACTGCCTTTTAATCTAATTTATTTATATGGTTATATTATCTTTTAAATTTGTTTTAAAGGGTAATTAGAATATATTTTTACCATTTAATCCAATGTTGGTTATTGTTAGAAATTTCACATTGAAATTGGACATAAACAAGTGTCAATCTTTTAATAGTTATTTCTTAAAAACACGTTTTTTGTTTTGACAGTTGGAATTAATTTTAAATTAATGTTTTCCACTTCTGTTTTTTGAATGTGGAAAAATTTATTCCATATTAAGAATCAGGAGGTCGAAATTGGGTAAATAGGTAACTTTCATTTTTATACCTTATGAATATTTAATTTAGTAAATATTTTATTTACCATGGTTAAAAGGTAAATCTGGTAATTAAGGATAAAAAATAATATTAGAATAATAATAAATTATAGTAACATGTGTCCAAATCCTATTGGTTGATACATATCCAACCATGTTCATCCTTGGGTCGATTTTAGGACCCCATGGGGCCACTTGATAGTGATAATGACACTTTATTTTAATTAACTAAACGTAAATGAAAAATTACATAAACAAATATCTTTTAGTAAATCAATTTTGACATGGGGTTATATAAGTTATATATTCGACTATAAATATGAATTACAAATATAAAAATATTTCCAACATCATGATATTTTTTTATAATTTTTAGACATCAATTTAATTTAATTATTTATGACATAATAATGATGCAGTGTTTTCCTCATTAATAAATGATTCAAATAAATAAGATAGTAAAGATTAAAATAATAAAAAAACCAGTCCAATTATTATTGGATGATTTTATTTCGACCATGAGTCATCCTATCTTTGACTTTGATATGTTTCAAACATTTTGAAACTGAAAATCATTATATAATATAATAATATTTTCACACTTATCAAAAGAGCCCATCCTCCCCTTATAAAAATCCCTCACCTCTAACCCATTCCTAACACCTCTCAAGCCCCATGGCTCATCCAACCTCTACCCAATTAATCAGTATACATCAATATATTCCTCTTAGAAGCCTTCCTCTAGTCATAATGCAATTCAAGTAAAACTTTTGGTTCAAACCAAAAGGAGATACCCGATTTAAAGTAATGTCTTCCCCTAAGTTATTTTATTTTATTTTCCTTCTCCAACACCCTAAACTATTTTTATTCATTTTTTAATAAAAACACCAGTATTATTAAAATACTAAGATGTTGTTATGATAAGGATTTTAACTACACATACACAGACCTACATCTTATAGGAAAATAACATATTGTTTCTATGGACAGCAAACTAAAGCCTCATGAAACGATGATTGTTCAATCTTTTCCTTCCACCTCTTATGGTGGCAATTATAATGGAACTGTATTTACATAAAAAAAATATTATGTTTATGTTTTCTTTATTCTTCTGTATTTTCCATTTATAGCATACCTTTATGGTTTCCATTATGGGTTAACCAGATAATTTCATTTGAGGAAGTGCAGACTGTCACCCCTCAAAGTGATATGACTAGTTAATTCCATATGTGAGACATATAAAAGATGGTGTTAATGATATTATATATGATATTATACTAGAATTATAATATACCTATTTATCATTATGTTTTTATTCCATTAAATATAAAATAGAAATGAAAGTAGCATTCATGTGTATGTATGACTTATCGTCTCCATGAACGGTGCATTTCATCTCTTACATTCAAATGTCATGTATCATTATAAATACATATATATACTAGATATATAAGATATATATGATATCTAAATAAATAATATAATTCTAGACATTATGGAATTTTGAACACATAGATAACTTGTAAATATAAGAAGTTCATTTTTGACACAAGTACCAAATATCGACAAAACAACCGTTATTAACTTAAATGATTATATAATGCTTATAACATAGTAATATGTGATATATAAGGAATAATAAACATGAAAAAGGTTCTTAATAATGTATAAATTAACATTATTTTATTATTCAGAAGATTAAAGAATGAATGAGTCAAGTCGGACACGAGGTAAGGGAACTTCTTAACCCAATTTTCATTCTTTGGGTTGATCTTCTCTTTCCTATCTATGTCATTATTTGATCATGTGAGAAATGAATTTTTATATATTATCATGCATTTATACTTTCTTTATGTGTGCTTATATTGAATACACATAATTGATCTATTTTATCTTTTTAAAGGATTTCATCTCAATATCATTTCATTGAGGCATATTTTGTTTTATACCCAACTCTCTTTTATACGGTGTATAAACCCCTTTGAGTTTTACTTTTATTAAAAAATATTTTTTTCTCTACTAATAATTTTACCAAAAAACAAAAAAAAAAATTTAATGTAAGTGGTGACAACGACCTTTTCCACCGCTTTGAGTATTATTTGATCTATGGCTTCCTTAATAAGTTGTAATGTTTATAAAAGGAAAATAAATATGATATCCTCTTTTATGTATTTTGGTATTGAAAATGGTTTTGATAATATATTTGTTATGTAAATATATTTAAATGTTATATTGTGATTAAAATTTGTAAATGTTTTCTTTCATTTATTTTTGTTTTATTTGTTATGAATATGTTATGATTCTTGGGAAATTTTTACATATATAGGTGGTTTCGTGATAAAACTAGGGTGGCTGAGCCTAAGATAGATCTCTAATGAATTGGGTAACATGATGGAGGTAAACGTGAATGTTTCTCCTAAAATATTTAAGCAATATACTATGATGGGTATTCTAAATGTAACTCTATATGTAGTTGTGATAGCTACATTGTGAGTATGATATGGATGACACAAGTTACCTTTATGATTTATGATTTCAATGTTCTATTCATAAATCATAAGATTTCATGAGGTATGTGTAGACGCCGGAAAAGTCCGTTGCTCCCAAACGAAGCTCCGGATGCGGAAAGCGAGGTCATATTTGGAGTCGGAAGGATGTTTCGGAGGGCCCGGAGGCCGTGCGCGGAATTTCAGAGGCCCGCGCGCAAAGGTGATGTCCCGCGCGGAAAACCCCCGGGATGCGCGCAATGCGCCGGCTCGGCGCGCAATTCTGCGCGCCGCGGGTCCGCGCGACTCCCTTACGCGCCGCGCCCGATTCCGCGCCCGCGGGGGGAATTTCGCGCTCGCATCCTGGATTCCGCGCCCGGGGTTGCCTATAAATACAAGGCGACCCCCAACGTTTCAAAGGTTGCTGGAAGTCGAAACGTCTCCCGTGCGCGCAATTCAACCCCTTCCGCGCGCAATGACGAACTTCAGGGAACCTCCTTTCTTTCGCGCAAGAAAGCCTCGGGGTCCGCCTTCGCGCGCAATCCCCGCTGGCTCCTTTCATTTGAATAAAAACTCACCATAAGGCCTTTGCGCGCAAAAGAACCCGCTTGCGCGCAATTGCCCCCGGGGTGCGCGCAATCCGGCCTGATTGCGCGCACCCCCCCTTCTTTCAAGTGGCCATTCGTTAAAGAATGAGCCGTTGCCCCCGCGCGCTATCCGAAGCCCGGTGTGAGCAATCTCAAGCATCCGCGCGCAAGGCGCTGGCCCAATTGCGCGCCAGCCGCCCCGATTGCGCGCCGGCCCGCAGTATTGCGCGCAAAGCTTCCTTTTTGCGCGCAATCTGCCAGGGTCGTCCCCGTTGACCTCCTAAGGTTACCCGCCTGTGTGGCACCCGATGATTCTCATCCCGGGTGCCCGCACCGTGCGTTGTCTTCCCGTGCGGCCCTCCAGGCTTGCGCGAAGTGACACGCACCTATGTCCAGCATGACGTTAAACTGCATATATGTCCAGCATGACGTTAAACTGCATACTCGTCCAGCATGACGTTAAACTGCATATACGTCCTGCACGACGTTAAACTGTACATCGTCCGCGCTGCAAGACGTTAAACTGCCAAGTGCTTCGTTCGGCAACCTATGCCCAGCATGACGTTAAACTGCACACCCGTCCAAGCTGCACGACATTAAACTGCCTAGCCCCCATCGTCCGTGCTGCAAGACGTTAAACTGCCAAGTGCCTCGTCCTCAACACATGACGTTAAACTGTACTTCGTCTGGCAAGACGCTAAACCGTCCGCAACCTGATCCCGTGCTCCGCACGCAGGGTCTCCCCCGGTTTGGACGTGGCCCCCACCCGCTCGTCTCTGCAGGGATGTCGGGATTGTCCCCCTTTTGGGACGATTTAATGGGAGTGGCTTTTCCCTACGGGGGCAGGGTATTACAAACCCCTAGTTTCTCGTGGGAGGCTGCACATGTGTATCTCCATTGCACCTCCCCACTGCCGAAGCCAGTAGAGGGTCTGACTGGGATCGAGGTGTCTTTTGCTTTCGGTCCAAGTCCCTTCCAACTGAGTTTTGCAGTATCCGGGCTGCCCCAAGTGCGTAAGTCCTGACAGAATGAACTACGTGGACTTTGATCCCTGTCTTCTATACAGGGTACGTAGGAAGCCTCCCTGAGGTCCAAGCCCACCACCTGGTCGTCCCGGTCGTATTTACGTCGGTTCGTCCATCAGTGGACCCCTCCAGGGTTCACGCTTGCGTTGATTCACCTATGAATCCGCCCCTGTGGGAGACCGCCCGTGTGTATCTCCACGGTGCCTCCCCACAGCCCCCCTTTTCCATTTCCCCTTTTATCGTCCAGCATGACGTGAAACTGTGATCCACCCGGCCGTTCCATCCCCCTCCGTGCGAGGTGGTTCGGTTCAATCCTCCGCCCGGCGGCCTCGACCTCTTCGTGAGTCGGCTTGCCGACGTCCAGCATGACGTTAAACTGTATGCCCGAACTACGTTGACTTTGATCCGTGTTAACGCGCGGTACGTAGGAAGCCCCTCTGGGGTCCAAGCTCTTTACTCCATCATCCACCCTGATCCTTACCCGGGCCGCCACATCCCGGTGGGGTCATGCCACTTCACTTCACTCCACGTTACTTGGGAAGCCGCCCATGTGCTGGCCCCAGCGTCGGAGGTTCCCCGCAAGGGGTTCTGTCATCTGATCCACTTTTCGTGTTGATCGGTCCGATGCCGTCCCCGCTGGACGTTAAACTCGCGGCATACCCCGTGTTAAACACGGGAAGCTGAGGAAAACCTCAGGTGACACAGTTCCCCGCACCTAGTACGGGATGCCTCAGGCCATCGTGCCTTCGAGAAGCCCTATTAGGGACGGAAGACAGACGTGCAGAGCCGCAGTGTTACAACACGCCCCCAGCACCCAGAGCCACCCGGCCTTCTCACCGCAGGTTGCTGCCCCGCCCAGACTCCTTGGAACGTCCGGGCGGAAGCAGCGTAATTAACCGGTGTCCATGAAGATATGGCGCCGGGAACGAGATTCACGAACATTCTTAAGTCTATGAGGGAGACCCGGATTAGGCGACAAGTTCCGAGGAGACGTCCAAGGAAGGAGAAGCCGACATCCCATCATCCCGGTTTCGATCAAGGAGCAGACGCCCCTGAATAAGGGACAGATGCCGCCCGCCCTTGGAAAGCGGGACTGCGGGACCACAAGCCGCGCGCCCATCCCCTCGGGTTGACGGGTGCACGCGCGAACGCGTCCTGGCGGAACAGCGTAACCCGACGCACATCCGCACCGAAACAGAAAAATGGTGAACCCGACGTGAATCTCTTCTCCTCGATACAAAGACCGATGGCTTTCAGAGGTGTTGGAAGACCGGCGTGTTGCCCGGCCAAGCATTCAGTCTTACCCGCCAGGGGCTGGGGAAGGGACATCGGGCACTCCGTCTCGCAACGTCGAGGGCCTGGGTTCCCCCCACGGAAGGCGTCGTGGCGCTAATGGTTGGTTGTCGATTCCTTTTTCCTGTCAGTATTAATGGGTCATTCTCCCTGCTTTCAGAAATCAGGTCGCCCGATCTAGTGCCCGAACGCCACCCGCCCACTGGCGCAGGGACAGGGGAAACACCGACGCGGCTACTCCGCGCGGTCCCCGCCCGTTCCACAGCCGTCCCCAGCAGCCGCAATTGCGGGACGACCACGCCCTCTCTCCCCCTCGGAGGTCATCCAGAGAAGGGTGATCAACACCCTGGTGCGGAGATACGAGGAAGAGGGAGTCATCCCCACTAGGGAAATGGCTCGCCTAGACCTGAGGAGGCTGCGCCTCGCCACCACCGCCGCCCCCGAGGGGCCGCGCAGGGAGGCACCGCCGCCTACCTCAACGTCCAACCGCTTCGGGAGCTTATCCCCGGAGCGCTCTGACAGTCCCCTTCCTATGCGGATGAAGTGGAAGATGCCCAGGATCACCCTATCCGAGGTCCGCTCCAGGGATCCACGATAAGGGCTCCCGCCAGGCCACGGCGACATCGCCGCCAGGGCCCTCAAGTCGAGGAACAGGCTCTCCACCTCCCGCGCCGCTCATCCCGGCTCGTCTGTCTCGACGCCAACGTCGGGCACGAGCGGAAGAGGATGCCCACCTTGGGGCTCTAGCAACAGCGGCCGCATTGGCCCAAGCCACTGCTGGCTCCAGTCGCCAGGCCTCTGCGCATCCTGAGCGGGGGAACTCCTATGCCCGACCCGGATCGAGGCCCCGACCGCCCCAAAGGCAGGTTGGGTTGACTCTCCCGGTTGCTGGCACTGGCAGTAGCCACCGCGGACCACCTCGCGGTAGCGCTATTCACCGGCAGGATCTACTCTGTGTGGCCGATCCAGGAGGCATGGGTCATCCCACCCTCCCGATCCCGGCCCGGAGTCCTGCCCGGGATCATCTCTCCCCGCGTCCCCTTTGATACCTGTCCCGGTGCCCCTCGCACCTTGGTTCCCAGTCCTCTCGGCCCCAGCACCAGTGCGGCCGGAGGACGCCAGGACAGAGATCAGCCCTGCCCCGAAGAACCACCCAGGGGCAGGAAGGCAAGGCGTCGACGCCGAGGGAAGAATGTTGCGGAGTTCCGGACAGAGATCCGACCGGTTTGCTTCTCTGACTCAGAGGCAGAGTACGATTCGGCGACAGAGCCCCTTCCCCAATCCCGCCAGTCAAGGGCAGGGGTAGGAATGCGGCACGTCAGCCCTCGTGCTCCCCGAGAGCGAGATCGATGTGATCCCCGCGTCTCTCCGAAGGTATATCCGGAGTAACGAGGGCCTGGTAGACCCCCAAGGATCAAACTTGCGTTTGGTACCGGCCCCTCCGGAAGTGCCTTCCGTCTCGATCAGAGAAGCCGGAGACTTTTTCTGGGGACCGACGGTCGAACCACGATCTGGTGCGCCCTCGGCGAGCACCGATGCTACGGCAGGATGTTCGCTCGCCGGCCCGTCCTATCGTGATGTGGTAGCTGGGGCACCGCCACCCTCAGGGGGAGGCCGGGATATGGAGGCCAATCGGCCTGCTCGCCGTATTCCACCGCCGGCCCAGCCCGTCGGCCCGACGGCCCGCCCTCGGCACCACTACCAGTTCCCCGTCCGTTCCCAGCCATGGAAGAGGGACCGAGGAGATCTGGGTCCCGAGTTTGAGTCGTGGAGCTTCTGGACCGTCCTTGCAGAGGGCCACTTCCCTGAGAAGTTTTGGGCCAGTCGCAGGGACCGGGCTTTGATGCACCCGAATCGCTCACCCCGGATGAGTTCGAGTGCTTCCGCCGAACTCTCCGGGAGACTCACTCCCGTCTTCACTGCCTACAAATGCCATACCCCGGGAGTCAACTACACCTGGAGGATATTGGTGAGCAGTGCCGTCAAATTGACCTGGCCATGCTCCCCGCGGTTCGGCACCCCGGGTCATTTGGGCACCACGAGGCCCTCCAACAACGATGCGTTGAGTGCTTTCAAGTACTCCGCAAAGTTATCGAGGAAGCCACTCCCCACGTGTATATCCGTGGATGGGGGCAGTACGCTGCCCTACGCTTCAGTGTGATTCGCCGACAGCCCGATTCGTTGGGTGGCCCTGAGGGTATATCCCCAGGGACAGGAACAGTCAATATGGCTGACCTGTCGGGAGAGGGGAACGACTTGGAACTTCTCGACGGGGGCTTCCCCCCCCGAAGACAAGCCGTCGTCAGACCCATCAGTGAGAGTTACTCGTCATCAGAGGAACCTCCTGGGGCTCCCCCGCACCCACTGAAGCACTGACGTTGAGCCGAAACGTCAGCAAAGGAAAAGAGCACAGCGAGGCTATAAGGCCCGCCGACCCATCTGCCTCCATGCGGAAGGCAGAGGAGGATCCCGAGAAGGCTACGCTACGTCAGCAGCTCGCCGAACAGAAGAGGCTGGTTGACCAGCTCCTCGCCGAGCGCTGCTGCAGAACGGCGGCCTGACTACGGTGATCCAGGCCAGGGCAGCAGGGGACCGGAACAACCACCCCTCGATGAGACTCTCCCGGGCAACCGTGATTACGCCGTGTTCGCCGACAGGAGAGAGGCCATTGCCTACGGCAAGAGGGCGCGGTATGTTTCGCCACACCCTCCGAGCGGCGCGACTACCCGGGAGATCCCGCTCGGATTCCTCCCGCTGCCCCAAGGGCCGCTCCGCCAGCCATCCCACGAGCTGCCGAGTTCGACGATCCGGTCGACGACCCGATTGAAGGGCCATGCAATGCGCTCGTGGTTAGAGATCCTCGCCAGGACTGGAACCCATGTCCGGACGATCCGATGGCGGCACTCATTGCCCGCTTGGAAGCCTTGGAGACTCGGCAAGGTGGCGATCCCACCGGACGGCAAGCCATACCCAGCATGGGTGGATGACATGCCGGCGCCTCCGGGATTCGGGAATCCCACTTTCGCCCCCTTCAACGGGACCGGAGATCCGCCACAACATTTGGCCCATTTCAACTCGAGGTGCGGGCCTATGTTGGGGACTCCGGCGCAGCAAGAGGCCGCTAAGCTTCGCTGCTTTGTCCAGACACTGGAAGGGCCAGCATTTGTCTGGTACAGCCAGCTCCCCGTCGGGTCGGTAACCAGCTGGGAGGACCTCCGTAGACAGTTCCTCTACCAGTTCAGTTCCACGACCCGGAAGACGAGTATCGCAGACCTCTTCAAGTGCAAGCAGAGGCCTGATGAGCGAGTCGCGGACTTCGTCGCCCGATGGAAGGGTCTCACGTATTCCCTTGACATGCCATTGACTCAGGAGCAGTTGCTGACAATGTGCGTCGGGAACGTCAAGACCGAGCTGGTCCCTTCCCTGATTACTCAGAATTACCCCGGAGGGTTCAGGGACTTCTCAGACAAAGCTCAACGTCTTGAGGAAGCCCCTGCAACAGGCCAGCCAGGCACACCCGCTGCCTCCTATGATTCCTGCAAGGAGAGCCAGCAGGGCTGAGCCCGCTGCTGTGGCCCAGATAGAGGCTCCCAGGCCGTTGGAGCTGCTGCCGGTGAGGCCAGCTCCGCAGCCTCACAGGAATCCGCCTCCACGGGCTCAGTTCCCGGCCCAGCAACGGCAGCCTCAGAACCGGCTGGCCCCTCCGCGTAATGTACCGCCGCAACCCCGACGAGATAATCAGGGTCCACCTCCTCGGCAGGCCCCTCCGGCCCCTCGTCAAGACCGCGCTCCCAGGGGCCCGCGACACCTGACGTACTCATTCCATGAGGATCAGGTCCCCGGTTATTTCCGGAGCGCCCTGGAGCAGAGGATTGTGCGATTGCCTGAGTGCTGGAGGCCAGAGGAGGCACATCTCACGGATAACCCCCGCTACTGCCCCTACCATCGGGCCCTGGGGCACACCATCCAGCGGTGCTATGTGTTCAAGGACTGGCTCCAAGACCAGATTAACAACAATGTAATCAGGTTGGGCCCAGCTCCAGCACAGGTAGCGGGCGTGTTCGTGGGATCAGATGACGATAGTGGCAACGAGGACGAATGGCAGCTGGTCTCCGACCGCGGGTCCCAGAAGTATAATAACTGGATGGCCCGCAAGACGACCATTCGCGCCCAGGGAATCATCCGTGCGCGCTTGAATCAGCCTGAGCCCCCAGAACCTGCGGGTGCTGCTTCGGCATCGTCGTCCCAGTCTGCCTCCTCCAAGAGGAGCAAACGGCGGCAGCGCAAGAAGGAAGAGCGCGCCCCGCCAGTTCCGCCACTATCCCGTACTCTCGGCGATTTCATGCCCCCGGAGATGGGGGTCCCTCCTCGGATCCGCCCGGTGATGGATGATTCGTCCGATGACGGTATTGGGTACGCTTCGGTTAACACCGTCGAGCTGGTAAATCCCTTTTCGGTTCCCGACGTTGAAGAACACCAGGTGGACCTCCCTAGCGTCCCCGGTCGTCGCCACCGTCGGAAGAACCGCAGCAGCAGGAGTCGCCGGGGCACAGCCGTCGGTACCTCCGGCCAGGCCGTGCACGCCACTGAGACTAGGCGGCAGGCTCAAGATCGAGCTCAACGTACGCAGGCTCCCCATCCGGGGATGACGGATTCGCCTCCGCCACTGTTTGTGGTATGGGACCGGGCAGAACCGCCTCAGCCGCGTCGCGACCAGCTCCGCCCTGCCACAAGTCCATCCCGGCCTCCTGACTCCAGTACGGTGACCATTTCCCGGACTGCGACCAGTGAACAGCGAGATGCGCCAAGTACCAGTCGGCCGCCGATCCAACCGGTAAGGCCCGTCATGCCACCAACCGCAGAGCAATCTCCTGCAACCAGGAGCTCGCGCTTGGCCAAAAAGTATGATGTCCTGAAGCACTTGGCCGACATCCCAGCAAGGCTCTCCATCCTTGAGGCTCTGCGCATGTCATCTGAGATGCGCGAGGCACTCGCTGAAGCCCTGAAGAGCCCCCTCCAGTTCGAGACAGAGGTTGCGGCTGCAGAGGCCTTCCACGCCGAAACGATCGAGGACGCCGAATGTCAGGCAGTTATCTCGTTCTCTGGTAAGGATGAGGACCCTCCTATACAGGGACACATCCGTCCGCTGTATGTCACTGGCCAGTTCAATGGCCTTGAAGTCCGGCGTTGTCTTGTCGACACGGGGTCCGGGATTAATCTGATTCCAACTCGGACGCTCCGGAGATTGGGGTTGTCTGAGGATGACTTGATTCCCTCCGACCTCAGGATCCAGGGGTATGACCGCACCGAGCAAACCCCGGTCGGCAAGATACGTTTGAAGACCCAGTTCGGTGACTTGGTTGCCAACACCGAATTCATGGTAGTCTCTCAGGACACTGCGTATAACGCATTGATGGGCAGGCCATGGCTTCACCTTCATGCGGCGGTTCCCTCGTCATACCACCAATGCCTCAAATACTCCCTTAATGGTCGAGTAGGCGTGCTTCAAGGAGATGCCTCTCCTTTTGCCTCATGTGAAGCCCGCTATCTGGACGCGGACTATTACAAGAGCAAGGATAAGCAGATCCTGGCAGGTGAGGTTGAGCCTGTCGCTGTTGCAAGCGATCCCTGGGCAAGTCTGGATGACGCTTACGTCCTCCCGATTCACCGGTTGGACGTCGCCATGGTCTTGACGGTCCGCGAGTCTCCTGATGAGACGGCCGCGACCGCCCGCGCCAGCACCAGTGGCCCAGCAGGATCTGGTAGCCCCAATGCAGTTTCCAACGCAGTCTCTCCCGTGGATGATCCCTCCCCGAGTGGAGAGGACGTGGAAGATGCACCCCCAGCCTTTGAGGAGGGCGTCCCCGCCACGGTCGATGAGTTAATACAGGTGAACCTTGGGGCTATGACGAGATGCCGGGGCTAGATCCTCAGGTAGCCGTCCACCGCCTAGGTCTCCCGGCGAACCATCGCGGGTTCAAGCAGCCTCCCAGGAAAATGCACCCATCCCATGGTGCCATGGTTGAGGCCGAAGTTGACAAGCTTATCAAAGCCAACTTCGTGAGGGAAGTTCAGTACCCCAAATGGCTGGCCAACATTGTGCCGGTCAGGAAGAAGAACGGGCAGATTAGAGTCTGCATCGACTTCCGCGATCTCAACCGCCACTGTCCGAAGGATGATTTTCCCCTTCCAGTGACAGAGCTGTTGATTGATGCCACGGCAGGGTTCCAAGCCCTCTCCTTCATGGATGGATACTCCGGATACAACCAAATTCGGATGGCCCCTGAGGATGAGGAGTTCACTGCCTTCAGGGCCCCCCAAGGTACCTTTTGCTACCGGGTCATGCCCTTCGGCCTGAAGAATGCAGGTGCCACCTACCAACGGGCGATGCACCGCATATTCAAGCCAATCCTCGGCACACTGGTGGAATGCTACGTCGACGACTTGGTTGTCAAATCGCGCCAGCGTCAGGACCATCTCAAAGATCTTGAGAAAGTGTTCAGCTTCCTCCGGTCTCGCTGCCTGAAGATGAACCCGTTGAAGTGTGCCTTTGGGGTCACCTCCGGAAAGTTCCTTGGATTTGTGGTAAGATACCGGGGTATTGAGATCGACCCAGAGAAAATCAGGGCGATTAGCCAGATGCCTCCCCCGGGTACCGTCCGGGAACTGCAAGGGTTCCAAGGCCACTTAGCCTATATACGCCGATTCATCGCGAATCTGGCCGGCAAGTGTAAGCCCTTTTCTCGGCTTATGAAGAAGGGTGTCACCTATGTATGGGATAAAGAGTGTCAGACCGCTTTCGAGGAAATCAAGCAGTACCTGCTTCAACCTCCGGTCCTGATGCCGCCCGTATCCGGAAAGCCGCTGGTCCTTTATGTGACCGCCCTGGAACGGTCCCTGGGTGCCCTTCTCGCCCAGAAGAACAACGAGGGAACAGAGAATAGCCTCTATTACCTCAGTCGCATGCTCCTCGATGCGGAGGTTAGGTATTCCCCCATCGAGAAGAGCTGCCTGGCGCTCGTATTTGCCGTACAGAAATTACGGCACTACTTGCAGCACCATGAGGTACAGTTGGTTTCTCGGGTAGACCCGTTGAAATATATCCTGAGCCGACCTATGTTGACTGGCCGTCTAGCGCGGTGGGCTGTGATTCTCCAGCAGTTCGACATCAGGTATGTGTCTCAGAAGGCCATCAAAGGGCAAGCGTTGGCAGACTTTCTGGCCGCTCACCCGACCTCCGCGGATCAGCCGCTGGATCTAGGCTTTCCTGATGAGACCATTCTCTCGGTTGATCGAGCCGATCCATGCTGGCAGATGCACTTTGACGGTGCCTCCCGGAGCCCCACCGGTAGGAGACTCGATAATCCTAAGCTCAACAGAGTGGGCTTGGGTATCGTCTTCATTACCCCGGAGCGAGCCGTGCTGCCATACTCTTTCCTGTTGTCAGAGGGCTGTACCAACAATGAGGCGGAATACCATGCCCTCATCACCGGCCTCGAGTTAGCTCTCGAGATCGACGTGCCCCATCTGTGTGTGAAAGGGGACTCCGAGCTGGTCATTAAGCAGATCAATGGCGACTATGTTGTCAGGAAGCCGGAACTTGTGCCATTGTTGGAGTGCACCCTCCTTCTGATGGCCCGGTTCCCTTCTCGGCCAGAAATTGTCCATATTCCCCGGTCGGCAGAACGGTCGAGCAGATGCTTTGGCCAGCCTGGCTGCGTCACTTGCGGACCTGAACAGGACAACCTGATCGTCCGCGTGACGCGCCGCCAGGCTCATCGCTCCCGTTATCCCCGGAAGAAGATCGCGGCCCGTTGGTAAGTAATCTCACCACGGTTGCCCCTATGCCCGGAGCCCCGAGAGTACCCCAGATATAGCAGTCGGATCAGCCCCTGATTGGAGGACGCCTTTGGTTGAGTACCTCCAACATGGCATTCTTCCGTCAGATCGGGCCGAGCGCGAGCGAGTTCGACGCCGCGCATCGCAGTTCGTCCTCCAGAGCAGTCCCGGCCTGGAGCAGATCCTCTACAAACGCGGATTTGATGGTGTTCTCCTCCGTTGCCTTCAGGGAGTTGAGATCCCACGAGTCATGCAAGAGGTTCATGCTGGTTCATGCGGCGCCCACCAAACTGGGCCGAAGCTGTCCCACCAGATTCGGAGGTTGGGATACTTCTGGCCCTCTATGATCCATGACTGCATCGAGTACGCCAGGAGGGTGCCATGCGTGCCAGGTTCACAGCGAACTTTGTGCATCGGCCGCCGGAGCCTCTCCATACCACAAGGTATTCCTGGCCCTTTGCAGTCTGGGGACTGGACGTTGTGGGACCTTACCCTCCGGCGACAGCTCGCCGAGTGCCGGTTCATTCTGACCGCCACGGACTTCTTCTCCAAATGGGCAGAAGCGATTCCGCTCAGAGAGGTCAAATCCTGTTCGATCGCTGACTTCGTGACCTCCAACATCAGCTATCGATTTGGAGTGCCTCACGCTATCCTCACGGATAACGGAACCAATTTTCCGAGCAGCCGAGTTGAAGAAGTTGTACGCCAAGTATAACATCCGCTCGAACCATACATCTCGCTATCATGCGCAGGCGAATGGACAGATCGAGGCGTTTAACAAAACCCTCTCTAACATTCTGCAAAAGATGGTTGGTCTAGAACAAGAAGAGTTGGCCGGACAAGCTCCCCCAACGCCCTCTGGGCTTATCGGACGACGACTCGCAATTCACCCAGATGACCCCTTATTCCCTGGTGTATGGAGCTGAGGCCGTCCTGCCCATCGAGATCCAGTTACCGTCCTTGCGCACTGCGGTCTACGACCAGCAAGCGCCGGGACAGAGTTGCTGAAGCCCGTCTAGTCGAGTTGGAAGCACTGGATGAGAATAGACTTCGCGCTTTGCACAACTTGGAGAGGCATCAAAGCAGGATGGCTCGAGCTTTCAATAAGAAGGTTCGCCTCCGCTCCTTCCTACAGGGTGATCTAGTGCTAGCCCTAAGAGCACCGATGATCCCCGGCAGGAAGCCGCCCAAGTTGGAGCCCAAGTGGGAGGGACCTTTTGTTGTCCACAAGGTCTATCCCAATGGCGCGTACTCCCTAGCGACTATGGATGGTGAGCGTGTCACTCCTCCACCAACGCTAGGTTCCTCAAGCAATACTTTGCCTGAGTGTCACCACGTCCTGCACGACGTTAAACTGCATTCGTCCAGGCTACAAGACTTTAAACTGTTCAGCATTCGTCCGCGCTGCAAGACGTTTAAACTGCCAAGTGCTTCGTCCCGCATGACGCTAAACTGCACTACGTCCGAGCTACAAGACGTTAAACTGTTCAGCATTCGTCCTGCATGACGTTAAACTGCCTCTCCAGAACTACGTATGGCTTGATTCCCATCCTTATGGGATACGTAGGACCGCCTGAACCCTCGTGTTTCAGGCCCAGCCCCATCCTTCGGGAATTTCCATCCCATCTCGGGCCCTTGGCCCAGTTGCCCCGGGGTGTGCGGCGTATGGTGTGAGTGCGGGCTATGCCCTCATTCACGTCGGTTTGTTCGTCACGCTGTACGCCCCCCTCCACGTTTGGGGATGCCTTCTGCTCCCCCCTTCTTTTTTCCTCATCGTCCTGCATGACGTTAAACTGCACTTCAAGAACTACGTATGGCTTGATTCCCATCCTTATGGGATACGTAGGACCGCCTGGACATCATGTTTCAGGCCCAGCCCCATTTCGTTGGGCCTCTGGCCCCAGTTCCCCTCCTTTTTGTGCGAGGCGTATCGCGTGAGCGGGGGATTATGTCCTCATTCGCGTCGGTCTACTGGCCGCGCCGTACGCCTCCCCCGTGTGTGGGACTACCTCACACCCCTCATCGTCCTGCATGACGTTAAACTGCCTTTCCAGAACTACGTATGGCTTGATTCCCATCCTTATGGGATACGTAGGACCGCCTGGACGCTTGTGTCTCAGGTCCAGCCCCGTCTCTTGGTTGATCACGGGGACCTGCCCCCCTTCGGTTGCTCTCAGGGTGAGTCCTCCGACCCTTTCCGGAGATCTGTTAACATGTTTTGGGGTGCTTCGGTCTATGACTCGTAGTGTCAGATTCAATCCCGACAAGTCCTGTGTTGCTTGTCAGGCCTCGCGCTTCCCCTTGTTCGAGCCTTCACTCAAAGGGATCCTCGTTAGCGGTCTGGGTACGATGCCTCAGTGCTCTCCCACCGCTCCGGGTCGATTTACCGGCGGGTCTTGGGCCGCAAATCGATATGAATCCTGCGATTGAGCGGTTGATGCTCGTTTGCTTGCCCCGTCTTAGGCTGACGCGATCGGATGTTGTGTTGCGAATGCGTCAGCAACGTCCTTGATCGCCATGTCAGCTCTCTCGGGCTCTGAACATTGGTTGCGCAGTCCTCATCACACTCCGCCTTTGTGCGTTGTAGTGGGATCTTGACACTCTCTTCATACCGACCTCCGGTACGCCTCTACACGTTAGGCAGACCAACCAGGGTAATGATGTCGTTCGAGGCTCCCATGATCTGAGCACCAAGGATATATGCAGATATCCTCCCTAAGGGCCATGCGTAGCTGGACCCTCGTCCCCATAAGGAGGAGGGAGTCGCCCGAACAATTGCGTTCTGGGCCCAGTATATCTGGAGGCTAGCATCTCTGCCCCTCGGGTGATGGACATACGCAGACCCCCATCCCAAGACTCTTCTCCTGGAATCGTGCGTGACCGCAGGGCTGGGTATGCTCCCACCTCCGCCGTGTCCGCCGTACCGCGGTAAGCGGATTCCTCCATGGTCCGAACCACACGACCTTAAACTGTGTTGTCTGGTCCTACCACACGACCGTAAACTGTGATCGTCTTGGCCGCCCGACGAGAAACGGCACTGCATCGTGATGTCCTCCTCAGGGGACACTCATGTTGGGCGCTGGTTAATGACCACGCCATTCATCAATGCCTTCCATGGCTTGATTATTGTGGCGACGCCAGAGATTTCTCAATCACGGGCATGTCGCCGCACAAAGAAAAACCATTCATCTTTAAGGACAAACAAGAAATATCAAATGCCGCTCCTTTTGTGTGCGAGGGTCAGACCCGCACTCTTCCCCGCGCTGGTGCCCGATTGTGTTGCACCGCGCTTCAAGAACTACGTGCGGCTTGATTCCCATCCTTATGGGATACGTAGGAACGCCCGGATGTTTGAAACTTCGGGTCCAGCCCCCCACCTCTTAGAGATTCCCCCTTCTCTGGGGAATCCGCCGCCTTCAGGTCACCCTCAAGGCGTGTTCCCCGACCCCTTGCCGTGGTCCACCGGTGTCAAGAGTACTCTGGTTTATTGCCAGGAGGGTCAGGATCCGCTTGGTCAGGTTTCCTCCACTTTTCAGGCTTCGTGCTCCCTTTCATTCGGACCCATCGTCTACGCCCTGGGTGGAGCCCCCGTGAACGGTTCGGACACAATGCCTCAGTGCTCTCCCACCGACTCGGGCCGGTACCCCCAATGGCCTCGGGCAGCAAATTGATATAAATCCTGCGATTGAGCGGTCGATGCTCGTTTGCTGCCTCATTCCACCAACGGTTGGTGCGATGTTGATGCTGCTTTTCCGCCACGGTCGGCAGTATTCTCATATCGTCACGCCGGTGCTCCCGGTCCTCGAGTGAATGGCCGCATGATTCACATTTTCCACCTCCCATTCTGACCAGGCGAAACCTCGACACTCTTGACACTATCCCTCAGTGCATCTTCGCATATCCAGGGGATATGACCACGATGTGGCGTGCTTTGAGCCCTTCTGGTCCGAGCTCTAAGACCTTAAACTAAGATCTCCCCTTATGGTCCGAGCTCTAAGACCTTAAACTAAGATCCCCCCTTTATGGTCCGAGCTCTAAGACCTTAAACTAAGATCTCCCCTTATGGTCCGAGCTCTAAGACCTTAAACTAAGATCCCCCCTTTATGGTCCGAGCTCTAAGACCTTAAACTAAGATCTCCCCTTATGGTCCGAGCTCTAAGACCTTAAACTAAGATCCCCCCTTTATGGTCCGAGCTCTAAGACCTTAAACTAAGATCTCCCCTTCTGGTCCGAGCTCTAAGACCTTAAACTAAGATCTAGCCCTTATGGTCCGAGCTCTAAGACCTTAAACTAAGATCCTCTAGCCCTTATGGTCCGAGCTCTAAGACCTTAAACTAAGATCCTCCACCTTTATGGTCCGAGCTCTAAGACCTTAAACTAAGATCCAGCCCTTATGGTCCGAGCTCTAAGACCCTAAACTAAGATCTACCCCAAATGGGGTCCTACGTCCTGCATGACGTTAAACTGCACTCACAGAACTACGTGTGGCTTGATCTCCAGCCTGATGGAGTACGTAGGAACGCCCGGACATTTCGACTCGGGTCCAGCCTCAGGGATCGATAAGTCCCGCCCCTCCTCGTCGCCGGCCGTCTGGCCTGACTTCGGGTAGAGTGGTGCAGTTGTGATATTCTCCCCGATTCAGCTCGGGATGCCCCATCGCAATGATGGGAAGCGACAGTTTCCTCGTCAGAGAGGTGCTGTCTGAGAATTGAGGTGACTCACGGCCAGATTAGTGCATCCGCCCAATACGCTTTCCCCACGGTGGCGCAATTTTGAGAGCGTTGGATTCTGTCCGAACAAATCGTCACTTCGCCCCACGCTTCGCATGCCCTGTTGATCTGGATTTTCCACCCTTGTGTCTGAAGGAACCCCAAAGCGGTATTCATGATGACATGTGGTCCGCCTCCTGCAATATGAATGATGGCCTTTTTCGGTCCGTCTATTGCAGTTGTTATGGTCGATCCACTGTCCGCCTACCGTCTTGGGCATTTCCTGGAAGGCCGATCGTTGTGGATGTCTGGATTCGGGACACGCGATTCACCCTTTCTCATTTCCCTATGTTCGGATAAAATCTCAACGCCCCTAGCGTTGTCCCGCTCGTGTGTTGGAACAAGTTGGGGGACGATACATTGGTTAGGTCTGAGGTCTCCTTTCCCAGGAATGACCTCCCTCTTTTCTCCAGAAACCCAGGCCCAATTATGGATGCCTGATGCTTGGTTAACGCTCCCACGAGACAATTTGTGGTTGAGCATGTTAAACCAAAAGACGCAGATAAATATGGCGATTCGTACAAGTGGATCAAATATTAAGTAGCGGAAGCAAATGTTCTGGGAATGGCAAAAAACAGCCCTTAGGGATTAGCGTGCTGAATGAGTCTTTCTAATGCCGCTACCCTTTGGCTGGCGGCCTCCAGGGCTGCTTCTCGTTCTCTGCGTGCCCTCTCCTCGTCGGCGGTCGCAGCACGCAGTTCGTCAATCCTGGCCTGTGCACGCTCCCGCTCGACTTGGAGTGTGACCATCTGTTGGCCCGCCTCCGTCAGCTGTACCTGAGCGTCGATCAGTTGTGCCGATAGTTGCTCCACAAGCTCGGTACATGCTGCGACGAAGGCCTCCTTCTCTGCCGCCTGCCCTTCGAGGCGCCGGACTTCCTGCTCTGCCGCGATGAGCGCCTGCGTGCTCTCCGACATGTCCCGACTTTGTGCGACGTCGGCACGCCGGCGGCTCTCGCGCATCTTCTCGGCCATGAAATCACGGACCGTCAGATGGAGGCGTTGAGCATCAGCTCCCCCGGCACACAGGAAGCGCAGCCAGGTCTGAAGTGATCCCATGCGCCCCAGCCATTCCGATGGGTCTCGCTTGAGGAAGCGCTGGATGCACTTCCACCCCCTGCGTCGCGTTACCCGGCTATCCTCGACCGCCTCCGCGTCCGAGTCATCCATCTCCTCTGGGTCGGCAGGCCGGTAGGCAGGGAAGGCAGCCAGCAGGTCTGCTGCAGGGTCCGCCCCTGGGAGGTCCTCACGAGGGAAAGGTTCCCCAACATCCGGGCAACCTTCTTCTCTCTCCCCAGCGGCGCTGACACCCTCGTCAGCCCCCAGCCTCTCTCCGGTGGCAGCACCGCCGACGCCCGCAGCCCCTTGATCAGCAGTTGGTGGGGCCGGCTCGGTTTGGGAAGCCTGTTCCGGAGCAAGCGGCATGTCCACCACTGGTCCACTCGTAGATGGCCCGGGTTCGGCAACCCGACGAGCCTCCGATGTTGAGATCACTGCGCAGGGCATGCCATGGTTAGTCACGGATCGTCAATGGCAAGCACCAGCAGTAAAGTAGGGAGACTTACGGGAGTTCGGAGCATCATCTTCCGCTACCCCGGTCGCCGCAGGAACAGTTGCAGCAGGGGACCCCTTAGCGCTTGTCAATTCGATAATGGGTGCCTGGCCCCCGCCTTGTCCTGCTGGCGCCTCTCCTACTCCTGTTGAGGACGCCTGACCGACGTCCGTGTGCTCCTGAGAAGGATGGAGAAACGGGTTAGAAGCTGCATAAGAGAATGGATGAAGCAAGTTGAGTAGGGATAGAAGCGGACCTCGAGGAGCTCAGTGACATCAACGTTGTCAGAGCCGGCCACCTCGCCGCTCTCCCGTGGGCTCCCCCGATGGGACCTTCCCTCGGAGCCTTCATCCTCCCCCGTCTCCTCCTCCTCCTCGGAGTCGTTACTGTCATCTTCTTCCGGCGGCATCTGTTCCGGAGCGGGCTCGAGACCGAGCATCACCTTCACCAGAAGGGATGGCTCCGCACGCTGACCACGTTGGCGCGCGTACTCGTCCATGGCCGTCAGATATGCATATTGCCGGTTGAAGTCCACCCTGTCGGTGATCTGGAGGCGCCCGACCTCTGGCAGATAGATTCCTTCTCTGAGTATCTTTCGCCAGATGACGTCGGTCCCCAGTGACTGCCGCAGGGTCATCCAGGCCGACCACAGCGCCGGGAAGACTGCATCGTGGGAGGGTTCGAGCAGACGTCTCACCTGCTTCCCGGGCCGCTCCTCGACCGCCGCATGTGGCCCCTCTCTGGGCGCCGAGGTCGTGGCGGCAGCCTGCGATGCGCCCGCCGCCGAAGTCCCTGCCCGCGCCGGCTCCGCTGCTTGGCGCGCCTCCGTTCTCCCCCGTGTGGCGGCGCCTCGCCTCCTTCCTTGACGCCCGGTCTCCGCACGGGTAGCCTCGAGCCGCCGAACTAGCTTCCGCAAGAGCCCCTCAGGGTACGCGATGGCCCAGTGTTCGGCGTACTCGGTTGCCAAGCCTGCGTTAACTCCGGTAGGAGGGAGGGTGATGACGTCGCCAGAGCCGAAGGCGACGAACATCAGCCACATCTGGCGAAGGACGCCGGGGTTCGTCTCCTCCCGGACAGCAGTGAATACCCTCTTCGGCATCCGCTGAAGGCACCCGAACTGCCTGGCGAACCGGGTCGGCACGTAAGGCTCGCAGATCACCTTCCCGTCGATCCGAGCCACGAGCACCCCGCCCCGCATGTTCAGGAAGTATTCATGCTGCTCCAGCGGGCCCTGTCCGTTGTCGATCATCTGGCCGACGGGAGTGGGGAACGGGCTGAAGTTGAAATTGGCATGATTGCCAATCCGAACCCTCACGCCCTCCTCACTGAGGGTCATCGGAGCGACCCCCGCAATGTTCAGCAGGGAGGGTCGCAGGCCGTTGCCCGGAGGACTGATGGCATTTGGGAACGTATACCCACCAAGGTGAGCAGCCACCCAGCCGTGGAAGAACTGAAAGGGCCCACAGATCCTTCGTGGCGACCCCCCTCGTGAGATGCGTCCCAGAATGGCATACAGCCTCGCCAGTACTGGGACCCCGAGGTTGTACCTCTTATTGGCAGCCATGGCGCCCGCCATCGCCAGCGTCGCCGGACGGACGCCCATCCTCGCATCCCGCACTGGCAGGAGCCACCCGCTCAGAAAGGCGGCCAGGAACGCCGCGTACCGGACGTTCGGGTCCCGGGCCTCGATGACGCGGTACCCCCATGAGCGGTAATCGCCCGTCTCCAGGACCCGCCAGTACGACCCGTTCCGGCTCCTCTGAGCTGCGGTCGGGCACCGCTTCCCCCTGCCTGGCATCTTGACCGCCGGGTCATGCTCCAGGAACTGGCCGAACCAATCCTTGTAGGCTATGTCCTTCTGGAAGTCTTGGATCCCGAGCCGCTGCGTAGCCAGGTCAAGAAGATGCCAGGTCAGAATGGGAGTCCGTGACCTGTCCTCCCAAATGTTCTTCGGTGGCAGGAACTCATCGTACTGGTAGCCCTCCAGCGGGATACCTCCGATGCAGTGGATGTCCCAGAGACCGATGTCGACCTCCCCATGGTGAAGATGGAAGGTGTTGGTATCCGGGGACCAGCGAGTGAACAGCTCCGGCCCGAGCTCAGACTGCTGGTAGAAGTGGAACTGCGACGTCCACACCGCCTCGAACAGGCCGATGTACCGCAGCTCCTCTGCGAAGTGATCGCAAGTGTGGCGTACCCAGAACGCCCAGGCCCATTCACTGGTAAAGTTGCCCCCGGATCGCAAGTCCCAGTCCTTCAGCCAGCCCTTGGTGTCGTCAGTGACACTCTGACGGTATGTGCTCGAGTAGAGGGCTGGAGAATTCTCCACAGTAGGCTCACCCCCATCAATGGTTCGCGTCCTCGGGTTCAGGACATAGACATCCAAGTGTCTGGTCTCCCTGGCAGGATGCCCATTGTTGGTGATGTTATAGCGGAGAAGCTCGTCCTCCCGGGTCACCCAGGTCCGCGGCGCATCAATCTCGAACCCTGGCACCGGAACCTCATCGAGGATGCCGAAGTTCCAGAGCGGCAGGTTGTCCGACAGTGGATATGTCTTCTGGGCCGGCGTTAGTAAGTCGAACAAGGATTGATTGTTGGAAACAATCTCCTTGGCTCCGTAAACCTCCTCGTTCGTCGCCATCTCAGCTCTGCGAGTGGCGGCATCCCCCTCATTTCCTCTGTGCGCGGCCATCTCAGAAGTTTCGGGAGTCGTGCGGGTTAAGGGATGAAGAGTGCGGGATCGGACGAGGCTGGTGGAAAAGTTTGAAGGTTGGCGCGCAATCCAAGTGGACGGCGCGCAATTGGGAAGACTGTCGCGCAAAGTTCCGGGTTTTCGCGCAAAAGCAGGCGAAATCCGGACGGTTTTGCGCGCCGATCGGGCGAATTTCGCGACCGGAAGAGGCAATTTCGCGCACGAGAGCTTGGGAGCTTATCGCGCGGAAGGCCAGAGTACGGAACGCGGGACCCAGCGCCCCTATTTATAGGCGAGGCCGGGCCCGCGCTGCGCGGAAAGCGCTTTGCGCGACCGCAGCGGCGAATTTCGCGACCGGTGCCCCTTTTTGCGCGCCTAAGTCCCGCGCCGCCCAGGACTTCGGCATTCCGGCGTCTCCCTCGGAACCCGATCGTTGCGACCTCTCGCCGATCAGATTCCGAGGGGGGGCTTTTGTAGACGCCGGAAAAGTCCGTTGCTCCCAAACGAAGCTCCGGATGCGGAAAGCGAGGTCATATTTGGAGTCGGAAGGATGTTTCGGAGGGCCCGGAGGCCGTGCGCGGAATTTCAGAGGCCCGCGCGCAAAGGTGATGTCCCGCGCGGAAAACCCCCGGGATGCGCGCAATGCGCCGGCTCGGCGCGCAATTCTGCGCGCCGCGGGTCCGCGCGACTCCCTTACGCGCCGCGCCCGATTCCGCGCCCGCGGGGGGAATTTCGCGCTCGCATCCTGGATTCCGCGCCCGGGGTTGCCTATAAATACAAGGCGACCCCCAACGTTTCAAAGGTTGCTGGAAGTCGAAACGTCTCCCGTGCGCGCAATTCAACCCCTTCCGCGCGCAATGACGAACTTCAGGGAACCTCCTTTCTTTCGCGCAAGAAAGCCTCGGGGTCCGCCTTCGCGCGCAATCCCCGCTGGCTCCTTTCATTTGAATAAAAACTCACCCTAAGGCCTTTGCGCGCAAAAGAACCCGCTTGCGCGCAATTGCCCCCGGGGTGCGCGCAATCCGGCCTGATTGCGCGCACCCCCCCTTCTTTCAAGTGGCCATTCGTTAAAGAATGAGCCGTTGCCCCCGCGCGCTATCCGAAGCCCGGTGTGAGCAATCTCAAGCATCCGCGCGCAAGGCGCTGGCCCAATTGCGCGCCAGCCGCCCCGATTGCGCGCCGGCCCGCAGTATTGCGCGCAAAGCTTCCTTTTTGCGCGCAATCTGCCAGGGTCGTCCCCGTTGACCTCCTAAGGTTACCCGCCTGTGTGGCACCCGATGATTCTCATCCCGGGTGCCCGCACCGTGCGTTGTCTTCCCGTGCGGCCCTCCAGGCTTGCGCGAAGTGACACGCACCTATGTCCAGCATGACGTTAAACTGCATATATGTCCAGCATGACGTTAAACTGCATACTCGTCCAGCATGACGTTAAACTGCATATACGTCCTGCACGACGTTAAACTGTACATCGTCCGCGCTGCAAGACGTTAAACTGCCAAGTGCTTCGTCCGGCAACCTATGCCCAGCATGACGTTAAACTGCACACCCGTCCAAGCTGCACGACATTAAACTGCCTAGCCCCCATCGTCCGTGCTGCAAGACGTTAAACTGCCAAGTGCCTCGTCCTCAACACATGACGTTAAACTGTACTTCGTCTGGCAAGACGCTAAACCGTCCGCAACCTGATCCCGTGCTCCGCACGCAGGGTCTCCCCCGGTTTGGACGTGGCCCCCACCCGCTCGTCTCTGCAGGGATGTCGGGATTGTCCCCCTTTTGGGACGATTTAATGGGAGTGGCTTTTCCCTACGGGGGCAGGGTATTACAAACCCCTAGTTTCTCGTGGGAGGCTGCACATGTGTATCTCCATTGCACCTCCCCACTGCCGAAGCCAGTAGAGGGTCTGACTGGGATCGAGGTGTCTTTTGCTTTCGGTCCAAGTCCCTTCCAACTGAGTTTTGCAGTATCCGGGCTGCCCCAAGTGCGTAAGTCCTGACAGAATGAACTACGTGGACTTTGATCCCTGTCTTCTATACAGGGTACGTAGGAAGCCTCCCTGAGGTCCAAGCCCACCACCTGGTCGTCCCGGTCGTATTTACGTCGGTTCGTCCATCAGTGGACCCCTCCAGGGTTCACGCTTGCGTTGATTCACCTATGAATCCGCCCCTGTGGGAGACCGCCCGTGTGTATCTCCACGGTGCCTCCCCACAGCCCCCCTTTTCCATTTCCCCTTTTATCGTCCAGCATGACGTGAAACTGTGATCCACCCGGCCGTTCCATCCCCCTCCGTGCGAGGTGGTTCGGTTCAATCCTCCGCCCGGCGGCCTCGACCTCTTCGTGAGTCGGCTTGCCGACGTCCAGCATGACGTTAAACTGTATGCCCGAACTACGTTGACTTTGATCCGTGTTAACGCGCGGTACGTAGGAAGCCCCTCTGGGGTCCAAGCTCTTTACTCCATCATCCACCCTGATCCTTACCCGGGCCGCCACATCCCGGTGGGGTCATGCCACTTCACTTCACTCCACGTTACTTGGGAAGCCGCCCATGTGCTGGCCCCAGCGTCGGAGGTTCCCCGCAAGGGGTTCTGTCATCTGATCCACTTTTCGTGTTGATCGGTCCGATGCCGTCCCCGCTGGACGTTAAACTCGCGGCATACCCCGTGTTAAACACGGGAAGCTGAGGAAAACCTCAGGTGACACAGTTCCCCGCACCTAGTACGGGATGCCTCAGGCCATCGTGCCTTCGAGAAGCCCTATTAGGGACGGAAGACAGACGTGCAGAGCCGCAGTGTTACAACACGCCCCCAGCACCCAGAGCCACCCGGCCTTCTCACCGCAGGTTGCTGCCCCGCCCAGACTCCTTGGAACGTCCGGGCGGAAGCAGCGTAATTAACCGGTGTCCATGAAGATATGGCGCCGGGAACGAGATTCACGAACATTCTTAAGTCTATGAGGGAGACCCGGATTAGGCGACAAGTTCCGAGGAGACGTCGAAGGAAGGAGAAGCCGACATCCCATCATCCCGGTTTCGATCAAGGAGCAGACGCCCCTGAATAAGGGACGGATGCCGCCCGCCCTTGGAAAGCGGGACTGCGGGACCACAAGCCGCGCGCCCATCCCCTCGGGTTGACGGGTGCACGCGCGAACGCGTCCTGGCGGAACAGCGTAACCCGACGCACATCCGCACCGAAACAGTATGTTAATGAGATTATGTTATGTTTGTATTTATGAACTAATGTTTTATTTCTTTATTTAATAACCATATTGAGTTTTTTATGCTCATACCAAGTTTCAAAATGTTTTTCATAGGAATTAAAGATGAATAGGGTCAAGGATGGGATGAAGGGAAAGTCATGTTGTCTAAAACATGGAACTGGACATGACTCTTTTTCTCAAGAGTTTTTATTTTAAGAAAAAAATTAAAATTGAGTAGAAGTGTCTGCTTTGTAATTTTTGTGAATGTTATGTAATAGTTATGGCCAAAATCTCTAAAACTCTAAACCTGAAAAGATCCTCAATGTGAATTATTCATTTAATTAAGTATTATGTAATGTTTTATAGTTGGGTCCTTATAGTTGGTATCATAGGTTGGTTTAGATGACTTTAGGAGTTATGGTATTGTTAAATTAATATCTATAAATTACATTATGTTGATATAGAAATGATATAGCATTTACAGATTACCATGTTTCTTTACCTACGATATTTCTATGTTCAGAATGGTTTTCCACAGAGGAAACTGGGCAGCCGTGATGGGATGACTTCAGGAGGAAGACAACCTTCCATATCAGCAACCTGAGATGGTTATAATAGGGACTGAATATTTTGTTGCATTGATGGCACAGTTGAATCAGGCTATAAATGGTGGTGGTATCCATACATGAGATCAGACAAATCAACCACAGAGGAACATGCTAGTAGTGGATCATTTCCGGAGGCAACATCCCCTATCATTCAGAGGATCATCTGACCCTATGCTAGAATAAGAGTGGTTTAAGGAACTGGAGAAGATTTTTGATGTCATGGGGTGTTCAGAACATCAAAAGGTTAGTCTCATTATTTACAGTTTTGAAGGTGAAGCTAATCAGTGGTGGTCGATGGTGAAAAATATCAAGGATGGTGAGTTGATAGATTATCTTCATTGGGATGAATTCAAAGGTATTTTTCTTGAGAAATATTTTCCTAATGTGGTTCATCTTAGGATGGAAAAACAATTCCTGGAATTGAGATAGGATGATGACTCGGTGGCTACTTATGAAGCAACATTCACTCGACTGGCAAGTTATGATCCAAATTTCATATGAGATCTTGATAGTAAAATCAACCATTTTTACTCAAGATTAAGTCCAAATTATTGAAGGGATTTAGCTTCTCTGAGTTCAAAAGTTATGAAAAACTTTTTTGATGTGCGGAGAATGTGTAATTGAGTTTGTTGATGATCAAGGGTTCTTTGAAAAAACAATAGAATAAGAGGTCAAGGTGGAAAGTGAAAGGAATGAACTCCTCAAAAAAAGTATGATGGTAAGAAACTTAAATTTATAGTTTGTGAAAATTGTAGTAAAAAACATGCTGGGGAATGTCTTTTGAATTCTAGTAAGTGCTAAAAATGTGGTAAAATGGGACATAAAGCTCATAATTGCACTGAAATAAATTAGGATAATGGTAAGACAAAATATTATTTACAGCCATTAAAATGTTTTAAGTGAAATTAAATGGGTCATTATGAAAATGACTGTCCAACGAAGAACTCAACTGAGGGAAAGTAGCCATAATACAAGCAGAAAGGGGTGGTGAAATCCTTTTCAACTTCTTTAGCAAATGTTGGGCCATCTAATGAAGTAGTATCGGGTACACTATATGTTTGTTCAGATTATACCAATGTTTTGTCTGATTCGAGGTCTACACATTTGTTTATTTCTGAGAAGTTTTCTAGTAAATTGGTAATTCCATATCAAGATATGAATCCTAAACTTATGGTAAAAACACCTAGAGGAAATGTTGAAACAAAAAAAATTATAAGAACCTTTTTGTCCTTGTGTGTAGAAATAATCTACCTATAAACCTCATATCTTTGCCTCTAGTAGAGTTTGATGTTATTTTGGGTATGCATTGGCTTTCATTTAATCATGCTAATATTGAATATAGAGATAAAGAGGTTTCTTTTCAGAATGAATTTATGTTTGTGTACAAGAATGAAACTTTATTTTGATAACATATCAGGAAGATGAGAAAATAGTAAAATATGGAAATGGATGTTACCTTGCACATATTGTTGAAAACAAAGGAACTATTCAGATTAATGATGTACCAATGGTAAATGAGTACCTTGATGTTTTTCTTGATGAGTTTCCTGGTATTATACTTGATTAAGATTTTGAATTTACTAAGGACTTAGTTCTTGATTCTAAGACAATTTCATAACCACCTTATCGAATGGCTCAAATTGAACTTTTAGAGTTAAAGAAGCAATTACAGAAGTTACTAAAAAAAGGTTTCATTCGACCCAGAATATCACCATGGGGTGGTCCTGTCTTGTTTGTTAAAAATAATGATTGTTCAATGAAACTTTTCATTGATTATAGATTATTGAATAACATCACTATTAAGAACAAGTATCTTTTTCCTGGTATCGATGATTTTTTGGATTAGATCCAGGGAGATCTGTATCTTTTAAAGATTGACTTGAGGTCAGTGTACCATCAGTTGAAAGTAAAGGAATCATACATTCTGAAGACTGTGTTTCGTACTATATATGACTATTATGAATTTGTAGATATGCCTTTTGGGTTAACCAATGCACCTACTGTATTCATGGATCTTTTGAGTAGAATTTTCTGTGAATTTTTGGATAAGTTTTTGGTTGCATTCATTGATGATATTTTTTTATTATAAAAGTGAAGTGGAGCATGAAAGTCATTTAAGGGTTGTCTTTCAAAAATTAAAAGAAAAGAAACAATTTGGGTATTCAGTAAGTGTGAGTTTTAGTTAAAGAAAATTTCTTTCCCTGGTCACATTATTTCAAAAAAATCCATAACTATTGATCCTGCTAAAACAAAAGTTGTTAAAGAATGTCCAAGACCCACAAATATATCTTAGATCCATAGTTTTCTTGGTTTGGTAGGTTATTACCAGAGGTTTATTGATAATTTTTCATGGTTATCTAGCACACTGACTAAGTTAACTCGAAAAGGTGTTGAATTCGTTTGGACAAAAGAATGGTATGATTGTTTTTAGGAATTGAAAAGAAGATTGGTGAATGATCCATTTTTGGAACTACCTTTTAGAAATGGGGTTTTTTATCTACAATGATGCTTCATTGGAAGGACTTAGTTGTTCCCTTGTGCAGAATGATCAGGTAATTTCTTATGCTTCTAGTTAGTTGTAACCTCATGAGTTAAGTTACCCTACACATGAATTGGAATTAGCTGTTGTTTTTCTCTTTAAAAATTTGGATGCATCATTTGTATGGAGTAAAATTTTAAATATATAATGACCACAAATGTTAGAAGTATATATTCACTCTAAAAAAATTGAAGATGAGACGGAGGGGATGGTTGTAATTAATCAAGGATTATTATTGCACGATTTTTTACCATCTGGTAAAACCAAATAATGTGGCTGACGCTTTGAGTCCAAAAAATAACGCTTCATTAACCATGCTATGTTTGGAAAAAGAACCTTTGTTATTCTATTTGATGAAATTTTTCCTAGAAGTTATTGGTGCTAGAATTTCTTTTGTTTTGTTTCATGTGTAGATGAAATCATATCTATCAGATAGAATTAAGCCAGCGTAGAAGGAAGACAATGAGTTGCAGAAAAAGGTAGAGTTGGTTCATAAGGGTAAGTTTCCTAATTTTAACATTGATAATGATTGTATTTTGAGATTTGGAAAGAGATTATGGGTGACTTATGATTCTCAGTTCAAGAATGAGTTATTATGTGAAGCTCATAGTTCCCTATTTTCAGTTCATCCTAACAGTACTATGATGTACAAAGATCTTCGGGAGTATTACTGGTTTGATGGACTGAAAAGAGATATTTATGATTTTACTGTGAAGTGTTTGACTTGTCATAATGTTAAAGAAGAGTGGAATTTATCAAATTTGACGCTTCAGTATTTACCGATTCTAGAGTGGAAATTGGAAAATATATCCATGGACTTTTTTGTGGGATTACCGAAGATATCTCAATGTAATAATGCAATATGGGTTATTGTTGATCGCTTGACTAAATCTGCTCATTTCCTTCCTATTCGAGATACTTTGTCTCGAGATCAACTTTCTTGGTTTTATGTTAAAGAGATAGTTATATTGCATGGAGTTACCCTCTCCATTATATCGGATTATGATCCAAGGTTTACATCCAATTTTTTGATTGGCCTTCAAAAGTCATTGGGTATAGAATTAAATTTTAGTACATCTTTTCATCCACAATCAGATGGGAAATCATAACGAGCAATTCAGGCCTTGGAGGATATGCTACGTGCTTTTTTACTGGATTACCAGGGATGTTGTGACCAAAATATTTCTTTGGATTAATTTTATTATAATAAAAGTTTTCATTCCAGTATACAGATGTCTCCATTTGAGGCATTATATGGGAAGCAGTGTCGAACTCCAAATTTTTGTGATGAATTAGGGGAAAGGAAGCTGATGGGATCAGAATTGGTAGAAGAGTTGGCAGAAGAAGTTCAGTTGATTTTCAATCACATAATAAAATCTCAGAGTAGGCAGAATAGTTATGCGGATAACCAATGGAATGATCTTTCTTTTGAGGTAGGTGATCATGTCTTTCTCAAATTTTCTCCATAGAAAAGTGTGATGCATTTTGGTAAGAAAGGAAAGTTGAGTCTGAGGTTCATTAGACCTTCTAAAATTTTAGAGAAAGTTGGATTAGTTTTAAATAGAGTGTCTTTACCTCTAATTTTATGCCAGGTACACAATGTTTTTCATTTTTCAATGTTGAAAAAGTATTTGTTGGGTCCATCTCATGTTTGTAGCCTAGAGGTAGTTCAGTTAGAAGATAATCTCTCTCATGATGAAAAACCAGTATATGTTCTGAACCATAGGGAGTAAGTGTTTTGGAATATAGTAATTCACCAGGTAAAGGTTTTTTGGAAAAACCATATGGTTAAAGAGGAAACATGGGAATCTGAAAATGCTATGAGAGATAAATACCCCCACTTATTTGATATGTGAATAAAAATTATGAGGACGCAAATTCTAAAAGGGGGGAAGTATGTTACATACCAATTAAATAAAGAATAATACATTTTTATATTTATTAATATTTTAGAATTAAAATTTAATTTTAATTTAAAGGGAATGCTATGTTCGATGGCTTGCCCGATATGCAACAATGAAATTCTTTGAAATCTTACATTACACAATAATAATATTATATTATTATTTTAAATGGTAGTAAATTCCTAGTTATTGTATTGGAGGGATTGAAAAGAACTAACTAAAATATTATTATAGATGTTTGTTAATTGTTTTTACATTTATCCAATAAAATTTAGAATCTTAAAATTTGAATGAGTCCAATTTTTATCACAAATACTCTAATATTCTTTAAAAGGTTGATTTACCGCCTTTTGATGGAGAACCCTTTTTGAATTTAGTTTTTTTAACTTTTATATGTTATATTTGAAAAAAACATATTTTTATTTAGAATCAGGACATCAAAATATAATTTTGATGAAATTTTGGTATTTTTCTGATAATGTTCATTTTTTAATGAATAGTGAAAAATACTATATTTTAATTCAAAACTACCTTTTAATCTAATTTATTTATATGGTTATATTATCTTTTTAATTGGTTTTAAAGTGAAATTATATTATATTTTAACCTTTTAATCCAATGTTGGTTATTGGTAGTAATTTACATTCAAATTGGACATAAAAAAGTGTTAATCTTTTAATAGTTATTTATTAAAAACACGTTTTTTGTTTTGACGGCGGGAATTAATTTTAAATTACTTTATTCCACTTATGTGTTTTGAATTTGGAAAAAAAAATCCATGTTTGGAATCATGAGGTCCAAATTGGGAAAATAGTTACCTTTTAATTTTAGACATTACGAATATTTACTTTAGTAAATATTTTATTTACCATGGTTAAATGGTAAATCTAGTAATTAAGGATAAATATAATATTATAATAATATTAAATTACCCTAAAATGTTTCCAAATCATATTGGTTGATACTTATCCGACCATGTACATCCATGGGTCTATTTTGGGACCCCATTGGGCCACTTGGGAGTGATAATGAAACTTTATTTTAATTAACTTAAAGTAAAGGCTAAAATGGCATTGACAAATATCTTTTAGTAAATAAAATTTTACATGAGGTTATATAAGGTATCTCCTAAACTATAAATATTAATTTGAAAGATAGGAATATTTCCTACATCATGGTATTTTTTTATAAATTTTAGACAACAAATAAACTAAATTATTTATGACACAATAATGATACAGTGTTTACTTCATTAATAAATGATTAAAATAATAAGATTATAAATATTAAAATAATATCCAACACATGTCCGATTTTTATTGGATGATTTTATTTACATCATTAGTCATCTTATCTTTTACATTAATAGGTTTCAGACATTTTGAAACTGAAAATAATTATATAATAAAAAAATATTTTAACACTTTCTGAAAGAGCCCCTCTACCCCCTTATAAAATTCCCTCGCACTCTAACCCATTCCTCACACCTCTCAAGCACCTTGTATCTTAAAACAACTTCACAATTAAACTACCTAAATCCCTATCTTCCTCCAAGAAGCCTTACCCTAGGCATAAGGCCATTCAAGTAAAACCTTTTGTGCAAACCAAAAAAATATACCAGATTTAAAGGTAATGTCTTCCCCTACGTTCTTTTGTATTATTTTCTTTCTCCAGCCCTTAATCTTTTTTATTCCTTTTTTAATAACAAAAACAGTATTATTAATATACTAGGATGTTTTTATGATAATTATTTGAACTAAACTTATATACACCTCCTTCAAATGGGGAAATAACATACTATTTCTATGGATGGAAAACTAACACCTCACGGAATGATGATTGTTCAATCTTCTACTACAACCTCTTATGGTGGCCATTATGATTGAACTATATTTATATATGATATATATTATGTTTATGTTTTCTTTATTCTTCTTTATATTCCATTTATAGCATACCTTTATGGTTTCTATTAGTGGTAAATGCGACAATTTCATTTGAGGAAGGGCAGACCGCTGCCCCCTCAATGTGATACGACTTGTTAATGCCATATGTGGGGCATATAACGGATGGAGTTAATGATATTATATATAATATTATACTAGAATTATAATATACCTCTGTATAATTATGTTTTCATTCTATTAAATATGAAATAGAAATGAAAGTATCATTCAAAGGAACGTACGGCTTACCGTCCCCATGAACGGTGCATTTTATTTCTTACCTCCAAATGTTATGTACTATTATAAATACATATATATACATGATATATAATATATATATTATATCTAAGTCATTAATATCATTTTGGGCATAATGGAATTTTGACTACATAGATAACTTGTAAATATAAGAAGTTTATTTTTGACTCAAGTACCAAATATCAACAAAACGACCCTTCCTCCAATGGCCAGAAGGCCTTCATTTTTTATTGATTTTTTATTATCCACCTTTCAAGGGGTGATGTGGAACCCTTACAAGGCCTGTAGGCATAAGTATTACATGGACCATAGGCCTTGGATGAATTCATTTCCTGTAGGCTTCAAACATACATACAACCCCAAATAACTACTTGGATCAACTCCTCCACAGCATCCTCATCGTGAAATCAGCTCTCCACCTTTGCATGGCTGTTCAGCTAGGCTTTCCCATGCATGCACAGGCTTGTGCCGATGGTAGGTTCCATACAAGGTAAGGGGACTACTAAACCCAATTTTCGTTCTTTGGGTTGAACTTCTCTTTCATGTATATGTCATTATTTTATTATGTAAGAAATGAATTTTTATATCTTACCCTGAATTTATACTTATTTATGTGTTCTTATATTGAATACACATAATTGAACTATTTTATCTTTCTAAGGGACTTCATCTCAATCTCCTTTCATTGAGGCATATTTTTTTATACAGAACTTTCTTTTATACAGTGTATAACCGCTTTGACTTTTACTTTTATTAAAAATGAATATTTTCTCTACTAATAATTTTACTAAAGGACAAAAAATAATGTTTCTTTTAACAAAAGTGGTGACAATGACCTTTTCCGCCACTGTGAGTATTATTTGATCTATATCTTCCTTGACAAGCTGTAATGTTTTTTAAAGGAAAATAAATATCATATCCTATTTTACATATTTTGGTATTGAAAATGGTTTTGATAATGGATTTTTAATGTCAATATATTTAAATGATATATTGTGATTGAAATGTATAAATTTTAACTTTCCATTATTTTTCTTTTTATGTTTTAGGAATATTTTATGATTTATGGGCATTGTTTACATATATGGGTGGTTTTTTGATAAACCTAGGGCGGGTGAGCCCGAGATACCTCTCTAATGCATTGGGTAACGTGACAGAGGTAAACACGTGTAGAGACCCGAAGCTTGATGTACATGGACATTACATTACTTTTGCGGAATACTTAATTCAAAACAAAAACAGACACACAAGGACCGTAACAGTTTAGTGTCTTTGGAAACTTGGAACGTAATCTTCTTATCGTGGTGAAAGATCTTCAACGTATCCCATAAAGATCTTCCCCTTTTTTTCTTACCTAAAACCTTTCTTTATATCCTGGGGAAAAGAAAACATAAAAAGGGTGAGCTCAAATGCTCAGTAAGGGTAAGCATGGATAAAATAAAACATACCATATACATTTGAACTTAAAAACATGAACATAATGTTTAAACATCAAAATCTTGAGAAATTACATAAAACATGGAAGTACGTAAGGCATAGATCATAAAGAAACATTAAGAGTGATAAAATAACATGGGAATAAAACATGTAATTGTGGCAACCATTAATCAAATGATATGATTTCCATATTAGCCAAGGCATTGTTGCCAAGACCATCTTAGTTTATAAAGTCCCTTTCTGAATCGAGTTCACTCCTCGTTCTAGTCATGTATTACTAAACTGGTTTAACTTGCCGTTCTATCCATGTCTATATCATGAGATATAAATCTTTACCCAATGCATTTGAGGGAGATATAGGTCCCACCCATCTCATTATGAAATCATTCTTACTTGTGCCACAAAATAAACATACATCATTCATAATAACCCAACGAATAAAATGGGTTTCAAAAACATCATCCCATCATCACATAATCCATATAAAATAAATGGATATCATTTCATAATAAGGAAAGTGAAACCATTTAAATAATAGAGACATGATACTTGAAACATACACATATGAAATAATGTCATCTTAGATAAAAATGGTTTTGATAAAACACTTGAAATGAATTCTTGAGGAAAATATCCTTTCTTCTTCAAAATCAATTTCTTTTCAAAAAACCTCATGCAATTTTAAAAGAAAGAGATTTTTTTGAAAATATTCATGAAATATTTTGGAGGAATCTTCATGAAAATAAGGCTTTATAAAACCATAAAAATACTTTCATGCATTATAAGTTAAAAAAACATTATTCTCGTACTTTTGCCGGAAAAGTAAAAAAAGTACCTCGTAACGTAAAAAAAGAAAGATTCCTTACATACCAAGTAGTAATAGTAAAAAATGGGTAAAAATGGATTTAAACATTAATGAAAAAACTTTTATAAAACATGGACATGGATGATATAAATAACCCCAGTAAATACTTTCGAATATGTAATCTCGGATAAAAATGAGATTTGCAAATTTATCCCTTACCCTAGGTCTGATATGCTTCATACATATCCAAAACTCTTGTATAATGATTTAAATAATTTCATTGAATTATTAAATAATCATATTAATTGTTATGACATCATATATGTTTCACTTATAACTTTATATTACACGTTCTTTTGTAAATTCCATGTTAAAGTAGCGTTTTGGGTAAAATCATTTCATTTATCGCATGTGTTTCGACTTGTCGTTTCATGATATTATTAATTATATCCTGATTTAAATATTTCCTGAATGTAAATAATTATTTATATATAATATATATTCATCATATACATATATATTATAGATCGATAAAAGGAATGAAATACACCGTTCATGGAGACGGTAGGTCGTACGTGCGCATGAACGTTGTTTTCGTTTCCTTATTGAATTGAATGAAACTAAATAGATGACATACATATATATATATACATAAATCCAGTAGAATTATTATTTCATATATTTCATTATTATTCATTATATAAACTATATGATCATTCATGTATCGTAAATCATGGAGAATTAATCTCATTGCGTCGTGGAGACGGTAGTCCGTACGTACGCACGAGCGATGATATCCTTCCCATAATTATTGAATAGAATTGGGTTGGATGGTATAATATATCAGAATCAGTATGATGTTATAATAACCATATATAGTTATTATTTTCACCATTATACCCATCCATGTAAGGTGTTGGTGGAAAAACATATTACACCATGGCGTGGAGACGGTATTTCGTACGTACGCACACGCGGTGATTTTGTTTTCCGTAGGATGGATAGAAGGTGAAATAGGGTTGTTTCATATTTAAAATAAAATATATGTAAATTAGGGATACTGATGTTATTAATTTATAATTAAACAACTAAAGAAGAAGAAGTTTAAGAAGAAACAAAAGTGAAAGAATCGGTAACAGATATTACCTCTTTTTTGACACGCCCCTTTGAATCCTCATCTTAGGGAACTAAAATTGGTATTTGAAGAATACCAGGACCTCTAGGATGTTTCTAGGGAAGTTTAGAAGGTAAATGTGCAGGTTTTGGACGAACTTAATGGCTCAAATTGGTGTGAGGAAGAGAGGGAGGAGGTGCCATTTTATAAGGGAGGAGAGGGGCACCTTTGGAAATCTTAAAAGTATTAATTTATAATAAATCTAAACCCACTTAAAAACCTCAAAAAATGAATCATATTCGTATATTATATGCGATAGGGTTGTAATATCATCATACAATAAAATTTAGACATGTTAGTAATTTATTTTAAACATTATCAACTTGATTTATCCTTATTTAATCAATTTAATTTTATTTGTGGTAATAACATTATAAATTTTAAATTATAACAAATAATTACTTATTTGTTGTGAATTTTCCATAATTGGATACTTTAAAACATTTTCTACCATATAAATTTAAATTTATAATTTTAAAATATTTTTGTGATTTTTAAACAATTTTATAATACGTTATTTTTATAAAATAACAATAGTGTCAATTTTGACACTATTCATTTATTTGAATTTAAATAAAATATATGTAGAAGATATGTTCAAACTAAAAGCTTTAATAGATTAACAAAAGGTCATATGTTTCTAGAAAATTAGTGTAGAAAATTAAATAGTTCATATAATATTTATTTTATTATTTTTAAAACCATTTATTTGGATTATCTCTTAATAAAATAATTACTACATCATTTTTGTATAATTATTTAATATACTTATTTGTTTCATAAAAATTACAAATAAAATCCTATGATGAATATAGATATATTAAATTTCAAAATAATACTTTTACTCGAATTTATCATCTTAAAATAACAATATTTAAAGTGTTATATTTATTAAATTATGAAGGTGACAACTTTGGCATCATCTAAAATAAAATAATATAAGTGTCATAATCACTTTTATAAGGCTCCAAATGGTCAAATATTCGACCATTGGATGTTTATGGTTTACATTTACATTACCAATAAGTTTTGGGCAGGGTTTTGTGCCTTTTATGATCACTATTAGTTTAATAAAACTATATTCTTGATTTTTCACTAGATAAACAATTTCTGCATCACTATTGTGTCACAATTAATGATAATTATTTAATCCATGAAAATTATAAATAAATTCATATTATGTAGATACTTTAATTAGCTTTATGTATACTATTCATGTTTGAAGTTTCATGATGTTTATCACTAAATTAAAATTAATATACTTATAAGATTTAAGAGAGTGACATGTTGTCACTTCCTTTGGTTTTAATAATAATTAAGTTATTTTCATGGAAAAAAGTCCATTAAATGATTCTAATCTGACCCTTAGGTGATATTTTTTGAGTTTCAGTCATCCAATAGGATTTTGACAGGTGTTAGGGTAATTTTATAATCTTATATTTACCCTTAAATACCCAATTTACCTTTAACTATGGTAAATAAAATTTACCGTAGTTACTATTCATAATCCCCAAAAATAAAAAGTAGCCTATTAACATAATTTGGACCCACTGATTCCAAATATGGAATCCATTTTTTCAAATTCAATACACAGAAGTTTCAGAAATTAAATTAAAATTAATCCCGTTGTCGAATGAAAACGGGTTTTTGTTTAAAACATTGCAAAAGATTGAATTGATTTAACCTACGAATTCAATTTAAAATCAATGCTAATGACATAAATTATCTTTAATGGTAAAAATATATTCTATTTATACATTAAACCATTCAATATTATAATTTAACCACATAAGTTATTACGATGAAAAAATTTGTTTTTAATTAAAATATAGCGTGTTTTTACTATTCATTAAAATATGAAAGTTATCAGAATAATATGAAAAATTTATCCAAGGTAAAAAAATTATCATGATTCTAGAGAATAATTTTATTTTGTAAAATTGAACTTATAAACATGTCAAAAACTATATTTAAAGTTGGTGCGCCATCAAAACGCGGCAAAACTGCATTTTTTTTAAAATACTTATTCTTCCCGAAAAATTTATTTTGTTCAAATAAAATGTTTTAGAAAATTTATAAGATGGATAATAATGTTATAAAATTTAAAATGTGGTTAATTCTGTTCATAATGGCTATTTCATGATAATATTATAACCATATATCGTTGTTTAGTGAAACTCGGTATTGCGTACAACACATGCTATCGAGGAAGGTCGCGATTGCGTGTAATGAAAGCCAAGTCAGGGTTGCGTGTAGTGCAAGACTCCTCTATTGTTGAGTATAAAAAAATACAACCATATTTCATTTATACATTGAATATATATATATATATATATATATATACTCAATGTTGCGTAGAATAACTTCTATCAAATGAACTTGAAATTGTGTGTAACACGATCCAAGAATTGTGTTGCGTATACTGCAAGCTAATACGGTGTTGCATATAGCACAACATAATCTTGGTGTATCATAAAACACATGAAATCAAATAAATTAAAAATAATACTTATCATAAAATATTGGGGTGTTACATTCTACCCCCCTTAAAATGAATTTCTCCCTCGAAATTCGTCGGGGTTATAAATGGTTTGTTACTTGAGAATTTCTTTAATAGAAACCCACATCACAAAAAGGAATGCTAAAACTTAATTTTAAAAAGTGAAGTATGAAACATAATGGTTACCCAAATTAACTCATCACTAGTTTTCCATATAGGAGATCAAAGGTGAAAATATGGATATGGAGGAGAAATCTAACCATCCTGTTCTGATGGAAAGTGGTAGAGAACATGGCTATGAAAAATCCAACAATCCCAAAGCCATAAATTTGTGATGATCTAAGGTACCATCTGATTCATCGGATATAAGAGAACTAGAAAAATATTTTTGGTTTTCAATATCATTTCCCTAAAGTTGAAAATTTGAATTAGAATAAATACTTGCTTGATTTTGGTACAATCTCACTGTTGTTCATGCTTTGAACAATTTCCACTTCATCTCTTAAAGAAATGAAGTTGAATTTGTTATTCGTGAAGTGTTAATGGATCATGTGATAGAATGATGGGTCATTCAATCTGTTTCAAACAAAAGGTTAGGAAAAGTTATAAGTCCATATTATGGTGAGGTTAATCATATATGGTTCCAAAAATGGACTTATACTACATATATCATACTGCTTAATATAATAAAACTAGTTTCTACTAAACAGGGACTTACTATAGGCCAGTGGTAGGCGATAAAGGCCCGTCGCACATCGGTTGTGGGTTCGATTCCCACAGCCTTGTCCGACGTGATGGGATGTCGCCCATCCTGTAGGTTGTCCTTTTTCTAAAACTACATTACTATAACATCCCATCAATAATATCAAAAAAACTTCTATCCTTAAACAATACTAACTTATGTCCAACATAATCCATTTTAATCTTTAGGATTATCCAAAATACTGCTGTCCAATCTCATATTATAGTGAAAATGATTACCAAAGAGTTCATAAAACAAGCATGTTAATACCATCGTTGATACCCATATATCATGAGATATGTCTTGTTGGTCACATTCCAAACATTTGAAGGCCTTAATCATGTATTCTCTTAAAAAATGAATACCCATTGAATCTTAGTGAAAACATGAGTGTTGTCAAAAGTTAACTCTTTCCATGTACCAAACCCCCAAAATTCTATATACTCAAACCATGATATAACTATTTCCTTATATCATTCATGAGCTCATGAATACTGTCAAACATTTCATTTTCTCCGTATCCCTTCATTATGCTCATATCATCTTCTTTACAAAAATATCTCAATCACTTTCCATGGTTACCGATGCCATATTTTTATGGAAAACCACAATGGACCAATATATAGGTATTCCAGTATACCATAAAAGTACCTCAAAAACATTATTTTTGAATACCAATACATAAACACTTCAAACCATCCTCTTCAATGATTGTCATGGAATAAGTCCTTCCTTGATTTAGATGTAACCTCTTAGGTCAGGGCATTGAGTTGGGTAATGCCCATGTTCTCCATAGATAAGACATTGAACTCTATAACATCCTATCACTCTATGACCCTTTTCACCACACAGATAACATTTGTCCCTCCATTTGAGGTATTCTTCAAGGTTCTTCTTCCCTTCTTTGTAAATCTCAATCTTCCTTTCTTTATGCTCCTCCCTATGTGAACATGTATAAAATTCCATCTTCCTCTTATTTTATGACTTAGGAATACCACTAAATTTCACCTTGTTAATCATATATCACAATGACTGATTCGGAATAATCACAATATCTTTCTCTCTAGGCATTACGCAATTTCATTGCTCATAGTCACCAATTTGTCCATTGGATTCAATGTTAACTGAATTCCTTCTCGTTCCCTCCATTGACTAAAACATAAAAAGAATTATGTGAGAGGAAAAAATCATGCTAGGGAAAACAACATAATAAAGGGGGAGTACCTTCAATATCTAACATATTAGGTTTAAATCTAAGATCGTTACCATAATTCTAGGACTATAACCAATACTTATAGTTAACCTTATGGACATCCCTAGACATACCTTAGAAATATCTCTCAGGATCTCACTAAAGTTCACACATCCTAGTTTCCAAAGGTTGACTAAACCTTTCCTCTGATACCAACTGTAGAGACCTGAAGCTTGACGTACATGGAAATTACATTACTTTTGCGGAAAACTTAATTCATAACAAAAACAGACACATAAGGACTATAATAGTTAAGTGTCTTTGGAAACTTGGAACGTAATCTTCTAATCCTGGTGAAAGATCTTCAACATCTCCCACAAAGATCTTCCCCTTTTTTTCTTACCTAAAACCATTCTTTATATCTTGGGGAAAAGAAAACATAAAAAGGGTGAGCTCAAAATGCTCAGTAAGGGTAAGCATGGATAAAATAAAATATACCATATAAATTTGAACTTAAAAACATGAACATAATGTTTAAACATCAAAAGCTTGAGCAGTGACATAAAACATGGAAGTACATAAGGCATAGATCATAAAGAAATATTAAGAATGAATAAATATCATGGGAATAAAACATGTAATTGTGGAAACCATTAAGCACATGATATGATTTCCATACTATCTAGAGCATTGTTGCCAAGACCATCTTAGTGGATAAAGTCCCTTTCTGAATCGAGTTCACTCCTCGTTCCAGTCCTATACTACTGAACTGGTTTAACTTGCCATTCTAGCCATGTCTATATCATGAGATATAAATCTTTACCCAATGCATTTGAGGGAGATATAGGTCTCACCCATCTCATAATGATATCATTCTTACTTGTTCCACAATATAAACATACATCATTCATAATAACCCAACGAATAAAATGGGTTTCAAAAAAATCATCCCATCATCACATAATCCATATAAAATAAATGGATGTCATTTCATAATAAGGAAAGTAAAACCATGTAAATAATAGATACATGATACTTGAAACATACACATATGAAATAATGTAATCTTAGATAAAAATGGTTTTGATAAAACACTTGAAATGAATTCTTTAGGAAAATATCATTTCTTCTTCAAAATCAATTTCTTTTCAAAAAACCTCATGTAATTTTAAAAGAAAGATATTTTGTTGAAAATATTCATGAAATCTTTTGGAGGAAGCTTCATGAAAATAAGGCTTTATAAAACCGTAAAAATCCTTTCATGCCTTATAAGTTAAAAAAACATTATTCTCATACTTTTGCCGGAAAAGTCAAAAAAGTACCTCATAACGTAAACAAAAGAAAGATTCCTTACATACCATGTAGTAAAAGTCAAAATGGATAAAAAGGGATTTAAACCTAAATGAAAACACTTTTATAAAACATGGACATGGATGATATAAATAACCCCCCTAAATACTTACGAATAAGAAATCTCGGATAAAAATGAGATTTGCAAAATTATCCCTTACCTTAGGTTTGATATTCTTCGTACGTATCCAAAACACCTGTATAATGATTTAAATAATTTCATTGACATATTAAATAATCATATTCATTGTTATGAAATCATATATGTTTCACTTATAACTTTATATTACCTGTTCTTTTGTAAATTCCATGTTAAAGTAGTGTTTTGGGTAAAATCATTTCATTTATCGTATGTGTTTCGACTTGTCGTTTCTTGATATTATTACTTATATCCTGATTTAAATAATTCCAGAATGTAAAACATTATTTATATATAATATATATTCATCATATACATATATATTATAGATCGATAAAAGGAATGAAATACACCGTTCATGGAGACGGTAGGCCGTACATACGCATGAACGCTGTTTTCGTTTCCTTATTGAATTGAATGAAACTAAATAGATGACATACATATATATATATACATAAATCCAGTAGCATTATTATTTCATATATTTCATTGTTATTCATTATATAAACTTTATGATCATTCATGTATGGTTAATCATGGAGAATGAATCTCATCGCGTCGTGGAGACGGTAGTCCGTATGTACGCACGAGCGATGATATCCTTCCCATAATTATTGAATAGAATTGGAGTGGATGGTATAATATATCATAATCATAATTATGTTATAATAACCATATATAGTTATTATTTTCACCATTATACCCATCCATGTAAGGTGTTGGTGGAAAAACCGATTACACCGCGGCATGGAGACGGTATTCCGTACGTACGCACATGTGGTGATTTTGTTTTCCATAGGATGGATAGAAGGTGAAATAGGGTTGTTTCATATTTAAAATAAAATATCAGTATATGAGGGATACTGATGTTATTAATTCATAATGAAACAACTAAATAAGAAGATGTTTAAGAAGAAAGAAAAGTGAAAGAATCGGTAACGGATATTACCTCTTTTTTGACACGCCTCTTTGAATCCTCCTCTTAGGGTACTAAAAATGGTCTTTGAATAAGACCAGGACCTCTAGGATGTTGCTAGGGAAGTTTAGAAGGAAAATGGGCATGGTTTTTCTGAGCTTAATGTCTCAAATTGGTGTGAGGAAGAGAGGGAGGAGGTTCCCTTTTATAAGGGAGGAGAGGGGCACCTTTGGAAATCTTAAAAATATTAATTTATAATAAATCTAATCCCACATAAAAACCTCAAAAAATGAATCATATTCGAATATTAGATGATATAGGGTTGTAATATCATCAACCAATAAATTTTATACATGTTATGAATTTATTTTAAACATTATCAACTTGATTTATCCTTATTTAATCAATTTAATTTTATTTGTGGTAATAACATTCTAAATTTTAAATTATAACATATAATTGCTTATTTGTTGTGAATTGTCCATAATTGAATACTTTATAACATTTTCTACCGTATAAATTTAAATGTATAATTTTTAAATATTTTTGTGATTTTTAAACAATTTTATAATATGTTATTTTTATAAAATAAAAATAGTGTCAATTTGGACACTATTCATTTATTTGAATTTAAATAAAATATATACAGAAGATATGTTCTAAATAAATGATTTAATAGATTCATAAAAGTTCATATGTTTCTAGAAAATTAGTGGATCACATTAAATAGTTCATATAATAGTTATTTTATTATTTTTAAAACCATTTATTTGGTTTATCTATTAATAAAATAATTACTACATCATTTTTGTATAATTATTTAATATACTTATTTGTTGCATAAAAATTAAAACTAAATTCCTATGATGAAGATAAATAAATTCCATTTAAAAATATAACTTTTACTCGAATTTATCATCTTAAAATCACAATATTTAAATTTTTATATTTGTTAAATTATGAACGTGACAACTTTGGCATCATTTAAAATAAAATAATATAAGTGTCATAATTGCATTTATAAGGCTCCAAATGGTCAAATATTCTACCATTGGATGTTCATGGTTTAAATTTACATGAAAAATATGTTTTGGTCAGGGTTTTGTGCCTTTTATGATCACAATTAGTTTAGTAAATACTATATTCTTGATTTTTCACTAGATAAACAATTTCTACATCACTATTGTGTCACAATTAATGATAAATATTTAATCCATAAAAATTGTAAATAAATTCATATGATGTATATAATTTCATTATCTTTCTGGAGACTATTCATGTTTGAAGTTTCATGATGTTTATCACTAAATTAAAATTAATATACTTATAAAATTTAAGAGAGTGACATGTTGTCACTTTCTTTGGTTTTAATAATAATTAAGTTATTTTCATGGACAAAAGTCCATTAAATGATTCTAATCCAACCCTTAGGTGATATGAGTCGCCTTTTAGTCATACAATTGTATTTTTACATGTGTTAGGGTAATTTTTTAATCTTATATTTACCCTTAATTAACCGATTTACCTTTAACTATGGTAAATAAAATTTACCGTAGTTACTATTCATAATTCCCAAAAAAAAAAAGTTGCTTATTAACATAATATGGACCCACTGATTCCAAATATGGAATCCATTTTTTCAAATTTAATATACATAAGTTTCAGAAATTAAATTAAAATTAATCCCGTTGTTGAATGAAAACGGGATTTTGTTTAAAACATTGCAAAAGATTGAATTGATTTGACCTAAGAATTCAATGTAAAATCAATGCTAATGACATAAATTATATTAAATGGTAAAAATGTATTCTATTTATACTTTAAAACCATTCAATATTATAATTTAACCACATAAGTGATTATGATGAAAAAAGTTGTTTTTAATTAAAATATAGCGTATTTTTACTATTCATTAAAACATGAAAGTTATCAGAATAATTTGAAAAATTTATACAAGGTAAAATTTTATATCCTGATTCCAGAGAATAATTTTATTTTGTAAAATTGAACTTATAAACATGTCAAAAACTAGATTTAAAGTGGGTTCCCCTTCAAAAGGCGGCAAAAATGCATTTTTTTGAAAAATACTTATTTTACCCGAAAAATTTATTTTGTTCACATAAAATGTTTTAGAAAATGTTTAAGATGAATAATAATGTTATAAAATTCAAAATTTGGTTAATTCTATTCATAACGTCTAGTTCGTGATAATATTATAACCATATATCATTGTTTAGTGAAACTCGGTATTGCGTATGACACATGCTGTCGAGGAAGGTCGTGATTGCGTGTAATGAAAGCCAAGTCAGGGTTACGTGTAGTGCAAGACTCCTTTGTTGTTGTGTATAAATAAATCCAACCATATTTTATTTATAAATTTAATATATATATATATATACTCAATGTTGCGTAGAATAACTTCTGTCAAATGAACTTGAAATTGTGTGTAACACGATCCAAGAATTGTGTTGCGTATACTGCAAGCTAATACGGTGTTGCATATAGCACAAGATAATCGTGGTGTAGCATAAAACACATGAAATCAAATAAATTAAAAATAATACTTATCATAAAATCTTTTGGTGTTACAATGTGAATGCTTCTCCTAAGAGATTTAGTGAATATACTTTGTTTGTTATTCCAAATGTAAATCCATAGATAGTAGTGATAGCTACAATGTTAGTATGATATGGATGCCACAAGTTACCTTTATGATTTATGATTTTAATGTGTTATTTATAAATCTTATAAATTCATGAGGTATGTTAAAGAGCTTATGTTTTGTTTGTATTAATGTACTAATTTTTTCTTTCTTTGTATAATAACACTTATATAGCTTTTTTATGCTCATCCCATGTTTCAAAAATGTTTTTCAAAAGACTTAAATATGAATAGGGTCATGGATGGGATGAAGGGAAATTCATGTTGTCTAAAACATGGAATTGGACCTAACTCTTTTTCTCAAGAGTTTTTATTTTATTAAAAAAATGGAAACTAAGTTGAAGTGTCTAATTTGTAATTTTTAAGATGTAATGTAATAGTTATGGCCTAACTCTCAAAAACTCTAAACCTGAAAAGATCCTCAATGCGAATTATTAATTTAATTCAAGATTGTGTAATGTTTTAAAAATGAGTCCTTATAGTTACACATCTATAAAAATAAATCAATTCCCCTCTCTTAGTAAGAAATAAGAGATATACATATTTTTACCTCATTGTGGTGAAATCATATTTCCTTTATCATAGAATATACTAAATAAACTTGAAAGGTGAATAGAATTCACTATCATGTTCAGTTGTAGCTAGTCCTCTCACAATTCCATCTCCAGTCAAATCACCTAAAGAATATCCATACAAAAATCTATCATCATAACTTGGAATAGATCATTGATATTAATTTGAAACACCTTTTTGAGGTATTTTCAAAAATCTAGACCATTTTGTTAAATGTAAAACATCTTTTTATCTATTTATTCTACTTCTAACCCAGTCTTCATATTCCAAAAAGATAAACTAAACATACTAATAGAAAGGTTGCACTGACCTAGGATATAAGGGACTCTCATTATTAGGGAACCACTCTGCCCATTCTTGGTCTTGCATATAATTAGTAATCAAAGACTTTCTTGAAATAACCCACTCTGCATGAACTTCCTTTTTAGGTACTACTATCTGATTCAAGAAACACGAGTTCACTGGCTCAACAGATGGATGCCTCAACTCTCATTTCTTCTTCTTTGAGGGAAGAGACATGTTGGGAGATAAAATAAATTCCATTTTAACTCTGAAAATTTTGAACGTCTCAAAAGGTTTGGATATGGTAAAGGTAAGGTTAACGGTCAAGAGATAAAGGTTAAAATGAGATTAAAAGGTAAGGCATGAATGAGAGAGAATCAAAATATGAAAAGTGTCTAATTTATATAATTTATGTAATTTGGGATTTGTAAATTAAAAAATGAAATAAAATTTTAATATTATAGAAAAAAATATTTACCTCATAAATAAGGATTAGCAACAACATCTCAAAAACAATGGAGGGTCCTTCCAATGGTGGGTCATTCAAATGATGGGTAAAACTACAACGGAGAGTAAAACTCCAAAGGTGGGTATAAAAAAAATCTTAAATGTAATTTAATTATTCATAATTCCTTTTTGATGTAGTTCATCATCTAATAATTCAATGTATTAGTAAAAATATCAACATGTTGATGTTCAATACCAATTTATTAAAGCGTTATATCACCCTTTTGAAAATGATCTCTCAAGAGGTGATTCCCTATATCATTGTCTATTGTTCTAGAGTATGATTTAGGATTTTGATAATTATTTAAAAAAATTTATTTGTCATGATTTATAAGTACATGTATAAATTGTTATCCATAGTCTAGAAAAGTGTGTTTCATCCAAAAAACATTTGATCATAGAAACTACATGAAACAATGTTTTCATTTTCATCATTATAGAGTGAAATATATTTTTTCCCTTATAACAAAAAGAAACTAGAAACTTTACCAAAAGGTGACATGTTCCAACGGTGGTATTTTTATCTAACTTGAAACCACCAAAATCATCATCTAAATAACCAACTAAGTCAAATGATTGTCTTATCATGTAAAACAATCCTAAATTGGTTTTATATTTGAGGTATTAAAAAATAATTTTTATAGAAATTAAGTGGAAATATTTTTGAGTTTTATTGAAAACAACACACATAAAAAACAAAAAATAATTTCATCTCATCTAGAAGTTAAGTAGAGAAGACATCCAATCATATATATGAAACTGGTTTGATGCACTAATTTCCTAGTTTCGTCATGATCCAACTTACATGTGGCACTCATAAGAGTTTCAATTCTCTTAGTCTTATCCAAAATAAAAAATTCTAAAAAGTTTTTTTTATATTTACATAGATTTAATATAATTCCTTATTTATTTTATAAAATTTGAAAACTAAGACTGAATTTCAATTCACCCATTAAACTCATCTCAAATTCAATTTTAATAATTTTTCGAAAGTTAGTACATAAAAAATTTAGACGACCCCATGATAATATCATCTACATAGATTTAAACAACCAAAACATATTTTTAAATTATTTTTATAAAAATGGTATTATCAACAATACCTTTTGAAAATAATTTTGAAATAAAAAATGAGTTGAGCCTATAATACCAAGCTCTAGGAGCCTATTTTAAACCATATAATTATTTTACTAATTTAAATGCATGATTTGGAAAATGAGGTTTCTGAAATCAAAGGGGTTGTTAAAAATAATTCATCCACTATATAACCATTCAAGAAGGAACTTTTGACATACAATTGATATATTTTGAAATCTAGATGTGCTACATCTGAAAGAAGTATTTTAATGGCTTAAATTTTGCTATAGGTGAAACAGTTTCTTCCTATTATATACCCACTTTTTGAATATACACCAGTTCAAATAGTCTATCATTATTTCTCACTATTGTCCCAGAATCATCAAACATGTTTCTAAATAACCATTTAGTGCCTATAGTCAAGGAATGTTTGTGTCTCTCAACAAGATCCAAAACTTTATTTCTTTCATATTGACTGAGTTCTTCTTCATATCAATTACCCCAAATACATCATCAAATACATCATTGATGTCCTTAGATTCAATCCAGAACATGAAATCTTGTTGACTAAGATGGTTTCTTAGTAAAGCACTAGTTTGTGTACCTATATCTAAGTCTCCAACTACATAATCTATACTATTGTATTTAAGAGTCCTAACAGCGCTATAAAAAGAAGGCATGGTCACCTCATTTTTTCTATAAGTTTAGCTTAATGTATTGGAAGTTCTTTTTATATGGATGATTTTAATACATGAATTATAGCAGAATCAGAGGGATAATCATTTAAATTAAATTTTATAAATCATCCAAAAGGTTTTATAAATGATTCTTAGGTTCATTTAGATCTGTCTCATCAAACATGACACAAAAATAATCTTCCACAATCTTGGTTATTTTGTTAAAAACTCTATAGGATTTACAATAATTTGAATAACCAAGGAAAATTACATCATTAATTTTGGATAAAAACTTATCAAGATTAACCTTAGTGATAAGAATAAATACTTTACACTGAAAAAATCTAAAATAATTAACCATAGGTTTCCTATTATTCCACATATTATAAGGGGTCTTCTTCAAAATAGTTCAAATTAAAATTTTGTTAATATTATAGTAGGTTTTATTTATGGCCTCTTCCCAAAAATGGATAGTTAGTTCATATCCATTAATCATTATCCAATCTATCACTTTAAGTGTTATATATATTATTTCTATAACTCCATTCTATTTAGGGGTCCTAGGAGTAGAGAAGTTATGGTTATATACATTTTATGAGAAAATGAATTCAAATTATTTATTTTAAGACTCATGGACATGGTCACTTATTAAGGTTATAATTATATGTACACTTATTTTTTCAACATATCTAGATTACTTGGTATAGTAAGAGTAAGATTCACTCTTTTTATCTAAAAATAATACCCAACCCTACCTTTAAACCCCATTAATATGTACATAGATTTCGTGCTTCCCAATTAAACTTGAAACACTTGTTGGTCGAAATAAGACCATGTGAACCAACTGAAGAGGTTGAGATATTAAAACACAATTCTTCAATTTAAAATATATATTGGTTTGTTTCCCTTTTTGAAAGGTGTTACAGACTTTATCATTAGGGAATTCAAGTATAGGTATATCCCTAACTAACAAATTCCTAGTAACCTTTCTATGTGAATGAATATTATAGTGGCCTAGTATCTTGTCTCAAATCCAATATTATTTATCAAAGGAACTCAAGAATGAAATAGTTTTTGAAATTAAATAATCGAGATTAACCACACAAATTATAATTTCTCAACGTAGTAAATACTAAATAAATTTTAAAATTAAATAATTTACAATAATTGTTTTCAAATTTTACATGAAAACACTCATCACATAGCTGTGATATGTTAAGAATATTATATTTTAAACCATTGAAAAAAGTACTTTAGAAAATAAAATTGAGTTTGTTTTATTTATTTGACCAAAGACACTAATTTTCTTTAGCATTATCACCAAAGGTAACATGACCACCATCAACTTTTATAAATTTCTTGAAGATTGATTAATCAACTTTCATTTTTCTGGAACAACTATAGTAAAAGTATCATAGATGTTTGTAGGATTTGTTTAAGAATTTTCCCTACAAAATTAATTTTATACTAAGAGTGATTTTGGTACCAAGATTATCTTGGTTCCAAATATATTTGTGATTATAGCATTAGAAACCCTAATTTTTTTGAAACTTTTCCTATACATACATTTTAGACTCTTTGAAATATTAATTTTATTAGATACACTTGAATAAAAATTAGTTGTAGAATTCCTAGAGTTGGATTTAGGAAAAAAAATTCTCTTAACAATTACTTTTTGTTTAGGTTGGCAACCTTGACGAGTAATATATTTGGGATTAATTATATTTCCAATTATTTGAGAGATATTTTATATTCCTATTGTAAATATCTTTAAGCATTTATTTAGTATATTATTTGACAATTTTAGTTAAATATTTTCTTTCAATAATTTATCATTCTTCCCTTTCTCTATAGAAAAATAATATTTAACAATATTATATAAAACATGTTGTTTATTTATAATTTTTTATTTTTCTTAAGAACATTAAAAGTATATTCATTCATAATAAAATATTAAAACATTTCCAACATTTACATATCATCATCATTTTCATCTCCATAAATATCATAATTATGTATAGGTGACACCATAGTTACCTCAAATATGTTTTTCATGAAGCACATATATTCTCTGTCATAATTTTCATCATTTGTTTAGTCTACATCCCTAGAGTTCTCCTCAAAGGAACTCCTTGTGGTGTTAATTTTTTTCTTATATGTTTTATCCTTATCAAAATAATTCTTCTTGTACATTAACTTGGGATAGTCATCCTTAACATGTTTGTGTATCTTACACTCATAGTAGGTAATCTCACTTGAATTGTGATACCTTTTTTAGTACTTCTTATGATAACATCTATTATCAAACATTACCTTATATATTGGTTTTATGAATAATTTATTATTCTTATAGAACATCTTATACCTTCTACCCAAATGATCCATTTCCTCATCACTATTGGATAGTGATTCCTCTTCACTGAAGCATTCAGATCAAACATTTTATATTTTATTTATAGTTTGATATAGTAATCATTAAGACTATAGATTTACATTAAGGTTAATCATCTTCTTAATGGTTAAATTTATCCTAATAATCATACATCTCCAACTTACCAATCAATTACTTGATATGTAGATTACTGATGTCATAAGATTCTCTTATTGAAACGAACGTCCCTCTCCATTTCTATGGAAGAAATCTCAGTAGTCACATGATCTGATATTTGTATGACATTAGATTCTCTAAGGAGCCCATTTTATTCACTATCTCATAGAACCTAAGATACATATCATAAATAAACTCATTGGGTTTCACCTTGAATGTATCATATTTAATTTTTTAAGCATTAAATCTAATTTTTATACATTATTAGTTCTTTCCTGGGAAATAGATAATGTATCCAAAATATAATAATAAGTTTTACAATATTATTTCCTATTAAATTATTCGTATCCTCAAGTAAAATAAATATCATTAATTGTTTATCATTTTTTGTTGTAATAATGTTTAGTGGAATCATCCCATATATTGCTAGAAGTCATAGGTAATTCAAATCTATCCTCTATAACAGGCCATATTTTAAATACCATGATTTCAATGTGAATTTTCTTTTTTATTTTCCATTAAGAAAAGTTTTTTCCATTAAATAAAAGAGATATGTTAGTACTAGAATCTTATTGTCTATTATCCATTTAAATAACTAAATATAGAATTGATGGAAATTTAAGATCTTTGGAACCTAAATAAAATCACAATTGAAAAGATTTTAAAAAAACTATGGTACCAAATATCAGTCAGAGTGAATATCTTAAAAGGTAGGTGAATTAAGTACCCAATCAAAATTTATATTAAAATTATTTTAAATAAAATCCCCCAATTAATTAAAACAACCATGTTAATCAAAATATCATATTGATATAAGTTCTGATCTTTTAAAAGATGTCACAAAGAGTCATTATGTACCATTTAAAACAATATTAAAAAAATTATAACTTTTGAAATATATTTCCATAAAAAAACATATATAAACACTAGTTGATATTAACTATAAAAGTAGTGGTTTTTTATAGCTTAAAATAAAGGAATTTTAATTCTTTGAAACGAAACAAAAAATCACACATTGGAATAAATAAAATAGTTTTAGTCTCAAGTTGAAACCTATTCCTATCCACCAGGAAATATCCTACATCCAAGAAGATTAAAAAAATAATCTCGATCCACAACCTAGATCAGGTATACACAAAAGATCACCAATTTTCTAGGTCACGTAGGGACCCCTTCCATAATAACTATAGGAAATAAAATAAGTACAAGACACACATGGTCCTCCTCCATAACACAATGGGTTAATCAAATTAAATAGAGAGTAGAAAGATATCTTGTATCCTAAAATTAAAGTGCAGATGTTAGTGTGTGTTTAATATATGAAGAAACTCACACACTATTAGAACCATAAATGCAACAAAAAGAAAGATAAATTCAAAAGATAAAGAATAGATGGTTTTTCTCGGTTTGTTATTCTATAAGGCTTGTGAATCCTCACATGTATTTCGGAGTGGAGCGCAAGTAATTTCACAAATAATAGTATTAAAACCAAGTGTTGTGAGATATCTTTATTACAACCATATTAAATGATATATATGTTTTTTATGATTCACTCTTTCACAGTTTTCTGTAGGTAAAGATGCAGTATTTATGTTCTCTAGAAGAAATCACACTTCACATCACTCTTCTAGATCTTGAAAAAGAGTTCTAGCTCACTTCACATATGTATAAATTATGGAGTCTAAATAATAATGTAACAAAAGCATGAATGACTAATTATTTGAATAACAATCATCTAGGTATTCTTCCCCTCATACTGAACAATGAAATCCTCTTTTATGTTCCCTAAAATAGTTTAAGAACATCCCTCAATATATTCATCATCATTATATTTGACAATATATCTATTATAAATGTTTAATTTAAATATCCCATAATAGTAATGGTGACTATTTAAGTGGTGAGACGACACTGGTGGTGAGTCATCCAGACAGTAACCTAAACTGGTAGGGATTTAAGGAAATGGTGATTAAAGTTGACAGCAAGTCATGTTCAATGGTGTCTCATCTCAAGGGTGAATCATATGTGTGATGAATCATCTTAGAGATAGGTTATTTTAACACTTTTCCAAATTTCACGACAGTAGGTAAAGTAGGAAAGTAGATCACCTTTCAGTCAGTCATCCACAATAGTCACTCCTATGGTGGTAGGTCCTTTCCACAATTAACCAAAATTATATTCTGATGGTGACTTGATTGTGATGGTGGGTCTTTCCAATTATTTTCTGAAATTCCATTTTTTTATTGAGTCTTTCCTGGAGATGACATAGATTCAAGCGTTATTTTTTTTACATATTGAAATTTCCACCAAAATTCCTTATAGTACAAAATGCTATCATAAAACATAAAAACCATTAATAACATAATGAAAATGATTTTGTTTATCATTATAAAAAGGGTGATAACCTTTTATAGTCTATTTGGTGGTTGGATTGGGAAATTCAGGATTCACCATGTGAAGGTTATCTGGTTTATCAAATGAGGTTATCAGTGCATTTTATATCCTGATGTTGGAGCTTAGGTCTTAATTTTAAGGTTATTTGTCTTTTTTTCCTTCCTTAATTCTATTTATAAGTGAATTGTATTTTAGATTGAGTTTCTTTCATGGTTTATTAGTGTGTCAGAATTCATATCTCAATGTTTTTATTAAGTTCCACCTTGTTTGAAGAATTATAAATTTTTGGGAGATCATGCTAGGTATCCTTTTACTTCTTGCTTGAGGTTTTTTTGATTTTCTTAAAAATATTTGGAGATCTTATGAATGATTTGTCATATTGTTTTTAAAATCTTAGTCGTCTAGTTTTAGTATTTTATTATGATGGGTGATACCCTTGGGTTAGGTCTTTTTGGGATCTTTAATTCAATATAACAATATTTTTTCTACAGTAGACATCTTGCATGAATAAATTGACATGTTTTGGAGAATTGTGACACTGACAAGTCTTTGTAGTGCTTAATTTTCTTTATTTTATCTTATCTTGGTTCATTCCATGTATTTATAATTTTTTGAAGAAATTTTGTTGTTTTAGAGGATTTTTTATGGCTATATGATTTACAAGAACATTTAGGGGTGACCATGTGGTGTTTGTGTGGATATTTTTTCATGGAGATAGATCTGGTTTCCATGCCATTCAAAAAGATTGAAAAAATGAGTGGAGAACCATAGAACAAATGTCAGTGCTCTTGGCCTTGTAAGTGGCTAGAACATTGTCGACGCATGATTTGGAAAACTAGGTTCCCAAACCATATGGACAACCATATATGACATAAAATGTAATTTTAAAAAAATAACATCTTCAAATTAAAATGTTATAACCCCTTTACCCCCTAATATGAATTGGTCAATTCTTGGGATCCCAAATATGAGAATTAACTGTCCACTCTCCAGATTCTTAGCTCTCTTTTTTTTTGTTTTTTAAATGATTCCATGGTAAATCTTCTCTCTTTTATTCTTTGTTCTTCTTTCTTCTTTCCTATTAGATTTTCCATTTCACCCAGAACCATAATTTGTTGTGTAATATTTTTATTGGGTTATGGGTGGTTCTAAATAATGTTTTTTTGTATTATCATTTAGAGTATGTCTTTTTTCTTATTTGGGTTGTTAGCGTTAATAATGACACATTTTTTCTTGGTTTTTGGTTCTTCAAATTAGGTGATTCTATAAAATTATTCCATGTCTCAATTTGAAGTATATTTGTTCTTTCTAAATAACTTTCTAATGAAAATGTCAACATATGTGATATCATATGATGTTTTGAAACTGTTTCAATGTGTTTTGATCTTTTAAAAAATGTTATCTCTTTTTAATTCCAAGCTATCTTGTTTGGAATGGAATTTTTTATATTCCAAGAATTCATGAGATTAATATAAGACTTTTTGAAATGGATTTGATGGTGTATACTAGATTTTGATCCATTTTTTAATGAGTGAAAATAAAATTTTAAAGTGTAAATTATTTTAATGATAGGTTTTGAACTAAAACTGATTTTTAAAAGGGGTTCATCTTAATGAAATTTAAGCGTTAGTCCAAAATGACTGTGTTGTTTACCCCTTGTAAAAGTTACTTAATAGATCTTTTAAAATGTATTTTATTTAAATGGATGGCCTTAAGACTTGTTTTGGATTAAAAATAGAAAAATATGCACGTTAAAGGTGGTGGTTTTGAAATGTTTAAAATTTGTTAGTGATTTTATCATATATTTTAGCATGATTAAAGTATTTTTTTATGAAATCGAAAAAGGTATTGGAATTCCAGTATATATTTTACGGTGAAGGAATTGTTGGAACTTTCGTTTTAAGTTTATGGTTGTGAAAACCCCTCTTGATTTACCATGGATTTTTTATCCCTTATGTTGGGTTTTTATTACTAGGTGATACTTGTTTCTCCCCTTGTGTGGAAATTTTCTTGTTACTATCATGGATATAAGATATATATGGGGTTATTAATTACAAGGTTGTTGGAGGTGAGGTAATATAATTTCTTATGACTTGTGTGTAAATCTTTCTTTCTTTTTTACTTTCATCACTTCTTTAGTAGTTACTGGAACCTGAGAACTATGTGTGGGGTGAAGGTTCCGAGCGTAGTGGAGGCATGGTTGGGACGACACCCAACATTGATTTCTACCATGATAAATGATTATTCTGGGATCAATATGATTATGAACACCAGTCTTCACGGAATATAATCAAATATTTAGATAATGAATAAAGCTGCCTGAAATCATAGAGGATCTTGCACATCATGTTTATAATTAATTTAATAAATTTCATAAAGAAAAATAATACATGTATCCTTGGTATTTTATTCGCTAATGATGTTGATCATCTGGAATTACCCTTCCAGATTATCTTGTTTCACTTGTAAGGATCCAAACTTTAATCCCTCTAGAGGTGATCCAAACGTGCTCCGATGGCCTCTGATCGACATCGCTCGTTCTCTGGGTGCTTGCATGGTGAAACAAGTGTCTTGTGTCAGTCGTTCTTGATCTCTTATTCTTTGGCCTTGAATAATGTCTCTTGTTCTTGAGAGGGGAGATAATAGGATTCGAGAGAGAAATTTTTTGGCTCAACAATTCTCAATTCACCTGGTGTGTGGTGTGGTGTGTGGCACAATAGCATGCTTGTCTATTTATATACATGGAATTTCAGTTACAATATTTAATTTCATTGTAACAATTTAAAACATTCAAAAACTTAGAGAAAACCCATGAATTTATTAATAATACGACGTCATTATTTATGGTGTGCCAACTTGCACAAAACGGAATTATAAATTCCACGTCACAAAATTATAACAGTGTTATTTTAATTTATGCCAACGAGTTAAATATTTATTTACCATATTGAAAATAATTATTTTACTACCGGACTGACCTTGGTCCACTCGAAGTCCACTTCCATTTATTTAACACTTGAATAAATAAATAATTAATTTATTCTCTTAAGTAAATATTTTATTTATAACCTCGTATATATTTATTTATTAAATGTTCAATAAAAAAATTAATATATTTTATTTAATTTATGTGATCATTTGAACATGAATAAAATTATTCCATGGTCGTGAGAATAATATTTATTTCATTAATTAAATTAAAATATAATAAAACTGAGACCAACAAAAACACTAACTGTATTACCCTCTAGAATTCTTTCTCATTGGCATTAGGCAGGCTTGCCTAAAGTCTAGGATTATTGTCTGGAAGTGGCTCAAGGCACCCAACAGAAATAACATAAAGTCACAAAAATGATATCCACATATGAAAACTCACTGTATAATATAATCCCTTTGTCGCAATATCTCATCAAGCATATTTCATGATTATGTCATCAACTTTTATGCTTGATACATCATTCTTTGACTACCTAAAATAAACTCATCGTTACACCATGGCCATGGAATTTCTCACGACATTTCTATTTCAATCAAAGGGTCGAGATATCAACTTCCATTAATAGAAGGGACAAATCCTTCCTTGACTTATCCATTAATAACATGCCACTCGTGATGTCCCCAACATATTCTACTTCCCACCAATTGTCTACATAATTGTTTTTGTCAGTAAATCAAAGTGCATAAGTCGAGACACATATTAATGATAATATTAAAGTCTATGGATCATTACACATTATCACATATATAAATATTTGATGAGAATAAAACATGCATAATTCCTATTAGCGGGTTTGTTCTCATAATCTCTTATCTTGGAGATTACAAATTAGGAAATTCATGAGAGGAAGTCTCATCTGCTTACAAGAACTCACATCCAATGGTATTCATGCTATGTGTCCCATCATAGCATGTCATCTAACTGTGTAAATATATTTAAGAATATTTTTATAGAATTTCAAGGTTCTCATCATTGCGTGGAACTTCCATGACATTGTCAATGTAACAAATATTCTAGGACATTATTACATCATATTCATACAGAACAATTAAAAATATGTAATAATATAATAAATATCCATGTAATCAAAGTAAAACCAATTGGTTCTAGAACACCAACTCTTACAAACTCCCACTTGGACTAGAGCCAACTGCCTACGACTTTCAGTCTGCTAGACCTCACTAATGATCATGTTTCTACTGAGTCAAGGCTTTAATCATGGGGTCTGTCATGTTGTCTTTCGTGGAAATACTACTCACTATAACTTCACCTCTCTGAGAAAAATCCCTCAAGATATGACACTTCTGAAGTATGTGCTTTGTTCTCTGATGTGACCTTGGCTCTTTTGTGAGATCCACTATGCAGTATTATCACATTACAATGTGATGCGATCTTTTCTTCTAGATATCACATCTATCTCTTGGATAAAGATTCACATCCAAACTACCTCTTTAACTACCTCAGAAGCTGCAATATTCTCGGTCTCTACTATAGAATTTTCAACCACATTCTTCATTGAGCTCTTCCAGATCACTGCACCTCCATTCAATGTGAAGATGTATCCTGTTCGTGACTTCATGTAATCTTGATCAGTCTAAAAACTAGCATTTACAGATCCTCTGATGACTAGTTCCTTATATCCACCATAAACTAGGAACAAAACCTTAGTATGAATTAGATAAATTAGGATATTACTGACTACCATCCAATGGAGGTCACCTGGGTTAGCTTGATATCTGCCTACCGCACTCAATGCGTAGGCGGCATCCAACCTAGTACATAGCATGGCATACATGACTGACCCAATCACTGATGTGTATAGATTACTTTCCATTATATTTATTTCCTCGTGTGTTTTAGTATACATTTTCTTGGAAATATGAATTCCATGTGACACTGGAAACAATCCCCTCTTGGATTGTTTCATATTGAATCTATTTAGTATCTTTTCAATGGATGTACTTTGACATAGGAACAACAATCTCTAGGATCTATCATGATGGATCTTGTTCCCAAGAATATTCACTACCTAACCCAAGTCTTTCATGGAGAATCATTGATTCAACCATGCCTTAATAGACTGTATGACTCGTATCTCATTTCCAATAAGTAATATTTCATCAACATATACTATTAGGAAAACTGCTGCACTCCCACTAAACTATTTGTAGTTACAAGGCTCACATTCATTCTTAATAAAACCAAATTCTTTTATGGCTTCATCAAAATGAATTTTCCATGACCTGGATGCTTTCTTTAATCCATAAATGGATTTCTACAACTTTCATACCTTATTGGCATCCTTTGGAGTCACAAACCCTTCAGGTTGTGTCATGTATACATCTTCATGATGGTTCTTGTTAAGGAATTCAATTTTGACATCTATTTTCCAAATCTCATAGTCTTGGTAAGCCAAAATGGAAAGTAAAATTCTAATGGATTTCAGCATTGCAATAGCTGGGAAGGTTTCATCGTAGTCAATTCTTTGATGCTATTTAAACCCTATTGCAACCAGTCGTGCCTTATATGTGCTGAATTGTCCTTCCATGTCTAGTTTCTTCTTGAATACCCATTTTCAACCAACAGGTTGTACATCAACTGGAGGATCTACCAAATTACAGACTTTGTTTTGGTACATGGAATCCATTTCAGAATTCATGGTTTCTTGCTAATTGGCAATGTCTGTGCCACTTACTACTTCTTTATAGGTTAGAGGATCATTATTATCAACTAATAATAAGTCACCATCCTTGGTAACTAGAAAACTATACAATTTCGGTTCTCTAACCTCTCTTTTACTCCTACACAATACTTGTGTCTCTGTAACAGATTCTTATTCCATGGAGATTTGTGCAATTTGTTCTAGTACCAACTCATGTGTACCTTGGCCCTCGACTTCATTGTAGTATATATCTCTCCCACTATCTATTTTGAATATGTGCTCCCTCTCAAAGTATATAGAATGTCTTTCAACTATAACCTTTTTTTATAAGGGGTTGTATAGGTAATACCCCTTGTTTCCTTGGGGAATCCTATAAAGGTACACTTTGTGCCTCAGGGTTTGACTTTGTTACCTGAATAGGCCTTAATAAACACTTCTCTACCATAAACATGTAAATTCAATTACATGGATTTTTTTCTATACTAGAACTCGTATGTAATATCATTTATCGATTTAGTTGGTACTTGGTTTAGTATGTGTGCCATTGTCTGTAATGAATATCCAGAAAAGGATAATGGAATACTCGCATGAATAATCATTAATCTCACCATGTACTACGAGGTGTGGTTTCTCTTTTTTCTCACACCATTCCACTGGGGCGTGTTTGGAGGAGTGAGTTTAGATAGGATCCCAAACTCCCGTAAGTAATCAATAAATTCTTGATTAAGATTTTCTCCACCTCAGTCTGAGAAGAGTTTCTTAATCTTTTTACCAATCTGGTTCTCAACTTCATTCTTGTATTCTTTAAACTAATCAAAAGAATCCTACTTATACCTCATTAAGTAAATATAACCATATCTTTTAAAATCATCATTAAATGTTATGATGTATGAGTACCATCCCCTTGCTTCAACTAGGAATAGTCCACACACATCAGTATGAACCAATTCAAGAAGTTATATATCCCTTTCACCTTTCATGCTAAATGGAGATTTGGTTATTTTTCCTTGTAAACATACATGACACACACCAATTGGTTTTAGTTTGAAAAAATATAAATATCCATCTTGATGTAACTTTGTCAAGCGTTTCTCATATACATAACCTTTCTGGTGATGCCAAAGTTGAGTGTGTTATGAGTCATGGGAAGTATCTTTGTTATCAATTTCCATTACTTGGTTTGTGTAATCCATCAAGTAAAGTCTATTGTATAAATGTTCCCTACCATAAAAAATGATATCTTTTTAAAAGAAGAAACATTAATTTCCAAAAATGAAAAAAATCCATCTGTATCTAATCTAGATACAGAAATAATGATTTTAGTAACATAAGGAACATAATAAAAACCCTTTAACAACAAGATTATCCCAGTTTTCAATGTTGGGTGGTAGTCCCCGATAGCTATAGCAGCAAGTCTGGCTATGTTGGATACTAATAGATATACCTCCCCTCAATCAATCTTCTTGCATCTACTTAGTTCTTGTATTTGGATACATATGTGAGAACAAAAATCTGTATCTAATACCCAATTTTTAGAAATAGATAGATTTCATTCGATAATAAAAACACCTGGAGCTTCCTCATGCTTCTTAGACTGAGAGCAGTTCTTCTTCCAGTGGCCATTCTTGCCACATGTGAAACAAACAGCCTCTTGTTCCCTTACCTCCCCTTTGATCTTCCTTTTCTTGGAAGGCCGTGAAGAACCTTTGGGCTTAAAGATCTTCTTTTCCCCTTTCCTCTTATTCACCATAAGGACATAAGGCTTTTCATGCTTCATATCTTTGTCCACTTGGTGAATGATGATAAGAAGATCAAATAGATACTTCTCAATGTTGTTCATATTAAAATTGACAACAAAGTTATAGAATCTCAAAGGGAGTGATGCGAGGATGATATCGGTACCCATTTCTTCAGGGAGTTTCAACCCTATAACCTCTAGGCACTAAATGTAGCCAATGAGCTTGACTACATGAGGACCAGTTGGGGCTCCTTCTCCAAGCATACTATGAAAGAGTGTCTTAGAGGACTCAATAATTTCCTATCATTCTCTCTCTTATTAAAGACCATGTAGGTTCTCAAGCATGATATAAGAATCCATGTTTTCATCAGACTTCATGAGATCACTGGACATTGATGATAGAATAAAACATTGAACGCCGACTACATCGTTCATATATTTCTCATAGACCATGAAATCCTCATCACTCACCTCTTTGGTTGGCAGATCAGGTAATGCTGACTCCAACACACAAGACTTTTGTTCATGGCATAAGATAACCTTAATGTGTCTAATCCATTCCAAGAAATTACTACTGGTGAGGATATTTTCTTTATCTAGAATTGATAATAGGGATAGTGTGGTCGATGAGTTCTTCATTTTTATTCTACAATTAAAAGTTCATTTCATTATTACTTTATTGATTAAATTTTATTAGAAATAACAAATTCTATTAAGTCTCCCACTATATTATCAAGTCCCAATATCCCTCAGCATTGAACATGGAATGTCAAGTTGCTATGACATTATAGTGGCATGGATCCATATTCCATTTCGTACAACCCCAATGAGGGTTGTTCAAGATATTAGAAGGTATTTAGGTAGGTAGATCTTGGCCAACTGTGGGCTTGCAGCTCCTTGATATGTTGAGTGGACTCCCAAATCCTGAAATTATGACTTTGGATTTTCTCAACTCTTGCCTCCAATATTACACCAAGTCTAGCAAGGGCTACTCCTCTTGATGTAATATGGTTATGTCAACCTGAAATATTTCATAATGGATTATTGTATAGATGTAAGTGTCCCAACAAGGGTAGGTCAAACACATAGTTTCATTGAGTATTTCCCTTAATCAAGTAATGGAAGGGCTATTCTGACTTAATATTTTTTTGCGGTATTTTTTATCTCTTATGCGTGAATTGCTTATTATCATTATCACATGCTTGTTAATATTAAGTGGAACTTACATAAGTGATTAACCATGTCCTGATAATATTTACACATATGTCTGGTTTATTTTAGTTTCATCTTATATACTTGTTTAATTCATTAATTATGTGATCGTGAAAGCACATCCGTAATGGTAAACCATGAAACTGACAGAAATAAAATAATGTAAATGGAATGATCACGATCTTTTCTAAGGGTTAGTTTATCTAGCAGTTGATAAACTATCCTTGAACTAGGTGAGAAACACCTTGAACCTTTTGGGTTCATATTTATAGATTCCACCTGTCCACCTATGTATCTCCTGGGATTGGTTTTGTCTCGACTTCAGCTTGAACTGCATCCACTAGCTTGGGAGTTCAATCTATTAATAAAAGGACATGGTCTTAAACATTTCATAATATTGAATTAAATGAATAATTCACATTGAGGATCTTTTCGGGTTTATATTTTTAGATAATTAGGTCAAACAAATTACATAACAACATGAATATCAAATGTAGACAATTCTACTCAGTATCCATTTTTTTCTTAAAATAAAAACTCTTGAAAAAAAGAGTCATGTCTAGTTCCATGTTTTAGACAGCATGACTTTTCCTTGATCCCATCCTTGACCCTATTCATCTTTAAGTCCTGTGAAAACATTTCAAAACATGGTATGAGCACAAAAGGATCAATAAGGGGTATAAGAAAACAATGAAAACATAGTTCATAAATACATACAAAAAATGAAATCTTTTACTTACCTCATGAAATGATATTATTTATGAATAACACATAGAAATCCTAAAACACAAAGGTAATTTGTGGCATCCATAACATACTTACATTGTAGTTGTCACAGCTACATAGTGAGTTACTTTGGAATACCCATCATAGTATATTCCCTTAATATATTAGGAGAAACATTCATGTTTACCTCAGTCACGTTACCCAATTCATTGGAGAGCTATCTTGGGCTCACGAGCCTATGTTTATCATGGAACCACCCATATACATAAACAATGCCCAAGAACCATAACATATTCAAAACACATAAAACAAACATAAAGGAAAATAAAATATATCATAAAAATATTTTGACATAATAAATCCATTATAAAAACCATTTTCAATACCAAAATATGTAAAAAGTATGTGGTATTTATTTATATATTTGTTTAAAAAAACACTACGGCTTGATAAGGAATCCAAAGATCAAATAATACTCACAGCGGCAGAAAAAGGTCATTGTCACCACTTTTGTTAAAAAAACATTCCTTTTTCCATTTAGTAAAATGCTTCCTATAAAAAGATTCCCTTTTAATGAAATGAAAATTCAAAGGTGTTTATACATCATATAAACTAATGTTATGTATTAGAACAAAATATGCCTCAATGAAAGGGGATTGAGACGAAGCCCCCTACCTCGTGTCTTACATGACTTAGTTGTTCTTTAATATCCTGAATAATAAACTAAAGTTAGTTTTTAATTGATTAAGAACCTTTTTCAAGTTTATTATTCCTTTTATATCACTTATTACCATGTTATAAACATTATGTAATCATTCAAGTTAATAACATTTGTTTTGTCGATATTTGGTACTTGAGTAAAAAATAAACACCATATACTTACAAGTTGTCCATGTGGTCAACAGTCCATTATCTCCATAATGATATTCACTATTGAGGTATTATACATATATCCAGTATATATATGTATTTATAATAGTACATAACATTTTGGAGATAAGAAATTAAATGCACCATTCATAGAGACGGTAAGTCGTACGTACACATGAATGCTACTTTCATTTATATTTCATACTATAATGGTATTAAAACATAATGATACATAGGTATATTATAATTCCAATATAATATCATACATAATATCATTAACTATATCCTTTATACGTCCCACATATGGCATTAACGATTCATATCACTTTGAGGGGGCGGTAGTCCGCACTTCCTCAAATGAAATTATCATGTTTACCCATAACGGTATGCTATAAAAGGAAAATACATAATCATAAAGAAAACATAAACATTAAATATATCATATATAAATACAATTCCATCATAATGGCCACCATGAGAGGTGGTAGGAGATAATCGAACAATCATCGTTTCGTGAGGCGTTAGTTTTCCATCCACAAAAACAATATTTTATTCACCCATTAGATGGAGGTGTGTGTATGTGTAGTTCAAATTCTTCTCATAAAAACATAAAAGTATATTTAGGATACTGGTGTTGTTATAAAATAAAGGAATAAAAAGATTTTAGGGGTTAGAGAAGTAATATAAAAGAAAATAAGTTAAGAGAAACCGTTACCTTTAATTTGGGTAACTCCCTTTGGTTTGAACCAAAAGGTTTTCTTGAAGTGTCTTATTCCTAAGTTAAGGATTCTAGGAGTAGATAGATGGATTTAGGGAGCTTAATTGGGAAGTGTTTGGATGATCCAAAAGGTTTGAGAGGTGTCAGAAATTGGTTAGAAGTTAGGGCTTTTTATAAGGGGGAGGAGGGGCTCTTTAGGAATGTTTGATAATATTATTTTATTATATAATGATATTCGGTTTCTAAATGTCCAAAACTAATTATTGTAGAATATAGGATTAATAAAGATCGAAATAAAATCATCCAATAAGAATTGGATAGGTTTTAGATATTGTTTTAAAAATTTTAATCTTATTTATTTAAATCATTTATTAAAGAGGTAAATACTGCATCATTATTGTGTCATAAATAATTTAATTTATTTTATGACTAAATTTTTTTAAAAAACCCTGATGTAGGAAATAATTTTAGATTTCCAATGAATATTTATAGTCGAAATGATAATTTATATAACCCTTGTAAATAGTAATTTACTAAAATATATTTGTTTTTGTCATTTTTTCTTTTACTTTAAGTTAATTAATCTAAAGTGTCATTATCACTCCCAAGTGGCTCTATGGGGTAAAAAAATATACCCAAAGATGCCCATGGTCGTAAATGACTCAACCAATAAGGTTTGGACAAGTGTTAAGGTAATTTTGAATTATTGTAATATTCTTCTTACCATGAATTACAATATTTACCTATAATCGCGGTAAATAAAAGTAAAAAGTTACTATTCGCCAAAAATTATTTTCATCTTATTGAACCATATTTTACTTAATAATAATAACTATGTATGTCATATTTTTTAAATTCATTTCACATAAGTGGTAAAATTTCATTTAAACGAAAAAGTCAGTTTTTTAACTAGTACAAAGTGGTTTCACAATTCAACAAAAATTGATGTTTTTTAGAAAACTACCAAAACATCAGCCTAATATATATTTGATATTTTGAATTAAAAAAGGATGTATATTTTCTCAAATTAAAAACATAGAAGTGGCATTAATTAATTTAAAATTAATTCTCGTTGTTTAAAAAAATAGCGTGTTTTTAAGAAACAATAACTATCCAAATATTGACACTTGTTTATGTCCAATTTCAAAGTGAAATTATTTCCAATGACCAAAATTGGATTAAATGGTAAAAATATATTATAATTACTTTTAAAAATCAATTAAAAAGATAATCTAACCATATAAATAAATTATATTAGAACACAGTTTTGAATTAAAATACAATATTTTTAACTATTCATTAAAAAATCAACTTTATCGGAAAAATTCCAAAAAATTACACAAAGTAAATTTTGATGTCCTAATTATAGAGAAGAATTTTATTTGGTAAAATAGAACAAATAAAAATGGCAACTACTTGATTTAAAGAGGGTTCTCCATTAAAAGGCGTTAAATCGACCTTTTAATGTAAATTGCGCTTAAAATTAGATTCATTCACATTTTAAGCCTATAAATTTAATTAGATAAATGTAAATACATTTAATAAAAATGTATAATCATATTGTAGTTAGTCTTGTTCATTCCTTACAATACAACTGCTAGGAGTTAACTACCATTTAAAATAATAATATTATATTATTAGTGTGCAAAGTAAGATTTCAAAGAAACATGTTGTTACGTATCTGGTACGCTATCGAACATAGAAACCACTTTAAAGTAAAATTAATTAACATTTTATTCAAAAATATTAATAAATATGAAAACGTCTTATTCTTTATTTACCTGGTATGTTACATCCATCCCCCCTTTTGGAAATTGCATCCTCGCAATTTTTATTCACTTATCAAATAATTGGGGGTATCTATCCCTCATAGCATTTTCATATTCCCACATTGCCTCTTCAACCATATGGTTTTTTCCACAAAATCTTTACCTGGTGAATTACCTTATTCTGCAACACTTTCTCTCTATGTTCATGAATCTGGACTGGTTTTTCTTTATAAGAGAGATTCTCTTCCAACTGAACTACCACTGGGCTTAAAACATGAGATGGATCTGGCATATACTTTCTCAACATTCAAACTTGAAAAACATTGTGTACCTAGGACAAACATGGAGGTAAAGACACTCTGTAAGTAACTAATCCAAATTTATCTAGGATTTCATAAGGTCTAATGAAACTCGGAATCAACTTTCTCTTCTTACCCAAATGAATCACACTTTTCCATGGAGAGACTTTGAGAAAGACATGATCACATACCTCAAAAGATATATCCTTACTCCGGTTATCTACATAACTTTTCTGCATGCTCTGAGATGTTCTCATGTGTTTCTGAATCTACTGATCTTTCTCTCCCATATCTTCTACCAATTTTGGTCCCATTAGCTTCATGTCACCTACTTCATCCCAAAAAGCTAGAGTTTGACAACGCTTTCCATATAATGCTTAAAATGGATTCAGCTGTATACTGGAATGAAAATTGATATTATATTAAAATTTAATGAAAACAAGATGTTGGTCCCAACTTCCCTGATAATCCATCAAGCAAGCACGTAACATATCCTCTAATGTCTGAATTGTTCATTCTGATTTCCCATTTTATTGAGGATGAAAATTTGTACTAAAATTTAATTCAGTACCCAATGACTTCTGAAGGCCTTTACCAAAGTTAGAAGAAAACCTGGGATCATGATCAGATACAATGGAGACGGGAACTCCATGTAACCTGGCTATCACATTAACATTCAACCGAGAAAGTTGATCTAGATACAAAGTATCTCGAATATGAAGGAAATGAGCAGATTTAGTCAATTGATCTACAATAACCCATATATCATTTTTATCTTGAGATGTCTTCATTAATCCCACAACAAAGTCCATGGATATACTTTCCCATTTCCACTCTGGAACTGGTAAATGCTAAAGCATCCCCTTCGGTAACTACCACTCTACTTTAACCTGCTGACAAGTCAAACACTTCATAGTAAAATCATCAGTATCTCTTTTAATTCCATCCCACCAGTAATACTACTGAAGATCTCTGTACATATTAGTACTACTAGGATGAACTGAAAACGAGGAACTATGATATTCACATAACAACTCATTCTTCAATTTTAAATCACAGGGCACATGTAATATCTAAATAAATCTCAAAACACAATCATTATCAATGTTAAATTCAGGAAACATACCCTTCTAAACCAAATCAACCTTTTTCTGTAACTCATTGTCTTCCTTTTGTGCTTTCTTAATTCTGTCTGATAGAGATGATCTCACAAACACCGGATACAATACAAAATAATTTTCTGCACCAACATCTTCTATGATAAAGTTTATCAAATCAAAAACCAAAGTATCTTGTTCCAAATGTAACATGGTTAATGAATCATTAATTTTTCAACTCAAAGCATTATCCACTTTATTTTCTTTTCCTGGATGGTAATGGATCATGCAATCATATTAATTTATTAATTACAACCATCTCCTCTGTCTCAAGTTCAATTATTTTTCATTGAATATATACTTTAATCTTTTGTGATCAGTATATATTTCAAATTTTACTCCATAAAAATGATGCCTCCAACGTTTTAAAGCAAAAAACAGAAGGAGCTAATTCCAAATCATGTGTAGGGTAGTTTAACTCATGTGGTTTCAACTGACGTGAAGCATAAGCAATTACCTTATCATTATGCATTATGACACAACCAAGTCCTTTCAATGAAGCATCACTATAGATAACAAACTCACCATTTCTGGATGGTAGTTCCAAAACTAGAGCATTCACCAGTCTTCTTTTCAATTCCAGAAAATAGCCATCACATTTTATAGTCTAAATGAACTTAACACCTTTTTGAGTTAACTTAGTCATTAGACTAGATAACCACGAAAAATTTTCAACAAACATCTGGTAATAACCTGAAAACCAAGAAAAGTATGAATCTCAGTTATATTTGTGGGTCTTTTCCATTATTCAACAACTTCTGTTTTAGCAGGATCAACTATTCTGCCATTTTTTTTAAATAACGTGACCAAGGAAAGAAATTTGTTCCAACCAAAACTCACAATTTCTAAATTTCCCATACAGTTTCTTTTCTTTTAAGGTTTGTAAGACAACCCTTAAATGAATTTCATGTTCCTTTTTACTTTTGAAATAAACCAAAATATCATCAATGAACAAAACCACAAACTTATCCAAGAACTCACGGAAAATTCTATTCATAAGATCCATGAATATAGTAGGTGCATTGGTTAAACCAAAAGGCATAACTACAAATTCATAATGGTCATATGTAGTATGAAACACAGTCTTCAGGATGTATGCTTCCTTTACTTTCAACTGATTGTACCCCAACCTCAAATCAATATTTGAAAAATACTGATCTCCCTAGATCTGATTAAACAAATCATCGATATGAGGAAAAGGATACTTGTTTTTAATGGTGATGTTATAAATGCTCTATAATCAATGAAAAGTCTCATTGAACCATCTTTCTTTTTAACAAATAAGACCAGAGCACCCCGTGGTGAAGTGCTAGGTCGAATGAAACCTTTATCTAATAACTCCTCCAATTGCTTCTTTAACTCTAAAAGTTAAATTTGAGCCATTCGATAAGGGGGTTTTGAAATTGGATTAGCATCAGGAACTAAGTCAATAGTAAATTCAACTTATTAGTCAGGTATAATACTAGACAACTCATCAAGAAAAACATCAAGGTACTCATTTAACACTGGAACATCATTAATCTGAACAGTTCCTTTATTTTCAAGAATATGTGAAAGTTAACATTCATTTCCATATTTTACTAGTTTCTCACCTTCCTAATATGTTATCAAAATCAAGGGTTCATTCTTGTACACAAAATGAAAATAATTCTTAAAAGAAACCTCTTTAGCTCTGTATTCAATATCATCATGATAAACAGAAAGCCAATCCATACCCAAAATAACATCAAACTCTACTATAGGCAAAACAATAAGGTTTGTCGGTAGATTATTTCCGCACACAAGGACAGGAATGTTCTTATGTTTTATTTTTGTCTCAACATTTCCTTGAGGTGTTTTTACCTTAAGTTATGTATTCATATATTGAGATAGAATTCCCAATTTACTAGAAATCTTCTTAGAAATGAAAGAGTGTGTAGACCCTAGATCAAACAACACATTGGCATAATCTGGACAAACAAATAGTGTACCTGATACTACTTCATTTTATGGCCCAACATCTGCTGAAGTAGTTGAAAAGGATTTCACCACCCCTTTCTTCTTGTATTCTGGCTGCTTTCCCTCAGTTGAGTTCTTTGTTGGATAGTCATTTGCATAATGACCCTTTTCATTGCACTTAAAACATTTTACTGACTGTAAATAATATTTTATCTTACCATTACCCTGATCATGTTCAGAGTAATTAGAAGCCTTATGTCCCATTTTACCACATCGGTAGCACTTACCGGAATTCAAACGACATTACCCAACAAACTTTTTACTACAATTTTCACAAAATGTAAACTTAAGTTTCTTACCATCAGACTTTTTGTAGAGTTCTTCCCTTTCACCTGCCACCTTGAACTCTTATTCTGTTGTTTTTTAAAGAATGACTGATCATCGGAAAAATCCATTTCCACCTTTTCTGTATAAATAACATGTTTTTCATAACTTTTGAACTCACGAGATGATAAATCCCTTCGACACTTTGGCTTTAATACTGAGTAAATATGGTTGATTTTACTATCAAGATCTCGTATGAAATTTGGAGCATAACTTTCCAGTCAAGTGAATTTTTCTTCAAAAGCATCCACTGTGTAATCCTCCTGCCTCAATTACAGGAATTTTTTTTCCATCCTAAGATGAAACACCATAGGAAAATATTTCTGAAGAAACAAACCTTTGAATTCAACCCAAAAAAGAGCATAAATCTTTTCACTATCACTGATATTTTTCACCGTTGACCACCACTAATCAGATTCACCATCAAAACGGTAAATAGTGAGACTAATATTTTGATGTTCTGGACAACCCATGACGTCGAAATTTTTTTCTAGTGCTTTAATCCACCCTTCTAATAGAACCAGATCAGATGATACTCTAAATAATTAGGGATTTTTCCTCATGAAATTCTCCACTACTGACATGTTCCTCTATGGTTGATCTGGCTGATCTCGTACATGGATTCCACCACCATTTATAGCCTGAGTCAATTGTGCCATCACTGCAAAAAACTATTCAGTTCTGATTTCGACCATCTCAGGTTGCTGATTTGGAAGGTTGTCTTCCACATGATGTCATCCCAACATAGTTGCCCCGTTTCCTCTGCGAAAACCCATTATGAAAACATAAATATCGTAGGTGAAGCAACATGGTAATCTGTAAATTCTATATGATTTCAATATTAACATAAATTACTTTACGGATATTAATTTAACAATACCATAACTCTTAAAGTTATCTAAACTAACCTCTAAGACCAACTATAAGGACCCAGCCTTAAACATTTCATAATATTTAATTAAATGAATAATTCACATTGAGGATATTTACAGGTATAGATTTCTAGAGAATTAGGTCATAACATTTACATGACATCATGAATATCAGCTGTAGACAATTCTACTTAGTATCCATTTTTTCATAAAATAAAAACTATTGAAAAAAAGAGTCAAGTCTAGTTCCATGTTTTAGACAGCCTGACTTTTCCTTGATCCCATCCTTGACCCTATTCATCTTTAAGTCCTGTGAAAACATTTCCAAACATGGGATGAGCATAAAAATCCCAGTATTGGTTATAAAAGAAATAAAAAAAACATTATTTCATAAATACATAAATAACATGGAATCTTTTACTAACCTAATGAAATCATAAGATTTATGAATAACACATAGAAATTATAAATCATAAAGGTAACTTGTGGCATCCAAAACATACTTATATTGTATCTATCAGAGCTACATATGGAGTTACTTTGGAATACCCATCACAGTATATTCCCTCAATCTCTTAGGAGAAACATACACATTTTCCTCTGTCATGTCACCCAATGCATTGGAGATCTATCTCAGGCTCACTTGTCCTAGGTTTATCACGGAACTAGCCGTATATGTAAACAATACCCAAGAACCATAACATATTCATAACACATAAAAAAACTAAAAGGAAAGATAAAATAAATCATTAAAATATATTGACATAATAAATCCATTATAAAAACCAATTTCAATACCAAAATATGTAAAAAGTGTATGGTATTTATTTTTATTTTTATTTTTAAAAACACTATGGCTCGATATGGAAACCAAAGATCAAATAATACTCATGGTGGTGGAAAATGGTAATTGTCACTACTTACATTAAAAAAACATTCCTTTTATATTTTAGTAAAACAATTCATATAAAAATATTCCCTTTGAATGAAATGAAATTTCAAAGGTGCTTATACAGTATATAAAATAAAGTTGTGTATTAGAACAAAATATGCCTCAATGAATAGAGATTGAGACGAAGTCCCTTACCTCATGTTTGACTTGACTCAATCATTCTTTAATCTACTGAATAATAAAGTAAAGTTAATTTCTACTTTCTTAAGATAATTTTTCAAGTTTATTATTCCTTTTATATCACTTATTAACATGTTATAAACATTATGTAATAATTTAAGTTAATAACGTTCGTTTTGTCGATATTTGGTACTTGAGTAAAAAATGAACACCTTAGAATTACAAGTTGTCCATGTGGTCAATAGTCCATTATCTCTAGAATGATATTCATTATTTATATATTATATATATATATCCAGTATATATATGTATTTATAATAGTACATAATATTTTGGAGATAAGAAATTAAATGCACCGTTCATGGAGACGGTAAGTCGTACGTACGCATGAACGCTACTTTCATTTCTATTTCGTACTTTAATGGAATTAAAATATAATGATAAATTGTAATATTATAATTTTTATATAATATTATACATAATATCATTAACTTTATCCTTTATATGTCCCACATATGGCTTTAACGAGTCAAATCACTTTGAGGGGGGTGGTAGTCCGCACTTCCTCAAATGAAATTATCGTGTTTACCCATAATAGAAACCATAACGATATTCTATAAAAAGAAAATACAGAAGCATAATGAAATCATAAACACAAAATATATCATATATAAATACAGTTCAATCATAATGGACACCATGAGATATGGTAGAAGGTAATCAAACAATCATCGTTTTGTGAGGCATTAGTTTTCCATCCACAGAAAAAGTATGTTCTTCACCCATTAGATGGAGGTGTTTGTAAGTGTAGTTCAAATCCTTATCATAAAAAAGTCCTAGTATAATTATTATACTGGTGTTGTTATAAAATAATGGAATAAAAATAGTTTGAGTGTTGAAGAAGTAAAATAAAAGAAAAGTTAAGAGAAAATGTTACCATTAATTTGGGTAACTCCCTTTGGAATGAACCAAAAGGGTTTCTTGAGGTTCCTTCTGCCTAAGGTAGGGCTTCTAGGAGGAGTAGGGGGATGTAGGGGGATTAATTGGGGAGAGTTTGGATGAGCGAAAAGTCTTGAGAGGAGTGAGTAATTGGTTATAATTGATGTATTTTTATAAGTGGGGGAGGGTCTCTTTATGAATGTCTGATAATATTATTTTATTATATAATGATATTCGATTTCTAAAGATCCAAAAATAATTAAATCGAATATAGAATGACTTGTGGTAAAAATAAAATCATTCAATAAGAATTGGGCTGGTTTTGGATATTTGTTTAATATTTATAATCTTATTTATTTAAATATTTTATTAATGAGGTACATACTACCTCATTAGTGCGTCATAAATAATTTATTTTATTTTATGTCCTAAAATTTTAAAAAAATACAATGATTTTGGAAATCATTTTATATTTACAATGAATATTTATAGTAGAAACGATAATTTATATAAACCCTTGTAAAAAATAATTTACTAAAACAAATTTGTTTTTGTCATTTTTTCCTTTACATAAAGTTAATTAATCTAATGTGTAATTATCACTCCTAGGTGTCTCAATGGGGTCCTAAAATCGACCCAAATATTCCCATGGTCATAAATGACTCCACCAATAAGGTTTGGACAAGTTTTCAATTAATTTCAAATTATTATAAAATTCTTTTTTCCTTGAATTACCCTATTTACCTTTAACCGCGGTAAATAAAAGTAAAAGGTTGATATTCACCAAAAATTATTTTCATCTTATTGAACAAAATATTACAAACTAATAAAAACCATTTATGATGGATTTTTGAAATTCAATTCACAGAGGTGTTAAAATTTCATTTAAATGAAAAAGTCAGTTTTTTTAACCACTAATATGTGGTTTCACTATTCAACAAAAATTGATGTTTTTCAGAAAACTACCAAAACTTCAGCCTAAGATATATTTGATATTCTGAATTCAAAAAAGATGTCTATTTTTACAAATTCAAAACATAGAAGTGGCATTATTTAATTTAAAATAAAATCCTGTTGTTAAAACAAATAGCGTGTTTTTAAGAAACAATAACTATCAAAAGATTAACACTTGTTTATGTCCAATTTCAAAGTGAAATTAATTCTAATGACCAATATTAGATTAAACGATAAAAATATATTCTAATTACACTTTAAAACCAATTAAAAAAGATAATCTATCCATATAAAATTTTTTTATTAAAACATAGTTTTAAATTAAAATAAAATATTTTGCACTATTCATTAAAAAATCAACTTTCTCAGAAAAATTCCAAAAAATTACACAAAGTAAATTATAATGTCCCCATTCTAAAGAAGAATTTTATTTGATAAAATATAACATATAAAAGTGATCAAAACAGTATTTAAAGAGGGTTCCCCATTAAAAGACGGTAAATCGACCTTTTTGTAAAGACCCAGAAATTTCAATTTTATTTTTTGAATGCATATAACTCACAAATGGCAGCTCAGATTAAAAATCTGATACCAGTGATGGACTTGTGAGGTTATGAATTATTTAACAAGATACTAACTTTGGTCGGCACAGGCCACCCGAAAAAGAGAGTTTTTTGGCCTCAAATAAAATAATTATGTGACAATTATTTTATTGTAAAATTCATAACTTCTAAACGGTAACTCGGATTGAAAATCTGAGAGTACCGTTGGGTTTTTTGGGACGTGTTTCACTTAGGAAGAGCCTAACCTCGACCGGCGCGGGTTGAGTGTGACTGATAATAATTTTCCAAACATTTTTTTCGGGTGTGTTCAGTAAACGTACATGCGGGTTTTTCTATATTTTGAACTGGTGATTGGAATTGAAATCCAAGGGCACCGATGAACTCGCAATGCCGGTAATTGCTTAAGGGGACCTTTACTGCAATTGCGTTTGTGCGTGATGAGAAGTTAAATTTTGTGGATTAAATTAGAAATTGAATAAAAATTGGGGAACAATTTTTATTTATATCTAACTGGTTATATCCTAAGTGAGGGAGTTGGGGTGGGACCCACTAGTTCCTAACTACCCATGTGAGGATAAATGTAAGGTGGGGCCCACACGATCCCCAACCTTTCAAATTCCCTTTACTCATTTTTAACTCTCATAAACACCCCCTTACTCACCCCTTGTTTAACGCATGACAACTCCCCTCATTTATTGGAGTGGAGCCTCTCCACCTTCTACCCAATTAAAATTTCCAACACTTATAATTAATTTAAGTTGTTTGAATTTTGAGTGGCTTGGGTGAATAAAATAATAGCTTAGATATTATTTTATTTTGGATTTTTTGTGTTGGAACATTGGGAAGCTCTTGAAAAATAGAGAAGGAAGTGTTCTTCTTCGATGAAGAACACCTCCGACGAAGGACGACGTGCCTTCCTTTCTCTTCTCCGTGACGTTGTTCTTCGCAATGCCATCTACCGCGACATTCATCTTCCGTGGATCGACGATGTGCGACATCTTTGAGAGGTAGGGGAATATTGTATATTTCTCATTTATGTTGTTTATACCCTCGATCTTGAGCGTTTATTTATAGAATTTATCTTTATAGATTCCTTAGCCCGATTTAATTTCTCATGATGAACGCGAATTAAATAAATTAATTCGCGGATCGATAAACAATTGATTGAATTATTTTCCCTCTCTTTTTTCTTGAGATTGAATATCTTGAAGTGTGATAAATATTTATTTTCCAATTACTTGTGTTCTTGATTCTCAAAGATATGGCCAGACAAACATGGCCATCAATCCAAACATAGTCCATGACCCTTTTATATTTCATTCTTCACACATTCTCGGCGTGTTCATTCACGCCAAATAATTAAGCGTGTCAAAACATTGATGTTTTGTTGAGTGTAGCATACGGACGCGAAGAACTCGACCCAATGATCATGGATATGCGTTCATATCTTTTTTCCGAGTTAAATCGAAGTTTGAATGGAGTGCGGAAGGATCTCGTGGCGCGTGTAAGGCGGTGCGGCGGTGCAATGATGCGAGCAGGAGGCTGGGACGGCGGTAGCCGGATGTGGCATATTCAGCGGAAGATCCAGCCAGCGTGAAGGCCTGGCGGGTAGGGTTTGGAGGTGCTAAAATGTGAAGGGATTGATAGATTGGAGAGAGAAAGTTTATGTTGGTGAAATAATAATAAAAAGAAAGGAATTAAATGATGAAAACTGTGTTCGGTGCCCAACAAGGAGAATTTGGTGCGTGGATTGAATTTGGAGAATAAAAATAAGAAAATAATTAATTAATAATAATAAAAAAAATATTGTTATTATTAATTTTGATGATAAAACACCTTTTTGACGGTATATTCCTCGTGCGACCTCGGTTTCACGAACCGTCAGTGGCATTGCGATCCAGATTCCGAGATGGACATTCCGAGTCCAATATGGAATGTCTTTTTGGGGTTTTTGGATCGGGTACCCGAAACCCTCCAATAATACTAATATATTATTATTATTAAATCTTCGACCTGCCACAACTCCTGTGTGCGACGTTCGACTGGCTTGCCGTAAGTGGTGATGTAATCCTGTCATTAATACGGTCGATTCAAGTCTAATGTTGGATATAAATTCTAGTTCGTGTCTCGGGGTCACGAAACACCGAATAATAATATTATTAATATTATTACAGGATCTTGTATCGGACATATCTCTCTCATACGGTGTCGGAATGACGAACCGTCTGCGACGTTGCAACCCTGGAATTAAGACGGATGTTTCAAGACAAATTTTTTATATTTAAGTCAAGGTCGAGGCGCGGGCCCCACGAGGCCCGTTTCGCGCGTGTTTCGATGAAATGGAACTTTTTCACCGGTTATCCGTTTTGGATCAATGGGTAGTCCATCTTGTGTGTTTTCTCATATGGATCCCGATGGTGTAACCGGTTTGGTTAACCGGTGCCATTTGAAGTACGAACGGGTTGGTTCGAACCCGAAACCAATCGGGCCCTCAGAGCGAAAACGCATTTAACTTAAGGACCGGACGTCCGATTGACGTGTCGTCGACTTTGTTGGATTCCTCTTGATGAGACGGAACTTTTGGCATACTTTTCCTGGGTTTTGGTTGCAGTTGGATAGTGGTCGGGTTGGATTGTACCTGAAATCCAACTGGGCCCCTGGAACGGAAAAGCTGATAACTTTCAGACTGGACGTCCGTTTGACTAACCGTCAGCGGTGTTGGTGATCATGTTGAGATACATGGAGAAATGGTCCCTATGAGTTTACCCTATGAGAGTTCGGGGTACATTTGAGATACGGCCGGATTTGTTCGCACACAAAACCAATCGGGCCCCTGGGACAAAAAGGCTAATAACTCACAGACCAGGCGTCCGATTGACGTGTCGTCTACTGCGTTGAGACCCCTATGACAAGTCGGTCCTTTGAGATACTTATTCATGGGACTTTTTAATAATTTGAGTATCGACCAGTAGCTCGTGGAGCGGACCCTCCTGGAGACGAGTGTGCGGAGTACGGAGACCGTGTAGCCGGCTGTGACCTGACGACTGATTGACCGATCGACTCGGTGTGTTTCGGATAGCCCAGTGGGGAGCGCTTGGTTGTAGCGGCAGACCCATGGCGGAGGAGCGCTTGGTTGTAGTGGCAGACCCGTGGTACTCAACAGAAGGATTACCTCTGGAGGATATGAGGGGGAGCGCTTGGTTGTAGCGGCAGACCCATGGCGGAGGAGCGCTTGGTTGTAGCGGCAGACCCACGGTACTCAACAGAAGGAGTACCTCGGGAGGCTATGAGGGGGAGCGCTTGGTTGTAGCGGTAGACCCATGGTGGGAAGCGCTTGGTTGTAGCAGCAGGCCCACAGTACTCGACAGGATGAGTAACTTAGCAGTCTTAGGTTAGTGAGTAGTACCTCGGACACGTGACAGGACCATTGTACACTCCAGAGATGGGGCTCTTCAGCAGTTATGGTTTCGATAATGAAAATCCTGGTTTGAGATGACTCTATGACCTTTGTGTTTACCTCATGATTGAGATGGGTCACTTGATAACTTAGGTATATGTATGGGCATATACATGGGTAGTGGTTATCTGTTGATTTCATAATCATTGTGTTTACTCATGATTGAGATGGGTTACTTGATAACATAGATATATGTATGGGATTATGCCTAAGTAGAGGTTATCTGTTGAGATCTTATTTGTGGTTATCCTTGTTGGTTTTAGTGAGACCTTGAGGGTCTCGGGGTACCTACTGAGTATTGTTATACTCACCCCTACACGGGCTATGCCCGCACCTCATTGTGTTGGTTGCAGATGACGGGCAGTGCTGACGAAGGCCGAGTGTTCAAAGACAGGACGATACCCGGAGGTGGACCTCACGAAGAGTCAGTATCAGGAGGTGGACTTCATAGCGAGATGATTCTCGAAGGAGATTAATGGTCTAGAGAGTTTTGTAGGCTATCTGTACCTACCCTTCAGGTAGGATCCGTAGTGGACGATCCAGGAGCTGCGCTATCTGTACCTACCCTTCAGGTAGGATCCGAGGAGGACGGCCCAGGAGTTGCTTCCTTTCTTCCAGTTATTGTCTTTTTCTGTTTTACTTTCGTTCAGTTGTAGCTGTACTTTTCAGTTGGGTTTTTATTCTGGACCTTTTCCTTTTCAGCACTTCTTTTGTACTTAGTGTTTACTTCCGCTTGTACTCTGTGGTGTTTTTTTTTTACTTTTATAAAGGCAATGTCTTCCCAGTTATCGGGATTTACGCCTTTGGTGCTAGTCGCCAGCCCCTGGCCTATGGAAGGCGGGCTTGGGGTAGTCCTGGCACGATCCCCGAGGACGGGTCATGACAAATTGGTATCAGAGGATTCGGTTCTACCGCAGAACTCAGAACTCTGCTCATTCCATTCTGTGAAGCAATAGTGTTAAGGGTACCGAGTATGGTTTTCAGTTCAAGGAGTCCAGTGTTGGTGCGGCGGCCGACGTATCCATACACCGGGACCCTGACTACTGATTTCTGACTTTATGCACGAAAACACTGATTACGTGTGTGTTTCCAAGAGTTTTAAAGTCAGCTCAAACCAGGTCAGCTCACCATGATAAATCATTTGACCGTGTCGTATCTGTTCAGGATGTCTCCATGTAGACAGTTAGTTGGATTTCTGAGATAGTACACGGTGACGGCCCACCGAGTGACGAGGTTCCGGTGCAGGGCCCTTTTTACTATGTTGGCACCCTCGGGTGGTGTACCAGCAACACCACCACCTGTTGGGAAGCATATGTTACCAGCCGTACTAGTGGACAGTGCACGCTAGTAGAGTGTGTTGCACGAGTTCCAGCAGTAGAGGCCTCTGAGGTTACGATGCGAGACAGATTCCCAGACAGCAGAGCACTGGCTAGAGGCGATTGCTAGAGTTTTCCGCCTAGCACAGACATCAGTAGAGTGGATGGTGGACTTGGCCAGTGGTGTTTTCCAGTGAATGACCATGAGGATGGTCCGCATAGTGATGAGGCTCTGTTACGTGGACTGATGCCTGAGATAATGCCTTCGGGTAGTGTGTCAGCTATACATCACTACCTGTTCGTCAGCAGTTACAACTGGCGGCACCGGTAGGTGACACATGTAAGCTTACTTCCTTACACGTGTTCTAACATCATATACCCTCACGTTCCGAGGAGAACCTGACTCATAGGCAGCTAAGGACTGGCTTGAGGAGGTGGGTGAGAGTTTTCTGGAGCTTATACAGCTTCGGTAGGATGACATGTCGGTAGTTGAGTATTCATCGAGGTGTACCGATCGTTCCTGGTACTTGATGACTACGATAAGATCAGCGCTTTAGAGATCAGACCTTAGAGCTAGATAAGACCTTTGTGGTTGAATGTTCTTGGCTGAACGGATACAGCTAGAGAATGTTAGTAGTAGAAGAGCATGGAATTGGCGCCAGTCTCAGAGACTTGGGTGTGTAAAATGTTTCCAAAAGAGGAAGTGTTAAGGACAGATGAATCTGCAGAGTAGAAGATGTGGAAGCAGAGCTAAGAGTGCATCATGAGGTGGTGTACATTTCGACATGTTACAACCACCCACCTTTGTAGTACCCGCCAGGCTCAGGGAGCAGGAGGGTAGGGGAAGAGAATAGTTGCATGCGGTCACGGAGTGTGACCCAAGGGCTCTAATAATTATTTGAGGTAAGGTCTGTGTCTACTACGAGCTGTCATATCAATAGACATAGGTACCAATCATTCCTCCCTTCCACGAATCATGTCCCAAACCTAGAGTTTCTGGTTAAAACCGTTAACCTGACCCTCACGTCTAGAGATACCATTGAGAGGAGACTCGATAAACAGACTTACGCCGACAGGTGTGATCTGACCCATGAGGCGAGAGTTTCGGTTGGAACCTCTTGGTGACAGCGTCGAGGCCTTACGACATTAGTTTGGGTATGGACTGGGAAATCACAGTTCATACACGGATTTACGGTATTAGGAAAAAAGGTTGTGGTTTACTTACAACAATGGGATGGGTTTTCCTTGGTCGGTGAAAAGGAAATTCCAGGAAGCACAAGAACCTCCAGGAGAGCACATGGGAGCGGAAGGCTCAGATGTGTGCTCAGTACCACATTTTGTTTCCCCTAGTGTGTGTTTAAGCTTTACGGGGACGTAAAGACCTGAGGTGGGAGTAATGTAAAGACCCGAAAATTTCAAGGAAATTTTTTTCTTTATTTATTTGGAATTTTTTGAGTGCGCGGTTTAGACAGAACCTGATTCTGAGGCCTGGTGTGCCTGAAATAATTTTCTGAAGTTTTGTTAAGCTTAAATTAACGTGTGTAAGCAGTTTTACTGAAAAAGTCTAATAACTCTTAAATGGTTACTCGGATCAGAAATCTAAGGGCACCGTTGCACTCAGGATGGTGGTTTTACCCTATGCGCGACTTATGTTTAGTTGGCGCGGGCCTCCTATGAAAAATTCCAAAAATGGCATAACCGTAAATAAAATAATTAAATAAATTATTTTATTTTTCGAATGCTTATAACTCGCAAACGGCATCTCAGATTAAAAATCCGAGACCACCGATGGACTTGTGAGGTTATGAATTATTTAAGCAGATACTAACTTTGGCCGGTGCAGGCCACCATAAAAAGTTAGTTTTTTTGGCCTCAAATAAAATAATTGTGTGACAATTATTTTATTGTAAAATTCATAACTTCTAAACGGTAACTCGAATTGAAAATCTAAGAGTACCTTTGGGTTTTTTGGGACGTGTTTCACTTAGGAAGAGCCTAACCTCGACCGGCGCGGGTTGAGGGTGACTGATAATAATTTTCCAAACTTTTTTTTTCGTGTGTGTTCAGTAAACGTACATGCGGGTTTTTCAATATTTTGAACTGGTGCTTGGAATTGAAATCTGAGGGCACCGATGAACTCGCAATGCCGGTAATTGCTTAAGGGGACCTTTAACGCAATTGCGTTTGTGCGAGATGAGAAGTTAAACTTTGTGGATTAAATTAGAAATTGAATAAAAATTGGTGAACAATTTTTATTTATATCTAACTGGTTATATCCTAAGTGAGGGAGTTGGGGTGGGACCCACTAGTTCCAAACTACCCATGTGAGGATAAATGTGAGGTGGGGCCCACACGAGCCCCAACCTTTCACATTCAATTTACTCATTTTTAACTCTCATAAACTCCCCCCTTACTCACCCCTTGTTTAATGCATGACAACTCCCCTCATTTATTGGAGTGGAGCCTCTCCACCTTCTACCCAATTAAAATTTCCACCACTTATAATTAATTTAAGTTGTTTGAATTTTGAGTGTCTTGGGTGAATAAAATAATAGCTTAGCTATTATTTTATTTTGGCTTTATTGTGTTGGAATATTGAGAAGCTCTTGAAAAATAGAGAAGGAAGTGTTCTTCTTCGACGAAGAATGCCTCTGATGAAGAACGACGTGCCTTCCTTTCTCTTCTCCATGACGTCGTTCTTCGCAACTCCATCTACCGCGACATTCGTCTTCCGCAGATCGATGACGTGCGACGGATTTGAGAGGTAGAGGGATATTGTATATTTCTCATTTCTGTGGTTTATACCCTCGATCTTGAGCGTTTATTTGTAGGATTTATCTTTGTGGATTTCTTACCCCGATTTAATTTCTCATGATGAACGCGAATTAAATAAATTAATTCGCAGATCGATAAACAATTGATTGAATTATTTTCCTTCTCGTTTTTCTTGAGATTGAAAATCATGAAGTGTGATAAATATTTATTTTCCAATTACTTGTGTTCTTGATTCTCAAAGATATGGCCAGAAAAACATGGCCATCAATCCGAACATAGTCCATGACCCTTTTATATTTCATTATTCGCACATTCTCCGCATGTTCATTCACGCCAAATAATTAGGCGCGTCAAAACATCGATGTTTCGTTGAGCGCGACATACGGACGTGAAGACCTCGACCCAATGATCATGGATATGCGTTCGTATCTTTTTTCCGAGTTAAATCGAAGTCGGAATGGAGTGTGGAAGGATCTCGTGGTGCGTGTAAGGCGGTGCGGCGGTGCGACGACGCGAGCAGGAGTCTGGGACGGGGGTAGCCGGATGCGGCATATTCAGCGGAGGATCCGGCCAGCGTGAAGGCCTGGCGGGTAGGGTTTGGAGGCGCTAAAATGTGAAGGGTTTGATAGATTGGAGAGAGAAAGTTTATGCTGGTGAAATAATAATAAAAATAAAGGAATTAAATGATGCAAATTGAGTTCGTCGCCAAACAAGGAGCATTTGGGGTGTGGATTGAATTTGGAGAATAAAAATAAGCAAATAATTAATTAATAATAATAATATAATATTGTTATTATTAATTTTGATGATAAAACACATTTTTGACGGTATCTTCCTCGTACGACCTCTGTTTCACGAACCGTCAGTAGCAGTGTAATCCAGATTCCGAGATGGACATTCTGAGTCCAATATTGAATGTCTTTTTCAGGTTTTTGGATCGGGTACCCAAAACGCTCAAATAATAATAATATATTATTATTATTAAATCTTCGACCTGCCACAACTCCTGTGTGTGACGTCCGACTGGCTTGTCGTAAGTGGTGATGTAATCCTATCATTAATACGGTCGATTCAAGTCTAATGTTGGATATAAATTCTAGTTCGTGTCCCAGGGCCACGAAACACCGAATAATATTATTATTAATATTATTACGGGATCTTGTATCGGACATATCTCTCTCATATGGTGTCGGAATGACAAACCATCTGCGACATTGCAACCCTGGAATTAAGACGGATTTTTCAAGACCAATTTTTGATATTTAAGTCGAGGTTGAGGCGCGGGCCCCACGAGGCCCGGTTCGCGCGTGTTGCGGTGAAATGAAACTTTTTCACCGGCTATCCGTTTTGGACCAATGGGTAGTCCATCTCGTGTATTTTTCCGTATGGATCGCAATGGTGTGACCGTTTTGGTTAACCGGTGTCATTTGAAGTACGAACGGGTTGGTTCGAACCCGAAACCAACCGGGCCCTTAGAGCGAAAACGCTTATAACTTAAGGACCGGACATCCGATTGACGTGCTGTCAACATTGTTGGATTCCTCTTGATGAGATGGAACTTTTGGCATACTTCTCCTGAGTTTTGGTTGCAGTTGGATAGTGGCCGGGATGGATTGTACCTGAAATCCAACCGGGCCCCTGGAACGGAAAAGCTGATAACTTTCAGACTGGACGTCTGTTTGACGAACCGTCAGCAGCGTTGGTGATCACGTTGAGATACTTGGAGAAACGGTCCCTATGAGTTTACCCTATGAGAGTTCAGGGAACATTTGAGATACGACCGGATTGGTTCACACATAAAACCAACCAGGCCCCTGGGACGAAAAGGCTAATAACTCACAGACTAGGCGTCCGATTGACGCGCTGTCTGCTGCATTGAGACCCTAATGACAAGGCGGTCCTTTGAGATACTTCTTCGTGGGACTTTGTGATACTTGGAGTATCGACCAGTAGATCGTGGAGCGGACCCTCCTGGAGACGAGCGTGCGGAGTACGGAGACCGTGTAGCCGGCTGTGACCTGACGACTGCTTGACCGATCGACTCGGTGTGTTTCGGATAGCCCAGTGGGGAGCGCTTGTTTGTAGTGGCAGACCCACGGCAGAGGAGCGCTTGGTTGTAGCGGCAGACCCGCGGTACTCAACAGAAGGAGTACCTCTGTAGGCTATGAGGGGGAGCGCTTGGTTGTAGTGGCAGACCCACGGCGAAGGAGCGCTTGGTTGTAGCGGCAGACCCGCAGTACTCAACAGAAGGAGTACCTCTGGAGGCTATGAGGGGGAGCGCTTGGTTGTAGTGGCAGACCCATGGAGGGAAGCGCTTGGTTGTAGTAGCAGGCCCACAATACTCGATAGGAGGAGTACCTCAACAGTCTTAGGTTAGTGAGAAGTACCTCGGAGTCGTGACAGGACCACTGTACACTCTAGAGACGGGGCACTTCAGCAGTTACGATTTCGATAATGAAAATCCTGGTCTGAGCTGAGTCTATGACCTTTGTGTTAACCTCATGATTGAGATGGGTCACTTGATAAATTAGGTATATGTATGGGAATATACATGGGTAGTGGTTATCTGTTGATTTCATAATCTTTGTGTTTCCTCATGATTGAGATGGGTTACTTGATAACATAGATATATGTATGGGCATATTCCTAAGTAGAGGTTATCTGTTTAGATATTCTTTGTGGTTATCCTTGTTGGTTTTAGTGAGACCTTTAGGGTCTCGGGGTCCCTACTGAGTATCGTTATACTCACCCCTGCACGGGCTATGCCCGCACCTCGTTGTGTTGGTTGCAGACGACAGGCAGTACTGACGAATGCCGAGTGTTCGATGATGGGACGATACCCAGAGGTGGACCTCACGACGAGTCAGTATCAGGAGGTGGACTTCACATCTAGATGATTCTCTGAGGATATTGATGGGCAAGAGCGTTTTGGAGGCTATCTGTACCTACCTTTCAGGTAGGATCCGTGGTGGATGATCCAGGAGCTGCGCTATCTGTACCTACCCTTCAGGTAGGATCCGAGGAGGACGACCCAGGATCTGCTTCCTTTCTTATAGCTATTGTCTTTTTCTGTTGTACTTTCGTTCAGTTGTATCTGTACTTTTCAGTTGGGTTTGTATTCTGGCCCTTTTCCTTTTCAGCACTTCTTTTGTACTTAGTGTTTACTTCCGCTTGTACTCTGTGGTGTTTTGTTTACTTTTATAAAGGAAATGTCTTCCTAGTTATCGGGATTTACGCCTTTGGTGCTAGTCGTCATCCCCTGTACTATGGAAGGCGAGCTTGGGGTAGGCACGACACGAGCCCCGAGGATGGGTTGTGACACTTTTAATGTAAATTATGCTTCAAATTAGATTCATTCACTTTCTAATACTCTGAATTTTATTGGATAAATGTAAATACATTTAACAAACATGTATAATCATATTGTAGTTAGTTTTGTTCATTCCCTCTAATACAATGGCTAAAAGTTAACTACTATTTAAAATAATAATATTATATTATTAGTGTGCAATGTAAGATTTCAAATAAACATGTTGTTGCGTATCAGGTACGTAATCGAACACAACAATCCCTTTAAAGTAAAATTAATCAATATTTTATTCACAAATATTAATAAATATGAAAATGTATTATTCTTTATTTACATGGGATGTTACAATTACATGACTTTTTTAACTCACATGTAAGAGAGGGGTAAAAAGGGGGTTTACATAAAAGAAACATTGGGCACACATGCCATACATATTAATGAGTAGAAGCCTTGTAGGCCAAAAAATTTAATTCAAATAAATAAATTAAAATAAACCGTCCACATATAAAGGTCCTTGTCCAGCTCATGATCATCTGTACATGCCACGATATTTATGAATAAATAAAACTAGAAAAAAATTCATTAATCATTCTTGTTTAAGATAAATCACACTTGAATCAATTAATTATCATCTTTAATTAATAAATCTTTTTATCTATAACCCTTTTCTAAATTTCCTTGAGATTATAATCCATCATAATATTAAACAAATAAAATAATTTAAAATTATCTTTGTACGTAACTTGTACCTTGGAGGTAACCAGGTGAATTTATGTTCATGAATACAAAATGAGTAGAATGAAACATTAAACATATTTTAAATGAAACACATATATATAAAACACCTATCACGTGTTGTGTCTCATATTTATGCTCACATAATGGTACATGCCTTAATTGTTTATATAATATAATAATAAATTTTATTAAATCTGCAAAATTTGGATGAGTACATGATGTTTGGTTCCAACTACACAGCGTGTACTATTTTCCACCATCTATCTGAAGTACACGCCCAAGGAAATGGTGTTTGAGTATACTTTGGAAATATTCGGAGTACACGGTTTGTCCAGTGGGCCACACATCGTGTAGATCCTCATTACATGGTCTCCAGCCTGGCAAGCTATGTATGGGGTACACAATCCAACCCTAACCCAAAGGGACTACATGCCATGTCCATTGGGCCACACAACGTGTAATCCAGAAACCGTGTTCCACCTATTCCTGATCAACACATAGAGTCATTTAAGAATTATAAATACTCCAACACATGGCTTGGTTTTACGGACCGGTATGATGAATTGAATCTTAATTACATTGTGTATACTACCAAATACACATCGTGTCTTCTAGTGTTGTATGTCTAGGATGCTTTGGCACCAATGGATGAGATCCTCTAATTTATTTTAATCAAAATTAAAAGAAAAGATCATTTCTGTAAGGTAAACGAGAAATGAATGTGGAGGAATATATATCAAGATTCAGATTTGCAGAACGATTAACTTGAATTGAAGAAACTAAATTATTAAATGCATAATTCATCAGCGAAATATTTAAATGATTATAAACTATGATTTAACCCCTCATATACGACTTCAAGGTTCCGGTCACAATGGAAGTTTGGTTTGGAGGACACCAAAAATTGATTTTTACCATGATCAATGATTATTTTGGGATTAATACAATGAGAAACGCTAGTATCTATAGAAAATAATGAAATATTTAGATAAATAAGAAATACGTCTGAAATCTTAGGGAGGATATTGCACATCAGGTATATAATTAATTTAATTAATTTTAGAAAGAAAAATAATAGCTATATCTTTGGTATTTTTCTTCATTGATAATGTTTATCATATGTAATTACCCTTGCAGATTATCTCGTTGAGCTTGTAAGGATCCAAACTAGAATCCATCTAGCGGTGATCCACACATGCTCTGATGGCCTCCGATCAACACAGCTTGTTCTCCAGGTGCTAGCACGGCGAAGCGAGTGTCTTGTGTTGATCGTTCTTGATTTCTTATTCTTCATCCTTGGAAAACATATCTCTTTCTTAAGAGTATAGATAAAATGATTCAATAAAAAAACTGTTTTCCTCAGTAATTCTCAATTAACCAAGTGTGTGGTGTGGTGTGTGGCACAATAGGAATACTTGTCTATTTATATACATGGAATTTCAGTGACAAAATATAATTTCATAGAAACAATTAAATGCATTAATGAACTTAGAGAAAACCCATGCATTTAATAATAATACCACATAATTATTTATGGTTCACCAACTTGCGTGAAACGGAATTATAAATTCTGCGTCACAAAATAATAGCAACGTTTTTTAATCTGTCCCAACAAGGTAAATAATTATTTACCATCTTGAAAATAATTATTTTACTATTGGACCGACCTCTGTCCACTCGAACTCCACTTCCATTTAGTGAACACTCAAATAAATAAATAAATAAATTATTCTATTAAATAAATATTTTATTTTCAAACAAGTAACAAAATATTTATTAAATGTTCAATAAAACAAATAAATATATTTTATTTAATTTATGCAATAATTTTAACTTGAATAAAATTATTCCATGGTCTTGAGATTAATATTTATTTCATTAATTAAATTCATCTATAATTTAACTCAGACCACCAAAATCACTTAGTGTGTGACCCTCTAGGATTATTTCTCATTGGAATTAGGTGCGCTTTCCTAGAGTCCACGAGTACTATCTTGCAATGGTTCAAGGAACCCAAGAGAAAGAACGTAAAGTCACAATCATGATGTCCACATACAAATGCTCACTATGTAATATAATCCCTTGGTCTCAATATCTCGTTAAGTAGGTTTCATGATTGTGTCATCAACATTGGTTCTTGATACTTTTCTCTTTGACTACCTGAAATAAAATCGTCGTTACACCATGGCCATGGAATTTTGTGTGATAAATATATTTCAATCAAAGGGACTAGATATAAACTTCCATAAATGGAATGGACAAATCCTTCCTTGACTTATCCATTAATAACATGACACTCATGTCGCACCCTACATACCCTACTTCCCGCCAACTGTCTGTATGACAGTTTTGATTAGTAAATCAAAGTGCCTAAGTTGTGACACATATTAATGATAATCTTAAAGTCTATATATCCTTGCACATGATCACATATATAAATATACAATGACAACAAAACATGAATAATTCCTACTAGAGGGTCTGTTCTTATAATCTTCTATCTTAGAGAATAACAATTGCAAACTTCCTGGGAGGAAGTCTCATCTACTTATCTATACTCGCACCTGACGGTCTGCATTCTATGTTTCCCATCATAGCACGTCATCCAACCATAGAACTATATTTAATAATGTTGTTATATCATTTCATGTTTCTCATCATAGTGGGGAACTGCCATTACCTTATCAATGCAACAAATACTCTAGGATATTATTACATCATAGTCGTGTAGAACAATGAACAATTTGTAATAATACATTAAATATCCATGAAATCAATGTAAAACTAGTTGGTTAATAGGTTACAAGTATCCCTCAATTTGTGCTAGGTACTCGAGCTATGATGGTGTTCTATTTGTAATGGGGATTTTTTGTGTTAGTTGGATGGCTTGTGTATTAGATAAACTATATGCCATTATTTATCCCATGAGTAAAATTGATAAAGTTACACCCAATATCCATTAGGGATTCCATGGTGGATCCTATGACACATTCTACAGATTGATTAAAAGATAAAATTATGGGTTTTGATCTAGTTCTTGATTGTATCTTTTCCCCTGCTTGTATTATTATGGAACCTATATCTTACTTTTTTTATTATATTCCTTGTGAATTATAGTGCCCGCTGTTTTATGATTAACCCTTGTGTTAAGGTAATTTATATTAATGAAGGTAATTAAAATTTATTTTGAAAATACAGTTTTAAATGAAGACACTTGTGTGGGTTTTTATGTGGATTTCAGAATGTTCATTTCAATTTAAAGAAATATTCAACTGGTTAAATATTTAAGAAGTGATTTTTTAATTCAAAAAAATTAATTTTTTTAGAAGTGTTAATGGGGGTGTGGTTTCAAAATCGATTAGGCTAGTGGAAATATTTTCAAAACATGTGTTTTCAGATTAATAAAAAATGGATCATTTTGAATGGTGTTTATGGACTTATTAATTTGTTTCACATACTTATACTCGAATGTATATTTTCTAGTATTATTTTCAATAAATAATTAATGAATATTATTAATAAATTAATATCATATTCTTAGTGGTTAGTGAACTACTATATTGTTTATACCACTGTTATATGTTTAACATTCTCAGTTTCCATCTGGACTTGTGTTTAGTTAATTGAGGCCGAAATTGGGTGAGTTGGGAGGTGGTGATAAACCACATGTCATATAGAGATGGTCTCATGATTATGTTGAGTTGGTTATATTTTTTTTGTTTTATCATCCATGAAGGAAATCCTTGTAGTTATTTTTTTGTTTTTGTTTTGTTTTATCAGATTATTCCATGTCGTATTATTTTTCTTACGAAGAGTTTTTTTAATTTTGAAAATGATTTTAATTAGTGATGTTGATTGTGACATGTTTGGCATGTTGTTCTATTTTGGGTTTCTATATTTTTATATTGTAAAAAAATAAAATGTAAGGATAGTCCATGTAGGAATCTCATTTTATGTTCCACTGTCTTTTACCTTTGATTCAGGTGAAATAATTGCCACAGTGGTTATTGTTATGCAGATGCACTAGTTTTCAGCGTATGGGGATTAAGATTACCTTTGGGATTTGTGGAAAGTTGGTTTGGGTTTTAAGTGGATGGAAACATGGGTTGGTTTGATACACTACACCCATATTGAAGTGACCTCGCCCCAGTAATCTCATAGATGGTGTCTAATACCATTACATTGACATTATTACAAGGAATAAAATCTTCAAGGATAGAAAAGTTTAGTAGTTTTGGTAAAATAGATACATAAATAGGTCTTGTATTATAAATAAATACACAAATTTCAACCTAGTTTTTTTATTCTAAGGATAACATTATTCCATCATAATTATCCTTGCATAACATTGTTATTACACTTCTTGGATTCATTAGGAAAGGAAGTAAAATAAGTGTGAGATCAAATGCTAGGTAAGGGGAAATTACAACAGAAGTAATAATTAATCAATAAGAATAATCAATATAGAAATTTATATAACTGAGAACACATTCCATGTATTCAATAATTGATAAGGAAGTTATTAAATAGTATGGAAAGATAATTAATTTAAAACACATTCCAATTAAATTACATTATAAGGAAAACCAATATAGCAAGGTATGAAACTAAAAACACATGACATTTTATCAATAAACTAAGAATTAAATGCACACATAGACATTATCATAGTGAAAATATCATGTATAATAAATAATAAATAAAAATTATGTAAATGCTTAATTATTGGATGTCATGTTTTCGAGGAATATGATATCTTTACCATTAGTACATAATTATAAGATTGTTTAAATCTTTGTGGAGAAACCCACCTACTCGTCATGGAATCAAAATTGAAGGTTTTTTTCCAAAATATCTCAACTCATAAGACTCACAATTCATCATGGGGATTACTTTAAATTGTCCCTAGTACGTAGGGATTTCATTAACTTTCCCCTAACCCATATAGTTCATTTCCAAATCAATCCTCATATATTGAATAGTTTATTTGAATAAACAAAGTTCCTTATCGAATATCTATATTAAGTAAAGGATATGGATTTATCAACTTTTCCCCAATCAATCAAATAACTCTCAAAGTAATCACCACATGTATAAATGATATAGGGTTTATGAAATAAATATATCCATGATAAATGATATGAATAATTAGAAAATGTAAAGTCTATTGATCATAGGAAATTAAATATTTCTAAGGGAATAAAAGGAATCAAGGTAGTGAATGTCAACAATATATTTGGTCAAATAAATCATAAATCATTAGAATAAAGGATAAGAATATTATCTATACATTATATCCCAAGTGTTGTAAAAATAATGGTTTGATGTCGTTGATGAATATAAATACTATAAAAAGATATTTTTAAAATATTCGTGAAGAAAATATAATTTCCATTTTGAAAAAATAAATTGAAAATAATTTTATATTAAAATCACATTAAAAAAATCATTAAAAATTATCCTTTTAAATATTCAAAGAAATATTCAAAGATATTACATTGGAAATATCTATAGATGTCTGATAAGGTAAAATGTACATTCATTTTGCAAGGTAAAAGTTAAGAAATGTTCCATGTTTTGAAAGCGAAAATAAGATTCCTTTGAAAACATTGGTAATAGAAAAAATGGGTAAAAATATATTTAATAAATAATTTTAAAAAATTAAATATCATTATTGAAATCATTTTTAGAAAAAAGGGTTTTTAGAAAAAAAATATATATTATCAGTCTAAAGAGAGAAATGAAGTCAGGTTTTCTTAAAAACATTTTATAACATATTTTGAGATCTAAAGAGTAGGAAAATTGTACTATTACATAAAAAGGATCATGAATATCTAGCATCGAATAAAATAAAAGGTCTTATTAAATAACGATCCAATAATTTCCTCTAATGGAAATTAAAGTGTAAAAAATCTCAAATAAGATGATATTGTGAATTAAATCATTGAAAAGACCATACTGTTGTTGGGAGAATCAATAAATGAATATATTATGCGAGAAAAATGAAAATCCAAATAAAATTTTTAAAATAAAATAATTTATTGTAAAATTTTATTAAACATTTAATCTTAGAATATTAACTACAACAAGGAAGTAATATAACCGAAAGAAAATAAATTGGGTTAGGCAATTCTTTTCCACTTCGTAGTAGTCAATTCAAATCCAATTTGAAGAAATAATTAAATTTTAAACTCATAATATCATGAATAATTAATAAATTATGATATTATATATTGAAGTGGTAGTATTCACATTATATATAACCAATTATGAGCACAACAATAAAATATGTCTCAATTAAGGGAAATTGAGATGAAGTCCCTTACGACTTGGTAAATTTTGGATAATAATCCCCATAAAATAAATAAATTCAAATGAAACTATAAAAACCATGAATATATATTTATTCATTATATAAAATAATATAGGGTCAGTCTATTCCCTACAAAATAGAAATATGTAGTGAAAATGGTGTATGCCTCATGGAAAGAAAAGTGAGAAAGAATCGCATACCTTATGTTTCCTTTCATGTGAACATCCATTAACCTCCTATATAAGGAATATAAACATGTAAATAAATTATAAAAGAACCATAATCAACTTTATAATATCATATATTAAATTATTATAATATCTTATTACCTATTTGTTAATAATATATAATTATTTTTACTATTTAGGGTGTTAATCTCATAGCTGTTCGGGTAGGTTTTAACTTGTTAATTTTGTTCCTATTACATAGATAATTCTTTAATCATATAAATAACTTAAACTATGATTTAATTATCATATATATACATTATATATTTATTTTTAATAATCCATAATATTTGGACATAATAAATGAAATGCATCATTCATGAAGATGGTAAGTCGTATGTACGTATGAATGCTACATTCGTTTCTATGTTGTATTTAAAAGATTAAAAATTAAATGATAAATATGAAAATTATAATTAAATTATCATATATTTTTCATATATATAACATATATTTTTTTAAACTATACTTTATAAATTCCATGTATGGTGTGAATGAATCACATTGCTTTGAGAAGGGGGGTAGTCCACACTTCCAAAAACAATGTTATCGTATTCCCACAAAATGGAAAGAATAACGGTTTTTGTTATATAAAAATTATCAAGTCATAAATAAATTATAAATATCATATATATTATATATATAAACATATTTTCCATCATAATTCCTAACCATGATAGGTGGTAATGTAAAAACATAGAACATCATTTTGTGATGAGATAATTCATGGTGTACATAAATGGTAAGTTCATAATCGATTAGATGGATGTTTGTGTAAGATTAGGTGAAAAAAATTTAATAAAATCATATAATTATATTAAGGATACTTAGTTTATTATATAATCAAGTAATAATTTGAGACTGTGGGGTGGATGAGGAATTAAAGTGAATGTGATTGTTGATGAATGTTGCCTCATTTTCTGGTAACTCCATTTAGTTTATACAAAAATTAATTATTTAGAATTATTTACAAGGAGATACTTCTAAGATGAGTTAACTTATGTGTGGAAATTATTTTTGCAGTTTTTGGTCACTTCAAATGTATTTAGCGGTGTTAATAAGGGCGAGGGGTGAGTACCTTTTTAGAGTGGAGGAGTGGTATTATTGTATTGTTTTGAAAAGAGAATTTCACCCACCTTTTTCCTATGAAATGTGGATCCCCTAATGGTCCAAATTAGACGCAAGGTATTATATGGTATAAATATTATCACCAATGGATTTTTGAGAGGTTTATAGGTCAGTTTGGCCCTTAAGATTTAGGTTTGGTCCCTTGTTAATCTAATTTTTCTATTAATCATTATAATTAATTTTAATCACATTCATTAATATTTTTTGATGAAAAATAAGTTTACCTTATTATAAATTATAAAATATTCTCATTAAAAATATGTAATCGATTTTTCAAAATTCCAATCACTCATGTAGTATAAATTAATTTAAATTTAGTCCTACAGACGGGATGACAAAACGGGTTTTTAAAATAAATATGTTCAAATGTTTGCTAAATTTTTATATCCAAATTCCAATTAAAATTGATTCCAATTAAATAAATTGGATAAAGTGATGTATAATATATATAATTTTACTTTAAACCCAATAAAAATATAATTTATCCTTACAAATATATCATATGAAAAGGCATTTTTGAAAAAAAAATTCAATATTTTTCAATATTCATAAACAAATGAAACTTCACAGAAAAATACCAAAAAATCACCCTAAAAATTTTATGTTTAGATTTAAAAAATGATGTTTATTTTTACATGTAAATTTTATAAAAAAACTATAATTTTTATTTAAATATTTTCTCCATTAAAATGTGTTAAATTTCCCTTTATAAAAATATAGGTTTTAATGTGTAAAATTAGGGTCGTTCTTTTCTTAAGCCTATAAAATATATTAGATAGATATCAAAAATATTTTATTAAATATTTTATGTATATATTTCATTAATTTAATTCAATAATTAAAATTAATTTAATTAATTTAGACAAAACACCTTAGTGACATAAAATAAATAATATTTTCATTATATTCAATTAGTTTTTATATTGGCAGGAAACCAATGAATTAATATTATAATTGTCTAAACCATATATTTTACTATGTTAGTTAATTATATTCATAAACTTAAATTTCAAATTTATTTTATATCCTATTATATTAAAAAATATATTCTAGTAATATATTATTGTTCAGTAAAACATGGTCTTGCGTGTAACGTAAGCTATCAAAGAAACTCATTATTCTGTGTGATGCAAGATAACTAACTATTGCATGCATTGATATATATATACTATATTAAATTTTTTTAAGTTACTAAATATACCATAAATTCTTTAGGGGTTCTATTACATTCTACATTTGGTGTTCCGAGTCACACATGATATCAGATATAATGTTCTTACTTTAGAATTATGAGGCATCATATTCAACCCACCATTAAAAAATTGCATCCTCATGATTTACACATGATCTTCATAATATATTATCTAATATTTCCTATGTTTAAACCCCACATCATGAGAAGGTTTCATAAGACATCCTCTATAGAAGAGAGAATGGGAAATACAATGGTCTCATAGAATAACATATAACTTGGAGTCTAAGTAGGATAACATTAGTGTCAATTAGAAATGTATACATGGTGTAAAATTGTAATTATTTAGTGGGGATTGAGTTCATCAATAAAAAACAATTGAATTATCAATGGAACATTTTGGGTCTCAAATCCATAAATTCATGGTGATTTAAAAGACCATTGGTTCAACCAAAATTAATGTATAGGGACAAAAAAATAACATAAATTTTATAATTTTTATGAATTATTTTATTAAACAAAAATATAAGGAAATATACTTACTTGATATATTTACATAAACCAAATTACATCCTTTGTTTTTACTTTTATCAATTTCCAATTATCAATTAATTCAATAAATGGATATCCAAAAAGTAAATTTGATCCCTAAATAACTAAAATACACTTTTCATGGATCATAAGGCCCATAAAAGAGTGAAAATTCTAAAATTTTTGTATAAATATTTTCCAAAATTAGCATTGCTTAGACGTTAATCTATAAACCTAAAATTAATAGTAATCATTAATCATTAATATTTATTCATCAAATTTTTAAACTAAAAAAAATTACACATTAATCATTACATTGTATAGGCTAGTGATAGGCATGAAACCCTTATCATACTTCAATTATGGGTTCATGTCCCATGGATTTTCCGGACTTTATGAGTTTCCACCCACCATATAGGATTTCCTTTTATAAAATCATATTAATATAAATTCCAAAATAAATATGATGGAATTCTTTGAAATTTATTCGTTAATAAACCAGTTTTCTATTATTTTCAAAACAAATTTTTTTTTCAAATCCTAATAATCATATTTGACTATTATTGCAATTTAATTAATGATCATAATAAAACTAAAGGTTATCAATAAAATTAAAATTATATCTCTAAAATGTAAGGGAATTTTTCCTCAAATAGATTTTCCACTAAAAAAAACTAAACTAATGAGTTTTGTTTCCTTAACTTTATTCTGTAATATCCTTAATCTTGGTATACTCCATTCACATAAAACCTAAAAAATATGTTTTGATATTTATAAATTCGGATCAAGATTAATCTCATTATCCTCTCATTTAATCCATAACACTTAACTTAATTAATAAATATGTGATTATAAAATTTTAAAAAATACTTATATGTTTCATGATTCTTATAAAAAAATGATATATTTAAAAATACTTCTACAAACTAATTATATAACCCCAATAAATTCTTCAACCATTTCCTTTCAAGAGAAGTCATTCTTTGGTTTATGATTTATTTTTGGCAATTCATTATCGTTATCTATTCAAATAATTCATATTGGTTTAAAATGATAATTTTAATTATCCTAAGTGTATGCTCAGGAAGTGTCAAACCAGGTGTGCAGTAATGTCTAATGTTGTGTACAAGGTTACAGTCGAGTTAGTCCCGATGAACCTTTTCTGAGTTATAAACCCTAGGTATATATGTGGTAGTACCAATTCCACATGTATTATCTAGATATGGTTTTATTTCAAGGAAGACACAAATAATTTATACCTTATCAAAATTCTAAGATGTTCTTATATTCTTATCCTAAAACTCTACCTTAGGGTCTGGTTCTCTAATCTATGTTTTACTAAATATAGTATCCAAGGCTACTATTAAAAATAATTTCATAAAAACTATAGAGACATGAACCCATTAATCCTAGATTCGGTGTCTACTACCATTACATTGGAATGATTATAAGGAATCAAATCCAAATGAAATGGAGAGTTTAGTAGTGTTGGTAAACTTGATACATACATGAGTATTTTATTTCGAATAAATACACAAATTAAAACATAATTTTTTTCTTTTCAGGAAACTTTATTCCATATAGAATATCCTTTAATATATTTCTTAGTATACTTTGCTGATTTTGGATGAAATGAAATAAAATAAGAGTGAGATCAATTGATATTTATTGGTAAAGTAAATCAGAAGTAGAAATGAATCAATGAGAGTAATCAATATATAAAGGAATGTAACTGGGAACACATTCCTTGTAATCAATAACTACTAATTATGTGACTAAATATTATAGAAATATAAATAACACAAAACATGTTACATTTAAATAACTATATAATGAGAAATCTATATGAAAATTAATTAAACTGAAAACACATTCCATTTAATCAATAAACTGAGAATAAAATGAATACTTAGACATTGTCATAGATAAAATCTGATTCATAATAAATACTAAATAAAATAGAACTAAAGTTTTCATTATCATATTTCATGTTTCCCAGGAACATGATAGCTTTACCATCAATAACTAATCTCAAGACAGTTTAAATCTATGGGAGAAACATGTAAATTCTACTTGGAAACAAAGTGGAAGGGTTTGTTTCCAAATAATTTTGTCTCAAAAGACTTTTGTTGCATCATGGGGATTACTTTAAATTGTCATTAACCTATAAGTATTTCATTAACTGGTCCCCAATTCATATATTTCTTGTCCAAAGAAATCCTCATATATCAAATACTTAATTTACATAAACAAGGTTCCTTATCAAATATTCGTTTTGAGTAAAGCATATGGATTTATCCATATTTACCCAACCAATAAAATGATTTTAAAATTATGAATTGTATTTAAAAATGATATAAATTTTTGGAAATAAGCATATTTGTGAAAAATGATATGGGTAATTAGGGTAAATTAAATGTTCAATGATCATTGGAAATTGAATGTTTCAAGGGGACTAAAAGGAATCAAGGTTTATAATGTAAATACTATCTCTGGTCAAAGAAATCATAAACCATACAATGTAATGATAAGTATGGTGATGTGAGGGTTATTTTCATTAAAAACCTCAATCAATAATTTTATCCCCAAGAGAAATGAAATATAGCATCCCCTAGATTGTCTCTCAAGGAGGTTATAATTTGAGTTGCAAAACTATCACTTTTGTTTTTTATTGTTTTCACAAGAATTGAAATTTGGGGAATTTATTCATGATACTGAAATATAATATAAATATAAAATAAATTTAAAAAAATTAAATAATAATATATAATATTTATAGGAAATAAAATGGTTTTGAAATCAAAAAACAAAACAGTGGTTCATAAAAGCACAAACATCTCAGACACTCCCCTCTTCTTTATTTAAAATAATTCCCCAATTGAATTTCACAATCCCCCCAAGATCATCTAGGTTAAAACCAAATCTGAATATAAATCATATAAATACCTAAATAGGATTGTTTTCCCTCCTATATAAGGGATTCAATTACTTGAAGACCTCCATGAAATCAAACCAAATTAAAATCACTATGCTCAATGGTAAGACCTCACTGAATAAATTTAAATAGTGGAGTCAATTAATTTACTTCATAGATTGAACAATGATCCTAATAAAATTTATGAAAATATATTTAAAAAATAACTAAAATAATTCCCAAATGTAAGTTTAACATAAATTCAAAAGGATATTACACAATAATAATGCAACTTGAAATATAGTGTATGTCAGTTGTCGTCATCCACAATCACTTGGTGCATAGCCTTGCATCACTTGAGAAGCCCACGTCTTCTCTATTATAGAAAGAGTGTATATAATCTTTATCAATATCTTTATCTTGAACCTCACTATTTTCTCTCTAAATCCAACTCCAGTGAAATGAAAGAGGATATGGGAATACAAATTGTAGGAGGGAAATAAATTTTGATGTCCAGATTTCATCGGTCTGAAGTGGGCTACTGTTTACTAGAAGAATATATATATTCAATCTTATAAAGAGTTGTTTTAAATAATGAAACTATTGAACCACAAAATTTCAGGATTTATAGAGACTTCGTGAAATTGTTATGAGTTAATTACTCAATATATTTTGTTCTCCTCGAAGAGATTATTCTTATTCTGTCACTTTTACTCACTCATAGACCATATTAATGAGCTAATTTTCAATTTAAAATCCGCCTAAACATTCAACATTGAGTACTCTTCCTTGAAAATTTTGAATCATCACATTTTGAAACATGTACCTTGATTTATACCTCTTTTATTGATGTGGGATCCATTAAGAAGTCCAAAACAACTTTTCAAAAATAATGATTTATTTGGGCCTCTAAATCATTTAATCATGACTTCACCGTGTTTTAAACATTATATACCACAAATATAATATTATAAAAAATTTGAATCACTCATTATAGATCAATAAAGAATAAGATATGCCAAAAATATAGAAGTGTTTAAAAATAGTCAAAATTCCCGAATTGGGGAATTTTAAATTTCAATCTCAAAGCATCCCTAAAATCCAAAAAAAATGAAATTAACCTCAAAAATTAAATTGTTGAGGTTTAATTCAAGTAAATAGACATTAAAAATAGTGGAAATTTTATCTCTTTCAATAATTCCACAATTAGCACATGGACTCCGAGACAAGTGACCATCAAATCAAATCAAGGAAAATTCAAAACACATACCGATGAGTTTGACCAATTAATCACCAAGAAGAAAAATATATCCTACCTCATAAAAAATATTCCATGTTATAAATTCATAAAATAATATCCATTTCCACTAATTATATCTTCTCATTCATAAAAAACACTTACCATAGAAAAATTTTCTCTAAACATATAAATATTTATTTTCAAAAAGGGTTTTATCATCCATACACATGCAAAGAATCACCATAGGCTTGATAAATTGTTAAATATAAACCAGATGTGATCCCAATAAAATTGATTATCATGAGTACTTTTTAATTTTCTAATATTAAATATGGTTGGTGGGGTTCAGATGTCAACAATTTTGAGGTCGAAAAATGAGGTTTTGGATCTTTTTAAAGAAAAAATGCATGAATATAATTTTTACTCAAGTATGGTCTCTTCATTACCCCCATTTGAAGAAAATAAACTCTAAAAAATTGAGAATTAATTTTTCATCCCATTACATCTACATTTTATTAGAAAAAATGTTATTTTCTTCCCACTTTTTTTGAAAGCTCAAGATAGGGTATAACTTTAATCTGTTAACAGCTCGAGATAGTCAAAACTATATTTACTTTTAGAGCTCTAGGTAGTCAGAGATCTCAAAAAAATATTTTCTAGAAGTAAAAATAATCTCTTAAATGTTTGAATTTCCATCCGAAGAAACACCAAATGAGGTATCACTCTGCAAGTCATCTCCCCCCCCCCCCACACACACACTTAAGTTTAACTAGATCATGAATTTTCACTTATAGAGTAGGTAGGAAAGGTAAATGTATTATAATTTGGCTAAACTAACCAAATTTATATGGATTCTTAAGGCCCAAGAAAGTTAAAGTTTATAGAAAATTTCAAATTAAAAAGGATTATCTTGAAAACTGCTTTTTAAATTTTGAATAATTTCCTCCATCATTTCAATCAAAAGTATCATGGCCCTCATATTTTTAATAGAAATAAATCAGGTTCTGGTTTAAAAAAGCATGAAATGGTTCTCTCAAGAAATTTGGTGAATGTGAAGAAGATACAAAAATGGTTTAAAAGCCTCATAAGAATTGTAATTTCAATGAAAATGATAGTGATATGTGGAATGAGGTTCAAAAATAAGAGGTTTTTACAAGAAATTTCTAAATTTATGAACCTCAAAAAGTGTCATCTTCATCATTCATTTATGTTCAGTTTCAAAGGGATCAATTTGTTAACTCAATGAAATGGGTTTCAAAAATGAAAATGATTATCATTTGGGGCTCACATGTTATTTTACCGAAAATTTTAAATAAAAAATTCTAAATTTGAAATGGAAATTTACATAACTTTAAAATTAAGATAATAAACACACCAAAGAATAAATATCAATTTTGAAAAAAAAAATTCAAAGTAAAACACCTAAAATCCTAATCTACTCAGCATGTGCATCCCTCCTTACTTATTCTATGAAATTCCATCATTGTGAAAAAAAATTATGTAAGAATGAAAATCATGAAATTAATAAAATAATAATAAATAAGTGATAAGGAAAGACACAACATGGCTTTAATTATATTAATCTTTATAAAGAAGAATCTCCTCCCCCGGAGGATCTTGAACATTCTCTCTGAACAACTTCGACCTATGTCTATTGACCTAGAATGGTGCCCCTTTGTCTAGTTATTTTATCATGATTACACTAAAAGTAAAAACATGAGTAAAAATGAAAGGGTTAGGCCATTTGGAACAAAATATACTTGGGAACAACTTCAATTTGGAATCAAACAGCAACACTTTGTCTTCATCCTTGAATTTTTATATTTAGAATCATCCATTCATGAAATTCTTTTGTTCTTTCCTTGTACAGCCTAGAAATTTCATATGCATTATTTTTTATTTCCTCCAACTCCTTTATATAAAATTTTCTTTATTTTCCAAAATAAAATAGATTCATATTGCATGTTTTAATAGCCCAAAAATATGTGTGCTCTAACACAACCAACAGTCGACTATAATTTCCATACACTAATTTAAATAGTGACAAGCCAATTAGGGTTTTAAATGAAGTCTTATAAGATAAAATTGAATAATAAAGTCTCAAAATCCAGTCATTTGAATTTGGGTTCAAATTGTTTTCTATAATTTTTTTGATTTCTCTATTGGATAACTCATCCATTCCATTTTTTTGAGGATGATAGTGTGTAGAGGCCCTATAATGAACTAAATATTTCATCAAAATAGATTCCAACTTACTATTAAAAAATTGGTTGCCCTAATCCGTGATGTTAGAATTCTGTGTCATGAAATACTCAATCAATAATTTTATCCCCAAGAGGAATAAAATATAGAAGTCCTCATATTGTCTCTTGATGAGGTTGTAATTTGAGTTTCAAAACTAACACTTTATTTTTTTATATTATAGAAATTTTAGAAATTTGGGAAATTGATTAATAAATTAATAACATAATAGGAATATAAACTAATGTGAAAGAAAATTTAAAAAAAAGAATGATAATTTACAGGAAATGAAATTGTTTTGAAACCAGAATTAAAACAGTGGTTACGGACAATCTTTAACCTCCTGGACACTCCACTCATCAGTATTTAAAATTATTTCCCAAATTAATCTCTCAATTATAGACCGAATACATATGGAAAATCACCTTATTTTACATGGATATCATATCAAAACCTCAATATTATTGTTCCCACGATTATATAAGTGATCTAATTACATTAATACCTCAAAATAATCAAACATAATCAAAATCACTACGCTCAATAGCAAGACCTCATCGAAAAAATTTAAATAGTGAACTCAACTATTTTACTTCATAGATTGGGAAACCATCTCAAACAAAATAGTTGAAAATATATTAAATAAATAACACAACCACTATCATCTAATAAGTATAAGTTCAAGAGGGATGAAATAGATATTACACATGAAAATCAAAACTTGGAAGGGTGTGTTTGTCGGTTGTTGATGTCTGCAACAACTTAGTGCAGAGCCTCGCTTCACTTGAGCATCCCACATCATCACTATTATGGAAAGGGATCATCGCCATCATCATCAAGGTCTCTCTATTCATCTTCTCCTTGTCTATATCAATCCAACCATCCCTTGAAATGAAAGAAGATATGGAAATACAAAGGGGGAGAGGGTTGAAAATTCTGCTATCCAGATTCTCTCTGTCCAAAGGGGGATTTATTTTCTCACACATCCCAGAAGCATAAACCTTTTAAATATTATAAAGAGTTTTTCTAAATTATATAATCTTAATAACCTCCAATTTTCATACGATTTGGACTCCTTTTGTTAAAGATAAGAATTAATTACTCAACACCTCTTCCACTGCTCGAGGAGACTCTTCATCTTCCACTTTTTGACTCACTCACATAGTGCCAAAATGACTGAATTTGACCTTTATACTCATCATTAATTAAGGAAACCGAGTCATATTGAATTATCAATTGGAATAAATCACTTTTGACACCTGTAACTAGAGTTATTTCCCTTTGAATTTGATGGGATCCACACATCCGACTATAAAAACATTCCAAAAAGCCTGATTTATTTGGGCATCTAGATGAATGATTTTTCACTTCGTCCAGTTGAAAAAGATGAATAAAATGAGTAAAGTATTCCTTAAAAATGAATAATTAGAATTGGATCATTATGGAAAAGATGTTCCCAAAACATCAAACTAATGAAAAACTGTTAAAATTCTAGAATTAGGGCATTTTTCAGAATTTATCTCAGAACACAAAAAAATCCAGAAATGATGAAATTTCACATATAATGACACATTGGTGAGGATTAAATAATATAAATGTAGACAAAATATATTGAAAATATCATCTCAATCAATTCCCTCAAATATAGCACTTCGACTCTTGGATAACTGATCATCAAAATTAAATCTATACATATTTCAAACACAAAGCAATGAGGATCCCCAATTTATCACCCAGAATCCAAAGATTTCATGCTGAATAAAAAAATGTTCCAAGTTATAAATTTAGTTAATTCAATCAATTTACAATTATTTTCTCCTCTCATTAACACAACACACCTACCACACAAAAGATTTCTCTCAACACAAAAATATTGATTTTGAACAAAGCTTTTCTCATCCGAACACATGCAAGAATCAACATAGGATTGAATATTTTCTACATCTCCACCCAATTTGAGCCGATAAAATTTGTTAATCATGAAGTTTTTTCATGGTTGTTCTATGTATAATGGTTAGTGGGTTTCAAATTTCAAAACTTCTGATTCCAAATAAGGATACTTTTTATCTTTTTAAAGAAAAAAATAAATGAATCTAATTTTTACTCACGTGTGGTAACCTCTTTATTTTCCTCAAAGTAAAATCAGATTTTAGAATCTCTCTTAATATATTTTCCAACTCATTCCATCAATATTTCATCAGAAAAGGTTACATTTCTCCTCTCTCTTTTTGAAAGTTCTAGATTGGGCACAACTTTCTTCCATTGAGAGCTCTAGATAGGCACAACTCTATTTCAATTGAGAGCTCCAGATGGGCACAACTCTTAGAAAATAATTTTTATCATCAATAATATCACTTCAAAATTTTAATTTCCACCCACCGTACAACAAAATGGTGTAGCAAACCATAAGTCATCTATCCACACACATAATTTCAACTAGATCGTGAATTTATACTTTCTGAGCATATTGGAAAGGGAAAATGACTTGTAATGCGACAAAACTAATAGGATATTAATAGATACTAAGGGATCAATAAAGATAAAATGTAAAAGATAGCCTATAATAAAAACGGTAATCATGAAAATGGGGCTTCAAAATAAAAATAATTTCTGCAATCATTTCAATCATAATCACCTCATCCCTCATGTTTTGACAGAAATATATCATATTCTAGATCAAATAAACATGGATTGGTTTACTCTGGAAAAGAGGTCAATGTGAAAAAGATGTCCAAATGGGTTCAAAATCCCCATAGTTAAAAGAATTTCCATGATAATGACAGTGATATGTGGCCTAGGATTTAAAAATCAGAGGCCTCTTCATGAAATTTCCAAAAATAATCAACCTAAAACAAAGTCATTTTCAGCATTTATATAAGTTCATCTTCGAGGGATCAATTGATTAAATCATTGACATGGTTTTAAAAAGTTAAAAAGATCATATATTAAGCTCACACATTTTTTTCATAGGATTTTAACTAAAACACAAAAAAAATTAAAAATAGATGAAAATAAACACACCAAAAATTGAAAGAAAATTTAAAAAACAAAAATTTGAAATGAAATAGAAAAAATCCAAATCTACCCACTATGTTCCTTCACCCTAAATTTATTTTATGCAATTTCCTCATTGTGGAAAAAATTTTATGTGAAATTTAAATTCATGAATTTAAAGACAATAAAAAATATGTGAAAAGGAAAAACACAACCTGGATTCAATTGTATTCAGCTTCATGAAGATGGGTCTCCTCCCCCAATGGAACTTGAACATTATCTATTAATAGATTCAACTTGAACCCATTGTCTATGAATGGTGTCCTTTTTATTTATTATATCTGGATTTCACGCAAAGGAAAAATATGAGTCATAGTAAAAGGACCAGACCGTTTGGATCAAAATTTACCCAGGAATGGCTTCAATCTAGAATAAAATAGAAATAATTTTTCTCATTCATTAATGTTTCTATTGAGAACCATCCCATTATGAAAGTATTTGGTTCACTACTTATATAACCTAGAAGTTTCTTATGCATTCTTTCTGATCTTTTCTGGCTCCTCTAAACAAAATTTTCTTTATTATCCAGCAAAAAACAGATTCATGTTACATGTTTCAACATCCCCCAAAGAGATTTTTTCTAACTCAATTGGCAGGTGAAAATAATTTACATACACTAATTCAAATGGTGACAATCCAATTGGAGTTTTTATTATTGTCCAATAAGCCAAGATTTTATCATCAAGTTTCACACACCAATCTTTTCTATTTGGGTTCATGGTTTTTCCAGAATTTTTTTGATTTCTCAATGGGACAAATCTGACATTCCATTTGATTGAGGGTGATATAGTGTAGAGATGCTATAATGAACTCTATATTTCTAAAAAAGTGATTCAAAGTTCTCTTAAAAAAGTGAGTACCTTGACCCATAATTAAGAACTTTAAAAATCCAAACCTTGAAAACAAATTTCCTTTTACAAACTTGGACACAATTTTGGAATTATCAAATCTTTGGAGAATAGCCTCTACCCACTTAGATAAATAATAAATAGTAGGAAATATATGAAGATCTCCAAAATAATTGATAAAAGGAACCATGAAATTCATACCCCAAACATAAAATACATCATAAAACAAAAGCGGTTGTTGTGGAATCTCATTCCTTTAGGGAATGCTCCCTAGAAATTGACATTTTTTATAGATCCTGCAAAAAACAAAAGAAACTCTAAAAATGGAGGTTTAATAAAATCCAGAATAAATTGATTTTCATGTAGTTCTTTTTGGAATAAAGTTACCTAAACAACTCAAAGTGTGAAAAAAATTTAGGACAGATTGAAATTTAGAATTTGAAATACATATCCTAATAATTTGATCACTACCAACATGCCACATGTAAGGATCATCCCAAATTTAAAGATTTGAATCCCTCGCAATATTAGCAATTTTATGCTTGGAAAACTAGTCGGGAACACTATCAGAAACCAAATAATTCACAAGATCATACAACCATGGTATTTTAGATTGAGAATTATTCAATTCCTCATCTGTAAAGGTTTCTTCAACTGGTGGATAGATCTGAAGTTTCCCATTCAAAACAGATGGTATCCAACTCAAATGATCAGCAATAAGGTTTTAACATCCTTTCTTGTCCTTTATTTCAATATCAAACTCTTTTAACATCAATATCCATTTAAAAATTCTTGTTTTTGATTCATGCTTCTTAATCAAAAATATGATTGTAGAATTATTAGTGAAAAAAATACCTTAGAGTCCTGTGGATAACATCTAAATTTGTCTAAAACAATGAAAAAAGAAAAAAGTTCCTTCTCAGTTGTTTTTGCAGTTTTATTGGGCCTGATCTAATGAAAAGAGTTCCTTTTCAGGATTACTTCCAAGTGGAAAATTTTCATCTTTTCCAGGGAGACTACTAGAAGGTTCCTGGATTTCTATAAATACATATTCGTCATTTCTAAGGTCAACCGACTATAGTAAAGTAGTCTTAACATCAATAGCTTAATTTTCCCTCTCTTATTTATGAGATTCAATAACTAAAAAGTTTCAATCATTGAAAACATAAGAAAGTTTTTCATTATAAGAGAAATTAGGGAACATCTATGTGGAAATACAATCAATCATGTTCACTTGGGGGATGAATGATCTTCAATGGGTGGTTTCATGGACTAGTTTGTTTTGAAATGATAAACATGTCTTCCAAACTCCAGTGAAAGTGTTTCCTTGTGAATAATGATGATTTATTTGTAGTTTTTAGGAACGAACTCCCAAGAATGGGAGGTGCATGGGTACTAAACCAATCATCTTCTTTATCCAGGACATAGAAATCCATAGGAAACAATCATGTCTCTCGCCTGAATGAGAACGTCCTGTAAAACTCTAACAGGCATAGTAGTTCTTCAGTAGTCAAGTAATATGTAAATTACAGAGTGTTTCAATTCTCTAACCTAAAGAGCTGAGTAAAAATATTGTGGAATAACATTGATAGAGCCCCATAAATCAAGAATAAAATCCTTTAATTCACATTTCCCAATGGTGGGGGTGGTAAAGGTTTACGGGACATTAAATTTGAAAAGAAAATAATTTTTAATCATGAATGAAACATTCCACCATATGTTGACCTTTTCACCTCCTTTTAATTTTCTCTTATGGGTACACATTTATTTCAAAATAGTTTCATACCTTGTATTTTTTTTACAGCATCAAGCAAAGGTATATTTACTTGAACTTTCTTAAAAATATCCAAAACCTTCTTATCCAAAAATTTTCAGCACTCAAATTAAATTATGGTTCACTTCAAGGATAAAGAAGTGGTTGTTTGAATGTTTGAGGGATATTTTGAGTACTAATTTGAGAAAAAGGATCAGACATCCTCTTTTAATCGCCCTTTTTTATTTTAAGAAAAATATTCTCTTGACATTGTATTTTCCTAAAAGGAACATCCATAATTTATAGAATTCCCATCTGTGGTCGGATTCTCATTAAGGGTTTCAATAATAGATTTGGGTTATCATTTTAAGGTTTATGGAATCTTTTACCTCTTCTGAGTTCAATTGAAATCACATTTTCTTTCCCTATATCTCTCAAATTCACGAGAGGCTGTGAGGGAAAACCTCCACACATTTTATTTTTTATGTAACATAGATCATATGAATGTTGTCCCATTTGATTAATTAGGGTATTCATCATGTTTTTTTGTTGATATTGTGTCTATTTCATTGCATCATGTTGTTTTCTCATTACTTCTTCAATAATGCTCTCTAAATTTTTATTTGGTGGTGAAGGATGAAAGTTTCTTCCAGAATGAGAATTATCTATCTCATTAAAGTAACTTTGTTTTGAATTTCTTGATTTTCCTTGGAAGTATCTTCTAGGTTGTTTAGGATTCTGAAATCATTCATTGGAGTGGTTGTTCAAGACTTGATTGGAGTTTTGATTTGTTTGAAATGGACTTTGTTGGTTTGATTGAAAGGGTTTTCAAGAAAAAACAACATTGCAGTTCTCAAAATGTTCTTTTATTTTTGGGAATTGGTCACTAAAATGATCATTGGAATAAAAAATCCTATAGTAGACTTTAATTTGAAATGTTGCTTTAGGTTGGGGTGGTTTTGGTGGGGTTTGGGAAAATATCATCGAACTCACCATGTTGCTAAAATTAGAAAGTTGACTCACAATAATGTTATGTTCAGTACTAGCAGTAGGGAACTCTTTGGAATATGTCACATGAAGAAGGCCTATTATTCTAAATTGTTGAGAATTTTGGGTCATGTTTTCAATTAATGTCCTAACAGAAGTTGGGGTTTTTTCAACTAAATACCCTATTATAGTAGAATCAATCAGGCTTCTATTCGTAGGATACAATCCCTCATAACAAATTGAATCAATACTTGGTCACTGATTTGATGGTGGGGGAAACTAAAATAGATTATTTTGAATCATTTCTAGTACTAATGCAATGTTTCACATTTAGTTTTCCTAATTCCACAAATATCCATCCTAATGGAAGAAGTTCTAGAATCAGGGAAAAAAATTCAAGGAAAATTTTCTTCAATTAATTACAATCTCCAATAAAAGTAGAATGTGAATAGAAAACCCATTCCTTGACAACTCCTTCTAAAGAAAAAGTAAATGGAACCAATTTCACTTGATTTGCATCAAATACATGAGGTTTCATGTTAAAAAATATATAACTAAATTCTTAAAGGTTATTATGTGGATCTTCACTAATCAAACCATTAAATTTTGGAATTTTGTGCACGAAACCAGATTTAATTTCTAACCCAATAGGTGCATCAGGATACTCAATTGGATTTTCATGATTTTCATTATAAGATGAAGCCAATTATTTCAATGTTATATTTTAATCCATTGTAATTTGAGTTCCGACCAATTTCCTTCTAAATGTGTTAGTTTAAGATTCAATACTTTGGACAAAGGTATTTCTAGTAGCTCTTACCCTAGATTGAAATGTTCTTTCAATTTCAGAATCCAATGGGAACAAATTTGGGACAGAATTTCAGGTCATGAAAAAACGATTTCCACAAAAATCAACTCAAGAAACCACCCCAGAAATGGAGCCAGTTAATGTGAGGATTCTTTTTCAAGAAATCCTCAATCAATTATTTTATCCCCAAGAGGTATTCAATATAGAATTCCCCAGATTGTCTCTCAGGGAGGTTGCAATTTGAGTTTCCAAACTGTCACTTTTGTTTTGTATGTTTTTGAAAGAATAAAAATTTGGGGATTTGATACAGGAGTTAAGAATAGAATGTGAATATAAACTAAAGTGAAAGAAAATTTATAAACAAGAAAAAAATTGACAAGAAATAAAATATATTTGAAACAAGAATCAAAATATTGGTTACGGATAAGCTTTACACTCCCAGATACTCCCCTCTTCATTGTTTAATAGTACTTCCCAAATGAATCTCTCAATGCCTCCCAAAATACCACTAGATAAACACCTTATTTGGAAAGGATATCATATCAAAACCCCGATATGATTATTCCCTAGCCTATATAAGTGATACAATTACTTGAAGAACCCCAAATAATAAAACCTAATAGAAATCACTATGCTCAATGACAAAACCATGCTGAAGAAATTTAAATAGTGAAATCAATAATTTCTCATCATAGATTGGGAAACTATCCAAAAAAAGATGAAAAAATATTCAATAAATAAATAGACCTCTATCTTCCAAGAAATATAAGTTCAAGAGAGATTTAATAGAGATTACCCATGAAGATAAATACTTAGAAGGGAGTGAATGTCCGTTGTCATTGTCTGTAAACACATGGTTCTTAGCCACACCTCACTTGGGAAGCCCACATCTTCTCTATTACTGAAAGAGTGAACACCATCTTCCTCAAGGTATCTATATTTAACCTCATGTTTTCTCCATCAAGACAACCACCCCATGAAATGAAAGAAGAGATGGGAATACAAAGGTGAGGAGGGATGAAAATTTTTCTATCGTGATTTTGTCCTTCCGACATTTGCTACTTTTTAACCCCTATAACTACAAAATCATATACTAAAACCATCAAATGAGTTTTTATAAATTATAAACTCTCTCTACCGTAAAAATTTCAAAAAAAGTGAACATGTTATGTAAAGGTTGTGAATTAATTACTCAATATAATTTGGTCTTCTTGATGAGACTCTTCATCTTCCACTTTTTTGACTTTGATAGTGCCATAATGATCAAATATGACCTTCAAACTCATAATTCACAAGAACCTATGAATTCTATTGAATTAAAAATTGAAATAAATGACTTTTAACCCTTTTATTGGGATTTATGTCTCTTTTAATGAGGTGGTCTCTACATATACGGCCATAAAAAATTTCCACACAGCTTGATTTATTTGTTTCTCCAGATAAACAACTTATCACTTGGTCTATTTGTTAAAGATCAAGAAAATAAGAAAATGGTTTCTTTAAAAAAATATCATTTGAATTGTATCATTATGGAAAATGATATTCCCAAAACATCAAACTAATGAAAATGGGTGAAAATCCGAAATAATTTCATTTTTTACAATTAATCTCAAAACAAAACTGAATTCCTAAAATGATGAAATTTCATATATAATGAAACATTTGTGAGGATTAAATCATTAAAATATTGATAAAATATATTTAAAATATCAATGCTATCAATTCCCTCACACATTTCACTTGGTCTCCTGGATAAATGAGTATCAAAATCAAATAAATTCATATTCAAAACACAAACCAATGAGGTTCACCAATTAATCGCCAAGAATCAAACAATATAATGGCTCGTAAAAAAAGTTTCAAGTTCTTAATTTATTTCATTCATTCTATTTATACTTCTTTTATCCTCCCATTAACACAACACACCAACCTCACACACATTTCAGTCAACACACGAATATTGATTTTCAATAAAGATTATATCATCCAAACACATTAAATAATCATCATAAGATTGAAACTTTTCAACATATCCACCTAATGTGATCCAAAAAAATGTGATCATCATGAGGTCTTTTCGTGTTTGTTTTGTGGCTAAAGGTCGGTGGGTTTAAAATGTAAAATATTATGAGGCTAAATAAGGATAGTTTGGTTCTTTTTTAAATAAAAAATGCATGAATCTAATTTTTAGTCATGTGAGGTATCCTCCATACTCTCCTACAAAGAAAATAAGATTTTAGTATCCTGGATAATATCTTTTCCATCTCATTCTATCAATATTTTATAAAAAAAAGGGACATTTCTCTTTTTTCTTATTCAAATCTCTAGATTAGGCATAGCTTTCTTCAATTGAGATCTCTAGATGGGAACAAATTTTAGAAAAGTATTTTTATCATTAGTAACATCACTTTGTAATATGAATTTCTACCCAACACACCACCAAATAATGTATCACACCACAAGTCTTCTTCATCACACTTAAGTTCAACTAGATCATGCCTCCATACTTCTTAAGTAGGTTTGAAAGCATAAATGTCTGGTAATGTGGAAAATATAACAAGATATACATGAATACTAGGGGATCAAAAAAGATAAAATATACAAATAGGGACATAATAAAAAGCATAATCATGAAAATGGGGCTTCAAAATCTAAATAAACGCCTCAATAATTTCAATCACAATCACCTCATCCCTAAAATTTTAACAGAAATAGATAAAGTTATGGTTCAAAAAAACATGGATTGGTTTACTCAAGAAAATAGGTTAATGTGAATAAGAAGTCAAAATGGGTTTATAAGACTCATGGGAAGGGTAATTTCAATGATAATGATAGTGATATGCTGTGTGGGATTCAAAAATCAGAGCTTTGTTCATGAAATTTCCTAAAAAATGGAACTTGAAACAATTTCATTTTTAGCATTCATTTATGTTCATCTTCAATGGATCTATTGATTCACTCATTGACATGGTTTTAAAAAGTGAAAAATATCATCATTTAAGCTCACATGTTTTTTTCACAAGATTTTGAATAAAACAAACAAAATTTGAAAAAATGAGAAGAAAAGAAACAAACAAAAAATTTAATGAAAATCTAGAAAAAAATTGAAATGAAAACACACAAAATCCTAATCTACCCAGCATGTTCCTCCCCCAACACTTATTTTATGAAATTTATTCATTATGGAAAAAATTAATGTTAAAATTAAATTCAATAAATTAAATACATAATAAAAAATAAGTGAGAAGAAAAAACACAAAATGGATTCAATTATATTCAACTTCATGAATATGTATCTCCCCCCATATAGGATCTTGAACATTCTCTCTAAACAACTTCAACCTATGCCCATTGACCGTGAATGGTGTCATTTGTTCATGTTCTTTTATCTTGATAGCACCAAAAGGAAAAAACATGAGTCTCAATGATGGGACTAAACCATTTGGAATGAAATTTACCCAGGAACAACTTCAATATCACATCAAACAGAATCACTTTGCCTCTTTCCTTAATTTTTTTAGAACCATTCCCATCATGAAATGCATTATTTATTTCCTTGTGCAATCTAGAACTTTCTTGGGCATTATTTCTAATGTCATCCGTCTCCTGTAAAAAAAAATTCTTCTGCAGCAGAAAACAGATTCATGTTACATGTTTTAATAGCCCAAAAATATTTTTGTTCTAACTCAACTGCTAGGTGAAAATACTTTCTATAGAATAATATAAATGGTGACATGACAATTATGGTTTTTAATTCTATCATATAATCCTAGAGTTCATCATTAATTCTCAAACACCAATACTTTCTATTTGGGATTATATTTTTTTCCAGATTTTGTTTTGATTTATCTATTAGAAAACTCATACATTCAATTTGTTGGAGGGTGATAGTGTGTAGAGACTCTTTAATTAACTCCATATTTCTTCAAATTAATTCCAAAGTCCTATTACACAAGTTAGTACCTTTATCTATAATTAATAACTTTAGAAATCAAAACCATGAAAAAAATAACTTTTACAAACTTGGATATAGTTTTGGCACCATTTGCTCTTGTTGGAATTTCTTCTACCCACTTGGAGACATAACCAATAGAAATAAATATGTAAATATATTCAAAATAATTGAGAAAATTTCCCATGTAATCCATACCTCAAACATCAAATACATTACAAAATAAAATTAGTAGTTCGGGTATCTCATTATTTTTGGAAATGCTCCCTTAAAATTGACATTTTTATATTTTCTACAAAAAATTAAAAGTATCTAAAAAACTTGTGAGCCAATGAAATCTAGAATCCAGAATTTTTTAAGTAGTTATTTGAGGAAAAAAGTTCCCTCCAAAACTCAAAGTGTGACAAAAATCTAGGAAATATTGGAATTTAGAATTTGGAATTCATCTCATAATAATTTGATCACTACTATCATGCCACAAGTAAAGATCACCACAAATGTAATAATTTGAATCAATCACAAGTTTTGTACTTTTATGATTGTATAATAAGTGGAGAACAACATTATAATCCATATAATTCACAAGTTCAGAAAACCATGGTCTTTCAGTTTAATAAGCGTACAACTCCTCATCTCGAATGGTTTGTTTAACTACTGGACATATCTGAAGTTTCCCATTCAAAATAGATGTTATCATACTAAAATGATCAGAAAACATTTTCTCACTTCCTTTCTTGTACATTATTTCAACATAAAACTCTTGAAATATCAAGATCCATCTCAAAAGTCATGGTTTCTCATCATGTTCCTTCTCAGTTTTTGTGTCATTTGATTGAGCCTGATCTAAAGTTCTAGAGGCATAGGAAATCACAATATACTTCATTTCTATCCTTTGACTTGAAACTTACCTAAGAGATGAGTCATATGCATCAGTCATAATTTCAAAGGTATAGTCCCATTTAGGAGGATGAACAAAGTGATGGGTTATCAGTTTTGGTTTCAAATTCCCAAAGGAATATTTATAATTCTCATTAAAGAAAAATATGGTGTCTTTTTGGATCAATCTATATAATGGAAGAGAAACCTTACTAAAATCCTTAATGAATATCTTATAAAAACCTGTATGACCAAGGAAAGATATTACATTTTTAACTATTTTTTGTTATGCAAATGAATAAATGACATCAAATTTGGATTTATCAACTTGAATTCCATACAAAGACACAGCATGGACAAGAACAATTCCCTTACCCACCATGAAATGGAATTTTTCATAATTAAGAACAAGATTTGTATCAATGCAAGTTTCAAGAACATGATTCAAACATACATGTATTTTCAATAAATTAAAAGAAAATTCTCATTTTACACCATTGAAATGTTCTAGGATTATTACACAAATCGAAGGGAATCCTCCTATAAGAAATAGTTCCAAAGGTGTATGTGAAAGTGTTTTTCTCTTGATCATTTGGTGTAATGTGAATTTGGAAATAACCATAGAATCCATCAAGAAAACAATAATGGGTTTTCCTAGCCAATTATTCAATGACCTGATTAATGAATGTTAATGGGAAGTGTCATTTCCTTGTTGAAAAATTGATCTTCTTTTAATCAAGGCACATTCAATATTTATTTGGAATCCTAATAGGAACCATCTCTCCAAATTCATTCCATGAGATTGTAAATCTATATTTTATTGAGAAAAACTTGGATTGAACTCACCCATTGACTATAAGAGATAGGAAAAAATAATTCCAGTAGCCAACAGGTTGGCGAGTTCCTTCTTGACCACATCTAAGAGTTTTGGATTCAATCTCCTTTGAAATTATCTCTTTGGTTTAGAATTTTCCTCCATGAAAATACTATGCATGACAATTAAGGGATAAAATCTAGTTAAGTCAGATAAATTCCATCCAATATCTTTCTTGTGGGTTTTGAGGAATCCTAGAAGTTGGTTCTCTTAGTCTATTTATAGATCTTTTGAAATGATAATAGGGAATTTTTCATTTTCACCTAAGAAATAATATTTGAGATTCTTAGAAAGTGGTTTCAACTCTAACTCAATTGGGGTATTTTCATTGAACATGTAACATTTCTCACATGTGTGGTTGTTCGGTGTAGCTCAAGATATCAAAGTACATTCACTATGAAGATCAATCTCTATGTTTTTAAGATTTTTTTAAAGTGGAAAATCATAATCTTCTCCAGGGATCCGACTAGAAGATCAAAGGATTTACAAAAAGATATATTCATCAATTCTAATATCAATAGACTCTAGTAAATTAGTCTTAACATTAAGGGATTTATTTTCCCTATCTTATTGATCACATTCAGCAAAAATAAAATTTCTATAATTGAAATCCACAATTGGTTTTTCATCAAAAGAAAAATAGGGGAACATCTCAGTGGAAATCCAATCAATCAGGTTCACATGGGGGGGATGAATGATCCCCAACTAGGTCTTTCATAGAATAAAAAATATTGAAATTAACAAAAAATTCTCCAAAATTCAGTGAAAGTGTTCCCTTGTGAACATTGATAACTGATTTTGTACTTTTCAAGAATGATGTCCCTAGAATTAGAAGTGCATGGGTACTAAACCAATCATCTTCCATATCCAATACATAAAACTCCATTGTAAAAATCATGTATCTCACAAAAATGAGAAAAACCTCTATAACTCCAATAGACTTGGTAGTACTTTGGTTAACAAGTTGAATGATAATTCTAAAGGGTTTCAGTTCTCTAACATGATGAGATAGGTGAACAAAATGTGGCATAACATTTATGGAGGCCCCTAAATCAATCATAAAATCATTGAATTCACATTTATCAATGGTGAATGGAATGGTAAAGGTTCTTATGTCATAACATTTTATAGAAAAAGTATGCAGAATCCTGGATGAATCATTCCTCACTAAGATTACAATTTCACCTCCTTTGAATTTCCTCTTGTTGGTACACATTTCTTTCAGAAACATTTCATACCTTATAATTTTTTCACAAAATCAGTAAAGTTTTGTTGACATGATCTTTTTTAAATGTATTCAAAAACTCTTTATCCAACTCTTTTTTAGAGCTCAACTTCATCGGTGCTTCACTCCTAGGATAAGGGAGGTGTGGTTTGAATTTATTTGGGTTATTCTGAGCACTACTTTGAGAAACAAAAGGATCATACATCCTCTTCCAATCCAACTCTTATTTTAACAAAAATTTATTCTCTTGAAATTGTATTTCCCTTTAAAGAACATCTATAATTTCCAACATTTCCATTAGTGGTTGGATTCTCATTAGTATTTTCAAAAACAGACTATGGTTTCTCAATTTGAGGGTTATTCAATCTTTTTTCACTCCTAAGTTCAATTTCACTCACATTTTCCAAACCTATATCTCACATATTTACTTGAGGCTATGAGGGAAACCCTCCACTAATTTGATTTTTTATGAAACTAAGATCATAGTAAAGTTGATCCATTTGAGTCCTCTGGGTATTCGGCATTTCATATTCTTAATCATGTGTGTCATTTCCTCCTGTTGTTTCATTATTACTTCTGTAATGTTGTTCTCTGAATTTTGAGTGGGAGGGGTGGGCTAAAAGTTTCTTCCCAAATGATCATTGGATTTATTGATGAAATATATTTGTTGTGAATTGATTTATTGTCCTTGGAAAAAGATTTTAGGTTTTTCAGGATATTGAAATTATTCATTAGTGTGGTTGTTCCATCCTTGATTAAAATTTGATTTTTTTAAATGGATTTTGTTAGTTTGATTGAATGGGTTTTCCAGGATAACGACATTGTATTTCTCAGAAATTTCTTACTGTAGGATCAAAATAGTATATGTATATGATCAATTAAAAAATAAGGGTAAATAGTAAGTTTAAAAACATTTGTTTTAACTATATAAAAAACTATGTTTAACAAAGTTAAACAATGTAAATTCGCAATCCCTAAAATTTTTCTATGAGACAAACGTTCATAGGTTCCAGAAATATGGTTCCGTGAATTAAACATACAGAAGGTTTAATTAGGAAAATATTATACCATAAAGCATATAGAATCTTACTTATCAGAGTAAATTAAAGTATAAGAGAGTATAAAAAGGTTATACTTTCTTCCTTTATCAAAATACAATAGAAATAAAACTTGAAACAAAACAAGTAACAAGTAAGAATTTTGTTCACCCAAAGAGTATGGTATCCAACTACCTTGAATAAAGGTCTCTTGGTTTATACTTTCAAGAAAGTCTATCTTACCCACACCATAATAAGGCCTTGATAGGAATATTGGAATTTGTCTTGTAAACCCCACAATTCCTCGATCTTTAAGTAAGTCTACACCTCTATCTTCTTATCCCTAGAAGTCCTTTAACTTTAAGGTAGTCGACACATCTGTCTTAATATCCCTGGAAGCCCTTGATTGTACTCAGCAATAATCAGAGTCACACAAAGCAAGCTGAACAAGGTGTTCAGAATGCACAAATCATGATAGTCTCTCTCTATTGAAATCACTTTACATAATGTGATCTCTATATTGATGGAATAGTTATGAGCTCGTCCAAATAAGCTCCTATATAGGCAAAACATCAACGATTGTATCCCTCCTCAAACGGTAATATTTGTACTTAAATTTCATAGGGAACTATACACATGTCACTCAAACAATGGTTAGTTAGAAACATATTGTACGACATCATTTCATAATAATAACATGTGTAAGGAAAATGTAGTTTCTTAACCAAATCTGAATTTCTGGATTCTATGGAAAAATAGAATTTGTAATATAATCATATAAACAATTGCATTCTATAAAACATGGATATTTGAATTCAAATTTTTAAAGAGTTTTGAATCTAAATTCAGTAGATTATGGAGTCTGAATTCCAATGAATTAGGAATCTAAATTATGAGGAATTTGGAGTCTGAATTAGAAGGAATTCAGAGTCTGAATTCTGAGGAATTCAGAGTCTGAATTTTGTGTAATTCAGAATCATAATTTTGAGGAATTCAGACTGTGAATTCCAAAAAAAATCAGCATCTGAATTATGAGGAATTCTGAGTTCGAATTTGGAGGAATTCAGAGTTTGAATTTTAGTGAATTTGGAGTCTGGATTTCAAATAATTCAAAATCTGAATTTTAGAAAATTAGGAGTCTAAATTTTTTAGAATTCATAATCTGAATACCAGGGAATTCAGAATCTGAATTTCAAAGAATTTGGAATCTAAAAACAGAAGACAATATATCCAAGGAACTATAAGATTCCCAAGTTTTAGATATGGATCCATATTTTTGACTTAGTAATAAAAATATTTTTGTTTTTAGAGATTGTAAAATGAGACAATGAAAAAAAATGTAAGTATACAATTTTCCTTAAGAAAATAATCCATAGGGAAAAATAATTTACCTTATGATAAACTGTTTTTGATTTTCAAAACATAGTGGAATGGAAACTTTATAAGTAAACCTTATTGACTCAACAATATCCCCCTTTTTGGAAATCACAAATAGCCTTTCTAAAAATAATATAAGGACTATGAATTTTCTTAATGAAAATTAAAATAAAAACTTATCTCTCTTTCCTCATGAGTCATGATGAATATGACTAACTCCCCCCTAGGTTTTGAAATCCATAACGATCGTATTCTTGACTTCTTTAATGATATTTTACTTATTCTTTCATTTGAATGTATTCTTTGAGACCCCCATAGTTAAACTCCCCCTTACATAGGGAATTATCTTCATTATACTTAGTATTCTTTTTATCATTCCCCCCCCCCTTGTGATTTTACAAAATAAATAGAGAGAATAGAAAAAATATGGTCCTGAAAGATTATAACTATACAATAAAACAAATGAAGAACAACCAAATTTTCATTAATATTGTAAGAATTGGTATAGGAAAAGAAATAAAACAAAAGACCATCATTGAAAGGAAAAATATTCATCCTTATTTTTCTATATTTATGATCTTCTTCATGATAGTCTTCATATTCTTAAGCTCCTTAAGATCTTCCTCAATCCTTTTGAGCAGCTGTTTCTGGTCCTGATTTTTATTTTCCAGAGCCTTGATCTTTTCATCATGAGACTTAAGGATTTTTGTCTGAGACTTCAAAATCTCTTCTTGATGGCTGAAATTTTCCTCAGACTCTATTTTGAGATCCATTTTCCCTCCTCAAATTCAAAGCAACTGAATTTAGCTTCCCATTCAGATATTTTTCAACCTTCTTTTGGGAAACTTTCTCTAGATTCATCTTTTCTATAAAACTTTTTGTAAGATAATTCATCCTCTCATATGCTCAATCAAAATAATCCTTTACTAAGTCCTAAAATTCATCTAAATTCTCAGATATTCAATGTTTTTCTTGGACCACATTGTAATTTTCTTTGTAAGATATCCTTTGATAATCATAACCAATATAAAAGGTTTTAAAATCAGCCTCAATCTTGATAAATTTTTTCATGAGTATGCTTACGCATATTTTCTTCTACTTAAAGGTGTGTTTAAGCAGCTAACACCTTGATTCAATAATCTGAAATAGGGGTATGGTGTCTACCAATTCCTTTAGAGCCTACACAACAATGTCATGACACATGGACGATGATTTGGAATCGGATTGCCTTGTAGGTGAATATTCTTTTTCTAACTCTACAACCTTCCTCTTGGATGATCCAACAACATCCTTTTTAAGCATTATAGATTTCTTAGGGGTCTCAAAAAACATCTATTTTCATTTTTATTATTTTGATATAGTCTCTACAGGCTTTGGAGATTCATTCTCACTATCTGAGACTTGAACAATTTTATCTTCATCAACCTTTTCCTTCATAGTGTCTACCTTAAGATCATCAGGTAGAATAAATTCTTGATTGCTACTTTCATCATCAGATGGTTTATTAAAATCTTCTGGACCCTCATCCACTTTTTCTTGAGAAACAATTTTAGTTTATTTATCTTGGGAAGTCTGGATCGATAGATTTTCAGAAGGGATTTTATTCTCATTATATTCTTCTACTTTTCTTATCACATCATCACTCTCATATCCTTATTCCTATTTTTCTTCTTTTATTACATTTTTTTGGAATATATCTTGTTCTAAATAGGGTTGCAAAATTAAGACTTTATTTCACGGAGTCACTGATACTAGTTCTTTGAGAAATAATTCTGGTAACTGAATTTGTTCAGAGGCTTTCTCAGTATCCTTGAGATGAGCCTGAACTATTTCTACAACTTAATTTTCAATTCTTATGCCTCATCAAGATTTAGGACAAATATAATATCTCGTTCCATCTTATTCTACTTCTCTTCCCTCCACTTAGCTAACACTTTACCATGAAAATATTTTTGCTTCTTTGTCTTTGGGAGTACTGACTGGGTTTCCTGAACTATAGGTTTTTCAATGACTACAAATTCCTTCTGATTTGTCTCCTTTGGTTCTTTCTAGAAATTCTATTAATTTAAATTTCATATCTAAGGATTCAATCTCACTTTTTGATAATTCATAAAATTCTCCAGATAAACTATTGAAACCAACTTTCAACCTCCTCAAAGTATCATCACTCAGTAGAAAAATATTGAATGTTCTTTGCATAGAACTACAAGTTATATTTAATGAATCTAAGTATAGGACAATGGTATTATATAGAATTTTCTGATACAAGATAATTTTAAATTTTAATTTCCATTCTTGATATTATTAATTATCAACAGGATGTACTTCACCAAATTTATCTTCATCAAGTTCAAAAGAAAATCCAGAATGAAGATATCACTTTTCATTAAGGAGTCCTTGTCCCATATTTTTAGAATTATAAAACCCTATACCCATAACTATAACATCATCAAATTTGAGTAGAGATTGTTTATCTTTGGGTTTTTCACGTCTTTGAGTCTAAGATACTATTTTGCCTTATCCTTCTCAAAGATTCTTGATTCATCTGGTAGCCTGTGGGTGCAGAAAATGGATTCCCCTTCATATAGAATTCCAATAATACTTACAACCATACTAAATTAAATGGAATATGTTTTCCCATAACTCTTGAATGAAAACATATCTCTCCAACATTAATTATAAAAACATACAATCTCATAAAACACAATAAGCAATTACGGATAAACCGGATCATGTCCTATTGGTTTGGCTACACACAAGATTTCCCATCCATTCAGTATAATATTTTTGCTTAATGAGATAATTATAATTATCAAAGAACCTATGATCTACTAACATTTCTCTGTAAATTTTCCATTATGATATTTTCTCAACTGAATACATTTTCTTCTAAGGAAAGGCTTCTAAAGACATTTGTAATCTAAGAAAACTCAAAAATTTGGAATGACCCTTTTCAAGAGTGGAAGAGCTTTAGAACAAAATTTCTTGAAAAATGATGTGGGAAAAGGAATAGGAAAACCTTTATATAGTCTTTTAAGTGATAGTTCATGTACCAAAATTGATCCAACGGTTGAAACAAGAAAGATTTTATCTGATGGTTGATATGACAGACGACGAAGGATTTGGTTGGTTTCGATCTTTTGATGTTTTTAATGTAAAAATTTAAATTTAAGAAAATTGAATCCCAAAAAAATATTAAAATAATATTAAAATACCAACAATAAAAAAATTCAATTATGATAACCTAAGTAATAAAACATACCTTCTAGATTGATAAGAAACTATCTTTAAAGTAAAATATTCTGCTTAAGAAATTTTAGATTCAGGAAATTTTTATTAAAGAAGAGAGATTTTGGGTTCTGAAATTTTCATTCTAGAAAAAAAATGTTTAAAAAAATTGTTAAGGAAAAAAATTCGTGAAAAAATATTTAAAAAAATGGTTATCACAAAAATATACTCCCCTTGTGAAAATAAGTTTCTTAATGTAAGAAGATAGGTTTCAATGAAAAATTAATATGGAAGATTACCTTATGTTTATCATTCCTACCATTTGTTTAATGTATTTAAATATATCGAAGGGTAAATATTTTGTGAAAAATATCAGCAATTTGATCTTATATTCCAAAAAATAAAAGAATGATATCTCTTTTAATTGTGGGATCACTAAGAAAGTAATGCCTAATATATATGTGTTTTTCACGAGAGTTATGTGTAGGTTTTTTTCTTAAGGAAATGGCGCTAGTGTTATCATACAATATCTATTTTTTTGTAAAACTCATTCCATAGTCTGTGAGTATGTGTTGCATCCACAACACTTTTCCACAACAACTTCTAACTGATACATATTCAGCACCAGCAGTGTAAAGTGCTACTGAGTGTTTCTTCATACATAACCAAGAAACTAATGGATATCCTATTAAATGAAAAGTTCTAGATGTACTTTTTCTATTAATTCTACATGCACCAAAATTAGCATCCAAATATCTTTTTTAAACAAAATCATTTCCAAAAGTGTAAAAATTTCAAAATCCATGGTTCCCTTTAAATAGCGAAAAATTATTTTCACTTCTTTTAAATGATATTACCTTGGATTAGATTGATATCTTGAACATAAGAATACTAAAAACATTAATTCTAGACAACTATCTTTCAAGTATATTAATCTTCTTATCATACCTCTAAATGATGTTTGATCTACTGGTTTCCCAGTTTCATCAAGATCAAGTTAATTTGAGGTACCGATAGGAGTTCTTATACTTTTAGTGTTGTCATATACATACATTTTATGAATACATTTAATATACTTATATTGTGATATAAAAGTTTCTTATGGTTTTAGAGAACTTTGAAAACCTAGGAAAAATGATAACTCACCCATCATACTCATTTCAAACTCATATTTAATTAGATTCACAAAACAATCAGTTAAATATTGCTGAGTTGAACCAAATATACTATCCTAAACATAAATTTTAACAACCAAAACATTTTTCTTATCCTTATATATAAAAAGAGTTGAATGAGCAGTTACCTTAACAAAATTGTTTTGTAACCAAAATATTGTAAGTTTATCATACTGGGCTTTAGGGGATAGATTAAGTCCATATGAAGCTTTGGTATGTTTTAAAACATGCTCAAGGTGTTTTGTGTCTTCAAAACCATATTTTTGTTTAACATAAACTTCCTCTTTAACATATCTATTAAGTAAAACACACTTTATATCTATTCGAAAAATTTTGAAATTAAAGAATTCTGCAAAGGAAAGGAAAATGTGAATAGATTCAAGTATAACTATTAGAGTACAAGTTTAATTATAGTCAATTACCTCTTATTGATTATAGCCTTTAGAAACTAATCTAGGTTTATTTATTACTATGATTCCATTTTCATCACACTTATTTCTGAAGTCCCAATTTACTCCAATTATAGAATTTTACATAGGTCTTTCAACCAAGGTCTAGACTTTGTTCCTTTAGAATTCATTTAGCTCATCTTGCATGGATTTAATCAAATCATAATCACTTAAAGCTTCATCAGTGCTTTTGGTTCTAACTGGTAAAGGAATTTTTGATGTTCTACTTAATTGCTTATGAAACATCTTGTCCTTAGAGGTTTATTTACAGCACCAATGATACTATCATTGGGATAATTTTTAAGAAACAACTGATTTGGGTTTTTTAAAACATGTTTATTAACATATTGTTGGAAATATTCTTGGGTAAATGCTTCCGAAATATTTTCTTGGGAATTTTTCTTGTTAGAAAAATCTTCTATCAAAGGGTGATAATATGTTTTAGAAATTACATATGAAGGTGTAGGTTGGGGTTGTTTTAAAAAAAAATATTTGTTTCATCGAATTTAACATGCACTATTTTTTCAATAGTAAAAGATTTTCTTAAACCCTGTAAGCCATAGAAGTAGTGGAGTAGCCTAGAAAATTCCTTCATCGTATTTGGGTTTAAATTTATTTAAGTTATCATTAGTATTCAAGAAGAATACTTTGCAACCAAATTCTTTAAAGTAATAAAGTCTAGGTTTTCTACCGGTCCACAATTCATAAGGTTCTTATTAAGAAAAGTTCTAATTAAAACTTGATTTATAATATAAATAGAAGTTCTAATAGCATCATCCCAAAAGTTTTTAGCAATATAATATTCACTCAACAAGGTTATATTTATCCCTCAAAGAATTAGATTTCTACTTTCAATAACACCATTCTGTTGAGGAGTTCTTGAAGCTCAGAAGTTATGAGTAATTCCTTTCTTGCTACAAAAAGATTCAAAATAATAATTTTGAAATTATCCTCCATGATCACTATGAATATTTATCAAATGAATGTTTTTCACATTTTTAACTTGGTATCTAAATGTTTTGAAATAATAAAATTATCCAGATTTATTTTCTAGAAAATAGACACATGTAAATATAGTGTAATCATCAACTATAAAAAATACAAAAAAAATTACTCCAATACATCCAGTTTGGGTTGGTCCAAAGATATCCATATACACTAACTGTAATGCATCAGATGTTGAGATTCATGAATTGATTTAAAACTGGATTTATGTCGCTTTATATATTGAAAAGGATCACAAAATTTTGAAGAATTAAATCAATGCTCTAGTATATCCTTAAAAAGTCTTTTCTTTGAGAGTTTGAATAGGTTCTTAAGGTTATTGTATCCAAACCTTCTATAACATAACCATGATTGATCTTCTATTGCACTAAGGGAAGGTAGATCTTGGTTCACAATGTCTTTGATGTTTAGTGTGTATAAATTATCTTACCTATGAGTAGAAAGAATAAACTCTTCCTTTGTATGGTTTACTAAAAATTTATCATTCCTAGAATTCATAAGGTAACCTTAATAAAACTATTCTCTTATGCTAATAAGGTTGTTCTTAAGACCATTAAAAAATAAAACATTTGAAATTAATGTTTTTCCAAGAAGAACAATGTTACATATCCCAAAACTTTCTCCCTGAGAATTATCTCTGAAAGTTACTTTCCTTCCTTTCATCTTGATAATATTTTCAAAGAAGTTTTTTTACCAATCATATGCTAATAATATCCTCTATCCATGTACCATGTATTTCTATTGGTATTTTCTTTATTTACCTAATAATAAAAGAGTTATACTTTCAGAATCCAAACATTTGTGGATCTAGATATTTCAGAAAGTAAAATTTTAGGAATTCATATTTTCATAGAAAAATAAGCTCTATAAAATCCAAAATATTGAGTTTTGTATAAAGAATAATTTTTCTCCAAATTTCCACCACACTGAAATTTGGTGAAAATGGATCACTTTGGGGAACAAAATAATTGTTACTAAAAACAAGTTTCGAATGAGTATAACCAAATCCACAATGATTCCTTAAAGGACAAATTTGGGAATACATCTTGTTAAGGGTTTCCTTTCCAAAGGTAAATTTTAAAAGGCATTTCATTAAGGAAAATATGTTTGATGTTAGTTTAATAACCAGGTTTTTATCTTCAAGGTTATTAGTTTTATAACTAGGGTTAGCATCTAAAATTTTTTTCTTGGAAATTACATATTCAAGATCCTTATAATGTTTATCCTTCTCAAAAATAACTTCCTTATGGGTTTTAGAGATGCTTCCAAAGTCAAAAGTTTTCTAATCAATATCTTTAGAAACAACTTATACTTATTTAGTTAAAATATAAATTCTTGAATTTTCCTCAACTAACTTCTTTTTTATCTTTCAATTTTCATTTTCAAGATGTTTGGAAAACCCAAACACTTCATCATAATAAGGTAAAGATTTATCATAATCAGAAGAAGATTCTTTATCTAAAGACATAAAATATTTATCATCAGTATAATTTTCATTTAGTGATGCATTAGTAATAGATTGTTCATTATCTACCTTGGCAATTAGACAATGATTTTCAATGGGTAGTTTGTATAGTAAACTAATATTATTTTTGCTAGAAGATTCATACTCTGTGGATTCATTAGATGAGTCACCACCACTCGCACTCCATGTATCATTAGCCTTTAAGGATTTCTTAGACTTATACTTGAAAAACTTTTTTCTATATCTCTCGGAATGCTTTTCTATTCTTTATTTTCTCTTCAGCATAGGAAAATCTGTCCTAATGTGTCTGGCCCTTTTATATTCCCAACAGGTTACTTTAGAATATTTCTTGTCCTTTATTTATATCTTATTATATCTATTCTGAAAGTCTTTCTTTCAAAATATCTTGTTCATCCTTCAAGGAAGATTATCTAACTCATTTTCAAAATGTTCACTTTCACTAGAATCAGATTGAATAATGAATTTCTTTCACTTAGATATTGTAACCCTTTCCGGAGTCTTAGATTTAGTAGTAGTAAATGCTACACTTCTAATGCCAATTTTTTTATTCATATATGCATCTCTTTTCATTCTTATCTCATTTTTAAGAATAGTTCCAAATAGATCATCAAGAGAAATATGAGTAACTTCTCTATTTTCATTAATGGCTATTCTTTTTTATTAACACTCATTTGGATTAATATCAATTATTTTGTCCTTTAGAGATTCATCATCAACAGCTTTCTGTCTCATAGATTGAAGACTGTGTATGATAGTCATAAATCATTGTTTCACATTACAAAGAGGGTCTCTATAAGAAAATAGAAATCCATGATATTCGGCTCTCAACATAGCTCTTCTAGTCTATATCACTTTTGAAGTCCCAAAGTGAGTAACATCAGGTTTCTTCTAGATGCAGTTGGTAGCTTCACAAGAAGATATTTGACAGTATATATTCCTTGTTATAGAACACAACAAAATATTGCATACCTTATAATTTAGTTTATATTCTGAATTTTCTTGGTTAGTGATGTTTTTGACTTCCTTATCTGGAATTTTCTAATCACTAGTGAGCATAAAATATTTTCTACTCCATTGTTAATTCCAAAGGTCTTCATTCTATCTCTCCGATACTCATAATCATTACCATAAAAAATAGGTGGTACGGTAGGATTGAGATTATCAATGAAACCAACATTTCTTCAGGCCATTCTATAAGAAAATAACTTTTCCACAAAAATTTTTAAATAGAAAAAGTTTATAAACAAAGATAAAAATCTTTAAGTAGAACCTAAATAGAAAAATTATGCAAGAAAATGAAAAATTAGTAATAAAAATTATATGTGAGTATAAGTATTTCAGATACATCCTCTAATAAAAATTTTAGGATCAAAATAGTATATGTTGATGCTCAACTACAAGAGGGGTGAATTTTATGTTTAAAAACATTCATTTTTAACCTTAAGGAAAACTATGTTTAGCAAAGTTAAACAAGGTAAATTCAAAATACCTAAAATATTTCTATGGGAAAAACTTTCTTAGGATCTGAAATATCGTTCCAAAAATGAAACTTAATAAAAGTTTTCTTAGAAAAAGTTTCTACCTTAAAGCATATAGAATCTTATATATCAGTGTAAATAAATTTATAATAAGGTATAATAAGTTTATACTTTCTTCCTTTATCAAAATACAGCGAAAATAAAACTTGAAAAAAACAAGTAACAATTAAGATGTATTTTCACCCAAAGAGTAGGTATTGAGCAACCTTGAATAAAGTTCTCTTGATTTATACCTTCAAGAAAGTCTCTCTTACCCACCCCAAGGTAAGCCCTAGATATGAATATCAAAATCTGTCTTGATATCCCCACAAGCCCTAGATCTTTAAGGTAGTCGGAAGCATTATATTCATATCCCCAAAATTCCTTGAACTTTAAGGTAGGCAACACCTCTATCTTCCTATACCTAGAAGCCCTTGATAGTACTTGGAAAAAATCATAGTTGCACAAAGAAAGACGAATAAGGTGTTCATAATGCATAAAGAATGAGAGTTTCTCTATCTCTATAGAAATCACTTCACATCATATAATCTCTAGATTGATGGAACTTTTATGATCTCATTCAAATGAGATCCTATTTATAGGCAAAACATCAACAGTCAGATCCCTCCTCCAATGGTTATATTTTTCCTTAAATTTTAAAGGGACATGTACACATCTCACTAAACCAATGGTTATTTAGAAACAAATTGTATGACATCATTTCATAATAATAAGTTGTGTAAGGAAAATGAAGTTTCTTAAGAAAATATGAACTTCTGGAGTCCAAGGGAAAATTGAATTCAAAATGTAATCATATAAAAAATTGGTTTCTATAAACATGGATGTTTTTATTTTATTTTCAAAGAGTTCATAATCAGAATTATATAGATTATGGAGTCTGAATTCCAATAAATTCAGAATTTGAATTTTGAGGAATTCAGAGTCAAAATTTTGAGTAATTTAGAGTCTGAATTTTGAGGAATTCGGAGTTTTAAATCTGTGGATTTAGGACTCACAATTCTGAGGAATTCAGAGTCTGAATTATAAGGAATTATGAGTCTGAATTATAAGAAATTTGGATTCTGAATTTCATATAATTGAGAGTCTGAATTTTAGAGAATTCAGAATCTGAATTTCAGAGAATTCAGAGTCTGAATTTCAAAGAATTCAGAATCCTAATTTCAGAGAATTTAAATTCTCAATTTCAGAGAATTCAAAATATAAAAATAGAAGACTCTATATCCAAGGAACTATAAGTCTATATGTTTTTAGATATAAATCTTAATTTACAAATTATTAATAAAAAGAGATTCATTTTGAGAGATTTTAAAATGGAAGAATGAAAATAATGGTAAGGTTAAAATTTTTCTTAGAGAAGGGAAAATTTCCTAAATAAAATAATCCTTAGGGAAAATTAATTTACCTTAAGATAATTTGTTTAATATTTTCAAAACATAGAGAAATGGAAAAGTCATAAGGAAACCTTATTGACTCAACACTTTCATTTGTGGGAATTGGTCGTTGAAATTTTCATTGGAAGAATTAATTTCTTAGTGGACTTGTATTTTAAATATTGCTTAATGTTTGGGTGTTCTTGGTGGGTTGTGGAACAAAGTCATCAACCACACCATGGTGGTACGATCAGACATTTGACATGAAATGATGCTTTTTTTAGGACTAGTAGTGGGGAACTCTTGGTAATATTTCACATAGAGAATGACTCTTATTCCAAATTTTTTATCATTTTGGTCCTTTTTTGTAGTTAATTTCCTAGCAGCAGTTGGTGTTTTTTCAACTAAATACCTTGTTTTTGTAGCATAAATCATGCTCCTATCAGAAAGAAAAAATCAGTCATAACAATATTAAATAAAAAAATTTCATTGATTTGATGGTGTGGGAAACTAAAACAGATTCTTTTGAATCCCTCCCAGTACTCATGCAATATTTCACCATGAGTTTTTCTAATTCCTCAAATATTTTTTCTAAAGGAAGAAACTCTAAAAGAAAGGGAAAAATATTTAAGAAATGTTTCTTCAAATCATTCCAATATCTAATAAAAGTATAATGTGAATAAAAAAAAATTCTTTGGAAACTCCTTCTAACAAAAAAATAAATGACCTCCATTTCATTTTTTTTACATCAAATCCATGAGGCTTCATGTTGAGACAAATATAACTAAATTCCTAAAGGTGAATATCTGGATATTCACTATGAAAAACACTAAATTTTGGAAGTTGGTGGATTAAAACAGATTTAAAGTTCAAACCCAGCAGGTGTATCAGGATATTCATCTGGGTTTTCTTTATTTTCATCATAAGATAAATCCAATTATTTCAATGTTCTATTTTTAGACCTTGGAATTTCAGTTCCAACCAGGTTCTTTTTAAATGTGTTTGTGTAAGATTCAAAACATGGGACAACATGATTTCTGGTAGCTCTAACCCTAGAGTGAAATGTTCTATCTATTTCAAAATCCAATGTGAGCAAATTTGGTTCAGAATATCGGTTCATGAAGAAATTATTACCAAAAAAATAAACTCAAAATACCTCCCTAGAAATGGAACAAGTAGATGTGATTATTATTTTTCATGAAATCCTTAATCAATAATTTTATCTCCAAAAAAAATACAATATAGCAGTCCTCAGATTGTCTCACAAGGAGGTTGCAATTGGATTTGTAAAACTGTCATTTTGGTTTTGTATGTTTTCACAAGAATAGAAATTTGGGTACTTGATTGATAACTCCAGAACAGAATATGAATATAAAATAAAGTTCAAGAAAATTTATGAACAAAAAATAAAATTTATAGGAAATAAAATATGTTTGAACCCATAATAAAAACAGTAGTTACGGATATTCTTTAACCTCCCAGACACTCCCCTCTTCCTTGTTTAAAATTATTTTCCAAATGAATCTCTCAATTCCTACCCAAAAAACTATAAATAAATACATTATTTTACAAGGATTTCATATCAAAACCTCAATATAATTGTTCCTCCTCCTATAGAAGTGATCCAATTACTTGAATACCAACAAACAATCGAACCTAATATAAATCACTATACTCAACGACAAGACCTTGTCAAAGAAATTAAAATAGTGAACTTGACTATTTTACTTCATATATTGAGAAACGATCCAAAAAATTAATTTGAAAATTTATTCGAGAATTTAAACAACAACTTTCATCCAAGAAATATAATTTCAATAGAGATTCAATAGAGATTACACGTGAAGATCTAAACTCAGAAGGGGGTGTTCGTCGGTTGTCATTATCCGTAACCACTTGGTTCTTAGTCTCGCATCACATGAGAAGCCCACATAATCTCCATTCCATCATGATTTCACACAATCTTCCTCAATGTCTCTATATTCAACCTCACCTTACCTCTATCAAGCCAACCTACCATTGAAATGAATGAAGAAATGGGAATACAAAGGGGAGGAGGGATGAAAATTTTATTGTCTAGATTCATTCCGTCTGAAGTTGGTTCCTTTTTCTCCCCAATCCCAGCCATATAAAAGTTTTAAAGCATATAAAGAGTTATTATAAATTATAACCAATTTTGATCCTAATGTTTTCTCCAATTTGGACATGTTTTTTAAAGGTTATGAATTAATTACTCAACATCTCTTTCTCTACTTGAGGAGACTCTTCATCTTCCACTATTTTGACACACACACATAATTCCGTAATAATTGATGATGGCCTTGAAACCCGTTATTCATGTGTGTATAAGAGAAATCTAGAATTAACAATTGGAATAAATGACTTTATACACCTTTAGAAAGAGTTATTTTCCTTGGAATAAGTCGGGATTCACACAGCGAACCATAAAAACATTCCACTAAGACTGATTTATTTGGGTCGTCACATGGTTGATTTAGCACTTGGTCTAGTTGACAAAAATGAATAACATGAGTAAATAGTTCCTCAAAAAAATAATCATTATTATTGGATAATTAAGGATGAAGAAATTTTCAAAATATCAAACTAATGAAAAATTGTTAAAAATACAGAATTATGGAATTTTTTACAATTTGTCACAAAACACAACAATATTTCAAAAATGATGCAATTTCACATACAATGATAGATTTGTGAGGATTAAATCATTGAAATTTAGGTAAAATATATTCAAAATATCAGCCCAACCAATTCCACCATAAATAGATCTTGGGTTCCTAGACAAGTGTGCATCAAAATCAAATAAATGCATATTCAAAACACAAACCAATGAGGTTCACCAATTAATCACCAAGAATAAAAATATATAATGCCTTATCAAAAAAATGTTTCAAGTTCTCAATTTAGTTTATTCAAACCATTTCCACTTCTTTTCTCCTCCCATTAACACAATACACCTACCACACAAAACATTTCTCTCAACACAGAAATATTAATTTTCAACAACTTTTCTCATCCAAACACATGTAAGAATCATCATAGGCTTAAAATATTTCTACATATTCACCTAATTTGAGCCAAGAAAATTTGATAGTTATGATGAATTTTCATGTTTGTTCTACAGATAAAAGTTTGTGGGTTTAAAATGTCAAAAATTTTAAAGCCGAATTAAGAGAATTTGGCTCTTTTTGAGGAAAAAAATGCAAGAATCTAATTTTCACTCAGGCGTGGTATCCTCCTTACTCTCCTTCAAATAATATCATATTTTAGCATCTCTAAGAATATCTTTTAAATCTCATTGCATCAATATTTCATTAGAAAAGTGTCATTTCTTATCTTCTTTTTTCGAAATCTCCAGATTGGGCACATCTTTCTTCTATTGAGAGCTCCAAAGAGGCACAACTCTATTTCAATTGAGATCTATATATGGGAGCAACTCTCATAAAAGTATTATTATCTTCAATAACATCACATTATAATAGAATTTTTCATGTAAATAACCGCCAAATTATGTAGCATTCCATAGGTCATCTCCCCCCACACTTAAGTTCAACTACATCATGAATTTATACTTCAAAAAAATGTTGTAAAGGGAAAATGGCTTGTAATGAAACTAACCTAATAGAATATACAAGGATACTAAGGGCTCAAGAAAGATAAAATTTTCAAGTAATTCCATAATAAAAAGGATAATCATGAAGATAAGGCTTCAAAATCTAAATAAATTGCCAAATAATTTCAATCACAATCATATCGAACATTATGTTTTGAAAGAAATAGATCAATTTATAGTTTAAAAAACATGGAATTTTTCACTCAACAAAAGAGTTGAGTGTAAATAAGATGTCTAAATGGGTTTAGAATCCTCATATTAAATGGAATTTCAATGATAATAATAGTGATTTGTGGCTTGGGGTTCAAAAAATAGAGGTTCATTTATGAAATTTTCAAAATAATATGAACTGAAACAATGTAATTTTCGACATTCATTAATGTTTAGCTTAAAGGGATCAGTTTATTTTCTAATTGACATGGTTTTCAAAATTTAAAATGATAATCAATTAATCTCACACAATGTTTTACAATATTTTAAATAAAAAACAAAAAATTTGAAAAAAAATAGAAGAAATGAAACACACCAAAAAATGAAAGAAAAAATAAAAAACAAAAAAAATTAAAAAGAAATCACACCAAATCCTAATCTACCAAAAATGTCACCCCCCCCCCCACCAATTGTTTTATGAAATTCATTAATTTATGAAAAAAATTATATAAAAATTAAATTCATGAAATTAAGGGCATACTAAAAAATAAGTGAGAAGAAAAAATAAAAACTAGCTAAAATTGTATTCATCTTTATGAAGATGGATCTCCTACCCCAGAGGATCTTGAAAATTCTCTCTAAATAGATTCAACATGTTCTCATTGATTGTGAATGGTGTCTCTTTTTTGAGTTCTTTATTTGTATTGCACCGAAAGAAAAAACATGAGTCACAATGAAAGGACCAAACCATATGGAATGAAAAATACCTAGAAACAACTTATATCTCAAATAAAACAACAAAACATTTTCTCCTTAATGTTTTTGTTAAGAAAAATCCCATCATGAAATGATTTGGTTCTTTCCTTGTACAACCTAGAACATTCATACAAATTATTTTTGATCTCCTCCAGCTCCTGTAAACAAACTTTTCTTTCTACTTCAATAGAAAACATATTCATGTTACATGTTTTAATAACCTAAAAATATTTTTTTTATAACTCAACTAGGAGGTGAAAATAATTTATATATACTAATATAAATGTTGAAATTATAATTGGGGTTTTGGATTTTTTTCCTATAATCCTAGACTGCATCATTAACTCTCTAACACCTATTCTTTCTATTTGGGGTCATATATTTTTTCTGAATTTTTTTTATTTCTCTTATGGACAACTCAACCATTCCATTTTTTTGGGGTGATACTGTGTACAGACCCTATGATTAAATCTATATTTTATCAAAATTAATTCCAATGTCCTGTTACAAAAGTGAGTACCATGATCAGTAATTAATAACTTTGTAAATCCAAATCCTGAAAACCATTTTCTTTTCATAAACATAGAGATAGTATGGGAATCATCAACTCTTGTGCGAATAGCCTCTACCAACTTAGATAAATAATCAATAGTAAGAAAGATGTAAATATATCCAAAATAATTGAGAAAAGGACCCATGAGATCTATACCCCAATCATCGAATACATCACAAAACAAAAGTGGTTATTGTGGAATGTCATTCCTTTTGGAAATGTTCCCTTGAAGTTGATTTTTTTATAGGTCTTACAAAAATCAAAAGAATATATAAAAATGGTGATCCAATACAATCAAAAATCAAGAACTTTTCATTCGGTTATTTGAGAACCAAAGTTCCCTGCACAACTCAATGTGTGACAAAAATTTAGGAAAAATTAAAATTCGGAATTCGGAATGTATCTCCTAATCATTTTATCGCTACCAACATGCCACTGGTAAGGATCATCCCAAACGTAATGCTTTGAATAACTCCAAATTTTAGAAATTAGATGCTTGGAAAACTAGTTTGGAACATAATCAGAATCCAAATAATTCACAGGATCATCAAGCCATGGTATTTTAGTTTGACAAGCATAAAATTTCACATCTGGAAAGGATTCCTTAGTTGGATAACATATCTGTAGTTTCCCATTCAACACAGATGGTATCCAACTCAAATAGTTAACAACAATATTCTTAGTTACATTTTCTCCTTTATTTCAACATCAAACTCTTGTAAAATTTAGATCTATCTCAAAAGTATTTTTTGCATCAAGTTTCTTCATAAAAAATTTCATTATCGAATGATCAGTGGAAAAATTAAATTTGGAGCCCACTTGATAAAATCTAAATTTGTCTAAATCAAATACAATGTAAAATAGTTCATTCTCAATTATTGTGTTGTTTGATTCGGTCTGATATAAAGTTATGGTTGCATAGTAAATCACATGAGGTTTCTTTTACAACCATTGACTTAAAACTTCTTGAAGATAAAAGTCAAATGTATCAGTCATGATTTTAATGGGTAAGTCACATTTGAGAGGTTTAACAATGGGACGGGTTATTGGGTTTGGTTTCATCTCCCCAAAGGCCTGTCTATAATTCTCATCAAAGACCAATGGGGTGTCTTTTAGAGAAATCTATACAATGAAAGTGCAACCTTACTAAAATCCTTAATTAAAATCCTATAAAAACTATAATGAATAAATAAATATCTCACATCTCAGAATTTTTTTGGGTATGTAAATGAATAAATGACCTCAACTTTGGATTTATAAACTTTAATTCTATCCGTAGACACAGCCTGAATAAGAAAAATTACCTTACCCACCATGAAATGACATTTTTCATAATTAAAGACAAGGTTCTTATCAATGTAAGCTTCAAGAACATGAGACAAAATTTCCAAATAACATTCAAATGATGAGACAAAAATAGTGAATTCATCCATAAAAACATCCATCTATATTTCAAAAAAATTAGAGAAAATTCTCACCATACATCATTGAAATGTTCCATGAGTATTACACAAAACTAAGGGAATCATCCTATAAGAAAAGGTTCCAAAGGGGTATGTGAAAGAGGTTTTCTCTTTATCCTCTGGTGCAATTAGAATTTTGAGATAACCATATAATCCATCAAGAAAAAAATAATGGGGTTTTCCAGCCAGTATTTCAAGGACCTAATCATTTAATTTCAATGGGAAGTGGTATTTCCCTTTATAAAAATTAAACTTCCTATAATAAATGCACATTATCCATTTATTTGGATGCCTAACTAGAACAAGCTCACTAAATTCATTCCTTGAGATTGTAAAGCCATATTTTTTGGGAACAACCTGGATTGGTCTCACCCATTGACTATCAGAGATGAGAAAAATAATTCCAGTAGCCAAAAGGGTGGTAACTTCCTTCTTCACCACCTCTAAAAGTGTTGGATTCAATATCCTTTGAAATTCTCTCACTGGTTTAGCATTTTCCTCCCTGATAATTCTATGCATGAAAATTGAGGGACTGACTACAGTTAAATTTGATAAAGTCCATCCAATAAATTTCTTTTGGGTTTTGAGGACTCCTAACAGTTCATTCACCAGGTCAATTGATAGATCTTTTAAAATTATAAAAGGGAATTTTTCATTTTCACTTAAGAAATAATATTTGAGATTCTCAGGAAGTTGTTTCAACTCTAACTCAGTTAGGGTATTTTCATTTATCATGTAACAATGCTCACATGTGTGATTGTTTAGTGGAGCTCCAGATTTTAAAGTACATTCACCATGATGATCAACATCTATGTTTTCAGGATTTGTTTCAAGTGGAAAATTGTCATATTCTCTAGGGAGACCTCTAAAAGGTTTATGGATCTCCTAAAAGACATATTTATCAATGATAAGATCAATAGACTCTAGTAAATCAGTCTCAACATCAATAACATCCTTTTCTCTCTCTTATTGATCAGATTTAGCAAAAAACAAATTTCTATCATTGAAAACAATATTATTTTTTCATCAAAGGAAAAATCAGGGAACATATCACTGGAAATCCAATAAATCGTGTTCACTTATTTGCGGATGAATGATCCTCAACTAGGAGTTTCATGGACTGAAAAATATTGAAATGAACAACATATCCTCAAAAATTAGTGAATGTGTTCTCTTATGAGCAGCAATGACATCTTTTGTAGTTTTTCAGAACGGTCTCTTGATAATGAGACGTGAATGGGTAATAAAATGATAATATTCTATATCCAAGACAAAGAAATACATAGGAAAAATAATTTCTCTCATCTGAATGATAATTTCCTCTATAAATCCAACATGTTTGGTAGTACTTCGGTGGTCAAGTTGAATGATAATTCCATAGGGTTTCAGTCCTTCAACCTGAAGATATGAGTAAACAAGAATGTGGAATTACATTGATCGAGGCCCCAAAATCAAGCATAACATACATGAATTCAGATTTACCAATGGTTTAATAAATGTTACATGTTCATAGATCTTTACATTTGATAGTAATGTCATGATGAATCATGGATGAGACATTTCTCGGAAAATTTACCTTTTTAACTCCTTGATTTTCCTCTTGTGGGTAAACATTTCATTAAAAAACATTGTATAAATTGTAATATTTTTCACAGCATCATGCAAATGTATGTTGACATGAAATTTCATAAATGTGTCAAAAACCTCTGCATCCATCTCTTTTTCAGCACTCAACTTCACTGGTGGTTAACTCTTATGATAAGGCAGTGGTGGTTTTAATGTTTCTAGGCTATTCTGATCTCTACTTTGTGAAACAAAGTACCAGACATCCTCTTCTAATTCCTCTTTGTTATTTCATGCATAATTTATTCTCTTGAAAATGTATTTCCATTAAAATAACATCCATAATTTCCATAATTTACACAACTGGTGGGATTCTCATTATCAGTTTCAAGAGTATGTTTGGGTTTTTTCAGTTTGTTGGTTATTCAATTTTTTACACTCCAAATTTCAATTTCAGTCACATTTTTTCACCCTCTATCTATTGGATTCACATGGGGCTATGAGGAAAAATCTCCACTCATTTGATTTATCGACAACTAAGATCAGAGGCATGTTAACCCATTTTAGTCATCAAGGTATTCAGCATGTTCTTTTTTAATCTTGTGTTTATTTCATTACCTCATGTTGTTTTCTTATTTCTTCTTCAATGTTTCTCTATGAATTTTGAGTGGGAGGAGTAGGATGAAATTTTCTTCTATAATGCGAATTTTTTTCTCATTGAAATATCTTGGTTGTAAATTTATTGATTGTCCTTGGAAGATGTTTCTATTTTTGTTGTTTTATACTTGATTGAAATGTTGATTTGTTTGAAATGGACTTTGATGGTTTTATTGAAAGGATTTTCCAAGAACAATAGCATTGCAGTTCTCATAAGGTTCTTTTATTTGTGAGCATTGTTCGCTGAAATTTTCAATACCAAAACAAATTACACAATAGACTTTCATTTGAAATGTTTCTTTAGGTTTGGGTAGTGTTGGTGGGTTGTTGGACAATATCATCGACCTCACCATGGTGGTAATATGAGAAAGTTAACTCGTAATCACATTGTTTTCAAGACTATCATTGGGGAACTCTTGGCCATATTTCAACTAAAGAAGGCCTCTTGTTCCACAATGTTGAGAATATTGGGCCATGTTTGCAATTAATGTCCCCAAAGAAGTTATTGTTTTGTAAACTAAAAACCCTCCTCTAGAAGAATCAATCATGCTTCTATCTAAAAGACACAATCCCTCATAAGAAAATTAAATCAAAAGATGGTCACTAATTTCATGGTGTGGAAAACTAAAATAGATTCTTTTGACTCATTCCCAGTACTCATGTAGTGTTTAACCTTTAGTTTCCCTGATTCCAAAAATCTAATTTCTAAAATAAGCAATTCTAGAAGTAGGAAAAATTAAAGAAATTATTCTTCAATTTATTCAAATATCTAATAAAAGTAGAATGTGAATATAAAAACCATTCTTTGGAAACTCATTCTATTGAAGAAGAAAATGGAATCAATTTTATTTAATTTACATTAACTCCATGAAGTTTAATGTTGATAGAAATATAACTAACTTCATGAAGGTGTTTATGTGGATCTTTATCTGGAAAACCTTTAAATTTTGGATGTTGGTGTATGAAACCAAATTTAATTTCAAACCCAGCAGGTGCATCAGAATATTCAACTAGATTTTCATGATTTTCATCATATGATGAAGCCAATTATGTCAAGGTTAAATTTTCAACCATTGGAATTTCATTTCTAACCAGGTTCCTTATAAATTTATTTTTGGAAGATTTACAACATGGGACAAGGGGATTTCTAGTAGCTCAAACATTATACTGAAATGTTCTGTCAATTTCAAAATCCAATGGGGACAAATTTTGGTCAGAATTTTAGGTCAAGAAAAAATGATTTCCACAAAAATCAATTCCCAAAACCTCCTAGTAAATGGAGACAGTTGATTTGGGGATTCTTTATTGTGAAATACTCAATCAATAATTTTATCCCCAAGAATAATGCAATATAGAAGTCCTCAGATTGTCTCTTGAGGAGGTTGCAATTTGAGTCGTAAAACTGTCACTTTTTTTTTGTATATTTTTGCAAGAATATAAATCTGTGGAGTTTATTAACAACTCCAGAAGAGAATATAAATATAAAATAAAGTGAAATAAAATTTTCATACAAGAAATAAAATTGACAAGAAATAAAATAGGTTTGAAACCAGAATCAAAATAGTGGTTACAGTCAAGATTTAACTTCTCAGACACTCCCCTATTCCTTATTTAAAATTATTTCTCAAATGAATCTCTCAATGCCAACCCAAATACCTCTATTTAAACACCTTATTTTGAAATGATGTCATATTAAAACTAAAATATGACTGTTCACCCTCCTATATAATTGATCCAGCCACATGAAGACCTCTAAATAATCAAACCTAATCAAAATCATTATACTCAACGACAAGACCTAAGTGAAGAAATTTAAATAGTGAAATAAACTCTTTTACTTCATATATTAGGAAACCATCCAAGAAAAACAAGTTGAAAATATATTCAAGAAATAAATCAGCTGCTATCATCTATGAAATATAAGTTCAAGAGAGATGTAACGGAGATTACACATGAAGATCAAAACATAGAAGGGAGGGTTTATCGGTTGTCATTGTCTGTAACCACTTGGTGCTTAGCCTTGAATCACTTGACCATACCACATCATCTCCATTATATAAATAGTACACACCATATTCATCAAGTTCTATATCATCAACCACACCTTTTCTCTCTCAATCCAACCACCCCTTGAAATTAAAGAAGAGATGAGAATACAAAGGGGAGGAGGGATGAATATTCTGAGTTCCAGATTCTTTCCATCCAGCATTGGATAATTTTCTCCCCCATCTTGATAGAATAAACGTCTAAACTATTCTAAAGAGTTGTTATAAATTATATTATCAACATACCCTCCAAGTTTAAGCCTATTTTCACATGTGTGGTAAAAGTTATTAATTAAACACTCCACATATCTTTATTTACTCGAGGAGACTCTTCATCTTCCACTTTTTTGAATCACTCCATTAGTTCCATAATGATAGATTTTGATCATGAAACTCATCATTAATTACCTCCTAGAAGTCCTATTTAATTACCAATTTTAATAAATGAATTTGGAAACCTGTAGCTAGAGTTATTTCAATTTTAATGAGTTATTCCCCACACATCTGAACATAAAAACTATCCACAAAGCCCAATTTATTTGGGCCTCCAAATGGATGATTTGTCACTTGGTATAGTTGATAAAGATAAAGAAAATGAGAAAAGAGTTACTTCAAAAAAAAATCATTCAAATTGTATCATAATAGTAAATGATATGCCCAGAACATCAAAATAATGAAAAACTATTAGAAACCAAGAATTAGGGCATTTTTAACAATTTATTTCAAAACACACAAAAAATCCCAAAATGATGAAATTTATCATATAGTGACACATTGGCGATGATTAAATCATTTAAATGTAGATAAAATATTTTGAAAATATCATCTCTATCAATCATAAATCACAAACTTTGAAAATTAAAATCTTTAAAATAGATTTCCTTTCATAAACTTCGATAAGGTTTTGGCATCATCATCTCTCATGGTAACAGCCTCTACCCACTTGGAGGCACCATCAATAACAAAAATGTAAATATATCTAAATGAATTTGGAAAAAGACCAAGTAAATACATTACCAATATATCAAATTCACTATAAAACAAAATAGGTTGTTGTGAAATCTCATTCCTTTTGGCTATTCTCCCTTGGAGTTGAATATTTTTACAGGTTCTATAGAATTCGAAATCATATCAGAAAATGGAAGGCCAATAAAAATAGAAGAAATAACTTTTCTTACATTAATTGATGGCCCAAAGTGTCCACCATATCTCAAAGTGTGACAAAAATTAAGGACAGGTTGAAATTAAAAATTTGGAGTGCATTTCCTAATCATTAGATTACTACCAACATGCCACAAGTAAGGATAATCCCAAAAGTAGTTATTTGAATCGCTCACAAGCATAGAAATTTGTTACATGGGAAAACCAGTAGGGAACTTTATCATCATGAAGAAAAATTAACAAGATTATAAAACCAAGGTCTTGCAATCTATTAAGAATATAACTCCTCATCATGAAAGGATTCGTTAATTGGTGGATAGATCTGAAGTTTCTCATTCAAAATAGATGGTGTCATACTCAAATGATAAGAAAAAAGGTTCTCACTTCCTTTTTTATCCTTTATTTAAACACAAAACACCAATAATAACAAGTTCTATCTCAAAAGTCTTAGTTTTTCATCATGTTTCTTCATCAAAAATTTTTTATAGAATGATCTGTGAAAACAATCACCCTAGAGCCTAGAAGATTACATATAAATTTGTAAAAATCAAAGACAATAGCTAGAAGTTCCTCCTCATTTATTGTTCAATTTTATTGGGCTTGATATAATGTTATAGAAGAATAATAAATTGCAAGATAATTATTTTCCAAACATTGAATCAAACCTACCTCAATTGAAATTCTGATGCATTAGTCATGATTTTATAGGACAAGTCCCATTTGGGATCTTTAACAATAGAAGGGGTTATCATTTTATGTTTTATCTCATGAAATTCATGTTTACAATTATCATAAAAGAAAAATGGGGTTTCTTTTGGTGTAATCTAGATAATTTAGGTACAAACATACTAAAACGTTTTTTGAATATTCTATAAAAAATAGCAAGAACCATGAAGGATCTCAATTCTCTCGATTTTCTTGTCTAAGGAAATGAATAAATGAACTCAACTCAAGATTGATCTACTTGGATTCCATCTAGAGACACAACATCACAAATAAAAATCTTTTTATCCATCCTAAAATGAAATGTTTCATAATTGAGGAAAATATTTTTATCAATGCAAGTTTCAAGAACATCAACCAACCTTTTCAAACAACTTTCAAATGATGAGCCTTAAATAGTGAAGTCGTCTATAAAACCATCCATGTGAGTTTCATGAAATTCAGAAAAATTATCATAATACACCACTAAAAATTTCTAGATGCATTACATTAACTGAAGGAAATCCTCCTATAAGAAATGGCTCCAAAGGGGCATGTGAAAGTGGTTTTCTCTTGATCCTTTTGTGCAATGTGAATTTGGAGATAACCGGAGAATCCATCAAGAAAAAAATATTGGGTTCCCCAAATAGTATTTCTAGGACATTATTAAGGAAAGGAATGGTAATTGGTCTTTTCTTGAAACAAAATTGATCTACTTGTAATCAATTCACATTCTCCGTTTATTTGGAAGCCTAATAGGGAAAAGATCACCAAATTCATTCCTTGATATTTTATAACCACCTTTTTTGGGAACAAATTATATTAGACTTTCCCATTTATTATAAAATATGGGACAAATAATTCTGTTATCCAATAGGGTGGTGAATTACTTCTTGACAACCTATAAAAGTTTTCGGGTCAGCCTCATTTGAAATAGTCTCACTAGTTTAGAATTTTCCTCCATTAAAATTCTCTGCATGAAAAAAGAGGTATTGATCCCAATTAAATTATCTAGCATCCATTCTATGGCTTTTGTTATGGGTTTTTAGGACTCTTAATAGTTGTTTCTCATGGTCCATTGTTAAATCTTTTGAAATGATGTTAGGTAATTGTTCATTCTCAACAATGATAGCATATTTGAGGTTATCAGGATGTGGTTCAACAATAACTCAGGTGGGGTATTTTCATTTATCAAAGGACACTTCTCAAAGGTGTGATTGTTTAGTGAAGATAGAGATTCTAATGTACATTAATCATGTTTATCACTTTCCATTTTTTTTGGATTTATTTCAAGTGGAAAAATGAAAACTTCTCCAAGTAGACCACTAGTAGGTTTAGGGGTTTCCAAAAAGTCATCTTCTTCAATTTTGAGATCAAAATACTCCTTTAAAGTATACTCTAAATTCCCAGACTCACCATAAGCTTCCTTTTCCCTCTCTTGTTGATCATATTCAGCAAAAAAATCTAGGTTTTAAATCAGTAGTTTGTTTTTCATCACATGAAAAATCTAGGAACATCTCAATAGAAAACCAATAAATCACATTTACTTGGGTGTAAATGATCCTCAACTAGGTGATTCATAGACTAAGAAATGTTTAAATGAACAACATCTCCTCCAAAATCTATTGAAATGGTTATTTTCTGAACATTGATTATTTTATTTTTGTTTTTTTAAAAGGTCTCCCTAGAATGAGAGGTGCATGGGTACTAAACCCATCATCCTCCATATATAATATATAAAAATAAACAAGAAAATTAATATATCTCACCTGAATGATACCATCCTCTATAAATCTAGTAGGATTTTTAGTACTTTGGTTTGTAATTTGAATAATAATTCTAGAGGGTTTCAATTCTCCATCCTAAAGGGATGAGCAAATAGAATGTGGAATAACATTGATGGAGGCTCAAAAATCAAGCATTTCATCGTTGAATTCACACTTTAAAATGGTGTAGGGAATAATAATGGTTCATTTTTCTTTACAGTTTATAGGAAAATCATGTTTAATCATGGATGAAACATCCCTCCCCATGTTGTGATTTTTACCCCCTTTGAATTTCCTCTTGTGGGTACACATCTCCTTCAGAAACTTATCATGCATTGGAATTTGTTACACAACATCATGAAAAGGTATGTTGACTTGAACTTTCTTAAAATTCTACAAAAACTCCTTATCCAACTATTTTTTATCATTTGACTTCACATTTGGTTCAATCCTAGGATAAGTCAGTGGTGGTTTAAATGTATCTAGGATCTTCTAAGCACTTTATAGAGAAATAAAAAGAACATAAATCTTATTAAAATCTTTCATTTTTCTTTCAAACAAAATTTCTTGTCTTGAATTTTTGTTACCATTAAATTAAAATTCATAATTTCCAACATTTCCCTCAGCGATGGGATTTACATTAATAGTTTCAATAGCATGTTTTATTTTCTTAAATTGAGGTTCATTCAATATTGTGACACTCCTAAGTTCAATAGTACTCACATTTTTCAACCATTTTTCTCTCATATTCATTTGAGGTTGTGAATGAAAACTTACACTCATTTGATTTTGGATGCAAAAAATATCAGAAGAAAGTTGAATCATTTGAGGCATAATGGTATTCATCATGTTATGTTATTTTTTTAGAATTAATGTTGTTGTATTGTTGCCTCTTCTTGTTTCCTCATTGCTTCTTCAATGTTACACTATAAATTTTGGGTTGGATGGGTTGGTAGAAAGTTTCTTCCAAAATGAGGATTGTCTTACTCATTGGATTATCATCCTTTAGAATTACTTTCTTGTACTTGGAATTAGATTTGGGGTTGTTCAAACTATAGAAATATTTCATTAAATTGGTTTGTCCAACCCTGAATAAAATTTTTGTTGGTTTGAAATGGATATTTTTGGTTTGATTGAAAGGTTTTTCTAAGAAAAACAGAATTAAAATTCTCAAAATACTCTTGAATTTGTGGTCATTGATATCTAAAATTATCATTAGATGAAAAATTCTACAATAGACTCTCATTTTAAAAGTTTACTCTTGTTTGGGTGGGGTTTGTGGGTTAATGGAATACATCATTTACCTCACCAAGGTGGTAATATTATAATTTCTATACACAATTATATTGCTTTTAAGACTAGAAGTGGATAATTATTGGGTAGATTTTACATGAAGAAGGCCTCTTATTCCAAATTATTGAGCATTTTGGGCCATGTTTGGAATTTAAGTCCTAGAAAGAGCTAGTTTTTTTCAACTAAATCCCCTCCAGTAGTAGCATCAATCATGCTTCTATTAGTAATATGAAATCCCTCTTAAAAAAAGTGAATCAAAATATGGTCACTAATTAGATAGTGGGGGAAACTAAAACAGTGTCTTTTGAATCTTTCCCAGTACTCATGAAATGTTTCACCTTGAGTTTCCCCAATTCGACAAATCTCTTTTCTAATAGAAGCATTTCTGGAGGTAGGGAAAAAATTTCAAGGAAAGGTTTCTTCAATTCATTCCAATCTTTAATCAAAGTTTAATGTGAATAGAAAACCAGTTATTTGGAAACTCCTTCTAAAGAAAAAAAATAAATGGCCTCATTTTTATTTTATTTACATCAAATCCTTGAAGATTCATTTTTGATAAAAAGATAACTAAATTTTTGAAGGTGATTATGAGGATCTTCACTGGGCAACCAATTAAATTTTGGAAATTGGTAAATGAAATAAGATTTAATTTCAATCCCTATAGGTTCATTGAGATATTCCATATGTTTTTCTTGATTTTCTTCATAGGATTAAGATAATTATTTCCAGGTTCTGTTTTCAGCCATTGTAATTTCAGTTTCAACAATGTACCTTCTAATTATGTTAGTTTAATATTAAAATCTTCAAAAAGGGGGATGTATAGTATCCTTAACCGTAAATTAAAATTTCTCTCAATTTCAGAATCCCATAGTAATATGTTCAAGTCAAAATTTTGGGTCATGCAAAAAAATTATACAAAATCAACTCAAGAAGCCTCTTTAGAAATGGAACAAGTTTATATAAGTTTTTTTATCATGAAAACATCAATCTATAATTTTATCCCCAACATAAATTCAATATATCAGTCCCTGGATAGTCTCTTTTGGAGGTTTCAATTTGAGTTTCAAAACTATCACTTTAGTTTTGTTTATTTTAACAAGAAGAGAAATCTTTGTATTTGATTAACAATTGTAAAATAGAATAAAATTTTAAATAAATTTAATTAAAATAAAATAAAAATATAAAAAAATTATAGGGAATAAAATGGGTTTTAAATCATAATCAAAAGAGTGGTTTTGGACAACATTAAACCTCTCTCACACTCCCCTCTTTCCTATTTAAAATGATTTCCCAACTGAATATATCAATTCCCCCTAAGAACCCCTAGGTGATCAATCAAATTTGAATAGACATCACATCAAGAACTCAATATGACTTTTTACCCTCCTATAGATGTGATTCAATTACATGAGGACCTCCAAGAAATCAAACCTAATTAAAATCACTATTTTCAATAATAAGACCTCGATGAAGAAATTTAAATAGTGAACTAAATTAATTTCCATCATATATTTAAAAACCATCCAAAAAAATTGATGAAAATATATATCATAAAAAAATTTGAATTAATTAAAAAAATATGTTCATAGAAATTCAAAAATAGATTATACAATAAGAACACAACTAAGAAGAGAGTGTTCGTCAGTTGTCATCATCTACAACAACTTAGTGCTTAGTCTCACATCACTTGATAGGTATACATATTCTCTATTACAAAAAGTTTGCATATAATCTTAATTAATAGATCTATCTTAACTTCACCTTTTTATTTCTCAATCCAACTCCCTTTGAAATGAAAGAGGATATGGAAATACAAAGGGTGGGAGGGTTGGAAATTCAGTTATCTAAATTTTTTTGTCTAACATTTTCTCTTAATTGTCCCCATTACCTACCAAATATCCCACTTCACTATTATAAACAGTTATTCAAAATTAAAGAATATTTTGAACTTAAACAAATTCAGGTCTTTTTGACAGGTGGTTTAAAAGTTATTGTTTAATTACTCAATATAATTTATTCTACTCAATAAGATACTTTATATTCCATCTATTTGGATCACTCATAAGCTTTTTTAATGGGTAAATTCTCTCATTAGAATCATCATATACTCTCACCTTTGAGTCTTCTACCATATCCAATTTTAATCATATCATGTTAACACACACACCTTGATTTATAAATAATTTTGTGAGGTTTGTTCCATTCTACCGTCCTAAACAAATTATAAAAAAATGAATGATTTATTTGAGCCTCCATATTTTGGAATCATGACTTGGCCCAATTGAAACGTTTGTATCCTATGAATATAGAAATCATAAAAATAATAACCACCTGATTTGGATCGATATTGAAAAATATATGCAAAAAATACATAAGTTCTTAAAAACAATAAAAATTTTAGAATTGTGAAATTTTAAATTTCAAGATCAAAACATCCCTAAAATCCAAAAATAATGAAATTGAGCTAAAAATGTTAAATTATTGTTGTTTATTCAATTTAAATATACATTAAAACCAATTTAAATATTTTCTCTATTATATGGTATTAATAAAATATATACCAAGTGTTGTAAAAATAATTTTTTCACATTGATTAATGAAAATACCACAAAAATATATTTTAAAAATATTCAGGTGAAAAATATCCTTTTTATTTTGATTTTTTTTAAATATACTTTTCTTTAAAAATCATTTTTAAAATAATATACTTTGAAAATTAACCTTTTAAACATGATCAAATAAATCCTAAACAATCCAATGGGGGTATAATGATGGTATAAATGAAACGTATCCCAAGTGTTGTAAAAATAAAGGTTTGTTGTTGTTGATGAATGGAAATACAATAAACATATATATTAAAAATATTCTAGAGTAAACTAACATTTTTATTTTGAAAAAATTTAACGTCCTTTTCTGTAAAAATAATTTTTAATTTTTTTTAGATTACCCTTTTAAACTTAAAAAGGAAGCTTCAAATACATGATGGTAGTTAAATCCATACATTTCATATTTGGTAAAATGAATATTCTTTATTCATGGTAGAAATATTATAAAAGTTAATTTTTTAGAAAGTGATAAGAAGGTTCCTTTAAAAATATTGGTAAAATACAAAAAAGGGTAAAAATTTCTTTAATAAATAATTTTTAAATTTTGAAAACCTTTTTGAATTTTTTTTATAAAATATGGTTTTCATAATAAAACCAGTTATCTGACTAAAGATATTAATGACTTCGAGTTTTCTTATTAATATTTTCTAAAACATTTTGAGTTCCAAATAGTGGGAAAATAGTTATGTTACTTGAAAAGGGTCATAAATAAATATAGAATAATGCAATTAAAGGTTTTATTAAATAATTATCCAAATATATTCCTCTAATTTATATTCAAGTGTAAAAAATCCTAGATAAGATGAGATTGTAAAGTAAACCCTTGAAAAGGCCATAACATTGATTTGAGAGTCAATAGATGAATAGATTATGTGTGTAAAATATAAATCCACATAAAACATTCAGAAATAAAAAAAATATTGTAAAATTTAATTACGCACAAAATCTTATAATATTAACTACACTGATGAAGTAATATAACCCAATGAAAATTAATTGGGTTAGGAAATTATTATCCACTTGGTAACACATAATTAAAATACCATTTGATAAAATATTTTAAATTGAAACTCAAAATTTTGTGTATAATTAATTAATCATTATATTATATGTAAAGGTTGTAGTGTATACACCATATTTAATAAATTAGGTTTACAATATTAAAATATGTCACAAGGAATAAAAATTGAGAGAGTTTCACTTACTACTTGGTAACTTATGAATTATAATCCCCATGAAAGAAATATTTTTAAATGAAACTATAATTACAATGAAGATAAATTTATTCATGATATTAAATACCGTATGGTCATTATATACACCACAGAAAAGAAACAAATGGTTAAAATAGTCAATGCCTCTAAGAAAGAAAAGTGAGACATGAATTTCTTACCTTGCATTTTTTTCATGTGAATGTCATTTAACCTCTTTCATAAGAGTTTAATATCTATCACTGACTTATTTCAGAATGATAATAATATTTATAATATCATATATTAACTTATTAAAATATATTATTACCTATTTGTTAATAATATTTCCTTATTTTCAATATTTCAGGTGTTAATTTCTAAATTTGTTGGGTATGTTTTAATATACAACTTGTGGTTAATAATAATTAGATCATAATTTCATCATCAAAAAAATTTAAAACATGGTTTAATTATCATATATATCAATTATATATGTATTTTTAATAATACATAATATTTAAAGATAATAAATGAAATGCATAGTTCATGGAGACGGTAGGTAATACGTACGCATGAATGCAACATTAATTTATTTTTCATATTTAAAAGAACAAAAAGTAAATTATATATATTTATATTATAATTACAGTATCCTATATATGTAATACATGTTAAATAGATTTACTTAAACCATCCTTTATACATTCTATGTATAGTGTGAATGAATCACATCACACTAAGGAGGCAGTAGTACACACTTCCACAAACCATGTTATACTATTCCCACAAATGAACAAATAAAGTTGTGTATTATATAGAAATTATAAAAGAATAAATAAATTATAAATATCATATATAAACATATTTTCCATTATAATTCCAAACCATGAGAGGTGGTAAAGGAAAAAATAAACGACAATGTTTCACGAGATTGTAATTCACCGTACACAAAAATGATAAGTTTGTAACCCATTAGATGGAACTGTGTGTATGTGTAGGTAAAATCCTAAGAGTAAAAAATATATTAATATTAATTATAAAAAGTTTATTATATAATTGAGGCATTCCTTTTATAAGGTGTGGAAAAATACAATTTCTATCTTTTCCTAGTAGAGTACAGAAGGTGACAAGGGTTCTCTCATAAGAATCACATTCAGTCAAATCACTAATTTATAATTCACCTAATCTAATTTTTTTGGTTTTTATATAATTTATTGAAAATTATGGTTTTTAAATTTTTTTTAAAAATTGTAAATTAAAATACTACAATATAGAATTTAAATCTAAATGCTGATGAAAACTAAATAAAATTAGGGAAGAAAGGTCTTAGTCATAGGGATATATAACACATGTTCATTCATTATTTAATTATTGATTAAATTCAATTTAATATTTCATTTTGTGAAACCTCATTAATTAATTAATTAGCTCTAATTTATTTAATTAGTTATTTTATCATCCTTCTCGTACACCAAACCATAGTTCCTCCAATAGTCAAATATGATAACACCGCAACTGATAATGTTATTCTTAAAAGATATAGCTCCACCATTTTTCGTTTCAACCCTTATAGAAACCCCAAATCCACCGAATAAAAAATTTTCCTAATAAAAGTTAGGAAATAATAATGAATCAAATAAAAGGAATATATTTGTAAATATTTTCATGGTGGACGACCACCACACACTTGCAATACTCCTGCATCAACCAAAAATAGATTTAATTTTTTTAAATTAAAGTGCAGTAACAAAAAACACCATGAATCCTCCCCCATGGCTAATCCTTAGGTTAGTCACCTTTCATTGAAAATTTAATATATATAACTATGGAAATATGGAAGATATAAATATATTTAGAGTTTAAAGGGAAATAATGATCGAAGAATAAAAGGAAATGCTTTATTATAAAAAAGATAAATGCATTACATGGGAAATGAAAACCGAAATAAAAAGAAAACAAAGAAAAATCCAAAAGTTGTAGCTAAAGACCACATATTCCCTCACCAATAGATATATTTTCAATCCAACCTTTTCCTCTTATTTGTAGGAAAATAAGTGTCCTTGGGGTGTCATAATGGACAATTTAATTTGTGGCGGGACATAATTCCCGTCAATTATTGACATTTTGGTTCCATAATCGGTATTTAAACTATTTTTATGTAGAACCCCCATAAAATGGACTAATTGGGAACATGTGTCCTCATTAATATTGTTCCATAATTTTTCTTACATCCACCCTCAAAGTTTGATCATCATTGGCCACAAGATGAAGGATTAATGGAATGAATACAAAGGAGGAATTTTTATGTCTGATACTTTAAGGAAACTTCCTTTAGATAATATCATTTAATTTACACCTTAATGGTTAAATAACACCAAGAAATTTGTTTTCTAAATGAGCCTATGAGTCCTATTTCATATCTATATTTAATAACATCAATTAGAGGACTGAATCTCGAATTATGCTTCTATTACAGAGGTGGGGTTCACCCTGTTCGCCCGAACAATTATTCAGCATGAATGATTTTTTCATGAATCATGTTTTTTATACCATATCTTGGTCCAAAATAAAAATTTGTATAAACTAATCAGGTATTACTAAAAAAAATAATCACTTAAATTGGAATTATATTTTAAATTTTATACCCAAAATACCATTGTTCTTAGAATCTGTTAAAAATCTAGAATTAACTGATTTTTATATTTTAGCTCAAAACATGCCATTAATACAAAATGGGTCCAAATAAGATCAAATTGATAAAATATGAGGATTTAAATAATTATAATACATATTAAAAATGTAAAAAAATTAACTCTATCAACTCCCCCACACTTGAACCATGCTTTTACTCAAGCATAAAATCTCAAAATCGAATTCATGTGTTACCAATGTTAACAATATTAAAATTTCAAAGAAATAAAATCAAATAATTTTCAATGTCAAGTCATAGTTTTGAAACTAAACACAAAATATTAATTCAATTTTTAAATTTTAAGAGAAACAATCAAATCATTTATTTTACTTTTCCCCTTTAAAAAATTGTGGAACTTCTTCTTTCATTTTATCAAGCTCATCAATTCATTATTATTTAACATGTCAAGTCATGATTTACCTCACATTAATATTTTCTATCATCTCTCATGACACAATTAGGGTTGTTTTATTATCATATCATGAGAACATGATCCTTATCCACATAGCTGTAAAGGAAAAACATTCTCCACTTTGTAAAGAAAAAAGTCACATAAAATCATGAGATCTTTCGTTAAATGTTCAAATGACTCTAATTCATAAGGTTGGTAGGAATTTATGTTTAAAAATTAAGGCTCAAGTTGGAGGTTTTTCTCCTATGTATAATTAATGATATCAGAAATAAATGCGTAATTAAATTCTCCCCTTCAAAGTAGCAACTCACACTTCCCCAAAAGTCAAAGTAAATGTTATTAGCAAAATAAATCATTATGAATGATTATGGAACCCTCTTGAATATTTTTTTAGTTTTATATTTTTTTATTTTTCAATAAACCTTTTTATTCAAAATTTATCATTATAATAAACCTCACATCCACCACCTAACCACATATGATAAAAATTATAGGTCTATTAATGGTGATTTTTTCCCAAATAACAACCCATTTATCTCTTTTTGGGTTCTTTTATTTATTCAAGAGTTCCCAAACAATGAAGGGTAAAATGGATGAATAAAACGAACATTCTCATTACCTAAAATACCACCCCCATACATATTCCTTACAATGTATACCATCCCTTCCACCATGATTACCTTTAAACCCACACTTAAACTTTTAAATATGATGCATATACTAAGAGAAGGGTAGGAATAGATAAAACTTGCTTGAAACATGGTTCATTCATATAAAGGTAGTTAATGGACTCTATGGGATAAATAAGGATTGATGTAAACATGGTTTTATTATGATAAGGGCTTATCAAAATATACCTCAATCATTTTAATTTTTTTGTATATTCATAGCTTTTACAAGTTCAAATTAATGTTCTTGTCTGTGACATATCTCAAGATCACTCAAGAGATATACTCAAGATAAAATAGGAATTACATGGTCTAGAAATCCTCTTGGGAATGGGAAATATGATTTGGAAAAATTATACAAGGAATAACTAATAATAAAAAATCAATTCACATAAATTTCATAAATTCAAAGCTTGAAAAATGATAGGGAAATTTCATTTAAAATAATAAATCAATTTACTCAATTAATGAGTCCTCATTTAAATATACATGCTTCAAATTAATAATTCAATACTCCATTTTACTCTTTCAATCTCATTATCTTTGAAATATAAAACAAGGAATCATAGGATTCCTAAGAAAACCATGTCTCCTAGAAAATCCAAGTAAGGCATAATTAAAGTGTAAGAATATAATATTTCACTTTAAAGATCAAGTCATGATTTGGAAAAAAATTGAGAAGTTTAAAAGATAAAAATTTAAAAGTTAACTCGCTTTTGATATAATTATTAGCCCTTTTTCTTGCTTGGCTATTTGGTGCTTTCTTGTGACATCATGAGACTACTAAATAAAATTACTCAATTAAGAAGAAGGATCATTTAATTAAAGCTCAAAAAGATAAGAGGGGGTGGGTTTCATGATATACTAATTCATAAGACTAAATTTGAAATCTAAATTCCTAAGATTTAAAATGAATTTACTAGAATGAAAGTAAAGGATAATTCTTGGTATGATCACCTAATTGGGCCTAAAATTTTTACTACCTAGAGAAGGGAAGTAGCATCTATTATCCATAGTTTTTCAGTGGGTGGATATTCTTGGACATAAAGCACCACTTGTGCTTCCTTCTAGATTAGACTTCTTCTTCACTATTGAGGAGGAATACATGGATAAAGTACACCAGATCATCCCCTTCGCTTTGTGGTACATCTTTTATGGTGAGGGTAGGATGTATAATTGAACCTCATCCTCTTTGGTTTCTACTTTTGAAACCTTATCTTCACTATCCAGTAGTTTCTTCAGATTTAATACATTAAAATAATAATAAAATAGAGATTAAAGTTTTAAATTCAAAGTATTTATTTCAAAATTTTCCATTTTAATGTAGGAAACTTTTGTCTCTGGTTCTTCAAGAAAATCCACATGGATATCTTCTTTTAATCCCTCTAGTAAATAGTCAATTTATTTAGGGAGCTCTAGGTGTCCTTTAAGAGGTGAAATTTCTTTTCCCTCTTCATCCTCCAAGCCTAATAAGATTCATGTAATTCTAAAAATTAAAAACTATTATGAGTAATAATCAAATTAGTTTTACTAAAATTAATTGAGTTTCAGTTCAAGAATATATCTTCTCCATAAGGTGGTTTGGCTTTAATCTCTTATTCTATGTAAATTGCCTTTTTAGGTTCACTATCTACAATGTAGGTAGTAAGTTGAGATCCTCCACCTTAAGTTTGGCCTAAAATTCATGGATTTCTATAGTGAAATTAGGAAATAGTAGTTAAACTTCCTTCTTGGCTATAAATATTTTCAAGTCAATACAGATTTCATCGATCATTATCATAAAAACTTGTTGTGAGACCCATGTATCTTGGCCTTTTTTCAACTATTTGAACATTACCATAAGATAATCACCACTTCATCAGAGTTCATCTTAATTATAATCTATGTCTTTTTCATTCACCTGTGAGTAATATTTCATGAATAATAATTTTAATTTCAACACAAGATGGAAAAAGGGGGTTTATGATTTTTTTAATATAGAAAACAATGATTTTTTTAAAAATAAATGAGAATTTCAATAAAGTTATAAAAATAAATTTTTAGCTCCCCAGAAGTGGTGCTAGTTTTGACACACAATTATCATAGGATGTGGAAGAAAAAAATTTATATGTTTTCCTAGTGGAGTGTAGTGGATGACTAGGGTCATCTCACTTGAGTAGCATCTGAGTTGGTTCAATCACTAATTTCTAATTAACCTAGTATATTTATTTTTTTAATATTATTTACTAAAAATAAGGATTTTGGGTTTCTTAGAAAATTTGAAATTAAACTAATACAATATTGAATTTATATCTAAATGTTTATGAAAACAAAATTAAAGGCGGTAATAAAGTTCTTGTTATATGGGTGGGATAACGCGGGTTCATTCATTATTTATTTATAGTTTAAATTCAATTTGATAATTCATTTGGTGAAACCTCATTAATGAAATAGGTTTCCTTGATTTATTGACTGTGTGATTTTATCATGCCTCTGTCACACCAAAACAAACCTCCTATAATAGTAAAATACGATAACACCTCAATTGAGAATGTTATTCAAAAAAGACATGGCTCCAACATATACCTTTTCAACTATTATGGAAACCCCAACTCCACTGAATGAAGGTTTTACCAAAGAGAATGGAGGGAATAATAATAAATCCATGAAAAGTAATGGATTTTAAAATATTTCCATGGTGGATGATCTCCAAACCTGTGTAATACTCCCACATCCACCACAAATAGATTTTTAAAACATTTTGAATTGAATCACAATAACAAAGAACGCTATGAAATCCCCTCCAGGGCCAAGTCTTCGGTTAATAACTTTCCATTTAAAAGTGAATAGATATAATGATTAAAATATAGAAGAGGGAAATATAATTAGAGTTGGAATATAAAGAGGGATGGAAGAATAAAATGAGACGCTTTACTATAAAAAAGTTGAATGCATTACATCATAAATAAAAACTTAAATAAAATGAAATGAAAGAAAAATACTAAAGAAGTATCTAACACCCACATCTTACCTCACAAACCAATATATTTTCACTCCACACATGGACTACTATTTATATGAATGTAAGAGGCCATTGGGAGTCATAACGGATGATTTAATTTGTTTTAGGACATAATGGTATTCCATGGTTGAAATTTCGGTTCTGAAATCTATATTTTAAATGTTTTCTCATGGAACCACCATAAAATGGATGAATTGGGGATAGGTGTCTTCATTGATGTTATTCCATAAAATCGCATTCATCCACCCTCAATGTTATAACATTATTTTTAACCAAATGAAGTATTTATAGAATAAATATTGAGGATTTATTTTTATGGCCAAGAATTCTAGGAAGCTTCTTTTAATATATATTATTCAACTTCCACCTTGATGGTTGAATAATACCATGAAATTTATTGGATGAACATAACTGAGAGTTATATTTAATATACATGTAAAATAACATCAATTTTAGTTATATAACCCAAATTATACTTTTGTTATGGAGGTGGCGTCCACATTGTCCACCTGAAAAATTGTTCTACATGAATGATTTTTTCGAGCATCAAGTTTTTCGAATCATCACTTGGTCTAGAAGAAATATTTTCATAACATAAATCATAGATTCCAAAAAAATCACTTAAATTAGAATAATATTTAAAATGTTATACCCAAAATACCATTGTAATTAAAATCTATTAAAAATCCAGAATTAACCGATTTTTATATTTTAGCTTAAAACACACCATTAATCCAAAATTGATCAAAATAAGCTAAAATTGATAAATTATGTGGATTTAAATAATTTAAATACATATTAAAAATTCAAAAAAATATCTATATCAGTAATTATGTAATAAGAATATTTTAGTGGGTGGATAAGGAAATAAAATGAAAGTGGTGGTTGAATAATGTTACAATGTTTTCAGTTAACTCGTTTTGATTTATTCTATAATACATTCTTGGTTCCATTTTTTCCAAAGGTGAGGATTTTATGATGAGGGTAAGGATTTAGTGATATTATTTTAGCATATTTTTAACAATTCAAAGTGATTTAGAGGTTTGAATAAGTGGAGGGGTGAGTGCCTGTTTATAGTGCAGTAGGATTGATATTCATATAAATTATTGAAAAGGGGATTGCACCCATGATTCTACTATTCAATGTGGATCTAATAATTGAAAAAATTAGACCTAGGGTATTATAAGGTATAAAAAGTGACATCCAATGTCTCTTGGATAAGTTTCTAGGTTATTTTGGCCCTTAAGGATAATGGTTAGTCCCTTGTTTGGCTAATTTGTCTCTTAATTATTTTATGTAATTTTAATCCTTTTCAAAAAAAAATTTAGTAAAAAACTATATTTAGTTTACTAGTAATTGTATATTTTTATTATTAAAATTATGGAATATTATTTTTCAAATTAAAATCACATAACTGGAAAAAAATTAATTTAATCTCGCAAACGGGACGATAAACTATGTTTTTAAAGTAAAAATGTTCACAAGTTTGCTAAGTTTTTATATCAAATTTCTAGTTAAAATTAATTAAATTTGAATAAATAGGATTAATTTATTTAAAATTGATCTAATTTAACTTTAAAACCAATAAAAATATAATTTATTCATATAAATATATTAGATGAAAAAATAGTTTTGAACTAAAATTCAGTATTTATTACTATTCATCAAAAATGAAACTTCACAGAAAATACCATAAATTCACCCTAAACTAGTTTTTATGTTTCTATTTCAAAAATAAAGTTTATTTTGGCTTATAAATTTTATAAATCTTCCAAAAAATTTAATTTAAAATAGGATCACCTTTAAAAGCGGTACAATTTCCTTTATAAAATATTGGTTTTTATATGTAAAATTGGTTTTGTTCTTATATTATTCTTATAAAATCTATTTTGTGGATATAAAAAATATTTTATTGAATATATAATATATATATATTTCATTAAATTTATTAACTAATAGTAACTAATTTAATTTATTAATACAAAACACCTTTAGGATCCTAAAATAACAATATTTTCTTTAAATTCAATTTGTTTATATTTTCATTTATTATTAATTTGTAACCAATGAATTTGTATTATAATTGTTTACACCATATATTTTCATAAGTTAGATAATCATATTCATAAACTTCAATTTAATGGTTGGGTTATATTTTATTATATTAAAAATTAATATTTTGGTAATATATTGTTGTTCGGTAAAACTTGGTCTTGTGTGTAATACAAGTTATCAAAGAAAATCATTATTACGTGTTATACAAGCTAACACAGTGGTTCATGAATTTTAAGATATATATTATACTAAATTTATTTAACATAGTTAAAATACTATAAAGTCTCTATGTGATTGATTTCATTCTATATTAAGTGTTTCATGCCATACACGCTATCGAATATAATGTTCTTACTTTCGAATTTTGGGTTGTCACACATAGAATTAAATGTTCTTATTGGAAGTAATTATAATAAATATTATACTTAGTGTTTGTAAATTTAATTAATCATAAAACAACCCCAAATATTTTATTAATGATATTTATAGAAATTTATCTTTACATATGGTTATTTTCAACATGGAACTCAAATACATGATTTAGGATAATTACATGTATCATGGACACAAAATTCATGTGATGGAAGATTATAAATAACATAACCTTATTTTATTAAATAATTTATCATATATTGATTCAAATACCTATATGAGTGTCTCCAAACATGCGACGCATTCTAGTCTATATTTTTGGGTTAGGTGGTAGTGCACATTAGAGTGTGTGATTTGTATAATTCTTTGTCGATACATAGAACTAGGTATTATTTATGTGGTAGAACATTGTTATTGTGTAACCCATGAATATGGACTTTATTAATCTTTCTTTCATGTTGGACATGTCTTTAAATTTAAATTTGTTTCTTATATGGAACCTATTTGGATGATAATGTATAATGTCATAAATAGCTATGAAACCTTCTCTTACATTGCCTAATTCTATGAATGAGTACAATTAAAATTCACTGATGGATATATTATTTTTAAACCTTATACTCAATTAAAATTTTCCTTGTATTTTTAATATATATAAAAATAAGAATTTTATACCATGCTAATGGTTTCATGTAATGTAGTATCTAATCATCTGCTGATTGTTTTGGTTGATACTAGCATATAATGGTACACATGTCCCAGTATATTTATCATCTGTTGATGATTCATTTTTATTTTTACCATAGTATAACTAGACCTAGGTAAGTATTTATCCAAATGAAATGATGAAAAAGTTGGTCATTTTGGAAATTTGTCTGCTCATAGCTGAAATGTCTTAAACATGGAAATACTCAGTAGAAAGAAGGTAACAAGGGACATAATATAGGGAATTCATGAGTCAACCAATCCCAAAAATGAAAGAAAACCTATAATTAGGGAAAAAATTACATGACATGGAACATCTATGTGGCATCTAATTCTAGGATGAGAAGAAGAAAACTTTAAACACCTAATGTTGAATGATTTCATACATCAATTAGTTATCCCCAATATTATAGTACCTCTAGCAACATGGAGTGAATAGAATACCATAATGAGAAACTACCTCCTTATATATCCTTTTTATATCCTTCATGTCAGAGTTGATATCCTAAGGATTATATTTGTAATAACTAGAATTTATCACTCAATTTGCATAGATTGTAGCTTATTTTAAAAAAAAGAGGTTACTATTTATTAATTTGGTTATAATGGATAATTTACTAATATTACTAAAATAATTATCCAAAAACGTATAAAAAATTAAATAATTTGAGGGGGTAATGAAATTAGATATGTTTGAGAAGTCAAGGAAGTTGTAAGTGGAAAATAAAATAAAGAGGCTTCGATCATTTAAGGTGAATAACTAGGGTTAGTAATATGAACATGAATAACAATACACATTTAATTACTTAAATTTAACTCTACTTAAATTTTATTACTTCATTAAGATTAAATCCAATATTTTTCATTATTTCACACGAAAATGATGAAAAATTTATACACAATAACTCTTCTAAAAACATGATTCATAGAAAACAAACACAAGAAGTGATAGGGTTCTAGGGTAATTATATAGGGTTCTCATTTCTAGAAGAATTTATATTTCCACTCCTAATGTATCAGGATATGAAACCCCTTATAGATTCTATTTATTGCTAAAAATGGGTGAATATATTGATAATTATCTTTCATCCTGATATACTTAGCGATTAAAAATCTCACCTTTCATTTATGAACTTTATCCAAATTTATAAAATAAATTGTTTTTTTAATTATGAAGTTATTGAGGGATATGAGAAAATATTCTACTATCAATGAAGTAAATTCACCCATTAACCAAGGGTATTCTATAGGTATTTATGCTTGAGTGTCCAGAAATGGCCCAAAAAAATAAGAAACTAAAAATTATATCACTATGTATTTAATTTATTATTTAAAACCTTCTAATGACTTAATCATTATATAATATGATCATATAATATAGTTGAGGAGGCTTATTCAATGAAAAAGGTTGATCATATGGTGTAATTAATTATTTCTACCTTCCAATAGTTATCATAATGATAAACTAATAAAGGGGGTCTTACTAATGTAATATCAAGGATCTTATCTTCTTTACCAATGTATCCTTGAAAGTATTCATGACTGAAGTCCTAATATTATTACTAATATAGCTATTAAAATTTACCCAGATGATGCCATGATAGATGTCAATGGTATAGTCTTCGGGAAAGATCTAACAAGGTATATAGAAAATTACGAAGAAATTAAGATCCTCTTTGTATGTTAATATATATTTTATAATATTTAAAACAGACAATGACACCCCCTTAGGAGATAAAAACACTTCTATCACCAGATAAGATTTGTATTTCCAAGAACAATATATAATGCGAAGGGTTTTGGTGTGAGAAATCCTTGTTCAAATACAGTATAAATATAAAACCAAATTCCATTTTTCTTTAATATTTATTCATATATTTGAAATAAAAATAATTAATTAATAACATATACCATTACCCAAATGATTTGATCAATCAAAGAATCTCTACATGAGATAGATGGGCATCAATGGGAAGTATCTAAAAGGATCCTTCCACCTAGGGTATCCATATGTTTATTTAAATATTTTAATGCTTTGTAAGGAACTAGTTTTAACTATATAATTCTAAAAACATTGTATAAATTATTAAATAAAACTAAGAGATAAAGAGAGATTCTGTTCAAATTATTTCATATCATAGATATCCTAGTCAAATTTCACTGAAATCCTAAACCATTAGGCATTTTATATGGCCAATCAAGGACCTCCCTGGGGAATAAACTTTTCTTCAACATTTTTATATCAATGATACATTTTAAAAATGTTTCATAACAATAAAATTACAACAAATTATTTTGATAAATTTATATTATGTTTTCAATATTTCTTACCCATTCAAACTCTTCTAATAATCAACAAATAATGAACCAACTTAACTTGAGAGATAATGTGTAAAAATCAAAAAAATTAATAAATTATCATATAACAAAATTGTTTCCATGTACTAAATTACGCCACAGTAACACTAATTACAATGGGGATTCAACTATCACAAGACATTATTTGATCTAAACAACCAAATCATGGTTTCTTATTTAATTAATATTTATATTACAATGTTTCTTTTATAATTAGAGGTTTACCCTTGTACCACTGTTCTCTCAAAGGATAAAGTAAAAGGATTATACACATTATAATCCTTTATTATTTCAAAACATGAGGGGCGTAATCAATGTGATAAGTGATGAATATACTAAATTTAATAGTAAATATTAACATCCTTTAACTTTATAAACATCTTATAACACTATTTATTTCATGATTTGTTTTATTTTGGTGACACTAGTAATTCTTCTATAACAAACTCACCCTTATAAACCGTCAGGTTATCTACTAAAGTTACTATATATTGAGCTATTGAAGATTCATTTCCAAATATTCTTATTGTAAACTATATTATTTTTCTAAGAGTCTGCATCTGAGAGTAATAAAAAGTTATTAAAAATAATGTAAACCCTAATATTGAAGTTATTATAGTGAACTCAATTATAAGTCATGTGGTGTGGAACAATATATGTTTCCAGATCACTAAAACTTTTTTTGATTGAGATTAGGGAAAATATGGTCACCTTAATCAACTCTTATTATGAATAAGATGTCATGATAAACTTTTGATAACTATATTTTCTTTTCAATAGAATGATGATTTATCAGGAATATATGAAGTCTTGATCTACAGACCTTACCTGCGTAAATGATAAAAAGTAATTGGCCAAGTCACTTGATAGTATTACATAAGCATTATCTTTTTAAAAGATGGAGGAATATCAAATTAAAATTTTTAAATATAATCATATAATAATTATAAAATAGATCTTAAAGAAACTAATGGTTTCCTTGAAAATGTTGTTATCATATCAATTAAAATGATTAACATTCACAAGTGAAACATGGATTTGATAGTGGAGGGAAAAAAATCTATGTACAGGATAATAAATTTAAAATTTTGGCTTCCATAACTATGATAATTGGATGATGTGTCATGTTAATTAGAGATTAATTGAAAGAATTCCAGAAACCAATTTTTTATCATAGTAATGTTATCATTGTAGTTATATTGTCATAGTTATGTAGATCCTTCAATCTGGAGCCCTATATTATGGATGGGAATGTTTTATTATTAATTACTAAGATAAGAAACTTCCATCAATGCTTATATGTATTATCTCATTATAATCACCCAATTTTAAATAGATTATCAAACATTAAAAATAAATCACTTATACAAATATGTAATCCAAATTTCTAAATCAAATGCTTTCATGGGTAAACACTTCACATGGATTGAATTCACATGAACCAATTTTTTATGGGAAAGTGAGAATTTAATCTCTAATATATTTTCTTATCCATGAATGTATAGAGAATGTATTGGTTGTTTCTATAATTAAGGGTTGGATCTATAAGATTCTTTATTCTTTTACACTATGATATTACATTTTCATTATCTATTTCAAGGAGTCTTGGTGAGACTTGACATCACTTTTACACAACATTCACTTTTTTATATTTTTAGATTGAAAAGTATCCTATGTTTTTTTGTTAAAAGGTAGTTAAAAGTTTATAAACTTGTTTCTTTCCCACATATTATATATATCATGGCCCAATGACATGAGTGAGATAAAATATCCAATAAAATAATAAAAGGATATAAATGAGCCTTAATGTGAAGTGGGTATTAATTTTCCTTAACCATATATGTGATACATAAGGGAATAAGACCCATATAGCACCAATTCATTTGAAAATGGAAGATAAAAAATAAAATCTTGACTAAGGATACCAAAATCGATGTTTATGACTTTATAAAAGATAGTCTAGAATGATCACTTGCTGCATTTAAAAATCTCTTTATCAAACCATTATATAAGTAAATAGATGATTATTAATAGCCAGATTCGAGACATGGGTTCCAATTTAATAGTTTCGAAGTCATATGGTATAAATTAATTTTATCTTCGGAAGATCTATATACCATAGATGGTTATTGGAACATTATATTATGGGTATATTTATCATCAACCTATTAATTGCTGACCATTTAAATAATACAAACATGTTATCAATAGTTATTAAATATTTTTGGTTATTCAAACACTCACACATGAGATGGGTTGGATGAAAGGTGCAATTTTCATAAGTAATTTAAGAATATTGGAGTTATACCATCTTGTATAAAGTAATATATCTCTGTATAATAAATATAATACATTGTATATTATTGGAACAGATTAATGTATTCTCAAAATGAGAAAATATATATATTATTCTTTAAGTATAGAGATTAAATTCAATTGAAACTCAACACGATTGAAGGTTAGAGACTTATAAAAATTATATTGGACACACACATAGTTGTGGAAACCATCTAGTATGGAAGGGATAAAAAAATACAATATGAATGTGATGAGGTTTCAGCTACAGGATAATAAGGGATCATTTACATAGATGTGACATCATTGTATATGTAAAGGATGAAAAATATATTGTTGTAAGAGGGATAAATAAAATATGATATGAATTGGCATAATGTAAAACACCATGATAAAATGGGAGAACAGATATAAAAGGAACACAAATATTTCTATGGTTAAATATTCATTTGCTAATTTATATCCTATAAAAATAGTAATTAATATATACTTTATTCTAGATCTACAATCACTCAGAAGACTAAACCCAAAAAAAAAGTGGGAAATATACGCCCTACCAAAAAAAGCAGAGCGCATATAAGGCCCCCTCCTTAAACATTATACAATCTTTAGTTATGTTAAGAATTCACATTGAGGATCTTTTCAGGTTTAGAGTTTTATAGGATTAGGCCATAACTATTACATTACATCTCAAATATTACAAACTAGACACTTCTACTCAGTATCCATTTTTTCATAAAATAAAAACTCTTAAAAGAAAAATAATAATTATTTTCTTGATATAAATCTTCTTGAATTATTATTTTCTCTTACACTTCCTTATACCCTATGAAAAACATTTCAAAAACATGGGAGGAGCATAAAAAGCTCAGAAATGGTTATAAAATAATGAAATAAATCATAATTCCATCAATACATACAAGACATAATCTCTTTAACACACCACATGAAATAATAAGATTTATGAATAAAACATAGAAATCATAAATCATAAAGGTAACTTGTGGAATCCACAACATACTTATGTTGTATCTTTCACAACTACGTAGGGTGCTATGTTTGGAATACCATTCACAATATATTCCTGACATATCTTAGGAGAAACAATAACGTTTACCTTTTTCGCATTACCTAATGCATTGGAGGGCTATCTCTAGCTCATCTTCCATAGGATTATCATGGAACCACCTGTATATGTAAACAGTTCCCAATAACCATAACATAATCATAACACATTAACAAGATTAAAGTAAAGATAACATTTCCACATTGAAATCACAATATAATATTTAAATATATTGACATAATAAATCCATTATCAAAACCATTTTCAATTACAAAATACATAAAAGGATTATATGGTATTTATTTTCCTTTTAAAAAATGTTACAACTTGTTAAAGAATCCAAATATCAAATAATGCTTGCGATAACAAAATGGTCATTGTCACCATGTACGTTAAAAAGAAACATTCCCTTTTTCATTTAGTAAAATGATACATATAAATAAGATTCCCTTGGAATGAAATTAAAATTAAAAGTGATTTATACATCGTATGAAATAAATTTGTGGATAAATCAAAATATGCCTCAATGAAAGGAGATTGAGACGAAGTCTCGTACCTCGTGTCTGACTTGACTCATTCATTCTTTAATCTCATAAATAATAATATAATGTTAATTTATACTTGATTCAGAACATTTATCTATTTTGTTATTACTTTTATATCACTTATTAACATTTTATAAATATTACATAATCATTTAAGTTAATTACAGTCATTTTGTCGATATTTGGTACTTGAGTTAAAAATAAACTTCTTATAATTACAAGTTGTCCATGTGGTCAAAATTACATTATCTGTTGAAATATATTCATGATTTATATATCATTTGTATCATATAAATATCCAATATATATATATTTATTTATTTATATGTATGTATGTATAATAATATATAACATTTGGAGATAAGAAATTAAATGCACCGTTCATGGAGATGGTAAGTCGTACGTACGCATGAACGCTACTTTCATTTCTATTTCATATTTAATGGAATGAAAAATTAATGATACATAGGTATATTATAATTCCAGTATAATATCACATATAATTTAATTAACTCCATCCTTTATACATTGCATATATGGCATGAACGAGTCATATCACTTTGAGGGGGGCGGTAGTCCGCACTTCCTCAAATAAAATTATCATATTTACCCATTATGAAAACCATAATGGTATGCTATAAATGAATAATACATATGAATAGAGACATTATAAACATAATATATATCACATATAAATATAGTTCCATCATAATATTCACCATGATAGGTAGTAGGAGATAGTTGAACAATCATCATTTTGTGAGGCTGTAGTTCGTCGTCCACAGAAACAGTATGTCCGTATCCATTTGATGGATGTATATGGAAATTTAGTTAAAATACTTTCCTAAAAAAACATATTATATTGAGTATAATAGTGTTGTCATGTAATCAAAGAAAAATAATAGAATAGGGAGTGAAAAAACAGAATAATGGAAAGGAATTTTAGAGAAGATGATACCTCTTAAAACATGTAACTCTCTTTGATTTTATCCAAAAATATTCCATGAATTGCCAAATTCATTGGGTAAGTCTTCTAGGATGAATAGGGGATGTTGTGATCTTCTTGGATCAGATTTTGGACAAGCCAAGGGGATTTAGAGTTGTGTGTAACGGGTTATAGGTAGTGGCCTTTTATAAGAGGGGTGAAGGGATCTTTAAGAATGTTTGAAAGTATTATTTTATTATAATATTATTTTCCATTTTAAAATGAACAAAACTAATTAAATTAGAATAGAAGATAAATTTAAATTTAAATAAAATCATCCAACATGAATTGGACAGTTTGGGGATATTTTTTAAGCCTTATATTTTATATTTAACACTTTTTTTCTCTTACTGTTTTGTCAAGTATTTGAGAATCAATATAGTAAAAAACACATGAAAAATATCCCATTAAAGAGTCGATAATAAACTTTTAGACTTATAAAAACTATTTGTACAAATCGTAGATTTTTTTTAATTTTATAATATTTAATAAAATTTTATATCTTTTAAAATACAAATTATGTGAATTTTGATACTATTCATATCATGACTTTTTTGAAAATCCATAACATTATTGATTCAAAAAAACATCATTTATAAAACGATATAATGAAACTATCGTCCATAAAATTTATTGGATTATTTCATAATAAAAAATTAAATTTATTTTTACATTTATAATATCATTTATTTGAATCCTTTATTAATGAAGCAATCACTACATCACCATTGTGTCATAATTAAATTTTTTTAATTAATGTCTACAAATTATAGATAAAATACCACAATGTAATAAATATTTTTATATTCGTAATTATTATTTATATTATAAAATACAACTTATATAACCCATATAAGAATTGTTTTACTAAACGATATATGTTTATGTTACATTTTCCTTAAGATTAAATTAATTTTTATAAAATGTCATTTTCACTCCCAAGTGGCTTTATGGGGTCCCAAAATCAACCCCAAGATTCCCATGGTCATACATGTATCATGTTAATGAAACCTGTTAGGGTAATTTAATATAATAATAATATTATTTTTTTACCTTTTTTTACCAGATTTGTCCTTTAACCATGGTAAATAAAATATTTACTGAAATTAATTTTTATAATGTCTAAAAAACAAGTTACATATTTACACAAATTTTACCTTTTGATTACTAATATGGAGTCCATTTTTCCAAATTCAAATCATATAAGTTTCTGAAATTAATTTAAAATTAATTCCTATTGTCAAAACCAAAAGGTGTGTTGTTAAGAAATAATAAATATCAAAAGTTTGACACTTGTTTATGTACAATTTCAAAGTGAAGTTACTTAGAAAGACCAATATTGGGTTAAATGATAAAAATCTAATCCAATTACACTTTAAAACCAATTAAAAACATAATATAACCATATAAATAAATCATATGAAAAGACAATTTTGACATAAAATGCAGTATTTTTTAATATTCATTAAAAAATGAACATTATCAGAAAAATACCAAAAATTTACCCAAAGTAAATTTTGATTCCCTAATTCTAAAGAATAAGTTTATTTTGTAAAATGGAACATATAACATTGACAAAAACTATATTTAAAATGGTTTCTCCATCAAAAGCTTGTAAAACGACCTTTTAAAAATATTAGAGTTTTTCATGCTTATAATTGGATTCATTCCCATTTTAAGCCTCTAATTTTTATTGGATAAAAATAAAAACATTTAAAAAACTTGTATAATCATATTTTAGTTAGTACTATTCATTCCCCGCAATACAACTTCTAGGCATTAGCTACCATTTAAAATGATATTATATTATTATTTTTCAGTATAACTCAGCCTTACGTGCCACATGAGATTTCGGAGAAACCCATTATTGTGTGTCGGGTACACCATCAAACATAGAATCCACTTTAAAGTAAAATTAATATTTGTTTAAAAATATTAAAAATATGAAAATATCATAACATTTATTTACCTGGGATGTTACATCCTTCCCCCCTTTTAGAAATTGTGTCCACGCAATTTTTATTCACTTGTAAAATAAATTGGGGTATTTAACCCTCATAGAATTCTTAGATTCCCAGGTTACCTCTTCAACCATATGGTTTTTTCATAAAACCTTTACCTGATGAATTAACTTATTCTACAACACTTTCTCTCTTCAGTCTAGAATCTAGACTAGTAGTTTCTCATAAGAAATATTCTCTTCCAACTGAACTAACTCTAGACTCAAAACATGTGATGGATCTAGCATATACATTCTTAATATTGTAAGATGAAAAAAATTGGGTCCCTAGGAAAAATATGGAGGTAAATCAACTTTTTTTGTAACTGATATAACTTTCTATAGGATTTTATAGGGTCCAATGAACCTCATACTCAACTTTCCCTTCTTACAAAAACGCATCACACTTTTCCATAGATAAACTTTCAGAAAGACACGATTACCTAACTCAAAAGAAATATACTTGTTCCAATTATCAAAAAAACGTTTCTTCCTGCTCTGAGTTGTTCTCCTATCACTACTGGAAATTTAGGCTATAGCCACGGTTTCAAACCATAGCTATAAGTCCCAAAAATGTGGCTATAGGTTATATCCACGGTTCAACGAACTGTGGCTGGTGATGAAATGGCTATAGGGCAAGACCTATATCCACGGTTTCAAACCATGCCTATAGGGTATTACTACGGTTTGAAACCATGGAAGAACGTTAAGCCACACAAAGCCTATAGCCATGGTTCAAACCCGTGGCTATATAGCTTTAGAAATGATTTTAAACCGTGGCTTTAGGTCTATAACCACGGTTTAAAACCTTGGCTATAGGGCTTCACATTTCTTTAAAAAACCCACCCCCACCCTGGACAGCCCTTGCACCCCTGGACAACCCATCATGCCCCCCTGAACATCCCCCTTGCACCCCCCCCCCGGGACATCTCCCTTGCACCCCCCTCACACTAGACAACCCCCTTGCACCCCCGGGACAGCCCCCATGCCCCCCTGGACAACCCCCATTCCCCCTGGACAGCCCCCTTATACCCCCTAGATAGCCCTTGCACCTCGTGGACAGCCCTTGCACCCCCCTGGACAGCCCTTGCACCCCATGGTCAGTCCCCTTGCACCCCCTGGACATCCCCCTTGCCCCCCCCCCCCCTCCACGCCCCCACTCCTACAGTATCCCACCACCCCACCCCCTCCCTGTAGCCCCCCCCCCCCATGAAGACCCCCCCTGGATAGCCCCTTGCCCCCCTGGATAACCCCCTTGCCTTGATGGAGTGAAGATGGTGTGTCTCCTTGATGGGGAGATGAGTGGAGAAGACCCTTGAAAAGCTGCCAGACTTATTTATTCCATGAAAATCTGGAATTTCGGGAAAGTGTTTGAAAAAATCATTGATGAGGTATTCATTTCTCTCATCCCTGTTCATGACCGAATAAAGTCTGATATTAAGGGGGAGAAATTGAATTAATCAATGACAAGAAGTTGAGGAAATTTTAGATCTCAAGGATGATTTCTAAAACCTGCTACATGTACTTGAATGTTTTCAACATGTGTATTGAGATGAGTATAAGATCTTAGGTTTTAAATGAGGAAGAAAAGTTGTTTCATGCCAATATGCAGATGAAAAATGAATTTTAAGTTAGTTGGAGTACCCAAGCATATTGATGAGACAATTATGAGATAGAAAGATTAGAAGGGAGTTGGAAGTCCCCAAGCTTGTTGAGAAGGAATATGAAGTCCCAAGAAAAGGTGTTAGTATTCGAATCTTAAATCCCCCCCAATTCACCCCTCCCCATGAATCCCCCCTTCCCTCCTTGGACTGACCCCACTCACCCCCCTGGACAGACCCCCCTTCCCTCCTTGTATAGGATAGGGTTCATAGTGTGGGTGATTCAAGCGAGGATTTCTAGTTTTTGGTTGATTGGTTTCTTTTTAGGATGTGGTTTTCGTGCTACTTGGCTACATGTAAAAGATTTGTTGTGGGTGGTTGTGGTTGAGTTTGTGGTTGACTGGTTGGGCGTTCCTTTGGTGGCTGGCCTTTTTCAAATGGTGATGTTAGGATATTGTTTTCTTGAGTCTTTGAGTGGTCGAATGTAGTGGTCTCGTGCCATGATATTGCAGAATGGTTCCTTGGATTCTAGGTTCCTGAGGTAGTATGTGGTTTGAGTTGCGTATGGACTAGTGTTGTTCTTCCTAGAGGAAGGTTTTCTTTATTGGATGGGTTCTTTTTAGAAGCCTTTTGGGTTGCAGTAGCTATTCTAGTGTGAGTGGCTAGGAGGGTTGGGTTTTGTTTGGTGTTGGGTGGGATGGCTGCAATTATTGGTGTTTGGGGAAGCGATGTTGTGGTTGGGTGGATGGTGGATGGTTTGTGGTTTTGTAAGGGTACAGGAAGGTGGGTTTGATTGATTGTGTTTATTGTAGGTGAGTTGAGTGGTCTGTTGTAGGGATTATGTGATTCTGGAGATGATTGGATAATGCTCGACTTGGATGGATCCTAGTGGTGATTTTAGGTGTTTCGCATGGGATGTTCAATTTTATCATATCACTGGATAGACCCCCCCCCCCTTGGACAACCCCACCTGGAAAGCATCCCCCCCCCCCCGGACAGCACCCCCCCTCCTGGAAACCCTATTCTGTTGTCTTGCATTTAGGACCATTGTGGGTTTTTAGTGCTGGATTTATCCGTTGGAAAGGGATAGGAATGTAGAGTGGATTTTTTGGCTGGTTCTCAGCCTGTGTGGGTCATTCAGGTGATGTTCTTGTGGGGGTTGTTGTTGCTATTATGGTGTTGGGTGGGTGTAGGATGTTTATAGTGCAAGGATCATGTGCAGAGGATGCTTGATTTTAGTGTGTGGGGATGATTCTAGAAGGGCTTCTAGTGTGGTGTGGAAAGAGTCACATGTTATTATTCTAAGTGCAGTTGTAGAGGATAGGGCTCATGGTGTGGGTGATTCAAGCAGGGATTTCTAGTTTTTGGTTGATTAGTTTCTTTTTGGGTTGTGGTTTTCCTGCAACTTGGCTACACGTAGGGGATTTTTTGTTGATGGTTGTGGTTGATTTTTTGGTTGACTGGTTGGGCATTCCTTTGGTGGCTGGTCTTTTTCATTTGGTGATGTTATGATATTGTTTTCTTGAGTCTTTGAGTGGTCTAATGTGGTGGTCTGGTGCCATGATATTGTATAATATTTCCTTGGCTTCTAGGTTCATGAGGTAGTAGGTGGTTCGAGTTGTGTCTGGACTAGTGTTGTTGTTCCTAGAGGAATGTTTTCTTTATTGGATGGGTTCTTTCCAGTATCCTTTTGGGTTGTAGTAGCTATTCTGGTGTGAGTGGCTAGGATGGTTGGGTTTTGTTTGGTGTTGGGTGGGATGACTGCAATTATTGATGTTTAGGGGAGCGGTGTTGTGGTTGGGTGGTAGGTAGATAGTTTTTGGTTTTGTAAGGGTACAGAAAGGTGGGTTTTATTGATGGTGTTTATTGTAGGTGAGTTGAGTGGTCTATTGTAGGGATTATGTGATTCTGGAGATGATTGGCTAATGCTCGCCTTGGATGGATTTTGGTGGTCATTTGGAGGTGTTTCGCATGGGATGTTCAATTTTGTCATATAACTGGATACAACCCCTTGGACAACCCCACCCGGACAACTACCCCCCCACCCCCGGACAGCATCCCCCTCTAGACCCCCCTGGACAGACCCCCTCCCTCCTGGAAACCCCCTCGACCGCCCCACCCAGATAGCACCCCCCCCCCTCCTAGAAACCATATACTGTTGTGCTACCTTTGGGTCCATTGTGGGTTTTTGCTGCTGGATTTATCCATTGGAAAGGGATAGGAATGTAGAGTAGATATTTTGGCTAGTTCTCAGCTTGTGTGGGTCATGCAGGCGATGTTCTTGTGGGGGTTGTTGTTGCTATTATGGTGTTGGGTGGGTGTGGGATGTTTATAGTGCAAGGATCTTGTGCAGAGGATGCCTAATTTTAGTGTGTGGGGATGATTCTAGAGGGGCTTCTAGTGTGGTGTGGATAGAGTCACATGTTATTATTCTAGGTGAAGTTGTAGAGGATAGGGTTCATGGTGTGGGTGATTCAAGATGGTATTTCTAGTTTTTGGTTGATTGGATTCTTTTTGGGTTGTGGTTTTCCTGTTACTTGTCTACATGTAGAGGATTTGTTGTGGATGGTTGTGGTTGAGTTTGTGGTTGACTGGTTGGGCGCTCCTTTAGTGGCTGGTCTTTTTCATATGGTGATGTTAGGATATTGTTTTCTTGAGTCTTTGAGTTGTGAAATGCGGTGGTCTAGTGCCATGATATTGTAGAATGTTTCCTTGGCCTCTAGGTTCATGAGGGAGAAGGTGGTTCAAGTTGCGTATGGACTAGTGTTGTTGTTCCTAGAGGAAGGTTTTCTTTATTGGATGGGTTCTTTCTAGAAGCCTTTTGGGTTACAGTAGCTATTCTAGTGTGAGTGGCTAGGAGGGTTGGGTTTTGTTTGGTGTTGGGTGGGATGATTGCAATTATTGGTGTTTAGGGGAGCGATGTTGTGAATGGGTAGTAGGAGGATGGTTTCTGGTTTTTTAAGGGTATAGAAAGGTGGGTTTTATTGATGGTGTTTATTGTAGGTGAGTTGGTGGTCTGTTGTAGGGATTGTGTGATTCAGGAGATGATTGGCTAATGCTTGCCTTGGATGGATTTTGGTGGTGATTTGGAGATGTTTCGCATGGGATGTTCAATTTTATCATATCCATGGACATACCCCCCCCCCCTGGACAAGCCCACCCGGACAGCAGCCCCCGCTGGACCCCCCCCCCCTGCTAGAAACCCCCTGGACCACCCCACCTAGACAGCAGCCCCCCCCCCAGACAACAGCCCCCCTGGTTGATTTTGACAAGTTGGTTGGGTTAACGACTACCCAAAAAAAGTTGATTAGGAATCCCCAATCATTCCCTCCTATTAAAAAAGTTGTTTCTGAAGTAAATTTCAAAGATCTTAAGAATGTGAATGGTCAAGTTAGATATTTGAAGGATGTTTATACTACCAAGTCTGAGTTCAATGATCATGGTGTTATGGGTTTATCTCAAAGGTACACGTTCCAACCGGATCGGGCTGGGATGTAGGAGGTCGGGGGCTGATGAGGGCTGGAACTAGTGGATGGGGCTATTTTGAAGGTGGAAAAGGGCTGGCATGAGTGTTTTGTAGGAGGATCGGGGTGGTGGCTGGTGTGGTGGATGGTGCAGGCTGGATTGCAGGTGGTTGGGGGCTGGGGGCTGGTGCGGGCTCGAATTCATGTGGGCCGGAATGCTGGTGGAAGGGGGATGGTTGCAGGTACTGGGGGGATGGTGCGGGGTGATTCGAAGGTGGTAGGGGGGGCTATTGTGGGCTGGAATGTTGGTGGCTGCGGGCTGAAATGAATCTGGAAGGGGGATGGATGTGGCTCGAGCAGGGCCAAATCACGGAATTACCACGGCGTGATCGTGAAATTACCACAGCATGATCGCGGCGTGTTGGCCCAGTCCAGCAACATCCACGGGGAAGCATCTTCCATCCAGGAGAGAAGGGAGCAAGAGGAGGCGGGGAAACATTCTGGTCATCACCCCGCCGGCAGAAATTGTGATTAGTCATTCTCGGGATTTATCACAAGACTCATGGATTACTATCACTGTGAACCACTACGGGGTGTCGTCCTGGAGCAGGGCTAAATCAGGGCATTACAACGGTGTGACCACGGCGTGACCACGGAGTGACCACGATGTGACTGCGGCATGTTGTCCCGGTTCAGCGACATCCACGGGGCAGCATCTTCTAGGTAGGAGCGAAGGGAACGGGAGGAGTCGGGGAAACATTCTGGTCATCACCCCGCCGGAAAGAATTGTGATTAGTCAGTCTCAACATTGATCAGAAGACTCATTGAATAATATCACTGTGAACCGCCGCAGGGTTTCATCCTGTAGCAGGGAAAAATCACGGCATTACCGCGGTGTGACTGTGACGTGACCGCGACGTGTTGGCCCGGTCTAGCGACATCCACGGGGTAGCATCTTCCGGCCAGGAGTGAAGGGAGCAGGAGGTGGTACAACATTTTGGTCATCACCCCGCCGGTAGAAATTGTGATTTGTCAGTCTCAACATTGATCACAAGACTCATGGAATACTATCACTGTGAACCACCGCAGGGTTTCGTCCTGGAGCAGGGCCAAATCACGGCATTGTCGCGGCATGACCGCATCATGACCATGGCATGTTGGCCCAATCCGGCGACATCCGTGGGGAAGCATCTTCCATCCAGGAGCGAAGGGAGTGGGAGGAGGCAGGGTAACATTCTGGTCGTCACCCTACCGACAGAAATTGTGATTAGTCAGTCTCAACATTGATCACAAGACTCATAGAATACTATCACTGTGAACCGCCGCGGGGTGTCGTCCTGGAGCATGGACAAATCACGGCGTGACCGCAGTGTGTTGGCCCGGTCCAGCGACATCCATGGGGCAGCATCTTCCGACCAGGAGTGAAGGGGGCAGGATGAGGCGGGGCAACATTCTGACCGTCGCCCCACTAGGAGATGATAGAAAAGATTAACTATTTAATATGTTATAACAAGGGATCACAAGATAAGGTTTTAGTGAGCGGCACAATGACACAAAGTCTAAAGGGAAACAACCTGATGGGAAAGAATCATATACCAAACACAAACCATTTACAAATTTAGTCACTTTTCCTAAACATGGAAAGTTTGTTTATAATATTCAAAGTGTGAAAAGGAAAGTGTCATGGTCAAGGCATATGCCTACTCAGGAAATTTCATTTGATTTAAATGAGTATGATAAGCCAATTTATATTATTCAAAGAAAAAAAACTAATTATCCACAAAACAAACACCAATTAGAGGAATATGAAAGATTCAAACCAAATCTAAACATGATACAAATAACCTTGACTACTCTTTGGTTTAGAAGACAGCGCACCTCCATTGGATGGGTTTTATAATAAAATCATGCCATTGCTTTATTATAAAAACATGACTTTATTAATCAAATGAAAAAATTATATTAAAGAACAATTATTCAAGATATGCAATTCAATATAATTAAGCAGAATTAAGAAAGAAGCTAAATTCAATTTAAAGCATTCTTGAATTAAAGAGGCTAGAAGAGGGATCCAGCCTCAAGGTGGAACTAAACCATCCACTTCGGATCTTGGAGCTTTCTAACTAAAAGTTGATGCTCCCCCACTGGGTATACGCACCTTCACACACATGCAAGGACGCATAACCCCTATGCACACACCCGCATGGCCATGAGCATGTGCAAGGGGATCCTTGTACATATGCTTATATGCATATACTAGTCTCCACTCACTTGCGTATGCATTTATACATATATACATGGTCACACATAGCCCCATACATGCATAATCACTGCCATGACTAATTATAGCTAACTTTATTTTCAAGTTCATAACTAATTATAGCTGTGATAAAGGTAAAGTTATACCTTATCAAGGAAATTCCCAATGCACAAGACGTAGTCAATCGGTGAGTTCATCGAGTTGTTGTGGACTATTTCTCCCAATATGCGATCAATCGCTGCACCCTACTTAACATACATTCAAAAGAAAAAACAATGAATATTGCAATTTGAAATTCTATGGCCCATTTAGTCTTGAAAAACAACAGCTTTTTTTTCAATTTAGCATAATTAAATAAAACATTAATAGGTTTAACTTGAAGTGTGATGGGAGAGAGATTGAGTCGCACATTAAGTGAAAGCTTATGATTTTAAGTGGTGGCTCACCAATGCAGGCAGTCAAAATAAACCATTAAACAACTAAATAACATGTTTGATTAAGTCCAATTACCTTCTTAACACCCAATGGTTGAACCTCAATGCACCGGTTGCCCCGGATAACGTCAATTGATGCATTTGAGATTGGGCCTGTCTAGATTTGTTGCAAAACATCCCTTGCTTGAATCCTTCCAAATTCATTATCTGCATCGAAAAATGAAAAAACAGAAGCAAAATGTGTGGGGTGGGGGGTGATGAGTCAAGATGCATGTTTAAATGATCATCCGAAACCATTTTGAGTTGTACCTACGTACTTGAAGTTCCAAACAACTGAGGTTTACCGAGGGTCAAGAATTGATCTAGGTGTTCGATCAGTAAAATACCGAAAAACATGTTGTAAAGGTTTTCAGAACCTTAGATATTAAGATATCAAAACTAATGCCTCATTCAGAACATTAGAAGTGCTTTCAATGGAAGGGAAAGAGGTGTGGCATGGCAAAGTGGCAAAAAAATTTAAAATAATTGAGGTTTAAAAAATGATTTTGGTATATAAAAAAATAAGATGGAAAATAAAACAAAATAACTAAAACATTAAAAAAGGCAATTGGGCATGATAATGAAAACGGTTGTTTGGTCTTTTAATGTCACTCCTGCACATGTTTCATAGGATACAAGTGAGCTCAACCTATTTTGATAGAAATGAATTTCATTGATTCAAAATTCATATAAATCCTAAAACCATAAATCTTAAAACCCCTAATCCAAAAATTCTAAAACATAAAACCCTAAACTCGAAATCATAACTTCTAAAACTAAAAAACCTAGAATATAAATCATAGAATCTAAAAATAAATAAGTATAGAGGTTAAACCCCAAATCTCAAAATCTTAAAGCTAATGTTGGATTGGTGTAGCCCCCATCCACCCTGCCCCCTGCCCCTTGCACACCCCCACACAGCCCCCTTCCCTCCCCCTACCCCCTCCCTTGCACCTCCCTCCTAGGTTTGGATAAATATTTATAGTTTAAATTGGGTTTTGTGGCATTTTGAAATTCTTTACGACATCGCCTCTGCGATAGGCTTTCCAATCCAAATGGATTTGGATACTAAAAATGTTAGCTATGGAAATTTTCCCAGAATTTTAGTTGGGGTAGATTTAAGTTCTACCATGGATGATACAGTAGTTCAATCCACACCACAGGATGAAATTAATCTTCGTGTTGTGTATGAAAAGTCTCCTTTGTGTTGTGAAGTCTGTTGTATGATTGGACACTCAAGGTCCAACTGTCATTCCAATTTTTTTTGTACTAGATGCATGTTGAAGGGGCATGATGAGGCTCATTGCATAAGAACAAAATGTAATAAATTTCCCCAATGGACTGATGTCTAATCTTTAGAACAAGCTGCAAATGAAATTTCTCACAACTCTCCCAACAGACTCCTAATCTCTGAAAATGTTCAGACAATGTCTTAGACTGAACATCTGATCAAGGATCATAGTAAAATACCCAAGTTAGACTCCACCTATGTCATCCTGAAAGATGCATAGCCTCCTGCTTTTCAGTTGATTGGTAGACCCAATGTCACTTGGGCTGATTTAGTAGAAGAAAGTGACTCACCTGAAGTGGGCCTGTCTTTCAAAGATGTGCTGATTAAAGACATGAACCAAGATCAAAATGAGACAGAATCGGTGGAAAGTCAAATAGAGATAGATATTTTAGCACAAACTGAGGCTGATGAAAGAATTAGGCATGAGAAAACTAAGTTTTCTTTAAAATGTAGAAAAGTGAATCACATGTTAGAGACAACAAACTCAAGTAAGGTTAAGAATAAAAACACAAACAAGGAATCCAAGGAAGTGACTACTGACAATGGAAATGTAATGGTCCCATGACCTTCCAATTCCATGTAATCTGTGAAAAAGTATGATGTTTTTTATCCCTTCAATGGACTTACAACAAACATAAGGTGCGACTTCAAAAAATATCTTGTCTCCCGATACCTTCTCCTACAGTGGGAAGTGGATTTAAAAATTTTCCTACAACTGATAGGGCACTACATGTTCCTATAAATCTGCAAGTTTCGTGTTTGATCATTAACCCTCCTATGGTGGGAAGTGAAGTTAGTCACTCTACTGCTAAATTTGGACCCAAACAGGTGCCCAGCGCTCACCCTGACAGTAATCTTATTGGAACATCCATAGGAGTTCATGGCATGGATGTTCAACCCACTTGTGTGGCATCTAAGTTTCCCATCGATGAGAAGTTACTGGAGAAGTTTAAGATACTCAGCACAATGGAAGGGGTGATTCCCACCAAAAGTCATCTAACTCAGAGTGGAAAGAATCTAAGGTTGAGAATCCAGCCTGATTCTGTTATGATGAAAGAGTTAACTCTTTCTCGAGAGGAGGAAAATTCTGCTCTAAAAAAGGGTTCCCTTCCAAACCCCATCTCTATTTTGGGTGTTTCCAAGCCAATTGGACAAACACACAATGTTATGGAGTCAACTACAATGCCTCCTCCAGTAAGAGAGGCACATACACCTATGAAGAATGCTGAATTGTTGAGATCAAAGGTTTCTACCTCTCTTACAAGTAGCACCCCGCCTCAACCATCGAGGACCCGGAGAAAAAGAAATATTGGCACTCATAACACCTTTGAAATCCTTTCCTCGCTTAGCAGTGATGATGATAGGAATAACAGTGAAAGAGTGAATAAAGATGAAACCATAAATACTGATGCTATTGTGGAGAACCTTGATGATGCTGATGGTGATGGTCCATGGATACATGCCAGGATCGGGAGGAGAGGTCAGAACTCCCGTGGCAGGGGTGGAAGACTTCCTTTTCATAGTATGAATACCCGTTCTAAAATGGGTTGATGTCTTTTTAAGTGTTATGTTCTTGTATTTCCTCTGAACTTTCTTTTTTTTCTTTATAATTTAAATAAAAGGACTTTTTTCCCTTAAAAATCACTATTAATATAGATATTGCAGTCAACTACTCTCATAAACCTAAAAAATGAACATTTTCAAGCCTTGAGTTCCAAGCTACGTGTAGTTGTTTTAAGCCACAAAAATCATTCTTAAAAATGCACAATTTATTATCATCATAATTTATTTGAAATCCACATAGTTGACTAATTTAAACTTCATTAAAAAAACTCCAATGATAAAAGAATACTTTTTATTATATACATTAGATATACATTGATATTATCTATATAACTATGGTAAGAAACAATTTGATAACCTCAATATAATCAATTGGTGAAAATATTTTCTCTACAACCACCCTACTAATCAATGAATATCCCTTTTACAAAATTCTAACTATGAATTTTATAACTTCTCAATTTTCATTAAGCATATTTCTAAATACTTGTTTCGTGAATATGATATTTTTATCTATTTTTTGTGGAACAAATTTCTATGTGTCTTTATTTTCTGTCTAATTTAACTCCTCTTTCATATATTTAATCCAATTTTAATCATTAGATGCTTAATCAAATCTTTTTTACTCAAATAAATATAAGAGGGCATTTTTTTAATTCTATACACCCTTCTAGTTTATACTACAACATATTTGTCTCCCAAAATGTTCTCTTCATCAATATGTTTAGTTATAATAAATCTTTTCGGTGTAATTGGAATCTTTATGTCTTTTTCTTTCTCATATTCATCAAAAAATTCTATGATGGAGTTCTCACTACCCCTAAGAGACTCTCTAGGCTCTTGTAAAGATTCACTTTTCTCTACATTATCTTCATTGCTCCTGTCATAGATTCCTTTTTCTTTCCTATCCATTATTACATATTTTATTTCCAAAATTTTAATGAGAATCTTATTAAAAAATTTATAAACCCTACATCTTAAGGAATATATATGAAATATAACATCATCGTGTTATTTCTATAATTTTCTTGATTCCCTTCCATGTTAAGAATTTAGAACTTACTACCAAAGACTCATAAATACTTCAATGTTGGTTTCCATTTATACCTTATTTCAAAAGGAAACATTTTTTTATACCTTGTAATAACACTAGAGATCACCATAGTTTGTGTTATATTATTAAATGTTCTACTTTACCTCTCAAACACCCCATTCTATTAGGGTTTCTATATTACAGTAGCTTGTTGAGCATTATTATAATTCTCTAGATACTTATTAACTAAATAATAAGTGAATTCAATTCCATTATTATAACTTGGCATTTTGATATTCATTCCAAATCATGGTGTGAATCTAAGGTTACATTTTCAACCATATAAACCTATCATTGTACTCTATTGAAAGCATTGGCATTTCCTAACCCAATCATATTAGTTCATCACAAGCCATCCTGATCCTGATGAAGATGCATAGACTCCAAACGTCACCACATTTTTAGAACATTCAACTCCCAATCCCCCTATTTCAGGAGGCACATCATGTTCACCATTATAGACCGATGAATTAAACTCTTGAAACATGGTTAAATTCTTAGGTCTGGGCCTCCACCAACTAGACAACCATCGAGACCAATCGACATCTTTGACATAACCATGATTTAAAACATTTGGATCATCAAAACCACCCCAAGTCCGAAAACTAGTGTGATTCCCTCATTTGGGTCATTAGTTGATCAATCCCATGTCATGATTTCCATAAGAACCAATTAATTTTCAAATCTAAGGAAACCTTGGATCTTTACTATTTCCACTCAACCCAAATGCCCATGTTCGGACTCTGATCTCCAAGAAAAACCTACTCAATTTAGGTACTCATTGGGTCGTTGAAACCTAATTTCCATTTGAAATACCTACCTATTGGTCTCCAAAAACCAGGACTCTACCCTGATGGGTTTATATTTCCCATGACTAGTGTCACTCTCTCCACTATAGGATAACCCTTGTCACAACATCACTTGATCAAAATCCAAGCACCACAACCCACATCCTGTCTATCCCCAAACATGATGACTGGATTCATCCAAAACCCATGCATTCCTAAGAGATAACCAAAAAAATACTCAATACCCATTCTCGGGGCATGATAATTCCATTCTTGGCATGTGATGAGTTTTCTAGAAAAAAATATTATCACTTACAACACCATTCATTGGTGCACTCACCACCACATGTATTTACTTAAAATTGCTCCATAAGAAACACCTCGAAGATCCAAATCTTAATCTATATACCACTTCTCCCAAGCCATTATCAAATCAACCTAGGAAACACTTTTCCTTAACCAAGATCTGGTATAACCATACCCAATATATTTCCAAAGAGCCCTTTTTCATAGTTCACTTCCTCTATTTCATTTGAAGCTATGGGATACCTCACCTATGAGAATCTCACTAAAATATACATCAATCATGTACCCTCTATCATCTAACACTAATTAAAAAATACACAGCTTCCATGCATGAATTGTTTGTGCTTACTCAAATTATGTCAAAGTCGATAGGTGTACGCTCCCGTACCACCCAGTTGCAACCCATCTCACAGCTTTGAAAGTCACGTCACATCTGAACTAGGATCACATGCCTAATTAAAAAGATTCCCATTCCTCTTGGATGTTAGTTTCATGAAACCCAAGATTAGAATAAATTGAACCATCAATCTAGAGAAGGGAAAACATGAGACCTAAATACCACGTTGGAGCTGAAAATCAGAAAATACCTAGCGAGGCAAGGAGTGCAGTAGGCAAGGATTTCGCATGAGAAATTGAAGAAGGGTGGATTTTGCTAGGTTCCCCTGAGTGGGGTCAGTGATAAATCATGGGAGGAGGAGGCCAAGGTAGGACTTGGTTCGACTGAGAAATCGGTAAGGTGGGGTAGCTGCGTTGGAGGATAAGAATCGGGGGTGGCTGCGTGGAAGGAGGAACCCAAGAGGTGGAGTGGCCGCATCTGAGCCGATCAGGGCAGCGTCGAAGCTGTGTCGGGGCAGCGTCCGAGAAGGAGAATCGCGGTGAAGTGGGGTGGCCGCATCAGAGGCATGTCGTCAGAGGAGGTGGGGAGTCGGCGTCAGAGTAGTGAAGAAGGGGAATTGAAGTGGTTGCACCAAAGGAGGACGATCGTGGGGAGGTTGGGTGGCCTGTCGGAGGAGGAGGATCGCAGAATGTTGGGGAGAAGAGTTTCGAGGAGGAGGGGCGTTAGGAGGAGGGGCGTGAGAGGGTTATGGTAAATTGGGGATTGGGGTGGGTTAATTGCCACGGATAGTGAAATTGTCGTAGCTTTAAACAGGATATAGCCATGTTTCCTATTGTCCGTGGGTATAGATCTATAGCTGTAGCTCTAAAATCAAGTAGTGTGTGCTTCTAAATCAACTGAACTTTTTCTTCCATATCTTCTAACAATCATGGTCCCATCAACTTCCTTTCACCTAATGCATCCCAAAAAGATGGATTTTGACACCACTTTCTAAATAATTCCTCAAACAGTGTCATTAGTATATTGGAATGAAAACAGTTTTTATAATAAAATTACTCCAAAGAAAGATGTTGCTCCCAACTTCTTGGGTAATCCATTGAGAAAGAACATAGCATATCTTCCAATGTATGAATTTTTTATTCTGACATCCCATATAATTATGGATGAAAAGCAATAATAAAATTTAATTCACTACCCAATGACTTCTAAATGCCCTTCCAAAAGTTATAAGTGAACTTGGGATCATGATCAGATACAATAGAGTGGATAACTCTATGTAAACTAACTATCTATTTAACATACAACTAAGAAAGTTAATCTAGAGAGAGCATCTCTAATGGGATTAAAATTAGCAGATTTAGTCAATTGATCAACAATAACCTAGATTTCATTGTTACATTAAGATGTCTTCGGTAATCCCACAACAAATTACATGGATATATTTTCCCATTTCCACTCTGGCACTGGTAAAGGATAAATCATCCCTTTCAGTAACTGCCACTCTGCTTTAACCTGTTGACAATTCAAACGCTTCATAGTAATTTCAGCAATATCTCTTTTCATTCAATCCCACCAGTGACACTCCCGAAGATCTTTGTACATCTTAGTACTGTTTGGATGAACTGAAAACGGAGAACTATGAGCTTCACATAACAACTCATTATTAAACTATAAATCACAAGGCACACATAATATATTCCCAAATATCAAAATACCATCATTATCAATGTTAAATTCAGGAAACTTACCCTTCTGAACCAACTTTACCATTTTCTATAACTCAATTTCTTCCATCTGCACGTGATTAATTCTGTTTGATATAGATGATTTCACTAACACCTAAAACAAAACAGGGAAATTTCCTACATAAAAAAATTATATTCCAAATTTCATCAAATTTTTAATCAAAGGATAATATTCCAAACATATCATGGTTAATGTTTCATTACTTTTTCGAATAAAGCATTCGCCACTTTATTTTCCTTTCCTGGATGGTAAAGAGTAATGAAATCATTATCCTTGATTAATTCTAGACATATCCTCTATCTCATGTTCAATTATTTCTGAGTGAGTATATACTTCAAGAATTTATCTTTAGTATATATTTCATATTTTATTCTATACAAGTGATGACTCCAAATTTTTAAATCAAAGAAACAGCATCTAATTCCAAATAATGTGTAGGGTGATTTCACTCATGAGGTTTCAACTGACGTGAATCCTAAGAAATTACCTTATCATTCTGAATAAGGACACAGACAAGTCCTTTCAATGAAGCATCATTATAGGTAACAAATTCACCATCTCTGGAAGGTAATTCCAAAACTGTAGCAATAATAAATTTATTTTCAATTCCTGAAAAAAAAATTATCACATTCTTTTGTCCAAATTAACTTAACACATTTTTGAGTTAACTTGGTTAGTAGGCAAGGTAATCATGAAAAATTTTGTACAAACCTCCTGTAATAACATGATAAACTAAGAAAAATATGGATCTTGGTTATATTTGTGGGTCTTTTCCATTCTTCAACAATGTTTTTTTAGCAGCATCAACAGTTATGAAATTTTTTTAAAAAATGTGACCAAGGAATAAAATTTGTTTTAACCAAAACTAACGCTTTATAAATTTCCCATACAGTTTGTTTTCTTTTAAAATTTACAAGACAACCCCCAAAAGACTATCAGGATCCTCTTTAATTTTAGAATAAACCAAAATTTCATCAACAAATATAACCACAAACATATCCATGAACTCATGGAAAATTATATTTATAAGATCCATGAATACAGAAGGTGCATTGGTTAGCCCAAAATGAATAACTAAAAATTGATAATGGCCATATCTAGTATGAAACACGGTATTCAGAATGTTTTCTTCTTTTACTTTCATCCGATGATACCCCGACCTCAAGTCAATATTTGAAAAATACTGAGCTCCATGTAGCTGATCAAAAAAATTGTCGATATGATAAAAATGATACTTTTTCATAATATTAATGTTATTCAATGCCCTATAATTAATGCAAAGTCTCATTGAATTATCTTTATTTTTTAAAAAAATGATAGGAGAACACCACGACGATGTTCTAGGTCTAATTAAATCTTTATCTAATAACTCCTGCAATTTCTTCTTTAACTCTAAAAGGTCAATTTGAGAAATTCGATAAGGGGGTTTTGAAATTGGATTAGAATCAAAAACTAATTCAATAGTAAATTCAACTTCTTGATTAGGTATTATACAAGGAAACTCATCTAGAAAATCATCAATATAATCATTTACCCCTAGCACAACATTAATTTGAATAATTTCTTTTTTTTAACAATATGTGTAAGGTAACATTCATATCCATCTTTTACTAGTTTCTCAGCTTCCTGATATGTTATCAAAAGTAAGGGTTCATTCTTCTACAAAAATTGAACTTATTTCTAAAAACCATCTTTATCCTTGTTATCAATATTAGAATGATAAACAAAAAGCCAATCCATACCCAAAATAACATCAACATCTACTATACACAAAAAAATAAGGTTTATAGGTAGATTCTTTATGAACAAAAGTAAAGGAAGGTTCTTATAATTTCTTTTTGTCTCGATATTTCCTCCTGGTGTTTTTACCATAAGTTCAAGACTCATATATTATGATGTAATTCCCAGTTTACTAGAAAACTTCTCTGAAATGAATGAATGTGTAGACCCTGTATTGAACAACACATTGGAATAATCTGAATAAATAAACAGCATACCTGATAATACTTCATTTGATAGCCTAACATCTTCTGAACTAGTTGAAAATAGTTTTACCACCCCTTTCTTCTTGTAGTAAAGCTACTTTCCCTCAGTTGAGTTCTTTGTTGGACACTCATTTTCATAATGACCCATTTCATTGCACTTAAAAAAATTTATTGACTGTAAATCATATTTTGTCTTACCATTACCCTGATCTTTTTCATTGAAATTACGAGTCTTATGCACTATTTTACCACATTGGTATCACTTTTCAAAATTCCAAAGTCATTCCCAAGTGTGTTTTTTACCACAATTTTCAGAAACTATAAACTTAAGTTTCTTACCATAAATTTTTTTTTGAAGAGTTCTTCCCTTACGTCTTCCACCTCCTCCCCTTATTCTATAATTTTTCAAAGAACACCTCATCATCAGAAAAATCCATTTCCACGTTATCCCCATATCAAACAAGTTTTTCATAACTTTTGAACTCACGAGAAAATAATTACCTTTGATACATTGGATTTAATCCTGAGTAAAAACGATTGATTTTACTATCAATATATTGTAAGAAATTTGGATCATACATTGCCAATCAAGTGAATTTTCTTCATAAGCATCCACTGAGTCATCCTCATACCTCAATTATAGCATTTTTATTTCCATCCTAAGATGAGCCACCTCTATAAAATATTTCTCAAGAAACATACCTTTAAATCTATTCCAATCAAGAGCATTAATCTCCTCACTATCATTGATATTTTTCGCCATCTACCACCACTGATCAGTTAACCTTCAAAATATAAAATTAAAAGACTAACCATTTGATGTTTTGAACACCCCATGACATCAAAAATATTCTCTATTTATTTAATCCACCATTCACTAAGCATAGGGTCATATAATCCTCTAAATGATGGGGGATGTTTCTTTAGGAAATGATCCACTACTGATATTTGTCTCTATGGTTAATCCAGCTAATCTCGTGCATGTGTTCCACTACCATTTATCACCTGAGTTAACCGTTCCATCACTATAACGAACTGTTCACTTCTGATTATGACCATATCAGGTTGCTTATTTGGAAGGTTGTTTTCCTATTGATTTCATCCCATCATAGCTTCCTTGTTTTCTTAAACAGAAAATCATTCTGAACACAGAAATATCTTTGGTAGAGAAACATCATATTCTGTAAATGCTATATCATTTCAATCATACAATAAATTAATTTATAGATATTAATTTGACAATATCCTATCTCCTAAAGTTTTCTAAATGATCCTCTAATACCAACTATAAGGCCCCATCCTAAAACATTACATAATATTGAGTTAAGTCAAGAATTCACATTAAGGATCTTTTCAAGTTTAGAGTTTTATAGAATTAGGCCATCACTATTACATTACATCCCAAATATTAAAAAGTATAAACATATACTCAGTATCCATTTTTTCATAAAATAAAAACTCTTAAAAGAAAACAAGAATCAATTTCCTGATTTAAATTTTCTTGAATTCTTCCTTTCTCATACCCTTCCTTATACCCTATGAAAAACATTTCTAAAACATGGGACGAGCATAAAAATCTCAGTAAGGGTTATAAAATAAAAAAAGTTTTCCTTATTACATCAATACAAACAAAACATAAGATCTTTAACACCCTACATGAAATCATAAGATTTATGAATAACATATGTAAATCATAAATCATAAAGGTAACTCGTGGCATCCAAAACATACTTATGTTGTAGCTTTCACAACTATATAGGGAGTTGCAATTAGAATACTCATCACAGTATATTCCCTAAATCTAATAGGAGAAACATTGTCATTTACCTCTATTATGTTACCCAATGAATTAGAGAGAAATATCAGGCTCACCTACCTTAGTTTTATCATAGTACCACCTGTATACGTAAACAATTCCAACAACCATAACATAATCATAGTACATGAACAAGCATAAATGAAGGATAAAATTTCCACACTGAAATCAGAATATAAAATTTCAAAATATTAACATAATCAATCCATTTTAAAGACCAATTTGAATACCAAAATACATAAAAATATTACATGTTATTTATTTTCCTTTTAAAAAATATTGCAGCTTGTTATGGAATCCAAATATCAAATAATGCTCGCAGCGGCAGAAAGATCGTTGTCACCGCATATGTTAAAAAGAAACATTCCCTTTGTCGTTTAGTATAAAGATACATAGAAAAATGATTCCCTTTTATTTAAACTAAAATTAAAAGAGTTTTATACACCGTATAAAATAATTTCATGTATAAATCAAAGTGTTCCTCAATGAAATGAGATTGAGACGAATTCCCTTACCTCATATCCAAATTGACTCGTTCATTATTTAATATCCTTAATAAGAAACTAAAGTAAATTTATAATTGATTTAGAACCTTTTTCAATTTTATTAATCCTTTTATATCACTTATTACATGTTATAAATATTACGTAATCATTAAAGTTAATAATGGACATTTTGTTGATATTTGGTAATAGAGTCAAAAATTAACTTCTTATAATTACAAGTTGTCCATGTGGTAAAAATTCCACTATATCCATAATGATGTTCAGGATTTAGATATAATATATATTATATATATCCATTATATAAATATATATATATATTTATTTATAACAATACATAACATTTGGAGATAAGAAATGAAATGCAATGTTCATGGAGACGGTAAGTCGTACGTACGCTTGAACTCTACTTTTATTTATATTTCTTATTTAATGGAATAAAAACATAATGAAACATAGATATATTATAATTATAGTAAAATATAATATATAATTTCATTAACACGATCCTCTATACTTCCCATGTATGGCATGAATGATTCATATCACTTTGAGGGGGAGGTAGTCTGCACTTCCTCAAATGAAATTATCGTATTTAACTATCATAGAAACCATAAATGTATGATATAAATGAGAAATATAGAAGAATAGAGACAATATAAATATAATATATATAACATATAAATATAGTTCCATCATAATGGCCACCATGAAAGGTGTTATGAGATAATTGAACAATCATCATTTCGTGAGGCAGTAGTTCGCCGTCCACAGAAACAGTATGTTTGTATACATTAGATGGAAGTGTGTGGAAGTGTAGTTTGAATATTTCTCATAAAAACAACCTAGTATATTGAGGATATTATTTCTTTATGTAATTAATTAAAAAAAATAGAATAGGTAGTGATGAATTATAATAATAGAAAGGAATTTTAGAGAACATGTTATCTCTAAAAACATGTAACTCTCTTTGATTTGAGCCAAAAGGATTCCTTTAATTGCCTTATTCCTATGGGAAAGATTTTAGGAGGAAGGGGGGATGTTTGGAGCTTCTTGGAGAATATTTTGGATAATCAAAGGGTCTTGAGAGGTGTTTTTAATGGGTTAGAGGTGGTGGCCTTTTATAAGAGGGGGGAGGGGCTCTTTAGGAACGTTTGAAAGTATTATTTTATTATAAAATAATATTTGGTTTTCAAAGGTCCAAAACTCATTATATTCTAATATGTGATGAATAAAAGTTGAAATAAAATCACCAAATAATAATTGGACAGGTTTTGGATATTCTTTAATCCTTATATTTTTTATTTAACACTTTTTTACTCTTACCATTTTATCAAGCATTTAACGTATTGAGAATCAAAATAGTTACCAAAACATGGAAAGAATCCAATTGAAGTGTAAATAATAATCCTTTAGACTTATGATCACTATTTGGATGAATCTTATTTTTTTTAATTTTATAATATTTAATAAAACATTTTATATTTTAAAATATGAATTATCTCAATTTTGACACTATTCCTATCATGACTTTTTGTAAAATTCATAAAAACTTGATTTATTTTCAATAACAAAATTAATACAAATATAACATGAAAAATAACATCTAGAAAATTTGTGGATGATATCAAAATAACCAAATTACATTTATTTTAACATTTATATTATTATTTATTTGAATCCTTTTTTAAGGAAGCAATCACTGCATCACCATTGTGTCATAATAAAATTTATTTATTTAATTTATAGAAATAAAAAATAAAATACCATGATATAGTTTTAGGACTCGTGTTAGGGTAATTTAATATTATTATAATATTATGTTTTACCATTATTTACCAGATTTACCCTTTAACCATGGTAAATAAAATATTTACAGAAGTTACTATTCATAATGTCTAAAAATAAAAGTTACATATTTACACAATTTGGACCTCCTTATTAAAAATATGTAATCTATTTTTCCAAATTCAAAACACATAATTTTCAAAAGTTAATTTCTGTTGTCAAAACTAAAAAGCGTGTTTCTATGAAATAATATCTCTCAAAATTTTGACACTTGTTTATGTCCAATTTTAAAGTGAAGTTAGTTCCAAAGACCAAAATTGTATTAAATGATAAAAATAAAATACAATTACACTATAAAACTAATTATAAAGATTATCTAACCATATAAATAAATCAGATGAAAAGATTGTTTTGACTTAAAATGCTGTGTTTTTCACTATTCAATAAAAAATGAACTTTATCTGAAAAATAAAAAATATTTACCCAAAGTAAATTTTGATATCCTTATTATAAATAATAAATTTAATTTTTCAAATATAGAATATAAAAGTGACAAAAACTAGATTTAAAAGGAGTTCTCTGTCAAAAGATGGTAAAACGACCTTTTAAAAATATTATGGCTTTTCGTGATTAAAATCAGACTTATTCCCACTTTAAGCATCTAAATTTTATTTGATAAATTTAAAAACATTTAACATACATGTATAATAATATTGTAGATAGTTCTGTTCATTCCCACCAATACAGCGGCTAGGCGTTAACTACCATTTAAAAAAATATTATATTATTATTTTTCAATATGACTCAGCCTTGTGTGCAACATGAGATTTTGGAGAAAATTGTTGTTGTGTGTTGGGTATGCAATAAAACATAGCATCCCCTTTAAAGTAAAATTAATATTTAATTCAAAAATATTAATAAATATGAAAATATCATATCCTTTATTTACCTAGGATGTTACAAAACATACTCAATATGAATGAAAAAGAAGTTGATCACTAAATTATAATAGATATTGTATTAGGAAAGATAGACATGGTTGGACTCATGAAAATATATTCAGGCATTAATATGTATTATATAAAGATCAGAATCAATCCAAAAATAGTTTTGGATAAAAAATAAATTTTTGTTAAAACATCTATGAAAATTGACATTAATGAGAAAAGCATTGAATATTACTATATCAATCCACAACTGTTTCTATATGGTAAGAAAATTAGCATGAATTATAATAGGAAAATTATAAAAGGATAACTATATTTTTTTAAACAATATTTTTTATAGATCATGAACTTATAAAAGATGGTCCATGGTTATATAAGACGATTTGCTAAGTGATGGAAATTATTGTTTTCATACAACTTATCATTATGTGAAAAATTTATACATTATACCATTAATTTTTAGTTCATATAAAAAGTAATTATTTACTTAGATTAAATAATCTTTGGGACAAATAATACTTCCTTATCAAGAAATTCAAAAATCAATGGGAAGGTCATCATATGTTGGATGGGTTGCTAATAAATATTTCATTATTATCCCTTTGATCACCTTTATAGGGATATACTAAACATAAAAATATTTAACAATCACTACCCATATTTTTATTATTATAATTAGTATGGGGAAATTAAGGATATACATCAATGCATCAACTAATAAATCCTCTAAAATTCATAATACTTAAATTAATGATATAAATTCAATATAGTAATGTCTTAAGTATGAAACAATATTTTCAATGGATGTATACATGATATTATACCCTAACATTGTTTAATAGATATATTATAAGGTATTTCCATTTTCTTAATTAATAATTTATTCCAAAATAGCACCATATAGTTTTTTATGTTTGTGCATAAAGGATAAGCAGTTTGCATTCATTAATAGTCAAAAAGAGATAATAAAATAGACATTGGTTAATGTTCTTGAAAGTATTTCAAAATTATTTATCCCAATCTGAAGTTGCATCCTAATTTATAAAATTGGTGAAGGATTAACCTCCATTATAAAGGCTAATAAAAAACCATCTAATATAATCAATAAATATATGGAATCCTATCAAATCTTATAGATTCAATGGAAAGAGAATTTAAATGATTTCCTTAGTATTATTAGGGTCCTATTTAATGCCTTGGTATCAAAACAAAAATCTAAGAAAATTCCCTGAGTTGAATCCAAATGTATATTCCAAAAATTAATCTTTAGGTTATATTTTTCTTTCTAATAAAACACTTCATCGTGATTAAATATGTGATTAAAACATTAGTTATTTAACTAAAAAATTAACCATGTAACATTCCATGGATTTTTCTAATAATTGTTTGAATATATGATGTATGATTTTCAAGTAGGTCATATTAACATACTTGAGGCAAAAAGGAATCCCTTGTAATAATATACACCTTGGTGTAATCTGAATTTCATGGATTTTTCATCTCTGTAGGCTATATTTATTTGATTTCATAATAAATATTCTTCCATTAAAGAAATATTTGATACCCTATAGTTACATATATCAATAATTTAGTGATCATAATCGGAAAATCATCTTATAGAAAATGATTATTGGAATTTAATATAGAAACTTTTTCTCTATTATTTTTCTTAACTAGGGAAATATTTTCTAAACATTTAGTTTATTGAACCTCCCTATCAATATTTAGCTTAACTAATTTTTTCACTTAGGATTTAACTATGGAACATTGAGACTGGTGCATTTTTCTTACATATTGTATCTATTTTTAGTGGTTGTCTATAATTACTATGTGATGGTCCACTATAAGGTATTATAACCTTTACTTATTTTTATAATTATATGAAAATACATCCTAGTGTTTTTATAGAATTTATAGTACCACTATAATTAATTAAGAGGTATGGTTGAGATAATCAACATGGGTCAAGGATCTTATTTTGGCCCTAAACTCACCATATTTAGATCATCTACTGTACAACATGTGCCCTGTTCAAGAACAATATAAACATCACCTAATTTTTTTACATCCAAGTTATAAGAGGTTTTGGTATAATCTATTTTCTTATCCATAGGTGATCATTCAATCGCAATATCATTATTTTGAATTGAATTTGAATCCTTTATAATAAATATAAGACAATATAGTTCTATAAACACCATGTTTATAAACACAAGTGTTATAAATTCTTTATAATTTTTCTTTATTTCTCTTATGTTGAGTCAAAGTATCAGGATTGGGTTGACTATATGTTTTTCACTCTTATATTTTATTATACTCTTATCAAATAATGTTTTGTATACACAATAGAGGCATTATTTCATATAATGTGTGGAAGTGGTTCAGGGAACATATCAACTTTATTATTATAAATAATAAATTATTATGGTTATACTTTCCTATTTATTTCATAAATATATGATTCCCTAATTTTGGAATTGTTTGTTCAACTCAGTGTTTCAAATTAAAGAATCTATCTTTTATAGCATCCCAAGGGTAAACCATAGAAGCCTCTAAAGTTTTTAGGGAATCCTGCTATATAGTATCCTATGTTAAAGGGATTTTACCTAATCTATTATATTACACATCATTAATTAATAAGGTTTCACAAGAATATAAGGGACAAGAATCACCATATAGTTCTCCCACCAATCCATAGATGGAGCACTTCAAACACTGATAATATGATAAAGGGATATATGTATGTGTAGAAAAAAACATGGTCTTCCTAGAATATCATTGAATATAGTTCCATTTCCAACCAACATAATCTCATATTTAGACACAACATCTATAAATATTTCATTTAACAAAATAATAAATAGAAGTCTTTAGTAACTTTTATCATAGACCTGAATTGTTATTTGCGATAGGATCGTGTCATTTTCTTTAAATATGAGATGAAAAAGTGTTTAAACTATAATTATATTGATTTTATAAAAAATTACCTCATAATCCAGATAAATATTCTCATAATTGATATTCTCATATACATAATTAAACCAAAGGTATCCTTTTATAGCTACATCTTTATCTTTATTTGAAAAGGAAAGAACTGTATTCAATTCCTTGAGCATAATTTCCTCAATGTTTATTACCTCATTAATATCAACCTTAGTCTCAAATTACTATGTATTTCTTATAAATTTAATGAGGTCTAAACTAATATATTTATATAATAAAATAGAACCTGACACTAAAGTCCGTTTAAGGATTTTGGCATTGTGTTATTTTATATCTTATTTTTTATAGAATGTTTGTATCCTTACATGTGTTCTTCCTCAGACATGAGAGGTACAAGACCAGTGAAATTAAAAGGAATATAATTCTAATGAATGATGTGATGATTATTAAACTATTTATAGACATTTATTATCAATACTCATTGAATTTTGTGTTTTTTCAAATTATTATGTTCCAATAAACTAATGAAAAAAATTATAAGGGTAAATATATCAATCGGGGTCCTTAAATCAGATATTTGTCATCATTAAGCTCTCAAAATTTCATGGATCCTTGTTTTAATTTAATAAATAATATAATCATATATATATCCTTGAATACATTATATACACTAATAATGGACCATATTCCTTAGGTTCATCCACGAATAGTTCCGAAGGGTAATGACTTATACTTCTAGTCTTGTGTCTCTATATATTCATCTTCTAGTTGAATGATGTTTATATAGGTATCGTCGTGTTCTTCATTAAAATAATAGTATATCACCCATTATATATTGTATGATTTCCCAATGTTCAATACATAAAATACTATAGAAAAATACTTGACTTTGATGAATGCAAATGCTCTTCCACCATGATTTTATGTTTTCAAAATTCATTACACCAATTTTGGGATGATTAAAATGTTATGAATGCTATTATAGGAACTAATGTGGGTATAAATAATGTGACTTTCCATTTCATCCAAACATAAATCTTCTCATATATGTGGGTAGAGGTTTTTTAGGATATCTATTTGGAACACTTTTATAAATCTTGGATTAGAACATCCTATATTTATCTTAAACCTTAATTTTTTGTAAAATTATAGAAGTGGTTGACAAAAAAACAACAGGTGTTTGGGTTTTCTCAAATTATACCTAAACATCATCCATTATTTTCTATATCTAATAAATAAAAACAAGGAATTATTGAATTGAATATCAAAGGAATTTATTGTAGGGGATGTTATTGGGATTATTTTTCAACCCAGAATCATATTATAAATTATTATTCAAATTTATGGAAAAATAATTTCCAAGTAACATATAAAATAACTTGTAAATTATTTGGTAATAAACAATACACCATCTTTTTAAATGATTCAAAGTCTTGAAACCATTATATTTTATTCCCAAAATATATTGGGTAGTTGAGAAATGCATTTTATTTTCGAAATTTAGGTGGTGGTATCACTTGTAACCTAATTTGATAAGGCTAAAAAGTTGGTTAAAATATCACTACCTCATATTTTCTAGGTTCCCTTATTTTAGAAGTCGTTCCCTTTAGGCTTTTAGATTTTCCCAAAGAGAAAAATATTTTAAAAATTACACCATTTTAATAAATTCTCTAAGTCCACTCTGATATTCTTAAGTAATCAACATTATAAATAGATGTTCTCATAGTTTCTCTACAAAATTCTTGAAAAATCTTCTTAAGGGATAATGATGTTAAGGAAATATGATATTCCCTTCCAACATGTTATAAAATCAACTACCCATTAATTCTATTATTGTTTTCAATTATAAATATATTGAATAGTTATTTTTATAAAATATATTTTAATTTATAGAGTAAATATCAATGAATATCCTCCTAACAGGTGATGGGTAAATATTCAAAGTTACTATAACATACTAATAGAAGAGCTTATAAATTTTGATTAAACTATCCAATATTGATTACTAATTATTTTTTATGAGTCCCAAGTAGCATACCATGCTACGAGGAAATTTGTGTAATATGATAATATAGGTTTCCCATATCATTAATGAATATAGAACTGGGTCTAGCTAAATTCCAAAGTTATGGGGTAAAATATGCCCACTCACAATATGGATTCATCTTATGATTCAAAAACTCTCTCTATTCCCAAAAATCATTCAATCAAAATGTCAAGGAATATATTTCTTTATTTTTTTGATGCAACCCATTAATTTGTATGCCATACTAGATAAATTTGTTGAAATATTATTGTTTTACAAGCCATGGGACGAAAATATCACTAATGTTTAGAAAAGTATGTTCAATTAATAACTTGATCACATTTTCTATCTTTTGGATAACTTTTCTTTTAGCACCTTGAGATTTAAAATTATATTTTTCCTTTAAAAACAAAATTTGTTTGATAAATTACTTATAATGACCCATCCTTAATAAATTAAATAATCTAAGGTTATATAAAAGAACATAAATTATTACACATTTAGGATCTTTTCAGGTTTATTTTTTTAGGTAATTAGGACATAAATCATACATAACATTTCATAATCGTACATGTGGATACTATTAAAATAATATCCATTTATTTAAAAAAAATATTTTGAAATAAAACATAAGTTCCTTGAAAAATATTCATGAAATTTAAATTGTAATCCTTATTTCTCTTACATATCTTTACAAACTATGAAAAACATTTAAAAACATGGGATGAGCACAAAAATCTCAGTAAGGGATATAAGGAAACAAATCTTTAGTCAAGTGATAACATAAAAACCAATAAATCTCATTTCATACAAAATCATTAACATGAATGTCAAAAGAATGTAGTTTCCATGGGAAATATTTACCATATCACTCTTACAATAACCCTTACACATGGAATAACCATTTGGTCAAATACCATCTCTGGAATACCTGATGCATTGTAGAGAAATAATAGGGCTCACTCATCATACCTTGAGCTATAATGGGATCAACCCAACATATCCTGATCTATAATTGGCTCAACCCAACAAAACTATGTCCAAGGAACATATCATGGTAATAAAATTATCATTAAATCAGGATAAATCACTCATTCAATATATATAAAAAACAATCTTTTTGAATTTCATTAAAGATATTTTTAAAAGGATTTTAAAATGAAAGTCCCTTACAAATATAATTGCAGTGAGAATTAATAAAATGGAATGGATATGTGTATAAATTTTAAACATACATAATAAAACATCATATAAACAAAAATTCATCACACAAATAATCTTAATACCACATAATGAATAAATTATAAGGTTTACCCACAGATTGGAAATTTGGTTATGAATTTCCTTACCTTAGGCTTGTCTTACTTAAAATGTGTTTAAACCACATGTATAATGGTTAACAAAGTGTTATTAATATCTTAAAGAAACATATTATTGTTTATAACACCTTATATTATCATTTCACAAAATAATTTTGTCCTTTAATTATTAGTATTTTGTTTATTCTATTGTTTCGTGTGCATGATTTCCATAGACGGTTTGCATTTGATTTCCCTTTCGTATGAAAATAAAATTCCATAAGTGGAATGAAATGGTATTAATATTTTTAAAAGTATTAAATGATGTCATAAATCATTTTTTTATATAGTATTAGGTTGAATCATTAGATAAATCATTAGTCATGACCGTTTGATTATTTTGGTTAATTTTGATCACTATGAAGCACCTTTGTTTTATTAATTAACATTATGCATAAGAACTAGTTACAAAACCTAAGAGAGGTTATATAATAAAAATTAAATTGTTTTACATCCATTTAAATGGTTTTACAAACATTTTATAATTATGTAAATTAAATTAAAGACACATCGTCCATGATGTCAGTAAATTAACACATCATGGACGATGTTTCTATTTTTAGAATATGAGGAAGTTGAGAGGAAGAATAATGATGAATACTTCCATTAACATGATTAAAATCAATAATGTATTTCATAATGGTTCTTTAATTCATCTTGTATATGTGTATGGGGAAGAGAGTATAAGAAAAAAAAAAGAAATGAAAAGAAAAAAACAAGAAAAATAAAAGAGGATTCGTACCTCTTGATCACTTCTCTTTGAGATCCTCCTTAAGGCCTTTGGTTTTATCCTTCTGGTGAGACCATAAGGTCTTGAACATCGGAAATATACTTGGTGAGGGTATTTTGAAGAACTTAGACATTGCTCAAGTGTTAGGGGGTGTGAGAGGAAGAGGGTAATGAGGGAGATATTTATAGTGGAGGGAGGAGAGGTTTTACATTATTTAAACCATTAGTTTAATATTTTTTCTCAATAGTATGAATAGTCTTGATTAATGTGACAAAAACAATAATAATTTCATTTAATTTCTAACCAAGTGGTCTTAAAACATCCTTGAATCAACTATGATGCAGTAAAACATTTATTTATCATTTATCATAATTTATCGTATTTGACTATTCATCGAAAATTCTAGAATTTCAGAAAAATCTCAAAAAATTACCCTAACCATTTTTCAACCAGAAGAATTCAAATATTAACTCCATTTTTAAAAATAATTTTCTAAATGTGATTAATTTAATTTAAAAAAATCTATACTTTATTCAAAAAGTTACAATTTTAAAACTAGAACTCGTTTTATATCACCTTGAAAAATTAATCAAGATCTCATTATCTTATAACCATAATAACAATATATTTAATATTAATAAAGTTCATATTACTACTCATATATGTATATTACTATTCATAAGGGTAGGTTAGTATTCACCGAAAATTAAGTTTGTCTTATCAGACTCTAAATAACTTACAAAATGCAACTGTGTATGTTCATTTTTCGAAACTCAAAACATAGAAGTGGAAAATTTATTTTTAAATGATAGTTATAACTATCAACTTAAAACAATGTTCCATGCATTTTAATTTATTTTTTAAAACCCTGGGGTGTTACATTACTTCATACACAACACCAAACCAAAACGAACCATGAAACATTAGATAACCATTAAAATGTAGCCATAGAAATGCTGGGTAAAAATGGATGTAACCAAATTGTGAAATATATATAGAAATAATCATTATTAATACTAAGTAATTGATTAAAATTTAATTAGTATAACTAAATTACTAATATGAAGGGTTTATGCATTAAAATGAATCCTTTCTAAAAATTGAATTTTTAGGTGTTTTATATATTATGTAGCTAATATATTATTTATATGAATATTTTATTAAATTAAAATTTTTTAGAAATTAATAATAAGTAAAAAAAAGATAATATTCTTAATAAAGTGATTTATCTATGAAAGCATACTTGATTATATTTTTATATTTTTAATATAAAAATTAATTTTTATCACTTTTAGAAATTGAATCATGTAATTTGATTTAAATATCATTAATTCACATTAAAAAATTAATTAATGTGGTAAATTTAATTTTCTAGAATAAAATTAAGTTGACAAAGGTAAATATTAGTCATTGTGGTAAAGGTGTTATTTTTCAAGGAATGGTCCTTTTCTAAATATACTTATTTGAAATTAAATTGATTTATTTTAAAATAAAGACTCTAATATTTTATTTAAATATATTTATAATAAATTAACACTCATTTAAATTTTATTCAATCTGAAATAAAATTAAGAACACTTAAGTATTAAAATCACATTTCTCCAAAAAAACATTTTTTCGACACAATGTATATTTTAATTTAAAAGTTACTTTTTTTTTATATTTAGAAAATAAATTAGATTAAATGGTTTCTAAATTTGGATTTATAACATCATAATTTTGTATGAAGAGTTTTTAGTTATTAAATAATTACCATGGATAAATTTTAATCATTTTTAAGAAGTGTTGGAATGGGTAATCTAATGAGGCATGAATTTTACTAAATCAATTTTCCACTTATACCTTCTAGAATGCATTTTTTGAGGTTTTAAATTAATACCTACATGTCTTTCCAACATTTAAACACCTAACTCACCAAGCATTAATGAAATTACATTCTTACCCCTTACCAAGCATTCTATTCAAAATATTTGTTCGACTTTTCAACATATAAAATAATCCTTCTTCCACACACATCAAGGCACGCCTCTAGTATGAAATACCAATGAAACAATGCACAATTATCTTATTATTACATCCCATATAAATGTTTTTAAGCTTTAATAATCAAAAAAGTTCCTCAAGTCCTTAATTTCGGAAAGATACTTTAAGATAATATCTAAATTATTAATAAAAGTATTACTTACCATTAAACTTATTTTCATTATCCTTATTATACTACCTCCTATGAAACCATTCTAATTATATGTATATATTGATATGAATATATAAATTATTATTAAATAAAATTTTATTTATGGTATAATCATTATATATTCCCCTATTATCCAATTGAAAAAATTAAAATGTTTCCCATGTGGGAGTGCATACTACTTCCTCTAGGAATGATATGTTATCTTTTTCATAACCAGTTTTCAATGAAGATAAAATAATTTTTTTTAATTCAATTGATATGATATTTATGTCATCATTTTTATTTTGTAAATATAAATTATATATTCTATAAGTAATATTATCAATAAGCAATCACTATAAAACTAACTGATTAAAACCAAAATACCATGGGGGAAAGTGATTTGTTTATAAGTGACAAATTATTTTTCATTTTCCTTATTCTTATAAATATTAAAAATTATAATTAATGAAATTAATCAAATAAAAAAAATTCATTATAATTTTTTATAATGATATTATAAGAAGAAATATATCTTTTATAGCTACACTCTCGTATATTATATCATGTTCTTATTGGGTCGATTTATCCATCTACATAAAGAATGAAATAAATTTATATTAAGGATGGATTGGGATAGATAATATCGGATATTAGTAAATATATAATTATTATTTTTTTGTTTATGGAATTAAAATATGAACACTTAACTCATTAATTAAGACAAAATTCTTAATTCATTATAAATTATCAAAACTATATCGTCATCAACTTCATCATAAAAAATAGTAGGTAAAATAGTTATGAAATGAGATAAAACATTATAAATAATTATATAAAATCAATTAAATACCCTTATATGATCAAGGAATGATGAAATTTGGTATAATAATGAAAAAAATATAGCTTTTATGAAACTAGTTCAAAATGATCAACTTTATACACACTCGATATTAAAGATAGATAATAAGTAACAAATATAAATGTAGATAATAATTATGAGTGATATTTATAAAAATTTATAGATATGAAAGAGTTCATAAAGTTTCTGATTTTTTTGAGTTAATTTTTTATACATGAGGTTATAGTTAATTTCAACTAAACGTTGATTAAGGTAGAGTTTTCTTTGTCTCAATTCAAATTATTTAATACATAATACATTTTTGGCACCATGTTTTATTTTTATTGTGTATTTACTTCCCATTGATGTATTTTCATCATAATATTTGTATTTAATTGGATTTACTAGCCAAATAATGTTCCCTTATTCAAGTGGTTATTGATTCAGTTATTTCCCTAGTAGAGAGCATTTTTCTTAACTCAAATTTCGCTCATTGAGTTATGATCATTCTCTTGAACTTATTTCCTATGGGATAGGTACATTATTCCCTTTGATTATATTATATATGATTCTCTAATTTTTTATATGGATATATATTCTAACCACATAAACCCTTCAAAACATATTTCTCACTTATTGAGATATGTTTCCCATAAGGGATATTGAAAATTAAAATCTTATTCTTTGAGTTATAAGTTTTTATCTTGAACTTTTTTATTATATAATTGGGTTCTCATAAAAAAAATATTTCTTTTCATGGTATTTTATAATCCTATTTGGAAAAATAATTTTTAATACAAATAATTTTTTATTTCTCTTTTTTTAATGTTGGTTTTAAATGAATGTAATTTCAAAGTATTAAAAATTTTATTTTTATAATAAAATGTTTTATCATTGGCTTAACATTTACTATATAAAAATTTATGTAATTTTCAAGGAACCATTATTAGAGATACTTTTCAAATGTAAAACTATTCAAACAATTTCAATTCACCTTTTCAAATTTTATATTTGGAAGGGGAATATATGTTTTTAATTTTTCTCAATTTAAAAAGTGTTTTTTAAAATAATTTTAATGTTTCTGACTCTGTTTTCCTTTTTAACATTCAAATTAATTTACAGTCTTTGTATATATATAACATGATTTGTTCTCTAATAAATTTATATATTTATTATTTTGGGAATGAACTCATGGTACCAAAAATTTCAATTCTTGATACCTTGTTTTGGGATACTATTCGAAGTATACTTTTACAAGGATTTTTTTCATCTATTTCAACATCCTTATGAGTTTCATTTGTTACAATAGGGATATGTTTATTTTCAACCATCCTCCTTATTTATGTATATGGATTATTCAATGTTATTTTATATCAAATATATTATCTATAAATTGTTTTTTCCTTCCTAACCATCAACCATGAATAGGCATAACTTCTCTTCCAATACATTTTCGTTTTGAATACACAATTTGTGATTCCTTTGATTGAAGGATGTTCACATATATTACATATATCTATTGATTTTGGATATTATTGACTTAACCTTGTTCCAATAATCCATATGGTTTTATCCTGAGGGTTTATTACATAGAAATCTATTCCATTTATTTATTGGGTAACTATTTAAAATTCTTATATTTTTCATCCTAATAAGGATGTTTATTGATTACTTAGGCAAGTTAACTATGGGTTGATAAACCATACACCTTTTTTATTCGAATGGATTATGATCATGTTATAACTTTTATTAAAATGGGAAAAATTATTGGTGTTCCATATGTTTTTCTCTTAAAACAAATGATTATTGTAAAAATGGATTATGTATTGTTTGCTCATTTTCCCATATGCTAAATGCATTGGAATTAGACAAGTTATAGGTGGGGATCGACATTATATAGCCCCTTTATGCATTAGTAGGTCTCATTAGACAAACATGTTTATGTATTTGGTGTATAACATCCAAATTCAGCAATATTTCTTTACTAAATTCTTGATGAAAATAATGATGTCTTTTTTATGAACTTTATTGAAATAATGACATATTTGTTCAGGTCTAGATGGTTAGATCAAGATGTCAAGAATTATTCATTCCAACACTATGTATTGAGTTATAATTATCCATGTAATCTATTTATTTTCATTGTTATCCATGGATATAATATTCTCTCAATTTAATTTTTTTTGGTTATTATTATGGTTAAATATTATTTCTATAATATTTATGTCATGTTTATTCCATTATTTCTGTAGTTTTATATTTTCCTTACTGATCATTTAAGCTCACCCATTCTAATATTTCCATATCCCTAGGTTTTGAAAAAAATTATTACACATTATATGACAAGAAGAATATCATGTATGGGGAAATGTTTTGGAGATATTGAATAATTATTATGCATTAATTAGTTTTTTATATGGTGTAAATAATATACATTATTTTAGAAGGACACATGATTTATTATTTTAGGATGATTCCTAATTATATAAATATATAGATAGAAAAGATACTAAAAATTTATGTAATGTAATAGTTTCTTTATGTCGTGTAATTATGTGATAGTTATGTACAACAATCTACAGTCCATATCAAATCTAGTATGTGAAGTATCTATTTGAGGCATCAGGTCTGGTAGTGTGGGTCTAGGGCACCACATGGGTCATCTCACATAAAATAAATGAATAATACTTCAGATAGTGTAAATGGAAGTTCTTGTGGGGTCTCTAGTGATTGATTTTTCAATTGGAATTGACTGTATATGAAATATTTATGCATCTCAAGTCAAGAAAGGTCTACTAATAATGGGTCATATTCCCACATCTCAATGATAGTGTTATTCCCTAAAGCATCTATAGATATAGTTGTGATGGAGTATAAAATTGTGGTTTATAGGGATCCCAAATTATCAATATCTTCAAATTAAGGTAAACAATGGATTTTTAGTTCATTATAAGTATTTTCCTTTATGACCATTGATTTGATCATCCTTTTATTAGGATATACATACTTTTATTTCAAATATAATTTTGTCTTTCTTCTTTACGACCACCATCAAGAGGTTTAGGTAATTGGTGTAGATAGCATCTCTGTTTAATAACTGAAAATGATAGAATATTCTTGAGTTTTCAATAGAAATTGATTAGGTAGATATTGTTGTTGGATTGATTTTAATGGGACGGAACCCACACTAAAAAAGTTGATGTCTTAATATATGTGATTTTTTTGTTCGGGTTGTATATTATTCCAAAAGTTCCATATTTATGGGGTTTATTATGATAATTCCATTATACTGGTAAGTGAGAGTCCCATCAAGAGTTATATTTTATTTCTTTATCAATATAATTTTAATCATATAAGAACCAAATGAGAAGGAGATCAAGGTAAAAAAATTCCCCTACATTATAGGATATGGTTTTTCTAAGGATAATTTGGTGGAAAATTCCTATGAAACGTCCTATAAGAACATGTAAACTTCTTGGCATCATATCATGTACCAATTCTGATATTTAAAAATAGGGAATACTTACTAATAAGGATAGTGATTATGTAGATGTATTTTTTTGGAATTTTTTAGAATAATTAAATAACAACCATATTCAAAAAAATATACTAAATATTTTATATAATTTAATTTAATATTAGTCTTTGTGATGAGGGTGTGTAAGATTTTATAATGTTACATATTCACTCTAACCACAAATCTATACATGTAAAGAAAATTTATCATTGATAATGTCTGATTCTCAAATAATATCTTACCCACAAGGTGAAAATCTTCATAATGTTTTTAAAATATTAAATTTTTATTCTACTAGAAATGTAGAAAGGTCAAACTACATGAACTAATTTTGAATATTTTTAATTTTATAATAATACCTAACATATATAATTATTTATATTTTAAAGTGGATTAATGTTTCAGAAAAATAACATCAAAAGTGTGGCTAACTTTCCTCATTATTATTACTATGAATGTAGTGATAAGGATTGATGTGAGTCTTTATTATGATGGTCATTTTTTCCATGATTATAGTTGCACACACCTTTTAATGGTTATATTACGATTCCTTTTTAAGTGAATATGTTTTTTCTAACATAGTTAGTTGATTTTAAACTAATTTATCAAATATAGGCATGAAATTTGTGACATATTAAGTTCTATTTGTTAAACCCATGGTGAATATATACACCATAAGAGGTGGGTTTAATTAGGGTGTTTCTTGATCAAAAATTTTCCTTGATATTATTTTTACCCCTTGGTCAGATCATGTTCCCTAATTTGAAAGAATGTGTTAAATATCACATTCTCTAATAATTGATCACATAGAATTTCAAACAATAATCAAAAATTGAATTCACATAATGAAACAAGTATTTTACTTAGCTCACCCACATTGCGATACCTCTAAGGAGAACATAATGATGATTTATTAGTGGGACAAAATCCACTATATTTGTAACAAACCAACTAGTTTTAACCCTACCTACCACATGAGCTAGCCCACTATGTGGATAGTTCAGGATGGTTTTTCATACGTGAAATCATTCATAATAGTTTTTTACTTATGCCTGGTACTTGTTGCCTACGCATGGTGATCGGGAACGCACTCTAGGTGGTGTGGAGGGTAAGATCAGGTGATGGGTTGGATTGACCTAAGTTGGTTTTCTAGAAAATAGTATCATAGTGGGATATTATTTTTGGTTTATTCGTGTAATGGATCTTGGACCATCAGGGCTTGAGAGGCATGGACGACAAAGTGCATGGCCATCACATCTTCATGTCGAACCCCAAGTTTCCATGGGTAGTCTAGGATTGTGGTTTTGTTTTGATCTTAGATATGGGTTATCGTATTCTATATTTAGGGATTTATTAGTCCATTATGAGTATTGGGGTGCTCCTAGGGGTTAATTTGTGATTTGGGGGTGAATTGGAGTGATGAGTAGGAGGCTTACTTTTAGTGTGTATGGTTAGTAGTAATTATGTGTAGCTGGTGATTCCTAATATTCCAAACCACTTGGGACACCTGAACAGTTGAAACATCATTTTACCAAATGTGGGAAAACAATGTGTGTAGTAAGAATTGATTAGAGTTTTTTATGCCTTTCTTATGATGAACCCGACCTAGATACACCCTCAAACTGGTACCAAACCCGAACCGTCACATACCCAAATGGAATTCCCAATCCTTACAGTTTTTTAACTAGCACCCATGTATCAATAACAACAAGAAGGAATGATTTTTCCTAGACTAAAGAATAATAAATTACATATATATATATATACATGATTGGAATAAACAATGGAAGAGTAAAATAAGAAATATATGTAATTTCAAAAAGGAAATAGTATAATCAACACAACTCAAAAGTACCTAAACAATATCCAAGGTAAAATTCCAATGGAAAGGGATGACTAAAACTAAAATAGTTACTCCATATGATTGCATGGAAAAAATCCCACCATATCACCACAAGCTACCATAACAAAGCTGGAAACAACCTCCCCACCTCACTACAACGACTTTCCTTTTCCTACATCAAAATATATAAAAAGTTCTACGCACTGTCAAAGGGGTATATAGGGTGTGAGATAAAAACGATCACTAGAATATCACCCGAGTGTTCCATATCAAGTCTGTGTACAAAAATCTGAACATTCTCAACATAAAAGAAAACAGGTCTTGATAAAAAGTTAAATAGTTTTTATATCAAATGTGTGGTAAATATGTTTCCCTTTTTTGATAGTTCCAAATAATATAGGTAAAATAGTGTCAAAGCATATCACATATGTCAAATAATTTAACTAAAATTATTTACCACACATCATATCAAAATCCAAAGAAATTTAAACCAAAATCACATGTAACATCACGCTAAGGATCTTAATAGGTCAGGTTAGCTAAGAAACTCATACCCAAGAATATATAATATCCCAAATAAAGCCTCTATACATATGCCCCAAATATATATAGAAAATGAACACCCTAGAAAGTGAACCTCCCAAAATACTCTAAAAATTCATTAGAACAATGGGAATAAGAAGTATGGAACAACACTTGAGTTAACCCCCTTACTATATCAACAAATAAGGATTATTTTTATATATTCCACCTAAGTACCTAAAAATTCACATATGATACATTTTCCAAACCATTTATTTAAAATCATGTTCTGAAAATAAATTTATAAATCTATTTCACAATGATATGAAAATACAATTTCCTTTAACAAAAAAATGTAAAAACAACATTTCTTGAAACTCTGTTTCAACACACATAATTGAATTATACAAATTCATTTATAAAAAAATTATAAAACAAGATAAATATAGTTCATCCAACATAGGATTGATATGGAACCACCTACCTTAAACTCGGGTCACACATGCCAGTAACTAGATCCAGCAATTTCAAAAAACTCAAAGACAACAACTGATTCCCTACAATCAATCATTAAATCTCAGAATCGAATCAATAAAATAAATTGGTGGGGAAGATAACACCAAAAATCTCTAAATAAACTCACAAGACACATCACAAACAACAAAAAGGTCATCCTCTAGATGAATATCGAATAACAGATCTATAAATGATCAAGGGAATAAACACCATAAGACCAACTGATCTAAAAAACATAGCACAATAGTGCTACTATGACAAATAGCAGTAAATAAGTGGAAATATTACTTACCTAGAGAGATACAGTTCAACCATAATGATGATCAATCACTAAAAAATAATATTAAAGGAGAGGGTATCCCCGAAATCACATAGGGGAGATCTTAGGTCTTGGTAGAGAAGGATATGGTTTAATGAAAAAAAATCATATCTGCAGTGCATAAAAACACACAGACCATGAACATTTCAAGATGTGAATCTCAGGTTCACGGTATGAAATCCATGAAATCCATATATGATTAAAACGGATTCTCATTGGATAAAAAATCATTGATCAAAATTTTCACAGAATAACCTAGTTTCATGATGTGTGAACAATTCATGTTATAAACCAGTTCACAAAATCATCATGGAAATAGATTCATGTCAGGTAACCCTTTCACAATGTGAAATTATCCAATAGTAAGATTCATTGGAAACACTTATAAAAATACCCCATGTTAACTTGGACCCCAAAGGACATCCTCATTAGAAATTTTCAAATTTATGACATATAACAACCCAATCCAGACATACATTAACATTACATAACTTTTTCTGAATACATAAAACATTAAACAAATAGATGCTTGAAAACCGTACTAGTCTAGTGCCTTTGGAAACAAGGAACCATAAACACAAGTATATAAATAAGTTATATTATCTCCCACTATGGACTTATTGACTAGAACCTTCTTAGAAACATCAAACATAATACATATCTTCATAACTTGGGGAAAGAAATATAAAAAGGGGTCAGATAAAATGATTAGTAAGGGTAAAAAAGAGAGATATGTAATCATAATCATGAGCATAAGGTTATGAGAATATGATCATGAAAATATAAGATCATACCCTGTATATCGAAGGTCATATACATGAATCAAGTAATAAATATTGAAAATTTGTAAGACATTAAAAATACAGAAATAATGAACATAATCTATGAAATCCTAACATAGGAATGAAACATGGAATTGTGTAAGACACATAATCATATAATATTATTTACATATTATCCAATTAATCACTACCAAGACCATCTTATTAGTATAGTTTCACTCCCCATACTATCTGTATAGTCATGGTTCACTCTCATAGCTATCTTGGTTGCCTAATTTCACTCCTCACACCATCTTGGTAGTCATTATTCACTCCCACAACAATATTAGTTGTCAAGGTTCATTCCCAAGACTATATTATTCTATCTCATAAGATATAAATATTTACTAAATTCATTAGAGGGAGATATAGGTCTCACCCATCTCATAATGAAATCATACATACATGTGATACAAGATCATAAATAATAATATCATAACCCTTGAATTGAAATGGATATTATAATAATGTAATCATATCATAACCTATGGAAACAGATAGGTTTCATAATAATTTCATCATAAACATAACCTGTTAAAATAAATAGGTTTCGAAACAATATAACCCATGATTGTGAAATGGGTTTCATAAACTTCATTTCATAAAAAAAATAATTCATTTTGAGAATGAATATGAATGGAAACATTGAATAAATTCCCCATAAAGGCATGAGTAACACTAAGGGATGATATCTTATATGGAAAATAATTTTTAAATATCTTTTAAAAACATTTCTTCAGGAATGAATCCTTTCATCGTTGAAAGAATCCCTTTTATAACATAAAACCTTTTTAAAGACTTTTTATTCAAAAAAAATTTGTAAACTTATAAATAATTATTTCAAAAAAATAAAATCATTTTAAAATCATTTTTCCTTGAAAATTATCTGTAAGGATCTTTTGAAAACCTTTTTGAAAACATTTTTGAAAACATTTTTAAAAACATGGTTTTTTGAATACAATAGATTTCCAACTGAAGTGAGAGACAGTCAAATTATATTTAAAAATATTATCTTAAGTACAAAAGAGTGGAAAATTGGTAATAACGCATGATTATATCTAGAATAAATAGATGATAAATAAACTCGTGAGTTTTATTTATATATGCATCATAAGATTTCATTAAATAAGAATAGTCATTAACAATCTCAAAAATGGATGAGATTATTTCAATAAAATCGTACCTCTTGGTTACTTGGGAACATACTATTTATTTATTAAAAGTAAATTACATGAATATTAAAACATAATTAAAATAAGAAGATTATTGATATAATATTTAAGTATATACACCTCAAAAAATATTATAGGTGCATAACAATACTTGTGTCTCAAAGAATTCAATTTGAGACAAAACATTTTTTACCGATTTGGTAACTTTTGAAACGTAAACACCATGAAATAAAGTTCAAAAAATGGATATTTTAATACCCATAAATTAAATTAAAATATAAATTGAATACATTAATAGGAATTATAGACTCCACACAAAAGGAAATAGTGGTAAACCTAGCGTGTATCTTACAAAAATAGAAAGTAAGAAGAAATCCTCTTACCTTGTATCTATACTCTTGTCGTACTCATTCAAAAAAACTATATAATAAATATAAATTTATTATAAATATTTATTATGACCATATAATTATATTTATTACTGTATATGTACTTATTATGACATTATATTACCCAGTCGTTAACGATCCTATGTTAAGGTTTCACTTCAGGTAATATTCAATTTTTTCATCGCATATGTCTAAATTTGTTATATCGTTGGTCCTTATACTTATATCATGATTATATAATATAAAAAATGATATAAATATCATTTATATTCACTATATATATATTATAATAATCTATAGAATATAGAATTGTGAAATGGAATACACCATTCATGAGGACAATAAGGCATACGTACGCATGAACACAGTTCCTGTATTTATTTTCGTATTAAAAGAATGTATGTAAATGACATAAGTATATGTATATATGTATATATAGATCATTATTAAATTAGAATTATTATATAATATATATCATATAAGTTCACTAAACACATCCTTAATACATTTCATGTGGTGTGTGAGTGAATCCCATCGCCTTGAGGAGATGGTAGTCCACACTTCCTCAAGCAAAATTATCATATAAACAAAAAATTGAAAGTAAAAAAGTATGGGTTTTAAAAAGGAATAATGAATCTAAAATAAATAATAAATATCATATATAACTAGTATAAATAGAGCTTTTATCATAATGGACACCAAGAGGGGTGGTAAGGAAAATTAAACAATCATTGTTTTGTGAGGCGGTAATTCATCGTACACATAAACAAGATGTTTTTTATCAATTAGATGGAAGTGTGTGTAATTTTAGGTTTAATAATTAGAAGAAAATATTCTAGTATATTTATAACTCTATTTTTGTTATACAAGTATGGAAAAAATAAAGTGGATGGGGTGGAGAAGAAAAATAAAAGATAGGAGTTGAGATAAGACGTTACCTCTTTGATCGGGTAACTCCTTTGATATGTGTCGAAAGGATTCTTTAGATTTACTTCTGGACAAGGGAAGGACTATTGGAGGAAGAGAGGGAATTTGGGAAGTTTATTAGGTAGATATTTTCTGAATATAATAGGTTTTTTAGGTGTGAGGAAGTTGTGGGGAAGGTGGCTTTTTATAGAGAAGGAAAAGGACTCACTTGGAATTTTTATAAACAAGTTAGGTGTACACATGTTCATACCTAACAAAAAATCATAAAAAACCAAAAAAACTCTATAATTTAATTCTAATGTACGAAATAGGGACATAAAAGTGATTTTTTACAAGTTTCTAGGCCCTTTGTACCGTTAATTTGAAGGTTTAATCCCTAATTAAGCTTAATTTGGTCATAATCGTTGTGATTTATTTTAATCACTTTTAATGATAATTTTGTTAATAAATTAACTTGATATTATTAGAGCCCAAATATTATACTTAATAAAAAAATTTCTATTAGTTTTTTGAAATTCAAATCATAGAAGTTAATGAATTAATATTAATGTTAATCCTATAGACGGGAAGAAATAAGTGGTTTTTTAAGTAGATAAATGTTCAAAAGATTATTATGATTTTATATTCAATTTCAAAGTGGAATTGAGTATAGTGAATTAAATATTATTAATAGATGTAATAGGTATCTTATGTGACTGTAAACTAAATTTATAATATCATTTATTATTAATAATTAATTAAAATAGCATTTTAAACTAAAAAGCAGCATTTTTCATTATTCATCAAAAAATGATGTTTCTCAGAAAAATACCAAAATTTCACCCTAAGATAATTCAAATGTTCTGAATTAAAAAATGGTGTTTATTTTATCAAATTAAATTTCTAAATTTATCTATATTAAATTTTATTTTTAAAATCAGTTCATTCGAGAAAATGGTATTTTAAAAAATAAAAGGACTTTAACAAAAAAACATATTTTTCATTATCAATATGTTTTATTTATATAAAAAATTTATAAACAATATTTGAACATTATTTATTACTTTTAATATTACTATGTTTAATAGATATGTTATAATTATATCATTTAAATAATTATATCATTAAAATTATGTTCTGTATAAACTTTGTATTGTGTTTGATGTACTCTAAATCGATGATGCGTGTATTGTACACCATGTCGGTGTTACAGGTAACGTACTCCAAGTAGGTATTGCGTGTAATGTATGCCAAGTCTTTTTTACATATAATGTATGCCAATTTGGAATCATGTAAAAGGAATGTTTGAGTTAGTTCATTGGAAGACACAAATGAATATTTAATTTATTCGAAAAAAAGGTCCATAAAAATTAGGGGTGTTACATTCTACCCCACATAAAGTGAATTTCACCGTTGGATTTTTCACTTGGTTAAAAGAAAATGAGGATAATTCTTATTCATCATATCATCAAGTTCCCACGTTACTTCCTCTAACTGGTGATTTCTCCATAAAACTCTTACCAGGGGAGTGGTCATGTTTCATAGAACCTTCTCTTATCAGTATAAAATTTCAAATGGTTATTATTCATAAGACAGATCTTTCTCCAGCGCTATGACCTATGAGTTTAGTTCATATAAAGGCTCAGTTATGTGCTTCCTCAAGAGAGATACATGAAACACATCATGGACATGGTAGAGATTTGGAGGAAGTTCTAAGCGATAGGTTATGATCCTGATACGATCAAGAAACTAAAAGGAACTGAAATTCCTTGGGCTTAGTTTCCCTTTCTTCCCAAATCTCATAACTTTCTTCCAAATTGATATTCATAGGAATGCCTTTTCACCAATATAAAATTCTAGATCACGATAATGGTTATCAGCATAATGTTTCTTCCAACTTTGTGTTGCCTTAATGTGCTACTAAATGGTTCTAATCTTCTCGACCATTTCTTCAATGATATTAGGTCCCAATATCTTTCTCTCTCCAACATCAACCTAGCATGTTGGAGATCTACACATATTCCCATAAAGGGATTCATAGGGTTCCCATTGAATTCATTCATGAAAGTTATTATTGTATAAAAACTCATCAAGAGGAAGGTGTTGATCCCAACCACCCTTTAAATCCATAGAACAAGATCTAAACAAACCCTCTAGGGTTTGAATCATTCTTTCAGAATGACCATCGATCTAAAGATGATAAGTAATTCTTAAAATAAATTCTATATCAATTTCTTCCTAACGATTTAACTAGAAAATTGTGGTAAACCAAAGATCATGATCTGATAGAATGGAATGTGGTACTCCATGCAACCTTACCGCTTCTTTAATATATATCTTGGAAATATAATCAGGATAGAATTATTCTTTGATTGCGATGAAATGTGATATCTTAGTAAGGTGATCCACTACCACCCATATAGAATTAAACCCATATAGGTTTTTCGTAGTCCAAAAAAATCATAGTGGTGTTCTCTAATTTACATTTTGGTATTGGTAATAGATTCAAAAACCCATTTGAATTCTTTTTTTAGACTTAACTTGTTGTCATACCAAGCACTGAGATACAAACTATGAAATATCTCTCTTCATTTCATCCCATAATAAGTATTATTTAAAGTCACTTTACATTATCAGATTTTAAAGATGAATAAAGAATGAAGAACAATGAGTTTCCTCTAACATCTCCTTCTTCAAATATGGTATGGAAGGAACACATAAATTATTCTTGAACCTTATTATTCCATACTGATCAATGTTAAACTGAAAAACATTTCTGACTTTCTTTTGTATCTCTTCATCTTCCTTCTATTCCTTCTTAATTTTCACTTGAATAGAGGGTTGGATATTCATTTGAGGAATATACAATTTTACCATTACTTTTAGATTTATAGATCCATCCTTTAAAAATCTAAAAAAATTGGATCTTTTTTTATCCTCATCATGGATAAGCAATCATGATCCTTCCGACTCAAAGCAACGACCACCTTGTTCTCTTTCCCAATGTGGTAATGTATTAAGCAGTCATAATCCTTTATCAACTCTAAACATCCTCTATGGTGCATGTTTAACACCTTCTATGTGAATATATATTTCATACTTTTATGCTCGGAATATATATATCACACTTTTTCCATAAAGATAATTCCTATTTATCTTTAATGAAAACAATACCACTACTAACTCCAAATCAAGAGTTGGGAAATTATGATCATGAATATTCAACTTGTGTGAGGCATAGGCTATACCCATGTTATTTTGCATAAGAATACATCCCAATATCTTCTTGTATGCATCACTATATATTAAAAACCCTTATCCATTATATAATAATGTTAGTACAAGTGAACTGGCCAACCTTCTCTTTAGTTCCTTTAAATTTTCCTCAAAATCATCTATCCAGAGGAACTTGAAACCTTTTCGAGTAAACTTGGTCTGATCATCTAATATTCATTAGAAATTCCCCAAAAATCATTCATAATATCAAGCTAAACCAAGAATTCTATGGTTCTTAGTCACTATGGTTTTTCTAGGCCTGCATTCAAAAGCCTCCATATTTGATGGATCTACTACTATACCGTCTCTTGATATTATGTGACACAAAAATTGACAATTTGCATCCAAAATTCACACTTTTTAAAATTTTCATATATATTCCCCTTCCTTAGGGTCTATAGTACAATTATCAAGTGGACTTCATGATCTTCCTTTATCTTTGATTTTATAAGAATATCATCTATCAAGACTACCACAAAAATATTAAGGTAATCTCTAAACAATATATTCATAAAATCCATGAAGATAGAAGTGGAATTATTATGACCAAAATGCATCACTATATATTCAGCTTTCATACATTTTACGAAATTCCATCATGGGTATATCCTATTTCTTGAACCCTAATTAATGACATCTAAAATGAAGGTAAATCTTGGAAAAGTACTGAGCTCCACAAAGTTGATCAAAAAAATAATGAATACATGGAAAAATATGATTTATCTTGATTTTGATCTTATAAATCTCCTGATAATCAATTCAGAGTCACATTGATCCATCATTATTTTTCACAAAAAGAACTGGTGAACCCAAGGTGAAACAGTTGACCGAATGAATACATGATCAAGGTTTTCTTGGTGTTTCTTATTCAATCCCTACTACTTAATTGGGTTAATTCTATAAGGATTCTTTAAAATTGGTGTGGAAAAAGGAATGAGTTATATTGATAACTAAAATTCATGTTTTGGTAGAAGACTAGGAAACACTTTCAAAAATACATCCAAAAAATCTTGAACAATATGCATGTCATCGATGTTGATTATCACTCCAACTATTTGAGATAAAAAAACCTTTTGAATGGAAAATAATTCCCATACACTGTATGTAATCTCACAAGAAGTTCATACTTATCACCACATGTATGGATGATCATAGGAGGGTTTGAACTATCAAAATTAATGTTCCTTCCTTGACAATTTATATTTTATTTATAAAAAGAAAGTTAATTCATGCCAAAGATAACGTCAAATTCAACTTAAGTAATAATGATTAGATTTTTAGGAATTACATTCCCAAAAATTAACTACATAGGAATCATAGACTTAAAATAAAATCATCATACCATTAGGGGTTTGCACTGATAATTCTACATTTTCTTGTTTTGGTGGAATCTTAACAAACTTATAAAATTCATTATATTTATAAGAGGGGCTAGATATAGAATCATATATAACATTATATGTTATATAGTGTATTGTAATTGTACCTTTAATCACCTAGTTATCACACACCTCATAAAAATAATGATTGCATGAGATTTTGTCTTATCCCTCAACTTAAGAGGTTTTTGACGTCGATCATCATCACATGCCCTTGGGTTTGGGTAATGGTTAACATAATGCCCATTCTATTTACACTTGTAGCACTGAATCATGAGAGGCTCATTCTGTGACACTTTTACACTATTCACAGTGTTAGATAACTTCTTCCCATCTCTTTAGAAATCAAATCCCTAATGAACATCCCTTCCACCTGTAAAATATTTATTTGATCCCTTGAGAAAATTTCCACCATGATTTTTTCCACACATAGAGAATAAAGGAAATTTTATCTTATTTTCTTCATAGTTTTTAAATTTTCATTTAAAATATGTCTTCCACTTCTTATTAAAATAATGATATTGATTCATGAAACCAACTTCAATTTTAACATTTATTTCACAATGTACAATATCTTCATAGCTACTAAAGTATCTTATGGACAACACCCTTATGATACATGGAATTAAGCCACTGAAAAACCTATCAACTTTACCTTCGGGTTGGATGATAATTCTTGAAGTGTACCTCACAACTCTAATGAAATTATCTACATAGGTACCAAAAAATTCAGCATCCCACTACCTCAACTCAATGAACTCTTTCTCTATCTTGGTACAATGAATCCAAGGAAAGTACTTATTGAAAAATAAGTTCTTGAAATCATCCCAATCCATGGATTAAATCCCATCTTATTGTCTCATATTCTTGATTAGAGTCCACTATTGATCTACTTTTCCTTCTAATTGATAAATATCCATAATTGCTTTCTCAGGATTCTATCACTGAAGAATAAAGAATACCTTTTCAAGGGTGCTGACTCATTTTTCAAAAACAAGTGGATCAGAAGACCCTTTGAAAGAAGGTGTACATTTTCTCGTGATAGACTCAATAGAATGTTTTCCCTCTTTTTATCATTTGGAATTCCACCATGATTCATATCTTGAGAAAGTTGTTTGATCATAACAACAATATTTTTCATTCCTACTCAAATAGAATTAGGTTTATTAAGAGTAAAATCATTCCATTTTCTATCACAATCACCATTAAAGTGGTTTGTTCAAGCTACATCCTTTGACTAAAACCAAAAGAATAAAGTAATAAATAGTTATCACAATTAAAAACTACATAATCATGAAAAATAACTTAAATGAATTCTAACTTATGAAACCTTCCTTAATCTATGACACCATAGGTTTATAATGGGTTACTCATAGAAAAATTTTATTTTAATCCTTCATGATGGTTCATGAAATTTTTAGGAATTTACAAAGCATATCCCTCAGTATTTTCAAACCGGGTGTGAGGAAAGGCTCGTTGTCATATTCCATATTACCCCGATTGAGGCCCAGAACATCTTGTCATAGTTTTTACTCCTATGTACATATGTTCCAGATCCACATATATTTATAATATCTAGATAGGGATGTATTGTTTGGAAACAAATCGCTCTATCCTACTCCAAAATTCCCGAACATTTTCTTCAATGTTGACCCATCCTTATACATATCCTTAGACATGTTGTTAGGGTTTTCACTAAGGTTTTATCATCCTAGTTTCCAAAGGTTTACTTAAAATTTTCTCTGATACCAACTATAATGGAAAAGTATTGACATACATTAATATTACAAAAATTCTCAGAATACATAAAACATTACACAAACAAATTATTGAAGACTGTATTCATCTAGTGACTTTGGAAACATGGAAACATAAGCCTTGGTAGATAAATGAGCTTAATTATCTCCAACTATGTTCTTCTTTACTGGAACCCTTCTTAGACACCTCAAACATAATACATATCTTTATAACAAAGGGAAGGAAACATAAAAGGGGGTGAGCTAAAATGCTTAGTAAGGGTAATAAAGGGGTATATGTAAGCATAATCAGGACCATAAGGGTTGGAGAACGTGATCATGAAAAAAAAAGATCGTACCCTGCATATTAAAGATCATATACCTGAATCATAGCATAAATCATGGTTGTTCGTAAAACATGATTAATAAGGAAATAAATAACATAATCCATGAAAGAATAACTTAGGAATGAAAAATGGAATTGTGTGTAACTCCCCGACCTTAGTTACCCAGAGTCGCTGCATTATTACATAACATTGTCATGATCACAAAAGATCAAGTCTCGAAAGACCGATTAGTTTAGTAGCCTTCGAAGTAGTAGATACATTTATAAGGTTTACATTACATCATAAGACGAAAAACTACAACAACATTATTTCTATAGACCACATTCATATCCCCTCAGACTATCCCTGCAGGTAAATCATAAAATACTTCTTCATATCCTGGGAAAAATAAAACATAGAAAGGGGTGAGCTTAGATGCCCAGTAAGGATAAGAATATAGCAGAAACTTTCATAAATAAGCATAAACATTTAAGGCAATGTATAACTAAAACAAAATCCTTTTAAACATGAACTTCAGTATAATATGGAAAAAATAAAATGAAATAATGCCATTTAATTATTCAAATGGATATTATACTAATCAAATAATCACATGAAATATCAATAACCACTTTCATAACGATGGAATGCATAATTCCAGACTATCATAACCACATAGTCAAGGCCTCGTGCCAAGACTACAAATAAGGTTTTGTCAAGGCCTTGTTCCAAGAAACTAGTTTTCCTCATGAGACCTACCGATGCATCGAGGAGCTATAGCAGGCTCCACCCGTCACTTACTAAGTCCAATGCATTCCTCATATGAAAAGTTTGAAACATAACATAAACATTTGTATTAAAACTAGCATATGAAATTTAAATACTTTAACCACAAACCATGAATGGTATAAAAATAGCTCATCCATAGTCAACCATAACTCATTCGATACAATATGGAAAATTTTATTATATCATATTAACCTCAATCGAGAATAATGAAGGATATTGACATAGATTAAAATAATCATCAAACTATTGAGATAAATATCCACCTTTTTCTTGAAAACATTTAAAAGTCAAACTATTTGTCAATAAGAAATTTAAAATAGATTTCTAAATCAAAGTGTCCCATACCACTTTGAAACTTTTAAAAGGAATTTTGATTTGAAAAATTTAATGTCCATATAAATAAATCCTTAAAACCATTTTTAAAACATGGAAATTAATGAGAAAGATTTAGAATAATAAATCATTAAAACATTTAAAATTGATATTTTAGTTAGAGTTCCTAACCAAAAGAGAGACAATTGAATAAAAATAATTGAGGTAATAAAAACTTTTTAGTATCATAAGAATAAATGGATTCATGATATACTATGTCAAAGTACATTATATACACAATATAAAAGTGATTTAGTCCATAACAACAATGGAGTCTCAATGGAATGTAAATTGAGATGAAATATCTTATAAAGACCATATCCTTAGGTTCAGGATAAATCAATGACATAATTTTGTGTGATAAATATAAATACAGTCAATATTATTGGGTATTCATTGTAAATCAATCAGAGTAGAGTCACACATATTCTTGTAAAGACAACACCAATGAATTGGATATTTAACTCAACAAATGGAGAATGAGTTAAAAATTACTCTTATCAAGTTCATATCGATGACTTGAGAAATTATCAATGGAGTGATTATGTGTATAAAAATAATATCCACGGAAATGGGAGTGTAAATTATGACATAAGCAAATGAATAGTGATTCCACACATAATCATGGAGTAAAATAATCAATGAAGTATGCACAAAGCCGAATGAGTGGAAATTGAAATTTAAAATTCCCTTATCGATTTGGTAACTTATGAAACATAAACACCTGAAAGAAAGAAAATAAAATGGTGATGTAAATATCCATAAATTAAACTATATTACACAATGAATACAATCATGGTTAGTACACACACCACATGCAATAAATAAGTGGTGAACAATAGAAATCTCACGAAATTAAAAGTGAGATAAGAAACCCCTTACTTTGTAATTTTTCCTTGGTCGAGGGTATGTTAAACTACTTTATAATGTTGAAATAATTTTTTTTGAATTATAAAATAAACATATACATTAATATGAAATCATATATGATCTTTTAACATTTATTTGTTAATAATATCTTAGTATTATCATCGTTTTGGGTGTTAACGGATTCGTTTTCCTTTATATTATTTGTTATGTGAGCCATATTTTTTATGGATGGGATGTATCGTACTCATATCTATAATGATATCATGTCTCTAAACATTATTTTTAATCATCAAATGAAATTTAGTCTTGAATGGATAATATGGGGAATGAATCTCATCGTGTTCGTGGAGAGGGTAATCTGTACGTACGCACGAGCGACAATATCATTCTTTTGATATTAAAACAACATATAATTGGATGGTATATCATATATACAGAATCATTATCATGTTATATTTATTATTTACATGAATTAAACATCATTATTATACCCATCCAAATAATAATATATTGAATAACAATTACACCACGACGTGGAGACGGTAGGTCATACGTACGCACGTATGGTGACATGTCATTCAAAGGATGGATCGAAAAATGAATATGGTTATACCATATTTATAATAACATCATAGTATATAGAATACACTGTAGTTATTATTTTATAATGGAAATAATAAATAAAGAATAAGTGGAAGAAGAAAGGAACTTGAACTAGGGTGGTGAAATCATTACCTCTTCTTCGGGTTCTTCCTTTTGATTTGATCAAAAGGGCTCCATAAGTTGGCTTTCTAACCAAAGGAGGGCATATAGGATGAATTGAGGGAAGCTAAGAGAATATTTGGGTAGGTTTAGGATGAACCAAAAGGCTTTTAGGGTATGAATGTTAGAGAGGGGGTAGTGCCCTTTTATAAGAGGGGTGAGGGGCACCTTAGAAAAAGCTAGAAATATTATTTTATAATAAATTCATATTTGTTTTATAATTGCTCCAAAGTATTTTATTTAAATTATAAAGTGGGTATAGGTACAAAAAAACTCAACCAATTGGTTTTATATTGGTTTGTGTCACTTTATTAACCTTATCTTTTAGTTCTAACTCTTAGTTAATTAGTTTGACATTTACCATGTCGCTTTGTATTTTTATATCATATGGTTAATAAACTTACTATAAACTTCCAAGAGACCTCCAAGTGGTCCATTAATAATACACCTATCATTATATAAGTTATTTGGCCGATAATTATAATTTTAAGAATAGAATATAAATTAATAATATATTATTTGTTTTAAAAACTCATTTATGTCAATTTTGACACTATTAAATAATTGATTTTTGTTAAAGTATTAACAACTTTAATAATTAGAAAAAATTAATTTAAGAAATAATAAAATGTCATATTATCCAATAAAATTCGTGTATGTCATAAAAACTTTCAAATTATATTTATTTTAACATTTATAATACCAATTATTTTATTCATTCGTTAATAAGGAAAATACTGCATCATTATTGTGTCATAAATATATTTAACTATTCATTGTCTAAAAATTATAAATAAAATACCATTATGTAGGAAATCCTTTTATATTTTTAATTCATATTTATAGTAGAAAATATAACATATATAACCTTATGTAAAAATTGTTTTACTAAAAGATATATGCTTATGTCATTTTTGTATTTACTTTAACTTAATTAATATAAAGTGTCATTATCACTTAGAAGTGGATCCATGGGGTCCCAAAATAGACTCAAATATTCCCATGGTCGGACATGTATCAACCAATAGGGTTAGAACACCTTTTAGGGTAAATTAAGATTGTTATAATATTATTGTTTTGCCCTTATTTACCGGATTTACCCTTTAACCATGGTAAATAAAATATTTACCGAAGTAATTATTCAAAATGTCTAAAAATAAGAGTTACCTATTTAAACAATTTTAACATCCTGATTCCAAATATGTAATCCATTTTTCCAAATTCAAAACATATAAGTGGCAGAAATTAATTTAAAATTAATTCCCGCTGTCAAAACAAAAAGCGTGTTTTTAAGAAAAAATAATAACTATCAAAAGATTGACACTTGTTTATGTCCGGTTTAAATGTGAAATTATGTACAATGACCAAAATTGTATTAAATGGTAAAAATATATTCTAAATATACTTTAAAACCACTAAAATTCATAATTTATTACTATTAATTATTTCTATTAAAAAAAATTTAATTAAAATATAGTAATTTTCACTATTCATCAAAATATGAAAGTTATCAGGAAAGTACGAAAAATTCACCCTAAGATAATTTCAATATTCTGAATCCAAAAAATAAGTCCATTTTGAAAGATAAAATGTATAAAATTTCAAAAAGTGGGTATTACTATTCATTACGGCTAGTTTGATTGGTTGTGGTGTGTTAGAATCTCGAAGTCACGTACAATGCAAGATATTGAATTATTCAAAGGGAAACGTATCGTGGAAGCTTGGGGTGTTACATTATCCCCTACTTCAATAAATTATGTCCTAGAAATTTTTAAAATTGGGTTTGGGAATATAATCGAAAGTCCCATATCGGAAAAGGAGTCAACAAAACTATCACTTTAAAAGAAAGAAAGAGAAGTACAAAGGTCACCTGAGATAACCTATACTAGGATTACATATAGAAAAACATGGATATGGATGATAAACTAAGTGTAAAGTTCTGATGGAGAGAGATATAAAACATGAGCAGGTGAAAGTTAACAACAAGAAAACCACAAACTTTTCATGGGACAAATGGTCATCAGTTTCCCAGTATGAAAAGTAAACGGACAACATTTTTATTTTTTATTTTTAAGTTACATTACATAAAGATGAGGAATTCATTTCTGAGATTGACTAAGAACATAAATATATATACTTTCTTTTTAAGTAAAGTTTCATTCTTTAATAAATTTCTACTACTAACTCATTTTTAAACGATGAGTATTCCAGAAGACTTGGTCACACAAGAAGAGCTAGAATAAACTTCTTATAGAATCACATGATCCATGAAGAATAAACTATATATTTACCTTGTATTTAGAGATTAATCAAAACAAAAATGGCTAGTATAAGATCTGATGATCCCCCGAAAGGTTATTCCATTAGAGAAAGAAACACTATTCTTAATTTCTATAATTAAACCAACAATACCCCAAAGTTAAATAAATAACATTCAATAAAAAATTGTCCTTAAAATCCTTCAATATAATCCAAAATAATATTGAAACCCAAAACTTAGAATAATTTGGTTATGTAGTCTTCCACGTTAAACGATATCTCCAAATAAAATCAACTACTCTTAAAGTCGCATACTTAAAAGTAATTAACCTAATCACATATTCTCTATTATAGGTTAATCATTTCCATAAATAACCCAAATGACTATATATCCACAATAAAAACATAGATAAAAATCCACCATTACTCCTCAAATGAAATCCCATAGTATTCTATTTTCCTTGGGCATAGAGTGTTCCCAACAAAGCGAACATCTTCCAAAATAAAATTTATCACTTAATCACCAAATCATTTTCCTATACTAAGGGTATTCATTTGATAATAAATAACATCCCAAATCAACTTATTATTGATCAATAAAATCATTTAACTAAAAATAATAGTCACACTAACTAGGGACTTCATGTAGTCTAGTGGTAGGCGATAAATCCCAATCGCACTTTGGTTGTGGGTTCGATTCCCAGAGCATTGTCCGACGCGACGGGTTGTAACACGGTATGCGTGTTGTCCTTTTTCAAAAAAACTATAATTTATAACATTACCAAAATGAGATAAATTATTTAAAATAACCATAACATAATTTAACCACAAATGTTATCTCATACCTTGCATTTTCATCCCAAAATATAATAACTTGTAATTGCCTCAAACCAAATGATCATATAAAACCAAATGGTTATTTATAACTATATCCACAAGGGAAAAGATAAGTCTTCCTCAAATATCATTCTCACATGGAAGACTATGGGGATAAAAATACAAGATAAAATTATTCCAAAGTAATCCCATCAAGAAGGAGCACTAATACCTTTAAACATTTTTACATCCATTTATTTCCTCATAGGTTCTTCCTTGACCAAAAGGTTATCCTATAGAATAGGGAATTCACTCAGGTAATGGCCAGGTCCCCTACATTTACGGCAAATGACTGTAAATGGATTCTTGGGAACATTTTTATTTTCTTACATAGTACTCTTCATTTTTCCTCAGCAATTCTTCACTTTATGTCCTTCTTTCCAGCACGTAAAGCATTTCTTTGTTCCGTTGAGACACTTTCATGGGTGTCTACTTCTACATTTCCTATATGATGGAAATTTAGGATTCTTTTCTCCATAGTGTCCACTGCTGGAGCTCTTATCATTCATCTCCTTTGTATTCTTTGTTGAGTCCAGGAATTGGTTAATATATATATTGTTGATCATGTTTTTTGAAAATTTATTTGGCCTGAAGACGATATCTTTTACGGCTATCAACATTCCATTTTTTTGTTTATTTCCACCACTGTTCCCACCTTGTACATCATTCTCAAAGTCACTATGACTTCCTTGGAATCCATCCATTGACTAAAACCAGAAAGTATTGTGTGAGTAACATTAGTCATAAAATCATTTAGAAAATATCATGTCACCATATTCTCAATTTGAAACACATTGGGATTAACCAAGGCCATTTACTCTCATATTATATATAATACTTCAAATCTATTTGTAAATAAAATGTAAATTATCCTAAGCATATCCCTCGGGAGTGTCGTAACCAAGAGTGCGTCAAGGCCTGTTGTCGTGCACCAGTTCCCATTCGAGTCTAGCTCAAAGCGGTGTTTTCAGGTTTTACCCCTAGGTACATATGTGCCAGAGCCGCCTCAACCTGCTCGTATCCATATAGGGATGTATTTCTCAGAAAACTCACAAAATCTACACAATACCAAAATTCTTGGATGTTATTCCGTACTAATCCTCAAACTCTTTCTTAGTTTTATGTGATCTAATCAGAGTTTATCTAAATCTAGCTTCCAAGGTTTGTATGAAACTTACCTCTGATACCAACTGTAACGCCCCGACCCTAGTTACCCAGAGTCGGTTCATTATTACATAACATTGGCATGATCACAAAATATCAATTCTCGGAATACCGATTTGTTTAGTAGCCTTAGAAGTAATAGATACATTTATAAGGTTTACCTTACATCATAAAATGAAAAACTACAACAACATTGTTTCCATAAACCACACTCATATCCCCTCAGACTATCCCTCCAGGTACGTCATAAAATAATTCTTCACATCCTGGGAAAAATAAAACATAGAAAGGGGTGACCTCAGATGCTCTGTAAGGATAAACATATAGCGGAAACTTTCATAAATAAGCATAAACATTTACGGCAATGTATAACTAAAACAAAAGCCTTTTAAACTTGAACTTCAGCATAATATGGAAAAAATAAAATTAAATAATTCCATTTACTTATTCACATGGATATTCTACAAGTAGAATAATCACATTCAATATCAATAACCACTTTCATAATGATGGAATGCATAATGCCAGACTATCATAACCACATAGTCAAGGCCTCGTGCCAAGACTACAAATAAGATTTTGTCACGGACTTGTGCCAAGACACTAGTTTGTCTCATGAGACCTACTGATGCATCGAGGAGCTATAGCAGGCTCCACCCATCACTTAATAAGTCCAATTCATTCCTCATATGAAAAGTTTGAAACATAACATAAACATTCGTATTAAAACTAGAATACGAAATTTCAATACTTTAACCACAAACCATGAATGGTATAAAAATAGAACATCCGCAGTCAGACAGAACTCATTCGATACAATATGGAAGATTTTATTGAATCAGATTTACCTCAATTGAGAATAATGAAGGGTATTGACTTAGATTAAAATAATCATCAAACTATTGAGAGAAATATCCCCCATTTTCTTGAAAACATTTAAAAGTCACACTATTTGTCAAGAAGCCATTTAAAATAGATTTTTGAATCAAAGTGTCCCATACCACTTTAAACTTTTAAAAGGAATTTTGATTTTAAACCGTTAATGTCCATATAAAAAAAATCCTTAAAACCATTTTTAAAACATGGACATTAATGATAAAGATTTAGAATAATAAATCATTAAAACATTTTAAAATGATATTTTAGTTAGAGTTCCTAACCAAAAGATAGACACTTGAATACAAATAATTGAGGTAATAAAAACTTTGCAATATCATGAGAATAAAGGGATTCATGATATACTATTTCAAAGTACATTATATACACCATATAAAACTGATTTAGTATATAACAACAACGGAGTCTGAATGGAATGGAAATTGAGATAAAGTCTCCTATAAAGACCTTATCCTTAGGTTAAGGATAAATCAACGACATAATTATGTGTGATAAATATAAATACACTCAATATGATTAGGCATTAACTATATATAAATCAGAGGACATTCATACATATTCTTTTAAAGACAACACCAATGAATTGGATATTTAACTCAACAAATGGAGAATGACTTAAAAATTACTCTTATCAAGTTCATACCGATGACATGAGAAATTATCAATGGATTAATTATGTGTATAAAAATTATATCCATAGAAAGGGGAGTGGAAATTATGACTCAAGAAAATGAATAGTGATTCCACATATAATCTTGGAGTAAAATAGTCAATGAAGTATCCACAAAGCCGAATGAGTGGAAATTGAAATTTCAAATTCCCTTGTTGATTTGGTAACTCATGAAACATACACCCCTGAAATAAGGATAATACAATGATGATGTAAATATCCATAAATTAAAACATATTACACAATGAATACAATCATGGGCAGTACACACCCCACATGCAATAAATAAGTGGTGAACAATAGAAATCTCATGAAATTAAAAGTGAGATAAGAAACCCCTTACTTTGTACTTTTTCCTTGGTCGAGGGTTTGTTAACCTTCTGTATAATGGTGAAATAATTGTTATTTAATTATACCAGAAACATATAAATTAATATGATATCATATATGATCTTTTAACATTTATTTGTTAATAATATCTTAGTATTATTGTCGTTTCGAGTGTTAATGGATTCGTTTTCCTTTATATTATTTGTTATGTGAGCCATATTTGTTATGGAAGGGATGTATCTTACTAATATCTAGAATTATATAATGTCTCTAAACATTATTTTTAATCATCAAATGAAATTTAGTCTTGAATTGATATGATGGAGAATGAATCTCATCGCGTTCGTGGAGACGGTAATCCGTACGTACGCATGAGCGACAATATCATTCTTTTGATATTAAGACAATAAATAATTGGATGGTATATCATATATATAGAATCATTATCATGTTATATTTATTATTTACATGAATTACACATCATTATTATAACCATCAAAATAATAATATATTGAATAACAATTACACCACGACGTGGAGACGGAAGGCCGTACGTACGCATGTATGGTGACATGTCACTCAAAGGATGGATAGAATACTGAATATGGTTGTACCATATTTATAATAAAATCACATTATATAGAAGATACTATAGTTATTATTTTATAATGGAAATAACAAAGAAAGAATAAGTGGAAGAAGAAAGGAACTTGAAAGAGGATGGTGAAATCATTACTTCTTCTTCGGGTTCTTCCTTTTGATTTGATCAAAAGGGCTCCATAAGTTGCCTTTCTGCCCAAAGGAGGGCCTCTAGGATTAATTGAGGGTAGTTGAGAGAATATTTGGTCAGGTTTTTAAGGAATCAAAAGGCTTTGAGGGTATGAATTTTAGAGAATGGGGTCTGCCCTTTTATAAGAGGGGTGAGGGGCACCTTAGGAAAAGCTAGAAATATTATTTTATAATAAATTCATATTCAGTTTCTAATGGTTCAAAAGTAGATTATTTAAATTCTAATGTGGGTATAGGTATAAAACAACTCAACCAATAGGTTTTAGACAGGTTTGGGTTACTTTATTAACCTTATCCTTTAGTTTTAACTCTTAGTTAATTAGTTTGACATTTACCATGTCACTTTGTATTTTTATATTATGTGGTTAATAAACATACTATAAACTTCCAAGATACCTCAAAGTGGTACATTAATAATAAAACTATCATTATATAAGTTATTTTGCCGAACCTTATATTTTAAAGAATAGAATATCAATTAATAATATAATATTTCATTTAAAAACTCATTTATGTCAATTTTGACACTATTCTATAATTGATTTTTGTTAAAGTCTTAACCACTTTATTAATTCAAAAAAATAATTTAAGAAATAAAAAAATGTAATATTTTCCAAAAAAATTAATTTTTGTCATCAAAAGTTTCAAATTATATTTATTTTAACATTTATAATACCAATTATTTTATTCTTTCATTAATAAGGAAAATACTGCATCATTATTGTGTCATAAATATATTTAATTATTCAATGTCTAAAAAATATAAATAAAATACTATTATGTCAGAAATATATTTAGATTTATAATTAATATTTATAGTCGATAATTAACATATATAACATATGTAAAAATTATTTTTCTAAAAGATATATGCTTATGTCATTTTTGTATTTACTTTAAATTAATTAATATAGAGTGTCATTATCACATACAAGTGGATCCATGGGGTTCCAAAATCGACCCAAAGATGACCATGGTCAGACATGTATCGACCAATAGGATTAGGACACATTTTTGGGTAAATTAATATTATTATAATATTATTATTTTACCCTTATTTACCAGATTTACCCTTTAACCATGGTAAATAAAATATTTACCAAAGTAATTATTCAAAATGTCTAAAAATAAGAGTTACCTATTTACAAAATTTGGACATACTGATTACAAATATGGAATCCTTTTTTCCAAATTCAAAATACAGAAGTGGCAGAAATTAATTTAAAATTAATTCCCGTTGTCAAAACAAAAAGAGTGTTTTTAAGAAATAATAACTATCAAAAGATTGACACTTGTTTATGTCCGGTTTAAATGTGAAATTATGTCCAATGACCAAAATTGTATTAAATGGTAAAAATATATTCTAAATATACTTTAAAACTGCTAAAATTCATAATTTATCACTATTAATTATTTCGATTAAAAAAAATTTAATTAAAATTTAGTAATTTTCACTATTCATTAAAATATGAAAGTTATCAGAAAAGTACCAAAAATTCACCCTAAGATAATTTCGATATTCCGAATCCCAAAATGAGGTCTATTTTGAAAGATAAAATGTTTAAAATTTCAAAAAGTGTGTATTAATATTCATAACGGCTAGTTTGATTGGTTGTGGGGTGTTAGAATCTCGAAGTCGCGTACAATGCAAGCTATTAAATTATTCAAAGGGAAACGTACCGTGGAATCATGGGGTGTTACATTGTGGTAGAAACATAAGCATATAATATTATTTCCATAGTAACCAAGGTATCTCTTCCAAGACCATCTTGGTAGTATAGGTTCACTCCCCATACCATCTTGGCATTCATAGTTCACTCCCATTGCCATCTTGGTAGCATGAGTTCACTCCTAATACCATCTTGGTAGTCATGGTTCTCTCCCATGTCCATCTTAGTAGTCAAGGTTCATTCCCAAGACCACATTATTCTATATCAATAGATATAAATCGTTACCTAATGCATTAGAGGGAGATATTTGTCACACTCATCTCATAGGGAAATAATACATACATATTCGACAAGATCATAAATAATCATATCATAAACCATGAAATGAAATGGGTATTATAAAAATGTAATGATATCAAAACCCATTTAAATATATATATTTCATAATCATCTCATCATAAACATAACCCGTGAAAAGAATTTGGTTTAATAGAATATAACCCGCAAATGTAAAAAGAGTTCCATAAACATCATTTCATCAAAATATCATCCATTAAGAGAAAGAATATGAATGTAAACAATGAATAAACTCTCCATAAAGTCATGAGTAATACTAATTAAAGTTATCTTATAAGAGAAATTTTTTTGAAAGATCTTTTAAAAACATTTCTTGGGTAAAATATCCCTTACTCTTTGAAAGAATGGTTTTTATAACCTAAAAACTTTTGAAAAAAAATATCATTGAAAATAGATTTAAAAACATATAAAGGAATATTTGAAAACAATAGTACATTTTTAAAATAATTTTTCCATGAAAATTATCTTTAAGGTTGTTTTTAAAACATTTTCAAAAACATGGTTTTTTGAATATGATAGATTTATGACTAAAGATAGAGACAATAATATTTTACATAAAAATATTATCATAAGTACCAATGAGTGGAATAAATGGTACTAAAACGTGAGTATATATGGAATAAATAAATGATAATTTATCTCATCAGTTTTCATGATATATGGATCATAATATTTCATCAAATGCATATAGTTATTAACAATCTTGAAAAGTGATGATACTGCTTCAACAAACTCTTACCGCTTGGTTACATGGGACAATAATCTTAATGTAGTAAATTGAAATTATTTAAATCTTAAAATATCATGAAAATAAATGTATTAGTAATATAACATGGAAGTATATGCACCTCAAAAAATATTTTAGGTGTATAAAAATACATGATTCTCAAAGAAGGTAATTTGAGACAAAATATTTTTTACCGATTTGGTAACTTTTGATACTTAAACACCATAAAAGAAATTTCTTAAATTGAATATGTTAATACCCATAAATTTAAGTTAAATATACATATAAAAAATCATGGGTAGTACATAGCATTTACTCATGATAATAAAAAGTGAGAATAAATCCCCTTACCTTGTATCTTGACTCTCCTAGTACACATTCAAACCAACTGTATATTAAATATAACTTTATTAAACATATTTTAAATAATTATATCATTATATCTAATACTTTATATGTTCTTATTGTGACCTTATATTACCCTCTTGTTAAAGATCATATGTTTAGGTTTCACTTCGGGTAATATTCTCTTTGTTCTTCGCATATATCTTAATTTGTTATATTGTTCATCCTTATACATATATCATGATTAAGTAATATAAAAAATGATGTAAATATCATATATATTTATTATATTTATATTATAACAATATATAAAATATAGAATTATGAAATGGAATACATTTTTTATGGATATGGTAAGTCGTACGTACAGATGAACGCTATTTCTGTTTTTATCATCGTACTGAAAGAAAGTATGTAAATGAAATATGTGTATATATATATGTATATATCTATATATCAGTATTAAATTAACATTATTATATCATATATATATAATATAATTTCACTAAACCCATCCATAATACAATCCATGGGGTGTGTGAACGAATCACATCGCTTTAAGGGGGCGGTAGTCCACACTTCCTCAAACGAGATTATCATATTAAAAAAATAGAAATTAAAATAAATATATTGAAAAAATTAATATAAACTATTAAATAGACATTAAATATCATATATAACATTTATAAATAGAGTATCTATCATAATTTCCACCATGATAGGCAGTATGGAAAATTGAACAATCATTGTTTAGTGAGGCGGTAGTTCACCGTACACATAAACAATATGTTCTTTATCAATTAGATGGAGGTGTGTGTAATTTTAGGTTGAATACTCAGCATAAAAACATAATAGTATATTTAGGATAATTTTTATGTTATGAAATCATAGAATAAAATAATTCTTATGGTGTGGAGAAGGAAACTAAAAGAAAGGACTTGAGAGAAGATGTTGCCTCTTAATCGAGTAACTCCTTTTGGTTTGTGACAAAAGGGTTTATTGGATTTAATTCTAGCCCAGTTAAGGATTATAAGATGAATATAGGTATTTTGGGAAGTTTATATGGTAGATATTACCATAACATAATTGGTTTTTGTGGTTTGAGGAAGTGGGAGAGGTGGTGGATTTTTATAGGGAAGGAAAAGGACTCACTTGGAATTTTTAAAAACTAGTTAGGGGTACACATGTTCTTACCTAAAAAAGGAATAAAATACTAAAAAAACAATAAATTAAGGTTTATGTCCAAAATATGGATATAAAATGGGTGTTGGACATGTTTTGAGGTCATTTTGGACTTTAATTTTAAGGTTTATTCCCTAATTAAGCCTAATTTGGCCTCGATTGCTCTGATTAATTTTAAACACTTTTACTAATAATTTTGGTAAAAAATTAACTTGGTAAAATTATGCTCTATATATTATACTGAATAAAATGGTGTATTTCAATTTTTTTAAATTATAATCATAGAATCAATAAATTTAAGATTAATGCTAATCCCGTAGATGGGACAAACTAATGGGTTTTTAATGTAGATAAATGTTCAAAATCATGTTTAGATTTTATATTAAATTTAAAATTAAAATTGATTCTAGTGAATTTAAATTATATTAATAGTTTTAAAATTTATATAATTCGGCCTTAAAAAAATTTATAATATCATTTAAGATTAATAATTAATTAAACAAAATGGTTGTTTTTAACTAGAAAGCAGTGTTTGTACTATTCATCAAAAAATGAAGTTTATCACAAAAATCACAAAAGTTAACTCTAAGATAATTTCTATGTTATGAATTAAAAATGAATTTTGTTTTATCAAATTAAATTTATAATTGTGTCGAAGATTAATTTTATTATTAAAGTCAATTCATTCAAGAAAGTGGTATTTTAAAACACAAAAGGACTTTACCAAAAATCATATATTTCATTATCAATACATTTTATTTATATAAAACAATCATAAAAAATATTTGAAAAATATTTATTACTATTCATATTATTATTTTTAATAGCTAGTTTATAATTATGCCATTTAAATAATTATATCATTAAAAATTTGTTTCATATAAACTTTTTGTTGCATGTGGTGTACACTATGTCGGTGTTGCATGTATTGCAATCCAAGTTGGTGTTGTGTGTAATGTATGCCATGTCGGTATTTCATGTAATGTACACTGATTTGGTTTCCTTTTAATGTAATTTTTAACTTAATTCATTTCAAGACACATATGAATATTTAATTTATTTGAGAAAAAGGTCCTTAAAAACTTGAGGTGCTACATGCCTTGACTCCATTAATTAAAATTAAAATAGATCCCCAAAATTAAATTTATTATCTCTAAAAAAGGATATACATCCTTGAAATCCCCTAAACACTCCAAAATAATAATTTAAATTAAAATATATTTTATAAACATTTGAAATAAGGGAAAGGGGTATTATAAACTTCCCACGATAAGAATTTATATCCCCATGTAGTCATGTAGAAGAATGGTGTCTAGAAAGAGGTGGGGCCACTACTCCCTCATCAATAAATCATATTCCCAAGTATCATGAGAGTCTTATCTGTATCAACATTGTACTCTGATAAAAACAATTCCCATGTAAGACCATTACATGAGATTTAATGATCTCCATTGGCTACTCTGCAACAAAAACATATGGATCCAACTTGATCTCTTACCAACTCAAAACATGAGTGTTATTATGATGGAACTTCTCAAGTAGATATATGTGTAAAACATCATGAATTCTCATCAATTGAACTAGAAATTACATTCGATTTACAACCTACCCAAGATGCTCAATGACCTCAAACGGCCCATCAGATCTTGGAGACAACATTCCATATTTTCAATGCCAATGGTGGCCCAACCAATGATAAACATTAAAGAAAATTTGGTAACCAATTGAAAAATAAAAAGGATGAAGTCGACAATCTGTATATGATTTTTTGGACTCTAAATTGTAACTAAATGTTGACCAATATCTTGAATCCTCACTAATATTCCCCGAATGAGACTTGTTCTTACAAGATAATCTTATCCTACCTTAACCCAATAAAGAGGTGACCTATACGGGAGACCATATAGATCTTCCAAGAGATCCATTATGATTGATGTTTAGTGACTATTATTATAAGAAAATGAAACTACTCCTATATAGGCATTCCATGATCCACCAAAATACAAGACACAGTAATAGGTCATATCCTCTATGATTTTAATAACATGATCTGTATGATTGTTTATCTATGGATGGTAGGATATACACAACTTCACCCAATTCCCCATCACCTCCTTGAGACTCTTCTAGAACCATATGGTATACCTATGATAATTATATGAAACAATGGTATATGGAACTCTGTGTAGCCTCACAATATCTTATACATACAGCTTACCCTAGTCATCATCTTTAATGGTGTCCCTAATATGAATGAAGATATCTGACATTATCATCTGATAAATCTCCACCAAGGAAGAATTAATCCCTTGGGGAATCCTTGGTAATCTAAAAAAATGTCTATGGACACATCATCTTATATCCAAACCGGAATTTAATGATGATATTGAATCTTTGAAGGTCTCTTATACACTATATTTACTTTTGGTATGTATAACATCCTGACACATAATTTTCAAGGTCACGCTTCTAACCTAACCACCATAATCATTGTGTCGTGTCATAAAACATCTTTATACTTCTCAAATGAATGGACCATGAAGAAATATCATATCAAAAAAACTGATCTACTCATATATGTAGGGATGATAATTTAATCCCCAAAATGGAGAATACCATCTAAAGAGAGAGACCAACCAGAAATGGACTCCCCACCCTGTAGGATTTTGTAAACTCCCTTGAACTCATCATCCTTATATTGATCCTATATAATATCCTTAAGGATTAATGGTGATAATAGACATTGGTAAAAAATCATACCTAAAACATCCTCTTAAGTATCTATGTGCAACTAAGTGAAGAGTCCCATAAGGTTATACTCCTTCAATTCCAAAATATTCTATAATGGTAATTTTCTACTAAGGGTGTCTCCAACAACATTCACCTTTATAGGGGTGTTGTTAATGTCTAAGTAAAATTTCATAAGTTATTCATCCCGCCACCTATATCTGGTATGAAATTCTTTCTAAGAGAATATATATATCTCATACTCTTATGGTTAGAGATGACTATGAGCCTCTCCCCAAAAATATAGTGCCTCTAACATTTAAGTGAAAACATAACTTCCACAGGATATAAATCATGAGTGGTGTAATTATGCTCATACAGTAAAACATGTAGAGATCCATAAGCCACTACAACAATATCCGACATAATCCCACAACCCAAACCATCACTAGATGAATCACAAAAAAACTACACACTCTTTACCTGGATCAGGTAATATTAGAATGGAATCGAATGTCAAAATTCATTATAAATCATTGAAGGAAGACTAACACTTTATATCCTATATGAATTTCACCCATTTTCTTGTAATTGTAATAAAAGGAGACACCAACTTTGATAAATCCTGGAAAAACTATTGTTAGTACCCAATAAGACCAAGGAAGATCTAAATCTCAAATATGGTATGTGTATCTTCCCATAACAAGATAGTCATTACCTCATTAGGATCAACTAATAATCCATCCTCATAAATAACATGTCCTTATAACTTTATTTCTCATATATTTAAATTTAATATAGAAATATTCCCATACAAACAACACCCCTTATTATTTATAAAACCAAACTCAAATGGTCCTCGTTCTCATTCTCGGATCACAAATAAACCAAAATATCATCCATAAACACTACAAAAAAAGAGTTAATAAACTCATGGAATATATAATTCATTACATCCATAAAATTGTAGGATCATTACCTGGGCCAAATGGTATCACAAAATATTCATAATAGTCATACCTACTCCTAAAATATTTCTTCAGAATATCAGAATCTCAAACATTGTGTTGATGATAACCCGAACAAAGTTAAATCTTCAAAAACCACTTTTCCCCCTTTAAATGGTCACACAAATCATCCACATGAGGAAAAGGATACATTTTTTTAACTAATAATTGGTTCAAATTCCAATATTCTACATACAATCAGAGTAAACCATCTGCCTTATTAGTAAAGATCACTGGGGAATCCCAAGGAAAAAAACTATTATGAAAAAGAAACCCTTGTCCATAAAATCACCCAATGGAATCATGAAATATCTTTTCTCTGTTTGTTCCAAATGATAATAGGGTATCAATATTGGGTGTTTACTTGTCACTAGACCAATCATAAACTATACCTCTTTATCTATAGGGACACTAGAAAAAAATCATCTAATAAAACCATAGAAAATTCCCAAAATAGATTTTGAAGATCAAAAATGAAATAAAATTCATCAGGATAAACTACTATAGTAGGAAAAAAACTCTTGATCTCTAAGAAGAAAGGTCTTGTATAACTTGGAATTAGATCCCACTCTCCTTATAACACCCAAAATCACCCATTAGATGAAATGATAAAAATAATCCAATGATAAAAATTATTCTTAGAACTATGAGAAAAAATACAATCCATCCAAATGATGATTTCAAATATATCTAGATTAAGGATGAGGAAATCCTAGACTGACTCTATATTAGTCATCAATAGAGAAAAAGAAGGCCACTAATACCCCTACTCTTTCCTTTTTCCCAAAGTTTTCACTTACTGAATAACAAAGAACATGAGTTTTATTGGAAGTTTAAACATATCAAAAAATGGCCAGATATAAATGAGTGGGAAGCATATATATCAAATAAAGTATTCACTACTGAAGATGGAATAAATATTTTACCTCTTAACTTCACTAGAGCCACATCTACATCCACAAAAAACTCATCCACCACATAAGGGTTCTTTACTCTTGAGGCATGTGGATAGATCCCTATAGTCCATGAAGAATTTGAGTATTTTGTGGTGGCCTTTGGATTCGATGATCCTTGACAAAAATAAGTCATAGACATAAACTTATATAAATGTTTAAGATGATTATAGAATCCAAAACTATTACACATATTTACTAGTATAGAATAATATGTTTTGGTGTTCCCAACCTTTCCAAACTTATAGTAGGTCAATGGCATGATACTATTAGTAATTAAAGGTTTTTAGGGATTCCTCTGCTGATAAAAACACCCACCACTCTTGTGGTGATCATGAGACTTAATCTTCTCCCATTTCGTGCCACTAAATCCACTATTGGGTGGACAATAAGGAGAATAATAACCAATACTTCCTTCCATATACATCTATACTATAATTTCCCTGACTACTATCTATGCATAGGTCTAAATATTAATTATAAATACCTATGATAAGATATTTGCTTTTAAACCTTTTAGGTACTTCTGATCCTTTAGTTGGTCAATGATTACTACCTTTGTAGACAAAAGAACCATCTATATGAACCAATTGGTATCCAATGAAACTGAATGCTCTCTTTTCTACAAGGATAGGAAACCTGGATACTTCATTATCATTAGATTACCTAAAAATAATTACAAAAATAAGTTTGTATTCAAACTATTACAATCCAATCCCACGTGTATATCCACCTATACCAAGGAATCCCCCCATCACTTAAACGGACTCTCAAGTCTAAAAATCATTCACTTGACCATGATATTATCAGAGGAATATAGAAATTAAGATCTCATATTGACCTTTTCCAACCAGTACTCTACCTATTTAGGTTTATTCATACTTTAGAGGGTGGTGGTTTCTTGCATAAGAACTCCCGTGATTGATCCCTTTATCCTACAACTCCTCACTATACCTCAAAAACATCATTCCAGACTTGCGGTAAATTTTTCTAGATATCAAAAAAATTCCCACCTGATAGCCTTGATAAGATTATGATCTGTAGGTTGATTAAATTGATTATTATCCACTGCACCATCCTCAAGAACCTGTGGAACATGTCTCAAATACATACAGTCGCACACTGGAACAGAAGAAATGATCAGATGATAAGATAATATCAATTCAAACCAAAAAACCATAAGAAAAAATGAAGATTAATATCAATAACATAAAATGGGATACACATATCCGAACATCCCATGGTAACATGAGTCTTGTCACAGAAATATCTGGTCATACACTTACCACAACCCACCTCTCATGTCCCAACAATCTTATCTCTAATATACCAATATCAAAAAACTGAGAACAACCTAACCACTGATACCAAACTATGGCAAACCTGACCCAGATACACCCTCAAACAGATACCCACTATGAACCATAAAATACCCTAAGGGTGTTCCCAATCCCAACAGGCTAGAGACTATCACTCATGCATCAAAAAAACAAGAGGGAGCGAGTTTTAATAACCTAAATCAGGAAACATGAAAAAAAAAATACATTTTCGGAAGAAATAGTTTAAGAGTAAAATAAGACATATATTTCATATCAAAAAGGAAATAATAGAAGTGATAAAACTCAAAAGTTTCTAAAAAAATACAAGTTACATGTTCAACAACAAAGGAAAACAAAAATTGAAACAACAACTCCATGTGATAGTGTAGGAAAACTCCCACCATCTCACAACTATCGAGACAAAATTGACTGAAACATAAACACCTCACTACAATAACTTTTCTTTACCTACATAAAAATACATAAATATATCTATGCACTACCAAATAGAACTTCCATACCAAGTCTCTATACAACAATCCCAACATGAAACATTAAATAAAACAAGGATTCATAATCAATTAAATATTTTTTATATCAAAAGCATGATAATTTTTTTTCCATTTTCCAATAGTTCCAAATAATCTTGGTAAAATAGTTTGGAAGAATATTACATGCATCAATAAGATAAAAGTAAATAATTTATCACATATCATATCAAAATCCAAATAAATACAAATAAAAATCATACGTAATATCACACCAAGGATCACAGCAGTTCGGGATACCTAGGAAACTCATAACCAAACATAAGAAATAGCGTGCATCAGACCTCTTGATATATGTATTGCATCTAAATATAATAGGATCATCTTATAAATTGAATCTACAATAGTTTCTAACAAGTGCTTAGAACAAGAGGACTAGGGAAAAAACTCCCCATGATTGACCCCCCCCCCCAACAGTGTCAATGGATGAGGCCTACTATGATACCTTCCACCGGAGTACCCAGGCTACCCATGTGATACATTTTACAAACCATTACATCAAAATAAATCATTGAAAAACATTTCATAAATTCATTTCACATATTTTTTAAAATAAAATTTTCTTTACCAAAATAAGCGGAAATCCATATCATCTCAAAAACCTATTTCCACTCACACAATTCAATCATGCTAATTCATTTATAAAAATATTTATAAAACAAGATCAATGGTTTTCATCGAACATAGACTATAGATATAACAACCTACCATAAACTCTTATTGCACAATCCCACAAAAGGATCCATTAAAATTAAATAATTCAAAGACTATAATGCATCCCCTAGAATCCATCCTTACATCTTAGAATCAATTTAATAATAAAAAATATTGGAGGAGAAGATAACACAATGCATACCTTGAGAAAATATCATGTTTCATCACAACCAACACAATGTTTACCCTTTAGAGGAAGATTACACAACATATCTAGAAAGGATCCCTAGATTATACAACACAAGGCCAAGAAATCTAAAAACATAGCATAATGTCTCTGATATGACCAACAATAATGAAGAAGAAGAAAGATAACTTAACTAGAGATGAATAGTTCACCCATGATAAAGATCAATTACCAAATGATATGATAAATAAGGAGCATAGATCCTCAAAATAGGTTGGGAGAGATCCTAGGTCTAGAGAGATAATTCCATGGATGAATAAAAATAAAATCATATGTACAGTACAAAAAAATTATAGACTACAAAAATTTCATAAAAAAAATCTTGGATTCATGACGTGATGTCCAAAAAATCCATATATGTAAAAAATGGAATCACCTTGGCAAAAAAAACTCTAATCAAACATTTCACAATGCGAATAAATTTTACAATTTGTAAATAATTCATGCCTAGAACCAATTCACAACTTCAACTATGGAAGAAATCCATGCCATGTAACCCTTTCATGACATGAAATTATCTAGTAGGAATATTCTATAGAAACACTTATAAAAAAACCCCAAGTCAAATCGAACTCCAAATTACATCCTCTAAAACCTTTTTCACATTTATTTTCTGAATATAATAATTACATCAAACATACATCACAGAAATTTAGGTCATTTTCCTTAGAAAAGGATATCCATCCTCAAAAGCCCAAAAATGAACCCAAACATTAAGGTAAATGAAATGAGCGATAGGAAATACCTGAAATTAGGTAACTAGATGTTATATTAACTTCTTTTCTCATTGTATTTTGTGATGATATTTCTTCTTTTGTTACCCATTATGGGTGTTTATTTTGGTCCATTTATGTGTTTGGAGATTCAATTGTTCTTGATGAAGCTTGTATTTTGTGTCTTGTAGATAATTCCTCCCAGAAGGTCCTTGTCCAAGTATAGAGAGGGTGATGAAGAGAAACCCCTGTAGGTAGACCCTTCTCTTTATTTGGTTTTGGTGGATTTGGTGATTCATATGATCTAATAATTTTGTTACCAAATTTCTCTAGATAAGATCAAATAGCTAGAGTATAAGTTAGAGGATTTTAATGGAAATGGATTTATCCTTCCTAGAATGTCACCATGGTATTTACTGGTTCTATATTCAAATTAGGAAAACTAGAGCCTCTAACATTTTATAGACTACCGTAAGCTTAATTTGGTGACAATAAAGAATAAATTGTCATTCCCTAGAATTTATTACATTTCTTATCAGCTTAAAAAGGCCCCTTGGTTTTCAAATATTAATTTGAGATCAAGGTAGTAATAGTTGTGGGTCCAGGAAGAGGTTATTCCATAGACTAAATTCTAAATATAGTATAGAAATATTTATTTTTTTATTCCCTTTGGGCTTACCAATTCTCCTTTATTCTTTATAGAATTAATGAAATAGATATTTCATCACATTCTAGACTCCTTTATGGTTGTGTTTATGGATAACATCTTGGTGTGTTCCAATACATAAGAGGATTATACTGATATTTGAAGGTATTTTTGGTCTTCTTGAAGGAGAACTATCTATATTAATTTTTTTATATGTTTTTGGGCTGCATGATTTTTTAAGTAGGAGTGTCATTTTATCCCCAAAAATTTCAAGTTGTCTTGTCTTGGGAGTAGCCCAAGAATGTTTTCTAGATCTTTAGAATTTTTGGTCTTGGATGGGTATTATAGGATGAACTATCTATAATATCTTCTCCCATAATGGATGTGACCAAGAAAAGGGTGAAGTTAGAGTGGGATGAAAAGTTTCATAGTTCATTTGAGTAGTTGTAGGCTTTTTTGACATATGCAACTTTCTGCATTCTTCCTAAGACTAAGAGAGATTATTTTGTGTATTTGGAAGCTTATGGTGTTAGTTTTGGGTGTGTAATTATATAGGATTTCTATATGGGGGTATATGGATCGTGAAATCTATACATACATGAACAGGAATACCCCACCCATGGACTAGAAATAGCAGTGGTGATACATCCACTAGAGACGTGGATACATAACCACTTCAATGACCATTTTAGAATATATTCATATCATAAGAACATAAAATAAATATTCACCCAATAGGACCAAAACCTCATATACTTAATTTGGGTAATAAAAACAAACTATTTATTTTTATAACGATTTTACACCTAGGAATGGGAATGTGGTCACCAATTTGTTAAGAATGAATATTTCAATGATGATCATTTGAGAGTTAGTGGATGTGTGGGGACTGATGAGTTTATTTTATAATATAAATATAGAGGTTCATGAGGATATATTAAAGGTTTTATTGAACATTTTTCAGGTTACAAACTCCATTTTCAATCATGTTAAGAGTAAGAAGTTTTATGGTACTGAATGCCAATAGATAAACAATGATTTTAATGGTGGGATACCTCAATCGATTAGTCTTAGTCTTCCAATGGTACACTACTTTTCAAAGGAGTATCATAGTTCCTTTGATCCTGAGGTAGGATGAAATTAATGAGGAACATCATTCTATTTTTGTATTTCACCAACTAATATGTTTTATACAATGAGACATTGATATTAGTGGCTCGGGATGACATGTGAAATAGATGTTTTTTTTTCAGATTCTTGAACTTCAAGAGGATCAAAGCTGATGAATAGAAACCATAAATGTTATTGTAACCTATTCCCATTTCTATGGAGTAGTGGGATGAAATATCTATGGATTTGGTAATTGAGGTACCTCACACTCAGAGTGGTAAATATCTCATATGCTTTATTTTCGTTCTTCTAATCAAATCATCCAATTATATTCCCATAAGGTAGTCGATGAAGGTAGGGGGCCTTGGATGTCTAGGTGTTTGAGAGTTCATTAATTATCATAGAGTTCTATTAGAAATAGTTTTAGTTTAGGATTCATGTTTCATATATTTATTCTAGAAGGGGCATCAGAATGTTTTGGGAACCCAATTGAGGTTTAGAAATTCATTTCACCCACAGATGGAAGGGCATTATAAGAGGACTATCAAAACTCTAGATTATATGATGAAAGCATGTGGGTTTTATTTTATGGGATCATGGGAAATTCACCTACTATTGTATGAGTTTTATTATAATTACATTTATTAGGCCTTGACCAAGATGGTCCTGTTTGATGTGTTGTATGGATGATCTTGAAAACCCCCATTGAGTTGGGATGAGGTGGAGGAGTTTTCCTTTGTTGGACTAATTCTCATCCAAGAGATAAATGAGATAGTGTGGATGATTCATAAAAGGTTATAGATATCCCAAATTAACTAGAAATCATATTATGACCATCATCATTTCCCATTATAGTTTCAGGTTGGTGATCATGTTTTTCTCTAGGTATCCATTTGAATAGAACATCATCACATGGGAAATTATGGAAAGTTGGTTCCACATTATGTTGATTTTCTTTAAGTTGTGTAGCATCTTGAAAAGGTATCATATCAATTGTATTTTCCATCAAAGTTGACCTCGGTCTAAGAAATATTACATGTTTATAAATTAAATAAATACCATTCGGATCACTCTCGTGTTTTAGAGTTGGAGAATTTAGAGCTAGATTCTAATCCACCATTGTAGAACAGTCTATTCAAGTTTTTGATTATTAGATATAGGTGATTTGTGGTAAGTTGATTTCATTGGTCTATGTGATCTAGTAATAAGGTAGAAATAGCCATGATACATGGGAGTGAGATGCTTTTGTGAGGGAATACTGGTCTCACATGTATTCTTATGAGTATTCCTAAGGAAATTTTGGGAGTATAAAGTATCGTGGTGGGGATTTTGTGACACCTATGGGGTCACTGGTACATTTAATTTTGAGTTTTATTTACCTTTTGGTTCATTCTTAGAGTTCCTAGGAGTTATGGTAAAAAAATTGGAGTTTTTTGGAAGATAGAAAAAGTTTCATAATTTTCACATTGTTTTTCTAACCATGCACCAACCCTAGGAGGGTGTTTTAGGTTGTGATACTGGGATTTTACTAGTTTTGAGCATTCCTTTTCAATCTGTGAATAGTTAATTTGAAATAGTTTGACTTGGATTTTGGAGACACATTATACCCACATGGTTAAACCATGTTTTGAGAAATTGTATGACCAAACCATGTTTCCTTTAGGGAGGATGAGACCTTCTAGTTGGTTTCCAAGTGACAATGAGAGCCTTTTGGTGGGAAGACCAGTAGATATTCGATTTTTTTGTTGAGAGACTGTGAGAGCTATGAGTTTTGTACATGAGCCAGACTTTGAGAGCTTCTTTCCATGATTATTAAAAAAGAATATTTGTTTATGCTCAGTCGCATTAGACACTTTAAGTTATAGAACAAGTTTCAAATTACTCTTCTTGGATTGGTTTATATGATTTTTGAATTTTATTAGTTCCATGTTTTATGTGACATGATAATTTATTCCATTTTAATTTATATAGTTATTTTATGATGATTTTATGATTTCCATTTCTTTGTTGGGAATACTAATAATGATTTTCATCATTATAAAATTCAATTCATGGTGAGTATTGTTTGATAAAACATGTTTTATTTAAAATGTTAAACCAAAGGTATTTTAAAGGTTTGTTTGAAAATGGATTTTTTTCAAAGTGGTTTAGTTTTGAAAAGTTTTTTCAAACTAGTTTATTGGTTTGAATGGGTAAAAACATTAAATAGATTCATAGTTGTATATTACTATAATTTATTCCTCACACAATAAATATGAAATTGGGTGTATATAGACTTTGTTTTGTCGGACATAGGTAAGGGAAAGGACACCATGTACCTAGGTGGTTCATCTTGATTAAATTCATCATTTTTTTTGTATTGGAGACATGGTTTTATAGAGTCGGCTCATGTGGAGTCTTTTTTTGAACTTCTATCCATTGGTATATATGTGTAGGCATTTCTTGGAATTATTCCCATTATTTTTAGTTTTAGGTTTTGACTTGAGATACCATGTATATGGCCCTATTTTTCATTCTTGTATTTGATATTTAGTTTTTTTATGGTATTGTTTTATTTGTTGTGTTTATATGGATGTTATTTATGAATGTAGACTCCATTTATATTGGTGTATTCATACTTTTTATTCGATGGTTCTTGTTGTTTTACCAAGGGAAAACTATTTTGAAGATATTGTTGGCTATTCTCTGTGCATTTCACAATCCCATGGTGATTGGCAAAATGCTTTGGGCCATGTGGAAGGTCGTTTTAGGTGATGAGTTGGGTTGACCTAGGTTGGTTCATTTCAATACTCATGATCAGTGGAAAATATTTTCATCAAAGTCATACTATTCCAATTCCAACTTCCTTTATAATGGTTTAGGGATGGAATACAACCACTTATGGGTCACATTAAATTCATCACCATTGTGAACTGCTTCAGGGAAGAGAACAATAGTTTGTAGATATGAGGGTATCTTTAGTAGTTTTTAGAAATTGGGCTCACTTCAAGATCAGTTATGGTACAGATTCCCCCTATATAGTCAATAACATAGTTGATGATGTATTATACTCTACTTTACTAAAATTAAAATCCTTTCAATATTGATGAGATAAAATCCATGTAAAATTTTGAATATTTGTATTCCAAATGTATAAGATAATGGTCCCATGATGTGAGGATCAATTTTATTTATTCTAAAAAATAAACAAAAAATTATAACCTCTATATGAGAAAAAAATTCACTAAATTTATACTTAATACTATCGATCTCCAATAATCAGATATAGTAGTGGAATTTTTTACTCCTCGGCAATTCTTCCTTCAATGAACCATATGTGCTCATGGGTTCCTTTTCATCCTAGCTCCCCTCTCTTATTGTTATCTAAAAAATGTATATGAAATCATATTCTCCTTTTTTATGACCATTATGATAATTTTTAATGACTTCCACAAAGACTCTATCCCTTAAGATGATAGTTGTGACCAATTCTCTTTCTATTAATCCTAAATGATTATTCTATGTGCCCCATTCATTTAGAGAGGTTAGAATCTGTTACTTAAAGTCAATAAAATCCTCCAAACATTAATTGAAACAATCCACAATTTAAATTCTAATGTAGTATCCATTAATTTTATAAAAATCACATAATAGTTGTGAAACTCTTATAATTTTTCCATTATAAAACTTAACTTTACCCTTTTGGGGGTGTTACAACCTTCATTTTGGAATGATCTTTAGTCAAAAATCGAGTCCAAAATATCCATGTGATTCTCATTTATAATACCATTAATATCTTGGGATGATCCTCTAAAATATTATTCAAATTCATACCTATTATGGAATGGTTCATATATTGTGGTATGATCTCACATTTCCAAAACTTCTATGATTTTTATCCATTATTATAAAATTAGATCCTCCATGATGAAGTCATGTAGGTTGTGACATGTTATTTTTTGTCTCCCACATTATTACCACTTGACACACTCACTTTGGCATGAATCTATCAACCACTACAAAATATTGTTTGAAAAACATTAAATATCCACCTAATCATGGGGAAAATACAATATTCACTACAAAAATAGATGTGTTGTGTATGATCATTCCTTACTCTTCTCTTGTTCTTGCCTAGTTGTAGTGTGTCACTTACCATTTATGGAATAATTACTCTTTATTATCCAAAAATTACTACACCAAAGTCTTATTTATAGGAATTGTAGCATGATCATGACCCCACAATCATCGCATCACTATTTTTTAATATTTTTAATCACTAATTTTGGTGTGGATATCAACTCTACAACATAAGATTACATATTTATAGTGCAAACCATGTTGTTGCAGCATGATATAAATTTACTTTTGAAAACCTCCTCCATTATTATCCAAATTCCTCCATGAAATCTCACAATTCTTTCAATTCAATATTCGACACTCTTTATGATTTATATTATATATCCTCGATGTATAGATATATCAAGGTATTCCTTAAAATATTTCTTCCCAAATTCCTTTATATATCCATTATAGTTGCTTTAAAACTTCCTCACTAGATCATTCATGATCATCATTATAAACATCTCATATTCCTTATCCTTTCTATGATTGGATAAATTTACCTTATCTTAACCCTTACTAAATGTAAAGTATTGTTATACATCCTTCACCACCAAGTATTGTCTCTATGTATTGATAGCCATTTTCAATTTCCATTATATCACCATTAGGTTAAATAGGATTTCCAGCCTCTTTATCAAAAAAATCATTCTACATATCCATCAATTGTTAAAATCTCCAACTGTAGTTAAAAAAACCTAACTCACAACCTCTAATCAAAATGGTAACATGTCGTTACCCTCCTTCAAGTAATTATATTCTCTTTACTTGTTTCCTCTTTAATCAGTCACGTATTGGGGCTCCTGATGGTGGAGATAATTTATTGGGGAAAATGATCAAATTTTCACGGATATATGTTTGTTTGAATTAATGGAGTCCTAGTATAAAAGTGTTATTGGATTTTTAGGGTTCTCTCTGAGTTTGGAAAATGACCATGGTGGTTTGGGTCTTTTTTAGAAGAACCTGTGGTTTTAACTATCATTTATGAACGTATACATCATTTGAAGGGGGTACATGATGTGTAAATTCTTCCAGGGTCATGTTGTGAGATAAGTACATAGCATGAAATATTAAACAACCATTAATGGGTAAAATTAAGTTTTTTATAATAAAATGGTGGGTTTTTTAGCATATATGGACCCTCTGGGTTACACAAAATGTAAACGGGTTACAATACAAGAAAATTTAATAGATATGTATTTTGAGGGCATTATAAGATTTAATTTTTTATTCATTCAGTGTGCATCCTCCTTTCTCTCAACCTATAGCTCTCCTGTAGAGATTTTGGGGACCTTTTCTCCATCTAAATCACTTAGTTCAATAATTGATCTCTGTTTATGGTTGAATTAATCTCTATAGTAGATTAATCCTTCTAATTTTTTCATTTCCATTGATCACGGTAGTGCCATTAGGTTGTGTTATTGGGCCTGTTAACCCAAGATAATTTCTTTCAATTCCTTTCTAGATCTTTTGTTTGATCTTTATCCTGGGTCGGATTACTTGTTGGTTGTGGTGTGGCGTGTGTGAGTTCTTTGGGAATTTTTTTATCTTTCCAATTAACTATCACTTTTTTTAAAATTGAGTTAATTCTAAGACGTGTTGATCGATTCTAGGGCATATGTTTTCATTTTTGAGTTAATCATATTAGGGGATCCCATTGCAGGAATTTACAACCCATGTTTTATGATAGGTGGTTCTATCTCAAACCTGTATTGGTGAATTCCATTACTCTATTTTTTGAAAAATTGTATTTTAAATTAATTACCATGGTTATCTTATTTTATTTGTGTGTGTGGAGATGAGTTTATTGATAAAATATGGTTTCCCGTAGTGGTTAACAAAAACTGTTTTCAAATAATTATGAAATGATTTTAGGAAAAGGATTTAAAATCATGGATTTATGAAATCATATTGATGAAATGGTTTGGAAAATATATCAAATCGGAAGCCTTGGGTACATAGGTGGAAAGTGTAGTAATAGGACTCATCCACTATCGAGGGGTTTTATAATGGGGATTTCCTCTCGTCCTTAGGCTTGGTGTTCTAGGTACATGTTAGAAATATTGGTGGGTTCACTTTTTGGGGTGTTCCTATACTCTATGGACTTTATTCATAAGTCTAGTGGCCTGATGTGCATACAATTTTCTATGTTATGTAATATTGTCCTTGCTATCCTGGCCAAATTTGATCCTTGACATGATGCTATCTATGATTTTCTTTTATTTCGTACTATTTTTGTTATACTGAATTGAATTTGAGATGATATTTGATACCTAATTTGATTTGATTTAATATTTCTTCTTTGATATGTGTATTTTAAATTCTTAGAAATTTATTTACCTTTTGTATTTGGAAATGTGGAAAAGCGGCAATTAAATAGTTTTTCCATCTTTTGATAAAAAAATCTAAACTATATATCATGATTTCTTTTGTTTAAATTTGAGAATTATTGAATTATTTTATAGATAATTTTTATAGAACAGCTAGGTGGAACCCAACTGATCATGTTATCTCATACCCTATGCACCCCTTCAGTGGTGCGTAGACCTAGTTATATCTTTTAACGCTTGGAAAGGAAATGTTCCTTAGTGAGGTGGTGTAGTTTTCTATCATCTGGGATTGGGTTGCTAGATGGTGATATTGTGGGGTTTTTCCCACTCTGTCACTTGGAGATTTTTGTAGTAGTTGTTTTGGTTTTGTCATCCTTTATTGTTGGACTTGTTTACTGAAAGTTATTTTTCTAACTTTTCAGTTGAACTGGTTCTATTATTTTCATTATATTATGGCATATATATATTCATATTCTATTCCACTATTTATTTATATACATGTATAATTATGTAATGTTTTCTACTTTAGATTGAAATAAATTGTGACCTTTATTTTTTATTGTTTCCCAAGTGATGGACACATGTTCATGGGGGTTGGTAATTCCCTTCATGTATGTCAAAATTGAGGTCAATTACTAGTTTGAGAGGGTATCTAAGAAAGGTTCATAATAGTCTGGTATTAGAGGTGGTTTTACCTCAATATTCCTTATCTTGGGACATTTGGAGACTGGAGATAGTATTTTTGGAACATGAGTAGTAAGTTATGGTCAGTATCTGGATACCTCTTTCTGATATGAGACTCAAGTTACCATGGGATGTTGTTATGTGTGTCTCTTGTTTTGAGTTCTTGATGTTAATATTAGTTTATATTTATAGTGTTATCCCAAATAGGTAAAATACCATGAGAGGGGGTGAATCAGGGTATGAAAGATTAAAGTAATTTCCCCTTTAGATCTTACTTCATCATTAAACAAAACAATATTCTCTCCCTTTCTCATAGAAATGTTTGAACCGAAATGAAATCATAAGTGATACATAGAGATTTTACTTAATTTACCCTCACTATGATATGTCTAAGGAGAATACAATATCAATGTGACAATGTAATGAATCTACTAAGGCTCGCAACAAAAATAATGTTAGGGCTAGATCACTTCTATGCCCAGGATCACAACCCTTTCAATGTTCAGAGTGGACACATTGTCCCTCCTAGTTTACAACCAATCACAATTTTAAATCTAACTACTCTCTCAAATTAAGTTTTCTTAGAGCTCCTCCAGAAGAATCTCATGTTATTCTAAATCACCTCAAAATCGTTACACACAAATATGAATGTTCCATGAATACCTGTTTTCATCTTGTAGATGAAATAAAATTTTCTCCATACTATTATTTTTTATAAATTCATTTCAAAAGCTATTTTAGTACCTTAGTGAACTTACTTTAATCCTACATTAATTTTCTTTCATCCTCTAAAAAATATCTCACATCCTCCATGAACCACCTTGAACCATGTGGTGAGGGTGATTTTTCAAAAACCTTTTTCTTTGTGGACTTCCTCTACTTCACAGACCACTAATGCTTCACAGACAACATATTCTTCACAACCCCTTTTCTTTTTCAAGATAACTATCCCCTCAAACCCCTTATGAGAATGGTCTTTGTGAATTTTCTTCACAAGCTACTTTCTTCATGGTATTTCTCCCTCATGAACCTCTTTCTCCTTTGCAGGATCCTCCCACGTAAACTAATTTAGACTTACTTGATTTCTTCCAGTGATAATATTTTGTAATAAAATTAACTCTATATAATGATGTTATTAGGTTTCTTTATATTGGAAAATAAATCTCACAAAATCCTCTACTCACAAATACTTGAAGCTCAGACGTGGTACAACCTTCACCGTAAACTTCCAATGCAGCCCACATATCGCCTTTATCCTTTGTAGTGGTAGATGTCATCCAAAAATGAAAACCCTTTGAAATAGCCTTAAATAATAGCCTAAATATAAAAACAAACCAAGTATCTAGAAAAATAAGACTCTCGTGAATAATGGGCATCCTGAAAACTGATTTTTATTTGTGATTCGCATAGCACCCATTATAATTCACAAAGCATAGAGCCCTTTGTGGCAGACATAATTAACAGCCATTATCTGCAAAGTACCTATCTCATTTTCATTCCCAGAACCTTCTTTTGGGATAAAAACTTCTTTTTGGTTCTCATAGATAATATTCTTTGTATGAATCATCCCTTTATCATAAAAAAAATTCCCTATTATAAGGACAAAAAAAATTTGAAAACCCGGGGAATTTGTGCCACCTTAAATGCATCTGCTTCAGAAACACCAACCATGCTGAAATTTGGTCATATGGATTTATTAACAAATATAATCACCCCAAAAATATCAATATGATTCCTTAAGGTATTTTTACAAACATATGGGGTTCTTGGATTGAATTGAAATTTTTCTATTTTATGATCAGTTCCTTTGTTTTGGGGTGCACAAGTATTCCTCTAAGACGTGTTTTGAGGGTTTTATAAGATGTTTCAGCTAATTATTTTAAAGTAAATCATCATATGTATCATTATCTTATTGAGTCTATAATGTGGGTAGTTCATCTTGTAGTGAATAATGTACTGAAAACTCAGAACGTAGTCATTGAGGCATAGTTGGGAGTTTTAGGAGACAGAGATAAATCATGGGAGTTCATTCATAATAAGAAACCATCATTTAAGGTTATGAATGAAACTCAAGAGGCATGTGATAGTTTTTACAATATTGATCATATACTATAATTCATAAATACACCTATGTGTATCAAGGTTATGTTCACTACATTCATACTTGAGGTTCCTAGAAATGGATTCTGGGATACCACGGTATGGGCGAGTAGGCATGTGGAATTTGACTAGAAGGTTTTCAAGAATATATTTTCCTATATTTTTTTTTCTAAAGTTGATAATGATTTAAAATTATTTTGATTTAATCTATATTAAAGATATTTTTTGGTGTAAGTGTACACAAATCATCTTGTGGATATGGATTCTTTTTCCCTATAGGTTGTAAAAAATGACCAGCTAAAAGATTAGATTTACTTGCAGGGGTTTCTACTAGATATCAGATCACAGGCATTTATACTAAAGATTTAAACCTAAGTGTAGGCAGTAGATTGATCTATGATGGAAGATATGAATATGGTATTCAAGTTGGATATTGTTCCCCTTCTCTTCCACCGAGTTGTTGTTTCATTGGTGCACCAGGGAAAAAGAGGAAGTGGAAATATCGTCATAAGAGTAGCAGAGGTGTTTCTCACTAGTTGGCCTCTTCAACACCTCAAGTTGTAGATTGTGTTTTTCCTTTTACTTTATATTAATTTTTAAAGGTCGAAAAAACATGGTTTTCTTGTCCTCCTCCTAAAAATATGTGCAATATTTATGGATGTTTTGGTAATCTGAAGTGTTTCTTTCAGGCTATGTTTATTATTCGATATGATCAGGGATCATCAGATCCAAAGGCTAATGCAGGGAAGAAAGATGCTTCAAAAACTATTGGGATCTATCCTCATGCCTTATGATTGAAACACCTTCACATAGAAGATTATTTTCTGGTAGAGGTAGATGCAGATCCAGTGATATTGATAGGTACCAACTTTATTTCATCCTCCATAGTGATTTATTTATTTTACACTAGTGATTCTCACTCATTTATATATAGATATTTTTTTATGTGAATAAACTTATAACAAAGATTGTATACTTTATTATGTATCTAGTGACACCTATTGGAAAAGGAAATATTAGTGGATTCAGTGTCCTTCTTATGTGTTATCGGTAGCTGATAAATATTTAGTCTCGGATTTTATCGATCTTGATCTCAATTTGTTTGATGTCAGGATCAATATGGATTGTATTGTTTCTCATCATGATGTGCAGTTTATGGGAGGTAAAGAGTGATTTAGGGAAAGTGTGATCTGAGGTCTGGTCATACAAGACCTACTCAACCAAATATTAAGAGTTTGTTATCTTCTATTGCAGTTGATCCCAATGAAGTCTCCTTTATTTTTTGTCTTAACACTATTTTTCAAAAAATTATTGATGTTTTCCTAGATAATTTATTTTACCTCCCTCCATAGAGGTAGTAAGAGTTTATTATTGAATTGATTCCATATATGTGAGAAATTTTTAAACCTTCTTATCATATGTAACGAGAAGAGTATAAAGATATCTAGATTCTGTTGTAGAATCTGATAGTGAATTGTTTTGTTAACCCTAGTGTTTCACCATGGGAAGCCCCAATTCACTTTCCCATGAAGACAGATGGTTCACTCTGATTGTGCATGGACTATTAGAATTTGAACCGGGTAACAATTAAGAATAAGTATCATTTATCGTGTGGATGATTTGTTTTTATTAGTTAAATGGGATAATTAATTTTTGAAGATTGATATCTTGTTGGGTTTTCATCATCTCATATTTCAAGAGTCTGGTATATATAATATGGATTTCAAGAGTAGGTATGTCCATTTATAAAAACTTATGATGTCATTTGGTCTGATTAACACTCTTGTGGTTTTAATGGATTTGATGAATTGGATATTCCATCAATATCTCTACACATTTATGGTATCATTAATAGAAAATATTTTGGTTTATTCAAGATCTGATCACGAGAATGAGCACCATCTGTGTTTGGTTCTAAAAATATGGAGGATTCACTATTTTTATGGAAATATTTCAAAATGTAACTTTTAGATTCAATAAGTGATGTGCTTGGGGAATGTGATTTCTGAGAATTCATTATCAGTTGATCCTAAGAAGGTGAAGGTTTCATTTTCATGGAAGGATCCATGGAATGTATTTGATATTAAGATATTCCTTGTTATTTTTAGATACTATTGAAAGTTCTTCGAAGATTTATCTATGTAGGTTTCACCATTTAATTCTCTTACTAGGAAAGGGGTGAAAATGACATGGGATCCAAAGTATATGTCTTCTTTCGACGAGGAAAAACTAAATCTAACATAAGATCATATTTTTATCTTAAATGGTACCAATAAGGGGTATATAGTTTTCTATGATTCTAAGGTAACTGGTTTGGATTGTGTGCTCATGCAGGATGATCATGTGGTAGCTTGAGGCTTTCATTGTCTTTGAGTGAATGAAAAGAATTACCCCCCCCCCACATGATTTATAACTTCTCCTAGTTATTATTACACTTATGTTTTTGTGGAACTATCTTTTTAAGGAGACGTTCACAGTCTTTTATGGCCATAATATTTTGAGCTATATATTTTCTAAGAAATACTGGAATCTCAGATAGAGATGATGGGTGTAATACCTTCATACATTTCACTTTGATATCTTCAACACCCTAGGTAAGGGGAATTTAATCTCATATTATCTCAGTTGGAAAGTGACATCGTGAACTATTTTGGAATTGAAGGATGAGTGGAACCTTGTGGGATGTTTTAACCAATTTCATTTGGATTCTCAAGAGGATGTTTTAGGTATGGTTTTGGCCAGTGTTTATATATCATCATCTCTCCTTGAATTGGTTCAATATATTTTGTAGTAGGATGCTGATTTCACAGGAATTTGAGAAATCCTATATGGTGTGGATACTATTCTTGGGTTGGTCTATCTCTTCAGATGGTATTCTTAGTTTTGGGGATTGGTTTGTAATTTGAGCATCTATGAGGAGCTTGTTTTTGTTTTATTGTAATATTTATTTTTTTCATTCATAAAGGAACTGTGGATATGTATTGTTAAATGGAATGATGATTCTAGTGGTTGGGAATAAATCATTCCATTTCTAATTATGTGTCACACTATCACACCAGGAACGGATAAAGCAGAGCATCTGAAACCTTCATGTTTTCTTCATCCTCATTTGATGATAGTTTTTAAATGGTATCAGGTATCAATGGATTTTTTTTGGATTAACATGGACTCCTTGTTGGAGGAATTCTATCTAGGTGGTTATTGATCAGTTGAAAAACTCGTCTCATTTTATTTCTATCTGGTAGAAGATATGGGTAAGCTGTATGTGCATGAAATTTTGAGGTTACATGGGTTTCCTTATAAAATTATTTTTGAAAAGTATCCTAAATTTACTTGTAATTTTTGGATAAATCTCCAAGATGCAATGGGGAATCATGTTAGGTTGATTATATCTTATCATCCATAGATAGATGGCCATACATAGTGTTCTATTCAGATACTAGAGCATATTCTCTATGTTTATGCATTTGATTTTAGTGGATCATGAGATATCAAAATAGGATTGATTTATTTTTATTATAAAAACAATTATCAACCATTGATCAAAACGGATCCTTTTGAGGATTTTTATTGTCACTCATGCAGGCCTCCTCTTTGTTGGGAATAGGTAAGCGAGTATTCTTTAGTGGGACTGAGTTTTGTTCAGGAAATGTCAGTGATGATTCAAGATATATGCTAGCATCTTGTTACATCTATCTATCCAAAAAATCTTATGTGGATCAATGATTTCATCCTATGGAGTTATTCATAGGTGATAATTTTCTTGAATGATTATCCTCAGTTGGGTCACCATTATCAAGGAAATTGGGAAAGTTATATCGGAATATGTTAGATCATTTAAGGTCACTGAGTTTCTTGGGAAGGTTTCTTATCAGTTGTCTTTTTTTGGTTAAATTGATGAGAATTCATGTTGTGTTCCACATATCATCGCTTAGGAAATACCATCTGGTTGCCACTCATTTTATGAGATGGTAAGATATTGAGTTATGGACTTACGTTTCTATTGTAGAGAATTTAGTATAGATCATTGAATTTCAATCAAAAGTCTATCATGGGAATTCAATTACCATGGTATGAGTATCGTGGCGACATAAGTCATATTTTCATGATACTTAAGAATGCAAGTCATTGATGAGGTAGTAGTGTCCTAACCTCATTACAAGACTTCATTATTCCATATGACTTCTCGGGGGAGGAATTCCTTATGGTGGGGAGTTTATAACAACCCATTTCCCACTTTCAAGTAATTCCCTTCTCTTTAATTGTTTCTCGTTTAATTGGGTATATCATGGCACTCTTGAGGATGGAGATAATTTTTGGGGGAAAATGATATAAAGATTAGGGATTTATTATTGTTTGAATTAAATGATTCTGCATATAAATGTTTTAATGTCTTTGCAGTTTTCTCTATGATTTCGGATAACACATGAGGTTGTTTGGGTTTTTTTGTATAACAAAATGTTGTTTTAGTAATATTCTATGAATTTACACACCATGTAATGGGAGTACAAGATGTGTAATGTTCTCCAGGATCACATCATGATCTGAGTACATTGGGTGAAATATTACACACTGTGTAATAGTGATTTTTTTTATAATATAGAGATTTGTTTTTCAGTGTAGATAGAGGATATGTGTTACAATATATGTAAATGGGTTACATGTTGTGTAAATTTTGAATAAGGGGATTTTAAGGAAGTGTATTAGTGATTTTTTTATTCATTTGATATGTAGCCTCCATGATGTTGACCTAAATCTCTCCTCCGATGATTTTCAAGACCAATACTCTTTCAGAATCAATTCATTTAGTGATTTATCTTCATTAAAATTATATTTCATTTATCTTGGTGAGTAATACTTCATATTTATTCCCATCCTTTAATCATCATAGTCTCATTTCATTGTGTTACCATATCCACTTACCCATGATCATAATTCTCTTGACTCCTTTCTAGGTTTGTTTTTCAATCATGTTCTGAGGGCCAATTCATTGTTTTTTGTGGTGTGGTGGGTGTTCATTCTTCAGGTATATAGTTATCTTTCCTTTTTGAAGACACTTTTTATGATATATAATCAATTCTAATATGTGTAGATAGTTTCCAGAGCCTCTATTATTGTTTTTGTTTTCTTCTTATTGGTGAATCTTGTTGCAGGCATGTGTGACACAAGTTTTGAGGTAGGTGGATCTATATATAGCCTATGTTGGTGAATTTCATTATTAAAATTTATGGTAAATTTTTATATAAATGAATTGGAATGATTAACTAATTTTATTTGTGTGTGTGGAAATGGGTTTTTCATAATACATATTTTTCCCCAAGTTTTCATAAAATGAAAAGGGTTTTCAAAGCATTGTGAAATGGTTTTATTAAAAAATTAAATCATTATTTGATGATTTTTTTTAAAAAAATAGAGCACATGATAAGACTTGGTACTTAGTTGGAAGGTGTAGTAATAGGACTCATCCACTATCAGGAGGTTTTCTCATGGGGATTTCCTCTGCTCCCTCAGTATGTTATTATAGGGACTTGTTGGACTTGTTGGGGGTTCACTTTATGAGGTTCTCTTATACTCTATAAACTTATTGAATATCGATAGATTCTTGATACATGCTTTATTTTTTATGTTAGGTATGATTTTCCTAGCTATCATGGCCTAATTTATTCCTTGGTGTGATGTTACAAATGCTTTTCTTTTGGATTATACTATCTTTGGTTTTACTTCCCTAGATTTCTAATGATATTTGATACCTGATTTGGTGTGATTTGATATATATAATTCTATATATGTATATGTAATACTTTGAAACCGGTTTGCCTTATCTATTTGTAAATGTGTAAAAATGGGAAATTAAATAGTTTTTCCATGATTTTGATAAAAACTGTTAAACTGTATATCATACACTGTTTTTTTAATGTTTAGCATGATTTTATTATTATATAGAGACTTTTTATGGAACACTTAGGTGGGACCCTAATGTTCATTTTTCCTCGCACTTATTTTACCCCTTAAATGGTGTGTAGACCAGGTTATGTCTTTCAATGACTAGAAAGGCAAGGCACTACAGTGAGGCGGTGAGGTTTCCATTCAACTAGGTTTGGGAAGCTAGATAGTGAGATGGAGGTAGTTTTCCCACATTGTCACATGGATACTATTGGAGTATCTATTTTTTTCGATCATTTATAATTAAACATGTCTCTTGGAGATTATATTTCTAACTTTTCAATTATATCACTTCAATTATTCACTTTCTGTTATGCCATATATATATATATATATATATATATATATATATATATTAATGTTTTCTTCCATATTTTCTTATTGAACATGTATATATATTTTTTGTTTTCTATATTAGGTGGGGAGAAATCATTCAAATTGTCCTTTTTGTTTCCTGAGTTCTAGACACTGGCCTGTGGAGATTGGGAACTCCCTTTGAGTATATGAAAATTCTATTCTTGTACAAGTTATACAGAATATCGGGGTCATTTTTTTTATAAACCCATTCTCCCCATTTTAATTTTGTTAAAAAATACAATTAATCAATATCCATCACATAACTCAAAAATTCTATATAATAAATTAAATATTCATGATTCATTCTTCTCACTCCACCTTTTTAAGTAAAATCTAAAGGTTCAATTCAGCAAATGTTTCTTTATGCTTTCCATATTATCTATCAAGTACACTCCTCCTTTATCTCTAAACTCTATGAGTGTGTCTTATTTAACTCTACTCAAACTTTTTCAATCTAAACATGTTATATGTTTTAAATTAAGTTCACTATAATTTATAAAACATCTCATATAATACTAGTACTCAAATCTAGATATAGATATAATATGTTCTCTCCATTTTTTATACACTCCAAGGATTTATCATTTTTTATCTCAACCACCACCTTCCAGATTTTGAGAGTTATCACTCACCTTGACTATAAAACATATTCATATTCCCTTAGATACCACATGTTGACATATAAAAAATATAGGAAATATAAACCACTAATATTCCATTTTTATCATCTTTAAGACATTTAAATGACTAATATATTCTTCAATTCATCAAAAAAAGGTGGATCGGTTAACCATTTTTTGATGCCTCTTATTGGATGAACCTTCTTGGTCTATTTTCAATTTGTATCCTATTTATTACACACTTTTCAGTATTCAACTCTTTTAATCACTTTATTACTCTCTAAAAGCTATAGGAATTATCCATTTATTGAAAACTATTACCATATTCAACTTACACCACATACTGAGAAATATTTCTATATTTTATTTAAATCATAAAACTCTTTTATCTATAGTTTAATTCTCTAAAAGACTTTATCGAGTGAATTTTCCATTTGGAAATTGGAGATTAAAAAATCCTCAAAGTCTAGTGATTCAAAACTCAATGTAGGAAAGATTATTTTATGTGTAAATTATCAAATTTTTCCATGTAATTCTATTACTTCTATAGACTCAGGGAACTTGAGTGTTTAATTCCTTTAATATTTATCTCCATGTGATCTCAATAATGTTAACAGAAGATCATTAGTGAATAAAATAGTTGTATAAAAAAAATTTAAGTAATACCACAATTTTTTTCAATTGAAATCACTTTTTCAGAAAAACTCATGACATTATATGATAATTTTGATCTACTTTATGTAAAGGGAAATTTCCTCACTTCTAGCTATGGAATACATTATTTGAAATTTTATTATCAGTCTCCCCTTGAATTACTTCAAATTTGGAATCACTTATAAGCACTAAAAGAACTTATCGATATAAACTACATTATTCAATTTTTTAATGAATTCAGTATCCTAAAACAATATTAAATTATTGAATTATTTATTAACAAAAGTAAATTTTGGTTTTCTATAATAATTTCACTACTTCTTCATCATGTTATATTTCCTTTTATTCGGGGTTAGATACTACTAGATATGACTTGATATCACTTTTTGATAATCATATTTGGATTTATATAATTAAAAATTTATATTCAATCTTGATACTAATTAAGAACTCCCACCTGAATTGTAATTTAATATTAATAGGGTTCCCCTTTAGTTTTCTAGATTGAGATTTCAAATTCGTAGTGGTTTCTTTACACCCCTTATTGATTTAGATTAATCCTTGACCCCATTTATTATTTTCTAAACCTAAATTTTTATATATTTATCCTTGAAATTCAATCTTCTTATTTTATAATATGCATATACTTTCAGCACATACATCCCATTAAACATATCTTCCCCTTAATCCTTTAAAAATTATCAACAATTACAAATAGTAAAGTACATGGTAAGAGGGTAAATTATGGGGCATCCTCAAGTAAAGGAATGTAGTTGGTATTAATGTACCAACCCTTTTCTTCCAACAATATTACAATACTTATTATTAGTTCTCATTAAAACACCACTTATAAATACTTAACTATTGATATTTGATTTAGAATTCTCTATCTTCTTAGTCATGACCTTCATCTCTATTTATCCAACTTGTACATGATTCCACCTTTAGTGTAGAATCACTACATCTTCCATAATACTTCCTTTTACATAGGATGAATCTTCTATTGGACCTCTTATTACCCTAAAGTGATAATTTTGATACTATTTATAAATTATTAATGTTTCTTATATTTTATATCCATTAAAACTACCTCAAACATGGTTATCCTTCTAGAGTCTTTATTTTAAGTGTTCATCCTTCATTTTTACAACATGAGAATCCACATTATTATCTATCATCAATGTTGTATTTCATTATTTCCATAAGGGTTTCTACAAAAAAATATCCAATGGTGTGTGATGAATATTTTATTTCCTTTTATATTTGTTTTCTTCCAACCCAATAAACCTATTCTCCATTGGTAAAAATTCTTATTCTTTTCATTCATGCCTCCCTAAGGGAATAGGGATGAGGGTTCCTGTTTTGGAATCACTTACACATTTATTGTTTAATTTTCATTATATATGTCCATGATTAGAACAAATAAATCATATAACAATAAATTTATACCATACGTATCATTGCCTCAGTTGAGTTGTTGTGGCCCTTATACTATTGATCCCTTGGGCTTTGCGACACACACTCATGTTGTATCTCATGATTATATAAAGGTATCACTTCATATCCATCTTTCTTCAAGAGGTATAATCTCTAGATACTTAAATAGATTTATATTTTTTCACTGTTTATATATTTTAATCTTTCTATACTCTACTTATTGAGGCTTCTATGTAAGGGATATATGTCTTCCCATTTGAGTATTTCAACCTCATCTCAAAATCCATGATATTCAAAACTTTACCATTTAATTAGGTATATATATCAACCATCATGAAATTAGGTTTTATCCTAGATTTTATCCTCCATTAAAGTTTTTTTATAGGAATAGAACTTTATTTAAGAACCTTATTAATGGCCATTTTATCTCACATTTTGGGGTAGTTTTTTCAGTAGAGTACTTTAACCCTTTATTTCTATACCTATTATAAAAACATATCCATTAATGGCCACCTATTATTTTATTAATCATTTATTATTAAACAAAAAATGTTCTATGAATGTATAATACACTTGAAGGATGATTTTCATTTGATCCACCATATCATACAAGGCTTTGATCTCATCTATGTTGTTTTAGGAACATGTTTTGGTTATTAGAATTAGAATTTTTTCACTTCTTACATAAAATCACCATCCAATTAAATCTATGAGATGGAATATTAATTTCAATATTTAAGAGTAATATTAAAAAATATTAGTCACAAATTTAATAGTGGAATTATATTTAATCACCATGATTAGATATTTCATCTTCTTTGGGTTCCTCTACTTATTTGTCTATTTTATCCTTCCTCTTGACAAAAGGAAATTTTCACCATGTTAATTTTTTGATACATCATCATTGTAACATTTAAATTAATCTCTTTAGTTATATCCCAAAACTTCATTATATTTAAAATAGTTTTCATAAAATCCTTCTAAAATCTTTGAAATATTAAATTCACTTGTAAAATTAATTCTTATCTTGAAAACCATAGTTGAACTAACTCTTTTCATTCTTTTATTTGTATTTATGTCATGTACTCCTTCATTGTCCATTCTCAAATTACCATATCGTTATATATACTTCTTTATGTTTTTTCCAAAATCCTTTAGAAACCAATATATCACCTTTTACTAACCATAAAAATTATTAACACTAAAAATAAGATCCCTTATCAGTGAATCCATGTGTTAAAAAATCAAAAAAAAAACATATTAAAATATATAATCATAAATCTAAATCTGTAAGATCTGATACAACTTTTTGGGGCTAATGAGACTGATGCACAATGAATGGGGGTTAATCAGTGCATATTTTGATTAAAACTTTACCTCGATCTCTTGTTTGACCATTTTTCAAAAACAATATTCCTCATTTCATGGAAAGAAGTTAATCTCACACTTCTTCATTGTTTAATACATTCAATATAAAACATGGATGTACAATTAAAATCAAAAAAGGATGAATGGGTTTAAATTGGCACACCTTCCTTGGGATATGTCCAAGGGGAACACACTATTTATGTGTTTATGTGCCAAAATATAATATAATCATGTTCATTTGATAAAATTATTAATCATGATCACTATGTTCTAATGAATACTTCCACTAATAAAATTTAGGGTTGGTGCACAGCATCTTAATGGCCACCCCTTCTTCTTATCATTTTTTACTACTTTAGAAAAGGATTATTTTATAGACTTAATGGTATATTAAAGTTTTTATTTACATATAAATCTTTTCAATGATATTATAAGGTATTCATTCCCCTTGCATCTTCATGTAATGAATAGATGGTCGGTTGTGCTCCACTTTGTTTCCTTCCAATCTTTTGAAGTTGGATAGGATCAAATGATTTTAATTAGTTGATTAATTATCTTCTTAATCTAAAGGATATTAACCTATTAATTTTAGTTTCTATTATTTTTCTTCTTAACTAATTTAGAAACAATTATAACCTCCAAATGATAATTATTGTTCACTGATATTGTCCATAATATACTCCATCTTCAATTAAACTATATAAAAAAAGAATTTCTTACTCAATATCCTTCTTCCTATAGTAAACCAGATGTGATTGTGAATTACTTTACTTCTTGTCTATCTTGTATTATTCTTTCTCAAAAACATATATGGAAATATATTCTCCCTTATATTTTTATGGGACTACCATGAGTAGTTTTATTGACATCCACCAAAGATCCAACCCTAAATCCTTTGGTTGAGAGAAATTATCATTACTATAAAAAATTATATGATAAATATATATATTTATTTCTTATTTATATTGTTCAAATGTGTCTCTTAATGTTGGGTTATTACTCTAAACCTCAATCCAAATCTTCCTCATTTTAAATTCCATTTGAATATTCAGTAACTTAATCGAAATCAACTAATTGAGGTGTGATGATTAGATTTGTTCCATTAATTACATTGAAATTAAAAATATTGTGGTTTGATAACTATTATTTAATGTTTTCCTTTAGTAAAACAATAAATCCATAAATTTGGGGGAGTGGATTTTAAATTCCCTGAAGATCATGACATGATCCCTTAGAATATCATTAAAGTAAAATGATGTTTTTATGTTGTCCTCCAACTATAGAATTAATATATATTTATGAATATTGTAGGATGATAATTAGGGACATTTTTTAGCCACTAAAATTAGTTATTTTAAGGATTTCAGTGTCGAAGAAAATATGCAACACCGAAAAGAGGGTAATGTTTCATCAACTTCTGTTCTCATTTTCCTCTCCTCTTCCACTTTTTTATCTATTCATTCCTAAACCAAATATTATAAGATTAAATAATTATTATATTAACTTTATATTCATAAATTTAACCAAATATAATCATTATATTTATGAGCTAAGTCATAATTTTCATCACCCTCTTTCGGAAATGTACCATTAATGGTCAGTTAACCACTGATGAGGACAATGACAACCCTTTACTTACCACCGCCTTCCTGGATAGATGTTATTAATTACATATAATATATAAATACTCCATTTAATTTATTTTAATATTATTAATTTAATTTCACTTTTTTATAAATGTATTTGAGCAAAAATAGTGAAATCAAATTAGAACAATATAATTAAAAGAAAACATGACATCAAAACAATTCATGTTTAACAAAGAGTGTTATAAAATAGGATCCAATAATTATAATGGATAAAAAGTGACAAAAATTAACCCCCATGGACTTCCTTGGATCCTTTCTTGGCCCCCATCCTAGCTTCCTATGGAGAAGTATTTGGGGGCCTGAAATCTCCTTGGGAAAGGGTGGGATGGAGGATTGGAAATAGCTCATCTGTTAACATCTAGACCGATCCCTGGCTTGTCGATAAGGATGGTATGCGGGCCACATCCCCCGCCCAACTAGGTCTGGAGGACGCCACTCTAAACTGCCTCTTCTCAGACCAGGGTCTGGGATGGTGCGTGGAAAAGATCCAGGAATGTTTTAATGAAAGAGAACAAATACTTATCTTGAGCATCCCTTGTGTCCCTGATGTAGGCCCCAACCATCATTTTTGGACCTATGATGTTTCAGGAGACTACACAGTGAGATCCGGATATAGACTGTCTCATGGTTTTCACTCTCTCGACCGTGATGAGGGACCATGGAATGCGCTTTGGAAGCTCAACGTCCCCCCAAATATTCGCCAATTTTGGTGGCAGGTTTTCACGGTCACCCTCCCTACCATGAGCATCCTTGTTTACTGTCATATGGCCAGTGCTGACTCCTACCCTTTCTGCCCGAATATTCCTAAAACCCCCTGGCACGCCATATTTCACTTCCCGAGAGCCAAGGAAATTTGGAATAAATGGGGTTCTACTCCGTATGCTGCACTGGACATTTCCTCTGACCTCCCCGATCTTTTGATGCGCTGGTGTTCCTCTCTTTCATCGTCTGATGTAAGCTCTCGTTGCACCCTGGCCTAGATAATTTGGGTTCGGCATAAAAATTCAATTTTCCATCATGCTCATCAGCCTCCCGGGTTTTGGTTTGAATGAGCCACTTCATGGATTGAGGGATGGAATGACCATGAAGGACACTTTATGCCAGGCGTCGCGGCCTCCTGGTCCCCTCACTGAATCCCCCCAATGGAAGGGTGTATTAAGATTAATGTGGATGCCTCTCTCCCCAAGGATGGGCATGTTGCTCTCGGCCTCCAGGCCTGAAATCATCTGGGGCAGATCATTACAGCAAAATATGAACCATGTCATGCCTTCTAGGAACCCGCTATTGTTGAGGCCTATACCATACTTGCAGGGATGATGCTCGTTGTGGAATGTGGATGGGACGATATCATCATCGAGTCTGACTTCCTTTTGGTTATCAATTCTCTTAACCACGGTGATGCCGGACTACAGGCCTTTGGCTTTATCGTCAGAAGAATCTGCTCACAGCATCACGGCTTCTCTTGCTGCACCTTCTCCTTTACCAAAAGGGAAGGAAACAATGCGGCCCGTCAGCGGCAGATTCAGGCCCCTTCGATGTCAACCAACTATGGCTGGACAATTTTCCCCCTTGGCTCTACTTATGTATAGCTGCTGATATTCGCCATTAATATAATCCTTCTTTCTTCAAAATAAAGGTAACGGAATTCTTGAACCCAATTCTTTATTTTGGGTTATCTAATATTTAACATTATGCATATTCCTATAATAACCTAAAAATTCCTATCTATAATATTTCCCTTCTATTTTTAGGTATTTACATTTTTTATCATCATAAAAGAATTTATAATCCAAATAAAAGAATTTTTCAAAGAGAAATTATTTTATAAAGCACCACATTGACACATTTGATTTATTTATTCTCCACTAAAAAATGAAGATGTATTTGTAAAAAATAGGAAATCCCTTTTTCCTTGGGTAATCCTAAAGGTTATTCATAAAATAATTCTTTATTAACCCATTATGAAACCCATTTCTCTCTATGGTGAAGGATAAGATAAAAGGAATAATATACATTAATCAACAGTACATGGGTGAGAAAAATCATCATCATCGTATAACAAGAATGGGATCTTCATCATAAGAATGAGTGGAAATTTTAAAAAATGAGTGAAATGTGTCATATTTAAAATAATTTTACAATAAAACATAGTGTTCAAATACTACGCATAGTTATAAAAAATATTTCATCATGTTTGTACATAACATATGTGCATAAATCATAAAATCATAATTGTGAACAATGCAAGAATTATGTTCATGCATAATACACATAATATCATGTAATATATCACATTAACCAATTCATTTTAGGTCAATATAATCTATTTCTCTCTTGTAAAATCTTAAAATCCTCATAATATTACATGTGACATGGAAATATGACATATATCAATCACAATCAAGAAATAAACCTATGGAAATAAATTTATTTCATAAAGGTTTCATAAAGAATAATTTCATAAACAAACATTGGTGTAACCAAATTAAAAATTGATATAATATTTTGGAATAAAACATCATCATTCTTGAGTGGAGAAGAAAAAACATAAATGTATTCCAAGATGTGTTATAAAAATAATAATTTCATTCAAAAATATTTAATATTGCCTCAGAAATCATTTAAACAAGGTGGAAACAAGTATATACTAATAAATAAAAGTTATTTAATATTTAAAGGGAATATTAATTATATTAGAAAAATATCCATATGATAAAAAAATTGAAAGAGGCGATAACCCAAAATAGTGGTAGTTGGGTATGGGAATCCTTTTACATTAAATCCTGATTTATTTCATCACATTTACCTATATTGTATAATAAAATTATAATTATTAAAGTAAGGAAACAAAATTAAATTATGTTAATTTTTTTACTCTTTATCATTTATAATAATGGGATTGTATTTCATAATTTCCATTGTTAAAGGTGAAAGGTTTTGATATCATATTTTCCCTAAAATGTATCCTCTTTATTACAACTTTATTGCTACTTATACATTATTAATATTAACTCAAGAAACATATAAATATATACATATATATATATATAAATTATAAATAATTTATTATAATCATCTATAATGGTTGTGATAATTTGATAGTTGTAAATGTCCTCATGGGCGCTTAACTAACCGTTAATATGACATTTTAAATAGTGGAGGAGTTAGAAGTACGAAATTTAAATATATAGTAAATATATTCGTTGTATTATGTTAAATAATTAATAAAATTTTAAAATAATACTTCATCAGTTTCACAAGGTCTAGGTTTGAATAGAATGGAAAAAACAAGGAAGAGAAGAGGAAAATGAGAGAAAAATTTATTGAAAGATTACCCACTTCTAGGTGTTACTTCATTTCTACAGCACTTGAATCATTGGATGCTTAGAGTTTTGTGAATACAAAATGTACATAAGGATTATAGGGGGAATAATATTGGGAATTTGGTTAGATAATTGGTTTTTTTATGTTATAGAGGTGTTTTTCTATGGAGGGGGAGAGGGGGTTTATAGTTGTTGGGATGGGTATTTTTACATTATAATAATGAATAAATTATTATATCCAAGATAAACATCTCACCTGTTATATTTTTGACATTTTTAAATATATTTGAATAAAATAACATAGTTTTAGAGCACTAAATAAATTTATAATTATAATTTATTATTTTAATCAAATGAAAATGAGAAAAATGATAATAAAATATTTAAAAGGACGCCTTATACATTTAGACTTTGGAAATTACATTTCCGGTTTGGAAATTACATTTTAGGTTTGGAAATTAATTTTATTTTTATAAATGAACTGTTTATCTTACTTATTTTATTTTAGGCTGAAATAACCAATTTAAATTTTATTAAGTTATTATTACATCATTATTATTTCATAAAACATGTGGTATTTGAACAACTATATTTTTATAATTCACGTGAAAATTAATGTTTCTCAGAAAAATATTATAAATCCACCCTTGGGAAATTTATACATGATAATTATATATATGACATTTATTTCATCAAAATAATTTTTCAAAAAAAGTAATTTTACTTATTAACATAAAAATTATGATTTTTATGAAATACATTAAAATATAGTTTAATAAAAATTGTTTATAATTTCTTTCAGTTTTTAATATTGATATAAATTTTATGGAATAAAAATATCTATATATTCTCTTGATAAATTTTATTTATATTAAATTTTACAATTTTGCAGTCAAATTACTCTTTCCAGTAGTAAGGTTACTATTTGTAACATTCAATTTACTATTCTAACGATCACATTACTATTCAAATAATCAAATTGATACATTGAATTAATTATGTTAACCTACATTAATGATTATATTTACTACATATTTATATTTTATACTTATAATTCTTTATCTTTTTGAAGATTTCTCATCAACAGTTGGTTAACCACCCATGATGACGTTTCTAGCTCTCTAATTTTCAAAACCATTATGGATGACTATAATAACCTATTTAATGTATATAAGTAAATAAACATATATATCTACATGAATATGGAGTAAATTTTAATAAAATAAAAATATCCAAAAATTTATATCATTAAATCAAAGAAAGGCATGATATTTTATGAAAAATACGATATCAAAACGTTTCACCATTAACAATGGGAATTAATAATTATTAAATAATTATTACAATAGATCAATAGTGAAAAAAAATTAATATAATTCACTTTTGGTTTCATCTATTAATAAATATAAAATTATTATAAAGGAGCTGTAAATGAAAAAAACAAAAAATATAGTTTATTAAAAATGTTTTTATAATTTATTTGAGTTTTTACTCATGATACTTATCATATAGAATTTAAATAATTATATTTTATCATGATAAAAATTATTCATATTACATTTTAATACTTTGATTTCAAATTACTATTTCAAACTATTAGGTTAATATTCCAAATAGTCATGTTACTATACCAATGGACACAAAACAATTCCAATGGTCACATTACTATTCAAACTATCAGATTTCCTCCTAAAAATACTACTTAATTAATTCATAAATAATTCCCTATAATCCTCCCCAAGGTTCTATATTTTCCTTTTTTTAATATAGATTGGTTTATTAAAAAAATTCATAATGTTGTTTGTGGGAGTGATTATTCTAGCAGTTCGGGGTGATCTAAATTTTTTCATTCAAGTTTTTCTATTTTTTGTTTTCTGTTTAATTGTAATATTTTTCATTTCAAAGGCTTTTTAAATTTTCTAATGTAACTATATTAATCTATAAAATAAATCATTGTTGGTTTTTTTCTATTTTTTATGTGTATAATACTACAAAAACATAATTTAAACCACTTTTCTTTAACAAACAAATGTCATTTATAATTTCAACTTCATTACATTATTCCCTCATTTAGAAATTCCTTCCCTAAAATTTCAAATCATAATCTTGTTTGAGAATAGATGATTGTTCTTTTGTTTCACTATTACCCATAGTTCCTTGGTCTCCTCTTCATGTTTATGGTTCTACCATAGCACTTTTACCATGTGAGTTATTTTATTATGTAGAACTTTGTCTCTATAGTCTAATATATTCATTGGAGACTCCTCAAATAATAGGTCAGGCTCCGATTTTACAAACTATTAAGTTAGTACATGTGATGGATTAGGGTTTTACTTCCTTAAGATTGATATATGGAACACACTATGAACATGACCCATGTTTAGTGTAAGTGCTAACTGATTAGTCGCTACACATATGAGATAAAGGAACTCAAAGGGGCCAATGTACCTAGGAAAAAACTTTCCCATATTTATATTCTACATGAATCTTCTCCACAATGATATTCAAACTAAAACATTGTCTCTAACTTCAAACTCCAAGTCCCTTTGATTGATATTATCGTAGCTCTTCTACCAACAGTATGAATCTTTTATATGTTGTTGGATATCTTGGACCTTATCTATCTTTTTCTACACAAGAGTAGCTCTAAGTATCTTATGTTCCAAAATTTTATCCCAATATCTAAGAGTTATAAATCCCTTACCATATAGATATTTGTATGGGTCCATTTGAGTACTAGAGTGGAATCTTCCACTGGATGAGAATTGAAATAATTTGAGATGTTAATGCCATCCATATTTAAATTTAATTGAGTATTCTCTCAAACTTTCCTTGAGGGTTTTAATGGTCCTTTCAGATCAGCCAAAGTTTTTAGGGTTATAGTCTATACTAAAATTCAATTTAGTTTCAAGAGTATATTAATTAATTTAGTGGAATCTAGAGGTAAACTATGGATCAAAATTAGAAATTATCGATGGTGGTTCCCCATACATCCTCACCACTTCATTTATGTATATCTAGTAAGGGTTTCTAAGTTATAAATCTTCCTAAATAGTGATTAATTATTCATTATTAGTGATTCAATCCACTAATACTCATATCACATTTTTTTTCTTTTCATTTCTTCATAAGACCATTCAAAAAGTACATAGTGATATTTTCCCATTTTCATTTGGTTATGGTAAATAATTTAAAAATAACTATGGATTCTTAAAACTCTACTTTAACTTACTAAAATACCAATCAATTTTAGTTGTACTCAACAATATCCTTCTTCATGTTATACAAAAAAATCTCGCTAAGATCACAATACATTTTGGAAAATCTTGGATAGATGAAGAAAGATTGTTTTCGCACACTATCCAATATATCTCCTTTTATCTTATTTGAGGAAGAAACACAGATTCTAGTTCCAAACTAAATGACACCATCTTCATCTATTTTGAATTCTGGCTTCTTTTTTACATTTACTTTGTCCACATTTTTTGAAGCTCCAAATCATCCCTTTGCATCAAATTTATCTTCTCATGGATATATATATTAGGAAATCATTTGGGATAGGTGGGATGTATTCCCTACAATTAATTTTTTTATATATAAATTTTTTATATCTTTGAAGATAGGTTCTTTTTCAATCTTCCTCAATTATAGTTTAGAAGGTTCTTTTCTACTATAAGAATCATCAACCATGGCCACCATACCATGATGGTAGTGAATAGAGAAATCACGGTACTTGATCATACCTAACCATCAATTATAATTCATGTAAATATCATTATAGGTGAATATATACATTAGAATATTATTATAAATATATATTTAACATTAATCCCCATTCAGGTAGTGCCTCCAAACCCTTAAATAGAAGATCATTGATACTAACTCAAAAACATATGTTGGGTAGTTATTCTCATGTATCTTTAATTTTTTGGGGGAATAGGCTATAATTTTATCAATTTTAAGGATTACACAACCCAGGCCTTTCTTTAAATCATCATTGTATATCAAAAACCTTTCTCTAGATAACGTTAGTTGCAGTACAGGCATAGTGATTATCCTCTTATTGGTATCCTTAAATATTTATTCAAATTATTATATTTAAAAATACTTTACCCCCTTCCTTGTTAACTTTTTTATTATGATAAATAATCCTGATAAATATCTCACAAATAATCTATAGTACATAGAAAATCCAAAAATGCTACTGATTTCTGTGACACATGAAGGTATTGTCAATTCCTTAATTTCTTTTTTCTATCAGGTATCAACAAAAATTACCTCACTTTTAATCAGATCACCAAATAATATTACTTTATACATATATAAGTTTTACTTTCTAAACATAGTATGAAATTTCTCCCTTCTAAACATCACCAGCACAACTCTTATATTCTCTTCATATTTATACATTCTATTAGATTAAATGAAAATATCATCAATAAATAAAATCAAAAAAATAACAAGGAAGTATCTAAAAACTATATTCATCAAATTTGTGAATATTATAAGATCATTAATAGGACTAAAGGTAATCACTATGAACTCATAGTGTTCAAATCTCTTACGAAAGTTTTTATTCTGAATATTATCATCTTCACTTTCAATTGATGATATCCATAATGAAGTTTCACCTTTGAGAATTTCTAAGATCCTCATAGTTGAGTGAAAAATTAATCAATACTTTGTAGGGGATAATTTTTATTTATCATGATCATATTGAGATCTTGGTAATAGATGCGCAACCACATTGATCTATCCTTTTTTTAATAAATATAACTAGTGCACCCAAAGTTTATGCACAAAGTCATATGAAACTGTTATCTAAATTATCTTGTAGCAACTTTTTTTACTCATACAGTTCTATCAGGAGCACCTATATGGGAATTTGGATATGGAAGTGGCTCCAAGTATAACCTATATTAATACTTGTATCACAAAATATAGAGGATGTTTGGGAAAATCTTTGGGAAATACATCGTTATATTCCATTATGATTGTTATTTTCTCAAGTTTGATGGTTTATTTTTGCAAAAACAGTTAGGAAAGAAATGATTCTTCTCAGGGTATCAAAACCCACACCATTGAGGTATTTTCCAATGGATATTCATGGCCATCCTTGTTTTAGTATAGTAATATGGTATAGTTCATAATATAGAAAGCGATTTAATTTTACTGATAGTTTATTTGAGATCTAAATAACGAGATCCAATCCATTCCCAGTATAGATTCAAATTCAACCAAGGGATGGACTATGAGATTCACTAGAAGAATATTACTACAGATTCTAATATGAGAAGATCTCAACACATAGGTTTAGTTGATTGTACCATTATGTTTTTTTAAAAATATTTCCCACTTCAAGGTATCAAGGTTGTGTGTGAACAGTTATAGAAAACCTTCAAGATATAATGGAGTATTTAGAACCAACATCAAATAAAAAATCCTCTATTATTGTGTGAATTGTATGTCTACCCTCTCCAACTTCATTTGTATTTTCTTCCTTATTGGTAGTGATAGGATAATATTTCCCTTTATCCAACAAATTTGGTGGTCACTAAGGTTAATTACCATCAAACACTCACGATTTAGTTCACTGGAATACATAGTTCACTTTCTCCTTACAATTGTAACATTGAACAACAATTGGAGAATTGGGAGGATTATTCTATGAATACATCATTTGGGTTATCATCCCTATGTATCTTTGATATTCATGATCTTAGTGGCCTTCTCCCACTGAAGTAAATCATTTTATCCTCCCATTGATTAAATTTCCATGATACTTCTTTCCACATCTCAGATTTTTTTGTGGTACTATCTTCGTTCATTTTCCATTCGATCCCACATCTTGAAAGTCCATTATTCTCTTCCTATATGTAATTCATGTGAACATTCTCCAAAATACATCTCTACTTTGATATCAAATTGAACAAATTCTCAATAACATCTATTATATTTGATATCTAGACCCTTTTGAAGATGTTTTTTTCAACAACTAATGAATGTATATATTTTTCTCAAATTGTTGATAATAAAACATGATGTGTATACTACAATAATTTTGAAATTTTTAACTTAATCCATGAAATATTATCCCTCCATTTACTTAAGTTCTAGGAATTCTCACTCCACATATGTTCAAATATTTCAAGGTAAATATATTTTAATAAATATCTTCTTAAATACTTCCCACTCCATTTCTTTTATTTTATATATTAGTTTTTTATTCTTTATCAATATCCACTATTTATATTCCTCTCTATAAAAATATATAAAACCCTGGTAACATTCCCATTCTCAAAATAGTATATCATAGAAAATTTATTCTCCCTTTACATAACCCACTATTCTATTATATGTGGATCAAAAGATCCATTTAATGTTGGTGGTCTTTCCCATATAAATAACTTGATGGATAGTTATACCTTCTTGGGAAAATGGAGAAGTTCCACAATGTTCAGCTTATTTTTCATAGCCTAAGACAACTGGGTAAGTGTCGACATGAGGTTTCTAACTCGACCATTCGTTATATTGAGAATATTATTTGAACAATAACTGTATTTCCCCTCACTGAGTAGCTGGTATAGTTTCTCCCAGTTCCCAACATTTTCTAAATTTGAAATGATTTGAACAAAACATAGTCAATAATGCATAAATAATTTATTTTCATGTGTAAGACATTTATAAAGTCATATTTTTTGGGATCTCAATATTTTTCATAGTATTATTCTCAAATGATTCTCCTAGGATTAATTACTTTAATACTTTTCTAGTTTTAATGGGAATAATTAATTTTGTAATATATTCTTTATAATGGTTTGTATATAACATATTATTAACCAAATAAAATAATTTTGGAGTGTGAAACTAGGTATATAGTGAGGCCTCCTTGTCATGAACTAGGTGACAACCGAGTTAATAAAAAATCATCCATTTTTAGAGTCATTATAGCTATGTATATCTATTCTAGATTCACATCCACTTGTAGTATCCAAATATCTATTTCATTACTTGGAAACCAGGAGCTCTTATACTTTACCAAAACATAAGGATATTTACCTACATTTAAACTTTTCCTTATGGTTTTCACTCATGTTTTTTAATCTTAATTCCCAAATTAACTAAATTTTTCTCTGATACGAACTATAGTTAGGTAACATTTTATGAGATGATGATTACTTTATTTTAATTAAAAATAACATAATAGTAATACATTCTCGGATCAAAAGGTTTAGTATCATAAAAAAAATATTTCATACATTAATTTTATATAATAAAACATAAACATTATTTAAATGATTATTATTTATCTTCCTAAAAGTTATCATATTAACCATAGAGCATGTAATCACTTGAGGATATAAGTCAAAGAACAAGTTCACCTAAAATACTAGTAAGGGGAGGGAAAACATAGAAGGAATAAGATACATGAATAAATAGTACATGGGAGAGCATACTCATCATCATCATGGGATAATCATCACAGTAATAATGGAATCATTTGAAAAAGGAATGGAATTTGGCATAATAATATTAATAAAATTTTATAACATAGTGCAAAAATACTACACATTGTTGTGAACAAGTCTAGCATCATGTCTTTTGCAAAAAATAATGTGAATAATTCATAACATCCTAATTGTGAAAAAAAATATAGTATCATTTTCAGGTATAATTAACATAATAACATGATATATATCACATTTCCCAATTAATTTTAGGGTTATATAATTCTAGACTGGCCTATCACATCGTAAAATTCCCATAATCATTCATGCCACATGGGAAGATATCATTTGAAAATCATAGTAATTAAATAAACCCAAATAAATGAATAGGTTTCATAAAAATCTAATTAAAAATAATTTTATAAACAATATTTGGGGTTTCTAATGAATAAAGGAAGTTATATTTTGGTATAAAAAATATTATTATTTACAGTATAATAAACAACAAAAGAGGATTCAATGCAATGTTTTATAAAATAAATTCATTTTGAAAAATCATTTAAATTAGAATAGAATTCATATAAAAAATGTTTAAACTTGTATATAATTAGAAATAAAGGTAAATAATAGTGAAAATATATTTTTATTTCATTATAGGAATATATATACTAAAAATAATTAAAAAGAGTAGATAACTCAAAAGAGAGAGAGTTGGGTTTGAGAATCCCCTTACCTTGAATCTAGATTTATTTTGTTACTTTTCTACCTCTTATATAATAAACATCAGTTTATTAAAACATGGAACCAGTTGTAAATTATGTTTATTTTTTCAAACATAATAAATTATACTAATTATAATTTATTTATTAATTTTCATTCATAAAGTTGAAATGTTTTGAAATAATATTTTCCTTAAAACATTCCATCTTAATTCCTAGAATATCAATAATTTAATGTAGAAACAAAATATTACATGTGGATGATGAAACCATTTCTCATAACCATATGAAAATGGAAGAAAATCCAATATATCTTTTACTAGTATCCCAAATACATTCAAAGTAAGCAATGTGATATTGGTGGTAGTGGATCGACTCACTAAGACTTCCCACTTCATCGTAATTTAGGAACATTTCTCACTTGAAAATATTGACAAGATATTTGTAAAGGATGTAGGGAGTCTATATGTGTCACTATTTTCAATCATTTCATATCATGAAACATGGTTCACTTTTAAATCCAATAAATTCTTCAACATGCTCTGAATACTAAATTGAATTTCAATATAACCTACCACCCTGAAACTAATATCCAATCTAAAAAAACCTTTTAGAAAGTTGATTTTATATTTATAAATTAATAAATAAAATTTAAAATTTCATTGGATTAACATATCCCATTTGTTTAATTCTTATAAAAAAATATCTTCCACTTGAGTATTAATATGGACCCATTTGAATCCCTATATGGGAAGTGATGTATAAGTCTTTCATGTTGGGATGAAGTTGTTGAATAGAATCTACTTGGAAATGATACTTTGAAATAAATAATAGAAAAGGTTTAATCCATTCCAAAATATATATAATATACTCTGAGTTAGTAAAATTTATATTCTAACAAACTTTAAATGGAAATAGAGTTGTAAGTTATAGATAATTTTTTCTTTAGAATGTCATAGTTTAAGAGTCTATGGATTGAAAAGAAGGTAATGATATGATCTATATATGTTGGACCCTTTGAGATCCATAATCACATATTATTAATGGATTATCAACTATAACATCCACAAAAAATAGCCCAATTTTATGATGTCTTCCATATATCACTCTTGAGGAAGTACATACTTGATCCCTCACATGCACTAAATCTATAGTTGGTATAACTGGAGCATGGCCTCTCCTTTAAGGAGTAGTTGGTGATGATCTTGGACTATAGAGACAAATTTAAATGAAACTATAAAACTGACCTTGTAAATGTACCATGGAAGAACTATAAATATAAAAATGAAACATGGGAACTATAGGAAACAATGAAACCAAAGTAATCTCATATATTGCAATCCAAGAATATGAGTAGAAATTTCAGTAAGGAAACTTCTAAAGGGTGGAAGAATATAATGACCTAAAATTTATAAATGACATTTGTTTCATGAAGAAATGTGTGATATATTATATTTATTAGTATTATACACATTCAACACAAAGAAAAACCAAAAAAATTATCTTATTAATAAAGATCATTACATTATTCAACAACAAAATACATGAAAATTCCAAATATTATAGTGGGACAAAAAGTAAAAAATAGAAAAAATATAATGAGAAATTTTGGATCACCCCAATATGAAATAATAATTTCCCACACTAACAAAACTATAGAAAAGAAACAAAATATTATTAAACCAATTGAAATTTTAGAAAAGGAAAATATATAAAGTCGAGAGGAATTATAGTGAATGATGTATGAAGGAATGAAGTGGTATTTATAGGAGGAAATGGGGACTGGAATAGTCTTGTGACCATTTGAATAATAATGTGATAATTTGATTATTAACCTCACCATTAGGGATGGTAATTTTATCATTGGAAATAGTCATTTGACTTTGAAATATTTAAATGTAATAAAAATAATAATTATCATGAGAAAATATAAATATTTTAATTCCAAAAAAACATCAAACCAAAAACTCAAAAAAAATATAATCATTTTTAATAAACTATATTATAATATATCTCATAAAAAACATATTTTTTATTTTAATAATTAAAATTTCCTATAATAGAAAATTATTTTAATGAAATGAATTTCACATTATGAATCCGCGTATTTAAATTTCCCAACGATCAATTTCGAATAATTTTTTGAGAAACATAAATTTTTTCATGAACCGTAAAAATATAGTTTTTCAAATAACGCATGTTTTATGAAAAAATAATGACTTAATAAATGTTAAATTATTTATCTCAGCCTAAAATAAATTTAATAATAAAATTTTAATTTAAAAATAATAAAAATAATTTCCCAACATAAAAAGTAATTTAAAAATTCTAAATGTCTAACTATAACCACCCAAATTTTTTATACATGACAATTAAATCTTTTTTAGGATTAATATAATAATATAAATATATTACAAGAACAAAAGGTTTTAATATTTTGGGAAAATTAGGCTCATACATCAATTTTACATAATAAAATATTAACATTATTTTATTCATTATTAGTATTAATTCTAAATATCTCATGTTCTCCTTAGTATATGTAATCACCTGAGGATATACATATAAGGGGTGAGATAAAATCCCCACATATAAGGAATAAGATAGATGAATCAATAGTACATGGGTGAGCATAATTAGAATCATTATTTTATAATCATCGTACCATCATCATAATCATGAGGGAATTTGAAAAATTCATGGAATTAAGAATATTCATAATAATGAAACACTGTAACATATTATTTAAATACCACTCATAGTTTTGAAAAAAGCTAACATCATGTTCACTCATTACATATGTTCATAATTCATAACATGATAATGTTGAAAAAATATATAGAATCATGTTCACACATAATACACATAATCTCATGTTATATACCACATTACCCAATACATATAATGGCTATATAATATTGGTCCCACCGTTCACATCATAAAATGCTCATAATCATTCATTTTTTATGGGAAGAGATCATGTAACAATAATATTCATGAAATAAATCCATAGAAAGGAACGGGATTCATAAAAGATTAAAAATTCTTACATTAATGAATAACCTTTTTATGTTACCAAATGAATAAGATAAATCTTATTTTTGCATAAAAAATAATCATTCTTGTCTGGAGAATAAACAATTCAAGAGCAGCCAATCTGGTGTTTTTGAAAATAAATGTGCTTTGAAAAAACATTTTATTTGTCTTAGAAATCATTTATACAAGTTAGAAACTTGTATATACCTTGAAAAATAATATAAAAACTATTTACAAGAAGTTTTAAGAATATTAGAGGAATATCCATAATGTTAAATAGGATTTAATCTAAAATAAAGAGTTTGGTTTGAGAATCCCCCAACATAAATCAGGATTTATTTCATAGATTTTCTACCTCCTGTGTAATAAAATTTTAATTATGAATAAATGGAAACAAAAGTGAATTTTTTTCATTATTTTAATCTTAATAAATTATAATAATTGGATTATATTACTTAATTTCCATTTTTAAATGTGCAACTTTTTGATATCATATTTTCTTTAAAATTTCTCATCTTTATTATAACATTATTTCTACTTATAAATTATGTATATTAACTTAATAAGGGTATAAATACATATATTTATTAATTTATATATTATAAATAATTTATTATAGTTATCCATAATGTTAGTGATAATTATAGACTTGGCAACATCCTCATGGGTAGTTAACCGACCATTCATGAGACATGGTCAAATGAGGAGGAAGACAAGTATGACTTACAATATATTATAAATATAATCAATATAGTATGTTAGAATTATAAATATACTTTTAACACACTACTCAATTAATAATAAAATATTTTATTTTAAAAGGAATATAGAAAAAAGAGCAATAAAATAGGGAAATGATAAAAAATTAGGGAAACCTTACATTATTCTAGGAGTTTTTTTTCTTTTCTATGGCACTAAAATCCTTGAATTCATAAATTTGCATGATTCCAGAATATCCCTAAGGATCATAAGGGGATTATGGGAGGGAATTCGGGTAGTTATTTGGATTTATTATGTGAGGGTGGAGTAAATTTTCAAGGGGAGGGGGAGGGGATTTTTATAGTTGTAGAGAGAGGTATTTTTAAGTTATAACAATGAATAAATTATTAAATCGAATGTAAACCTTTAAATAATGATGTTTTTTAAAATTCTAAAATACATATGAATATAATAACAAAATTTCATAACTTTTAAACACTTTATAATTTGAATTTATTAGCTTAATCAAAATTAAGTGATAAAAATTAAAAAAAATTATTTTAAAAGGAACTTTATAATTCATTACAATGGATATTACTTTATAGATTTGGAAATTAAGTAGATTATTTTTAATTAACCATTTATATTATTAAGTTATTTTTAAAATATTTATATTTTATTAGGATAAATATTATTTAAATTACATTTAACTATTTTTAGGTCAAATTATTATTTCAAATGATCTTCTTACTATTCCTAATGGTTATGTTAGAATTCCTAATGGTCATGTTACTATTCCAATAATAATATTACTATTATAATGGTTAAAATATTATTAAAATGGTCATATTACCTCCTATAAACACCACTTTTTCATTTATACATTATTCATAATATTTCCTCCCATGGATCTACATTTTCCTTTTTTTAAATGTTGATTGGTTTACGAATATTTTTTTATTTTCCATAGTGTTTTTTATGGGAGAGATTATTCTAGAAAATCATATTGAGCCAAATTTTCCCATTCTAGTTTTTCTATTTTCTATTTTCTAAATTTTAATTTTTATCATTTACAGGGGTTTAGTTATTGGCTAATTTAATAACCCCCATTAATAAAATAAGGTGTTATTAGTTATTATTTTTGTTGTGTGAAACATTTCATATAATATTACACACATTTCTTCATGAAACAAGTATAATTTATACATTATGGTTCATTATATTCTTCTTCCCTTTAGAAATTTCATCCATAAAATTTCAACTCATATTCTCAGTTGAGAATATATTAGGGTAATTATATTTCATTTTTCCCTCGGGTTCACATTTTGCCACTTCTTATTTATGGTTCCACCACAAAACTTGGCAATGTGAGTTGTCATTTTGTGAAAATAATTGTCTCTATGGTCAAGGATCTTAACCGTTTTCTACTCATAAGATAATTTATTATCTAGTTGTACCAACTTAATATTTAGTACATGTGATGGATCTAGTATGTACTTTTATTGGAGTGATACATCAAACACATCATGAAAATGAGCCATGTTTTGGGGAAGTGTTATCTAATAGGACATTACTCCTATGTGATCAAGGAAATCAGAGGAGAAAATATACCTATGGAAGATCATTACCTTATTTCCAAATCACATAACTCTCTCCAATAGTGATATTAAAAAGAAATATTTGTCTCCAACATCAAACTCAAATTCCCTTTAGTGGATTTTCAGCATAGATCTTCTATAAAATCTGAGTTGATTTTATTTTTATGTTGGATAGATTGAACCTTATCTACCATTTCTTTCAATAGATCTAGTAAAATTATATTTCCTTTATTAAATTGGTCCCAAAATATAGGATTTTTACATCCCTTACCATATAGTTATTCATATGGTTCTATTTGGATACTCAAGTAAAAGTTTTTCTTGTAAGAGAAATAAACTGATGGGAGATATTGATCCCATCCTCCATTAAATTCCATTTACCAAGATCGTATTATGTCATCATCTATCTAAATGGTTATTTTAGAATGGTTATCGGTTTATGGGTGGTAAGACATTCTAAATTTTATTTTTGTATTTATATAATGTATACATATTCTACAAAATTTATAAGTGAACCATGGATCATTGTGAGAAAAGATAGAAAGTGGTTCCCCATATAGCCTCACTAATCCCTTTATGTGTATATTTGAAAGTTGGTCAAGTTAAAAATATTCCTAAATAGAAATAAAGTGGATAGTCTTAGTGAATCAATCCCCCAAAACCCATATTACATTACATCCATTGGATTTATTCGTAATACCAATGAAAACTTCAATGGTGTCTTTTTACCATTTCTATGGGGGTATGGGAAATTGTGGCATTATACCCTTGGACTTATCTCACTCTAATTTACCTAGTTGGCATACCGAGTACTTTGATGTGTACTCAGTAATCACTTTTTCCATTTTTCCGTCGAAACGATCTCTTGAATATAACGGTACATCTTGGGACTTCTAGGATAAATGAAGAATGACTATCTATAAAAATTATCCAATAGATATTCATTTATCTCTCTTGATGAAGGAATGAAAAGTCTATTTACAAACTGAACGAAATTGTCTTCATCAATTTGTAACTCATGAATCTTCCCTTCTTTTACTTCTTTAACCATATTTTGAAGCTCTAAACCATCCCTTTTTGTGTCCTTGATCGTCTCTTTGATAGATAGTTGGGAAATAATTTTGGAAAGGTATGCTTTATTAACTTCCATTTGGATTTGTAGATCACCTTTTCATATCCATGAATATAAGGTGTCACTCAATTTTCATCATGGATTAGGTTTCTTGTTGTTTTATATTATGAGCATTAGTTACCTTTTTCACCTTACTAAGATACTAGGGAATAGATTATTCATATTATTTTATCATCTCTAAATATCTTCATTGACTCATGTGGAGCTCTTTATTTGTGAATATATAATTTAAACTCTTGTGGTATGTATATATGTCACGCTTCTCACCATAGAGGTATTGCCTCTAAATATTCAATCTGAAGATCAGAGTTTCTAACATCAGATCAAGTTTTGGGTATTTTTTTCACATGTACATCAACCATCATGAAACATAGGCTATCACTTTATCATTATTCATGAGTAAAATAACCCATTACTTTCTCTGAGGCATGAATGTATATCACAAACCCTTATTCACTTGAGTCAGCGTGAATACTTGTGCAATGACTATACTCTTATTTATCTCATTAAATATTTACTCACATTCTTTCACATGATATACTTTACCCTTTTCCATGTTAACTTAGTCATTAAGGTATAAAATCATGGAATATTCTCACAAATCATTAGCGGTACCGAAACAAATCCAAGAAAGATACTAATTTATATGAGACTTTAGGGTATTTTCCATTAATCATTTTCTATTTTCATTGAAGGGTCCAGAGAAATTCCCTTACTTATAATCATGTTCCCTAATAATGTGACTTTCTACATAAAAAATCATAGTTGTTGAATGAAACATACATCTTCACCTTTCTTGATATCACCAACACAATCCTAATATGTTTTTTATGTTCCTGATTTACCATAGAGTGGATAAAAGTATCATCAATAAATATTTACATAAATTTGTCAATTCAGCCTCTAAAGAATATATTGATCAAATTTATGAATGTTATAAGTGAATCAGTAAGTCTGAAAGGAATTATTGGGAACATATAGTGACCATGCCTTATATGGAAGGTTGTATTCAAAATATGTTCCTTATTCGCCATTATTTTATGATATCCAAATTGAAGATCCACCTTTGAGAAGTAAAAAACTCCTCAAAGTTGATCGGAAAACTCATCAATCTTTAACAGTGTCTTTATATTGATCTTATTGATCTCCTGGTAATCAATGCCCAACCACACTGGTCCATATTTTTTATAAAAAAAGAGATAATTGGAACACCTAAAGGTGATTTAATAGGTCATATCAGCCTTTTTTCTAAATTATTTTATAGTTATTTCTTTAACTCCTCCAGTTCTATCAGGGACAACTGAAAAATGAATTTAGATTTAGGAGTGGCTCTGGGTATAATCATTATTGATAACTCTACCTCTAAATCTGGGAAAATTCTAATCAAATTTTCAATAAATACATCTATATATTTCCTCACAATAAGAATGATATTCTTGTTCATTGGGTATCAACACCAACACAATTGATGTATTTTTCAATGGAGAATCATCATATTCATTTTATTTACACAAGATCAAGTGATGGTTTGGAATATATAAAGAAATTTGTTTTCTCAATATTTGATATGACTACTATAGCATCAAATTACACAATGGAAAGGGTTATGATATTCACTAGAAGAATCTTCCTTGAAATTTTAATAGGATAGCAGTCCAAAACATGGGTTTCATTGATCATTACACTTGGTATTTTTATGGATAACTCTACTTCAAGATATCAGGGTTATGATTTATTAGTTATAGAAAACTTATAGAATATAAAGTAATGTGTGTAAAAATAATCAAATAGATTTTTTTACATTATTAGTTTAATTATAATCACACCTTGTATGAATTCATTTTCATTTTCCACTGTAGAAATAGTTATATCATAGGCTTTCCTTTGCTCACTTCGGTTTGGTGGTTTTATGAGGTTGATTAACCTCAATTTCCCATGGTTTAGTGTGTTGGCTTATGTGGTTCCATTGTTCCTTATAGTTGAGCTAGTGAACCATGGGAGGTGCATTGGGAGGTAAATTCATTTCCTCTATCACAAAGGTTGTATTCTTTATGTCTATTCTACATTCATGATATTAGTGTACTTCTCTCTCACAAAAAAAATTCAATGTACCCTTGAGGTAATTTCCAATATTATTTTTTTGACATCTCTGACATATGGATGGTGGGATATTCTTTCCTCCTTTTTCATTTAATCAATCATCTTGAAACTGTATTCTTCTCTTCCTATCTCCATGTATAAGGGAACATTCTTTAAAATCCATCTCTACTTTGAGATCACATAAAACTACTTCTTCATAAATCCCAAAGTCTTGTATCTCTACAGTGTTTTAGAGGTTTGTTTTGAAATAACTAAATAATATATCTATTTTAGAATCATTTTCGATAACCAAAAATGAGGTGTATCTTGCATTCCATGTGAATGTTCTCACATAATTAATGATAGATTCACTCTCATGTTTATTAAAAACTATAAATTATCTCTCTTTCTATGTTCAAAAACATCAAAATAAATAGTTCTTAATAAATCTCTTATTAAATTCTTCCCACTTAATTTCTACCATTTCATATTTTGTATTTGCTTTCCTTATAAATTCCCACCATTAATCCGCATCTCTATAAGATACCAACCTTTTTTGGAGATATCTCAAGAATTTTTTAGGTTTTTTGTTTTTTTTCTACATACTGTGATTGGGTTTTGACTTGGGGTGAATTTGGGTTAAAATTGAAAATTTTGGAAGGAAATGGGAAGTTCATAGTTGGCACACATTTTTCCCAAAAAGTGTTCTCTAGCTTAGAAAGTTGTGTGAACCCAAACAGATGTTATTTGCATGTCTAGTACATGGTTTTTCAAACAGTGAACCCTAACATGATAAATCATGCACCCTCCCTTAATGAGACACATGATTTAGGAAAAATGTGCACCCTGAGTAGCAAACCATGCATACAAGATTTTAATCCCCTGAAAATTAGATTTAAATTTTCCCAATCCCTTATTTTAACCCATATTCTATTCTAACTTTACCCCTAACAACCTTTCATGGTTTTGGATCCTCCCACACATATTCCAAGCCATTAAGGCCTCTGTTCTTTGTGATCTGAATCCCAGATAGAAGATCTTCACACCTCCCTATAAGAGGATCAAATATTGTGTGGGTTTCTTCTTCTCCCATGTGCCTCCCTCATCTTTTAGAGGGAATTTATCCTCTATATTATTAGATATAGATCTAGGATTTTTAGATCTGTATCAAGAATTTTGGTATCTTGATTGTTCTATATTGATTTAAGGTTTAAGATCTAGATCTCATTTTATGCTGTTATTCTATAGAAATTGGGGATTTCCAGGTTGAGACATATTTCTGTTATTGTAGAATTATGGTAGAAGTACTGTAACAGACACTGTAGTAGATAAAGTAGATGGTATTATTCGGTAATATAGAAACTAGAACTACTCATCCATCTGGGTCATCAGACCACCATTTTGGTCCTTGGGTCCTGAAAGACCTTTGTTCCACACATGGCCTTTAGGACAATTGTATCTCATGGAATTTAGTCCACCTTAAGGAACCTATGGGTCACATGATTACTATAGATGAAACTAGTCAGATTTCAAGGTAAAAGGCGCCAGATGAGGATTTGGATCAGACACATTAACCATATCAGATCTAACCAGAATTGGAATTTTGAGAGGGTGTGGCTTTGCCATCGGTACCAGGATTGTGCAAAACTACACAAGAGAGCTAGTCGACCATCCCTGTAAAGGTGGAGTGCTGATATCACAACATTTACTAGGGAGGAGCAGTATCAAATTGCCTTATCGGGATGATTTCCTCTAAGACCTACAGGTCATGTAAGTTTCTCTTAATCCTTTATGCCTTATAAGGGTTCCCCCTCACCCTTCAGAGAGGGATTATCAAAAATAAATAAAAATTTGAAGGCCTTTAGACCATTCAAAAATTAATTAAAATATTGTGAATTGAGAATAATTAATTGTTGAATTAATTATCGAAATATTTAATTGAGGGATTCAAGGAATAATTGAGATTGATTTATTTGAGATAATTATTTTTTGAATTAATTATAGAGGTATTGATTTGTTTGATTAGGATAGTTAATTTTTTAATTAATTATGGGTTATTGGGATTGTGGAAATTAATTAATTGATTATTGAGTTAATTAATGGGATTGAGGAGATTAATTAATTGTTAAATTAATTAATGGTATATATGTTCTTAACTAATTTGGGAATTAATTGAGGGGATTTATTTGATGAACTAGTTATTGAATTAGTACAAATATTGAGATGATTAATTAATTTTCGAGTAAATTAAGGGTATTGTGATGATTAATTATTTATTGAGTTAATTAATAGGATTATGACGATTGATTAATAGTCGAGTTCAATAATGGGATTGTGATGATTAATCAATTTTGAAGTTAATTAATGGTATTGTGAGGATTAATTAATTGTTCTATCAATTAATGGGATTGAGATGATACACTAATTGTTTAATTTGTAATGATATTGAGATGATTAATGAATTGTTGATTTAATTAATGGAATTCATGTGCTTAATTAATTGGGGAATTAATTAAAGGGGCTGATGTGATGAACTAATTGTTGAATTAGTAATGATATTGATATGATTAATGAATTATTGGGTTAACTAATGTGGTTGAGATGATTAATTAATTGTTGAGTTAATTAATGGGATTGAGATGGTCAATTAATTGTTGGATTAAATAACAGAATGATATTTAAATGATGGGTGGTAACAATGGAATTCATATGTGATATTGAAATAATGAATGGTAACAATGACATTAATAAGTTATATTGAAATAATGAATGGTAATAATGGAATTTATATGTGATACTAAAATAATGAATGTTAAAAACGTTTTAGGAGTGATATTGAAATGTTGAATGGTAACAATGGAATTCCAATGTGAATTGAGAAAATGAATGGTAATAGTGGAATTTATATGTGAATTGATATGAAGAATGGTAAAAATACAATTATGAGATATGACATCTATAGGGGATATTTCAGACTCTAACATAGGATAAAGTAGGTACTAAGGTTTTTGTGTCCTCCGGAACCTAGGGGTTTATGTGGTTATCTAAATAATAATTGAATAAGTGTAAACTTTTTACTTTATTTTGGGTATTTATTCTTTAGAAAACCGTATGAACTGCTTGAATAGATGTTGTTTTAGACACAATTGATGGTGGAATATTCAGTGGTACTCACACCCGACTCGAGATTCCTGATCGATGCCAGATTAGATTTCATGGTAGCAGGACATGTTAAGGGAAAGTACCATATGTTGGATGGATGAGTTGGGATGGATCATGGATGAGGGAACCAAATATGGTTCGAGACCCACTTGGGAGTTGTAAATTTATTTACTTTTGAGTTTCATTTTGTTACTTGAAACGTACTTTGGCATCGCATAACTAATGTTCAATTTTTATATTTTATTTCTCAGTTTTGGACATCTAGTGATTTTGGTATTTTTTTTATGTTATATCTATTGGATATTCTTATTTATTTACTCTATTGAGATACTTTGATAAAGATTTTATAGTCTCCCCACTATTAACATTATTCCCTCATTACTAGTTAGTATTCTATAGAATATGATCAGGTGGGCTTGAGGTCATGTGACCGACTAGCTCGGGGCACTAGTGTGTGGAACCCAGGTCAGGATATTACAAAGTGGTATCAAAGGAGTTTTGTTTTCTTTTTATTTTGCCTTACTATTTGGGAAAGGTATATAGTAGACTAGGATGATTCGAGCCCTAGTTTTGAGCTCGGGAATGGTATCAACTAGCCAATGTATGATGGTAAAATCTATATACCCATGGTGGGACGTTTTTATTAGTATTATCTATTACAATTGAATGTTATTTCACCTTGGGTGGTGCACTTATTATGTGATGTGATAATTATTGTTGATTTTTTATAAGATTTCACTCATGGCCCAGTGAGACATGAGATTTGAGTAAGAATGCATTATTATAAGAACTTACAATTCTTTTATGACATGAATCATTTTAGGTACACATGGGAAAACGGGTTTTCGATAAGTTATTGAACATGAGATGTTTTTCCTTACTAGTGAAGTTGAAATGAAAATGTTCCTAATATGAAATTGAGAATTTTAAAATTAATTGATGTGGGATGGTTAAGGATAGTGACAGAACCTCAGTTTTGACCATATAGCAGGGTTTGGGGAAAGAGACTTATTGTGACTTGTTTTTTTTTCTTCTTACATAAATGTGATAAAGTGGTGTTATATTTCTTGAGGTGTGTGTTTTAGAATAGTATAGATATGCCTCCATGATGATTCTTTTTGAGAGGATGACAAGAGGATATGGTTGGGGACAATCTACCAGTAGTGGATCTTGAGCCACTGATAGTGCTGGGTTGGGAAGCAGGAGAAAAATTTTGGGAGAACTTTTATCACTTCATGTATTTTATGGAAAGAGACCTAGTGAGGGTTGTGAAGAGTATGTATGACCATACTTATGGTTTTTAGTTACAACACCCAATGTATTTTATAGGAGAGGGTGGACCTGAGGCAGTAGAGTTTTGTATGGAGTCCATAAAGGTTATACATGATCATTTGGAAACACTAACTAAGAAGAGGGTCGAGTTGGATGCTTATATGCTATGAGGATCATTAATGAACTATTTGAATGTTCCGTCTTAGAATGGATAAACTGATGGTATGTTATGGAAGGAATTTTTGGATATGTTCCTGGAGTAATTTTCTCCAGATATGCTGAAGTATGAGAGCAGTTGAGTTCATGAGGTTGACTCAGATGAGTATATATGTGATAGACTATGTTGGATGCTTTACATATTTCCAACACTATGCTCCATCATTGGAATGGGATGAGATACGTATGGGAAAAAAATTTCAAGAAGGGCTTAAATGTGAGGTTAAGTCCAAGGTTAACCTCTTTTAGTTAATGAAGTTTGAGGAGGTAGTGGATCATGCTCTCATAACTGATGGAAACCTAAAGGAGGCTTGTAGTGCAGGAAAGGTGGTTGATGTTGGAGGATCAAGAGGTATGGATTCCAAGAGTAGTAAGTGTCACTATGAAAATTTTAACCAGGGATATAGTATAAAGAATGGCCAAGGGGAAATGTTAGTAATATAGGACCTTACCCAGATTATTTGTCCCTAGGGTGGTAGGTAGGAAAAATATCATAGACATTGTCCCTGGAAAATAGTAGAGTTTAAATCTTATAGAAGGATAGGAAATCTATTTAAGTTCTGTATGAACCCAGGATATACGGGTGCTGATGGGGGAGTTAAACCAAACCAAAGTGCAGGAAGGGGATCTTCTACACCATATTAATCTGGAATTAGTGGTTCTAATGGACATGGAGGTAGAGGAGGTGAATGTGGTTCTTTTGATAAATAGTTCCCATATTAGTAGGGTGTCATAACTTAGTGGATTCATCATGCATCATAGGGAATAGGGGTAGGACAGTTGCAAGTAGTTCAGCCTACACTTGTGGATAGTGAGGATTGACCATAGATGGCAAGAGGTACTATTATTATAGATTCTATGCTAGATATTTCCTTCTTTGATATGGATTCCACTCATTCATTTATTTCTACACAATATTTGAATGGTTTGAGTCTAGTGGTAGAGTACATGAGTGTGGTGTTGATGATAGATACACCGTTGGGAATAATACGAATGATATCATTTTATACAAGGGTTGTTATTTAAAGGTTCAAGAGTATCATTTTCTATGGGATCTTTACATCCTAGACATGTTAGGATTTGACTTGATTATGGGTATGGACCAGTTGGTAGCATACTAATCCCACATTGATTATTACCATAGAATAGATACTTTTACATATCCTAGGGGTGAAAACTATATTCACCATAGAGACTAGGATATCTAAGATGGATGAGTAGGTCCAATTTCTCAACTACTATGTGATATTACTACCTAGGTTTCCAGCCTATTTCTAAATAATAGGGGTGTGAAACAGGATGTATTTCCACCTGTATTGGATAGGTTTTAGGATGTGTTTCCAGAATAATTCTTAGGGCTTCCACCTGAGAGAGATTTGTAGATTACAATTGAGATGATGTCGGGTTCTGAGCTAGTTTATATTATAATATACATAATGTAACTAATAGAGATTCTAGAGATTAAGACTTATTTAGAGGTGATGTAGGATAATTTATTTATCCATCCGAGTACGTAACCTTGGGGTTCACTGGTGTTATTTTATAATAAGGCTAACAAGACTCAGTTATTGTGTGTTGATTACTAGAAGTTGAACTGGATAACTGTGAAGAACTGGTATCCCTTTATTTATATTGATTATCTTTTTTACCAGTTGAGGGGAGATTTTGTATTCTAAAAGATTCAATTGATATCAAGGTATCATCAGTTGAGCGTTCAACCTTCTAATATATTGAAGACTACTTTTAGAAGTAGGTACGGACTATATGAGTTCATCATAATGACATTTGCGTTGTCAAAAGAACTAGTAGAATTTATGGCCATGATGAACAGAATCTTTCATCCATAGCTGGATCATCTTGTGGTAGTGTTTTTTGATGAAATAGTGATGTACTCCAAGACTCATGATGATCATTCCCATCATCTTGACATCGTCCTAAGTACACTGCGAGGGAATCGTCTATACGCTAAGCTATCTATGTGTTGCTTTTGGATAGATTAGTTACACTTCATGGCTCACATCATCTCATAGAAATGTGTGTTTATATAGCTAGATAAATTTTATGGGATTAACTGGTTATTATACAAGGTTCATTCATGAATTTTCCCAATTGGCAGCACCATTATCGTCGTGAACAAGAAGGGAATAATGTTAGACTAGTCAGAACCATGTGAGAATTCCTTGCATGAGTTGAAGAAGTGGCTGACATCATCATAAATATTGATCCTATATGAGATAGGTGAGGAGTATACGGTGTGTTGTGACACTTATTGGATAGGTATTAGAGTAGTTTTGATGCATGGAGATCAATTTTTTTCGTATGGGTCTCAATAGTTGAGGCCACATGAACAGAACTACCCTACGCATGACCTCTAGTTTGTATTAGTGGGTTATGCTTCGAAGTGTTGGATATATTATCCATTAGTAAAAGAGTTTACTATGTATATAGATCACAAGAGTTTGAATTATATATTTTTTCAGTGAAATTTGTATCTCCTATAGTGGAGATGTATTGAGAATATGAATTATTTTTATTTGGAGTTATCGTATATTCTTGGGAAGGGAAATAGTGATACTAATTCTTTAATCCATAAAATTCATATATAAGAAGTTCAAGAGTCTAATGCAGAGTGGAAGATTGTGTATTTACTGGTAGGGATTCATGTTGGGGTTCAGGAGAGTCAGAATAAGATGACTCTCATATTAGTTTTAGTGGAGTCTACTCTTTTGAGAGGGATCAGGGATAAATAGTATGAGGATCCATAATTCTTGACCTTGATGTAAATCCATCAATATGGGGAATTAAATTTCGATTTGATAACAGATGAGGATGAAATTATCTGTGTTTGGAATCAGTTAGTTATAACTATGAGTATCCAAAAAGAGTTGATGTGTGATTTTCATTCCCCAAAGTGGGTGGTACATCCATGTGTTCCCAGAATGTACCATGACATAGGATGATAATTTTGGTGGTTGTTCATGAAAAGTGAGATGGCAGGGTTTATAACACGATGTTACACTTATCAATAGGTGAAGGCTGAGAATCAATGACCTGGAGGTTTTTTGAAACTGTTTCTCATTCTGAAATTAGAGTGGGATGATGTTACCAGGTACTTTGTTCTGGGTCTTCCAGGGATTCCGCGGAATAATGATGTTATTTGGCTGGTTATGGATTGTTCGTTAAATGTAGCACCTTTCTTTCCTATATGGTATACTTTCTCAATGGAGCATTTATGATCTCTCATCAAAAAAAATTGTGGTGGGTGGTCTATTATTAATATATCATAGTCATAATTCCAATTATGTGTATATAAATGTATAATTTATATGATATGATTAGAAATTTCATTTCATAGATTGAATTCGTTAATTTGGGTAATTAATAAATTAAGGGATTGTAAATCGGGAATAATTATTTGTTGAAATAATTATTATAATATTGAATTGTGGGATTTGAGAAATAATAGAGACTGATTCAATTGAAATAATTAATTTTTGAATTTATTATAGAGGTATTGATTTGTTTGATTGGGATAGTTAATTTTTTAATTAATTTTGGGATAATAAGAATCTAGAAATTAAATAATTAATTGTTGAGTTAATTAATGGGATTGAGGTGATTAATTGATTTTTTTTAATTAATTAATGGTATTTATGTTCTTAATTAATTAAGGGGATTGATGTGATTAACTAATTGTTGAATTAGTAATTACATTTTCAAGGATTAATTAATTTTTGAATTAATTAATGGGATTTTGATGATTAGTTCATTAATAATTTCATTAATGAGATTAGGATGATTAATTAATTATTTTGATAATTAATGGGATTGTGATGATTAATTAATTGTTTTGTTAATTAATGGAATTGTGATGATTAATTAATTTTCCATATAATTAATGAGATTATGAGGATTAATTAATTTTTGAGTTAATTAATGGGATTTTGATGATTAACTAATTGTTGAAATAGTAATGATATTGAGATGATTATTTAATTATTGAGTTAATTAATGGGATTGGTACACTTAATTAATTGTGTAATTAATTAAGGATATTTATGTGATAAACTAATTTTTGAATTAGTGATGAGATTGAGATGATTAATTAATTAATGAGTTAATTAATGGGATTGAGATGACTAATTAATCATTTAGTTGATTAATGGGATTGTGATGATTAATTTATTTTTAGTTAACTAATGGGATTGAGGTGGTTAATTAAGTATTGAATCAATTAATGGAATTATAATGAAATGATGAATGGTAACAATGGAATTCATATGTGATATTGAAATAATTATTGGTAATAATGGAATTCATATGTGATATTGAAATAATTAATGGTAACAATGGAATTCATATGTGATATTGAAATAAATAAAGGTTATAATTTCATTCATGAGTGATATTGAAATGATGAATGGTAACAATTCCATTCAGATGTGAATTGAGGAAATGAATTGTAATAGTGGCATTCATATGAGAATTGAGATGAAGAATGGTAACAATGAAATCTTGAGATATTAAATACATAGTGGATAGTTTGGAATCTGGCACAGGCTGAAGTAAGAATTGAGGTTTGGGTTTCCTCAGGAACCTAGGGGTTTATGTAGTTAAATAAAGAATCATTGAATAAGTGCAAAATGTTTACTTTATTTATAGTATTTATTTTTTCTAAAACTACATAAACTATTTGAATAGATGTTGTTTTAGATGTCATTGGTGCTGGACTATTGAGTTGTACTCACACCCCATTCAGGCTGCCTAATTAGTACCCAAATAGATTTCATGGTTATAGGACAGGTATGGGAAAGCGCCCTGTGTTAGATAGCTAAGTTGGGATGCAACATGCATGATGGAAATAAATGTGGTTTGGGAACCTCTTGTATTTTGTCTACGTATTTTATTTTGAGTAGGATTTTGATACTTGACACGTACTATGGCATGGAATAACTAATGTTCAATTTTGATATTGTATATCCTAGTTTTGTTCATATTGTGATATGGGTATTTTCCTATTTTTGTTATATTTTTTTGTTATTATTATTTTTTCCCTTATTGAGCTACTTTAAAAAAGAGGGTATAGTATCCCCACTATTGAAATTAGACCCTCACAACTAGTCGACATCCTCTGGCATATAGAGAGGCATGCTTGAGGACATGTGATCGAATGGCTTATGTCACCATTGTGTGGCACCCCATTCGGGATGTCAAACTCTCCTTCTAAAAGATAAACCTCAAAGTTAAATTTATTCTTAGGGGAGTGGTGGATCACAGAAAATATATTCTCTATGGAGTTAATAAAATATGTTGTGATAAGTGGATTATAAGATATACTAAATTTTGATGATCGTTTCCTCATAAAGAAATCGATAAATAGTTGTTCCTTCTTAGGAGAAGTCCAATATTCAATATGGTTCAAGATATTGTTCCTAGCCTGAGACAACTGGGTAAGCCTCCCCATAGAGTTCTTAAATCTACCATTCATTTTACTAGGAATATTTTTTGAACAATCATTATTTTTTCTTTCTCATGAGTTGTTGATCTAGTTTCTCTTGGTACCCTCAATTTTTAATAATTGAATTTCTTTAACAAAACATAAGTTAATAAAGAATAAATAATTTATTTTCATGTGTACATAAATTATAAAGTAATATCTTATTGAATAACTATGCTTATAATATCCATCCTCTAAAAATATTCTTATAGGATTATATACTTAAATTATTTACTGAATTTAAGAGGAAAATTTACTTTAGTTATATATCCATACAATTTTTTTATAGGGCTTGTGATTAATCGAAGCATATCCATAAAGAATGTAAAAGTATGTGTGAAAAAATATATTTTTCTACACCAGGTGATGATCACGTTAGTAACCAATCCTCCCTTTTATGTTTTTTTATCCCTAAGTACATCTATGCCAGATCTTCATCCACTTCAAGTATCTAGAGAGGGACTTCATTCCTTGAAAACTACGTGCTCTTAAACATTACCAAAATATTATCATGTTTAACTATAATTAAACATATCCTTATGGTGTTCCATAATTTTTTATAAACCTAAATATTAAATTAACTAAATTTTTATCTGATACCAACTATAGTGACCCATCTTTTTTTACATGACAATTAAAACATTTTTAATATGAATAACATGATAGAAATGCAATACTTGATCAAAAAGGTTTGGTAACTTAGAAAAAATAGGATCATACATCACTTGAACATATTAAAACTTCAACATTATTTAAATAGTTATTTTTATCCACTTGAAATCCCTCATATTCTCCTTAGTACTTTTAATCTCCTGGGGATATAGATCGAAGAAAGGGGTGGGATAAAATTCTAGTAATGGAAGATATAACATATAATTAATAACTTTTATATGTTAAATGAAAACCTAAACAGTAACATAAACCCAAAAAAACATGTATTGGACTCATGAAAAAATATAAAATAATAATATAAATATAAACAAAATGGTTAATTAGGTTAATCTGGAAAATTGTCCAAGAGAAGATTCGAGTTGGGAAATCTAATCATGTTGAATTGAATGTCTCACGCCTTGAGAAAATCCTTACCTTAAGACCCCACATAAAAACTATACTCGTGAGATATTCTAAATAGATCATTTTCATACACCATACCTATTAATTATTCCATTTACACTACTTTTTTTATAGATCACAACAATTTAAACCATATCCATCGTCATTGGGGAAGCAGCACTGAGTAGAATTTTCATTAGTGAGTGTGCACTAACACAAATGGATATCTCCACTAATAATGTATAAGGAGTTATCTTCATGAAGAGAAAGTTAATCACTACTAATAAATATTATTCTCTACCATTGAAACTTAGAAGGGGATACCACTCTATTAAGAATCATCCAACTAATTTCGATTGACACATCCTCCATTTAAGGTACCCACTCCTTCACCAACTATATCACAGCCATCTTCATAGATAAAAAATCATAAGAATTCATACACCATGATGAAGTATATAGTCCTTCATAGAAAAAAGGTCCACCATTTTAATCTTTCAAAGTTGGATTTCTATGTCAAGGTAAAATTATTCAAAGGCCAAAACACTAAGGATGGGATACAGTAAAAATATGAAGTATGAGAAAAGGTTCTTAGAGAAAAAATATGAAGAAGAAAAAAAACACTACCATTGGATTAGATACAATAAATGATACAACAAAAATGATCCAAAAATAAACTATTAAATTTATTAACTCACCTATATCCTCATCAACTGCTAAGATATATTACAGCATATTACCATAAATACAACCATTTAACTACACCATAACCCTATTCATTACTACTAGATCCAAAACTAGGTTAAAAATACACCATATAACCCTAAATACATATGAAAATGAATAATTCCCTTTATCATAGAATAAAACTACATAATGAGTAACTGGGAATCTAGAAAGTAAGATATGAGGCAAGTACACCACTAATGAGATTCCATCATAGAAAAAGGGGAGCATAGGGACATGACATAGAAATCAAATAGGGATTAGAATCCAATCACAATAATATAAACAAATTATTAAAGAATCTCCCTAATATATAATTAAATATAATGCATTAAAAATATCACCAAAAGGACCAATGGAAAATTGGAAAGAGAAAAAAGGGGGGAAATTTCTTCATAGATATAAATGAAAGAAAGCACTAAAAATATCCAAGTAGGTTGTCGGGGCTGAAGTGATAGTAATATATGTAGAATAATATTTGGGAATTTATTAATAAACTATGTAATATGAGATCTCTAATATTAAAAACATGAGGATAAAAATCCCTAAACCAAGTGAGAGTGATCCGAGTGAATGATGAGTCATCAAGGAAAATACTAATAATTTATAGTCTCATACAAGTTACTAATGGTTTGAAGTCTCATGGGAGCTACACATGGTTTGAATTCTCCTGGAATAAACTTGTAGTTCAATGTCTCATGGAATAATATAATGGTTTTAAATATTATGGAAGATTATTATTGTTTAAATTCACATTAAATATGTTGATAATTTATATTATAGTGAACAAACGCAATATTTTATTCCATATATACAGGGGAAATTATTTTATTTGGACTTAAATTCCATTTAGGAATGAAATGAGGTATTTTTTGTGGAGTAACATAAAATAAAAATGACTATTGACAATATTTTTAAAATGTGACGGTGTTCATTGGGAATTAAATAATAATTAAATAAGTTGGAACACGATAAAAACTGGATAGGGAGAAAGGGGTGACAATGATATTAAGACTAAACCATAAGTATGAAACCTATATATCCAGATTAAGGGGACAAAAACACAATTAGTTAAAAATAGGTGTGTAAATTTTAAATCCATGTATCAATGTGCGGCACTAGTTCTTGAAAAATGGTTCTTTCTATTTCAATCCATGAAAATAGGGTAGAATATTTACTTTAAACCCATTTAAGCTGGGAATTTCATTTATTTTATGATCATGCTTAGAGGAAACCTACTATAAAACTTATGTTCATTAAAAAATTATTCTATATGGGTTATTATTATATAGTAAACAAAACTCTATGTATTTTAAAGTTGTGGGTGATGGACTATGCATTGGACTTACGCAAGGGTATCCCATAATGATTTCGTGATTAATATAGACAATAAAAGTAATTCCATGGACTATGATTGGGAATTAAAAAGTATCATCCTATACTACACTCTTTATTATAAAATATTTATATAGGTATAAAGATTATAGGTGCATATACTTTTTTTGGGAATTATATAGAATAATACCAAAGTGCATAGGAATAGATGTGGTATGACATATATGGGTACTGGTCAGACAGGAAATAATTATAATATGAGTGGTTCTTATGAATTTCATAATTTATCTAAATATATTTGAAATATATATGAGTGGAAGGAGTAATCCAATGGAAGAGACCTTCAGTGATAAGGAAAACATCCATGTGAGAGGACATTCCCAATTATGTTTAAGTCAAAATATGTCTGCAAATGGGTCATAGAAGTTGATACTTACAAAAGAAAAAAACATTTTAATCAATATATTATTTTTTATTTAAAAGTTTAATTCTCACAAAATATAGTATTTTAATAAATATAGTAACTCTTAATGATTCCCATAAACCTTGGTTAAGTGTAATTATTTTAAAGGGAATCATGTAATGATTGGTGTCACTTTATAATTAGATTATTTTAAATATCATTCATGTAGGTAATAAATTTAAACTTATAAGAGGGGGCCTCAAGAGTATGCCTAAGAATCAATACTTATGCTAGTATCTTCCCTGGAGTGTTTCTTTCCTTTTTATTATTATCAAATTCATATATTATGGTCATATTTTCATTAAATTTATTTGAGGGAAATATTTGTAAAAGTAAATGAACCTTTATATTCTATGTATATTTTATTGAAGTCTTTTAACAAGTGTGGCCCCCCAATGTCACTATTTTAATTTATATTATATATTGAAAGTATATTTTTAATTTTTTAGGAGTTAGAAGAAGACAAAACTATTTTTAACAATTTTGTTTTTGGGTGACCTGTAATTATAGACTACAGTGGGTTACATCATGATAGGTGTATTATGTCATGATGAGTGTATGGGTTTTAGACAGAATATAATACTATAGTTATTATGTCATGATAGAGACTGTAGTTTTATGAGGGTTTTTTTTCAGGATGAGTTGGTCACAGAATGTAGCTAGGGTTGTTTTATAACCAAGCCAATGTAGAATGGTCATTTTTAGAGGAAGCACATTATTCCACGATGCGTAGAGGGTGAGATGTGATGCATCATAGGTTTTAGTGACTCATTTATATTCATTTTAGGGGTGGTTTTACATTCCATTAATAGGGTATCTCATTCCAGGATTATTTTTCAAAGCAGTTGAGACACACTTTGATAGGGTAGGACAAGTTATGATCTATCCTACCCAAATTTAAAAATGATAAATTTACATTTCTATCCTTTTATGATTTTAATACCCTTTTCCCATTTTCCCTATTATTTATGTGAAAACATATTATGAGAGCTTATAACTATTCCGCCTTTTCTCTTTATTACTTCAAAATAACTTCCTCTTTAGTTCTTAAGTGATTTTGAAAGGGTAAATCCCTCTTTTCCCTTATTCTTACTTTATTCATCTCCCACACCAATATTCCTCTTGGTATGGTCTTTACAAAGATGCATAGTAGTTTTATTTGTAAAAATTAGGGTTTTAAGTGATTCTAATGTGGGAATTTCTGTGTTTAGGGTTTTTTTAGGTTATCTTATTTTAAATTTTTTTATCCTCTATTGAAGGAGTCTTATTTCGGTTGATTGAGTTCTATGTTTCTATGTAATTGTTTATAAATCAAGATATAAAGTTATTGAGTTTCCAAAATATATTTTCTATAAAACTAATACCTATATGTGATACCCATAATGGATTTATAAAATGTTATAAATAATTTGCATGCTTGTTATAAAATTATTTTCCCATGGATTTCTCTAATTTATTTTTAATTACATTTTAATACATTATAAGTGTTTGATTATATTTCAATGAGGATATTTTAAAATGGTTTTGATTATGAGTTTATGGTTTCATCCTTTCTTAATTTATAAATATAATAACCCAAGTTTAAGGTTATATTTTCAAATATAATGTTTTTTTGTTTTTAAGTGGCTACTAATGGAGATATCCTTGTATTTTTAATGTTTATTCTTTTTTAGTTTTCAAATTATGTTCAAAACATTTATTTTTATTTTGAACTAAAATTATCTATTGGGACATGATAAAAAGTATTCATCAGTGTGTGATAAGAATTGTTTTATATAATATCATTCCAAATTATTTTTAAAGGCCTTTTTACCTTTTTAAAATGACTACTATTATGTTTTATGAGATGTTAATTTTTTATCCTTGTGTATGTATTTTATAGAATATTACATGTATGAGATATTAATTATTATTTAATGCATGTATGATATGAAAGGGGTTCTGATTCATGACAGGTTATTGGAAGTGAGATTAGAACTATTTTTTGTTGTGTTAATGCATCTAATTCTCATTGCATGATTTTTTTATTGCCTCCACTTTGATCATTTATTATTAAGTAAACCCAGTTACATATTCTCTATACTCATATTAAGTATTCATAGACTTGATGTCCTAAAGTACTAAATAATTAAGACTTTATTAGTGACACCTTGAAATGTGTGTTGGTTGAGAGGATGGAAGGTTAAGCTCATGGAAACTTTTAATGGGGAATTATTGTGTACTACAAGAATATATTATAGATTTAAGATATGTTTATGAATCCTTATCATGTCCCAATGCAGGACTGGTTACCAACGTGATAGAAATTGAACATCGGTATATTTCAATGAAAATATCAGGTATTATTTGTATGTATCAGAGAATATCCACTGATAATTCCATCCATATATTTCATAGGTTATCCATCATTAACTAATTAGTTTATGATGATTTGGTTTAATGTCGCACAGTTCTGTGTCCTAGAATATTTTTCTTATTAGGGAGGCAGGATGTGTTATGGAGTTAGGATCAGATCCAAGATAGGGGATTATCCCTATAAGGGGAATAAAAACCTACATTATTTTGTTCCACTTAATTGGAAACATAATAAATTTTAAAGTCTTGTTATAAGGACCATCATTGTGAATGTTAAGGTTGTGTATCCATGACCAAAGAAAGTTTCTTCTATGTTCGTGTATCCATCACTTACAAACTACATGGAAAATGATTTTTATTAATGGTCAGTGTAGGAATTATGCATAATCATCACATTTTTTTCTTATCAAAGGGGATATGGATATTTTAGGGTGGGTTTTATGTCTCCTAGGGAATATGGAACAATGAAGAGTGGGATAGACCACAAGGAATATGGACTGGTGAGGAGGGGGTTTCATTAGGAAATTTGGCTATAGGAAATGTTACATTAGATGCTGGATTTGAATATATGATAGGTTTCCTATGTATCTTGTTCAATAGAGGTCAAATCCTATATAGTTTAAGTTTCACAGTTTAAGGTCATGTGACAGGACCACACCATGTAGTTTAACATCATGCAAAAACGATATTGTCTTCTAGTTTTGCATCGTGAGGCTTGGATTCTCATTGTACAAAAGGGGTGAAAATAGACAATTGAGTAGATATTAAATATATACTTCCCATGTGATTTGTTTCATAGGGAATATGAATCATTGAATTAATTAGTTGTAGATTATATATAGGGTCCCATATATGGATGGATTAATAATAGATCATTAGGACGAGAAACTAAGTGAGGAAATGATTGGGTACTACACCTAGAGAGGAGGTCCTTATGTTTATAAATTGGTCACCAATATTTTGTTAATGGAATTAGAAAGTACAAGTAGACACATAGGGGATATAGATCTATGCAAATGATTTTGATATTACATAGGATATACTCAAATATGCATCTGTCTTCTATGAGTTGATGGTTGGAAAAAAGGATGACTAATTATATGGGGAATATTACTCCATGTGAAAGAGGTCAGGGATTATGCTTGGGAAAACTTGGTATGTATTTTCCCACCTCATTGATTTATTCATGTACTGAAATAATCAATGTAAAAATCATTGGGGAATTCACCTAGGAAGGGATCCCATGCATTCATGGATCATTGGTTAGAATCAAGTCATACAACTAGACACTTCAATAACCAGGATGAGAATTCTAAGCTGGTTATATATTCACTAAGGTCCTCATGATAATTACACTCATTATCAAGTGGATTCCTAATTGAAACCCCTTATGGGACACATATGTTATGGAGGACAAGAGTTAAGCTCCTTTTATCAAGGGAATACATGATCAAATGGGTTCATGCTAGTCTGTATGACTTGATCATGTGAATCTAATAGTATTAGAGGAGATCTTGATAATTTTATGCACAGGTAGGAGACCAAAGTGAAGGGATGATCTACCTTTGAAATTAAATTGTACATTTTAACCTAGTATTGGATTAGTGGAAGGGGTTCATATGGTTGAGAGACCTAGGTGAAGAGGTTATCCCAAGTGAATATCATATGTGAAGATTCTCCAAGGTGTAGGGAATGGGTGAAGATTCACCCGAGTGAGGGTTTGGTGAAGGTGTTCACCCTAATGAGGGTAAGGAGAAGGGTTTCACCATAGTTGAGGTAGGGTGAATGGTTCTACCCACTAATTGAATGATCAACAGTCATATCAACAATAATTAATCCATAACATAGTGATTCAATATAAAGTAATCACCTATTGTATAATGTCATGTAAACACACTTTAAGACACTAGCCAATTTTATTTAAATCAAGGGTTTTCTCACCCAAAGGGTAGCTATAATATAGGTCATAATTAATTGGACCCAAAACTGATCCAAATAATAATAAAATTAATTTTTTAGTCATCAAATGTTCGTGGAATATTTTTACAATAATTATATTTCACATACTTGAAAATTATAAAACCATAGGATTAAGGTTTATACACCCTACCTTAAATCATCATTTAAACAAAACTAGCATAGGGTAACACTAATAAAAATGAAGGAACCCAAGATCTCAAGATTTAACAAAGATAAAATTAGATCAATATTAACATCAAACCCAAGAATGGTTCAAAGATTCCGCCACCCTAATGGAGTACAACAGAAGAGGAGGGGAAAACCAAATCCAAAGACTCACTATGGATTGTTCACACAAATGAGATATCCATAATAGAGTAAAGCATCCCAATTTTTCTAGAAATTCATCCTAAGAAGAGAGGATAAGGATACATGTGAGGGGGAAAGAGAAATAAGTCGCATGTAAGACATAAAACAGCTTTTCCTGATACATACATGGTATGAAAAAAAGTTACGTGTTGTGTATTCCTTTTTAAATGGATACATTGAAAAACCATCACATCTGATTAATATTTATCCCTATATACTATTACACAATGTGAATGATTTACATGATCTATAATTTATTGATTCTCTATACTATTTCACTACATGTGTCTAGTGAATGTTAAACATCATGTCACATGTAAATTTTATTTAATCCCCAACAGATAGTTTTCATCCCATTTTCCATAAAAAGGATCCAAACCACCTCCAAATCCTACTAAAATATAGAAAACTCTTGTAAACCCATTTAACATGTTTATATCTAGACATCATTAATTCAAAAAACATACATCCCTAAAATTTTGGTCATTTCATAAAAAAATGTTCTTCGTCTCTGAACAAGACTCATTCAGTTAGGCTCAAGTAGAAAACTCTAGGAGGGGAATACTGGTAAAGAGACAAGATCTCACAACCACCCCACCATATAACAACTCATCCCCTGGTAGATCTAAGAATCACTACGGGGTCTCGGTGAACAATTATGGACACTATGCTCTCATATTAGACTCCTTTATCTAGGTATCCTCTTGAACATACCTACCACTACACTCAAACCAATAGTAGAGTCCTACCCTAGAGATAATTCTCACTATGGTCCATAATCCATATCAGATGCTCCTCAAATAACTCATCAATAAAAATCATGAAATACTTTATTTTTATCACATGATAAGGGTTAGGATAATATCTATGAAGTTGTGACATGTGAAACACATCATGAATGGAGATTTAGTATTGTGGAAGGAAAAGTAGATATGTTATGGGACTACCTTATCCACTATCCCAAATGGTCTGATAATCCAATGTGCTGGCTTACCCAGTTTCTTAATATGGTGTTTCCCCAACCTCAGAAACACCCAAAGGAAAACATAATGAACAACATCAAACTCCATAGGTTGTATTTGATGATCATCTTATTCTTTTTACCTACTCGGCATGGTCTCCAACCACCTCTTAATTAACTAAACTTGACCAGTTGTTTCCAGTATGAAACTAGGCACAATAATCGCTAACTCTCACACCTTCATCCAACAGAGTGGAAAATGAAATGTCATACTATACAAAGACTTTAATGTTTTCATTTTCATATATATATATATAAGATTTTATTTTATTTAAAATCCACGAGTTCAATATAATGCTCCCATAAACCACCAAAATCCAAAACATAGGCTCATATCCTCCAAAACCTGAATCATCCATTAAGATTGATCGTCAGTCTAAGGATAATAGGTTATGCTCAAAAGAATCTACAATCCCAGATCCTTATGAAGACCCTTCCAAAACCGATATGTGAAATGAGTATCTATTTTTAAAACTATAGACCTTATAACACCATAAAAATGAACTATCTCATGCACATAAACACAACCTAGATCATCAATGTTGATGGTCTCTCTAACATATATGAAATGGGCTACCTACATTAGTTGATCCATGGTAACCCATACTAAATTATTCTTAAAAGTTTTATTGGGTAATAATGTCAAAAAATACAAAGTGAATTCCACCCATTTCTAATCAGGAATATGAAAAGGTTATAAAATCCTTACTGGCCTATGGTTTTATGCTTTTACCTATTAACATGTCAAATATCTTTCCACAGATCCTACTACCTAATTCTTAATTATTCACCACTAGTACTATTTAAGGATATCATGATACATATTTTGTAAACCAGGATGTACCACCCATCTAGAATCATGAATCTTTCTCATCATCTTGTCGAGAAAGCCCGTAGGAACTCATACTCATCCATAAAAAATAAGATAAGTTCTACATCCAAGAGACCATCATGATGGTGTCTCCCCACCACATAATTTATCTCTTATAACTAATCCCTTAAGATTACATAACTTCTCTATATTGATCCAATTCAAATTCATGGTAATAATATATTTTAATGTTTGTTGATGCTCCTTTCATCATAGAGTCCAACCACTGAAGAAAAGAAATACCATGAGCTCCAAAGTGATTCAACCTTTGGAAAAATATCAAAAATTGACAAAGGAAGGAATAAGAAGAACATTCTATAGGGGTTGCACAAGTTCTATAATGGTCGTGCAAGTACACTTGTGCGCCGCAATGGTCGCGCAAGTACACTTGTGCGCCCTAAGTGATAACCGCCCGGGGTCTTCTCCAGCCTATAAATAGACCCTGGGGGCCCCCCATTGAGGGAGGAATTTTTCCAGAATTTAGATTTAGAGCTCTGAACGCCCAAGTCTCTTCTTCAGGTCTTCCGAACACTTCTAATGTAATTCTTTACCTAGAATGGAAGGTCTAAACAAGAGTAATAGGTTCTAAGTGTTAGAATTCACTAACACTTGCACGCCTAAAGTGTTTTACCCTTAATGGGAAATATACATACTTGCGCGCCACCCTAATTCCTCACCAAAACTTGCGCGCCTCTCTTCTGAAAGTACCTCAGGATAATTCTAAAGGCATTGGTCAAGGATCGCCCAAGTATTACCATGCTGGTTTACAAACGCGCAAGTACCCATCTGTTGCGCAGGTATACCTGCACGACCAGGACTTGCGCGGCCGTGCAGTACCTGCGCGCCTGCCAGGACTTGCGCGCCCCTGCCTTTTTGGGTGCCATTCTTGCCCATTTCACCCCTCTTATTCCATTACACCACTCTTATTCAAGATTCAGTCTTCAAGACACTCTTCAAAGCCATTTATGGCACGATTTCTTGATTTGACTTCCTTATCCGAAAGGAATTCTGTGGAATATCTCTCAAAACCTAGTGATTTACACATCTTTATGTCACTAAAGATTGAGATTTCATTCATTCAACCTCATCCTTTAAGATGAGAGAATCCTTAACCTAGGCCTCCTTTTCAGGAGTAATCCTCAGTCATAATTCTCAAATTTGGGTATCCTCTTTAGGAGTAATCCCCAAGTCCTGTAATCTGGGCATCCTCCATAGGAGTAAGCCCCAGATCCCCTAACCTGGGCCTCCTTTTCAGGAGTAATCCCCAGTCATAATTCCCCAAATTATGGGAATCCTCCTCAGGAGTAAGCCCCAAACCTTAATTCCTTTAACCTGGGCCTCTTTTTCAAGAGTAAGCCCCAGTCCAAGTCCTCATTAATTTGGGAATCTTCTTTAGGAGTAAGTCCCAAGTCCCCTAATCTGGGCATCCTCCTTAGGATTAATTCGCAGTCTTAAAGTCTCAAATATGGGCTTCCTTCTCAGGAGTAAGCCCCAACCATAATTCCTTTAACCTGGGCCTCCTTTTCTGGAGTATGCCCCAGTCTCAAATATAGACATTCTCCTTAGGAGTAAGCCCCAAGTCCCTTAATTTTCAAATCCCTTTAACCTGGGACTCCTCTTTAGGAATAAGCCCCAGTCTTAATTTCTCTTAACCAGTCATAATTTACCTTTGATCTGGGATTCCTTCTCAGGAGTAAAACCCAATCATAAGTCCTCTCCTAATTTGGGCCTCCTTTTCAAGAGTAAGTCCCAAGTTAGAATATTCAAATCTCCATAAAGCACATATACCTTTATGGACCCTATTCCTGGATTTCTTCCCTGAAGTGAATCCTAATCTTCATTTATCTGGGTAGTCATAAACACATAATCCCCACATAATTGCATCTTTCGTGGCACAATTTTCTGGTTTCACCAATACCTCTTATTTCTCACACCGAGCATGACTCAAGTGAGCTTAGAGTGTAGAAGTAATCATGACTTCTTTCTTTGAGCCATCAATCATACATAAGCATCATACTCCCTTACTCAAACTACGTGGGTTCTAATTCCTTTTCTAAACAAAGTATACGTAGGTATCCCATCTGTCGGTTCGATCCCAACTCTGAAATAATCTATGTCCTTCTGAATGAAAATAAACATCAAGTGCCCCACTAAGTGGCTTTAAAACCAGCATGGTCATCATAATGACCAAGAGACTTCTATATAAATGTGTCGAAGGATACCATTGACCAAGAATCTCTAATAAATACAAATTATTCTTTATCGATGAAGAACCTCAAATACATATAAAAGATTCTCTGAATTTCTTACACATCAATCATTGATTGTCAGACTAAAGTAAATCTCATTTGATACTTCGTAATGTAATAAGGATTCACAAACATAACTTAAATCTATAAAGGGAATCCAGGAGTATACAATAATTCCCATCAAAAAGGTGTGATGAGTCCAACCTCCCATCCTCTCAACCAATGAAAATTCCTAAGCCTCATCGGTCCACAAACTAATGAGCGCCTACCTTTGGAAAGTGGGTCCAAATGGATGTGGACTCATTGGATGTTTCTGGTTCTACGAATAAACCTGTTAGAAACCGATTGGAATGTTTGAACCTTCAATCAACGAGGTCATCCCCAAATTCCGAGGGAAACAATGTTAGAACTACTTGTCCCTGAGACGCATAAACATCTAGATGCATGTCTACAAAAAGTTCCATCATACACCACTTGTTATAACACTCATGCAATGCATTTGACTAATTCTCCCATCTCAAAACATTGGCACTGATGTTTCCCTTTCCACATGTATAATCCAACTCTAAGTTTAAATACTATAGATACTCGTCCCTCCACTTCATATAAAGGTTCATGTCCTAGTTAGAAAAGATATAGCTGAGTCTCTTAAAGTCCATTTAAACCACAAAAATATCACCCAAAGGATAGTGTCTCCAACATATTAGGGAATCTAACACTACAACTAACTTCAGATCATGAGTAGGTTAATTCCTATCAGGTGGTCTCATCTATCTGAAGCTATAAGTAACCAATCCATCATACTGCATCATAACTACTCTAATTCCAACTCTAGATGCATCACATTACATGGTATAATCTTTAACTAGCATAGGAAAAGTGAGGATTTGTGTAGATTTTATCCTTCCTTTAATATCTTGAAAATAAATTTCATAATTGTCTGGCCTAACAAACTTCACCCATATCTTGGTCATCCCTGATATTGGTGCTATAAAATAGGATTCCTAGATAAAGCACCGGTAATAACCTTATAAACCCATGAAAATTAAAATATCAAAGGAATTATTAAGTTTATCCCAAGATACCATGGTTTCAACATTATATGGATCTATTAAAAGTCCATCATCTAAGATAACATGGCCCAATAAGTGCACTTTATCAATCTAGAAACTACAATTGGTTAACATTCTTTAAATCTGATGCTATCTAAAAATACTTAGAATGATGTTAATATATTTGGAATGATCTTCTGATGAATGGGAGTACACTAATAGGTCATTGAAAAAAACAATAACAAATTGGTTCAGAAAAGGATGAAATATCTGATTCATTAAATCCAAGAATATCTTTGGTGCATTATTCAAACCAAATTGCATCACATAAAATACATTCAAGTCATATATACTCATAAAAGTAGTTTAATTTATGTCTGGTGGTCTAACCCTCAACTGGTGGAATCTTGACCTCATATAGATCTTAGAAAATATATTAGAACCTATCAAATGAATGAAGATATCATAAATGTGTGGAATAGGATACTAGTTCTTAAACATAATCTAGTTAAATCTCTAATAATCCAACCACATGTGAATGGTATTATCAGCCTTCTTTGTGAAAAGAACTGTAAAACCCTATAGAGACATACTAGGCCATATGAAACAATTAGCTTCCAGATCTTACAACTAATCTTTCAAATCCCTATGATCTACTATTTCCATTCTTATAAGGTAGATTCAAAATAAGATCTGATAACAAGACCAACTTAGTTGTGAACTCAATCTCATGCTTAGGTCGTAATCCATAGAACTCATCAAGTTAAACATCCTGAAAATGCTTGGCTACCAGTGGAAAAGAGTTTTTCTTCATTCCACCATCTTCTAGATCAGGATTGTCTATTTAATCCATGAGACAATCATATCTAAACTATATTGGTCTTACATGACTATCCTTAAGATTCAACTCACCTAGGTGAAAATAGATGCCTCTTTCTAGAGATAGAAAGCTAACTCTCTTCCAGTAATAGTCAATGTGATGTTGGTATAGAACTATCCAATCCATACTAGTAATCAAATCAAAACCTATAATTTCCATCATGAATGGTTCCCATAAGAATGATAACCACTAATCTCAAGATATAATGCCTTGAAACATTTGATACTCTCTAATCGCACTCCCAATAGGGTATCAATTGTCAAAGTGACATCCAAGATTTCCTTATCCAATACCAAACCTTTTGAAAAAAAGAATATAAAAAAGGAATGTTATGCTCATATATCAAAAAAAACGCATGAAAGGTTATATGATATATGAATTTTACCTATTAAGGTAGAAGGTCCTACATCCCTAATAGCCGGAATGCAGCTAACCAGTCCCTCTACCACAAAGCTCTATCCTAACCCCCTGATATATTCCTTATGTCTAGTAATATCATTCCTATAATGGGTTAGCATTTCCACTACCTCAACATAAACATCCAATGGAACTCCAACTACCTATCTTCTAAGTATTAGTTTATTCCTTCCCAAAATATGGCAACTGTCTTGATCCCCTTCCACCTCTCTACTGTTGCAGTACCCTAAAAACCTTTGTAGTTGGTCTATCCTTATACAAGAACGACACTCCAAAATGGGTTACATATAATGAGGACACTTATAGATCAACTTTCCACATAGAAAGAACTACAATATAACATAGTACTGAGTTGTCTACCCACAAGCCAAACTAATCTTTCAGTGTTTCCTTTGCAGAAATTGTCATATTGGTACTTCTTTCCACCAGAAGAAGATATAATAATTCACCCTACTAAAATAGCATGTCATCTTCTTGAGGAATCTCTCAGATTCCCTTCTATGGTTAGTTCCCGATTCATACCATCTTAAGATCTACTCATATAAAAAAATGTTTACCTATGGCCTAATCTTAATGAAAATCCCATCCTAAAAATAACTCTCCCTAGAGATCTCATCATCATCTAAAGATGTAAAAATACATTGAAGTTCATCGAAACATTTAGTGTATCCATCATAGAGATTCCCTCCTATGTCATATTCATGAACTCATGGGCCTTCTAATCCCTCAATGTCTCTAGCTATAAGTGGCTCAACAAATTCTTCTCTAATTCCTTCCATGATAACTCATCCTTCTACCCATCCTACTCTAGAAAATCCCCCCAACACTTAGAATATACATGGATCATTTATGCAGAAAGCTTCACATTCCTATCAATGGGTGTCTCAAGATTCTTGAAGATCATCTGGACTGACTCAAACTAGAATTCAGCTACCTAGGGGCCCACCTCCCCAGTGAATTTAGGAAGATTTTGCAACTAGATTTCTCTTATTGGCTCAAACATCAAAGACACTACAAAAGTCTCTCCTTCCATGGATTGCATGGCCCTTAAAAAGTTATCAAAAACCTCAACATCCATATGATCCTTAAGAGCTACAAGAAGTTCTGGATCAGCTGGGTTAGGAGTGTGATGATTTTCACTCCCCTGATTCTCAACTCGAAGATGATGAGGATTCATTTTCTCTAAAATATAACCATGATCCTTAGAACACTCGTTATAATAACAATTTCAACCTCAATGGGTGAAACAATAGGGAAACACTCTTATTGGTCTCTCCAAACTTGGATGAAAAGTGTTTTATCATGACATAAAAGTTAATTTCATTTCCATTTTTTAGATATAAATGATGTATTATTTCATAGTTAATATTATAAAGTATATAACACATGAAATAAACATGTACCAATCATGAACAATGTATGTTAATATATATACCTATGTGCTTATCATGATGCATGTATACTCATATCATTCCATATCATTCCATGAGTATAAATATCAATAAATAATAAAATCACATATTAATAACATCACAAAACATGTGAATTGCCCAAGGTTAAATAACATCAACTGTAACAAGTGAAATCATAAACAAAAATCCCATCCCTGGGCACTCATATTTTTCTAAATATATGGGTTTGGTACTCCCATGAACAAGCTCATTACCAAGTCCTAACACATACTATTATCCATTATAACTTTAATAAATAATAAAGTAATAGAAAATAAAACACTTCTCCTTGGATACCAATTTGTAACATCCCCCGATCTATCACCCTCTCATATGGATAAACAAGTTTGGTTATGAGACCACGATTGTGTATACCCATACACCATAGGCTTCTGAATAGAAGCTGGGGTGTGAGGTGTATACTGGGGAGACTATACCCTCTAGTATATATTGTAATATATAAGAAAAATCAACACAAATATCAGACTAACTGAAACATAGAGGAAAAAACATCACATATAACTAGAAAGAAAAAGGAAGAACCAAATAATTCAATAATAATAAAACATGGAATGACGTGCAAGGATGTATCAAATTTTCAAAAATAAAGAAATAAAAAAAGAATAATCTAAAAAAAATAAACCCAAAATAACCTGGCCTCAAACCTCATGTCGGACCCATCTCTAAACTCCATCCCATCCAAAAAGTAACCAAAAACAGCAAAAAGGTCCCTTCTCCCTTGTCCAAACATGAATCCATGTAATATAATTTGGTACCAAATGGATGCCTAAATATGGTGTAAGTAAAACTCAATAGTCCTGAACCATAATTTTTATATATAACTAGTATGATAATAAGTTTATGTAATAAGTCAATAAACAGTTATATTAATTAAACACTAAATATAATACATCAAAAAACCTTCTTCACTGCCATGATGTAATTTCTCTAAGCATGTAGCACAACCATTCCAATAAACAACCATATATCACTGGAATAATAAACCACAATCATGAACATGGAAAAATCAAAAAAATCTGGGCCAATCCCACTATATAATCATTTCAACATGGGACTGGGTAGAGCCTTCTCAATATAATAATTACAACATGGGACTAGGAAGAGCCTCCTCAATATAAGAATTATATCATTTGACTGAGCATATCCCACTCAATATAAGAATTACAGCATGGGACTGGTCATATCCCTCTCAATATAATCATTACATCATGGGACTATTCATAGCCCTCTTAATAAAAGAATTACAGTATGGGACTAAAACAATTCATGAAAGTAAGTTTATCGGAATATCACATCATATGTATCAATAGTTTATTAATAAAATTACCACTTTTCATTTCAATTTCCATTTTATTTATATCTCAAACGATAAATAGTCATATCAATAAGAAATAATCCATAACTAATGGATTTTACATCAAGCATCCATATATGGCCTCATGTTATGAAAAACACACATTAATCCACTAACCAATTTTATTTAAATCAAGGGTTTTCTCAACCAACAGGTATCCAAAATCAAGGTCACAATCAAATGGATCCAATATCTAACCAAGGAATAATCCAATTAAATTTTTAATTAATTAATGTGTACTGTATATTGTAATAATTGTGATATAGCTTATACTTGAGAATTATCAAACCACAGGGTTAAGGTTTAGACACCCTTCATTAAACTGGGGATTTAACAACACCAACAGTGGGTAAAGACAATGGAAATGAAGGCTATGAAGATCACAATATGGAACCAATATCAAATAAGACCAACAAAAACATCAAACCCAATCATGATAAAATTATTCCACCACCATAATTGATAACAACAGAAGATGAGGGGAAATCAAAGCCAAAGACTTACCTAGGATTAAACGCACAAATGGGACATCTAGAATGGAGTAAATCCTCACAAAGTCTCAGGTATTTCTTCATAGGTTGAGATGAGAATGCTAAATTCAATGTGGAAATATAAATCATCCTCACTATAGACTTAAAACCACTTCTCCTGATAAATACACAGTGTGTAATAAATTTACACATCAGCTATTCCTTTTTAAAGGGATACGCTAAAAAACTCATCACCTAAAGTTATTGTTTATCCCAATCGACTATTATGTGATGTATAAGGTTTATATGATGTGTAACTATTTCATTCCCTTTAATGGTTCATGATATTTTTCTGGTAGATGTACCTTTTTGAGCAATATGTACACGGTGCGTAATAACCTAGGGGACAGTTTTCAGCCAAATTTCCACAAAAGGACCCAAAATAACTATAATGTTGTCCAAACATGGAAACCCCCCAGAAACCAATTTAAAACATTTATATCCAAACTCCATTAACTCAAAAAATAATTCCTAAATATTAGTTTATTCCCCCAACAAAGGATATCCATCTCCAAAAAAGACTCATATAGCAAGGCTCAAATGTTAAACTCCAAGTGGGACATAACTAGAAAAATATAGGATCTTACAATGGTTCTCCCGTAGGGTATGGGCATATAAATCTCTAGTATTTGGTAATTTAGGTATCCATTCACTATAGTCTAGGAGAACTAGTGATGAAGTGGTATTTTTGAAGTTTTTAACTTTTGATGACCCAATTTCTTGTCCTTTTTCTTAACTATCTAATTTTTTATACTTTATAAGATTCTTGGGGAGTAAAGGGAGACCTGTGTGAATGGTAATTTAGGTGTCTCTTTTCCTCACAATGGTGACAAATTTTGGTGAAAGGAGACTGTTTATAAGATAAAAATGAGGCTCAGGTACATGGGAGATGGGTACAAAATGCATTTCGCATAGGTCAACTAGGTAATTGAAGGTAGTTCACACAAATCTATTATGGTAAAAAATCCTAGGCTCATTCCCAAGGACTTAGGAGAAATAACCTAATCCCATAACTAAGGACCAGGGTAAAATGATGTCTTCCTTCCCAAGGATGCTTCTACTTCATGATTATTTTCCATTATCCCTAAAATTTGTACTAACAAATTCCCCCCTTTGAATGGGCTCTGATCAAAATAAATGGGATCAAATTTTGTGGTATGTATGACCCTATCATGACCATGAACTCGATTGATCACACTATTAATATGGGTGAATTGTGCACTAGTGAGTATTGATTGAAGAATGTAGTATGACCTAGATGAAAATAATTTTACCTTTAAAAATGTTAGTAGACCCCCCCCCCCCCCACACACACACACTCAGGTACACTTTCTATGAATTGAGTAAAATCTACAACCCTTCACTTTCCTTTATCTCTATTTACTCACAGAACATAGCAGTGAGAAAAGAAATTTTTTATCCCTAGAATTATCTACCCTCATTTGATCGAAGGGATTTAGTTAAGGGACCTAAGTGGAGTAATTGATCATGTAACCTGAGTGAGGGTATTGAGCAATGCACTTGACTGGGCTTCATGAGTGACACACTGAGGTGAGGTACCTTGGTGATGGACCTAAGTGATGCACCTATGAAAATTTCAACTCACTACCATTTTTCTTAAAATTTATTTCATTTTCATCCAATTTCTTTCATATATTTTTTGAATCCACTTGGATTCACTTCCTTCAACTTGATCTCTTTGTTATCCTAACTAACACTAATATCCCCCCCCCCACCCACCATTTTATATGAAATAAAATTCCATGCACACCACACAATATCTAGGACACTATTTTTTATCCTAAAATAAAATACTTGGTTTAGGATAGCAATCAAGGGTTTTCTAGTCAATGAAAATCCTTTCTAATAGATCTAGAAAAGGATCTATAGAACCATCATCATAAGTACCCTCATTTATAATTCCTTCAACTATATGGAAATATCCTTTTAAGAGACATGGATATATGAAGGCTAGATTCCATCCTAGTATCCTTATGGTTCACATGGTATAATAACATATGGAGTGGTAACATATCATTAAAAGGGATGTATATCAATGAGTGTGGGGTTACCTTTTCATATGTGATAAACAACATGGAATTTTCATAATATGTTCGTTCTTATACATCATAACCTATTTAAAACTTTTATTCATCAATTTTTTTCCAATCATCCATGGATTATCTCAAGGGATAGATAGAGGAATGGGTTTATTATCCCAGGGTAGGAATGACTAGCATATAGAGGTTGTAATTTATGAGTCCATATGTATCCCTAAAATTTAAGTCTATAAGAACAATGACTTGATCTCAGAGCTATTGAGTCAATGGAGTCCTCAAACTAACACCTTACACTTAAAACATAGTGAAATGGGTATCAACTTATGGGATATCTTCAAGGTTTACAGGTCACCAATCCTTAAAGCCAAGTATGATGTGTTTCTTCCCCCAAAACCCGCATGGGGGGATTTGGAGGAAATTTGAATTGTACCAATTGTTGTTTAGATAGTCTCAAAATGATATTGTGAAGTAACCCTATCCTTGAATCGATGTCCGCTTCAAGTCTAATATGATGTTTTTCATGATCCTTTGTAGAAAATAGACCCATAATAAAATTCACAATAGGATGTCCATCAATGAATAAATGTGAGACACTGGGAACATTATATCCTAAATTGGAATAGGGTTGTTATAAATAATTAGAATATAATTTCAATCCCAATATCTCACTCCATATTTGGCTAGTAGGATTTTTCCAATGTTGTTGAATCAATATTTTATTATAGTTAAAGACTCTCACAATGGAATTAGGATGAGTTCATTTGTGAAGTTATCCAAAAATTTATAAAAAGGGCATGTGGGTCTTGAGATATTGGTGTTGGAGAATAACTATCAATTCTTATTACATGACTATATAGGTAAGTGTTACACCTTGAAATTTTGTGAAATATTTTCTTTAAAATGAATTTCATTTTTTTGATATTTTCATAACACAAAACATCGAGTTTAGATTGAATTACATAAAACATTGATTTTATCATGAATTACATGAAATATATAATTTATCTTGAATTACACCCAACACTCAGTTTATCTTACGTTACCTACAACATTGAGTTTTAATAAAACACAATATACTATTAAAATATTATTATTTAATATGATAGTTATCATATAATAGTTGAAATGGATTGTATAAATAGGGTCAACTAAATTATGAAAATATATTTTAAAAAATTTATATAAAATGAATTATTTTATGACCAATTAATTAGAAATAAAAATAAACACAATTTAAAAATAATAGAAATATTTTTTTCAAAAACTATTTTTATATGCACAAAACTGTTTTACCTCGTTAAATTATACAGATCACCTTTTGTGATTTATTTTAATAAAATTTTTATATTATATATTCAATCAAATTTTAAACACTCATATTATGTGTTTTTAAAATAAGAGATAAGAATAAATCCAATTTTACGCTTAAAACTTTATTTTTTAAAAAGTAGTTTTGTCTCCCTTCGCGCGCTTATTTTAAAATTATTTTTTATGGTTTGATAAAATTTATACTAAAAAATAATATTAATTTTTTAAATCATAATTATAAAATTTCCTTGAATTTTATTTTTTATATTTTTTTGAAAAGGTATATTTTTCGATGATTAGTGAAAAATATTACTTTTTATTAAAAAATCATTTCTTTTAAAGAATTAAAAAAACCTAAAAAACTATTTTAATATGATTTTAAAAGTAGTATTAGTTAAATTATATATAAATTATTCTTATTTATGTAATTTAAATTAATTTTATGTATAATTTTTATGTAAAAAATGTTTTATCTTTTTAATCTTTTCGTATTAGAAAATAGAATTTTCTTCATGTTTGTGGGGTTAATTTAAAATTAAAATTTTGAAACTTCTATGAACATTTTTTGGAAAAATAGGTTAAAATTTAGAATCGGAATAATATCTATTATCAAATAATTTCTCCTTAATTTTTTAGCATGATTAATAGTAAAATCAATAAAAATTCATTGTCACTGTTAAGGTGAAAATTTATTGAGAGGGGGTTAAACTAAAAAGATAATGGGTAAATTGAACTAGAAACTTTTATAACACCCATTTCATTGATAAATTTTGACCTTATAACCTATAATATTATATAATATCTATTTAGGATCATTTTTTAATGTTAAAAACAAGGTTACATTATTTTATTTTCAAAAATTATAAATGTACCACTCACTCCACTTAAAAAAGGCCACCACATCTCCTATTCTATTCACACTTAAAACCCCATTGGATCATTCAATAACTACCAAAATAAATTCCTTAATTAAATCCTATCATTCTAGAATAAATATTTTTTTATAAATATAACCTAATAATCCTTTTGGTACAAATAAAAATAAGTTGTCTGGAGAAGAGGTAATATCCCTAATCGTGCATTTTATTTTATATATTCCTCCTCCTCCTAAAATTATTATTAAAACATGATTATATAATAAACATAGTATCTTAAATTTATTTATATCTTATTATTTTAATTGAATAAATTATACCATTCTCCTCTTCCATCAAATGGAATATGAAATCATCATTTGTGTGTAAGATGAGCTAGAACCTCACATACTGATGTTATTCATTTTCCCTAACCCCCTCTCATGAATGGATATGATGATGGATTTAATGTTTATATATTATATTTATGATATTATTTTAACTCTTTAATTAAAATACCATTTCTACCTTGTTACCTACAAACACCTTAGAAAATAATGTCACTCATGTGTACGAAGGACTACCACCTCGTGATCTGATGTGATGTATTTTTCATTTCTATTTTTCTTGGATGATAACAAGTATAAATTAAAAAAATATATAAAATTTTGGTGAAATTTTTATACTTATGTAATTATTATATCACATATACCTCCAAACTTTCCATTCATATAGAATATGATAATGTCTCTCAAGTGTAAGGTGAACTACAACCTCATGAAGCGATGTGATTTATTCACACTTTACCTGGAAGGTAATAAGGATGATTTAAATGAACATATATGGTTTAAATAAGATAAAAATTATTTTTTAATGGTAATATATTATTTAATTTTCTTCTTTTAAACCATCTATAAAAGTGAAATGTGTTTCATTCATACGTGTGTCATACCATCTCCATGAAAGGTGTATTTTATTATATATCTCTAACTTTTATGGTTTACTCTAAATTGATATATACTGAATATATATTATATTAATATCGTGGATAACATTATAGATATTATTGAAACATTGTCAATTTAATAGTATAAAAAATAAGAAATCAAAACATACACGAAAAATAAATCAATTATTACCAGAAACATGACTTTAACATGGAATTGTTAATAAATAGGTAAAAAAGTTCATAATTGAATAATTTACGGTATTATATATTATTATAAACTTAAATATGATAATATTAATTGTTTATATTATAATATTCATGTGATTTTATTTTCATAAAAACTTTTACTAGTGCATTTTATAGTTTGATCTTGTTTTCTTAACATGTCTGAAATTTATTATTAAAATGACCTATTAAATGGTACAATTTGAACACATCCTAAAACACCCAATTGTATTGATTTTATTTTCAGATTTTATTTTTAGGTATTCTATGATTTTAGTAACATTCTATCATTATGGGATATTGAATATTCAATTTGGATGATGACCAGGACATTTTGGGCGAAGTGAAATGGACAGAATCCCACTAAAATGTTTCTCGTTCGGATCATGGTCTACTAATCCATGTTACCAGGTTGAAAGAGCCACTAGTCCCTTATTTTTGGAAGTTTTGATATGATTTTTTTTGTGTAATTTTGACTGACATTAGTGTATTTTAAAAATAAAAATGGTTCATAAAAAAGGGGTTTTCTAGTTAGAATGTGGTTTTCAAGTGGAAAAGTGGTTTAGAAATAGAAATTGTTTTATTTTAATGGAATGGGTGGTTTAAAAGGAAAAAATGGGAGGTATTTTGGAATTTCTTTGGAATCTTGGTGATAATTTTTAGAATTTTAATTGTAAAATGGTTGGGAATTGAAAATGTATTGCTTTAATGATAAGTTAAATTTTCAAATTGGTTGAGAATATGTACTTTACATTGGATGATCCGTTTTGAAAATGAGATGTTTTTTCAATTGACCATTGGTATTATTATGGGGGATCACATATATTTTGGTACACATGTGGCACAAGGATAATTGGTTGTATGTGTGGATGGGTGAATGAGCTAACACAAGGTTACATGTATAGGTGAGACATCATAGAATATCAATGGTGGATGTCTAATTTGTTTTGATTTCTAAAAAATGGTTTTCAAATAGGGTAATTTAAATGTTTTCAAAATTGAGTGAGTAATTTTTTAGTGTTATCTTTTCATGTTTGGTATCCTTTTTTGGGGGCTCTTGGTTTTGAGATACTGAATTTTTTTTAGAATGGTGGTTTGAGTTTGAGTTTTAACATGTGATTGAATTGTGTAATTTAATTTATGATGAGTTTTGATTCGGATTTTTTCCCTTTTTATTTTATTTTGCTACCTAAAAAAGTCTCTGAGTGTTCTATTGAGTCTCTTCTAGTTGTTGGGTCTACCCAGACTCTTATTAGAGTGGTAGAATTTAATTGTTTTCTATTTTGGTCTGTTTTCTGTGGTGATTGTGATCTATTGAAGGTAGCAGACTGGTTTGGTGATATTGTTAGTGTTTTTAGGTTATTATAAATTCCCAAATCTATGAGGTATTGTGCTAGATTGAGTTTATTTGAGGGTTCAACTTTGGATTGGTGGAGGGGATAATATCAATGTCATTTCATAATGGTATGTCTTGGAAGGTGTTTAAGACCACTCTCGTCTGATGGTTTATACCTGAGGAAGTGATGGTGAGGAAAGTGGTAGAGCTCGTGAGTTTCCAACAAGACTAACTAATATTAAAAGGCTTGTATTGGGAATTTCAAAGTGTTTATTCACTTTTTTCCAGAGGTAGCATCGTGGAATCAGTTAAATTTTATCTTGTGTGGGGTCTTCATCCAGGGTTCAAGGACCAATTCTTTTTAGTGTTCAATAAGGTTCCACATTCGGTGAGGAGAGATAAATAGAGGAACCTATATCAGATAATTATTCTTATCAATAACATCTTATACTAGTTGGGCCACTCTCTTGTTTTCATCTGGTGTGTCGGGATTGGGTACATTAAGTCACCTTGTTGTCATCCTCCGAAGGCTTTCCATTGGTGTGGTCTTTTGGGGCACTTGGAGGTGTTCTTCTAGCGGCATCGTCAGGAGTCCTGATCGGAGGATGTAATCTCTTGAATGTTTGGTAGCAGATTCATTAAGACATCAGATCTCCAGCCATAGGTCTTGGAGTGAATCTTTTCATATATTCATAAATCATTGGGTGTGGGGCACCATGGTCTAACTTTTGTCTCTGGTGCTGAAAAAGGGACAGTTTAAATTTTTTTTTGTAGATCCCTCATCATTAAAGGTTCTATTACGCTATAATAGGTGTACATGTATCATTTCCTCATTGTGTTCTTTGTTCTTTAAAATAGTATACTTTGGTTGAAAGAAGGTGTGGTGATCATATTTTCTTGTAATTCTAGTAGTTTTTCATTCTCAAATGTAACCCTTTGAAGGTTTTCACTTTGTGGATGGGAGCCTCAAGATAATTATCTCTCTTGTTTGGTCAGCTACTTTTGTGAACCAATTTTTTATTACGGGCTTGTTTTGTAGATGGTCGTCTCTTGGGGAAATGATGAGTCATGGTTTAGTTCACTATTTGGTGGAATTATTTTGTGGTTTTTCTCATGTGTCAACAGTTTCTGATTTGGGTTGGGAGTTCTCATGTCGGTCTATGATGTTTGGCTTAAGCTAGCCAGTTCTTAGATGGTGGAGAGACCCACCATGAATCTTTTCATTCCTTCTTAGAGAGTTGTTTTGTGTGGGATTTTTTGTCTGTGTTGTTAGTTTCCTCTTTGGATCAAGTTAGTAGTTCTGTAGTTAGCATGTGCTGAGATTCACAATGTTGGTTGTGCTAGTTGGGTTGTTATGTTGGTGATAACCCTCCTTGTTTTCTAATGGCTCTTCTCACTATAGTTTCTCTTAGATCTGGTCAAGTGTGACTAGTGGAGTGAAAATTCACACCAACTTCGTGATTTCATTGGCCTCATTCAGTTTCAAACTCAAGTTTGATTCCTCCATTGTCTTGGTGACATTCTGGGGGAAGAATGTTTTTATGGTGGGGAGAATTGTTAAACCCCAACCCAGTATCTTGTGGTCAAGGCTATTTTTATTTATATTTGAGTCACTTGGTTTCTTAAAGTTTAAAAATTTATTAAATTAAAGTAAAAAAAAAAAACAAAGTAAATGGAAAAAAAATTGATAATAATAATCTTATTATTAGGGTTAATAATATTGTTATTATTAATTTTATTATTATTATTAAGCTATTGTGAATATTATTATTATTATTATTGGAGTTTATTATAATTCTTATCAATTTTATTATTATTCTTTATTTATGTTTTATTTATTTTATTTTATTTGTTTTATTTTTATTTTATTTTTTATTTATTTCTTATTTTCCCTATTTTCCCTCTTCCTCCCATTTACCCCTTATGTGAAACCTCCCTCTCCCTACATCCCCCCCTATCCTCCCTTCTCATAGTGATCCGCTTTCCCTCCCCTTCGGTGGCTCCTCATGCAGCCAGCCACATCCCCTCTGGTAGCTCCTCATGCAGCTAGCCTCCTCCCCCTTCCCTTCCCTACTTGTGTGACCCATATCCCTCCACCATTCCTCTATACTTTACACCACCTCCTTTGACGAACTCCCTCTCCTAAAATGTTTTCCTCCTGATTTATTTGGGATTTTTTTGTTTTGTCAAAGTAATCCCCTCTCTCCATTTATTTAGTGTTTTCCTTCCCAGTCACCCTATAGATATTTTTCTAAACCCTAATGTGTTTGAGGTTTTCTTTTGATTGATTCTTATTAGTTAGGGTTCATTGGGTTCCATTTAGGTCAGTTCTAGACACTGTCTTCAAAGTCAGTGGGTTCACTGTTGTTTTCATGAAAGGATTCTTCAATTTCTTCTTTGGGTTTAATTTTAATTTAGGGGTTTTACGATTTTTAAGTTGTCGGCATTTTATTTTGGGTGACAAAGATGTTTTTTCCATAGATTAAATTGTGTCTGATTTTTATATGGAATGATTGTGTGAAACAGGGAGTGTTTTGGATATAAGTCCTTTTGGTTACACTTGGTTGTGTTTTATGACTTGTGTTCTTGGTTTATTAGATCATGGAAGGGATGAAGATCATATTTTTGTATGGTGTTAGTGTGAATTTGATTATAAAAAAGGGAATTCAGGTGTATTTTTTATGTAAAGACATGTGGTTCTTCTTTTGTCTATTTTTATATATTGTAAAATGTTTTATTGAATGATATTAGTGGTGAAAATCATGTTTTAATGCGTCCATGCTGAGTGGTTGGTTCTAAGGAGAAATTTTAAATGAAACTGTGTGTATTTTTACTGCTAACATTTGTTGCATCATTTTTTAATGCTTTATAAACTACTCAAATGATTTATTAAATTATTTGTGTGGTGCGAAAACCATTTTTGGTAGCAATTATGAAGTGTTTAATTGTAAAGTTTTATTTTGAAATGAAATTGATCATTTTCCATGTGTGTTTCATGCTGCATCATTTGGGGTTATTTTATAGCTCATGAAATTGATTTATTAAAGGTCATTGGGGCTACGAAATCTAATAGTGTGTGGTATTATTGGGTGTTTGGCATTAAAAGGAGATTTTTGAATGGTTTTTTGGTGCAAACCCTTGATGTGTTATTTTGAAATGTTTTATAGAGTTTTAAGTGTTTAATTGTTTTATTAAATTATATGTGTAGTGTGTGGTCCCTACTTTATGGTTTGGAGTCGCCAGGTCTAAGGAGACTCACCTTCATGTGCATAGGTAAGTATATATATATGGGTTCCCTCGTTACATGTATAGTAATCCATGGAATTGAATATACATGTATGGGTTAAGTGTGCCCATGTATATATATATATATATATATATGAAAATGAATATATAGGTGAGTGGTAACTAGTATATGCATATAAGAATACATGTAAGGATCCCCTTCCACACATTCATGGCCATGTGGGTGTGTTCATAGGGGTTATGTGTCCTTATATGTATGTGAAAGTGCATATGCCTAGTGGGGAGCAGCTTTTTCTAGATAGAAAGCTCCAAGAGCCAAAGTGGACGGCTTAATTCCACTCAAAGGTAGGTCCCATATTCCTATGCCTTTAATTTTAATTCAATAATTCCTTGCTTGTTCTAAAAATATTTTTTATATTTATATTGTATACACATGCTAGGAAATCTGATTGCAGTTGCTAGAATTTATTATGCCTTTGTCTTGGTAATTGAAATGTATTTCTAATGCCCATTTTTCATAAGTGAATTTTCTTAAAAAGTGATTTACTAAGTGGTTTTGAATTGGTAATGAATATTTTCAATGGCATTTGTCTTTTTAGCGATTTAGTTTTAAAAAAGTGTTCTTTTATGTAATTAAACCCATTTGGAACCTTAAGAATGGTTTATGAAAAAGAAAAACCTCTCTTGAGGCATCACCCCTTATTTTAAAAAATGATGTGTGGGTTGAATGTGTGAATTGTGATATGTGCCTAGTAAAGAGGCTTGTGAATTTTTTTGTGATGGAAAAAAGGGAATGCACTCAAGGAGGGACATTGGTTGTGAGAGTTTGGATGTGTTTTTATGTAAAGAAAGTGACAAGTAAATATATGTTTTCTTGACAAAAACTCACCACCACTTGAAATTTAGCATAATGGGAAACTTAGGTATTTAGGTGGGCGGACTAGGACTAGTACTCTAGATGATATGTAAGTGGTTCGTCCCAGTTTTTTCTAGTAGGATTGATGCTACAACACTAAATAATCATTTTTGATTTTTTTAGGTCACTAGGTTATGAGTGTGTTCCCTACTAGTGGCTCATGCACGGGAATGTAGATCGTTTTGGTTCATATGCCATGTTTCACTGAGGCATGAGGATCCTAGGTCCCCAACTAACACTATCTGCTTAGGGATTTCCCATGGTGCTTGTGATGTGATTTCTATTTCAGTTGTCTTGTATTGAATGTCTTATTTGTGAAAACCATATTTTAATCTAAACTGGTTTCCTTTTATTTTGAAATGTTAATGCATGCTTGGAACCTATTTTGAAAATGTAGTAGGATAGAAATTATTTACTTGAAAATGAAAACTTGTTACTTGAATTTGAAATGAATAAAAAAAATATTTTGTTATGTCCTGTTTTCAAACTAGCATGTTTTATATTTCTTATAAAAGGAAAGGGAATAGGGCGTTATTGTATCATAGCATTCCTACTGAGCATCTTAGCGCTCGCGCCTACTTTTATTTTCAGTTTTAGGTTCTAGTCTTGGATCTCTCTTGGAGAGAGTGTGGTTCTATGTTTGGTGGTGACACATGGGGTCACTTTGAGGTATGTCTAGTTGGTTATATTTATTTTATTTTCCATTGTTAGTGTTTAACTATATTTTACTATTTATTTTTTTATCTTTATTATTATTTTCTAGGATAAACCATTCTCAGTTTCTTATTTTGATACCCAACACTAGTTTCCATCCCTTGGGGATCGGGAACGCCCTTCGGGCCTTATCACGGGCTGACTCGGGTGACTGGTTCAGGGTTAACCTGGGTTGGTTCATAATAAAATGGTATCAAAGGATTTCTTGTTATTTGGGGTTTTAGGTAGCTTGGAGATTAGGTGTGTCGGGACTCGAGAGGTAGGTGTGGGAAGGATGTCATAACCCCTTGCCCGTCCTGAGCCTCAAGTTTCCAAGGGTAGTTCGAGATTTATATTTTTCTTTTGCTTGGTCTATGTGAATAAAGGATGACAAAGGAAGTGATCTGCTGTTACGTGATGAGATTTCATAGGGTAGAGACACATGTACAGCCCGAGTCCACAGTTCAAGATACTTCCTGTGGTGGATGCTCGCTCGGAGCATGGTCTGCTAATCTATGCAACTAGGTTGGCATAGCCCCTAGTCCCTTATTTTTTGATGTTTTGATGTGAGTTATGTTTGGGATGAGTTTTGACTGACCTGAGATTATTTCAAAAAAAGAAAATGGTTCATAGAAAAAGGGGTTTTCAAGTTGTAATGTGGTTTTGAAGTGGAAAAAGGTTTTTAAATGGAAATTGTTTTCTTTTAATATAATGTATGGCTTAAAAAGGGAAAATGGGAGGTGTTTTGGAAGTTGTTTTGGGATCTTGGTGACACTTTTTGGAATGTGAATTGAAAAATGGTTAGGAATTGGAAATGTATTTCTGTAATGATATGTGACATTTTCAATTTTTTTGAGAATATGTGCTTTATGTTGATTAATCCGTTTTGAAAATGAGATGTGTTTTCAATTGACCATTGTTATTCTTATAAAGGATCACATATATAGAGGTACTTATATGTTACAAGGATAATTTGTGGTATGTTTGGATGGGTTCATGAGCTTTCACAAGGGTATATGTATATTTGAGACATCATAGAATACCAATGGTGGATATCTAAGTTGTTTTGTTTGATGAAAAATGATTTTAAAAAAGGGTAATTTAGATGTTTTGAAAATTGAGTGACCAATTTTTATTGTTCTCTTTTCATGTTTGGTATCCTTTTTAGGGGGAAATTGTTTTTGACATACTGAATTGTGGTCAGAACGGTGGTTTGAGTTTGAGTTTTAGTTTGTGATTGAAGTGTGGAATTTTTCTTTTGATGAGTTTTGATTCAGTTTTGTGCCTGTTGTTTTTTATTATGCTGTCAAGAAAAGTCCCAGAGGGTTCTAGTGAGTCTCTTGTAGTTTTTTTTCTACCTGGACTCTTAGAGGAGTGGTGGAATTGAATTCTTTTCAATTTTTGTCCATCTCCCATGGTGTTTGTGATCTATTGAAGGTAGCATATTAGCTTGGTGAGATCGTTGGTGTTTTTAGGTTATTTGGAATTCCCAAATCTATGAGGTCACATGATGCTTCAAGTTCATTTGAAGGTACAACTTTGGATTTTTGGATGAGATAATTCTAGCATCATTGCATGATGGGATGTGTTGGAAGATGTTTAATACCAATATCATATTATGGTTTATACCTGAGGAAGTGAAGGTGAGAAAATTTGAAGAGCTTGTGAGTGTCCAACAAGACCAACAAATAGTAAAGTCTTATGTTGGTCATTTCAAGCAGTTGATTCCATTTTCTATAGAGGTAGCGTCGTGGAATCAGTTAAATTTTCTCTTGTGTGGGGTATTCATCTAGGGTTCAAGGACATATTCTTTTTTGTGTTTGGGAAGGTTCCTCATCAAATGAGGAGAGAGAACCAAATGAACCTGTCTCAGAAAATCCTCCTTGTAAATTCCACCTTCTATTAGTCGGTACACTCTCTTGTTTACTTTTGGTGTGTCTGTTTTGGGTACTTTAGGTCACCTTGTCATCATCCTCCAAAGTCTTGCCATTGGTGTGACCATTTGGGACACTTGTATAGGTTTCTCCAGTAACATCGTCAGAAGGAGTCTCAACCAGAGGATGTTAGCTCCTGACTGTGGGGTAGCAGATGCATAAAAACATCAGAGCTCTAGGCATAGGTCTACAATTTATGCTTTCTACATAGTCATGAATCATTGGGTGTGGGGAACCTTGGTCTAAATTTTGTCTCCAATGCTGAAATAGGGACGATTTAAATTTCTCTATTGTAGGTCCTTCATAATTGAACGTTCTTTTGCTATAAGAGGTATAGAGGTCTCATTTCCTCTTTGTGGTATTTTTTCTTTGAATACCCCACTTGGGTTGTAAGAATCCATCTTTATCTCATTTTATTGTAATTACAGTAGTTGTGCATCCTCAAATGTGACCCTTTTAAGGTTGTTTATTTGTGGATGGGAACCTCAAGATGATTATCTCTCCTGTGTGGTTATCTCCTTTTTTGAACCATTTTTGTTTTGGTACATGCTCATTTTGGAGATGCTCGTATCTTGTGGAAATGATGATTCTTGGTTCAGTTTTCTATTTGGTGGGATTATTTTGTGATTTTTTTCATGTGTCAGTGGTTTCGGATTTGAGTTGGAAGTTCCTATGTCGGTCTGTGCTGGTTGGCTTATGCTTGTAAGTTCTTAGATGGTGTGTAGACCCACCATGAATCTTGTCATTCCTTCTTTGAGAGTTATTTTTTGTGGGAGTTTTCTTCTATTTTGATGGTTTCCACTTTGGATCAAGTTAGCAGTTCTAGAGTTAACCCATGCTGAGAGTATCAATGTTGCTTGTGAAATTCAGGTTCTTATGGTGGGGAGAACCCTTCTTATTTACCAATGGCTCTTCTCATTGTATTTTCCCTTAGAGCTGGTTGTGTGTGACTGGTGGAGTGAAAATTCACACCACGTTCATAATTTAGTTGGCCTCGTTTAGTTCCAAACTCAATTTTGATTCCTCGTTTGGCTGGGTGACTTTCTGGGGGTGAAAGTTGTCGTGGTGGGGAGAATTGTCACACTCCAACCCGGTACCTTATGGTCGCAGTTTATTTATTTATTTTTGAGTCTCTTGGTTTCTTAAAGTTTATAAATTTATTATACTAAAATCAAAATTAAATAAAATAAAATAAATGGAAAAAATTTATAATAATATTATTATTATTATTGTTATTAATATTATTATTACTATGTTTATTATTATTATTATTATTAATCTATTGTGAATATTATTATTATTATTATTGGGGTTTATTATAATTCTTATTAAGTTTATTACTATTATTTATTAATGTTTTATTTATTTTATTTTCTATTTTCTATTTTATCTATTTATTTATTTTTTCTTCCCCTATTTTCCTTCTTCCTCCCCCTTAACCCTAACATTGTGCCTCCCTCTCCCCGCATTGCCCCCCCCCCCATTACTCCCTACTCAAGGTGACCCTCTTCGCCTCCCATTCGGTGGATCCTCATGCGGTCGGCCTCCTCCCCTCTGGAAGCTCCTCGCATGGTTGTCCTCCTCCCCCCTTTCCTTCCTTTCTCGCACGACCCATCTACCTCAGCCACTCCTCCATGTCGTATTCCACCCCCACTGACGAACTCCCTCTCCACCAGTGTTTTCCACCTAATTTCATAGGGATTCTGGGTTGGATTATCAAGTTAATCCCCTCTCTCCATTGATTTAGTGTTTTCCCCTTCCCCATTGTCCTACAGATGTTTTTCTGAACGATAATTTGTTTTGGGTTTTTCCTTTGATCAATTATTTTTAGTTAGGGTTCATTGGGTTCCATTGAGGTGGATTCTAGCCACTTCCATCATAGGCAGTGGGTTCGCCATGGTTTTTGGGTAAGTATTCTTCAATTTATTTATAGTGTTTTTATTTTAATTTAGGGTTTTTATGATTTTTGAGTTATCGTCATGTTATTTTGGGAACAAAATATATTTTTGGAACAGATTAACTTGTGTCTGTTTTTTATAAGGAATGCTGATGGGAAACTGGGTATGTTTTGGATATCAGTCCTTTTGGTAATGGTTGTTTGTGTTTTATAACTTGTTTTCTTGGTTAATTAGATCATAAAAATGATACAAATTATATTTTAGTATGGTTTTAGTATGAGTTTGATTCTAAAATGGAATTTGGGTGTGTTTTTTATGTAATTCCATGTGGTGCTTCTTTGTTCTATTTTTATAAATTGTCAAATGTTTTATTGAACGATGTTAGTGGTGAAAATCATGTTTTAAATCGTCCATGTTATGTGGTTGGTTCTAAAGTGGAATTTTAAAAGAAAATGGGTGTAATTTAGTGCAAACATTTTTTTGCGTAATTTGTTAACGCTTTACAAACTACTCAAATGATTTATTAAATTATTTTTGTGGAGAGAAAACCATTTTTGGTAGTATTGATGAAGGGTTTAATTTTAAAGTTGTATTTTGAAATGAAATTGAGTGTTTTCCATGTTTTTTTCATGCTACATCATTTGGGGTTACTTTATGTCTCATGAAATTGATTTATTATAGGTCGTTAGGGCAGCGAAATCTGGTTGAGTGTGGTATTGTTGGGATTTTGGCCTTAAAAGTAGATTTTTTTAATGGTTTTTTGGGTGAAAACCCTTGATGTGTTATTTTGAAATGTTTTATAGATAGTTTAAGTGATTAATTTCTTTAATAAATTATATGTGTAGTACATGGTCCCTGGTTTGTGGTTTGAAGTTTTTGGGTCTAGGGTGACTCAACTGCGTGTGAATAGGTAAGTATATATATATATATATATATGGGTTCCCCCAAAACATGTATTGTCATCCATGGCAGTGAATATACTTTTATGGGGTTAGGTTTTACGATGTATATATATGAAAATGCATACGTATGTGATTACTGATTAGTATATACATATAAGAATATATTTAAGGATCCCCTTGCACATGTTCATGGCCATGTAGGTGTGTGAATAGGGGCAATGTGTCCTTATATGTATATGAAAGTGCATATGCCTAGTGGGGGAGCATTAAACTATAGTTAGAAATCACTAAGAGCCAAAGTTGATGGATTGATTCCACTCTGAGGTATATCCCCTATGCCTATGACTTTAATTTGAATTCCATAATTACTTTATTGTTTTAAAAATATGTTTTTATATTTATTATATATACACATGCTAGGAAATATGGTTGTGGTTATTAGAAATGATTATGCCTTTGTTTTAGAAATCTAAATGTATTTCTAACACTCATTTATCTTAAGTTACTTTTCCTAAAAATTGATTTCCTAAGTGGTTTTAAATAGGTAATGCATATTTCCAAAGTTGTTTGGCCTTTTGGACTATTAGTTATAAAAGTTGTTCCTTGTATGTAATTAAGTCCATTTGGAACCTTAATAATGGTTTATGAAAAATAAAAAAACTCTCTTGAGGCATTCGCCCTTGTTTTAGAAAATGATGTGTGTCTTGAATGTGTTATTTGTGATATGTTCCTAGTAAAGTGGCTTGTGAATTTTTGTGTGCTGGAAAAAGGGGGAATGCACTCAAGGAGGGAGATTAGTGGTGAGAGGTTGGATGTGTTTTAAGTAAAGAAAATGATTTGTACATATATGTTTGATTGATAAAAACTCACCACCACTTGAAATGTAATGCAATGGGAAACATGTGTATCTAGGTGGGCGGACTAGGACTAGTACGTTAGATGATACGTAAGTTATAAGGCCCCAGCCTTAAACCTTACTTAATCTTGAGTTATTACAAGATTTCACATTGAGGATCTTTTTGGGTTTAGAGTTTTAGAGAATTAGATCATAAAACTTGCATTACATTCCACATATAAACAAAGTGGTTACATAAAGATAGTATTCTTCATTCCCATCAATGGAAACACATTTAAAATAAAACATGGATTATTTCTTGACACATCCTTGACTCTATCATCTTATCATGTACCTTTCCCTTGACCTGTGAAAAACATTTCAAAAACTTGGGATGAGCATAAAAACTCAGTATGGGTTATAAAAAAACATCGAAAGGAACATGAGTTCATATATACATAAGAATGAAATCATACTTTACCCATAAAACATAGGCACTTTAACATACCTCATAAAATCATGAATAAATCATAGAAATCATAAGACATAAAGGTAACTTGAGGCATTCATAACATTCTTACGTAGGGAGTAACCCTCTTGGTTACGTTTGGAATACCCATCACAGTATATTCCCTAAAATCTCTTCGGAGAAACCTTAACGTTTCACTCCTTCGCGTTACCCAATGCATTGGAGAGCTATAACGGGCTCACCCGCCCTTAGTTTATCACGGAACCACCCGTCTTCATAATAATTCCCAAGAACCATAACATAATCATATCACATAAAACATGCATAAAGAAAATATAACATTTCCACATTTCAATCACAAGATATCAATACAACACAAACACATTGTGAAAACCATTTTCAATACCAAAATAAAACATGGTATTTATTTTTCTTTTTTAAAAAAAAGAAGGTATGGCTTGTAGAGGAAGCCGAAACTCAAATAACGGTTACGACGGCGGAGAAGTCGTTGTCGCCGTATACATACGACAAAAACATTCCCTTTTGTCGTTTAATAAACGCTTCGTATAAAAAAAATATTCCTTTTGAATAAACGTAAAAGTCAAAGGGGTTCATACACCGTATAAAAGAAAGTTGTGTATAAAATAAAATATGCCTCAATGAAAGGAGATTGAGACAAAGTCCCATACCTCGTATCCGACTTGACCTGACCGTTCTTTAAACTCCTGAATAATAAACTTGAGTTAATCTCTACTTGCTTATGAATCTTTTTCAATTTCATTATTCCTTTTATACCATGTTATGAACATCATGTAATCATTTAAGTTAATAATGTTCATTTTGTCGGTATTTGGTTCTTAAGTCAAAAATATACTTCTTATACTTACATGTTGTTAATTTGGTCAAAGGTTCATTATATCCAGAATGGTATTCATGATGTAGATATCATATATTTCATATATATCCAGTACATACATTCATTTATAATATTACATCACATTTAGAGGTAAGAAATGAAATGCACCGTTCATGGAGACGGTAAGCCGTACGTACGCATGAACACTACTTCCATTTCTATTTCATATTTTCTGGAATGGAATCATAATGATATAAGAGTATATTATAATTCCAGTATAATAACATATATAATATCATTAACTTTATCCTTTACACATCCCACATATGGTTTTAACGAATCAAATCACTTTTAGGGGGCGGTAGTCCGCACTTCCTAAAATGAAGATATCGTGTTTTACCCATAATGGAAACCATAAAGGTATGCCCAAAATGAAAAGAAACAGAAGCTTAAGGAAAACATAAACATATTATATATCATATATAAAAATAGTGACATCATAATGTCCACCTTTGAAGGTGTTAAATGAGTGTTGAACAATCATCGTTTCGGGAGGCAGAATTTCACCATCCACGGAAACCTTATGTTCTTTAACCATTTGATGTAGTTGTGTGAGAGTGTAGCTCAAATAAATCTTATAACAACATCCTAGTATATTGAATATACTGGTGTTGTTATAAAAGAAGTAAAAAAAAGAGTTTAGGGGGTTGGAGAAGCAAAATAAAACAAATGAACATGAGAGAATGAATTACCTTTAAAAGTGTAACTCCTTTTGAGTTGAGCCTAAAGGCCTCCTTTGAAAGGATTCTGCCAAAAGGGAATCCTCTAGGATGAGTAGAGGGATGTGGAGAGAGCAAATGGTCAGGGTTTGGCCGAGCCAAAGGCTTGAAGAGTGTGTGAAATGAGGTAGAGGTGGGGGCCTTTTATAAGGGGAGAGGAGGGGCACTTTTGGAAAGTAAAGAAACATTACTTTATTTGAAAATGTGTTTCGGTTTTAAAAGGTCCCACCTTGATAGAATTCGTGGATAAGGTGATAAGGGTTCGAAATCCACTCATCCAATTGGTTTTGGCCATGTGTAGTTCATAGATTTTATATTATCTTTCCATTTTATTTAAATCGTCAAATAATGATGTCATCGCTGCATCATTATTATGTCATAAATAATTTAATTTATTTAATGTCTAAAAATTATAAAACAAAATACTATGATGTAGGAAATCTTTTTATCTTTCCAATGACTATTTATAATCAAAATTTTGACTTGTATAACCCAACTTAAAAATTGTTTTCGCAAAACATATTATGTTTGTGTCATTTTCACTTTAACATTAAATAAAAAGTAATTTATGTCATTTTCCATCAAAAGTGGATCCATGGGGTCCCCAAGTTGACCCATGGCTTGTCTTGGTCGGCCATGACACAACCAATAAGGTTGGGACATGTTTCTAGGTCATTTCATATTATTAAAGCATTATTTATACCTTAAACTACCCTAATTACCACTAATCGCGATTAAGAACTTAATAAGTTACTATTCACCAAAAAATTATTATAATCTCATTGAACCACATTTTACTTCTTAATGACAACCATGTATGTCGGATTTTCAAAATTCAATACACATTAGTGGTAAACTGTCATTTAACTGAAAAATCAGTTTGCTTGATTACCACTTAGTGGTTTCACTATTCATCAAAAATTGAAGTTTTTCAGAAAATTACCAAAAATTCACCCTAAGCTATATTTGATATTCCGAATTCAAAAATGAAGTCTATTTTACAAAATTCAAATCATATAAGTCACATTAATTAATTTAATAATTAATTCCCGCTGCCAGAGCAAATAGCGTGTTTTTACAAAACAATAAGTATCAAAAGATTAACACCAGTTTAAGTCTAATTTCAAAGTGAAATTGATTCCAATGACCACCATTGGATAAAATGGTAAAAATATATTCTAATTTCATTTCAAAACCAATTCAAAACATAATCTAATCATATAAATAAATTAGATTAAAAATCAGTTTTGATGTAAAATGCAGTATTTTTCACTATTCATTAAAAAATGAACATTGTCGGAAAAATACCAAAAATTCACACAAGGTAAATTTTGATGTCCCAATCATACAAAATAAGTTTATTTTGACAAAAATATTTTATAAAATTGTCAAAAGATAGATTCAAAAATGGTTTGCCATCAAAAGGCAGTAAAACAATCTTTTAAGAATATTAGTGTATTCCATGCATAAGATTATATTTATTTTCATTTTAAGCCTCTATTACACTATCTTAATCATTAATAGACTTAGATAAAAATATCTATTATTCATTACTTACTTGGGATGTTACATAAGTGGTTCATCCTGGTTTTCTACTGAAGGATTGACACTACAACACTAGCTAAACATTTGTGATGATTGGAGACCACTAGGTTATGGGTGTGTTCCCTACTTGTGAATTTTGAATAGTAATGTAGATCATTGTGGTTTATATGCAACATTTTATTGAGGTATGAAGATCCTATGTCCCCAAATAACACTAGCTACTTAGGGATTTCTCCTGGTGCTTGTGATGTGATTTCCATTTCAGTCATCTCATACATGATGTATTCTTTTTGAAACTCATATTTTAATATAATCAAGTTTTCTTTCAATTTGAAATGTTAATGCATGCTTGGAAACTATTTTGAAATGTAGTGGGAGATAAACTCTTTACTTGAATAGGAAAACATGTTATTGAATTTGAAAAGTATGAAAAACATTATTTTATTTTGTCCTATATTCAAACTAACATGTTTTGGATTTCTTATAAAATGAAATGGAATAGGGAATTATTATATCTTGGCATACCTACTAAGCATCTCGGGGCTAATTCCTACTTTAATTTTCATTTTTAGGTTCTAGTCATGGATCTCTATTGGAGAGAGTGTGGTTCTATGTTTGGTGGTGACCCAAGGGGTCACATGGAGGTATTCCTAGATGGTTATCTTTATTTTATTTTCCACTTTTAGTGTTTACCAACTTTTTCTATTTTATTTATATTTATCTATATTTTTATTTTCTAGTTTAAATCATTCCTAACTACTTTTTTTGATGCCCGATACTAGTTTCCAGCCTGTGGGGATCGGGAATGCCCCTCGAGTCTTGTTGCGGGCCTACTCAGGTGATCAGTTCAAGGTCGGCCCTGGTTGGTTTGTGATAGAGGACCCCATTATAAACATTTAATTTAACAGTTATTTGAGATAATTCATAGTTTTAAGGGCATTTGATGAGGTCCAAGTTGAAGATGAAATTTTAGGCAAAAATCAAGGTCCCAAAATGACAACCACCCATTTTGATCATATCTCAGAAAAAATATAAAAAATGGGATAATTTTACATAATTTTAGAATTATTCATGGGATTAAATTTATTATTCTATGGAAATTTAAAATTTGGTCATATAGAATATTTTTTTGACACATATGTTGGAGTAATACAAGTTAAATCCCATTATGGGTCAATAGTGGAAAATTCAAGATTCCAAAAAAAATCACCACCCTCGTACTACCATAATATAGTAGGAATACATTCAATATTGGGGGATCAAACCAAGAAAAATTAATTTCCTATTAAATTTAGTGGTGGTGATGGTGTTAAATTATGCTTTGGTTTATTTCAATTGTAATTTAATGTCGTCGTTTTGTATTTTAATGTTTTTTTCACATTTAAGTTGTTCTAATTCAGTTTAGTTCTTAATAAAAGTTCCTGATATTCTATTAATATATTATTATTTATATAAAACAAATATTATTACCACAATGTGGAAACTTATTTTCCCCAAAACTTGAGAAATTATTCACAAAATTGTGGAGTGATTGTTATTTCATGGTTTTTACTTCTTCAATTCTACACACACAAGTTTACTCTCATCTTCCATCAAAATATTTACATCAATGGACATATAACCCTCTCATGGGTTAATATAATTAGGTTTAAAGGGGATTGATTTTATGTTATTTCTCAACCTTTAAATGTTTAATCATTTATTTTATTTAACTTCTTCATTCAATGATTTTATTTATTCCACTTCTTAATTGAATATATTACCAAAATTTTCATTTTATAATAAGATAATTTACGTTAGAGTGCTCATTAAAATGATCCTAAAAGTGTATAGGTGATTGTCATGTGTTTTATAAGGTTTTAAACCTATAATTTATGAGGTTATATTGATTTTATTTAATGAATCCTTATTGAATTAATGAAATTAAAATAATTTATAAATAAATTCATATAATGAATCCCTTTTAATATCCTAGGATCAACCCTTTTCATAAATTGAATAAACTGATTTCTTTAGATTTAATTTAAATGGTCTCAAAAAAACCAAATTTTTCAACTTCATAGAAAGATCTCCCTCTTGTAATGTATGTTTCATTAGGTTTTTTAGGTCTTTGAGGAATTTAAAACCCAAGATACACAACAAGTGACTACTCAAACCCTAAAGAATTCGGTAAATTTCCACGAGACAAAATTTTGGAACCATTTATCGGGACCTAAGTAAGTTTTCTTGACACACATTATATTATCCCCCATTCCCCTTTTCTCGCCTCAGTTTATCTTATATTTCCCCCTTCCTTTTTTCACTTTTAGTAGTGCATGTCTGCCTATACCTATGACCAATCAAACTATCAAATTAGGTTGGATAATCCTTGGGTTGGGGAATCTATCACACTTAAGGGTATCTTCACAATATTTCCTAATATTCCTAGAAATATTTATTAAAAAATTTATCTCAATCTAATGGAGTGTTTTTAATGAAACCAACTCATAAACCTAAGCGGGAACCAAAATGGAAATCCAAATGTGGCATCCCCTAACATTGGGAATGCGGTTGTCCAAACCATGAATGACTACCTCATACATCCCTATACCAATAAACCATATTGAATTATACATGATACCCAAGGAGAATCATATTGTATATTCAAAAATAATTTCCTAAACCACCATCTAACCTTCTTTGGTATGGAATCAGAAATTTTATACCTTCATGTCAAGGAGTTCAATGAAATTATTTAAACCATGTTCCCACCACATCAATTTGATACAGTTAAGATGAGTATCTTTCCTTTATCACTTAAAATCTGAGAAACAGATTAGTTAACCAATATTATACCTATATTAATCCACTCCTGGGTTTAATTCATAAATTAATTCTACAAAAAAATACTTCCCCTATCATAAAACAATTGAACTTAAAAATATTATACAAAAAAATTTTGAAAAATATGGGTATTCATTTTATGAAACATGGGAATGGTTAAAAGGCACAATCAACATGGTACCTAACCATTTATTTTCAATCCCATAAAATTTTAGAATCCTCTATAAATTTTTGGATCTAGAAAAAAAATAATTCATTGACACGATGTGTAATGAAACCTTCAAAAAAAATCCCTACATGACGCTTATGAGTATCTGGATGGTCTGGTTGAACAAAACAAAAAATGGTGGAAATCACATTACTATGAGAAGCCATCCAAATATAGTGAAATTTACATCCTAAGAGAAGAAGGAATAATAAGTAAAAAAACTTCACTAACTATCAAGGTTAAGGATATCAATCTTAGGAAGGTCCAGGAAATCTATATAATTGACCCCATTTGAACAATTTGTGAAAAACACGAACACAAGATTGAAAACTTCCCAACCGTCCCTTCCATAAATGATGTTCTTTTTGGAGGACCACCAAAGGAGTTCAATGATTTAAAGATTTAAAATATAATATAACAAAAAAAATCCAATCCAAGGTATAATGACCATCATGGATTCCATTGTAAAGATAACTAACAACCCATCCAACAACTTAGTCAGCCACAAAGACCAAGCCCCTAACCTATAAAGAATTTCCAAACCCATAATCAATTCTAACAATAATCCATCCAACAAAAAATATATCATGTACAATACCAATAACCCATCCATAAACCAATTCAATAGCCAATTCAATATCCAAAGTGTTCTTCTGAGATTAACCAACAATCACAAGCCCCTTCCCAATCGGTTCCTCTCCCAATCCTTGAACAATTGTGTAAAAAAATACCAAAAATGAACTCAGAAGTATCATACCATAAAAAATAATTGAAAAATATAAAAATTTTAAATTCACCCATCCATAATAAGGTCTTCCCATACCAAATATTAAGGGTGGAAACAAGTTACACAAAAACCTATCATGAACAACTAAAAAAGTGATTGTCTTCGAAAGTGGTAAATCCATTAAAATCCTTGAACAACCCATTAGAAAACCATTAAAATATTTAAAATTGCATGAAAATAATGAGTAACCACCCTCATATTATAAATAGTCAAATTTTAATGTTAATGAACCACAACCACACCAAATAATCAAACAGGCTACTCTCCTCCCTTAATGCAAGACAAAAAAATTAAAACCTGAACTCAATGAAACCTTGCAGGAAATATTATCCTCGGTTAATTTGATCATTTAACTTATCAATTAAATCTAAACCATTCCTTCCCACTCAAATTAACTTAATTACTTGTTCAATTTTTAAACAAATTGCACAAAAAAGTTCTTTTGGATACTAATGTGAGTATCACTATTTAAGGGATCATTCCCCCTAAGTTTAAAGACCTTGGATGTCCTTAAATCAATGATGAGTTATAAGAGATTAAATTTTTTATATCCCTTTATTATGTAAGAGCTAATTTGAACTTAATATTATATTCCATGTATTGTTTGTTAGGGCTCAAGTAACTCCCACCCACATCTGTCTCTCTTCATCATGTTAATCATAGTGTTCGAGTACCTAAGGGGATATTAAAGGATGGTTTAGTGAAAGTTGAAAATTTCATTTACCCTGATGAAATCATTTTCCTTGATAGTCAACCAATATTTGGTCCAAGGGAGAAAACTCCAATCATCATTAGTTGTACCTTCTTATCAACAATCAACTCAGTCATCCAAGTTAGTAATGGTAACATAAAAATAATATATTAAAACATTATCCACGATCTGAAAAATTATAATGAATAATCTAAAATTGGGGATGATGAATAGATCCATGAGATAAATTGAATATTTGGTGTTGATAGTTAACCAGAGGAACATAAATAAATTATTGAAGGTTGTTTAATTCTGGATGAGATTGATTTCCATTGTCCACAAGAAGTAAATTTTTCTTCTTGGATTGAATCTCTTTAGGATATATATTTTGATGATTTTATCAAATCAAAAATAAATGAAACTATTGGAAAAATAAAAAAATTGATTTAAAACCCAATCCTGACACTAATCTAGCCATTGTGGTGGTTGAAATCTCTATCCAAAATGAACCAATCCTATCAAGAAATTTTGAGAAAAAAACTGAGTTTGATGTAAAGTCCCATCCTTATTTTGAAAGTACTAACTTTATTGATCTTGAATTTAAGTTCCTTACTTCTTAACTCAAGTAAAAAATCATCGGGGACAATCAAAACTTCCCTTTTAAAATTTATCCTTATCATTAGGCCAATCAATAGAGTATTTTTATGGATTTTTAGAGAAATCATAAGAATACACTTAGATAGATTGTGTTTTATATGCTTGGTATTAACTCACTCATTTAAACCTCTAATATTTTTATGTAATTTGACTCCAAACCATTCATCCTACCTTATTGGAGATTCAATCATAATCTTATGTATGCGGTAAGGAAATAACATCAAAAAAATTTTAAAGTGGGAATCATCTAACCCTTTATTGAGAGTGATTGCATAAGCCCAGTTCAAGTTATTCCAAATAATTTGGCAATCACTATGATTGAATATAAGGATGGTGATATTCTCCCCACAACTTTTATTAGTGTACATAGAGTTTTCATTGAATATATGATGTTAAAATCATGTACCAAGAAAGACCATTTTTGTTTACTTTTTATTGATCAATTCTTAGAGTGAGTGTTGGGTCATCAGTTCTAATTCCTAGGAGATTCTTGGGGAACAATAAAATTGATGCCTCTATAGAAGATCAAGTAAAAAAACCTTGACCTATCTATTTGGAACATTTTCCTTCAATGGAATTCCTTTTGGGTTATGCAATTCCCCTGGTACCTTCTAGTAGTGTTTGATGGGGATCTTCTCCAGCATGGTGGAGAACTCTTTATAAGTCTTTATGGATGATCTCTCCAACTTTTAAGATATATTTGAGGGATTATTTATATATGTTTAATTGTTTTTGACTAGATTTTAGGATCATAATATCATCCTAAATAGGTAAAATGGTATTTAAAAGAAGAGGAAGGACTGGTTCTGGGTCATATAGTTTCTACTAGATGGATTGATGTTGATAAATACAAGGTTTGTATCATTCGTCACTTTCCCACCAGTTGCCCCGTAGACACATGGTCCCCACCCTGGGGCCCACCCACGTGCCTGAACTTGTCATCTGACTAATTACTGCCCCACATGACAACACATGTCCTTTCCAGTGTGCTTTGTCCTCACTCACACACACCCAGAGAAACTTCCCAGAAGGTCACCCATCCTGATCACAACTTCAGGCCAAGCACGCTTAACTATGGAGTTATAATCAGGTAGGCTCCCAAAAAGAAAGGTGAACCTTGTTAACATGAGTCATATCATTTAATCATTTAACCCTTTAACATTCTAGGGTGTTACAATGATGGTTTCTATATAAGGTTCATTTGAAATTTTTTCTTCATTTTATAACCACTTTGTTCTCTTCTTGTGAAATATGGTCCATTTTTATGGATAAAACTATGATCAATAATTCTCAACACTCAATTCATATATTAATTCTCTATATATCCTCACATATCTTAATTGGTAAATTCCATTTGGACTCAGGTAGGCTCCCAAAAATAAAGGTGCACCTTGTTGACATGAGTCATATCATTTAATCATTTAACCCTTTAACATTCTGGGGTGTTACAACGATGGTTTCTATATAAGGTTCATTTGAAATTTTTTCTTCATTTCCTGACCACTTTGTTCTCTTCTTGTGAAATATGGTTCATTTTTATGGAAAAAATCTATGATGAATAATTCACAACACTCAATCCATCTCTTATCTCTCTACATATCCTGACATCTCTTAATTGGGGCCCACCCATGTGCCTGAACTTTTCATCTGACTAATGATTTCCCCAAAGGCCAACACATGTCCTTTCCAGTGTTCTTTTTCCTCACTCACAAACCCAGAGAAACTTTCCAGAAGTTCACCCATCCTGATCACTACTCCAGGCCAAGCACGCTTAACTGTGGAGTTCTAATCAGGTAGGCTCCAACAATAAAAGGTACACCTTGTTGACATGAGTCATATCATTTAATCATTTAACCCTTTAAAATTATGGGGTGTTACAACAATGGTTTCTATATAAGTTTCATTTTAAATTTGTGCTTCATTTTTGGACCACTTTGTTCTTTGCTTGTGAAATATGGTCCACTTTTATGGAAAAATCTATGATGAATAATTTTCAACACTCAATTCATCTCTTATCTATCTATATATCCTGAAATATCTTAATTGGGAAATTCCATTTTAACATTTTGGGGTGTTACAACGATGGTTTCTATATAAGGTTCATTTGAAATTTTTACTTCATTTCCTGACCACTTTGTTCTCTGCTTGTGAAATATGGTCCATTTTTATGGAAAAAAACTATGATGAATAATTCTCAACACTCAATTAATCTCTTATCTCTCTATATATCCTGACATCTCTTAATTGGGAAATTCCATTTGACACAATGTGTAATGAAACCTTCAAAAAAAAGCCCTACATGATGCTTATGAGTATCTGGATGGTCTGGCAGAACAAAACCAAATATGGGGGAAATCACATTATTATGAGAATCCATCCAAATATGGTGAAATTTACATCCTAAGAGAAGAAGGAATACTAAGGAAAAAAATTCACTAACTATCAAGGTTGAGGATATCAATCTTAGTAAGGTCCAGGAAATCTATATAATTGATCCCATTTGAACAATTTGTGAAAAACACGAACATAAGATTGAAAACTTCCCAACCATCCCTTCCATAAATTATGTTCTTTTAGGAGGACCACCAGAAGAGTTCAATGATTTGAACCTTGAAAATATAATATAACAAAAAACTTTCAATCGAAGGTAAAATTACTATCATGGATTCCATTATAAATATAACCAACAACCCATCCAACAACTTAGTCGACCATAAGGACCACGCCCCTACCCTCACAGAATTTTCAAACTCATAATCAATTATAACTATAATCCATACAACAACAAAACTATCATGTAAAATACCAAAAAACCATCCATTAACCCATTCAATATCCAATTAAATATCCAAAGTGTCCCCTTGAGATTAACCAACCATCACAAGCCATTCCCAATCTATCCCTCTCCCAATCCTTGAACAATTGTGTAAAAAATACCAAAAATGAACTTAGAAGTATCATAGCATATAAAAATTTGAAAAATATAAAATTTCTACATTCACCCATCAAGAATAAGGTCTTCCCATACCAAATATTAAGGGTGGAATCAATTTACACAAAAACCTCTCATGAACAACTAAAAAAGTGATTGTCTTAAGAAGTGGTAAATCTGTTGAAAACCCTGAACAACCCATTCCAAAACCATTAAAATATTTAAAATCACATGAAAATAATGAATAAACACTCTCATATTGTAAATAATAAAATTTTAATGTGAAGGAACCACAACCACACCAAACAATCAAACAGGCTACTCTCCTCCCTCAATGTAGGACAGAAAAATCTAAACCTGAACTCAATAAAACCTTACAGGAAATATTATCCTAGGTTAAGTTGATCATTTAACATATCAATGAAATCCAAACCATTCCTTCCCACTCATATTACCTTAATTACTTGTTCACTTTTAAAAAAATAGCACAAAAAATTCTTTTGGTTACTAATGTGAGTATCTCCATTTAAGGGATCATTCCTCTTAAGTTGAAAGACCTAGGATGTCTTTAAATCAATGTTGAGTTATAAGAGAGTAAATTTTTCATATCCCATTATTATCTAATATCTAATTTGAACCTAATTTTATATTCCATGTATTGTTAGTTAGGGCTCAACTAACTCCCACCCACATCTGTCTTTATTCATCATATTAATTGTTGTGTTCGAGTACCTAAGGGGATATTAAAGGATGGTTTAGTGAAAGTTGAAAATTTCATTTACCATGATGAAATAATTTTCCTTGATAGTCAACCAATATTAGGTCCAATGGAGAAAACTCTAATCATCATTATTTGTCCCTTCTTATCGACAATAAACTCAGTCATCCAAGTTAGGAATGATAACATGAAAATAACATATTGCAACATGATCCACGATCTGAACACTTATAATGAAAACTCTTAAATTGGGGATGATGAATATATCTATGAGATAAATTGAATAGGTAGTTTTGATAATTAACTAGATGAACATAAAGTAATTATTGAATTTTGTTTAAATCTGGATGAGATTGATTTCCATTGTCCACAAGAAGTAAATTTTTCTTCTTGGATTGAATCTCTTTAGGATATATCATTTGATGATTTTATCAAATCAAAAATCAATGAAACTATTGGAAAAATAGAAAAATTGATTTAAAACCCATTCCTGACACTTATCAAGCCAATGTGGTGGTGGAAACTTCTATAAAAAATGAACCAATCCTATCAAGAAATTTTGAGAAAAAAACTGAGTTTGATGTAAAGTCCCATCCTTATTTTGAAAGTGCTAAATTTATTGATCTTGAATTTAAGTTCCTTCATTCTTTACTCAAGTAAAAAATCATAGGGGACAATCAAAACTTCCCTTTTATAATTTATCCTTCTCTTTAGGCTAATCAAGAGAGTATTTTTATGGATGTCCAGGGAAATCATAAGAATACACTTGGATAGACCATGTTTTATATGATTGGTATTTACCCACTCTTTTAAACCTATAATATTTTTCTGTAATTTGACTCCAAACCATTCTTCCAACCTTATTGGAGACTCAATCATAATCATATGTATATGGTATGGAAATAACATCAAAAAATTTAGAATGTGGGTATCTTCTAACCCTTTATTGAGAGTGATTGGGTAATCTTAGTTCAAGTTATTCCAAATAATTTGGAAATCACTATGATTGAAAATAAGGATGGTGATATTCTCCCCACAACTTTTATTAGTGTACATAGAGTTTTCATTGACTATATGATGTTAAACTCATTTACTAAGAAAGACCATTTTTTTACCTTTTATTTATCAATTCCTAGAGTGAGTGTTGGGTCATCAATTCTACTTCTTCTTAGATGATTCTTGGGGAACAATAAAATTGATGTCTCCATAGAAGATCCAGTAAAAAAGCTTGACCTATCCATTTGGAACATTTACATTAAATGGAATTCCTTTTGTGTTATGCAATTCACATGGTACCTTCTAGTTTTGTATGATGAGGATCTTCTCTAGCATAGTGGAGAACTCTTTAGAATTCTTTATGGATGACATCTCCAACTTTGCAGATACATTTGAGGGATTCCTTATATATTTTTAAATGTTTTTTAATAGATTTTAAGATAATAATATCATCCTAAACAAAGAAAATGATATTTAAAAGAAAATGAAGGACTGGTTCTGGGTCATCTAGTCTCTACTAGATGGATTGAAGTTGATAAATACAAGGTTTGTATCATCTGTTACCTTCCCACCAGTTTCCCCGCAAACACGTGATCCATACCCTAGGGCCCACCCACATGCCCGAACTTGTCATCTGACTAATGATTGCCCCACATTCCAACACATGTCATTTTCAGTGTGATTTTCCCTCACTGAGACACACCCAGAGAAACTTCTCAGAAGGTCAGCCATCCTGATCACTACTTCTGGTCAAACACGCTTAACTGTGGATTTCTAATCAGGTAGGCTCCCAAAAAAAAAGGTACACCTTGTTGACATGAGTCATATAATTTAATCATTTAACTCTTTAACATTCTAGGGTGTTACAATCACCCCCCCCCCCCCCGTTAGAGGATAACGTCCCCATTTTGGGCCCTACATCTCAACCCATGCAGTGCGCTGCACTTAAGGCTGGGCACCACATGTGATACCAAATGTAACAACTAGGCCCCTCCCACCAATTACCCCACAGACACATGGTCCCCACCCTGGGGACCACCCACGTTCCCAAATATGTCATCTGACTAATGACTGCCCCAAATTCCAACACATGTCCTTTCCAGTGTGCTTTTTCCTCACTCGCACACACCCAGAGAAATTTCCCAGAAGTTCACCCATCCTGATCACTACTCTAAGACAAACACACTTAACTGTGGAGTTCTAATCAGGAAGGCTCTAAAAAAGAAAGGTACACCTGGTTGACATGAGTCATATCATTTAATCATTTAACCCATTAACATTCTGGGGTGTTACAATCACCACCCCCCCCCCCATTTAGAGCACAACGTCCCCGTTGTGGGCCCTACATCTCAACCTAGGTAGTGTGCTACACTTAAGGCTGGGTACCACATGTGATACCAAATGTAACAACTGGGCCCCGCCCACCAGTTACCCTGCAGACACATGGTACCCTCCCTAGGGCCCACCCACGTGCCCGAACGTGTCATCTAACTAATCACTACTCCAGGCCAAACACGCTTAACTGTGGAGTTCTAATCAGGTAGGCTCTAGAAAATAAAGGTGCACCTTTTTGACATGAGTCATATCATTTAATCATTTAACCATTTAACATTCTGGGGTGTTATAATAACCCCCCTCCCCCTTTAGACCACAACATCCTTGTTGTGGGCCCTACATCTTAACCCAGGCAGTGCGCTGCACTTAAGGCTGGGTACCACCTATGATACCAAATGTAACAACTGGACCACGCCCACCAGTTACCCTGCAGACATATGGTCCCCACCCTAAGGCCCACCCATGTTCTCGAACGTGTCATCTGACTAATGACTGCCCCATAGGCCAACACATGTCCTTTCTAGTGTGCTTTGTCCTCACTCACACACACCCAAAGAAACATCCTAAAAGCTCACCCATTTAATCGTTTAACCCTTTAACATTCTGGGTTGTTATAATCACCCCCCCCCCCCATTTAAAGCACAATGTCCTCGATGTGGGCCCTAAATCTCAACCCAGGAATTGCGCTGCACTTAAGGCTGGGTACCACCTGTGATACCAAATGTAACAACTAGGCCCCGCCCACAAGTTACCCCGCAGACACATGGTCCCCACCCTAGGGCCCACCCACATGCCCGAACGTGTCATCTGACTAATCACTACTCCAGGACAAACACACTTAACTATGGAGTTCTAATCAGGTAGGCTCCGGAAAAGAAAGGTACACCTTGTTTACATGAGCCATATCATTTAATCATTTAACCCTTTAACATTATGGGGTGTTACAATAACCCCCCCCCCCCCCCTTTAGATCCAAATGTCCCCGTTGTGGGTCCTACATCTCATCACAGGCATTGTGTTGCACTTAAGGCTGGGTACCACCTGTGATACCAAATGTAACAACTGGGCCAAGCCCACCAGTTACCCCGCAGACACATGGTCCCCACCCTATGGCCCACCCATGTGCCCGAATGTGTCATCTGACTAATGACTGCCTCATAGGCCAACACATGTCCTTTTTTTGTGCTTTATCCTCACCCACACACACCCAGAGAAACTTCCTAGAATCTCACTCATCTTGGTTACTACTCCAGGAAAAGCACGTTTAACTGTGGAGTTCTAATCAGGTAGACTCTTGAAAATAAAGGTGCACCTTGTTGACATGAGTCATATCATTTAATCATTTAACCCTTTAACATTCGGTGGTGTTACAATCACCCCCCCCCCCCCTTTAGAGCACAACTTCCCTGTTGTGGGCCCTACATCTCAACCCAGGTAGTGCGCTACACTTAAGGCAGGGTACCACCTCTGATACCAAATGTAACAACTAGGCCCCTCCCACCAGTTTCCCCGCAGACACATGGTCCCCACCCTGGGGCCCACCCACATGTCCGAATGTTTCATCTGACTAATGACTACCTCACATGCCAACACATGTTATTTCCAGTGTGTTTTTCCTCACTCACACAGACCCTGAGAAACTTCCCAAAAGTTCACCCATCCTGATCACTACTCCAGGACAAGCATGTTTAATTGTGGAGTTCTAATCAGGTAGGCTCCCGAAAATAAAGGTTCACCTTGTTGACATGAGTCATATCATTTAATCACTTAACCCTTTAACATTCTGGGTTGTTACAAGGATGGTTTCTATATAATGTTCATTTGAAATTTTTGCTTTATTTCCTAACCACTTTTTTCTCTACTTGTGAAATATGGTCCATTTTTATGGAAAAAATCTATGATGAATAATTCTCAACACTCAATTCATTTTTTATCCCTCTATATATCCTGACATCTCTTAATTGGGAAATTCCATTTGAAATCATGTGGGATTAGAATGACTTTTCAAAAGGAGATTTCTTATGAAAACATTGTGATAAACCACCATGTATCATTGCTTATGTAGTTAAATCATTAAATTATGCACAATTTTACCACACCACCACTGAGAAATAGTTTTTTTTATTTTCCTTAGAAAAATTCATGTCCTGTCTCTTAATATCCCCCATAATTTTCTTTATAGGCCCTTCAGTTATGAAATACCTCTTCCAAAAACAATATACCAATGATAGATTGATTATTTGGGTGTTTATTCTTTAAGAATTTGATATAATGATTAACAAAAAAATCATGTTGAAATTTTTTTATTTTATCACCTCTTTATGATGGAATTAAAATATAACTAACTTAACCTTTCTCTATCTGGTTCATTTCCCATTGAGTACCTCTACTCTAGGAGTAATTTCCCTTGGTATGCTAACATAGAAAACCATGTGGTTATGAGTGTCATTCAAAAAAATTTCAATAACCAAGTTAAGAAGAAATTCCTTTCTAATGTCAAACACTATGTGTTTGATTATCAATACCACTTCAAGTACTATCATGATCAATTCTTTAAAAGATGTGTCCCCAAGTTTGAGAAAGATTATGTTATGAAATTATTTCATGGAGAGGCATGTGTGGGCTACTTTTGTACAAAGAAAACCCCAAAAACGGTCCACCAAAGTGGTTTCATCCATCCTGTCCCTATAAATATTCATTCACATTCTTCCAGATTTCTCATCGATGTTAAAAATTAGGATCCATAACCAAAAAGGAATCAGATTCTACTTACACCAATTATGGTCATTGAAATCTTTGATTGTTAGGGAATTGATTTCAATGGACCCTTTTAAATATGTAAGGGATATCTCTACATACTCTTAGTTTTTTATTACATCTCAAAAATAGGATGAGACTATTCCCACCAAGTCTAATGACCATATAGTTGTGATCTAATTCCAAAAATATTATATCTTTTCTAGATTTATAATTCCAAGGGCTATCCTTAGTGATCATGGAACCCATTTCACCAATTTTACCTTCTCAACACAAATGTCTAAGAGTGTGATTTCGTATAAAATTTCCATTTCCAACCATCCTCATACCAATGGCCACGCAGAATTGGAAAATTGGGAAATTAATCAATCTATTGAAAAAACTATCTATTCCACTATAAAATATTGGTCTAAGAAACTCTTGTATACCCTTTACGAATATCTTACTATGTTCAAAACCATCCTATGCATATCAACCATTAGGTTAATTTATGAAAAATATTTTCATTTACCTTTGAAGTTGAATATAAGGCCTTTTAAGCCATCAAAAAAATGAACATCGACTTTTCATTGGTCAAAAAAAAGAAAATTATACCTTTAAGAACTTGAGGAACTTATGATAGAGGATTATGAAAATTAAAGGATCAATAAATCTAGATTTCAAGCCTACCAATCTAAGAATCTCAATGTAAAAACACTTTAAACTGAGAAAATTGGTTCCTTTGTATAGTTATAAATTCCATTCACACCTAAGAAAGTTAAGGTCTTGATGGTCTGGGAAACACACAGTACATCATGTGTACCCTCATTAGGTAGTATAAATTTAGTATCCCACTAGCGGTCATATCATCAAAGTCAATGTTCATTGGTTAAAACCATTCATTGAATCATTCAATAAATATGAAATCAATAAGGATTTAACTAAGCTAATCTATGAAATAGACAATAATTGATAGATTTAAAGTCCACCTCGAGAAAACGACATTAATCAATGTGATTTCTAGGAGGCAAGATGGTTTTTACCCATACCATGAATCCGTGTTTGGTGTTCCAAAATAAACTGGTCAATTTGTTTCCCTTTCCTTTTGTCTTTTTTTCATTTTAATTCAGGGAACTTTATGGGGTTTCTATTGTGTACTAATTGTATTGGTGTATAAGATTTGTGGGCTACTGAGATTTATGTATTTTTAGTAAAATCAAATTTCTTCCAAGTGTATAAAAAAACTGTCATCATTAATGATGATTTTGTGAGCTACATAAACATAAAGTGATTAAATGGGGGAAGTGTGAACTTTAACATCAACCACCAGGTAACTTCATTCCATAATTCTCATTTTTAAATTTTATTTCGAAACTCATATCCTCTACCACTACCCCCTGCTAAATTTTATTTTCTTTAAACATTGAGGATAAGGTTATTCTAAGTTGGGGGGTGAAATAAAAAAAATTGTGTGAATTATAAAAACAATAACAATAAAAATTAAAATGAAAAAAATGTGTTGATGGAAAATAAAATTTATATAACCATTTGTGTGATAATATATTCTACAAACATAAAAATAGTATATAAAATAATATTTTTTATTTTAAGAGTTTCTTTGATGGAATTACTTACAATAGGGGTGAATTTTAGTTTAAAAAGGTTAAACTTAAAAACGAAATACCTCTTAAAGTAATGTTATCAAAATCGTAGATCATCTGATGATCGAAGTGAAGGAATAGAATTCATAGTTGACTTGATTATATAAAAAGTATGTTTTTATCATAATAATAGACACAGTGATAAAAAAATTGTATAGAATGATAATTTTAAAGACTAACTTTCTATTATATGCATAAAATCATATACTTTTTAAAACCAAAATTACAATACCTAGTAAAAGTAAGAATGAATTAAGAGCTATATTAAAATAATATACTCTTTTAACATTAAGAGTAAATATAGTTAACAACCCTAACTAAATTTATACATAGTTTTATAATTACTATAAATTCTATATTTCCTTACCATGATGTTCCTTCGTACGATGATTGGAATAATCATTATCTTCTTATCCTTATAATCCCTTGATAGGATGATTGGTGTCTTTTTTCCTAGCCATGGAATCCCTCGATTTGATAAATTATATTAACTTTCTCCTTATCCTCATAAGTTTTGAATCATAACAATGATCGAATGCATGATTACAAAAAAAATTATAAAGGAAACAACCCAGACAAAGATTCTGTAAAACTGCAACTCTAAAGTATTACAAAGACTTTAGAATGAGATGTTCATGAAGATCAAACTTTAGATAAATTGAGTTGAAAATGTGATTAGATCCCAACTTATCAAATGACAATCTATTTATATGTGAATCTCTAATAGTCATATTTCTGAGTTAGTTGTAATGGACTTAGATAGATGGAACTTGAAAGGTCACAATTTTCTAACATAACTGAATGTTTGACATCGTTCTATTTTAGAACCATTACAATGGTAAAAGAATACATTACGGTAGAAAAAATTCTTATGTACTCCAATTATAAAAATAGGATTGTTTGATGGACTTCCTTATTGAATATCAATATGGTAAATCCTTATTATGGTCAGTTTTATGTATTGGTACCAAAATCAGTCATATAGTCATGAATTTTGTTAGTATGATAGATAATACAAAAAATATTACTATTTATCTGAATAAAGGTAAGTTCGATTAATTAGACGCATAATCAATCTGATGGACCATAATAAAGAATGGTGGGTTAATATTCATAATACATGAAAACTTTTCTATGCATAGTATAGAGTGATTTTTTCTAAAAAACATATTAAAACACTTATAACATTAAAAGTTAGTAAAAATATTTTTAATAAGGGGTTTTTGATTTCCAAAACTAAAGGGATGGTAAAGTAATAAGTAATACTTCTAACTAAATAATCTCCCCCTTTTTTGAAAGTAGAAACCAAGATAATTAAATGAAAAAAACTTGAAAAACATACATCCCTTTTTTATTTTAAGAACTAAGAAGTTATTTTTTCCAACTTAACTCCACATAAGTTTGTAAATCTTTTTTAATATGATGGAAAGTATTAGAACAATTTTTATTTAAAAAATACTTCACCCCTTATGATTAATTTTCCCCCTAAGTATAGTATCTCCCCTTTTATTAAAATATATCCCCTTTATAAAATATTTTACCTCTTTATAATTTCCAAAATGTAATGGGAACGAATCCAAAGTCTCCTAAAATGTTAGAAAAGATAACATAAAAACAATATATTTAACTAACTAATCATCCATGAATAAAATGAAATAACATATATCCAATCTTAATTAAAAAACATTCAAACATAAAGTATTTAGATGAAAATTATTTCATAATAATAAAACATTAAAAAGTTTTAAAAAAATTAAATCAAGATTTAAAATGAAAATATTAATCTTTCTTTATAAGGTTATTTATGAAGTCCTTCATCTTTCTTAACTCAAGCTAATCCTTTATGATATTTATAATATTTTCTTTTATAATGTCTTACTTCTAAACTTAAATTTTAAGGAATTGAACTTATTCCTTCATAAGGAAAAAAACAACTTCACAAAACCTTAATTTTTTATTATCCAATTCAAGAATATGAACCTTTTATTTCATAACTTTCAATTCTATTGTTTGTTCATCTTTTGGATCTCTAAATTATTTAATAAAATTTAATCTATCAGACATATCAATGGATAACTTATTGAATGAATATTTTTTTTTAAGATAAGTTACTTTACTTCTAGAGACTGATCATCCTGCTCACAGATATTAGTATCTATTTGGTTGGACCACTTCACCATCTAGTTTTATGAAGACTTCTGAGTTTCAAAAATTTCATGAAAAATTTAAAATTAGTTTTTATCTCGATCAGTGTTCCAGTAAATACTTTGTGTGATTTCTATTTCTCATTCATAGATTCATGAATAAACTTACATCTTAATTCAATATTTGGTAGATATGGAATCTGATTAGTAAAAAGTTTCATGTAAAGGAAAATATAATCAAAAACCTTTTGAGCAATGGTTTTTTCTGAGTCTGATTGACCATGCTCAAGATGAATAGATTTTGGTCTAATGGTTTTGATCCAAAAAAATTCCCTTTCTTTTCATCTTTATTTGAAACTTTTTTATCATCTGAAATTTCAAAAATATATATATTATAATCAGATTTATCTTTTTTAGAAACTTTCTTCTAAGGATATTTATCTTGTTCTTATTCCTTTGAGGATGACTTTTCATTCTTTTCTATTGAATATTTTTATTCCTGAGATCTTGTAGAGTGTTCATCCTTACCAGACTATGAAGGTAAATTTGAAGAATATGAATACAATTCTTATGATTCATTTTCTTTTGATTCTTTATATTTTTTGTTTTTTTTTCATCATCAACTTCTTATTTTTCTTCGTATTTTTATTATTCTTATTCAACTTCTACTTATTCTTCTTCTAATACTAAATATTAAAATTCTTCTTCATCTTCTACTTTAACTTACTTATCATATTCTTTATCAACTTATTTATCAAGTTCTTCTTCTTGTTTTATATCTATTCTCAAATCTCCCCTTATAGCTGATTTAGGTTCTGACTATTTCTCAGGTACATGAAGAACTGATTATTCAAAAACTAACTTTCCCTTTCCCTTACTGGGTAATGAGGGGATATCAATAGGAATAATAGAAGTTTCATTGAAAACTGGTCCAGCTTCTATAATGACTTGATCGGTGTGAGATAATGAAAGTATTGGATTCTCATAATTTTTTTCAAATCCTTTCAATAAACATTATACAATTATAGCTTCTTTTAATATCTTTATTTACTTATTTCTTTTCTATTATTCCTCTAATTTCATTGAAGTCTGAATTTTCCTAGGCTTAGCCTTAGCAGGATCAGGACCAAATTTTGGATCCCCTAGATTCTTTTGTGCTTTATGTTTCAATGACTTCTTAAACTCTTCATTATAAATTATATTTTCTTTCTTTTTTTGGACAGTAGGAGATATTTCTGGTTTTCTTTTCTTCTTCTCTTCATCTTCGGCTTTCTTTGAGGGTTGAGCTTCAAGCACATCTCCTTTAGCCTTTTCTATAAACTTCTTTATCTTAGAATAAAACACCAATTTTATTCTGTATATTGTATCTTCACTATTGAAAGATATCTTTGCTCTTATAGGGTGAGATTTATTTACAAAATTAAATATATCCATACACTTCACAATCATCTTAATAATAATTTTTTTTAACATTATTATCTTTGACTTGATCGAATAACAATTGATATTATCCATCATAATGAAGATAAAATTTACCAAATCTACCTTTTTCATGTTGAAAACATAGTTAAAAAGAAAAATATCAAAAAAAAATTGAGTATCTCTCTCACCTTTCATAGTGATAAGATACCCCTGAATCCAAAAATCAATAACTCTGTTGTATGAAGTTATTTGTAATACTTTTCTTACTTTTTCCTAAAAAGATAAAAAAATAATCTTGATCCATGATCTTCAGAAGTGTTATAATTCTATTTGGTAACTTGTGAGAAAGTAAATAAGATTCTCCATCAGAATAAATTCCAACCAATCCTACTAATATTTTGAATGATAACTTGTATCTTTTTACAAACATGTTAATGGAAACTTTACCCTTACCATATTCATTTTTAAACTAAACTAATTCATAGAATCCTATAACCATCTCTAGATAATGTAGATCATAATATTTTGTAGGATTCTCTACACAAACACTTTCCCAACTTTGAAAATATATAATCCTTTTGAGATTAGTATCGAAGTTATCAAACTAAGATCTCTCCATGATTTTTTCCCTGCCAACATTCAACTTCTCATTATCTTCTATTTTTCCATGGTAGTGATACATAAATGGAAATCGAATGAAAAAGAAAATAATTAGACTGAAAGATTTGAAGGGTGTGAGAGCTTAGAAGGGAAATATTTGGAAATCGATGTAGGGTTGGTGTAGTCCCAACCTTATAAATGTATTGAGGGCAATGTTTCAACTTATTTTTTGAAATAAATGGCTGAGATTAAAACCCTTTCCGATCTGACAGTTGATATTTAGATGAATAAATTTTTATATTTATATTTAAACTCTCAACGTTTTAAAAATATTATCATACTGAGAATCATTCGAATTAGAAAAACTTTTAAAATTTTGAAATACAAGAGAATTTTTTTTATTAAGAAAAATATATAAAAACAACACCAATTATAAACTAGAGTAATGAAATAGTGAAAAAGTGAAAAGAATAGAAGAGTACATTTCAGATTAGAAAGTATCGTTGGTATGATTAACCTATTATTCTTAGTTTTTGTAAAATAAACATATTATAATAGTTTTTAAATAAATAATGATGATGACAGTTTTAAAATAACAACTAATTATGATATTATTTTAAGAAAATTGATTATAATAGTTTTTTTAAGAACACCGATTATGATAGTTTTTTTAAAGAAAATTGATTACAAAAAAAATTAATATAAAAAATTTTATAACAAATCAAAAAATAATATAACAATTTCTAAGTTTGGAAAGCAATTTGAGAATTATTAATCTAATAATTTTATACAAAAATTGAGTTTGGGAAACTCATTATAATAAAAAAAATTATAAATCTAAAATTTATAAGAAAAATTATTTTAAAAACAAAAACATATGTACTCTCCTATATAAAAGGGTATTTTAATGTAAGGGGATTTGTAAACCCAAAGTAGATATAAATAATCACTTTACATTAATCATTCCTAGCTTCTGTTTAATGTATTAAAATCTATTAGAACTAAATGGTTTATAAAAAATATCATCAAGTTGTTCTTTTGTTCTGATGAATTATAAAATTATATCTCTTTTGAGTGTGTGATACTGAAGGAAATGGTGTCTTATATGTATGTATTTATAATGTGGGTGATTTTTTTGGGTTTTTATTTAAAGGAATTAAAATTGTATTATCACTAAGTATTTTATTTTTACTAAAACTCATGCCATAGTTAGTGAGTATGTGTTTCATTTAAAACACTTTAGCACAATAATTTCCACCAACTATATATTAGTCTTAAGAATGGAAAAGTTCTACTGACTATTGTTTCATAGAATATAAAGAAACTAAATAATCTCCTAAGAAATGATGTGTAATATATATATTTTTCTATCCATTATACATCCACAAAAGTCAGCATCCAAAAAACTTTTTAATTATAAAACATTTACAGAAGAATATAATAATCCTAAATCCAGAATTCCCTTAAGAAAGTAAAAAAATTTCATTTTATAACTTTAATATGATATTATTTTGGATTGGATTGATATCTTTAACATAAGTATACTAAAAATATTAAATCTAGATGATTAGAGTTCAGGTAAAGTAAGCTACCAATCATACCAATAAAAGTATTTTGATCAACTCATTTCCCAATCCAAGATCTAAAGTATTAGAGGTAAAAATGGGATTATTAATATTATTAGTATTTTCACATCCAAATTTCATAATAAGATTATTTTTATACTTATTTTTATATATAAAAGTTCCTTTTAGTTTTTGTTAAATTTTAAAACCAAGAAAATATATTAACTCACTGATCATACTCATTTCAAACTCATACATCATAAGATCTACAAAGTATTATTTTAATGATTTTAGAGTTGAACTAAATATAATTTCATCAATATAAATTTTTATAATAATAATTTTTTTATTTACTTATTTTATAAAAATAGTTGGATCTATAGCCCCCTTAATAAAATTGTTTTGTAACACAAATCTAGTTAATCTATCATACCAAAATCTGGGGGATTTTTTAAGTGTATATAGTTCCTTGGAAATTCTAAAAACATTTTCGTGACATTTTTTTGTTTTCAAACCCAATGGTTTGTTCTACATAAAATTAATCTACATAATATATATTAATAAAATCACACTTCACATCCATTTGAAATAGTTTGTAATTAAAGAATGTGGTAAATGATAGAAGTATTCAAATAGCTTAAAGTCTTTCTACCAGAGCATAAGTTTCTTCATAATATATTCCCTCAGGTTGATTAAATCCCTTGGAAAAAATTATAGCTTTCTTTCTAACTATTATTCCATTTTCATCACATTTATTCTAAAAACCCCATTTTACTCCAGTTATAGTAGTTTCTATAGGTCATTTAACTAAACTCAAGACTTTATTCCATTCTAGGTGATGAAAAGTTAGGTTCAATACCTTTATTACTATAGAAATTTAAAAATTAAAATTTTCAAATTTTTTACCATGATCACTATGAATAATTATCATGGAGTGATTTTTCTCATTTTTAACTCTGGATAGAGTAATTTTAAAATAACTAAAGGATCAGATTTATTTATAAGAAAATAGACCCATGTTTATCTAGTTTTGTTATCAACTAAGACATATACATATTATTTTCCACCAACACTTCCAGTTTTTGTAGGACTAATTAATTTCATGTGCACTAACTATTATGCATCATAAGTTGATACTTCACTAATAGATTTAAAACTTGACTTATGTTTCTTACCATATTGACAAGGTTCATAGACTTTTGAAGTGTCTAACCTAAATTCCAATCCTCAACTTAGACTATTTTCAAAGGTTATAGTGTCCAAACATTGTATTCCATAACCCGTATTGATCTTCCAATAGAGTGACACAATGTAATTTGTACATCCTAAGGACCTATAAGTTTAGTATGTAAAAAATCTCATGTCAATTAGCAAAAAGAATAAATTCATCCTTGGAACTATGTATATTAAATTTATCATTCCTAAATTTAACAAGGTAACCTTCATCACATAACTTAATCATACATATAAGGTTGATCTTAAGTCCAAAAGAAATAAAACAATTAAAATTAAATATTTTCCTAGAATAACAATGTTACTAATTATGATAATTTACCCTTGATAATTATCTCTTAAAGTTAAATTTCCAACATTCAACTTTATTATATTCTTGAAGAAATATTCATTTCCATACACGTTCCTGGAATAGCCACTATCCATGTATCAAAGATTTTTGTTGTTGGTACTTTATTTATTTTCCTGAAAACAAAAACAAATTGGAACCCAACCCTTCTTAGCTCTGGTATTATCATAATATAGAATTTTGAGTAATGACATTTTTCCAACCTTACATTATTGAAAAAATTCCATTTATTTTGAAAAATTAGCAGTATGAAATCCTAAATATTGTACTCTGTTCAAAGAATATTTTTCCAGTGGCCATCACTTTGGAACTTACTGCAAAAAGTTGCACTTTTAGGAATAAAGTAATTATTACTAAAAATAGGTTCTTTATTGGTAAAAATCATTCTGGTATTATCACAATAAGGAATAATTTTATTATACATTTTATTTATGTTTTCATTATCAATGGTAAACTTTGATAAAAGTTTCATTAAGCTATAAATTTCATATTTTAGTTTTAAAAATAAATGCTTTTCCTCATTGGTAATAATTTTGAAACTATGTTTTTTAAAATTAGTTTTTAAACTATTTTTCTAAAAAACAAAATATTTTCAAATATTTTATTTTTCATAATTATTTTTAACATGTTATTTCGAAAGATATGATATTTCAGTAGTTAAAAGAATTATTCTCAAATCTGTCTTAGAAAGTTTAGCATTATTATTATCAATTTTTTTAAAATATTAAAATTTTCATCCTCTAATAGTTTTGAAAATCTTGAAACTTCATCATAACTAGGTAATGTATTATCTTATGTTGAGAAATATGTTTCCTTAGAAAATTTATAATTTTTCTTATTTGGATAATTTTCATTTAAATACATATTAGTTATGGATTAAACAATGTCTACCTTTTCAATTATACATTGATTTAACATGGGAACTATTGAAAAAAATCAAATTTTCCTTTGTACGTAACATTCATTATTAGAATAATTTTCAGAAGAATATCTACCATTGTAACTCCATGTGTCAGATCCTTTCCAAACTTTATTTCCTATAGACTTATAGTATTTCTTGTAATTTCTAGAGGAATATCCTTCCTTTTTTCATTTCAATTTTAGAAAATATTTTAAGATGTGTACATATTTCTTACATTCATAACAATTGATCTTAGAATCCTTCTTGTCACAATTATCCTTATGAACTTTCTTATATTAGTATTGAAAATATTTATTCCCCATTATATTGTTCATATTTCTAAAAAGATTAGCCAACTAATTTTTAGAATTTTATGATGTACTAGAATCTATTTGAACAAAAAATGTATTCCTTCTTGAAGATTTCATAACTATCTCAGGTGATTGAACATTAGTGAAATAGTAGAAGTTGTAGTAATAGAAACATAGCCATTTTTATTTTTAGATTTCTCAACATCACTTTTAAGTCTTCCATCGTACTACATGAGATTAAAAATAAAATCATTAAGATTAATATTAGCAACCTTTCTTATATCATCCACATATATTCTTTTTTATTCCCACTCATTATGAATTATGTCTATAATATTCTCATCCAAAATGTCATCATCAAGAACTTTTTCCCCAAGAGACTTTAAACTATTAATAATTATCAAAATTGTTTGGTGCATCTTGGAAAATGACTCTCCATGAATAAAATCAAAGGATTGGTAATCATCTCTATGAATATCTCTTCTTGTTTTGATAACATTGGATATACCGAAATGTATTACATCCAATTTACTCCAAATACCATTGGTATCATCATAAGATAATATCTGACTGTAGATATTCCTCTTCATAGAACATAATAAAGTATTTATAACTTTATAGTTCAACTGATATTCTAAATTCCCATCAATTTTAAAAATATAAACTTCCTTGTCAGGAATCTTATATTTTCCAGTAAGTATTAAAAATTTATCAACTCTAATGTTAACCATAAAATATTTCTTTCTATCTCTACAATACTCATAGTAATTCACATCAAATATAGGTGGTCGACTAGGATTCCAATTATCAACTGATCCAATATTCATACCTACCATCATAAAACAATAAAAACACTTTTCTACAAATTAATGTTAGTGTAAAAAGTTAATAAAAAAATATTTATAACAAAACATATATAACTTGAAAAATTAAAGAAAGTTAAAAATGAGGAAAGTAATAAAGCATTAGAAACATGTTATGAAACCAATTGTTAGATCATAAGAGTAGATTAGATGGATATACTTGCAAGATGTTGTTGAATTTTAGTTTAAAAATTTTAAACTAATAAAAATACAATACCTCTTAAAGTAATATTATCGGACCCATAGATCATCTGATGATCAGAGTTAAGGAATCAAAATCATAGTTGATATGATTATATCAAAGTAAGTTTTTATCATAATTATAGTTACACCAAAAAAATAAATAGTATATAAAGATAAATATGAAGACTAACTTTCTATTACATGCAAAGTTAAATAGACTTTTAAATACAATAAACACAAAATCTAGTAAAAGTAAGAATCAATTACAAGATATATTAAAATAATATACTCTTTTAAACATTAGAGTAAATGTAGTCAATAACATTAACTAAAGTTTTATACATTTTTATACTTATTTTAAATTCTCTATTTCCTTACCAAGAAATCCCTTGATGTGGTGATTAAAATAAGACCTATATTTGTATCCTTGAAATACCTCAATACGATGATTAGTGTATTTATTACTTGCCTCATAATCCCTTGATTCGATGGATAAAATTCACTATATTCCTATATTCAAAATCCTTTGACTGTAACAATGATTAGAAATGACCACAAAAGAAAAATAATTCTAAAGGAAACAACCCTGACAATTATTCCTTAGAACTAACACTCTATAAAGTATTAAAAAGACTTAAAAATGGGATATTCACTCATAGAAAACTTTAAATATCTTGATTTGTGAATGTGATTAGATACCAACTCTTCAAATGACAAGCCATTTATAGGATAAGCTCCAATGGTCATATTTTTGAGTTATTTGAAATGGTCTCAGAGAGATAGATCTTAAAAACTCATAATGTTCTTTCATAACATAATTTCTAATGTCATTTTGTTTTAGCACCATTAAAATTATAAAAGTATTCTTTATGATAGAAATAATTCTTATGTACTATGATTATAAACTTAGGATATTCTGATGGAAATTATTATTAATTATCAATAGTGTAATCCTTATGAGGTACAGTATGATGGATCAGTACTAGAATCTTTCCAATATTCATAACTTTTTTCAATGTGATAGTCAAGAAAAAAACTAACTACTAGTCTGAATAAATGTGTGTCTGATTAATTACACTGATATTCAATATAATGGATCATATTGAAGAATTATAGTTTTATATTCATAATATATTAAAACTTTTATATGTATGGTACAAAGTAATTTTTTTCAAAAAAAAACATACTAAAGCACTTGGAATATAAAAAGTTAGTAAAAATGTTTTGAAGAAGGTGTTTCTTATTTCCAAAACTAAATGAATAGAAAAGTAAGAAGTAATACTTCTGAATCAACAAATTTTACATGTCTTTATTCTGATTTTAATGAATGTTTAAGTTCATGAGCATAGATTTTGGAAAGTTCGGTTTTCTGATGTGATTTCTCACCATTAACATTTTTATCCAATTAAATCAAAATATCACCTTTCACATCCTTTAGGATTATGGGGTATTAGTTTGAGTTCATGAGGTACCAAAATAAATATCATAGGTTTTGTGATCATTTTCATTTTTAAATTTGTATTAAAAAATTCAAAAAAGTGTAAATAAAAAATAAATAAATTTGTGCATATAGAAATGGATTGACCTAATGCATAGCTTTCGGCATTTGGGGGTCACAACTCTAGAGTTTTCTGGCCTGTATTTTAGAATTCTATCTCTATTTTTGGTTGTTTTATTTTTTTATTGATTGATCTAACTCAAGATTATGCCTAGTTATGTGAGCTTCCTTGGTGTCCTAAGGTCTTTTAGCATGAGATTCATTAAAAAATTGTCGCTATATGGGTTCACTCCATGGAGTTCAATTTCAATTACCATGAAAAAATTGTGAACAAAAAAACAAATTAATGTAATTAATAAATAAATACTCATCTTAATATTAAAATGTAATTCTACTTAGCACTTTTTGTTTTTCCCTTGAATAAAAATGAACACCCATTTATATTTTGATACACATCACATCATTATACTTATTTCAAACTTGATGAAATGTGATGATGAATTTGAAAAAAATAATGGGATCGGGCTCAGGATATACATTTGGACCAAGAATTTTTAATTGATTCTTATAGGCTTGATTATTATTTGATTTTAATTCAAAATGGTAATCATTTTATGTTAAACTTTTCTTGGAAATGGGAATTCAATTTTCATATTTTTGACATACTTTTTTCTTGGGATGTGTAAAAATAAAGTTGGGGTGTGATTAGCCACTAAAAGAGGCTAATATTCTTTTTTTATATTATAATATGCATGTAATTCCATTTCATAAACATCTGTACTAGTGAATTTTACAGTTTGATCATCTTTTCTTAACAAGTTTGTATTTCCATCTTAAAATGCACTATTACATGGTACATTTTTTAACACCTCATAAAACACCCAATAGTATTGATTTTATTTTCATATCTCATTTTTAGGTCTCCCATGTGGTGAGGAACATTATATCCTTATGGAGATATTGACTATTCAATTGGGATTATGACCAATGTGGTCCATGAAACTAGGACATTCTAGGAGAAGTAAACTGGATAGCCTCCCACTAAAATGACTATAGAGGCCATGATAGAATCTCAATGAATCGCAAGTTTTAACAGGAGATATATTAAATCATGAGTAATATTTCATTAAACATTACCCAGTGCTAATTATCATTTTTTTCAAGGGAGTTCCAGGAAACCCATGTTAAAGTTGAAATTCTAGGCCAAATTCTGTGAACCAGAATAACAACCCACTATTTCGATCATATCACTAAAAAACATTAAATTGGGATTATTCGTTACAAGATATTATAATAAATAATGGGATTTAATTTATTCTTCTATTTTCCACTCAAAGTTTTCTATATTTAAGCGATTTTGAACACATTTATTGAAGGCATGAAAGTTGGATCCCAATTCAAGTAAAGGGTAGAAAAATCCAAATTCCACGAAAATTTTACTATTATAGGACTACCATAATCAAGTGGGAGTACTTTTACTATTGGTAGATCAATCAATTACTCTTTAAATGCCTATTTAATTCAGTGGTGTTGAAGGAGTTAAAGAATGCATTGGTTTATTTCAATTGTAATGTTATGCTTCCGTTTTGTATTCACATGTTTTTTTCACATATAATTTATTCTATTTCAATTTATTTTATAATAAAATTTATTAATATCCACTTATAATATCCTTATTCATATCACATTGATACATTTTCCTCAATGTGTGAACTTATTTTCCCCAACACTTATGAAATTTTTCACACAATGGTGGAGTGATCATTATTTCATGGTTTTTACTTCTTTAATCATACCCTCATGAGTCTAATATCATCTTCCATCAAAATATTTGCATAAATTGAAGGCTAAAAATATCATGGGTTAATCTAATCGGTTATCAATGGGATAGAATGTATGTTATTTTTCACACTTTAAATGTTTGATCATTTCTTTTATTGGAGTTTTTCATTCAATGGGTTTCTTTCTTCCTCTTCTTTATTAAATTTTATCACCACACTTTTCATGTCCTAATAAGATCCTTTACCTTGTAGTTCTCATGAAAATGATCCTATAAGTTTATAGGTTATTATCATGTTTATCTGATGGTTTGAAACTATTAAGTGATGAGGTTATATTGATTTCATTGATGGAACCCTTCTCGACTTAATAAAATTGAAATAATTTATAAATTATTAGATAAAATTCATCCCTTATAATAACCTCAGATCAAACCATTCTTATAAATTAAATTAACTTAGTTATCTTAGTGTTTATTTAAACCTACTCAAAACAAACCAAATTTGGACACTTCATATCAAATCTCTCTCTTGAAATGTATATGTCTTTAGGTTTTTTCTTAGTTCTCTGAGGATTCGATAACCCAATCCATACTACAGAAAACCACTTCAACCCTAAAAACATGGATAAATTTTGGTGAAACCAATATATATAAGTATGGTTCTGTAATATAGGTATAATAGACATATATTTATTATACATGAGTTTTTAAGGTATATGAAGTAAGTCAATACGTAATGTAAGGGATTCTATATCACTTTTTAATTCATTGATACACATGTCATATTCACCACTTATTTATTCTATGAGATGTTTATATTGTCTATTTGAAATGTTATATAATGAATCTTTTTCTATTTATGATATTTAAAGTTTCATTTGATGTTATTATTTATTGGGTTTTACAATCCAAAGTTTATCATAGTGGTAAGGGTTTTGTGTTACAATCTCATTTTTTATTGGGATTGTTTATCATTATGTTTTTTATGATGAAATATTTTAATATATTTATCAAGATATTCATAAATTTTATTCTCTTATGGTTACTTCTTGAGAATATAATTTTTTTCTTTATTTTTTACTATTTATGTACTCAATATTCCAAAATAATTTTTCAATGAAAACTGAATTTATTCCCTTCATCGATCAAATACCCTTTTTCTTTCATATCTATTTTTTTTAAATGTATTAAAAATGTTTTAAAATTATCTAAAGGATTTATTTAATAATATTTTCCCATTTTTTGACCTTTTTACAAAAAAAATTGAAATTAATATTCATGTCATTTTCAAAATCATGTATGTTTGGCTTTTACCAAAAATGTAAAAATAATATTTTTTTTAATATGTACTACATGAATGGAATTTTGTATCATCATAAAGACTCAATGTTTTAAAGTTTCAATTATAAGTTTCAGAGATGAATTTTAAAGAAAAGGATTTCCAAAATATTTTATCAATTTTTATTCATTTTAAAAGTGGAGAGGATATTTTTCTCCATAAATTTTTTAAATGATTTCTAAATCCACCTTTATAAGTGTTTACACCATTAGACTTATTCCACACACCTTGTCGTATATGGAAATATGGGGGATATCACATGAGGGATAGGATTTTCCACACATTTCCTTTTTATAAGTGTTGACACCATTAAGCCCTCCACTGCTTGGCTCATCTTTTGCTTAATAATTTGCTAGAAGGACATACAGGGAATCAAGAAGGCTCCACGTAGACCGACGATTCCACAAAGTTTGCTCCTAGATGAGATCTAAGTGCAGTGGTTGAAGTTCACAGTGATCAGTTTGTGAGGCCTCTTCATTTTCGAATCTGAAGAATATGATAGACAAATACAAATGTGTATCGCATGAATAATATCGAAAGTTTCGGTTCTTTAATGATTTATCTTGGCACTACATAATAATCAGATCTAAATCAATGAAAGATAATGAGATGAATGATGGTTTGTTTTTTAAGGATGCACTACATTTCTTGGATTCATAGATATAGTGTGATGATTTTCCTACATATATAAGAAGAGTAGGCGTCGGAGGGGGATACTATAAATCAGGAGGAGAGCAATTTTGTTTTCCCCACAAAACAAAGCACCATGAGCCTGTATAATAGTTAACCGAAGAGGCTTATGTGGGAAGGCCTTCGCATATTCATTCACACAAAGGGATGAGATATCATGATCCTCCTTCACATGATAATTCATGTGAAGAGATGTGGTAGGTCACCATCACTTCAAATGGAGAGATCTCATTTCCTTGAAAAACATAGTGTCACAAACCCCATATGGGTTATGAAAAGAAGGTCATGAGAGACCCATTACTTCATTCAAATGAAGTGCATATGTGGAAGGAAATCACATGATCATTCACACGAGAAATCTAAGACTCTCATAACCATCCTCGCAAAGGATGTGGAAATGTGTGACCCATCATGCGAGAATATATTTTTTTTCATTTGATGGAATGAAGCACCACGTAACCTCTCGTGTGAATGGAATTAGAACCTCATATCCCTTGTTTCAAATGGTTTTAAACTATCTCAAATATAAGAATAAGAGCTCACCTACATAATCACGAGAACACAAAATCGATCGCATATCATGATCCCTCATCTACCTAGAAAAAGATTAAATAATCACATACCAGGTTATGTGAGGAATTTTGGAAAGAAAACTGACATTTGGTTATGATCAAGTCCTAAAGAAATTATTAGATGTACTGTAAATGATGAGCATGAAACAAAATTAAAGGATTGTTGCATCATATCGATCCAATGGAGTTCCATAACAAACAAATGCAATATTCATTTGTGCATGAGAATATCAATGCCATGCTTAGTATCTCCAAGTGAAGAAAATAAATATTCCATGCATGTGCATGAGGATCTATTTCTTAAGCCCTATTATGGGATTTTATGAGGATTTGGACTTCATATTATTCCCCCATGAAAACCTTCGGCCAAACAACATATTCAAGTGTTTTAGTTTATGTGACATTCCTACGATGTCTTGAAACACTTTCAGTGCATCCTTTGGCATGTTGCCTTACACTCTGTCATTATAAAACCATATATATGTGATGTATCAAAGGTGAGAAATGTGACTGTCCATGATGAAGTTCGCATGTCATTATGATATACATCAATGTATATGTGGTGAATCAAATTCAATAAGAGGAATTTTCCTTGAAAACTTTTGTTGTCCATCATGAGATATAGTACTGATCCTGAGAGGCGCCATAGGAAAAAAAGAAAACTAGCCAAGACCAAACATGTGCATCATCGCAAGATCCATCACAGATCATGCAATTCACCACATGAAAGCAGAAGGGTTGTCCATGTAAATTAGTTCTCCCCACCTTGAGATTCATTACAGATTGCATGGTGCAATGCAGAAAATGAAGTTGATTTTCTTTGACAACACCTATATGGTTGCACAATATCTCAAAAATCCTTATAAAATTAGGATAAAATCTAAAGGGAGAGACCACCGGTGGTCGTAAAGATCATGGACCATATCAAATTTCTAAAGGATAAATTTCCTTGATGATATCCAAGTAAAACCACAATACCCCCAAACCTTTGTAAAATAAAACAAATGAGATAAAGGTGAAGAGTCGATAGGTACTCGTGGTCATTGAAATACATGTAATGTGCCCCTTGAAATATGTAAGTCACTGCAAGACCTTGGTGACATGCCCACCTCATCTCATGAAATCCCTTTGGCTTTTCAGCCTCTCCACACAGATGTCCTCTGATATGTCTAGGAAACTCTTCACTTCCCCTTTGGCACTCCGATGAAAAATGGATAGATTTTTCCATAAAATTCTAGCACACCCTCATGTGACCCATATTGTTCATACAATGAATCATCAAAAAATCGAGTAAATATCCTATATATTTATCATGCAAACTCCCATAATCTCTAAGCTTTTTAAAATAAAATGAATAGAATAAAAGGTAGGAGGTGAGAGATCTTGCGATCAATAAAATACATGCAATGTGCCTAGGAAGTCCACACCGTAGTCCCGTGAGACCCCAAGAAAAATTATCCTTATCTCATAGAAAGTTCCAAACAGTCATCAAGAATCTCACGGATTCCTTTCAACAAGCAATGAGATCTTATGAATTCCCTTGGACATGTCATCATAAAAATAAAGAAGTAATTCGACATATCTGCATGATCAAACAAGCCTTAATTAATTGGAAATAACCCAACAATGGAGGCATTGAAAAGAGGGACTTAAGACCAATGACAATAAGGAGATGCCCTCAGAGTAGTCCACAGTAGAGACTCATGAATATGGGTGGCACCAGAACACTTTGCCGACTCCAGCCTAGACTCATGCTAGATACTCCACACAAATTGTTGAACAATCAGGCTGGTGATTCCTATAAACTCCCCACACCAATATGAAAAAAGGATTGGACTCTGATAGGTTGTACACTTGGACTCTAGAAGATTCGAATTTCAGCTTTTGGACTCCCAAGCTAGACCAAACTTCTCAAAGCGGATGATCTTGTGACCAGAAAGTCTACTGTCAGGTAATATACTGGCGAACAACCAGATAAATCAGGTTACATACATAAGTTACTTCACGTGATCATTCATAGATCATGTGAAGAAATTCTAGAAAGGTGTGTTAAGAACATGTCGCATGTCTTCCAGATCACATGAGACTCAAAATAAACTGATACTAAACAAATCATTGGCATTTACAATACAAGGGCTAGAACCAAGATCAAAAGTGGAAAAATTAAATGAAATACATGCTCGCTAGACCTCAAGCGCTTCGTGTGAGTCATAAAAGGAAACATGACAGCGCCAGGACATGTCTCTAGGATCTCATGACATTCCTTCTGTATGTTATTTGAGATATGTGAAATCCTCCAGACATGTCAATGTAAGTCACACGGTCCCCCTTGTCACACCACCTTGGTCTTGAGAAATCTTATGGGTCTATCACCTGAGACTTGTGACATCCTTCAAATACATCACCTGAATCATATAATGGTTTTTTTCTCATATAGTCAAGTATCATTGTAGCATCTGGGCATGACAACCAAGATCTTGCAACACCCTCCAGCCAAGCTAGATGAGACCCACGACGCCCTCCCGACATGACAGTCAGGTCTCATAATGACCTCTAGGGATGTTGGCTATGATACGTGACATCCATTGAACCATGTATCACTGACTCTTTCCACACCCCCCATATGTGTCGAGATAGGTCATGTGATAGCTTCAAGGACAAGACAACTGGATCATGTGATGGCTTCCAGTAAAAACCAACTGGGGCATGCGGCACACTCTATGAAAACTACAAGGGTAACCTCAGAGTGTAAGCCCCAATCAAAAGAGAAACCTCAGAGTGTGAGCCCATAAAAAAGGTAAACCCCATATTTTAAGCCCCGACCATAAGGGAAAAATCAGAGTGTAAGCCCCTATCAAAAGGGAAACCCCAGGGTGTAAGCCCTAATCAAAAGGGAAACCCCAGAGTGTAAGCTCTGATCAATAGGTCAGCCTCAGTGTGTACACCCCAATATAAATGGAACTATGGAGACTCTAATTCTTCCCATATTAAATATACGTAGGCCACTACTTCAATGTTTGAGCTCCATATTGATTATCAAGGGTGATCCCAATATCTGAGACCATTATCCAAATAAATTTAATTGATCACTCACAACCCTTGTTTCTCACAACTATCATGTCTCACATGGGCTTTGGGATTTGAACTGATCATGACATCTAAACTATACACCCCAGCATTACTAGGGAAACCTCAATGTGTATTCCCAAACTACTGGCATCATATAGTATTTCCCCGATCAATAGGGAATCCATCTTGGTATAAGCCCCCAAAATTCCCAAGACCTCAAGGATGGTCATAATGTCTTCAAGAATGTTCATACACATTATTCTATCAATGGGTTAAGGGATAAATGGAACTACGGTGACTCTGATTCATACCGTACTCAAGATATGTAGGATGTCTTCTTAGGACCTAAGCTTTATACCAAACACCCCATTGATTGTCCAAGTACATAAGTCCCATTTCTACATGCCATGAGGCTGATCATCTATTACCACTTGTTTCTGACACCGATAATAGCTCACGTGGGACTAGGGAGATATAATGAACACCTCATTAGGCATCATGAATTTCCACTAACCAGGTTGATCCCAATATATAAAACCCGATGTGTGGTATGGTATGAACATGCCTCATATAAGTGCATATACTTTGGGGCCAGTACCAAGGGAATGATTGAACTATGATGAATCTGATTCCTTCATTAATCAAAATATGTAGTATGTATCTCTAAGACCCAAGCTCAAACATTTGTTGTCTCAATTCCTATATATATTTCCCCTTCACATGGCGGTAAATTGTACGGGATTAATGAACTACTTGGGTTTTGATCCCTAAAATAACCAGGATGATTAGGAAACCAAATAATGGATTAATACCAACCTCAGAATATTAATATCCTCCTCGTGTGGTAGCACATTCTGAAGCATTTGGTCAAAGATCTTCAGCACATCAAGTGGTTATACACCATTAAGAAAATGTATGAAGAACCTCAGATACATACAGATGGATTCACTAATGATATTGTCCTCCCCTCAGTTCATCACTGAGACTCTCTTTCTTTGTTTAACGATGGAATTGACCAATGAATCATTTTTTCAGGGTAATTGGTCTTGTATCGAGATTGGGAAGAGATTCACAAACATATCTTAAATCTATAAGAGAGTCCCAAAGTGGGAAAAAGTTCCCCCCCCCCCCCAAAAGGGTGAGCAGAGCCCAACCTCACATCATCTCAAAAAATTAGATTCCCCAGGAGTCACCGAGCTTGAAAACCCAAATGACCACTGGCCTTTGGAAAGCAGGTCTGTACCTAGATACAAATGGGGGAACCATTGGGAGTTTCTGGGAAAAGTGAAAATGGTATCTCGATGAGAGAGACCTATTTCACACCTCAAAAACCTGAGGAAACAAAAATTGTGAAACTAAATTGAATCTTTCTATTGAAATATGAGTGGTTGTTATTGTTTACCCCTATATGCAAACAAAATGATAAAACAGATGTGAATATCTACAGTTACATAACGATTGGGTTATAATTCAACATTCCACTTTATTTTTAAAACCAAATATAAATAAATAAGTAAGACCAATATGATCTTATAGATGATCCTCTATAACTAGGGTTATCATGAGATAAGTTTATCCTTGTTTTTACAAGTCTAAATGAGAAGAATGGAAAAATTAGGGAATATCAGGATAATTATGTTAACCATGCATATCTAATTGATCACATTATTATTATAATATTACACTAATTGGTAACCTTGTTCCTTATTGTTTTTATGAATACTAATATTGAAAACATCCTGATTTGAGACAATTTTCTCATCATACAACATTGGCTCCAGAAAATAATCCATGACTCCATCCTTTGTAGGCAACATGATAATCTCACCTGCATGAATAATCTAATGATAGGTAGAAAACATGATAGTCTGGGAGTACCACTGACATGGTACAACCCCGACCATGGAACCTTCTCATGATGTTCTCTAAGCATGATGACCGGTGAGTCTACATCGCCTGGAAAGGCTGCTACTAAGCTATTATCCTTTATTACTATGACCTACAACTTTGGGTGCATATCTCTGGAGCACAAAAACCTCCATCTTCTATATCTGATGAAGGTGTAAGAGGATTCCACATATGTATCCCTTTCGATTTAGGGTCCATCGAGGAGGGAACCTGTCAACGTCCATCACCAACAACATCCCTCTAGTACACATCAATCTCCTATTGAGGGTACCATCTGATACACAGCTGCCTTTGACTCCATTTATTGGGCTACAATGAAGACTCATTGGAGGAGGAAGGCATTGGAAATCTAGGAGTGGGCTCATATTACCTCTCCTACTGATGATGCATGCCGACATAATCAGGTAGGAACCAGCAAGCATGATCATATACCTGCTCATTCAGAACAAGTTTGCAGGAATATTCTTGTAGCAAGAATAGGGGAGGCTCATACTCTTACCCCCATCCATGAATCTCATTGGCATTTTATAATAGTTCAAGGAGGAAAAAAGTGGGAACATATCCCCGATTTAATCGAATGTATTTTCCAATTTATCATGGTGATAAAAAATATGCAGTCTTATATCCCTCTACACACTTTGATAAAATGTCAATATATTTTAGTAACAGTTGAAGGACTCTGACAGAATATTTCAGCACTGTTACAAATGAAGGGGTAGGTTCATACTCTTATCCCTACATACATGATAGCTCAACACTCTAATAATCATAAACAAGTGGTTGTACCGATATAGGCGCACATTATTTCCCCCTCTCAGGAGGACTATCAACATATTCCAATGAAGGGAGAGGAATAAGATCATGATCATATTCCCCTTCCAACCAGGGATCACCATGTGAGAGCGGTACATTCCTCAGGATAGGGGCACATTCTTGTCGAAGAGGTCTGGTGGAATATTCTAAAGGCCCAAGATCGGGCTCAAATCTTCATTTTGGCTGGGGCTCACCACATGACAGGGGCACATGCCTCAGTACATGTTCATATTCTTATCTACGCAGTCCATTAGCACAATCCAAAGGCCCAAGATCGAACTTATATCCCCTTTATGGATGGGGCTATCCAAGTGAGAATAAAAAGCCTCAGGATACACTCACATTCCTATTAGTGAATCTACCATCAATATTCTAGCATATCACAGAATCCAAACACATATTCCTACTTCCAATGTTGAATGATTATGCTAGCATCATTCGAATGAAAACATAGAGAGAGTCTCATATTCCTTCTCCCATTATGAAGTTCTATCAGTATATCCTAGCGAGAAATACATATTCTGACGAGGCTCATATTCATGATCCAACTACGGCCTACCAAGTGAGAGAAGCACACATCCCGAGATATACTCATAATCCTGTAAGAAAGAAAAATGACATATTCCAAAGGCTCGAGATCAGGCTAATATTACCATACTGACTGAGGCCCACCAAGTAAGAATGGAACATTCCTTAGTACAGGATCACATTCTTGTCAATAATGAGATGTCTCATCATCTTATTTCGGTATCTTCTTAGTAGAAACGACATATTCCCACCACCCTATAAGGTTATACACAAGTTCCATAAACCATCATAAAATTGTCTTATACCCCTATAAAACCCCAAAAGGTAGGTCGTTGTATTCTGAACATGATGAATAACATGGTTTGTGTCCCTAATATACTCAATACAAGTTTCCTTAAGGTTATTTGAGAAACATTCTCAAAACAACAAGGGTTTCTTGACTCTTTTTCAAAGAGTAAGTAGAAGATTTTAATTACCACAATTTTCCTCCTTGTGGTAGTGTAGAGATGGATCGTATGGACTTTTCTCTTAACATAAACTATGTTCAACCTCCCAAAGGTGATATCTCCCATGGTTAAGGTGATACTACCCTTTCCTAGACACATTTATATAGAGAGGTGTTGAAAAATCTGACACCTTTATATAGAGAGGTTCTCAAATTATCATGGTAAACTGTATATGGTTCCCCATCAACTTCTAGCGGCTCCCCACTCCTGTAAGGAGGCAACCATCAGATCCATATTTTATGGTATCACTAGATGGAGGCATATATTTCTGATGAGGAGGAGTCTAAAATTGATATATGGAGAGATTTAACTAGAAATAACCTCCCCATAATGTGATAGTCCCTCGATAATTTTGACTATGAGATCAAAGATGATCTTGAAAAGGAGGGCATGCCTTACCTACGCTAGAATATGTGGGCCACTCATCAGGAATTGAAGGTTCAGAATCTCCCATATCCAGTATATGAGTGTCAACTTTAGGAAATCAACATATGTTGTTTTCAACTAGAACTGGATATTATATCCATAGACTAGGATCCAAAATCAAAAAAAAACACAACACAAATATGCTCCATGCTTTCTGCCACTACATCACAACTCTTTGGAAGCTGGTCTCTAAAGCCACATCATGCATCATTAGTCAAGGATGGGGAATGTATAGACCATTACACGTTGTCACTCCCTTGAATAGTAACTCCCATAAGATGTAGAATCCTATAATGTTATTGCCTCCGGTAAAATCAGGGGACCATGTAATGATCATGCCAGTTGGTCTCTGAAATAGAATACCCCAACTCCAACGGTGTCTAAACACCACAGACAGGGAGAGAGGATAGCCAACAGGATTTCAAACTTGTTTCTTTAAGACAATATGAGGACATTACAAACATCGAGACCAATGTTTTGATCGCCCAAACAATTTTCTGTAAGGAATGGTTCTGACCATGGGTTTTCATTGTTGTCAGCTCCCACACAATTATAGCTACATCACATCACACAAACTATACTATTATCTACAATAGCATCCATACAAACTTATCCCCATGTCCTAGGATAATATCTACCACCACCTCTAACCCTCAAATCTTCAATTCTTGAGAGAATTCAAGACATACCCTCAACAACCACCGGTAAAACCCATCCCACTAGTATGAGGGAATTTATATCTCAATCATTGTCACTAGGTTCATTATCCCCTCCAAGGACCCTAGATACATAAGTGATGATTCCATATCACCCCCACCCAACTGGGTTAGGGAATTTATATCTCCATATATGTATTGAGAGTCATCAATTCCCTGACCTAAGCCATTAGATCCTAAACAACTGGACCAATCAATGCCAATTGTGGCCCTGAATGACCCCCACCCCATAGGTTTGGGGTAATGATAATTATCACCACCACCACAGAGGGAATCGGTCTTCTCCAGGTTATACAGAATCAATCAATGATAAACATTACACTAAATCATCTCATCACAAGACAAACCCATGTTGGTTAGGGAACGTTCAACAACCATGACCAAAAACTCCATCAGGTAACTGTTCATAGACCAAAATGGAAGGAATGTACAGTGAATAAAATTAGATCCCACTGGGGATGCAAGACAAAACAACCAAATATGGTCAAGGTTTTGAATGACGACCCTAAAGAAGATAGTGAACAATCAACCTATTGCGTCCAAAGTAATGGCACAAACACCATTTCTCAATAAGCCTCTATGAATTTCGTCACCATAAACATGTAATATATTGATCAATATGAAATTTTATAAATTTGCAACCCAGAACACATACCTCAGTAGGAGGGTGACTTAGATGCACCAAATGAGGCAGCACGCACCATGAACCAAAGATGACTCCAAGACATGGCACCTCCAAATATTGATTTTCTAACTCAATGATGGAATATTATCTAGGGGAAGGGTAAAATAACATGTTGATAAACTCCCAGAAGAAATATGGTTCCTTCCCTAGAGAAAATATTTTTTCAATATGAGAGAGAAATAGAAACTCTCTTATAACTCAATGAGTTACTCAGAGGCAGTATTCCCATTGGGTATAATCTTTAGGTAGAGACAAATTTTCTCCCTCCTATGGTTGATCCACCACTAAGAGTGGTACTTGGGCATCAAACCAGCTCTGTATCCAGACATATCATCTATATACATGAGGAAGTCAAAAATGATCCTAACTTCCCTATATTTTGGCAATAACCTCTCCCTCTCCAAGACAACCATTCATTCCTATGATGAATCGAAAATCAACATGAGATAAAAGTGGTCCACTTAGTCAACCCCCACCCATTCTCTATGGATAAGATATAGCTCATGAAATTATTTCCCCAAATCTCCTTATCATCATAGAGTCTCTAGCTACTCGAATGGAAGCCATGGAAGGGAAATGTGTTCCTGTGAAGCCTGAGATGAATCCATATCCCGATAAGGTGGAAAACACTTTTCATGCACCCAATTTCATAAATCCTACCTTCTATAAATTTTATGGTGTGGGAGACCCAGAAAAACATCTCACACACTTCATATCATTATGTGGTCCAATTATTTTCCCTCGAGATAAATAGGTAGCAAAAAAATGAGGTATTTTGTACAGACTCTGATAGGGCTAGCCTTTGTTTGGTATAACAGTCTTCCAGTAGGATTCGTGTCAGGATGGGAAGATCTTAGTCATCAATTTCTTTATCAATTCAGTTCTACAATGAGGAAGTCAACAATCAACTACCTGAAAAACTACAAATAATGAAAAAATGAGAGGGTGTCTGGCTTCATAGCATGGTGGAAGGGTTTGACCTACTCACTCAGAATCCCTATCTTGCAAGATCAATTGTTGGAACTCTGTGATGATAATATTAGGGATGATTTTCAGATGATTTTTATTCTAATGAAATATCTAGGTAGGTTCAATGAGTTTTTCAAAAATGGACCAATGTTTAGAAGAATCCATCCAGTGGACCTGATCCAAATCTCAACTCATGCCCACAACATAAGGAAAAAAAGGACATCCAAAGAGAAAGATACAACTATCACTCTCAATCCAACAACAGTTCCTATCCAAAATACCTAGGTAGTCTATGAACATCCCAACACCTCCTTTTGAGTAGTGACATCCATAGAATCTTCCTCGACTAGAAGCATAGAGAAATCAGGGTCATCTAGGATTTGAAGAATGGATGAATGAGGAATACTCATTATAGAATGAACAAGTCCATAGTTATTTCTTAGAAACCATGGAAAATAACTTACTCACACTTCTACAATCTATGAAGCCCAATGAGGTCAACCTCACTAACCATCTTGATTACTTCCCTTTCTAAAGAAGGTTGGTTTATAGTATCTAGAACTACTTCATCTTCAATGAAATCATTCAAGTCGTGATCGATTCTGGATAAGTGGTGCTAGATTTCTTCCCAGTGTGGGTGGCTTACATAATCATGATCCAATCGGAAGTAGAGGGTGATTGGAAGAAGGTCCCGACCAAACATGTGCAAATATTAGACAACCAGATGACTCGAAAGATAAATAATTGAGCCCGCATCACTCTAAAATCATAGTTACATAGACCCTCAATAGCTCCACCACCATTGGAGGGAACATCAAATATTCCTCCCAAAGGTGGGTGTGAACACCAGAAGCAGGAAGAAATAGAAGAAGAAGAAGATTCATATTCTCCTACAAAGTGATCATTAACTCTCATCGATTTCTTCCCTGCGGTATATGATACATGGGCACTGCCCCACCAAACAGAACCCTCATCAGACAAAGAATTCGTATTTGGTTCTGCCCATATGATAAACTTATCAGACCCCTAATTTGATGATGATTTTTCCCCAGAGCATGATTTTCTTTCACATAAAATGGGAATAGGAGGTCGCATGCATAAGAACTAAGGATATAGAGGATAGTCTGGGTGTGGTCAGACCCAATATTCTGGTAATATCCCAATGGAAAATGCATATGCATCTAAGATTTGTGGGAAAGTGCTCCAGTAATCCTAGAAAGGGTAGAGAGGCATCTCAGAACCCTCCAGTAGTTGTCTGCACCCGATCATCTTTCATAACCATCTAGTAGGGGTCCGGTATAATAAAACCAAATAAATGGGAAGGCCATGATGACCCTCATCACTGGTAGTAGATGCTCCAACTACCCTAGCACAAGCACTAGGTTCGTCCACCCCAAATGCATCGACTTCTCATGGGAAAATCAAAAGAAACCCCATATCGGGAAACTCTGACCTCTGGCACAAAAATATGACTTTATAAAATAGTTGGTGGTGGTACCATCCAGTATCTCAGTCCTCAATGCACTCTATCATTCCAAAGATCTCAGGGAGGCACTAGTTGAATCCCTTTGGATCCCACAAGAGTTTGAGATAGAATTCGTTGTAGCCAAGTTCTATCGAGTGGAGACCATGGAATTAAAATGTCATGTCACGATATCATTCAATGATCAAGATCAAGAAGAGGAACTTTAAGGAAACATCAAACCCCTATATGTCTCAGTTAGACTCCATAATTCAAACAACCAAAGGGATCTGATTGATAATAGTTCTAGGATCAATCTTATCCCAGTATGAACCCAATAATGTTTGGGATACAATGAATGGTATTTTTCTCCCACTAATCTAACCACCCAATAGTATGATAGGTGTGAGGAAATACCTCTCTAAAAAATCAAGCTTGAAGCCCAGCTTTGGGGTCTTACATTAGATGTTATGTTCATAGTAATCCAACTAGACACTATGTATAACGTTCAACTCAGAAGGCCCTGGATCCATAGCCACCTAATGATACCTTCAACATTTCACCAATTTATAAAGTATCCCATTAATAGAAAATTCATCATACTACATGGTGATAGTTCTCCCTTAGAGACTTTCAGGTCCACAGATGCCGAATAAGATTTGTATAAAAATGGAGGCAAACAACCAATGGTGGATGATGATATATAGGTTTCCACTCCCAATGGATTGGGGACCTCCCTTGTGAATCCTAGGTGTATGATTGACGGTGACTATGTACTCTCCATAGACCTGGTCAAGGTCACATATATAATCCCATAGGTCCATGCCCTTCCTTTCCCTAGTAATGACGTAAAAGAATATCAACCCCGGCATCTCTCTGCAATAACTCAGTCAACATGGGATGATAATGTCTCTTCCCATGGCCTCTCACACCCAAATAATGATAGTGAGTCCCCCATATTTCTATCTTCATTTGAAAATGTCTCCATAGATTCTGAGATGGAAGAATATGAGGCCAAACTTAGGAAAGACCCTCCAGCATTTGAGAAAGGTGTATCCACCACTGTAGATGGACTCATGCAGATAAATCTAGGAATAGAGGAAGACCTATGACCAACACTGATTAGTGTTTTCATGCCCATATAAGAGAAAGATATGTACATCACATTTCTGAATCAATGTCAATATGTGTTCACATGAAACTACATGGAAACGCCCGAACAGAACCTAGATGTTGTTATGCAATGTCTCAGGATACGAGTTCAGCATCGACGCTTCAAGTAGTTAGCCAATAGAATGCACCCCTCTCATGCCACCAATATAGAGGTGGAGGTTGAAAAGTTTATCGAAGTCATCTTTGTCTGAGAATTGAAATAACTAAGATGGATTTCCATCATCTTCCATTTCATTATGAAGAATAGGAACATTATGGTCTGAATTTATTTCAGAGACCTTAATCAGTATTGTACATTAGATTATTTCCCATTTTCAATCACATAACTCTTATTTGATGCAACTGCTGGTTTCCAATCCCTTTCTTTCATGGATGGGTACTCAAGGTAAAATCAGATTAAGATGTCCCCTAAAGATGAAGAAACCAATGCCATCAAAGTGCCTCAAAGAATCTTATGATATCAAGTAAGGACCTTCGGTTTGAAGAATTTCAGCACCACATATCAATGTTTCATGCACCATATCATTAATCCATTACTGTTCATGATATATGAATGTTATGTCGATGACATTGTTGTTAAATCTCGACAGTTATGTGATCACTTCACGGATCTCCGAACAATATTTAACAAGCTATGAAATTATAGTCTAAAGATGGATTTGTTTAAATGCACTTTTACGGTAATGTCAGGGAAATTCCTTGGTTTTTTGGTACACCAGCATGGCATTGAGGTTGACCTGGACAAGACTAGTTCTATCTTAGAAATGTCATCCCCTAGAAATATCAAACAATTTACGAGACTCCAAGGGAACCTTTCTTAGATTTAGTGGTTCATTTCCAACCTAGCCACCCATGCTCTTTCTTTCACCAGGCTAATGAATAATTGAATCTCCTATAAATGGGATGATGATTTCCAAAAAATTCCGCGAATGTTTCAGACAATACCTACCGCACCCACCAGTTTTGATGCCTCTGGTGGAAGGGAGGTCAGTCATCTTATATGTGGTCTCCATGGAATGCTCATTGGGTGCCCTCTTCACACAAAATAATGATGTGGGAATAGGAAATAGTCTCTATTGCCACAACTAGTCTATTTGAGGTACTGAGACTAGATTTTATGATATCAAGAAGAAGTGTCTTGCCCACATATTTGTAGTGAAAAAATATAAGGCATTAATTATAGAAGCACAGAGTCCAATTGGTCTCTCGTATCAATCTTCTCAAGTACATCCTTGGTCATTTGATGCTGACTGGGAAATTTCCTTGATGGGTTGTTATTCTTTAGCAATATGACATTCTATTTGTGTCACAAAATTTAGTGAAATGGCAAGCCTTGGATGATTTCCTTTCCGCACATCTTGCCCCAAAAAATATTTCGTAAGACATCGAGCTTCCAAATGAGGAGGTCTTCCTTGCCCATGACACTCCCCGAGAATTGGATTAGTATTTTGATGGAGCCTCTTGAAGTCTTATCGAATCAAGGATGGAAAAACTGAAGTTTAATTGGGTTATCTTAGGGTTTATATTTTTCTCTTAGGACAAAGTAGTCTTGCCCAACTCTTTCTTACTATTTTAAGGCTACACAAATAACAAGGTAGAATACCAAGCCCTCATCACTGGGTTGTAATTATCCCTACATCTCCAAATAGTCTACTTGAACATCAAAGGGGATTTAGATTTAGTGATAAAGCAGTTCAATGCTAAATACACCATCAAAAAGGAGGAATTATCCCCTCTTATAGGATAAGTAAGGGGAGTAATGGAAGAATTACCTTTTAACCCCACATTGCATCATATTCCCTAATCAAAGAATTCTCGTGCAGATGTATTGGCCAAAGCGGTCACCATCTTGGAAAACCCTAATCAGGAAGAAGAAATATTCCATATTACACATCGGAGAATGGTCTTAGTAATTGTTGGTGGTGATACATAAGAGATAAATCTGGTAAACACTTCCCAGAGTGTGATGCACCCATAATCACCCCTAGAGGGAAGGACCCCATAATCATCTATTTGAAAAATGGTAGTCTCCTGATAGATAGAGCCGAAAGGGAAAAGATTGTGCATCGTGCAACAAAATTTAACATACTAGATGACCCGAGTGATAAGAAACTTCTCCATAAGAATGAATTTGATGGGATACCCCTAGGATGGATAGTAGAAGGAGAGATTTCTACCATCATGGAAGAAGACCATGAGGGTTTGTGTGATGCTCATCAATCTGGGACCAACTCTCCCATCAGGTCAGAATGTTATGATATTATTGGAAAACCATGATACAGGACTGCGTGTAATTCACCAAGAAATGTCATGCATGCCAAATCTAAAAAAAATCATCAATGAACCTCTAAAATTTCTACATACATATAAATATTTACAGCATATTTCTATTTAGGGGATGGGGTGTCATATCCCCCAGCCACAACTAAGAAGTTCAAGTACTTCCTTACTGATACCGACTTCTTTTCCAAATGGACAAAGGCGATACCCCTCAAGGAATTTAGAAAAAAGAATATGAACTCAGTAAAATCCCATATCATTACTGGTTTTATGGTCCCTCACATAATATTGATTGAAAATACACCAATTTGTGTTCCAATGAGTTGACGTATTTATACTGTGAGTACAATATTGAGTCCAATCATTATTCTTTCTATCATGCAGTAAAAAAAGGACAGATATAGGCCATCAATAAAACTCTGTAAAATATACTGTAAAAGATGGTGAGTAGGGAAAATAAGTCTTGTATAGAAAAACTATTTAATGCTTTATGGGCCTATCATACTCCCATGTGTAATGTTACATATGAAACACTATACTAACTAGTGTACGGGACCAAGGAAGTGTTACCCAAGGAAGTCCAGCTGCCTACGATTCTATTTTCCATTTATGGGAAACTCTAAGATGATGATAAATCACAAACTCTACTAGATGAATTATAATGGCTTGAAAAGAATAGGCTTTTCACACTACACAACCTTTTGGTTCACTCAAATTGGATTGCATGAGCCTTCAAAAAAATGGTTCGCTTCCGCTCATTCCTCCAAGGGGAATAGGTGGTGGTCCTAAAAACCTCAATGATACCTATCAAGATGACCCCAATGATGGAACACGCATTGGAGGGACCTTACATAATACTTAATTTCTATCATAATAAGGCATACGCATTGGACATGATAGATGGGGAGTGTGTCACACCTCCCACCAATGCAAGATTTCTCAAGAAATAATTCACTTAGTTGTCAACACAAGGGCATCCAAATCAATGTAAGTCTCATTATAAATCCTAACCACATGATGTTAAACTATATAGAATATGTCTGAACTACATGAAATTAAACTATACAGAATATGTCCAAACCACTGGATGTTAAACTATATGAAATACGTTCTAACCTCGTGATGTTAAACTATACAGAATATGTCATAAACACATGACATTAAACTGTTCTAAATTCATCATAACTATATGGTGTTAAACTATATGGAACTCTTCCTAAACACATGAAGTTAAATTGTATGGAATTCATCCATGACTACATGACATTAAATTATATGGAAATCATCCAAACACATGACGTTAAACTGTATGGAATTCATCCTAACCATATGACGTTAAATTGTATGAAACTAATTCTAACCACATGATGTTAAATTCTATGTAATATATCCTAGTTACATGATGTTAAACTATAAAAAATTCATCATTACCTCAAGATGTTAAATTGAAAGGCCAATTTACTTATTGAATGACATTACACTGTACAGATCTGTGATAACCATCTATATTCATGTAGAGTCACCTATGTATTTTCCACAGAACATTAAACTTCATGGTTATTCTAGAACTATGTATGGATTTATTCTTATACTTATGAGATATGTTGTGATTCCACGATCCTATATCTTGGTACATCCGCTGGATGATACAAAATTATATTATTGTACCATTAGTTGTCTTTGCACTATAGGGAAACTCATTCCATTCCATGTTTTTTACACCGAGCATAGCTCATGTGAGGTTATGAATTGTGGCAAGGGATTACTGTCACAAGAAAGAGATAAATATACATAGCATGTACATTATGGTCCTGGATAAAAGTCCATAAACTGAATACCATGTTTCTTCATCGCATGATGTTAAACTGTATAATCAAATTCCTTATCACAATACATAAAATTGCATGGTTCTTCCGAACTACGTGTTGTTTGATTATCATTTCCATGAGATACATAGTAATGCCTAGACTTTAACCCTTAGGCCCAACTGCAATATTCCCGCTAATTTATGTTGGTTCAATTTCATCCTAAATGCATGAAGTTAAACTACATATAACATCAAGAACTATAAGTATCTTGATTCATGTCATCACATGATACATAGTGACACATGGATCTCCAATCCTAGTCCCAGATGCAACAGTCAATGGAAATAATGCCCACCTCTACATATGGGTCAGACATGTGTAGATTATTTCCTATTCAAGAACTGTGTGTGACTTGATTCATGCCCCTGAAAGATACCTAGTGATGCCTGAATTTCTAACTCTGAGCCCAGTCGTGACAAACAAATATAAGAATTATTTCCTCTTTGTGCATCATCTAAGACTATGTAGGAGACTTCATTTAGAACTAAATGTGTCTTGATTCTCAACCTCATAAGATACTTAGTGATTCCCAACTCTCTAACTTTGGCCCCATCCAAAACATTTCCACACTTTCACATCGGTTCCCACATCCTTACCATACGACGTTAAACTACATGGAATTATGTCCTTACTACATGATGTTAAACTGCATGGAATAACATCCTTACTGCACGATGTTAAAATTTTACTAAGGAAAGTATGTCCCTACTACATGATGTTAAACTAGGAAAACCATCACTCATCATCCTCCCTTATAAAAGGACCATGTGAGCCTTACACCAACCAACTAGATAACGAGGTGCTTCCATTATATTTTTAAGCACATAAATCCATATGCCACACTTCATGTCTCAACTATCTTGGTCATCTCCAACCATTCACTACCCCTGAAAAAGAAAAGAGATCTCTATGTTTTTTCATGCAATTTATTCATAAGGCCTTAGAATAACCAACCAGAGACATATTGGCCTAGTATAAAGGTATTTTTGATTCTCATGAGCCTGACATTACCACGACGGAACCTAGAACCCCATTGTGATTTAGTTAATCCCTGAATTATTTTCCCATACCATAACTCATGACCAGAGAATCTTGAACCATGATTTAAAACACTCCCACCTCTTTATCATAAGGATTTTGGAGTACTTTGGACCCTGGGAATCCTAATTAGGATCTTTTCTAACATTTCTTATATTAGTTCCATGCATGTCTTGACCATAAACTATCTATACTTTGGCCAAAGTTATACAACCTTGAAATTATTACCTATAATAGTCTAAATCGCAAGACTTTAAACTGCTAGTAAAAGAGGCACAAAAATTTTCAAGTTGAAATCCTACAAAGGAATGCCTATGAAGAATCCAAGTCTTGGCTTGCTAAACTCTTCATATTCATAGTTTAGGAAAAAATAATAGAATAGATAAATAATGCATAAATCTCATAGGGTCTACTTTATAGCCCAAGTAAAAGTCAATCTATGCTCTCTAGACCCCCTGGTCCAGTCAAAAATTAGAGAAATGATTTGTAACATTTTCTCACTGTGAGAATATGTTTGAAAGTTGGTGGCACAACTTTTATGGTTCTCAAAACCTTCTTTGATCTTAAATTTTCTATAAATCCAATTTCATGATCGAAATCACCTCATATTGTCACAAACCATTCATTTCCCCTGAAATAGAAATTATATCTCTTCACTTGGACATGAAATTGGTGAAGAAGGGCTCATATCCACCAACCAAAGACATATTGGCCCAGTATAAATGGATTTCTATTTCTTGTGAGTCTAGAATCACCACAGAGGATCATAGAACCCCATTTTGTTTTAAAATATCTCTGGTGTGACTGTACCATACCTTCCTCATGACCTAAGCACTTTGGACTGTGATTTAAAATCTCTATCTCAAACTATTCAAGTGGATCTGATATCCTCGATGTTGCATCACCATGTTTTGTACCCTTTCTCAAGGCCAAAATGTGACACTTCATTCTTGTACCATTTGATGGCCCACGCCTCATGATTTGAAACCACAAGGTGTAGGGATGTTCAATTGGAGCCAAGTTTTCCTAGGGTGCTATAACCCTTCCCGGAAAATCCTTCCTTCCATACCCAACTTCATCATCTAGATGTTTGGGTCTTCATAAATATTTCATAGCCCTTGTAAAGGAAAAGGTATCTCTTAGTTCGGCTATACTACTGATGCATAGGGGCTCATAACCATCGACCCGAGACATCTTGGCCAAGTATAAAGGTACTTTTAATCCTTGTGAACCTCAATGACATAATGGAATAACCTAAAATCCCATAGTGTTAAGGTACATGCCCGACATGTCTACCCCATTCTATACTACTTGTATTGGACTTTTTGATTGTGACTTACATCACCTGCATTCCAACTATCTAGACAGTAGTAATGCAAAATCGGTGGGATAGGATGGGGTAGTCCAAGCCAACATGGGTTTGAGCCCATACGAGTTTATCCGCAAAAGCCCGCATATAATGCGAACAAAAAATTTCAAGCCCACCTTGCCATGCATAAACCAGCGGGTTGCCTGCGGGCTTACCCACATTTACAAAAAAAATACTATTTATAATCATTTAAATACTATATTTTTTATCACTCTTAATGGTATTTTTGAGTAGAAGTATAAATTAACAATAACTAGAGTTTTAAGGGATGCGATGGAACATTTTTATGTGGGTTAATGGAAGCATGTGGTGACACCGATGTGGTGATGAACTATTACGATAGAAATTAGGTGAGTGATCATTGAGGGGAGATGAATGATAATGTTGGTTATGTGGTGATGTGAATAGCTAAACCTATGAATGAACAAAGTCTCTCTAGGTAACGATCAATTTTAGAGGAAGTTATTACAGTTCTCATCAGTTTCTATCTGATTCTCTTAATAACAAAATAAAATTAAATAATAACAAAATTAAATTGACCTAAAAAAATATTATGATTATAATAACTCTTATAGAATTGATACCTTGTGCAGGGGCATTGAGTTCCATTTTTCGAGAGATGGGTTGACACACCATGTGAATATGGTAAATAATTACAATATAAATAATATAATATCATATTAAAATAATAAAAATAGGCCTATTTAAAATTAACATGTGAATAAATGATGAATAAATATGACCATTATGGTGGGAAATCATATGTCACTGTTTAACCATGGTTTTTTATTAAAAAACTAAAATGTTAAAGAGACATATATTTTAAAAATAATATTTTTTTAAATCAGGAATGTGGGAAAGCCCGCACTTGCGTGAGCTCAACCCACATTGTTCTGAACTCTAAACGGTCAAAAATTTTAGGCCCACCCCACCCCACATCTTCCCCATACCTGCAAAGCCTGTGGGTCGCGGACCTGCTTTGCATCACACCAGACGGGCCTAGCTTCCCTAGTATTTCCCCCTCAACCATATTTACCCCATAAACATTTTATAATCCCTTTGAAAAGAGTGAATATTAGATTTTCTTGGCCATACTATTGATTCATGAGGGATTTAACCCACCGACTAAAGGCCTCTCCTCCTTATAAGAAAAGAGCTCCAATCCTTGTCAGCCATAGAAATACCACGACATAACTCATCACCCCATAGTGTTTTTAGTCTTCCAAGATCTTCCAGCCCCATATTCTATTAGGAATGAGATAAAATACATTAAATTAAAAGAAAAATTAGGTCTGAGATAAAAGACCTCAATCTAAAAGAAACATTTAGTCTGAGCTAAATGAACCTAAACTAAAGCAATACTATGTCTGAGATAAAAGAACCTAAACTGAAGCATGACAACAATTTAGTTTGAAAAATATTGAAAGTATTTCCATATAGCCATGAAAATTAAGCTATTCTCATCAAGAATATCATCATTCTAAAAATAATAGATAATTCTCCCCCGGGGACATACATTCTACAAGATAACTGAGGGATTTAACCCACCGACTAAAGGCCTCTCCTCCTTATAAGAAAGGAGCTCTAATCCTTGTCATCCATAGCAATACCACGACATAACTCATCACCCCGTAGTTGTTTTAGTCTTCCAGGGTCTTCCAGCCCCATATTCTATTAGGAATGAGCTAAAATACATTAAATTAAAAGCAAAATTAGGTCTGAGATAAAATACCTCAATCTAAAAGAAACATTTAGTCCGAGCTAAAAGACCCTAAACTAAAGCAATACTATGTCTGAGCTAAAAGAACCTAAACTGAAGCATGACAACAATTTAGTTTGCAAAATCTTGAGAGGCTTTCCATATGGCCATGAAAATAAATCTATTCTCATCAAGACTATAATCATTCTAAAAATAATAGAGAATCCTCTGATGTCGCTGTTGGGTTTGTCTCCACTGTCGTTGCCTCCGCTCCGTTGGTTTTTCTCCTCCGCCGCGACCGCCACTGTCTCCGCCACCGCGACCACTACTACCTCCGCCGCCGCGACCGCTGCTGCCTCCGTCGCCGCTTTCTCCGTCTCCGCTGCCACTGGTCATTGTAGGAGTATTTTTCCTTCTCTTGGGTTAATATAAATGAGAAATTATGATCCTTGAATTATTATGATGAATTATAGTTTTTTTATAAGTGATTTGAATCTATTTATTGGTAGTTAGGGAAAGAGTGAGAGTCCACGTGGTGAGACCCTTGTATTGTATGTTGTTTTAGATAGCGGGTGTGTGAGAACCTATAGTAAGTGGTTGGTTTGGTTCACTAGATGATGTGTGTTTTGAGGTGGGGATAAGAGTGGTACCCATGGGCTAAGGATTGTGTAAGAATTGATGTAAGGGGTTTGTGTGAGATCTCAGTGGTTCTTAGCATGTGACTTAGGATGGTAGCGAGTTAGTGAGTTTTGGTGGTTGGGGGAGACTAATGAGTGGGGTTATCTTGGTGTTATGAATACCTTAGATACATAAATCCAGGGTACATTATTTGACATGAGGGATTGATGCATATTATGTGTTATCAAGTTGATAGAAAAGGAATGGTCATGCCTTGGATTTGTATAATGGAATCACTCTCTATTCTTGAATTTGGTGTTATGACTGGGTTGAGGTACATGATCATTTGGATTCCTAACCTTATTGATTTATAGCATGGTTTTAATATGACCATCACTATTGAACCTAGATGGATGGGTTTAGGTTAATGAAGCATGGGTATATTCCTTTGGTTTTGGAATAATGTTGGGTAACTGGTGATCGTGTGCTGAGTTTTGGCATGGTGTGATGTTAAGATTGGAAAAGAGTACCAGGGGTATCCCATTGGAAATATGTGTGTTCCCCCTAATTTTTTTCAAGATTTATGGGTAGGCTCATTGAGTTTGAATAGGTATATGATCTTACTCACTAGATACCATGTGTTGTGTTGAAAAGATTGTACCATGAAGTTTAAAGTCATTCGATTAGGATGTATGTGTCGTGAAAGGTGTGATAAAAGAGGATTGATCAGGGATTACTCATTTGGGATATGCTATCTAGAATAAACTTGGGGATTATACCTAGTAATGAGGAGCTATTTTCCAGGTATTACCCATTGTATGTTCATCTTTTATATTTTAAAAATTCTGTAGAACTCGTTCTATCGAAGGTGGGTTCTATAATTTATTTTTATCTTAAAGTGTGTTTAACCATGGTGTGGGTTGATTTCCTTTTTAGTGGGTTCTTAGGGTTTGTGGGATGTGGTAAATGGTGTACTGGATTTTAGATTATTTTATTCTCATGAGTTTCCCATATTTTATGTTTTCTTTTCAGTTGGAAATCTCCTCTGTTGTGCGCCTCTCCTCTGCCACAAATGCACCTCTTCTGTGTTCTTAATGAAACCTTCGCGGTGAGTTTTCTCCTATTACTCATTGGCTTCCTCTTGTTTTCATGTTATTACTATTTGATATTGATGGTTATAATGTGAAATGTACGGGCTAAATGCCCTGCTGAAAATCGTGGCCATTGGTGGTCCTTGTTTCCACACTAAATGAATTGCATGTTGGTTGGTTCTTTTTGAACATTTGAATATAAAAATTGGTAATTTACATATACTTGACTTATGAATGAACGCCCCAGGATGATAAAACTTATGTGATAACCCCTGAATTAACAAACAAAATTGAATAAGGGATTCTTTGTAAAATCTAAAATTGTGATTGTTTGGTTTGTATGGTGTTGTGATTGTGAGCATGATTGTGTTTTTGTATGGTGTTGTGGTTGTTTTCATGATTTATATGCCATTTTTTTCCATGTTGTGGTTCTTACACCATTGAATATCAATCCAAACTTTACCCATTTCAATGGCACCACCACTTTGTTACTAGTGCAATTCCACTGAATCCTAAAAAACCACTTCTAGAGGACTCTATGATACACTTTATGGTGTGAAGATGATGTTTTTCAGATTCTATATATTTTTAAAATACATGGTATGTAGTCTTGTTAAATGGAACATGCTTCACCATACATGGATTTCATAAAGATTTTAATGCCAAACAACAGTTATCTCCAAAATTTACACCACATGACTCATCTTATGACTCAAACTTGGAATAAGTTTTATTTTAAATGTTACATGTCATGTGAACGTAGGTCACACACAATTTATCTCCAAGACATATACTTCAGCATGAAACCATGTACATGCCATGAAATAAGGGTAGAACCATATGATATGTGTTTTACTTCACTCACACCATGTATAGATACCATAAAAACTTGATGTGTATAGACTCTACACCCCTAGTGGTCATGTAAGGACTACACACCGTGTATTCCACATAAATGTAATTCATAGCCGGTGAAGTGACTCATTTTGTATCTAAAGTGCACGCCTTTAGCTCAAGTTTTTCTATATGTCATGTATTTTCAAAGGCATCATACAGTCTTTGTAAGACTAACTTGGAATTAATTTGATATATGTCAGATTAAATCAGGTATCTTATCCATAGACGATGTTCACCCTACTAGACACACCATGTATATGTATTTCACATGAGTTTAGAAATGGTAGTATACAACCAACCTTGATTGAGAACCCTACACATTGTGTATCCATTGAACAAATTGTGTGCTATGTTAATTTCATTATTATTATTTATTTTTTACTTAGATGATAATATTTCATGTATGAGTATCCCATTATAAATATCTTCTTATGTAGATCACAATATTATGATTCCCTCATTCATTGGAAATTGCACACGATGTGGTTTGGATATTTTAATTATCTTCACTCTGCTTGAGAGTTTACAAGTGACAAGTGAGATGTTTAGAGAAAATAAGGAGTATGTTACTCCCCCATGTTTCGGTGAAGAGTCCTCCATGAATAGGTTTTAGGTAATACATGGAGATATACAAAATACAGGGCACAGTCCTCCCATATATAGATAGAGTTCAAGTACTTTCACATGTTTTGGGGTAGCTTCCTCTATTTCATTGTAGAGGCATTTGTACCATGATTTTTTTATAAAAAACAAACAATGCTACTTGATTAATTAAAACATAATATTAGGAAAGTTCGAGATCGAACCCATAAAGATGATGAATATGAATAAAGAATGGATGAATGCCAATCGGTTGACAAAAGAGTATGAAGATGGCGTGAAAGAGTTTATCAAGTTTGTAGGAGATCATGCATGTGACCCTTCTCAAATCCTATGTCCGTGTTTACGCTGTTTTTATTCAAGACAAATTAGTCCATATGAGTTAGAAGAACACCTGATTTGTCACGGAAAAGATCGAAGTTATACATGTTGGAATAAACACGGGGAAAAACGAATGTAGGTAGTGGATCGGATAACATGACATTTTATGGAATATATTATATGATTACAACCGTGAACAGTGAAGACAATCGTATGGAGGGTGTTATTACAGATGTGAATGATGATGAAGATTTTATTGAGGAAATGACAAGGACAGTTGAAGATGAACTTCATGATTTCCCAAAATTGTTTGAGAAGTTAAAGAGTTGTGAAAAAAATGTCATTATATACTGGTTGCACTAAATATACAGCATTGTCAGCCGTACTGAAGCTGTATAATTTGAAAGCAGGCAACGAGTGGAGTGACACCAGTTTTACGGAACAACTTACTCTCCTAAATGACATGATCCTAGAAGATAATGAACTCCCAAGCTGAACATAAAATGCCAAACGAATGCTACAATCGATGGGTATGATCTCTGAAATAATACACACCTGCCCGAATGACTATATATTGTTTCATAAGGACCACAAATCACTTAAATAATGCCCAAAGTGTGGTTCTTCTCTCTACAAGAAAGACGATTCTAGTCCTACAAGAGTTGTATGGTACTTTCCAATCATTCCAAGGTTTAGGTGCCTATATAGAAGTGAGGAGACTGTAGGACAATTGACATGGCAGGCAGATACAAGAATTAAAGATGGAAAACTACGTCACCCAGCAGACTCTCCTTAGTGGAAGAGAATTGATCACGAGTATTCTGAATTTGGAAACGATCCGAGAAACCTTCGTCTAGCATTATCTACAGATGGGGTGAATCCTTTTGGTTTTCAAAGCAGCAGTCACAGTACATGGCTGGTTATATTGATAAATTATAACTTACCACTGTGGTTATGCATGAAATGAAAATACATCATGTTATCTATGCTTATATCAGGACCAAAACAACCCGGCAATTATATTGATGTTTATTTTTTTCTCCATTGATTGAGGATTTGAAATTATTGTGGGATTCAGGTGTTACGTTGTATGATTCTTACAAAAAAGAAGATTTCAATTTGTAATCCATGTTGTACGGGACGATAAATGAATTTCTTGCTTATGGAAATTTGTCAGGATATAGTATTAAAGGAACTCAAGGGTGTCCCGTTTGCGAACAAGGTACACAGTCAATTAGGTTGAAACATTCATCGAAAACTGTGTATTTAGGAAATCGTATATTTCTACCCCGACGGTATAAGTATTGATATTGGATGACATCATTCGAAGGAAGTTCAGAAGAATGTACAACACCATCTCCACTAACAGGTGATCAATTGTTTGAGAAGGTAAAATATTTGAACACTACTTTTGGTAAACTGTTTTCGGAAAACCTTACAAAAACTGGTTGGAAAAAGAGATCAGTTTTTTTTTGAATTACCATACTGGAATTGTCTGTATGTCATAAATTTTCTTGATGTTATTCATATTGAAAAAAATGTAGGTGATAGTTTCATCAGCACATTGCTAAATGCACCCTGCAAAAAGAAGGATGGAATTAAGGCTAGATTGGACATGGTTGAGATGGGAATATGAGAAGAGTTGGCACCAGTGAAGGGTGAAAAACAAACATTTCTTCCTTCTGCTGCTTAAACTCTTTCCAGGCAGGAGAGATATCAGTTTTCCAACTTCATGAATGACGTAAAGGTTCTAGAGGGGTATTCATCAAATATCAAAAACATCATGTCAATGAATGATTTAAAATTAAAGGGTCTGAAATCACATGACTACCATGTTTTGATGAAAGATCTAATTCCTATAGCTTTACATTTCATTTTTCCCTAGAATGTCCGACATACATTAACGAAGCTCTGTTTCTTCTTCAAAGCTATATGTAGAAAAGTTATAAACCTGACGAAATTTCCAACTATGGAAAGAGAAATTTTCGTAATATTATGTGAATTGGAAATGTTCTTCTCGCCGACATTTTTTGATATGATGGTTCATTTGATGGTTCACTTGGTGAGAGAGATTCGACTATGTGGTCCTATACATTATAGATGGATGTACCCCATTGAATGGTATATGAAGATTTTGAAAGGGTATGTCAAAAATCAAAGTCGGCCAGAGGGTTGTATTGCGGAGCAATATATTGTTGAGGAAGCCGTTGAATTTTGTACTGAATACCTATCTGGTGTGGAAAACGTTGGCCTGTCGAAATCTCGTCACACTGAGTGACTTGAGGGTGAAGGAATTTCTGAAAGAGAGGTTGTCACAATCAATATTATTGATCTGGAGCAGGCTCACCTTTACATTTTTCATAACAGTTTCGACGTTGACCCATATGTTCAAACCCACAAAGAAATTCTTAGGATTTTGAATCCATCTAGGGATGAAAAATGGATATTAGATACACATAATCTACATTTTATAGGATGGTTTTAGGACCATATTTTGAAGCAGTTAGATGAAAATCCAGACTCAATTTCAGAAAGACTTCGATGGCTAGCCAGAGGAGCAAGTGTGTATGTATTATCTTACAATGCTTATACAGTTAATGGTTATACATTCTATACTAATGAACATGATGAAGACAATACCATGCAGAATAATGGGGTTACACTTGTGGCTGAGGAGATGCATGCTTCCGGTGCTAAGGAAAAAAATCCAATTTATGTGAATATGTCATACTTTGGCATCATCAAACAAATATGGGAGTTGGATTATACAAAATTCAAAGTGATGATTTTTCAATGCAAGTGGGTTGATAATAGGAGTGCTGTTAAAATAGATGAATTAGAATTCGTGAAAGTTGATTTCAGTAAGGAAGGGGAGAAAGACGAACCATTTATAATGGAATCACAGGCAGTACAAGTATTTTATGTTCCAGACCCTGCAAACCGAAATTGGTCAATTGTTCTATTATCGACCAAAACAACTGAAGGGTCAGATGAATGTTCAACGGAGGATGACCCTTTTATAAGGACTTCACAATCATTTCGCAGTAGTCCCAATGTAGACAACATTTTTTATGTCAGAGGAGACCACAATGAATGGATTTACATAGTCGATAGAGGAGTCAAATCTCGTCATCCTTTAAAGAAGAAAAAAAGAGAGTATAATAATCAGGTTATTTGTTTATTGTAATATACATTGTGTTACGTTATGTTATTATATGTCTGCTGCTTATTTTATGTAATCTAAATTAAATTTTAAACCACTTCTGTAGATAATGACTTATGCACCTGCTGATGCGCCCAATCCTAAGGCACAAAAGGTCTCTCAACCACCTTCTGGTGGTCCCAGTGCATAGCAACAATAGGTTTCTCAACCAACTGCTGGTGGTCCCAGTGCAGAGCAACAACAAGTTTCTCAACCTATTGTTGCTGGTCCCAATACAGAACAACAACAAGTTTCTCAACCTGTTGTTGCTGGTCCCAGTGCTGATGCTAGTGCTCCGAAGAATGATATTGATGATACTTCTGAGGAAATGGTAGAAAATGAAATCCTGAAAGTGCAATAAAAACAAGAGCATCGTAGTTTTACAATGTTAGCTAGAATCCTTAAGGAAAAAAGAAAAAGTCATCAAATTTGAGGTGGGATGGAATAAGTGAGGCCAACATCTTAACCCCAACAAAGCCATCTTTAGTAGCTACATTGGAATCATCACTCGGAAATGCGTGCCGATTGATGTAAAGTCATGGCACAATGTTGTCAGCAGTCTTAAGACACTAATGTGGGAAGAGATTATGGTAACATTATGATATTTTTTTTAATTTATTAAAATAAAATACCAAACATTGACTTACTCTTCGTCATCCATTGTAGAGTGAATTTATAGTAGATGCCTCACACAAGGAATATGTATTAAGAGTTACAGGAAGGATTCATAGAGGTTTCCACACAATTTTAATGAAATATCATCTTAAAGATGCTGAAGGGAAAATCAAGTCATGCCCACCTCCTCTTTATGCACACTTGATATCCCAAGGAGCATGGGACACATTTATCAACCATCGTGGGGAGAATAATTTTTCAAGTACATTGTGTGGGGTAATACGTTGTTTGACTTTTCTTGTATTCATCACTTTAATTGACAGTTTATATTTATGAAATAGCAACTGAGTGATGAAAATAAAAAACGCACAGCAGAACCTGTGTACCCTTACCATAAAGCAAGGTTGGGGTACGCTTTACTTGAGCAAAAATTGGTACGTCTTTTAAATCTACTGTACTACTTATATGTCACATAAAACAACACCATAACCATGTTTCTCTATTTATATGTAGATTGATGTATTGAAATTGAAAGCCAAATCCATCCCATGCCATGTGCTATGGAAGGAGGCTTGTGTAAATAAATAGGGGATACTGATATATGAAAACACACAAAAAGTGTGGGAAACATGTGTAAGTATGACATAATATAAATTTGATTTGTTTTAAATCGCTATTACATTACAATGACTACTTATTTGTCTATATTTTCTCTATTACATCGTCATAGGAATCAACAACACTGGCACCATATTCACACATAATTTCAGCAGCCTTGAAGCAGCCAGACCAGTATGGCCACATCAGAGGTGCGGGTTTTGGGGTGACACCCCAAACATATTTTCAAAAAAAAACAAGCGAACGATGAAAATGAAAAAATGGAAAAGCTGCAAGAAAAAATAGCTATTTTTCAATAAGAATTACAATACCAGAGAGAGATGATATCAACATTGATGGGGGAGAGGCAAAGAGAAGAAAAAACTCAACAACAACCCGTGCGTGATGATCCCGCCCCACCCCCCCCCCCCACCACCAGGTTTGAGGCAAGCCATTCCCCTAAAAACTCTTACTTAACTGAGGTAATCAATGTTTTAATAATTGTTTCTATGAAATGTGATTCACATAGACACCGATACCTTTCCTATACTAATATTCTACAGGGTGAAAATGAATGTGATTTATATCTAGCAACTCCTACTTATCACCTTGTAGTGAGGGCTATGGTGTTCAATACGCATAACGACATGCTACACAACAGAAAGCTTCCAACAGATCATTTCAGAGTTTCAATTAACGTAGCTAATGAGCTGAGTGACGAGCTACCTATTCCAAATGATGATGAAAACATTCATACGGTTGAACAAGCTGTTGGAACATTCATCGCATGACCATCAGTTCATGTAAAAAAACATGTCGACAAGGAGGTATCCATTTCCAAGTTATTTTTCAAGTTGTACCTTTAACATTTATTGAAAAAAGGTGTGAACCGATGAATTTTATTACATAATGACAAAGATAAGGGGTTGAAATTAATTATCAGCTCAAAACTATCTCAAGGATCAACCAACTAATTGAAACGATCTACTGAGAGCACCTTCACCCCACCCGTTCTATATCCATAGTTAATATCATTGCAGGCTCATGTGGATACAAAGTTGATAGAAAACAATGCTCACACAATTGTTTTTGAAAAAAAATATGTACGGAGAGGAAACATTAGATTTCATTAGTGATGAAAATAAAAATGAAATCTTCAAGTATGAATGGTTAGGCGCCTCAATTGTAAATGTATACATGAGGTATGTTTTCATGATTTGATTTTACAAAAGATGATATACTCTGATAATAATGACTAAATACATTTTATTTTTTTCGCAGGAGTATATATGGAAAAAAATTGAAGGTATTTCCCCATGAACAAAATTTTGGACTCGTTAGTCCTCACACCACCTCTTCAAAAGAAGAAATAGATTTTGATAAAGAGGCCGCAATAATGTCATCCCTGCTCAAATTGTTTGAAAAAAAAATTACGGATGACAGACTCTTTTTAATACTAATGATGTAGGGATAAAACTCTACAATTTAATTATATCAACTATATTTTCATTTCTTTCTTTACTTATTCCTTTTTGTATTTTTAGGAAGCATTGGATGTTGATTGTAGTCAATTTGGATACTCTAAAGATTTATTTTCTGGATTCAACGCATGGATATCCAACAAACCGACCACGCATGATGGAGTTTGATAATTTGTAATACACTAGATCCAACATTTTAAAACTAAACATCTAGTTATATAATTTATGTTATCTTTTAATGAGGATTCTGTTATGATAGGGTGGTGCATCAATATCATCTAATTCATGGAATGAATCCGGGGCATAAGGATGAGTAAGCCTACAAGATCTACAACAGGAAAAGTATCCAGGTATATATAATAACATTGAACTATCCAAACACATATCAAAACAAATTACTTATCATTGTAGATATTTCTACAATGTCCAAAACAAACAAACAGAAAGGATTGTGGTTATTATGTTTGTAAATTTATGAAAGAGATCATATTTCATCAACAAAATAGCATCCCTGATGAGGTATTTTCAAAAATAATTACGAGTTCATTTAAAATATTCATTAATCCTTTGGGTATTTATATTTTTTCAGTACTACCATGACTGTCGCAAAAACTCATATTCAGAAGATGATATAGATGTGTTTAGAAATGAATGGGCAACATACCTGATAGAAGATTGTACACAAATAGGATGAAGGTGAATTACTACTAATGTTATCCATATATGATCATTGATATCTCCCTTGTTTACACTTACTGAGCATATATGATGACCCTTTGTTATGTTTTATATCCTTAGGTTATGAAGAATGGTTTTAGATGTGATTTTTCTTTCTAGTAAATCATAAATCATTGGACTACACTGGTCGATAGTGTGGAAGCCGACCGATGCATAGTCATTCAGTCCACTCACGAGCATCTTAAAATCTTGATGGGAACCAATATCTTGGATTTTCAATTTTCTAATTTTAGTTTCCCTTATATGTGGGTGGGGGTGTCCAGGAGGGAGGGGTCTCCCGGAGTGGGGGGTTTCTAGGAGGGGGTGTGTCCAAGAGGGAGGGGGTTTCCAGATGTGAGTTGTACGATTTTACTAGACCTCAATTCGATGCACGGTGTGATCAGTATGGCTAATAGTGTCTTATAGAAATTTTAAATTGACATTAACTTTCGAAAACAACACTATTGACATACGGAATACCAAGAAAATGTGTTTGGATTGTTTTGATACTTTAGGAAAATGATCCATGAGTCATTTTATAGGTGTAAAAATCAATCGAACCTCAATCCAACGCACGGTGTGACCGGTATGGATAAAAGTGTCGGATAATAGTTTCAAATTGACATTAACTTTAGAAAATAACACTAAAAACATACAGAATACTGATCAAATGTGTTCGGATTGTTTTTATACTTTAGGAAAATGGTCCATGAGTCATTTGTGATGTGTACGAATCGACCACACCTCAATCTTATGTATTGTGTGACCGGTATGGCTAAAAGTGTCTGATACCAGTTTCAAATTGACATTAATTTTAGAAAAAAACACAAATGACATACTAAATACTGATCAAACATGTTCGGATTGTTTTGATACTTTATAAAAACTATCCATGAGTCATTTTTGAGGTGTACGAATCGACCACACCTTAATCCGACGCACGGTGTGATCGGTTTGGCTAAAAGTGTCTGATATCAGTTTCAAATTGACTTTAACTTTAGAAAAAAACACTTCTAACATACGAAATACCGAGAAAACGTGTTTAGATTGTTTTGATACTTTAGTAAAACAATCCATGAGTCATTTTTGAGGTTTACGAATCGACATCACCTCAATCTGACGCACGGTCTGATCGGTATGGCTAAAAGTGTCTGATACCAGTTTAAAATTGACATTAACTTTAGAAAACAACACTACTGACATAAGAAATACTGAGAAAAATTGTTCTGATTGTTTTGATACTTTAGGAAAACTATCCATGAGTCATTTGTGAGGTGTAAGAATCGATCGTACCTCAATCTGATGCACGGTGTGACCGGTATGGCTAAAAGTGTCTGATAAATGTTTCAAATTAACATTAACTTTAGAAAACAACACTACTAACATATGGAATACCTAGAAAACGCATTCTTATTGTTTTGAAACTTTTGGACAATGATCCATGAGTCATTTTTGAGGTGTACGAATTGACCGCACCTCAATCTGACGCACCGTGTGATCTGAATGGATAAAAGTTTCTGATATCAGTTTGAAATTGACATTAACTTTAGAAAACAACACTACTGACATATGGAATACTGAGAAAATGCATTCGGATTGTTTTTATACTTTATTAAAGTGATTAATGAGTCATTTTTGATGTGTACGAATCGACCGCACCTCAATCCGACGCATGGTGTGACCGGTATGGATAAAAGTGTCTGATACCAGTTTCAAATTGACATTAACTTTAGAAAACAACACTACTGACATATGGAATACTGAGAAAACGCATTCATATTATTTTGATACTTTAGTAAAATGATACATGATTCATTTTTGACGTGTACGAATTGACCACACCTCAATCCGATGCACGGTATAACCGGTATGGCTAAAAGTGTATGATGCCATTTTCAAATTCATATTAATTTTAGAAAACAACACAAATGACATATGGAATACTGATAAAATGCATTCGGATTGTTTGGATACTTTAGTAAAACGATCCATGAGTAATTCTTGAGGTGTACTAATTGACCTCACCTCAATCCGACGCACAGTGTGATCGGTATGGCTAAAAGTTTCGGATATCAGTTTCAAATTGACATTAACTTTAGAAAAAACACAACTGACATATGGAATACCAAGAAAACACATTCAGATTGTTTTGATACTTTAGGAAAACAATACTTGAGTCATTTGTGAGGTGTACGAATTGACTGCACCTCAATCTAACGCACGGTGTGATCGGTATTGCTAAAATTGTCTGATACCAGTTTCAAATTGACATTAACTTTATAAAAAAACACTACTAACATATGGAATACTTAGAAAATGCGTTTGGATTGTTTTTATACTTTAGGAAAATGATCCAAGAGTCATTTTTGAGGTGTAATAATCGACTGTACCTCAATCCGACGCACCGTGTGACCAGTATGGATAAAAGTGTCTGATAACAGTTTTAAATTGATATTAACTTTAAAAAACAACACTACTGACATATGTAATACTGAGAAAAAACATTCAGATTGTTTTGATACTTTATAAAAATGATCCATGAGTCATTTGTGAGGTGTACGAATTTACCACCCCTTAATCTGACGCACAGTATGATCGGTATGGCTAAAAGTGTCAGATATCAGTTTGAAATTGACATTAACTTTAGAAAACAACACTACTGACATACGGAATACCAAGAAAACGCATTCATATTTTTTTGATACTTTAGGAAAATTATCCATGAGTCATTTTTGAGGTGTAAGAATCGACCGCACCTCAATCTGATGCACGGTGTGGCCGGTATGGCTAAAAGTGTCTCATACCAGTTTCAAATTGATATTAACTTTTAATAAAAACACTACTGACATACAGAAAAATGAGCCTGCGCATTCGGATTGTTTTGATACTTTAGTAAAATTATCCATGAGTCATTTTTGAGGTGTACGAATCGACCTCACCTCAATCCGACACACGGTGTGACCGGTATGGCTAAAAGTGTCTGATAACAGTTTCAAATTGACATTAACTTTAGAAAACAACACTACTGACATACGGAAAACTGAGAAAACACGTTCGGATTGTTTTAATACTTTAGACTGTAATGCCCTGACCCCAGCAGCCTAGATTCGGTGCATTATTACATAACATTGGCATGATCACAAGAAAGATCAAGTCTCGAAATACCGATTAGTTTAGTAGTCTTGGAAACACTAGATACATTCATAAAGTTTACATTACATCATAAATTGAAAACTACAACAACATCTTGACTCCACACTCATAACCCCTTATACTATCCCTGCAAGTCATTCATAAAATACTTCTTCACATCCTGGAAAAAATAAAACATAAAAAGGGGTGGGCTCAAATGCCCAGTAAGGATAACAATATAGCGGAAATTTTTATAAATAAGCATAAATATTTAAGGCAATGTATAACTAAAACAAAAGCCTTTTAATCTTGAAATTCATCATAATATGGCAACAATAAAATGAAATAATTCCATTTACTTATTCACATGGATATTCTACTAGTCTAATAATCACATGTAATATCAACAACCACTTTCATAATGATGGAATGCATAATGCCAGACTATCATAACCACATATCCAAGGCCTTGTGCCAAGACTACAAATAAGATTTTTTCAAGGCCTTGTGCCAAGATACTAGTTTGTCTCATGAGACCTACCAATTCATCGAGGAGCTATAGCGGGCTCCACCTATCACTTATTAAGTCCAATGCATTCCTCATATGAACAGGTTTAAACATAACATAAACATTCATATTAAAACTAGCATACGAAATGTCAATACTTTTTCCATAAACCATGAATGGTATAAAAATAACACATCCATAGTAAAACATATCACAAAACCTTCAACACAATATGGAAGATTTGTATCATAATAAATAAACTTCAAATAAGCTTAAAATCCATCAAAATATATTGATATAGATGAAATCAAAACTATTTGAGAGAAATATCTCTTTTTTTGAAATCATTTAAAAGTCACATAATTATAAAATAAAACTTTTAATTTGAAAATATTCTTAGAAGCTTTTAAGGGAAGCTTCTAATATTTTATAACGGTGGAAAATAGCCGCACCCGTCGTATAAGTTAAAAAAATACATTCTTACCTTAATTCTGTCGAAAAGGTTAAAAAGGACATTGTTTGGAAAACGAAGGAAAGATTCCTTTATAAACCTCTTATAAAAAGTAAAACAAGGGTATAAATTACTTTAACCCATATTCTGTAAAATAGCAAGAATGTTTTGAAATACATTTTTAAGAAACATGGATGTGGATGATAAAGGGGTCCCAGTAGATAATTACATATAAACAACCTCAGATAATGAATAGATTGTGAAATAACCCTTACCTTGTACTTTTCCTTAGTAGATGGTATGTTAACCTCCTGTATAATATTTAAAACGTTTTTATTAAATTATACAAGAACCATATACATAATTATGATATCATATATGATCTTTTAACATTGATTTGTTAATAATATCTTAGTATTATCATTGTTTCGGGTGTTAACTTACTCGTTTTATTTTATATGTCTTGTTACATAAGTCGTGTTCGTCATGGATAGGTTGTATATTATTCATATCCATAATTATATCAAGTCCTTAAACATTATTTTTAATCATTAAATGAGAATTAGTCTGGAATGGATACTCTGGGGAATGAATCTCATTGCGTTCGTGGAGACGGTAGTCCGTACGTACGTACGGGCGACAATATCATTCTTTTGATATTAAAATAATATATAATTGGATGTTATATCATATATACAGAATCATTATCATGTTATATTTATTATTTACATGAATTACACATCATTATTATACGCATCCAAATAATAATATATTGAATATCAATTACACCACGACGTGGAGACGGTAAGCCGTACGTACGCACGTATGGTGACATGTCATTCAAAGGATGGATAGAATAATGAATATGGTTGTACCATATTTATAATAATATCACATTATATATGAGATACTGGATTTATTATTTTAGAATAACAAATAAAGAAGAAGTTGAAGAAGAAAGAAACTTGAAAGAGGGTGGTGAAAACATTACCTCTTCTTCGGGTTCTTCCTTTTGATTTGATCAAAAGGGATCCTTAGGTTGGCTTTATGATCAAACTAAGGCCTCTAGGTTTAATTAAGGGAAGTTGAGAGATTATTTGGTCAGGATTTGGCCAAGCAAAAAGTCTTTGAATGTGTGATTTAGTGAGAAGGGGGAGTGCCCTTTTATAAGAGGGGTAAGGGGTGCCTTTGGAAAAGCTAGAAATATTATTTCATAATAAATTCATATTTGATTTCTAATGGCTCCAAAGTGGATTATTTAAAGGTTAAGGTGGGGATGTGTCGAAAACCACTCAAGCAATAGGTTTTAGACAGGTTTGGGTCTCTATATTAACCTTATCATTTAGTTTTAACTCTTAGTTAATTAGTTTGACACTTACCATGTCACTTTGTATTTTTATATTATATAGTTAATAAACTAACTATATACCTCCAAGAGACCCCCAAGTGGTCCATTAATGATACACCTATCATTATATAAGTCTCTTGGCCTAACCTTAGATTTTTAGGAATTTAATATCAATTAATAATATAATATTTGTTTTAAAAACTCTTTTATGTGAATTTTGACACTATTCAATAATTGATTTTTGTTAAAGTCTTAACAACTTCATTAATTCGAAACACATTCATTTAAGCAATCCTATAATGTCATATTAAGCAATAAAATTCATGTATTTCATCAAAACTTTCAAATTATATTAATTTTAACATTTATAATACAAATTATTTGATTCTTTCATTAATAAGGAAAATGATGCATCATTATTGTGTCATAAATAATATTAATTATTAAATGTCAAAAAATTATAAATAAAATACCATTATTTAGGAAATATTTTTAGCTTTCTAATTAATATTTATAGTTGAAAAGCCAACATATATAACACTATGTAAAAATTGTTTTCCTAAAAGATATATGCTTATGTCATTTTTGTATTTATTTTAACTTAATTAATATAAAGTGTCATTATCACTTACAAGTGGCTCTATGGGGTCCCAAAATCGACCCAAAGATGTACACGGTCGGAAATGTATCAACCAATAAGGTTAGGACACGTTTTAGGGTAATTTATTATTATTATAATTTTTTTATTTTACCCTTATTTACCAGATTTACCCTTTAACCATGGTAAATAAAATATTTACTGAAGTAATTATTCAAAATGTCTAAAAATAAAAGTTACCTATTTACAAAATTTGGATATCCTGATTCCAAATATGAATCCATTTTTCCAAATTCAAAACACAGAAGTGGCAGAAATTAATTTAAAATTAATTCCTATTGTTAAAACAAAAAGCGTGTTTTTAAGAGATAATAACTATCAAAAGATTGACACTTGTTCATGTCCGGTTTAATTGTGAAATTATTTCCAATGACAAACATTGTATTAAATGGTAAAAATATATTCTAAATATAATTTAAAACCACTAAAATTCATAATTTATCACTATTAATTATTTCGATTAAAAAAGTTGTTTTTAATTAAAATTTAGTAATTTTCACTATTCATCAAAATATAAATGTTATCCGAAAATTTCCAAAATTTTTACCCTAGGCTAATTTCGATATTCCGAATCCAAAAATGAAGTCAATTTTGAGAGATAAAAATTATAAAATTTCAAAAAGTGGGTATTACTATTCATAACAGCTAATTTGATTAGTTGTTGTGTGTGTGTTAGAACTCGAAGTTGCGTACAACACACACTATTGTATTATTCAAAGGGAAGCATACTGTGGATGCTTGGGGTGTTGCATTATCCCCTCATTCAAATAATTTTGTCCTTGAAATTTCTAGAATACTGCTGCATGAAAAGACTCGGGTGGTTCTTCATCATAAGTTCCTCGGGTTCCCACGTTGCCTCTTCTATCTTATGGTTTCTCCACAAAACTTTTACCAGACGAGTCGTCCAGTTTCTCAGTACTTGTTCTCTCATATCAACAATCCTGGCGGGATCTTTGTAGTAAGACAGATCGGGTTCCAGTTCTAATTCCTCATAGGTGAGTACATGCATTGGGTCAGACATATATTTTCTCAATAGTGATACGTGGAACACATCGTGAACTTTAGAGAGATTTGGCGGCATTTCCAAATGGTAAGCTACAACCCCAATTCGTTCTAGAATTTTGAAAGGACCGATGTAACTAAGACTCAATTTACCTTTATTGCCAAAACATATAACTCCCTTCCATTGAGATACCTTCAAGAAAACATGATCTCCCACCTGAAATTCCAAATCCTTTCTTCGGGTTTCATCATAGCTCTTCGGCCTACTTTGAGCAGCTTTGATGTGGTTTTGGATTACCTTCACCTTTTCCATCATTTCCTCCACCATTTCTGGGCCTACAAGTTTTCTTTCACCAACGTCATCCCAACAGGTTGGTTTGCGACATCTCTTTCCATATAACGCTTCATATAGTGCCATCTGAATACTCGAATGAAAGCTATTGTTATAGGAAAATTCTACCAGAGGTAAATATTGATCCCACATACCCTAAAAGTCAATTGAGCAAGATATCAACATGTCTTCTAAGTTTTGAATAGTCCGTTCTGATTTTCCATCTGTTTGAGGGTGGTAAGCAGTGCTCAAATGAAGTTCAGTATCCAAGGCTTTCTGAAGACTCTTCCAGAATCTTGAAATAAAACGGGGATCACGATCAGAAACAATCGATAGGGGTACTCCATGAAGTCTCACCACATCATTAATATATAGCCTTGATAGACATTCAAGTGGTAAATCTTCCCTTATAGCAAGAAAATGTGCTGACTTGGTAAGATGGTCAATAATGACCCATATTTCATCATTCCTTCTAGGAGTCTTTGGTAGCCCCATGACAAAGTCCATCGTAATGTTTTCCCATTTCCACTCCGGTATGGGATGATGTTGCATGACTCCTCCAGGATGTTTCATTCTATCTTTCACTTCCTGACAAACCATACATCTTGACACCAAATCAGCAATCTCCCTCTTCATGTTGTCCCACAAAAAATGTTCCTTCAAGTCTCTATACATTTTGGTGCTCCTAGGGTGTATAGAGAAATTGGAACTATGATCATCGTCCAAAAATTCCCTTTTTAGATCAGGTATATTGGGAACACAAAGTCTCTTCCCAAATTTCAAAATTCCATCTTCATACCCAAAGTCATTCAATCTCCGATCATTCATAGCTTTAATCTTCTTTTCAAACTCTTCATCACCGGTTTTAGAAGTCTTTATCCTTTCTAGTAAAGATGGTTTCGAAACCATTTGAAAAAGTATTGATGTTTCACCTTCCATGGTAATTCTCATATCCATCTTCACTAGATCCATGAAAATAGGATCCCTTTCAATTCTCATCATGTTCAAAACTCCATGATCTTTTCTACTCAAAGCATCTTCCACCTTATTTTCCTTCCTCGGGTGGTAGTGTATCATGCAATCATAATCCTTGAGTAGTTCAATCCATCTCCTTTGCCTCATGTTGAGTTCTTTTTGTGAGAAAATATACTTCAAACTCTTGTGATCAGTATAAATCTCACATTTTTCACCATAGAGGTAGTGCCTCCATATCTTCAAATCAAAGATCACAGCTGTTAATTCAAGATCATGAGTAGGATAGTTTTTCTCATAAATTTTCAACTGTCGTGATGCATAGGCAGTCACCCTATCATTCTGCATAAGGACACAACCAAGTCCTTTCTTCAATGCATCACTATAAATAATGAAACCATCATTCCCCGATGGTAGAGTCAATATAGGAGTATTGACTAATATTCTCTTCAGTTCTTCAAAACATTCTTCATACTCTTTTGTCCAAACAAATTTAACCCCCTTGCGTGTGAGCTTTGTTAATGGGTTAGCCAATTGGGCAAAATTCTGGACGAAACGTCGATAATAACCTGCTAAACCAATAAAACTGCGTACCTCATTTATACTCGTAGGTGCTAGCCATTCTTGGGTTTCTTTGGTCTTAGAAGGATCAACAGAGATTCTATATTTAGAGACAATATGGCCAAGAAAAGAAATCTCCTGAATCCAGAATTCACACTTGCTAAACTTCCCATATAATTCATGTCTTCTCAGAGTCTTCGGGATAATGCGCAAGTGATTTTCATGATCTTCGTAGCTTTTGGAGTATACCAAGATATCATCAATAAATAACACCAAAAAATCATCGAGATATTCCTTGAAAACTCTATTCATTAGATCCATGAATACAGAGGGTGCATTAGTCAGCCCAAAAGGCATTACCGTAAACTCGTAATGCCCGTACCTTGTTCGAAATGCTGTCTTCAGAATGTCTTCCTTCTTCACACACAACTGATGGTATCCAGATCAAAGGTAAATCTTTGAAAAGTATTGAGCTCCATGCAGTTGGTCAAATAAATCATCAATGCAAGGTAGGGGATACTTGTTCTTTATTGTTATAGCATTGATCTCCCTGTAGTCAACGCACAACCTCATAGATCCATCTTTCTTCTTAACAAAAAGGACAGGGGCTCCCCACAGAGAAACACTAGGGCAAATAAATCCTTTATTATTCAATTCCTATGGTTGTTTCTTTAGTTCAACTAATTCCACAGTGTCCATTCTATAAGGGGTCTTCGATATAGGCCTTGATCTAGGAATTAAATCAATGGAAAACTCAACTTCTCATTCTGGAGGATGTCTAGGTAAATCTTCCAGAAACACATCTACATATTCTTTCACAATAGGTACATCCTCTATTTGAACATTCCTTTCCTCACCCACAGTAATTTCATTCTCTTCCTCCCCAATAATTGAATTTAGTTGAGCTACTGGGGGTGGATCTAGATAAGAATTAGGTGGTGATGATTCTGCTCTAAAGATAAGGTGTTCCTTATCATCATCATCAAAAATTATAACCTCCTTCTTCTTACAATAAATCTTCACATCATGGTCCGAAATCCAATCCATACCGAGGATTATATCAAACTCAATCGTAGGTACAATGATGAGATCAGTGGATAAAGAAAATTTATATGCTCTAATGGGGACTAACTCTCAATTTTTTTTGCAATGATACTTCCCTGAGGAGTTTTAACTGACAACTCCCTTGTTAAATCAAAATGGAAATATCTCATTTTCTTAAAAAACTGGGAAGATATGAAATAATGTGATGATCCAGAATCAAATAATGCACTTTATAAACTTGAGGAAAGTATTAAATTACCTGCCACCACGTCTTTCGGAGCTTCCACCTCAGTAGTAGTGATAGCATAAGATTGGCCTGGATCCCTTGGCCTTTTCTGAGGTAAGTTCCCCTAACACTTAGGAAATTCATTTTCATAATGTCCCATCTCCCTGCAATTTTAGCATTGGACATCGGTAGCTTCCTTCTTCCCCTTGCAATGACGAGCTTGGTGGCATTTTTCAGCACACTTGTAACAGACTCTCATTCCTTTTAAGCAAGTACCAGGGTATTTCTTCCCACATTTACTGCAGGATAGATATTCAACTTTTCCCTTCTTCCCCTTATTTCCATTCCCAGATTGATCAGTAGATCTCTTCTTATCTTACTTTTCTTTAAAGTCATAAGACTTAGAGAATTCCTTTTATGTCTTGATAGAACATAAGACAATGTCTTCGTATGATGAGAAGGATTGTGAGACTAATGCTCGATGGAGAAATGGTTTTAACCCATCAGAGAAATGATAAATATTACTTATTGGGTTACGTATATAATCTCCAGTATACCTTGCTAACCTTGTAAAGTTAGCCTCATACTTTGCGACATTCTCATCCTCCTTTTGTCTCAGACTCAAGAATTTTCTTTCCATATCTGCTCGATGATCACAAGGAAAGTATTTTTCTAAAAACAGATCTTTGAACTCCCTCCATTCCATATTTGATACTTCATCATCTTCCTTCGTGTTTTGAATCAATGACCACCATTGATCAGCATCTCCAATGAGACGGTAAACTGCCATGATAACTTTTTCCCTTTCACTACTCCCCAAAGCCGGAAATATTTTCTCTAGGGAATGTATCCATTGCTCAGCTACTAAGGTATTTTTACTCCCATTGAAAGTTGGTGGTTTTTTCCTCATGAAGTGATCTAACATTGATCCTCCACGCTGTGGATCAGGGTGCTCCATACGGGTAAGGTTATTATTCATAACCTGAGTGAGTTATCCCAGTATGGTGATTAGCTGATCAGCACCAGTTGTATCACCAGCTCCACTATAATTATCTTGAGCAAGAGGTCAATCCCTACATGGAGTGCATGCATTGATATGGTTTCCATTTCTTCCACTAGGCGCCATTTCTAAACAATGGCATAAACTAGATCAGTTTATGAATCAAAATACATAATTCCATACTTGTAAAACACTTAACATAAATTTAACTATTTATGAATATAATCCATAATCATAAAAATGTTTTCTTTGAGGAATTATATACTCATAAACCCTTCATAATTATTTGTAAAGAAAATTAGGGTTATCCTAAGCATATCCCCCGGGAGTGTCATAACTAAGAGTGCAGTAAGGCCCATTGTCGTGCACCAGTTCCCGTTTGAGTCTAGCTCAAAGCGGTGTTTTTGGGTTTTACCTCTAGGTACATCTGTGCCAGAGCCGCGTCTACCTGCTCGTATCCAGACAGGGATGTATTGCTCAGAAAACTCAAAAAATCTCTACAATACCAAAATTCTAGGATGTTCTTCTATACTAATCCTCAAAGTCCATCTTAGATTTATGTGCTCTAATTAGAGTTTATCTAAATCAAGCTTCCAAGGTTTTTACTAAACTTCCATTGATACTAACTGTAACGCCCCGACCCCATTTGACTAGAGTCGGTGCATTATTATATAACATTGGCATTATCACAAGAAATATCAAGTCTCGAAAGACCAATTAGTTTAGTAGTCTTGGAAACACTAGATACATTCATAAAGTTTACATTACATCATAAATTGAAAACTACAACAACATCTTGACTCCACACTCATAACCTCTTATACTATCCATGTAGGTCATTCATAAAATACTTCTTCACATCCTGGAAAAAATAAAACATAGAAAGGGGTGAGCTCAAATGCCCAGTAAGGATAACAATATAGCGGAAACTTTTATAAATAAGCATAAAAATTTAAGGCAATGTATAACTAAAACAAAAGCCTTTTAAACTTGAAATTTAGAATAATATGGAAAAGATCAAATGAAATAATTCCATTTACTTATTCACATGGATATTCTAGTAGTCGAATAATCATATGCAATATCAATAACCACTTTCATAATGATGGAATGCATAATACCAGACTATCATAACCACATAGCCAAGGCCTCAGGCCAAGACTATAAATAATATTTTGTCAATTCCTTGTTCCAAGACACTATTTTGTCTCATGAGACCTACCGATGCATCGAGGAGCTATAGAAGGCTCCACCCATTACTTATTAAGTCCAATGCATTCCTCATATGAACAAGTTTAAACATAACATAAACATTCATATTAAAACTAGCATACAAAATGTCAATACTTTTTCCATAAACCATGAATGGTATAAAAATAACACATCCACAGTCAAACATATCAAAAAACTTCCAATAAAATATGGAAGATTTTTATCATAATAAATAAACTTCAAATAAGCTTAAAATTCATCAAAAGATGTTGACATAGATGAAATCAAAACTATTTGAGAGAAATATCTCTTTTTTTAAATCATTTAAAAGTTACATAATTATAAAATAAAACTTTTACTTTGAAAATATTTTTAGAAGCTTGTAAGGGAAGCATCTAAGATTTTATAACGGTGGAAAATAGCCGCACCCGCCGTATAAGTTAAAAAAAGACATTCTTACCTTAATTCTGTCGAAATGGTTAAAAAGGACCTTGTTTGGAAAACGACGAAAAGATTCCTTTATAAACCTATTATAAAAAGTCAAACAAGGGTATAAATGACTTTAACCCATATTTTGTAAAATAGAAATAATGTTTTGAAATAATTTTTTAAGAAACATGGATGTGGATGATAAAGGGGTCCCGTAGATAATTACGTATAAACAACCTCGGATAATGAAGAGATTGTGAAATAACCCTTACCTTGTAATTTTCATTAGTCTATCGTATGTTAACCTCATGTATAATAGTTAAAACATTGTTATTAAATTATACAAGAACCATATACATAATTATGATATCATATATGATCTTTTAACATTGATTTGTTAATAATATCTTAGTATTATCATTGTTTCGGGTGTTAACTTACTCATTTTATTTTATATATTTTGTTACATAAGTCGTGTTCATCATGGATAGGTTGTATATTATTAATATCCAGAATGATATCAAGTCCTTAAAAAAATTAATCATTAAATGAGAATTATTCTTGAATGGTTACGATGGGGAATGAATCTCATCGCGTTCGTGGAGACGGTAGTCTGTACGTACGCACGAGCGACAATATCATTATTTTGATATTAAAATAATATATAATTGGTTGGTATATCATATATACAGAATCATTATCATGTTATATTTATTATTTACATGAATTACACATCATTATTATACCCATCCAAATAATAATATATTGAATAACAATTACACCACGACATGGAGACGCTAAGCCGTACGTACGCACGTATGGTGACATGTCATTCAAAGGATGGATAGAATACTGAATATGGTTGTACCATATTAATAATAATATCACAGTATATAGGAGATACTGGATTTATTATTTTAGAATAACAAATAAAGAAGAAGTTGAAGAAGAAAGGAACTTGAAAGAGGGTGGTGAAAACATTACCTCTTCTTCGGGTTCTTCCTTTTGATTTGATCAAAAGGGATCCTTAGGTTGGATTTTTGATCAAAATAAAGCCTCTAGGTTTAATTGAGGGAAGTTTAGAGAGTATTTGGGTAGGGTTTGGCTGAGCCAAAAGGCTTTGAATGTGTGATTTAGTGAGAAGGGGGAGTGCCCTTTTATAAGAGGGGTAAGGGGCACCTTTGGAAAAGCTAGAAATATTATTTTACAATAAATTCATATTCAGTTTCTAATGGCTCAAAAGTGTATTATTTAAAAGTTAAGGTGGGGATGAATCGAAAATCACTCAACCAATAGGTTTTAGATAGGTTTGGGTCACTATATTAACCTTATCTTTTAGTTTTAACTCTTAGTTAATTAGTTTGACACTTACCATGCCACTTCGTATTTTTATATTATATAGTTAATAAACTTATTATATACCTACAAGAGACCCCCCAAGTGGTTCATTAATGATACACCTATCATGATATAAGTCTCTTGGCCAAAACTTAGATTTTTAGGAATTTAATATCAATTAATAATATAATATTTGTTCTAAAAACTCTTTTATGTGAATTTTGACACTATTCAATAATTGATTTTTGTTAAAGTCTTAAAAACTTCATTAATTCGAACCAAATTCCTTTAAGCAATACTATAATGTCATATTAAGTAATAAAATTCATGTATTTCATCAAAACTATAAATTATATTAATTTTAACATTTATAATACCAATTATTTGATTCTTTCATTAATAAGGAAAATACTACATCATTATTGTGTCATAAATAATATTAATTATTAAATGTATAAAAATTATAAATAAAATACAATTATGGAGGAAATATTTTTAGCTTTCTAATGAATATTTATAGTCAAAAATAAAACATATATAACCCTATGTAAAAAAAATTTCTAAAAGATATATGCTTATGTCATTTTTGTATTTATTTTAACTTAATTAATATAATGTGTCATTATCACTTACAAGTGGCTCCATGGAGTCCCAAAATCGACCCAAAGATGCTCATGGTCGGACATATATCAACCAATAAGGTTAGAACATGTTTTATTGTAATTTATTATTATTATAATATTATTTTTTTACCCTTATTTACCGGATTTATCTTTTAACCATGGTAAATAAAATATTTACCGAAGTAATTATTCAAAATGTCTAAAAATAAAAGTTACCTATTTAGAGAATTTGGACATACTGATTCCAAATATGGAATCCATTTTTCTAAATTCAAAATATAGAAGTGGCAGAAATTAATTTAAAATTAATTCTCGTTGTTAAAACAAAAAGCATGTTTTTAAGAGATAATAACTATCAAAAGATTGACACTTGTTCATGTCCGATTTAACTTTGAAATTATGTTCAATGAACAAAATTGTATTAAATTTTAAAAATATATTCTAAATATACTTTAAAAGCACTCAAATTCATAATTTATCACTCTTAATTATTTCGATTAAAAAATTTGTTTTTAATTAAAATTTAGTAATTTTCACTATTCATCAAAATATAAATGTTATCTGAAAAGTTCCAAAATTTTACCCTAGGATAATTTTGATATTCTGAATCCAAAAATGAAGTCAATTTTAAGAGATAAAATTTATAAAATTTCAAAAAGTGGGTATTACTATTCATAACGGCAAGTTTGATTGGTTGTGGTATGTGTGTTAGAACTCAAAGTTTCGTACAACACACACTACTGTATTATTCAAAGGTAAGAATACTATGGAAGCTTGGGGTGTTACAAGTACAAATATCCATGGGTCATTTTTGAGGTGTACGAATTGACCTCACCTCAATCAGACGCACGGTGTGACCGGTATGGCTAAAAGTGTCTGATAACAGTTTCAAATTGACATTAATTTTAGAAAACAACCCAAATGACATACGGAAAACCAAGAAAATGAATTCGTATTGTTTTTATAATTTAGTAAAACGATCCATGAGTCATTTGTGCAGTGTAAGAATTGGACACACCTCAATCCAACACACGGTGTGACCAGTATGGCTAAAAGTGTCTGATAACAGTTTCAAATTGACATTAACTTTAGAAAACAACACAAGTGACATACAGAAAACCGAGAAAATGCATTCAGATTGTTTTGAAACTTTAGTAAAATGATCCATGAGTCATTTTTTACGTGTACGTATTGACCACACCTCAATCCGATGCACGGTGTGACCGGTATGACTAAAAGTGTCTAATACCAGTTTCAAATTGACATTAACTTTAAAAAACAACACAAGTGACATATGGAAAACCAATAAAACACATTCAGATTGTTTTGATACTTTAGGAAAATGATCCATGTGTCATTATTGATGTGTAAGAATTGACCTCACCTCAATCCGATGCACGGTGTGACTGGAATGGCTAAAAGTGTCTGATACTAGTTTCAAATTGACATTAACTTTTGAAAACAACACAAGTGACATATGGAAAACCAAGTAAATGCATTTGGATTGTTTTTATACTTTAGTAAAACGATCCATGATTCATTTTTGAGGTGTAAAAATTGACAGTACCTCAATCCGACGCATGGTGAGACCGGTATGGCTAAAAGTGTCTGATACCAGTTTCAAATTGACATTAACTTTAAATAACAACACAAGTGACATACGGAAAACCAAGCAAATGATTTCAGATTGTTTTTATACTTTAGGAAAACTATCTATGAGTCATATTTGAGGTGTATGAATTGATCGCACCTCAATCTGACACATGGTGTGACCAGTATGGCTAAAAGTGTCTTATACCAGTTTCAAATTGACATTAACTTTAGAAAACAACACAAGTGACATACGGAGAACTGATCAAACGCATTCGGATTGTTTTGATACCTTAGGAAAACTATTCATGAGTCATTTTTGATGTGTATGAATTGACCACACCTCAATCCAACACATGGTGTGACCGGTATGGCTAAAAGTGTCTGATACCAGTTTCAAATTGACATTAATTTTAGAAAACAACACAAATGACATAAGGAATACCAAGAAAATGCATTTCGATTGTTTTGATACTTTTGGAAAACTATCCATATGTCATTTTAGAGGTGTACGAATTGACCGCACCTCAATCTGATGCATGGTGTGACTGGTATGGCTAAAAGTGTCTGATACCAGTTTCAAATTGACATTAACTTTAGAAAACAACACAAATGACATACAGAATACCGAGCAAACACATTCGTATTGTTTTGATACTTTAGGAAAAATATCCATGAGTCATTTGTGACGTGTAAGAATTGACCACACCTTAATTCGATGCACAGTGTGACCGGTATGGCTAAAAGTATCTGATATCAGTTTCAAATTGACATTAATTTTAGAAAACAACACTACTGACATACAGAATACCGAGAAAACGCGTTCGTATTGTTTTGATACTTTAGAAAAATGATCCATGAGTCATTTGTGAGGTGTAAGAATTAACCGCAACTTAATTTGAGGCATGGTGTCATCGATGTGGCTAAAGGTGTCTGATATCAGTTTGAAATTGACATTAACTTTATAAAACAACACTACTGACATATGGAAAACCGAGCAAACGCATTCGGATTGTTTTGATACTTTAGGAAAACGATACATGAGTCATTTTTGAGGTGTACGAATCAAACTCACCTCAATCTGATGCACGGTGTGACTGGTAATGCTTTTCATTAGATAAAGAATCAGTATTTATTAAATGAGATAAATCTTCCAAAACCATATTTATTTTACATTAGTCCCTTTCATTGTTATCAGAATGAAAATATTTGAGTTTATCATTTCCATATTTTAGTTTCACATTTCCATATTAATTCATTCTTTCATATTAATTTTTTAATTTATTTCATTATTGTATTACTAACATAATATTTGTTTTCTTACATAGGTGAATTTTTTTCCTTGATTTCAGATGCGTTGTTCGGAAACAACTACCGTGGACGACAATTTTTGAGAGAGGATCACGGATATCAAAGGATGAAACATTAATGTTTATAATTTTTATTGGATAATCATAATTGTAACCATGTAAAACATTGTTTGAAATGTATATAGCAGTGTGTTTTTTTGTATTCATGATGTTAATTAAATGTATATAGGATTGTTTGTAAAAATATTGTGTGTAGGTGTTGTTTTGTATAGGTGTGCAGCTGCTATTTTGTACAGATGCAGGTACGGGTTTGTGCAGGTGCTGGTTCTGTAGGTGCAGCTGAAGGAGCCTTTATCAGCGCTATATTGAACGCTGATAATAGGGCCCTTTATCAGTGCTATCTTGAGCACTGATAATAGGGCCCTTTATCAGTGCTAGAAGAGCGCTGTAAATATCGGTGAAGATAACGGGGGGTCCCCTTTATCAGTGCTCTGAAAAGACCTGCTAAAGGCGACATTTATCAGCGCTAAAAACAGTGCTGATAAAGGGTGGCCTTTACCAGCGGTTTTTTTAGCCCTGATAAATGTCGCCTTTATCAGTGCTTTTCGGAGCGCAGATAAAGGGGACCCCCCCCCCTTTATCTTCACTGGCATTTACAGCGCTTTTCTAGCGCTGTTAATGTTGATTTTTAGCATTGATAAAGGGTCAATTTGTAGTAGTTTAGATTTATTAGTAATGGGTGTCATGTTAGTGGGAATTCGTGAGCATTTCCAAAAACAATCTTCAGATCAATACATTAAGGTTTTCTTGATTTTATGTAAAGGATGGGTATCGTTAGAAGTTTAGATAATATTGGATCAATTCATGATCTTTCCAACACATCTCTTGGGTCCAGAAAAATGACAGTGTATTGGGAAATATCACAAGACCATGCACAGACACTACAATGTGGATCACACAATCATGATAACATACAACTTTCCAGGTTACGCGTATCCTCCATGTAGACACGTGATTTTGTGACATTTTTCCATGGATGGGATTAAAACGTGATGGGTATGACCTGCAACACTTGTCCTAGATATCTCATTTTCGTGGAAAATATAACACATAAACCGACTGTGGTGCATGTAGAAGATTTGCATCACACGCATGAATCTCCCAGTGTGGTATATGCTTCTACAAGCTCTATTCATTGATGAAAGGGGGGACATGAACCGATGAACGTTATTACAGAACAACAAAGAGAAGTGGGTGAAACGAAATATCAGCTCAAAACTATCTCAAGGATCAACCAACCGATTGAAACGGTCTACTGAGAGCACCTTCACCCCACCCGTTCCATATCCACAGTTAATATCATTACAGGCTCATGTGGATACAAAGTTGATAGACAACAATGCTCATACAGTTGTTTTTGAAAAAATTATGCACGGAGAGGAAACATCAGATTTCATTAGTGCTGAAAATGTAAATTAAATCCTCAAGTATGAATGGATAGGTGCCTCAGTTTTAAATGTATACATGAGGTATGTTTTCATGATTTGATTTTACAAAATCTGATATACTCTGATAATAATGACTAAATACATTTTATATTTTTCACAGGCGTATATATGAAAAACAATTGAAGGGGTTTCCCCATGAACAAAAATTTGGACTCGTTAGTCCTCACACCACCTCTTTAAAAGAAGAAATAGATTCTGATAAAGAGGCTGCAATAATTTCATCCCTGCTCAAATCGTTTGAAAATTAAATTACCGATGACATACTCTTTTTAATACAAATTATGCAGGGCTAAAACTCTACAATTTAATCATATCAACTATATTTTCATTTCTTTCTTTACTTATTCCTTTTTGTATTTTTAGGGAGCATTGGATGCTGATTGCAGTCAATTTTGATTCTCTAAATATTTATTTTCTGGATTCAACGCATGGATATCCAACAAACCGACCAAGCATGATGGCATTTGTTAATTTGTAATACACTAGATCCAATATTTTAAAACTAAACATCTAGTTATATAATTTATGTTATCTTTTAATTAGAATTATTTTATGATAGAGTGGTGAATCAATATTGTCTAATGTATGAAATGAATCCAGGGCATAAGGATGAGAAAGCCTACAAGATTTACAACTAGAAAAGTATCCAGGTATATATAATAACATTGCACTATCCAAACACATATCAAAACAAATTACTTATTGTTGTTGATGTTTCTGTAGTGTCCAAAACAAACAAACGTAAAGGACTGTGGTTATTATGTTTGTAAATTTATGAAATAGATCGTATTTCATCAACAAACTAGCATCCCTGGTGAGGTATTTTCGAAAATAATTACGAGTTAATTTAAAAATATTTATTAATCCTTTGTGTATTTATATTTTTTCAGTACTACCATGACTGTCGCAAAAACTCATATTCAGAAGATGATATAGATGTGTTTAGAAACGAATGGGCAACATACCTAATGGAAGATTGTACACAAATAGGATGAAGGTGAATTCCTACTAATGTTATCCATATATGATCACTGATATCTCCCTTTTTTACACTTACTGAGCATATATGATCACCCTTTATTATGTTTTATATCCTTAGGTTATGAAGAATGGTTTTAGATATGACTTGTCTTTCTAGTAAAGCATAACTCATTGGACTACACTGGTCGATAATGTGGAAGTCGACTGATGTATAGTCATTTAGTCCACTCATGAGCATCTTAAAATCTTGATGGGAACCAATATCTTGGATTTTCAATTTTCTAATTTTATTTTCCCTTATATGTGGGTGGGGGTGTCCAGGAGGGAGGGGGTGTCCAGGAGTGGGGGGGTGTCCAGGAGGGGGTGTGTCCAAGAGGGAGGGGATGTCCAGATGTGAGTTGTACGAATCGACCACACCTTAATCCGACGTACGGTGTGATCGGTTTGGCTAAAAGTGTCTGATACCAGTTTCAAATTGACATTAACTTTAGAAAAAAACACTACTAACATACAGAATACCGAGAAAATGCATTCGTATTGTCTTGATACTTTAGGAATATGATCCATGAGTCATTTTTTAGGTGTACGAATCGACCGCACCTCAATCCGACGCACGGTGTGACCGGTATGGCTAAAAGTGTCTGATAACAGTTTCAAATTGACATTAACTTTAGAAAACAACAATACTTACATATGTAATACTGAGAAAATGTGTTCGGATTGTATTGATACTTTAGGACAACAATCCATGAGTCATTTTTGATGTGTAAGAATTGACCGCACCTCAATCTGACGCACAACCGGCATGGCTAAAAGTGTCTGGTACCAGTTTCAAATTGACATTAATTTTAGAAAGCAACACAAATGACATATGGAATACTGATCAAATGCATTTGGATTGTTTTGATACTTTAGGACAACGATCCATGAGTCATTTTTGAGGTGTATGAATTGACCGTACCTCAATCTGACGCACGGTGTGATCAGTATGGCTAAAAGTGTCTGATATCAATTTCAAATTGACATTAAATTTAGAAAACAACACTACTAACAGAAAGAATACCGAGAAAACTTGTTCAGATTGTTTTGATTCTTTATGAAAATGATCCATGAGTCATTTTTTAGGTGTACGAATCGATCGCACCTTAATCTGACGCACGGTGTGATCGGTATAGCTAAAAGTGTCTTATACCAGTTTCAAATTGACATTAACTTTAGAAAATAACACTACTAACATACAGAATACGGAGAAAACGCGTTCGGATTGTTTTGATACTTTAGAAAAACGATCCATGAGTCATTTTTGAGGTTTATGAATTGATTGTACCTCAATCCGACACACGGTGTGACCGGTATGGCTAAAACTGTTTGATAACAGTTTCAAATTGACATTAACTTTAGAAAACAACATTACTGACATACAGAATACCGAGCAAATTCATTCGGATTGTTTTGATACTTTAGTAAAACTATCCATGAGTCATTTGTGAGGTATAAGAATCGACCTCACCTCAATCTGACGCACAGTGTGATCCTAATGGATAAAAGTGTCTGATATCAGTTTGAAATTGACATTAACTTTAGAAAACAACAGTACTGACATACGGAATACCTAGAAAATGCGTTCGTATTGTTTTGATACTTTAGTAAAATGATCCATGAGTCATTTTTGAGGTGTACGAATCAACCGCACCTCAATCCGACGCACGGTGTGACCGGTATGGATAAAAGTGTCTGATACCAGTTTCAAATTGACATTAACTTTAGAAAACAACACTGCTGACATACGAAGTACTAAGAAAACGAATTCGGATTGTTTTGATACTTTATTAAAATGATCCATGAGTCATTTTTGACGTGTACGAATTGACCTCACCTCAATACGATGCACAGTGTGACCAGTATGGCTAAAAGTGTCTGATACCCGTTTCAAATTGATATTAATTTTAGAAAACAACACAAATAACATACAGAATACAGAGAAAATGCATTTGTATTGTTTTGATACTTTGGGAAAATGATACATGAGTCATTTTTGAGGTGTACGAATCGATCGCACCTCAATCCGACACACGGTGTGATCGATATGGCTAAAAGTGTCTGATATCAGTTTCAAATTGACATTAACTTTAGAATACAACACTACTGACATACGAAATACCAATCAAACACATTTTTATTGTTTGGATACATTAGTACAACAATACATGTTCCATTTTTGAGGTGTACGAATCGACTTCACCTCAATCCGACACACGGTGTGATCGGTATGGCTAAAAGTGTCTGATACCAGTTTCAAATTGACATTAACTTTAGAAAAAAACACTACTGACATACGGAATACCAAGAAAACGCATTCAGATTGTTTGGATACTTTAGTAAAAAGATCCAAGAGTCATTTTTGAGGTGTATGAATTGACCGTACCTCAATTCGACGCACGGTGTGACCGGTATGGCTAAAAGTATCTTATAATAGTTTCAAATTGACATTAACTTTAGAAAACACTACTGACATAAAGAATACTGACCAACGCGTTCGGATTGTTTTGATAATTTTGGAAAATGATCCCTGAGTCATTTGTGAGGTGTACAAATCAACCACACCTCAATCTGATGCATGGTGTGATCGGTATGGCTAAAAGTGTCTGATATCAATTTGAAATTGACATTAAGTTTAGAAAACAACACTGCTGACATACGGAATAATGAGCAAAGGAATTCATATTGTTTTGATACTTTAGGAAAACTATCCATGAGTCATTTTTGAGGTGTACAAATCGATTGTACCTTAATCCGATGCACGGTGTGCCCGGTATGGCTAAAAGTGTCTGATAGCAGTTTCAAATTGACATTAACTTTAGAAAACAACACTACTGACATACAGAATACTGAGAAAACACATTCGGATTGTTTTGATACTTTATAAAAATGATCCATGAGTCATTTTTGAGGTGTACGAATTGACATCACCTCAATCCGACGCACGGTGTGACCAGTATGGCTAAAAGTGTCTCATACCAGTTTCAAATTGACATTAACTTTAAAAAAAAACGCTATTGACATACAGAAAACTGATCAAACGTGTTCGGATTGTATTGATACTTTAGGAAAACGATCCATGAGTCATTTTTGAGGTGTAAGAATCGACTGCACCTCAATCTGACGCACGATGTGACCGGTATGGCTAAAAGTGTCTGATAACAGTTTCAAATTGACATTAACTTTAGAAAAAAAAACTACTGACATACGGAAAACCAAGAAAACATGTTGGTATTGTTTTTATACCTTCGTAAAATGATCCATGAGTCATCTGTGATGTGTACGAATCGACCGCACCTCAATCCGACGCACGGTGTGACCGGTATGGCGAAAAGTGTCTGATAACAGTTTCAAATTGACATTAATTTTAGAAAACAACACAAATAACATACGGAATACCAAGAAAATGCATTCATATTGTTTTGATACTTTAGGAAAACGATCCATGAGTCATTTTTGAGGTGTAAGAATTGACCACACCTCAATCTGACGCACAGTGTGACCGGTATGGCTAAAAGTGTCTGATACCAGTTTCAAATTGACATTAACTTTAGAAAACAACACAAGTGACATACGAAAAACTGAGAAAATGCATTTGATTGTTTTGATAATTTAGGAAAATGATCCATGAGTCATTTGTGACGTGTATGAATCAACCGCACCTCCATCTGATGCACGGTGTGACCGATATGGCTAAAAGTGTCTGATACCAGTTTCAAATTGACATTAACTTTAAAAAAACAACACAAGTGACATATGGAAAACCAAGCAAACATGTTCGTATTGTTTTGATACTTTAGTAAAACTATCCATGAGTCATTAGTGAGGTGTAAGAATTGACCGTATCTCAATCTGATGCACGTTGTGACCAGTATGACTAAATGTGTCTGATAGTAGTTTCAAATTGACATTAACTTTTGAAAACAACACAAGTGACATACGGAAAACTGAGTAACCACGTTCAGATTGTTTTGATACTTTAGGAAAACGATCCATGATTCATTTTTGAGGTGTAATAATTGACCGCACCTCAATCCGACGCACGGTGTGATTGGTATAGCTAAAAGTGTCCGATACCAGTTTCAAATTGACATTAACTTTAAAAAACACCACAAGTGACATACGGAAAACCAATAAAATGTGTTCGGATTGTTTTGATACTTTAGGAGAAATATCCATGAGTCATTTCTGAGGTGTACGAATCGACCGCAACTCAATCCGATGCACGGTGTGACCGGTATGGCTAAAAGTGTCTGATACCAGTTTCAAATTGACATTAACTTTAGGAAACAACACAATTGACATATGGAGAACTGAGCAAACGCGTTTGGATTATTTTGATACTTTAGGACAACGATCCATGAGTCATTTTTGACGTGTATGAATCGACCAAACCTCAATCTGACGCACGGTGTGACCTATAAGGCTAAAAGTGTCTGATATCAATTTCAAATTGACATTAATTTTAGAAAACAACACAAATGACATACGGAACACTGAGAAAACACGTTCAGATTGTTTTGATACGTTAGTACAATTATCTATGAGTCATTTTTGCGGTGTACGAATCGACCACACCTCAATTCGACACATGGTGTGACCGGTATGGCTAAAAGTGTCTAATACCAGTTTCAAATTGACATTAACTTTAGAAAACAACACAAATGACATACGGAATACTGAGCAAACGCGTTTGGATTGTTTTGATACTTTAGGACAATGATCCATGAGTCATTTATGAAGTGTAAGAATAGAACACACCTCAATCCGACGCACGGTGTGCCCGGTATGGCTAAAAGTGTCTGATAAGAGTTTCAAATTGACATTAACTTTAGAAAACAACACTACTTATATACGGAATACCGAGAAAACACTTTTGGATTGTTTTTATACTTTAGGAAAATGATTCATGAGTCATTTGTGAGGTGTATGAATTGACCGCACCTCAATCCGAGGCACGGTGTGATCTGTATGGCTAAAGGTGACTGATATCAGTTTGAAATTGACATTAACTTTAGAAAACAACACTACTAACATATGGAAAACTGAGCAAACACATTCGGATTGTTTTGATACTTTAGGACAATGATCCATGAGTCATTTGTGAGGTGTATGAATCAACCACACCTCAATCTGACACACGGTGTGACCGGTAAGGCTTTTCATTAGATAAAGAATCAGTATTTATTAAATGAGATAAATCATCCAAACCCATATTGATTTTACATTATTCTCTTTCATTGTTATCAGAATGAAAACATTTGAGTTTATCATTTCCATATTTTAGTTTCACAATTCCATATTAATGTATTCTTTCATATTAATGTTTTAATTTATTTCATTATTGTATTAATAACATAATATTTGTTTTTTTATATAGGTGAATTTTTTCCTTGAGTTCGGATGCTTTGTTCGGCAACAAATACCGTGGACGGAAATTTTTGAGAGAGGATCACAAATATCAAAGGATGAAACATTAATGTTTATAATTGTTGTTGGATAATCATAATTGTAACCATGTAAAACATTGTTTGAAATATATATAGCAGTGTATTTTTTTGAATTCATGATGTTAAGTAAATGTATATAGGATTGTTTGTCAAAATAATGTGTGCGGGTGCTGTTTTGTATAGGTGTGCAGCTGCTGTTTTGTACAGGTGCAGGTGCTGGTTTGTGCAGGTGCTGGTTCTGCAGGTGCAGCTGAAGGAGCCTTTATCAGCGCTATATTGAGCGCTGATAATAGGGCCCTTTATCAGCGCTATCTTGAGCGCTGATAATAGGGCCATTTATCAGTGCTAGAAGAGCGCTGTAAATATCGGTGAAGATAACGGGGGGTCTCCTTTATCAACGCTCCGAAAAACGCTAATAAAGGCGACATTTATCAGCGCTAAAAAAAGCGCTGATATATGAGAGTCTTTATCCGCGGTTTTTTCAGCGTTGATAAAGGGAACCCCCTATTTTCGCCGACATTTATAGCGCTTTTCTAACGCTGTTAATGTTGGTTTTTAGCGCTGATAAAGGGTCAATTTGTAGTAGTGTAGATTTATTAGTAATGGGTGTCATGTTAGTGAGAATTCGTGAGCATTTCCAAAAAAAAATCATTGATCCATACATTCAGGTATTCTTGATTTTATGTAAAGGATGGGTATCGTTAGCAGTTTACATAATATTGGATCAATTCATGATCTTTCCAACACATCTCTTGGGTCCAGATAAATGACAGTGTATTGGGATATATCACAAGAGCATGCACAGACACTACAATGTGGATCACATAGGCATGAGAACATACAACTTTCAAGGTTACACGTCTCCTCCATGTAGACGCGTGATTCTGTGACATTTTTCCATGGATGGGATTAAAACATGATGGGTATGACCTAACACTTTTCCTGGACAGGGCCGGCCCTAGGGCAAACCCAGAGAGCCCCCGGGCTAGGGCAACAGGCAATCAAAGAAAAAAAATACAAAACCAAGGGCAAAAAATTCACCATTTCACTGTAGCTCCTAATACATTTTAGGGCAAAATTTCATAGGGAGTCTTGGGCAACAGAATTTACCGGGCCGGTCCTGTGGTGCATGTAGTTTGCAGCACACGCATGAATCTCCTGGTGTGGTATATGCTTCCACAAGCTCTATTCATTGATGAAAGTGGGGACATGAGATCGGTACGCAATAACAGAGCATACAATGAAGAAACACTACACCACAAAAACAGAGCATACAATGAAGGAAATTATGATCCCATACACGTACTACTGTGAAGTCTATGGGAATGTGAATATCGCAAGCACACCGAGAGTGTCCACTACGAATGACAAGGATGGTACACAAACCCTCTGCTACTCAGATCATTCTCTGCTTAATCATCAGCCGAAAAGGAAAACAGGGAATCACGAAGTCTATGGGAATGCGCAAATACAAATGTGTGTTACATGAATAATACTGAATGTTTTGGTGCTTTAGTATTTTATCTTGACGCGGCATAATCATCGGATCTAAATCGATGAAAGTCGGTGTGATGGATGGCGGTGCCTGTTTACAGGATGCGCCAACTTTCTCGGATGTGCAGATACAGTGTGATGCTTCGCTTATAAATATTGGAAGAACAGGTGTCAAAGAGGGATCCTGCTAATCCGGAGGAGAGCAGTTTTGTTTTCCCTGTAAAACAGAGCACTTTTGTTTTCCCTGCAAAACAGAGCACAGGGAGCCTGTATAATGCTTAAATGAAGAGGCTTATGCGGGAAGGCCTTCGTGTATTCATTCATGCGAAGGGGCTAGATACTATGATCCTTCTTCACGTGAGTATCTTCCACTCCAAATGGAGAGCTCTCATTTCCGTGAAAAAAAGTGCGTCGCAAAAGCATGTCACGCGAGTCCCATTATTTCATTCACGTAAAGAGGCGTATGTGGAAGCCCATAACACACATGCAATATTCATGTGTGCATTAGAAGATCCATTCCATGCTTAACATAGCCATGTGAAAGAAAATAAATATTCCATATGCGTGCATAATACTCTATTTCCTGACACCCTTTGTGAGATCCAATGAGGATTTGGATGTCATATGATTCCACCATGAAAACCTTCCGCCGCACAACATATTCAAGTGGTGTGGGTTATGCGACATTCCGACGACATCTTTCTGCACTTTCCACGCACCCTTGGGAATGTTGCCTTACACTATGGCATCATACATCCATATATATGCGATGTATCAAAGGTGAGAAAAACAACTGTCCTTGATGAAGTCCGCATGTTGTCGTGAGATCCATCAATGTACATGTGGTGAATCAATGTCTAGAAGAGGAACTGTCCCTAACAACTTCTTCATGCGGTCACGAGATCCAGTACTGATCATGCGATGCACTGTAGGAAAACAAGACAACTAGGTGACACCAGATGCATGCGTCGTCACAATATCCATGAAGGATCATGCAACACACCCCAAACAAGAAGAAGGGCTATCCATGGAAATGCTTGTGCGCCACTTCGAGATTCATTATTGATCGGGTGATGCACTGCAGAAAAAGAGAGTAATTGTCTTCAACAACACCCACATGGATGCACACGATATAAAAAATACTTATAAAATAAGGATACAAAATATCAAAAGGGAGAGGCCCCTAGTGGTCATAAAGCTCACGTGCCATATCATCATTTGAAAGAATTAATTTCCTTGATTATATCCATGAAAAATCACAAGACCCCAGAATCTTTGTAAAATAAAACAAAGGACATAAAGGGGAAGAGGTGAGAGGTACTCGTGATCACTGAAAGATATGCAACGCACCCATAGAATTCCGCAAGACACTGCAAGACCTCAACGACATGTCCACCTCATATCGTGAAATCAATTTGGCTTGTCATCCTCACCACATTGAAGTCCTCGGGTGTGTCTAGAAAACTTTGTGCTTCCCCTTCGGTGCTCTAAGGACAAACAGAAAGATTTTTCCACAACATGCTTGCAAACCCTCATATGACCCATTTTGGTCACGTGAGGCATCATAAAAAAATGAGTAAATATCCTAGACATTACTCATGCAAACTCATATAATCCCCTACCTTTGTAAACTAAAAAAAGGAATAAAAGGTAGAAGGTGAGAGATCTCATGGTCACTGAAAGACATGTGGCATTCCTAGGAAATCTGCACCATGATCCTACAAGACCCCCGGACAAACCATCCTTGTCCCCGAAAAGTCCTAGACAATTCCTCAAGCATCTTGCAAATTTCTTTCAATAGGCATTAGGATCTTGCGAAGGCCCTTGGACATGTCATCATGACAATAAGGGAGTCCTTCGAAACATCCAAGTGGTCAAAAAATTCTTCATTGGTTGGCAATAATCCTATAATGGAGGTGTTGATGAGAGGGACTTACGACTGCTAAAAATCAAGAGACATCCTCAGAACGATCCATGATAAAGACTCATGAAGACGTGTGTCACGAGAACCCTTTGCCGACTCCAGCCTGGACTCACACTTGATACGTCGCACAAAGCACCAAACAACCTGGGCAGCGATGCCTATAAATTCTCCACCCTAACATGAAGAAAAGGGTTGAACTCTGAGAGGTTGGACATTTGGAAAGGGGAGGATTTGAATCTCAACTTCTGGAATCCCAAGCTTGAGAAGACTTCTTGGGGCAATTGATCTTACAACTGGAAAGTCTTCCGTTAGGTAATATACATGCGAACAACAAAAGAAATCATGTGTCGTGCATAAGGTACGTCACGTGATAATTCATAGATCAAGTAGAGAGATTATGGAAAGTCGTGTGAAGAACATGCCACATGTCTTCTAGAACACGTGAGACTCAAAATAAACTAATACTGAACAAAACTAAGGCATTCAAAATACAAGGGATAGAATCAAGATCAAAAGTGGAATACTTAAACAAAAGACATGCAAGATGGACCTCATGTACTTCTTGTGAGTCATACAAGGACACACAACAGTGCTAGGATATGTCTCCAAGATCTCACATAATTCCTTTAGCATGCTATTTGGGACATGAAAAATACCACGGACAAGTCAAAGCAAGTCACATGGTCCCCTTGGGCACACCACAATAGTCTCACGAAATCATCTCGGACTATCATCCAAGCCTTGCGACGTCCTTCAAAACATCACCTGACTCATATAACAGTGTTCTCTCATATCAGTCAAGTCTTGTTATTGCATCTGGGAATGACAACAAAGATCTTGTGAAACCCTCCGGGAAAGACATCTAAGACCCACGATGCCATCCATACAAGACAGTCATGTCTCGCGACGACCTCTAGGGATGTTATCTAAGATACACAAGATCCTTCAAACCATTTCACACTAACTCTTGCAACACCTCCCATATGTGTCAATATAGTTCATGTGATAGCCTCTAGGAAAAGCCAATAGGGTTATGCAATGGCTTCTAGGACAAGCCAACTAGGTCATGTGTCGCCCTCTTGGAAAACCACAAGGGAAAGCTCTGAGTGTAAGCCCGGATCAATAGGGAAACCTCAGAGTGTAATCCCCAATCAAAAGGGAAACCTTAGAGTGTAAGCTCTGAACATAAGGGAAACCTCAGAGTGTAAACCCTGATCAAAAGGGAAACCTCATAGTGTAATCCTTGGTCAAAAGGGAAACCTCAGAGTGTAAGCCCCGATCAAAAGGTAAACCCCAGAGTATAACCTCGGTTAATAGGAAAGCCCCAGTCTGTATGACCCAATATAAAGGGAACTACGAAGACTATGATTCCTTCCATATCTAGGATATGTAGGCCACATCTTCAAGGTTCGAGCTCCATATTGACCATCTAGGGTGATCCTAGTATTTGATACCATTATCCAAAGCAATGGAATTGGTCACTTTTTAACCCTTTTTTCTCACAACGAGCATAGATCATATGGGCTTAGGGAGCTTCACTGATTATGTCAACCACCCTATACACCCTAGGGTTATGAGGACAACCTTAGTGTGTAATCCCCAACTACCATCATTATATATTATGTCCCCGATCAATGGGGCATCCATCTTGGTATAATCCGCTAGATATCTCATGACCACAAGGATAGTCACAATGTCTCCAAGCATGGTCATCCATCTTATCTTATCAATGGGTTAATGGCTAAACTGAACTATGATGTATTTGATTCCATCCATACTCAAGATACATAGGATACCTTCTCAAGGCCCGAGCTCCATACCAAACACCCCAATGATTGTCCAAGTACATAATTCCCATGTCTATATTCCATGAGTTTGATCATATTTCCCCCTTGTTTCTTACACCGATCATTGCTCATGTGGGCTTAGGGAGATACAATGAACAACTCATTAGGAATCATGAATTTACACTAACCAGTATGATCCAAGTATATAAACCTTGATGAGTGGAATAGTATGAACAACCCTCATATAAGGGCATATACCATGGGTCTAGTCCCAAGGGCATGATTGAACTACAATGACTCTAATTCCAACTATAACCAAGATATATATGACGTCTCCCTAAGACGCGATCTCAAACACTCAGTGTCCCATTACCCGTACATATGTCCTCTCTACATGAAACTAAACTGTATAGTATTAACGAACTACATGGGTTTTGATTCCTATAATAACTAGCATATGTAAGATTCCTCATAATGTATCAATACACTCCTCTGAATATTAATCACCTCCTCTCATGGAAGAACATTCCAAAGCATTCGGTCATACAACTTCCAGAAATAAAGTGGTTATTCGCTATTATGGAAATGGATGAAAAACTTAGGATACATACAATTGGATTAACTAATGAGACCGCATTCCCACCAATTGATCAATGAGACTTCATTTATTTTTTTAATGAGAGAATTAACCAATGAATCATTTTTTCAAGGTATCCTATCTCGTATTGAGATTAGGAAGAGATTCACGAATATACCTTAAATCTATGAGAGAGTCCCAAAGTAGGCAACAGTTACCGCCAAAATGGTGTGATGATCATGAACTCTAATCCTCATGACTAATGTGAGTCCCCAAGAGTCACTAGGCCAGAAAACCAAAATGACCACTGACCTTTGGAAAGTAGGCCTATACCCATCTATAGATGGGGGAACCATTGGGAGTTTCTAAGAAAAGTGAAAATGGTGCCCTGATGAGTGAAACACATTTCACACCTCAAAAACCCAAAAAAATAAGTTTTAAAGAAAAGTATTTTGAAAATTTCACATGTTTTACTTTTTTTTCAAAGTGTTAAGGTTATTTTCCTCAAAAAATGTTCCATGTAATATTTCAAAATCATTTTCAATGTATGATGACATGCTTTGATGTTAATTATACTTTACTAGGGATATGATCAAAGGATACCATTATTATTCTTTCTCTTAATGGTTTATGATTATGATGAAATCATGGTTATGAATCCCACTTCTTTTATAGGGTTTATTCTTTGAAGAAATTATAAAATGATTTTGAAACTTGTTTCTTTTTTGCAAGTTATGTTATGATGAAATGTTTAAGAAACTCATTTCTTTTCATGGGTTCTGATATGATGAATGATTTGTGATATTTTGGAATATATATGTATGGTTTTCATAATGTGATAGGTGGTACATATATCTACCTCTAATATAATGTGTAAATATGGATAAATCATGATTAATTATTTAATGTGAGAACATGATTACAAGTTCAAAATGTTCTGTGTAAACCTGATTTCATGTTCAAAATGTTATGTGTGAAATTGATGCCACACTCATAATGTTATGTGTGAACCTGATTACATGTTCATAATGTTATGTTTGGAATTGGATTTCATATCCACAAGGTCATCTGTAGAATGGGTTCCATGTCCATAAGTTTAAGTGAGAGCCTGATTTTATCTCATTAACATAATGATTGAACCTGTTTCTATTTAGACATGTTCACAATTTTATAAACTTATGAGTATAAAAAAAAATATGTTTTATTCCAATTTTTTGTTATCATAAATCATTATTTTTGGTAGGAGTAGTTTTATCAAGAGGGGAGGGGTGAATTGAGTAACTATAAAAATTTCTATTACAAAAATATTATTTTAAAAGAAATGGTTTTCCAAAAATAGATATAGCCCAGTTAATCAAGGTTATACTGTTATAAGAGTTTGACTTTTGAAACAACTTCATAGAAGATTGATTAATTCTCATTAATCTTAATTTGTATCATTAATATTACTTTTGAGGTTATCCTACTAAAACTAATCAGTTATAACTTCTTTCCAAGACTAACTATCAAAGTGAAATTAGTGTTTTCTGGATTATGCAATAAAGCAGTAAAACAGAGAAGACTAAAATTAAACAACACAGAGGATATGAAACAAGTGGTTTAGTCTCAAACCGAGACCTAATCCACTCCACTTGGTGATCACCTGCCACCAAGAAGTTTATATAAATAAACTTTGATCAACACCTTGGATCGGGGTAAACAACAATATACAGACTATCCAGGTCACACAAGGACCTCTTTAACAATTTTCATGGGTAAAAAAAAATAATAACCAGGCCACACATGGACCTCTTCCACAGTTTTCGTGGGTAAGAAAGAGTATAGAGAGTTTGGTGTAAGGATTTAGAAATCCTTCAGTTTAGCACAAGAGTCAGTGTGTATGGAATATACAAAGTACACACACTGCTCAAGAAGTAAGTAAAAGAATCACTAAGAGAGAGTAGATATGAGTTTAGAATGCACTAGTGATTTTAAGTGTAGCTCTAGACTCCTTTGATTAAGCAGACTGGACTCCTTTGATTAAGAAGAAATACTTCTGAGTCCTTCTCTAGTTTTTGTCTCAAAAATAGAGTGTCACGATTCAGCTTGTGTTCTTCACAAGTTTTGATAATGTTAAGATGTTATCTGAATTTCAATGCACTTCATATATTCTTCATTAGAGTCAGATTTCATGCATGTGACAATGCTTTCTTTGAAAATCATGAAAAGGTGTTCTTTATGGTCGTGCTCACATGCTTGTTTTCTGTTCAGTATCGCGCTATCTTTCTCTTGGGAACTCTCCACTTTTTATCTTTGAATGCATGAGTTTTAGCTGACAGGTTCCACGTGTTCTGTACCCCGTACCACGTAATAAGTATACAAAGAAACATTAATTATGTTGGTGCATTAAAGACATCAAATATAACCGTTAAAAATTAAATTGAAAGACGACAAAATAGTTTAAGAAACAGCGTCATAGTAAGTTATGAAAACAGTGTCTCCTTCACAGTGTCTGAGTGTCACGGTGTCTGAGTGTCACGGTGTCTTGTTCACGATGTCTGAGTGTCATGGTGTCTGAGTGTCATGGTGTCTGAGTGTCACAGTGTCTTTTTCACAGTGTCTAAGTGTCACGGTGTCTTGTTCATGGTGTCTTGCTTCACGGTGTCTGACTTACTGTGTCTGGCTTCACAGTGTCTTGTACTTAGGAAAATAACTGTATTCAGACTTAAACAGTAATATGCATGAAATGGATTGAGCTTAACCATTATAAATCATGAGAGAACTTGAAACATAAATACACATGATTGGATATAATTTAAGAGTTAACTAGTCTAAATAAGATTTGTGATCATTAATGAGATTTGTGATCATTAAAACATGATTAATACATGAGGATTCCAACAATCTCCCCCTTTTTGATGATCAAAAATCATGTATAGTAAAAGTGTAAATTGGATGCAACTATAGATAAAATAACATATAGAACTTCTCCCCCTTTTGGGATTATAAAAAAGTTGAAATTAGAGAGGGCAAACAGTGCAAATTCCATTAAGAGTAAACATAGTGTAGTACAAAATAAAGGAGAAATACAAAAACAATAATGAATTCCCCATTAAAAGGAGTAAGTACTGGTCTTCTTCAGGGATTGTCATTCTCTTTTCCTTTATCAGCAGCAGAAGAGGAATACATAGGGGCAGTGGTTGATGTAGAAGAAGGCAGAGACGAGGTATATAGAGAGGGTAAAGGGAGACCTTCAAAGACTGAGGGAGCCAAGGTAGGAGAAGTAGAAGATCTAGGTAGTTTTTGATCAAGAATCATGTGCCTGATCTGACTGAGAGATTGGCCAACAAACATGGTAGTTGAGGCTAAGGTAGAGGTGAAGGTAGGCAGTCTAGGTCTGAGAGGAGCAGCCGCTGGAGTAACGATTGTTGTACTTTGGACATGAAGATAAGGTCTCAGGAGTTTGATGAAGTCTACAATAATTTCTCCACCATACTGCATGGATTTTTCAAAGTCATATTTGTTTCCCATGAACTTGTCCAACAATCTGGTAAACTCGGTTAGCTTCTGGACTTGGTTTTTGAAGGCTTGAGCTATATGAGGAATTTGCAGATTCTCTACAAGGTATTTGAAGTGGTTGGTTATATCAGACTTAGAGAATATTTAGTTGAAATAGAAATCCACTTTCTTAGAAATCTTCTGCTGGGCATCATTTACAATCTTGGAATGAATTTGAACAAGGTCAAGAACTCTATCACTATTCTTGACAACTTCAGAGAAAGAAGCCACATTAAAGCCACTGAAAGAATTCTGAAGCTCTTCTTTGACTATAGATCTGAGTAAAGTTTTGTCCAAGGAAGTTGTAGAGGATTGACCAGAGGTATTAGAAGCTTTGACGGCTATGGTCAGAGATTTGAGCTGATTCAATACCTTTTGAAGACAACCAGTGTACTCATTAGTGAGTTTATTAAGGTTCAACACAAGCTCTCTCATTTATTTCAACAACTGTTTATGCCTTTCCGCAATCTTTTCATCGAAGGATAACAGATAAGGGTGAATCTGAGACACAACATCTCGAGAGATTTGAGAAATAGTGGGTTCTAGAGGAGCAGTAGCAGGCTCTGATCTCGAATGCAGCTCTTTCCGCATGTCTTCAACCATTCTTCTTAGGGTTGTGACTTCATTACTGAGCAACTTATTTTCAACTCTAACTTCTTGAATCTCATGAAGAATCTTAGGTTGTATCTGCTAAATGAACTTTTCTAGTAATAGTGAGGCATCTCTCTCACTCAAATTTGTCACAGGATGAGGTTGGGAGTTCATAAGATTCTCCACACCAGACATGAGAGTGTCTCCAAATCCCTTCAAATCATCCTTACTAACAAAGGAAAATTGTTCATATAAAGGTTTAGGTGGAGGAATTGGTACAAGGGAAGGTTCAGTTTCCAGTTCCTTCTTAGGGGAAAAGCTTGTGAAAGATTTCAACTGAAACATTGAAGAGAGATCAAGCTCAGTTTTAGTAACCTGTTGAGACTCATTTACATCATAGAAACTAGGAAATTTGTACAGAGTGTCCATAGGACTTGACTCTGTTGGATGTGAGGCTTCATCAGACTCAAGATTTTGGGTTTGCTCCCCCTCAACAGGTGCCTCCTTCTCAGGACTGAGAGGATCAGGAGCTTGGTCTAAATCCACATTTTCATCTCTAAGTTCCTCATTCATCTCTTATCAAGCCAGTTGAAAGGCTATCTCCATACTCACTTTAGCAGAGGGTATTATTTCAGGAACAAATTATTCCATAGGTAATTCTTCCAGATTTTCTTCTTGCACAGTAGGGAGTTCTTCCACTACAGGCTCTTCCATGACTTGCTGCTCAGATTCTGTCACCACTGATTCTTTTTCAGCCTCGGGTTGGATTTTTAAATTGACATCATCTCTAGAGGCAGGAGCTTCTTCTTCAAGAACAATATGAGGAACAACAATCCTTTAATCCTCAACAACAACTACTTCCCTATGTGGTACTTCAGCCTCTTCATACTCTTCATCTAAATACTCAACAAGTTCATCTGGTTCCAAACAAGGATCATAAATGTCTTTCGGCCTTGATGGATAATCCACAGGATTAAACTTCTCATAAACAGTATCGCGGTCTTCCACCCATTCCTTTTTCCAAGGATTCCAGTTTATCTTCATTATCCTGATGATGGCTTTAGAGAGATAGTACTCACAGTCCATAAGCACTTCTTCATTAGGTCCAAATACGCCTTTTGAAACAAGCATGGCTGATATCAGCCGAGAGTAGAACAGAGAGGTGGACTTGGTTGTAACCTTGATCAAATCACACATATGGTGAATGATGTACTTGCACAGGTTGATCTTGTGTCCATTCTTCATAAGATGAATAAAAAACACTTCTTGATATTTTAATACAAAAAAATCACCTTTTCTTGGACTATCCAGATTTTGAACAAACTTAAACAGCAGCCTTGTTTCTCCATCAAGTTCAGCAGCGATGTCCCTTCTCTTGGTGCCATTCCTGGTTAGGGTTTTCAGATCCTCTTCTAGAACAAAGAAATCAGTTGTTGGTGGAGGTTCTCTCTGATAATCATCACAAATTCCTTCGTGAGGTATCCTAAGGCATGCAGCCCATAACCTCGATGAGAAGGAGAATCTTTGTCCATTAATCTAGCTCCTCACAACATAACTTTCACCAGAGTCAAAAGAAAACTGTGCGTACTGGTAGAACTGAGCTACTAGCCTAAGATAGATGGGTCTATTCTCCCTTGAGAAGCATTATAACCCGCCTTGTTCTTTTAACACTTTCAAGACTATATATTTTCTAGAATAAATCCATTCGGGGCAGATTTCTTTCTCAGGTACAAAACTGTGATTTACCATATTCAGATTTAATGGTCCTTCGGGCGTCAGTTTAGGTTCTATCTTCTTATTCTTTGAGATACGCTTCTCAGGTGTGGATGAAGATGGTCGTTTCATTCTAGTCATCCACTAAAGGTTCGAGAGAGAGAGAGAGATAGAGGGTTATGAGGTTGAAAGGGTTTGAGACGAGTGAATAAGATAAAGTCTGGGTGAAGAACCGAGTGAAACTTTTTGTTTTATCATTTAGGAATGCCAAACGTCACAAAAATAAAAATGCGGGAAAGTAAAAGAAGTGAAATAATAATTACCGCAATATGGGTTTTAAAAAAATCATAAAGAATTTTCACGGTGAGACTATGAATGGTTGTTACGGTGAGACAGTGAGCGGTCATCACGGTGCGACAGTCAGTGGTCATCACGGTGAGACAGTAAGTGGTTATCACGGTGAGATAGTGAGTGAACATCAATGAGCATTACGGTGAGACAGTAAATGTCAGTCCGTGAGTACAAAGTGCTAAAGGTGAGACCATAATCATGAGAGACAGTAACTGAGAAACCGTAATCATGAAATAGTAAAGTATAACATAGTAAAATGTCGAATAGTAAGACAAGTAAGATATCTATTTGAGATTTATCATGCCAAGATCATGTATGATGTAGTCTATTCTCTCATAATTTAATGGTTTAGTGAATATATCAGCAAGTTGATATTCAGTATCAATGAATTCCAAGGTGATATCACCTTTTTGAAATTGATCTCTCAAAAAGTGATGTCTTACATCAATATGTTTTGTCCTAGAATGTGAAACATGATTTTTTGAGATGTTAATAGCACTTGTATTGTCACAATTTATTTGTACATGTCTGAATTGATATCTATAATCTAGTAATGTGTGTTTCATCCATAAAATTTGTGCACAACAACTGCCAGAAGCTATGTATTCAACCTCTGCAGTAGATAATGCAACAAAATTTTGTTTCTTAATACACCATGATACTAGTGAATTTCCTAAAAGGTGACATGTTTCATAGGTTCTCTTTCTATATAACTTACAGCCACTGAAGTCAGCATCAGAATAACTAACTAGTTAAAATAATTTTCCTTTAGGATAGAACAGTCCTAGATTGGGTGTATGCTTGAGGTATTTGAAAATTCTCTTTACAACATTTAAATGAGATTTTTTAGGGTTTTCTTGAAAATGAGCACACATACACACACTAAAAATAATGTCCGAACAGCTAGCAGTTAACTAGAGTAAACTTCCAATCATTCTTCTATAACTGGTTTGATCAACAGATTTTCCATCTTCATCAAGATCCAACTTACAGGTGGTACTCATGGGAGTGTCACTAATTTTAGTGTTATCCAATGCAAAACATTTTATAAGATCTCTAGTGTATTTACTTTGAGTTAAAGCAATTCCATCATTATTTTGAAAGATTTGAAATTCAAGGAATAATTTTAGTTCACCCATTAAACTCATTTCAAATTAGTTTTGCATCATTTTAGAAAAATCAATACATAATGATTTTTTTGAATATCCAAAAATAATATCATCTACAAAGATTTAACAACTAAAACATCATTAGAAATTTGTTTTATAAAGAGGGTAGGATCAGCTATTCTTTTTGTAAAACCTTTGGAAATGAGAAAAGTATTCAATCTGTCATACCAAGCTCTTGGAGCTTGTTTTAAACCATATAAAGCTTTTGATAGTTTGAAAATATGATTGGGAAAATGGGGATTTGTAAATCCAGGGGGTTGTTCAACAAAGACATCCTCAACTATATACCCATTTAAGAATTCACTCTTAACATCCATTTGATATAGTTTGAAATTTAGATGTCCAGCATAGGCAAGTAGGATTCTGATGGCTTCGAGTCTGGATACTGGAGTAAAGGTCTCCTCCTAGTCAATTCCTTCTTCTTGACTATAGCCTTATGAAACTAATATAGCCTTGTTCCTAACTATATTTCTAGCTTCATCTACCTTATTTCTAAACACCCATTTAGTACCTATGATGAATGTGTCCTTAGGTCTTTCAACAAGTTTCTAAACTTTGTTTCTTTCAAACTGATTAAGTTCTTCTTGTATAGACATTCCCCAAAATTCATCATCGATGACATCACCAATGTTTTTAGGTTCAAGCTGTGACAAGAAAGCATGATGTTCAACCTGATTTCTAAGAGAAGCTCTAGTTTGTGTTCCTTTCTCTAAGTCTCTTACAATAACATCTAAGGGATGTTTTTTAATGGTTCTAACCTTTCTAGAAAAAGAGGGACTTGTGATTTTAGGTTCATCAACAAGTTCTGGTTCATTATGACTCGATTGAAGGGAATTTCTAGAATTAGAAGTTTTCACAGATTCTTTTACAGAAGAATTTGAGGATTTTGAGTTGATGTTTAGATTTGATACATCATCCTCCAGATTTTCTAAGATGGTTCTAGGCTCATGTGGATCTGATTCATCAAACTTGATGTGAACAGATTCTTCCACACATTTAGTTCTCTTATTTAATACTATATAAGATTTACATAATATTGAGTAACCTAAGAAAATTACTTCATCACTTTTGGATGCAAATTTGTCAAGATTATCCTTAGTGTTGAGAATAAAGACTTTGTAACAAAAAACTTTAAAGTAATTAACCTTAGGCTTTCTATTGTTCCAGATTTCATATGGGGTCTTTTTGAGAATTGGTCTAATCAAGACTCTATTGATTATGTAGCATGCTGTATTAACAGCTTTAGCCCAAAAGTAAATAGGTAAGTCATATTCACTAAGCATTTTTTTAGCAATTTCTTGTAGGGTTATGTTTATTCTTTCTACAACACCATTCTACTGAGGTGTTCTGGGGGAAGAGAAATTGTGACTATAAACATTATGTGAGAAAAAGGATTCAAACAATTGACTTTCAAACTCACGACCATGATCACTTCTTAAAGATTTAATTTTAAGGCCACTCAGAATTTATACAGACTTGGAATACTTAGTAAAATATGAGCAGGCTTCACTTTTGTGAGCCATGAAGAAGGTCCAGGTATATCTAGAAAAATCATCTACTAGAACATAAACATAGTGCTTCACATTTAAACTAGAAACTCTAGATGGTCCAAACAAATCCTTGTGAACCAATTTGAGAGGTTGAGAATTAGAAACTTATTTCTTTGATTTGAAAGAGATTTTGTGTTGTTTTCCCTTTTGACAAGGATTACGAACTTTGTCATGTGAAAAATCAAGTTTGGGTAAGTCTTTTACTAGGCCATTTCTAGTTAGCTTTCTAAGGGAGCGAACATTACAGTTTCCTAGTCTCATATGCCAGTGCCAAGATTCTTTATGAAATACACTTAACCATGAAGCATTTTGAGAGGCTAAGGAATCTAAATTAACATAATAAACATTCTCATTCTTTGATGCAGAAAATACAAATTCATCTTTAGAATTAAAGACATTACAGGCATCATTTTCAAATTTAACATGATATCCATCATCACATAATTGTGAGATACTAAGCAGATTATATTTTAAGCCATTAAAAAACAGTACTTTAGAAACTAAAATCGAATCAGTGTTACCAATATGGCCTAAGACAATGATTTTCCCTTTGTCTTTGTCACCAAATGTGACATGTCCTCCATCTAATTTTATCAAATTCTTGAAGCATGAGTAGTCTCCTATCATGTGCCCTGAACATCCACTGTCCATGTACCATAGATTCTTGCAGGAGATCTTTAAGAAACATTCCTATAACATGATCAAGCAAAGACATATTTTGGTACCCATACTTGTTTGGGTCCAGTAACATTAGTAATAAGTGTTTTAGAAACCGATATTTGTCTCATAGGTTTCCTATAAGCATTATGTAAAGTGTTTGAAAAATAAACTGTATTTGGTCCACAAAAACTTGAAACAGTAGAGTATGTATCATGAATTGGGATAGTTGAGTTATGTCCAGAACTGGGAACAAAACTATATGTCCTAGACTTGGAAACAAAATTTGTTCTACCAAGGTTTCTTTTACCAGGTTGATAACCAATGCCAGTATTGTATTTAGGGGAAATTTGTTTTCCTAGAATTTGGGTAAGGGTATTTTTCCCATTAGTAAACTTTTCTAAGTAACTTTTTAATTTCTCATTAGACATTTTTAATTCATTTTTTTCTTTGAGCAGTTGAGAATTTTTCTCCTTTTCAGTAGTAAGTTTAGATTTAACATTAACAGTGAGAGCATGTTGTTTCTTCAATGATTTATATTTATCTTTTAATTCATTGCATGTCTCTTCGAGCATGTTGAAATATTCAAACATTTATTCATTAGTCATATTTTCAGAGTCAGTTTCCTCTTCATAATAGTATGAATTTTGTATAGAAGAGTTCTGTGTTACCTCAGATGTGTTTTTCATAAAACACATGTTGGCTTTATTATCCTATTCATAATGTGATGTCTCTGAGTCGCTTGAACTATCCTTAGAGGCACTCTAGGTTGCCTTCATTTCCTTTTTGTACTTATTATCCTTGTCCTCATATTTCTTCTTTTACTTGAGCTTTGGATAGTTATCCTTTATATGTCCTTTTCTCTTACATTCATAGAATACAATTTCATCAGTTTTGTCACTTCTTTTCCAGTCCTTTTTCCAGTTTCCTTTTAGATCATACTTGCCCTTGAAGTTAGGATTTCTCAAAAAGTTCTTCTTCTTGTAAAATTGTTTGAATCTTCTGGCTAGTTGATCCATCTCCTCATCACTGTCAGGTGATGATTGTTCCATGGTGGAACTTTCTACAGAAGCTTCTAGTTTCCCTTTGTCCTTGTGCTTTGAAAAGGTGGTCTTGAATGCTACAGATTTTCTCTTTGGTTCATCCTCCTCTTATTTGTTAACTTTGAACTCTTCCACATACATCATCAGTTTCCCAATGAGTTCTTTTATAGGTAGCTTGCTGATGTCGCACAATTCTCTAATAGAGACAGATGTTCCCCTCTATCTGTCAGGTAGACATCTAAGGATTCTCATGATCTATTCTTTGGTAGTGACTTCTCTTCCAAGAGAAATAATTGTGTTGAAAATGTCATTGAACCTGAGATACATGTCAGAAATAGGCTCATTAGGTTTCATTTTAAAATTGTCATATTTTATAGTATAAGTATTAAGTCTCATTTCCTTTACACTAGATGTGCCTTCATGTGTGACAGACAAGGTATCCCAAATTTCATGGGCAGTTTTACAAGTAGAAATCCTATTAAATTTTTCATCTCCTAAGGCATAGTACAGAGCATTCATGGATTTTCAATTTTTATTATAATCAAGTTTTTTAGGTTCATTCCATGTAACTCTATTATTCACAGGAAGTTTATATTCATCTATAATAGATGACCAAATTTCAAATCTCATACTCTCTAGATGCATTTTCATTTTAATTTTCCATTGAGCAAAGTTGGTTCCATTAAAGATTGGTGGTCTGTTGGTTACAGCACCTTCCAATCTATTATCCATACTAACAAATTACTTTAAAAGAGTTAGAAATTTCAAATTAATAGAAATTTATAGATATTTAAAGTACAACAAAAATCATAGTTGAGTATGATTACACAGAGTTCTAATAAAGAAACCTCTGATACCAAATGTTGGTCGGAGTAGTTTACTCAAGATGGGAGGGGTGAATTGAGTAACTATAAAAATTTCTGTTAAAAAAATATTATTTTAAAAGAAATGGTTTTCCAAAAATAGATACAGCCCAGTTAATCAAGGTTATACTATTATAAGAGTTTGAATTTTGAAACAACTTCTTAGACGATTGATTAATTCTCAGTAATCTTAATTTTTATTATTAATATTACCTTTGAAGTTATCCTACTAAGAAAAATCTGTTATAACTTCTTTCCAAGACTAACTATCAAAGTGAAATTAGTGTTTTTTGGATTATGAAATAAAGCAGTAAAACAGAGAAGACTAAAATTAAACAGCACAGTGGATATGAAACAAGTGGTTCAGTCTCAAGCCGAGACCTAATCCACTCCACATGGTGATCACCTTCCACCAAGCAGTTTATAAAAATATACTTTGATCCACACCATGGATCGGGGTAAACAACAGTATACAGATTGTCCAGGTCACATAGGGACCACTTCGACAATTTTTGTGGGTAAAAAAAAATAATAACCAGGCCACACAGGGACCTGTTTCATAGTTTTCATGGGTAAGTAGAAGTATAGAGAGTTTGGTGTAAGGATTTCTAAATCCTTTAGTTTAGAACAAGGGTCAGTGTGTATGGAATATACAGAGTACACACACTGCTCACGAAGTAAGTAAAAGAATCACTAAGCAAGAGTAGATATGATTTTAGAATGCTCTAGTGATTTGAAGTGAAGATCTGGACTACTTTGATTAAGCAGACTAGACTCCGTTGATTAAGAAGAAATGCTTCTGAGTCCTTCTCTGGTTTTTTTCTTGAAAATAGAGTGTCATGATTCAGCTTGTGTTCTTCATGAGTTTTGATAATGTGAAGATGTTCTCTAAATTCCATTGTACTTCGTATGTTATTCAGTATAGTCGGATTGCATGCATGTGACAATGATTTCTTTGAAAATCTTGCAAAGTGTTCTTCATGGTTGTCCTCACATGCTTGTTTTCTGTTCAGTATCGTGCTATCTTTCTCTTGGGCACTCTCCACTCTTTATCTTTGAATGTATGAGTTTTAGCTGACAGGTTCCATGTGTTCCATACCTTGTACCTTACACTATGTCTACAAATAAACATTAATTATGTCAGTGCATTAAAGACATTAAATATGACCTCTAAAAATTAAATTGAATGATGACAAAATAGTTTAAGAAACAATGTCATACTAAGTTATGAAAACGGTTTCTCCTTCACGGTGTCTGAGTGTCACGGTGTCTAAGTGTCACGGTGTCTTGTTCATGGTGTCTGAGTGTCACGGTGTCTGAGTGTCACAATGTCTGAGTGTCATAGTGTCTTGTTCGCGGTGTCTGAGTGCCACGGTGTCTTGTTCATGGTGTCTTGCTTCACGATGTCTGACTTACTGTGTCTCGCTTCACGGTGTCTTGTACTTAGGAAAATAACTGTATTCAGACTTAAACAGTAATATGCATGAAATGTATTGAGCTTAACCATTATAAAGCATGAGAGAACTTGAAACATAAATACACATGATTGGATATAATTTAAGAGTTAACTAGGTCGAATAAGATTTGTGATCATTAATGAGATTTGTGATCATTAAAACACGATTAATACATGAGGAGTCCAACAATTATCTATGGTTTCATTATGATTCATGTCTTGTGAACTACTAATATTTATGCAATGAAATAATATTTTTTTCCATGATATGTAGGGTATGATTTTGATATATTATTCTCATGTTCCCATGTCCTTATGCTCACATTATGTTTACATATTTTCCATGTTCACCCTTAATGAGAATACGATCTCACCATTTATTATGATTCCTTTTCCCATTTATAAATAAAGGTTTCAATTAGGTTATGATTTTGAATATTTCAAAATGGTAGGATCTTTATGGGTGATGTGGAGGATATTTCACTAAATAAGAAGATTTTTATATCTAGTCTTCAATGTTACTAAACCATTATGGTCCTTGTGCTTGTATTTATGAAATTTAATGAATATATATCTATTAAGATCTGATATGTATGTGTGATAAGTTTGTGTCTCTATGGTTTATATTAGTGGAAAGGTTTTTTTAACCATTAGAAACTTAGATGAGAAAACTTTAGTGAGATCCATAGGGATATTTCTATAGATATGTATAGGGACATGTCTAAGGATAAGTAAATGTAACGCCCCGACCCCAGTTACCCAGATTTGGTGCATTATTGCGTAACATTGTCATGATCACAAAAGATCAAGTCTCTAAAGACCGATTAGTTTAGTAGCCTTGGAAACACTAGATACATTAATAAGTCTTACATTACATCATAAATTAAAACAAAACTACAACAACATCTTGTCTTCATATCCCCTCATACTATCCCTGCAGGTCATTCATAATATACTTCTTCACTTCCTGGAAAAATTAAAACATTGGAAGGGGTGAGCTTAGATGCTCAGTAAGGATATCAATATAGCGGAAGCTTTCATAAATAAACATAAACTTTTAAGGAAATGTATAACTAAACAAAATCCTTTAAACATGAACGTCAACATAATATGGAAAAAGTAAAATGAAATAATTCCATTTACTTATTCACATGGATATTCTACTGGTCAAATAATCACATGCAATATCAATAACCACTTTTATAATGATGGAATGCATAATACCAGACTATCATAACCACGTAGCCAAGGCCTCGTGCCAAGACCACAAATAAGATTTTGTCAAGGCCTCGTGCCAAGACACTAGTTTGTCTCATGAGACCTAATGATGCATCGAGGAGCTATAGCGGGCACCACCTGTCACTTATTAAGTCCAATGCATTCCTCATATGAACAGGTTTAAACATATCATAAACCATAACATAATTGTATCACATAAAACAAGCATAAAGGAAACATAAGATTTCCACACTTCAATCGCAAGATATCAATACAACACATTGATATAATAAAAACATTATCAAAACCATTTTCAATACCAAAATAAAAGAAAATTAAAACTTGGTATTTATTTTTCATTTCAAAAAAGTTATGGCTTTTAGAGGAAGCCGAAACTCAAATAATGGTCACGGCGGCAGAGAAGTCATTGTCGCCGCATACGTACGACAAGAAAAACATTCCTTTTTTGTCGTTTAGTAAAACGCTTCATATAAAAAGATTCATTTTGAATAAACGTAAAAGTCAAAGGGGATTATACACCGTATAAAAAAAATTTGTGTATAAAACAAAATATGCCTCAATGAATGGAGATTGAGACGAAGTCCCTTAAAAATATAATTTTTAAACAAAATATATCTATTATGTGTATTCAATATAAGTACACATAAAGAAAGTACAAATACGATATAGGACATAATAATATCATGACATAATTTGAAAGTAGGAGATTAACCCAAAGAATGGAAATTGGGTTAAGAAGTTCCCTTACCTTGTGTCCATCTTGACTCGACCATTCTTTAACCTCCTGAATAATAAACTAGAGTTAATTTATAATTTCTTAAGAACCTTTTTCAAGTTTATTATTCTTTTTATATCACTTATTACCATGTTATGAACATTATGTAATTATTTAAGTTAATAACGGCCGTTTTGTCGATCTTTGGTACTTGAGTCAAAAATAGACTTCTTATAATTAGAAGTTGTTCATGTGGTGAAATATACATTATATCCAGAATTATATTAATGATATAGATATCATATATATCATATATATCCAGTATATATATGTATTTATAATATTCCATAATGTTTAGAGGTAAGAAATGAAATGCACCGTTCATGGAGACGGTAAGCCGTACGTACGCATGAACGCTACTTTCATTTCTATTTTGTATTTGATGAAATCATAATGATATAAAAGTATATTATAATTTCAGTATAATATCATATATAATATCATTTACTCCATCATTTATACATCCCACATATGGAATTAACGATTCAAATCACTTTGAGGGGGCGGTAGTCCGCACTTCCTAAAATGAAGATATCACGTTTACCCATAATGGAAACCATAAAGGTATGACATAAATGAAAAATACAGAAGCTTAAGTAAAACATAAACATATTATATATCATATATAAAAATAGTTTCATCATAATGGCCACCATTTGAGGTGTTAAAAGAATATTGAACATTCATCGTTTCGTGAGGCAGTATTTCGCCAATCACAGAAACAGTATGTTCTTTAACCATTAGATGAAGGTGTGTGTAAGTTTAAATCAAATAATTCTCCTAACAACATCCTAGTATATTTAAGATACTATTTTTGTTAAAAATTAAAGGAATAAAAAGAGTTTAAGGGGTTGGAGAAGCAAAATAAAACAAAATAACATAAGAGAAGACATTACCTTAAAATCGGGTAACTCTTTTTTGATTTGAGCCAAAGGCTTCCTTGGGAAGAATTCTGCCAAAAGTGAGGCTTCTAGGAGTAAGGGAGGGATGTGGAGAGAGTATTTGGGTAGAGGTTGGCCGATCCAAATGGATTTAAGGTGTGAATAAGGTGGTAGAGGTGGGGGCCTTTTATAAGAGGAGAGGAAGAGCACTCTTGGAAAGATTGAAATGTTACATTATTATGAAATGATTTTCGGATTATAAAAGTCCCAAAATTATATAATTCGAGGATAAGGTGATAAGGGTTCGAAATATTCTCATCTAATAGGCTTTGGACAAGTCTAATACTTATATTTTACATTATCCTTCCATTTTATTAAAATCATTAATTAATGAGGTAATCGTTGCATCATCATGGTGTCATAAATAATTTATTTTATTTAATGTCTAAAAATTATAAAAAAAATATCATTATTTAGGAAATATTTTTAGCTTTATAATTAATATTTATAGTAAAAAATATGACTTGTATAACCCCACTTAAAAATTGTTTTAGTAAAATAACTCATGTTTGTGACATTTTAATTTTAACATTAAATAAAAAGTTTTTAATGTCATTTTCCTACCAAAGTGGCTCCATGGGGTCCCCAAGTTGACCCATGGATTTTTTTGGTCGGCCATGACTCATCCAATAGGGGTAGGACAAGTTTAAAAGTCATTTCATATTTTTATAATACCATTTTTACCTTAAATTTCACTAATTACCTTTAATCGCGATTAATTAAACTTAAAAGTTACTATTCACCAAAAAATTATTTTAATCCCATTGAACCACATTTTACTTCCTAATGAAAACCATGTATGTCAGATTTTTGAAAATCAAATCACAGAAGTGGTAATATTTCTTTTAAATGAAAAATCAATTATTTAACTACCACTTAGTGGTTTCACTATTCATCAAAAATTGAAGTTTTTCAGAACAATGCCAAAATTTCACCCTAATCTATAATTGATATTCTGAATTCAAAAATGATGTCTATTTTACAAAATTACAAACATATAAGTTGCATTAATTAATTTTATAATTAATTCCCACTGTCACAACAAATAGCGTGTTTTTAAGAAACAATATATATGAAAATATTGACAATTGTTTATGTCTAATTTCAAAGTGAAATTAATTATAATGAACACCATTGGATAAAATGGTAAAAATATATTCTAATTATACTTTAAAACCACTCAATAGTATAATTTATCACTATAAATTATTTTGATTAAAAAAGTTGTTTTTAATTATTCTTCACTATTCATAAAAAATTGGAAGTTCTCAGAAAATTACAAAAATTTCAACTTAGGATAACTTTGATATTAAGAATACAAAAACAAAGTCCATTTGGAAGGATTAAATTTATAAATTTTTAAAAAGTAGGTATTACTATTCATAACGACTACTTTGATTGGTTGTGGTGTGTGTTAGAACTCGAAGTTGCGTACAACACACGCTACTGTATTATTCAAAGAGAAGTGTACTGTGGAAGCTTGGGGTGTTACATTCTCCCCTCCTTCAAATAATTTCATCCTTGAAATTTCATATAATATCACTGTATAAAAAGACTCGGGTGATTCTTCATCATAAGTTCCTCGGGTTCCCACGTTGCCTCCTCCATCTTATGGTTTCTCTATAGAACTTTTACCAGATGAGTCGTCCGGTTTCTCAGCACTTGTTCTCTTGTATCAAGAATCCTGACGGGCTCTTCACAATAAGACAGATCGGGTTCCAGTTCTAATTCCTCATAGGTGAGTACATGCGTTGGGTCGGGCATGTATTTTCTCAACAGTGATACGTGGAATACATCATGAACTTTGGAGAGACTTGGCGGCATTTACAAATAGTAAGCTACAACCCCAATTCGTTCTAGAATTTCGAAGGGTCCGATGTACCTGGGACTCAATTTACCCTTCTTACCGAAACGTATAACTCCCTTCCATGGTGATACCTTCAAGAAAACGTGATCTCCTGCCTGAAACTCCAAATCCTTCCTTCGATTGTCAGCGTAGCTCTTCTGCCTACTTTGAGCTGCTTTGATGTGGTTTTGGATTACCTTCACCTTTTCCATTGTTTCATCCAACAGTTCTGGGCCTACAAGTTTTCTTTCACCAACGTCATCCCAACAGGTTGGTGTGCGACATCTCTTTTCGTATAACGCTTCATATGGTGCCATCCGAATACTTTAATGTAAGCTATTGTTATAGTAAAATTCTACCAGAGGTAAATATTAATCCCACATTCCTTTAAAGTCAAGTGAGCATGATCTCAACATGTATTCTAAGGTTTGAATAGTTCTTTCGGATTTTCTGTCTGTTTGAGGGTGGTAAGCAGTGCTCAAACGAAGTTCAGTATCCAAGGCCTTCTAAAGACTTTTCCAGAATCTTGATGTAAAGTGGGGATCACGATCCGAGACAATCGACAGGGGTACTCCATGAAGTCTCACAACTTCATTAATATATAGTCTTGCTAGACATTCAAGTGGCATATCTTCCCTTATAGAAAGAAAATGTGCTGACTTGGTGAGACGATCAACAATGACCCATATTGCGTCATTCCTTCTAGGGGTCTTTGGTAGTCCCATGACAAAGTCCATCATAATATTATCCCATTTCCACTCAGGTATGGGAAGAGGTTTCAATACTCCACCAGGCTGTTGCCTTCCAGCTTTCACTTGTTGGCAAACCATACATCTTGACACAAAATCGACAATCTCCCTTTTCATGTTGTCCCACCAAAAATTTCCCTTTAAATCTATATACATTTTAGTGCTCCCAGGGTGTATAGAGAAATTGGAACTATGATCATCATCTAACAATTCCCTCCTTAAATCAGGTATATCGGGAACACAAAGTCTCCTCCCAAATTTCAAAATTCCATCTTCATAAACAAAGTCACTCAACCGCCCATCATTCACAGCTTTAATCTTCTTTTTCAACACTTCATCATCGGATTGAGAACTATTTATCCTTTCTAGTAAAGATGGTTTGGAAACCATTTGAAAAAGTTTTGATGTTTCACCCTCCATGGTGATTCCCATATCCATATTTACTAGATCCATGAAAATAGGATCCCTTTCCACTCTCATCATGTTCAAAACTCCATGATCTTTTCTACTAAAAGCATCTGCAACCTTATTTTCCTTCCCTGGGTGGTAGTGTATCGTACAATCATAATCCTTGAGTAGTTCAAGCCATCGTCTTTGCCTCATGTTGAGTTCTTTTTGTGAGAAAATATATTTCAAACTCTTTTGATTGGTATATATCTCACATTTTTCACCGTAGAGATAATGTCTCCATATCTTTAAGGCAAAGATTACAGCAGCTAACTCAAGATCATGAGTAGGATATTTTTTCTCATGAATTTTTAGTTGTCGTGATGCATAGGCAATAACCTTATCATTTTGCATAAGGACACAACCAAGTCCTTTCATCGATGCATCACTATAAATAACAAACCCATCATTCCCTGATGGTAGATTCAATATAGAAGCGTTGACTAATCTTCTCTTCAGTTCTTCAAAACATTCTTCACACTCTTTTGTCCAGACAAATTTAACCCCTTTACATGTGACCTTCGTTAATGGGTCATCCAATCGGGCAAAATTCAGGAAAAAATGTCGATAATAACCAGCCAAACCAATAAAGCTGCATACCTCAGTTATACTCATCGGTGCTGGCCATTCTTGGATTGCCTTGGTCTTAGAAGGATCAACAGAAATTCCATCTTTAGAGACAATATGGCCAAGAAAAGAAATCTCCTGAAGCCAGAATTCACACTTGCTAAACTTCCCATATAATTCATGCCTTCTAAGAGTCTTCAAGATAACGCGGAAGTGATTTTCATGATCTTCGTAGCTTTTGGAGTATACCAAGATATCATCAATAAATACCACCACAAAATCATCAAGATATTCCTTGAAAACTCTATTCATTAGATCCATGAATAAGGAGGGTGCATTAGTCAATCCGAAAGGCATTACTGTAAACTCGTAATGCTCGTATCTTGTTCGAAATGCTGTCTTCGGAATTTCATCCTTCTTCACACACAACTGATGGTATCCAGATCCAAGGTCAATCTTTGAAAAGTATTGAGCTCCATGAAATTGGTCAAATAAATCATAAATGCGAGGTAGGGGATACTTTTTCTTTATTGTTATAGCATTGATCTCCCTGTAGTCAACGCACAACCTCATAGATCCATCTTTCTTCTTAACAAAAAGGACAGGGGCTCTCCATGGAGAAACACCAGGGAAAATAAATCCCTTATTACTCAATTCCTCTAGTTTTTTCTTTAGTTCAACTAATTCCACGGTTTCCATTCTATAAGGGGTCTTCGATATGGGCCTTGATCCAGGAATTAAATCAATGGAAAAATCAACTTCTCATTCTGGAGGATGTCCAGGTAAATCTTCTATAAAAACATATACATATTCTTTCACAATAGGTACATCCTCTATTTGAACATTCCTTTCATCACCATTAGTCATTTCATTCTCTTCCTCCCCAATAATTGAATTTAGTTGAGAAACTGGGGGTGGATCTAAATAAGAATTAGGTGGTGACGATTCTGCTCTAAAAATAAGGTGTTCCTTATCATCATCATCAAAAATCGTAACCTCCTTCTTCTTACAATAAATCTTTGCATCATAGTCTGAAATCCAATCCATACCGAGGATTATATCAAACTCAATCATAGGTATGACAATGAGATCAGCGGATAAAGAACAGTTATGTGCTCTAATGGGGACTGATTCACAAAAATTTGTTGCAATAATACTTCCCATAGGAGTTTTGACTGAAAATTATCTTGTTAAATCAATTTGGAAATATCTAATTTTCTTAGAAAACTGGGAATATATGAAACAATGTGATGATACAGAATCAAATAATGAATTTTCTAAACTTGAGGAAACCATTAAATTACATGCCACCACGTCTTTCGGAGCTTCAACCTCAGTAGTAGTGATAGCATAAGCTTGGCCTTGATCCCTTGGCCTCTTCTGAGTTAAGTTCCCCTGACGCTTATGACATTCATTTGCATAATTCCCCATCTCTCTACAATTATAGCATTCCACATTGACATCAACTTTCTTTCCCTTGCAATCATGAGCTTGGTGGCCTTTTTCACCACACTTGTAACAGACTCCCATTCCCTTCAAGCAAGTACCAGGGTGTTTCTTTCCACATTTACTGCAGGACTGATATTCAACTCTTCCCTTATTCCCCTTATTTCCATTTCCAGATTGATCCGAAGATCTCTTCTTTTCTTTCTTTTCTTTAAAGTCATGAGACTTCGAGAATTCCTTTTCCGTCTTGATAGCACATGAGACAATATCTTCGTATGATGAGAAGGTTTGTGAGACTAATGCTTGATGGAGAAATGATTTTAACCCATCAAAGAAACGATCAATCTTACTTCTTGGGTTACGTATATAATTTGCAGCATGCCTCGCTAACCTTGTAAAGTTAGCCTCATACTTTGCGACATTCTCATCCTCCTTCTGCCTCAAACTCAGAAATTGCCTTTCTATATCTGCTCGATGGTCATGTGGAAAGTATTTTTCTAAGAAAATATCTTTGAACTCCCTCCATTCTATATTTGATACTTCATCGTCTTCCTTTGTGTTTTGAATCAATGACCACCATTGATCGGCATCTCCAGTGAGGCGGTAGACTGCCATGACAACCTTCTCCCTTTCGCTACTCCCCAAGGTGTGGAATATTTTCTCTAAGGAGTTTATCCATTGCTCAGATACTAATGGATTTGTACCCCCATTAAATGTTGGCGGTTGTTGCCTCATGAAGCGGTCTAACATTGATCCTCCACGTTGCGGATCAGGGTGCTCCATACGAGTAAGGTTATTATTCATAACCTGAGTGAGTTGTCCCATTATGGTAACAAGTTGATCAGTACCAGTTGTATCTCCAGCTCCATAATAATTATCTTGAGCAGGAAGGCAATCCCTACACGGAGTGCGTGCATTGATACAGTTTCCATTCCTTCCACTAGGCGCCATTTCTAAATAATGGCATAAACTAGATTAGTTTATGAATCAAAATACATAATTCCATACTTATAAAATACTTACATAAATTGAACTATTTATGGATATAATCCATAATCATAAAATTTTTTTCTTTGAGTAATTATATACTCATAACCCTTCATAGTGGTTTTTAAAGAAAACGAGAATTATCTTAAGCATATCCCCCGGGAGTGTCGTAACCAAGAGTGCAGCAAGGCCCTTTGTCGTGCACCAGTTCCTGTTCGAGTCTAGCTCAAAGCGGTGTTTTCGGGTTTTACCCCTAGGTACATCTGTGCCAGAGCCACCTCTACCTGCTTGTATCCAGACAGGGATGTATTGCTCAGAAAACTCAAAAAATCTCTATAATACCAAAATTCTAGGAAGTTCTTCTATAATAATCCTCAAAGTATATCTTCGGGATATGTTCTCTAATCAGAGTTTATCTAAATATAGATTCCAAGGTTAGTACTAAACTGCCTCTGATACCAACTGTAACGCCCCGACCCCAGTTACCCAGAGTCGATGCATTATTGCGTAACATTGTCATGATCACAAAAGATCAAGTCTCGAAAGACCGATTAGTTTAGTAGCCTTGGAAACACTAGATACATTAATAAGTCTTACATTACATCATAAATTAAAACAAAACAATAACAACATCTTGTCTTCATATCCCCTCATACTATCCTTGTCGTTCATTCATAATATACTTCTTCACTTCCTGGAAAAATTAAAACATTGGAAGGGGTGAGCTTAGATGCTCAATAAGGATATCAATATAGCGGAAGCTTTTATAAATAAACATAAACTTTTAAGGCAATGTATAACTAAATAAAATCCTTTTAAACATGAACTTCAACATAATATGGAAAAAGTAAAATGAAATAATTCCATTTACTTATTCACATGGATATTCTACTGGTCGAATAATCACATGCAATATCAATAACCACTTTCATAATGATGGAATGCATAATGCCAGACTATCATAACCACGTAGCCAAGGCCTCGTGCCAAGACCACAAATAAGATTTTGTCATGGCCTAGTTCCAAGACACTAGTTTGTCTCATGAGACCTACCGATGCATCGAGGAGCTATAGCAGGCTCCACCCGTCACTTATTAAGTCCAATTCATTCCTCATATGAACAGGTTTAAACATATCATAAACTATAACATAATTGTATCACATAAAACATGCATAAAGGAAACATAATATTTCCACACTTCAATTGCAAGATATCAATACAACACATTGATATAATAAAAACATTATCAAAACCATTTTCAATACCAAAATAAAATAAAATTAAAACTTGGTATTTATTTTTCATTTAAAAAAATGTTATGGCTTGTAGAGGAAGCTGAAACTCAAATAATGGTCACGACGGTGGAGAAGTCATTGTCGCCGCATATGTACGACAAGAAAAACATTCCTTTTTTTTCATTTAGTAAAACGCTTCATATAAAAAGATTCCTTTTGAATAAACATAAAAGTCAAAGGGGTTTAAACACCGTATAAAAGAAATTTGTGTATAAAACAAAATATGCCTCAATGAATGGAGATTGAGACGAAGTCCCTTAAAAATATAATTTTTAAACAAAATATATCTATTATGTGTATTCAATATAAGTACACATAAATAAATTACAAATACGAGATAGGACATAATAATATCATGACATAATTTGAAAGTAGGAGATTAACCCAAAGAATGGAAATTGGGTTAAGAAGTTCCCTTACCTTGTGTCCGTCTTGACTCGACCATTATTTAACCTCCTGAATAATAAACTAGAGTTAATTTATAATTGTTTAAGAACCTTTCTCAAGTTTATTATTCTTTTTATATCACTTATTACCATGTTATGAACATTATGTAATTATTTAAGTTAATAACGGTCGTTTTGTCGATCTTTGGTACTTGAGTCAAAAATAGACTTATTGTAATTACAAGTTGTTCATGTGGTGAAATATCCATTATATCAAGAATTATATTCATGATATATATATCATATATATCATATATATCCAGTATATACATGTATTTATAATATTCCATAACGTTTAGAGGTAAGAAATGAAATGCACCGTTCATGGAGACGGTAAGTCGTACGTACGCATGAACGCTACTTTCATTTCTATTTCGTATTCAATGAAATCATAATGATATAAAGGTATATTATAATTCCAGTATAATATCATATATAATATCATTTAATACATCCTTTATGCATCCCACATATGGCATTAATGATTCAAATCACTTTGAGGGGGCGATAGTCCGCACTTCCTAAAATAAAGATATCGCGTTTACCCATAATGGAAACCATAAAGGTATGGCATAAATGAAAAATAAAGAATCTTAAGTAAAACATAAACACATTATATATCATATATAAAAATAGTTTCATCATAATGGCCACCATTAGAGGTGTTAAAAGAATATTGAACAATCATCGTTTCGTGAGGCAGTATTTCACCAATCACAGAAACAATATGTTCTTTAACCATTAGACGAAGGTGTGTGTAAGTGTAAATCAAATACTTCTCATAAAAACATCCTAGTATATTGAAGATACTGGTGTTGTTACAAATTAAAGGAATAAAAAGAGTTTAAGGGGTTGGAGAAGCAAAATAAAACAAAATAACATAAGAGAAGACATTACCTTAAAATCGGGTAACTCTTTTTTGATTTGAGCCAAAGGCTTCCTTGGGAAGAATTCTTCCCAAAGTGAGGCTTCTAGGAGTAAGGTAGGGATGTGTAGAGAGTATTTGGGCAGAGGTTGGCCAACCCAAATGTCTTGAGGGTGTGAATAAGGTGGTAGAGGTGGGGGCCTTTTATAAGAGGAGAGGAGGGGCACTCTTGGAAAGATTGAAATGTTACCTTATTATGAAATGCTTTTAAGATTATAAAGGCCCAACACTTATATAATTAAATTATAAGGTGATAAGGGTTTGAAATAGTCTCTTCCAATAGGCTTTTGACAAGTGTAATGCTTAGATTTTACATTATCCTTCCATTTTATTAAAATCGTTAATTAATGAGGTAATCGCTGTATCATCATGGTGTCATAAATAATTTAATTTATTTAATGTCTAAAAATTATAAAAAAATATCATTATGTAGGAAATATTTTTATCTTTCTAATGAATATTTATAGTAAAAAATATGACTTATATACCCCCACTTAAAAATAGTTTTAGTAAAACAACTCATGTTTGTGACATTTTTATTTTAACATTAAATAAAAAGTTTTTAATGTCATTTTCCTACCAAAGTGGCTCCATGGGGTCCCCAAGTTGACCCATGAATTTTCTTGGTCGGACATGACTCATAAAATAGAGGTATGACAAGTGTAAAGGTCATTTCATATTTTTATAATACCATTTTTACCTTAAATTTCACAAATTACATTTAATCGTGATTAATTAAACTTAAAAGTTACTATTCACCAAAAAATTATTTTAATCCAATTGAACCACATTTTACTTCCTAATGACAACCATGTATGTCGGATTTTTGAAAATCAAATCACAGAAGTGGTAATGTTTCTTTTAAATGAAAAATTAGTTATTTAACTACCACTTAGTGGTTTCACTATTCATCAAAAATTGAAGTTTTTCAGAACAATGCCAAAATTTCACCCTAAGATATAATTGATATTCTGAATTCAAAAATGATGTCTATTTTACAAAATTCCAAACATATAAGTTTAATTAATTAATTTTATAATTAATTCCCGCTGTCACAACAAATAGCGTGTTTTTAAGAAACAATATATATGAAAAGATTGACAATTGTTTATGTCTAATTTCAAAGTGAAATTAATTATAATGAACACCATTGGATAAAATGGTAAAAATATATTCTAATTATACTTTAAAACCACTAAATAGTATAATTTATCACTATAAATTATTTTGATTAAAAAAGTTGTTTTTAAGTATTCTTCACTATTCATAAAAAATTGGAAGTTCTCAGAAAATTACAAAAATTTCAACTTAGGATAACTTTGATATTCCGAATACAAAAACGAAGTCCATTTGGAAAGATAAAATTTATAAAATTTCAAAAAGTAGGTATTACTATTCATAATGGCTACTTTGATTGGTTGTGGTGTGTGTTAGAACTCGAAGTTGCGTACAACACACGCTACTATATTATTCAAAGAGAAGTGTACCGTGGAAGCTTGGGGTGTTACAGTAAAAGTATAGAAAGATATAATAGAATTTTGGTAAATTATTGAGATATTGGTTTCAAAATAATTAAATCCATTTGTGGGTAATAAAAGTGGATGTGGTTATGACATAGAGGTACCTAGGGGTAATAACTCTAAAAGGGTGAACTGATCTAGACTTGATCGTTTTCTAGAACATGACAACGGGCCTTGATATACCCTTGTTTTGACACTCTTGGAGGATATGTTTTAGAAATTCATAATATCTTTACAAACCATCATGAAAGATTTTACTAATGACTACAAATAACATAGTTTAAGACTATGGTATCATTGATTTAAAATGAGTTGTCATGATTCAGACATCTTATAAATGATTTTTCATGATTAGGTGATTTTCCATAATGATTAGTGTTTCTCGCACTATGCTTTCTTATTTTAGTCAATAGCTAGAACTCGAAGGAATAATTTTAATGATGAATGCAATGAAAAATGAAATGATTTCCATCCATATAAACTGAATGTAATGGTACCTAGAATAAAAAACTTCATTTGTATGATCAAAAAACATTACCAAGCTATGAATCATACTAAACTTTAAAAAAGAAAACGAGGGAAGAAAATTTTATTGATCCCTTCATGAGGAAGCATACACCCTCTTTTAGTGGTTCCAATAATCCACTGGTCACTAAGAAAAGGACTCGTACCACTCCAAATATATTTTCCATTCTCTAGTGTTTGGAGAATGAAAAATTCATATTTCTTATTTATCAATTGGAAGGTGAAGCAGACCAATGGTGGAACCATATTAAGAATATTATTCAGGAGGAGGTAATTAAATCCATGGAATGTGATGTGTTTATGAGGGTATTTTTTAGTAAGTATATCCCTTGTATTCTATGAATAAGGATGAATAAGTAATTTCTTGAGCTAAAATAGTAGGATGGTAAATATCTTGGTACCTATGAAGAAAAATTTTCAGGAATTTCAGGTTACAATTCTGATGTAATCATCAGTATAGATAAAAAAATTGATCTATTCTTTGGTGTATTAAGACCAATTATTAATAATGTGTTGGATATAAGATAATTTAGTAGCTATGAATAAGTTATTTGATGTAAAATAAAGTTAGAAATGGAAATTAGAGATTATGATCATTCCCATTTCTCTCATAATAAAAGGAAGTTCGAGTCTCATGAGGACCCAAATAATGCCCATGGTGGAAATAAATTTTAATAATGTACATGTCGAAAATATGGGAAGAAGCTCTTAGGTGGATGTGTGAAAGGAAAAAGAGGGTGTTACAAGTGTGAGAAGCCTAGAAGTGGAGAAAATAATATAGAAGTGATGTAAAGAGGTCAATAAATGAATTTAATACAGATATAGCTCAAAATAATGCACCATACACACTTCAGCGTTTCAAGTTTAAGGAGTTTTGGAATTATATGGTAAGAAAAATAAGTTAGAGTCTCATGATAACTCAAATAAATCACATGTGGGAAAGAAATTTCAGTCACCTAGATGCAAAAAATATGGGAATAAGTTCTTAGGTCATGGCCTGTAAGGAATAAGAGGGTGTTACAAGTGTGCATTGCCTAGACATCAAGAAAACAAATGTAGAAGTGATGTGAAGAGGTTAGTCAATAAAATTAATTTAGGTTCATCTCAATAGATTTCACTACAGAAATTATAGTGTTTTAAGTACATAGAGTTTGTGGATTATAAAGATAAATCCCCTAATCCTAGGGCTATTGTAGATGATAATCCACAACAAACTACGAAGACAAAGGAGAAATGGAAATCTTATCAACAATAATTTGTGATTTAAATCCTGATAATTATATAACACTTATCCTACCATCTTTATTTTGTAATTTCATGTTTGGTTTTTTATAAATAATCCCTATGAAAAAATTATTGTTTATCCTTTAGTTAAATTTCATGTGATTATCTCTATCTGCATGGATTTTGGAATAATGAAATCATATTTGATATTCTATAAGTACAAGAGGATGAAACCAATACTATAATGATTTTTTTTGTAAAGGATAAGTGATTATATAACAAATAATTGGTTAATTAACGTTTGGAAGTGTATATGTCTCTATGTAATATTAACTTAAGAGTTATGTTTACCATCATGGGTTTATGAGTTTAAGGTTGATCATAAGTTAGAAGTCATTAAAACCCATTTTGAGGTTTTATGTGATTGGAGTTTTTTAAGATTAAGTATACATTAAGAGACATTTATGGAAATACAACACTTTTGTTTTGTTTATATTTTAGTTAAAATATTATTTTAGGGGGGGTACCTTTACATTTTGTGGAAATATGATTGAAGGTAATGGTAATCTTTTGGGTTTATCTTATATTTTATGTTGAGATAATTATGGTTTGTAGTAAATCACCATATGAATCCATCACACTTTGTTTCTATAAAAGAATATTTCTCTATGGATCCACTTTCCAGAATATAAATTAACAAATTGGTAAGGTTACATAGAGTGACACATTCAATTGTATCTAATTTGGATCAAAAATTTACCACAAATTTTTGGTGAAGTCTTCAGAAATATTTTGATATAAACTTGAGTTTTAGCAGTACATATTATCCATATATTCATGGTTGGTTTGAGAGAATAATTCAAACCCTAGAGGATATGCTCGTATCTTTTTCTATAGATTTAAAATGTGATTGGGATCAACACCTTCCTCTTGTTGAGTTTTATTACAAAAATATCCTTCACTCAAGATTTAAAATAGATCCTTATGAAACCATTTATGTAAATAATTACAGAACTCCAATTTACTATAATGAAGTCTTAGAAAGAAATCTATTGGGACCTTTTCTAGTTAATGAAATGTCAGAAAAGGTTAGATCCATTAATAAACATGTAAGAGAAAAAAATTTAATACAAATGCAATGTTGAAAATATTTGAGGTGATATAGAATTTTATGTTTGTGATAAGAAATTTATAGGAATTTCACCATGGAAGAATTAATGGAAAACTAAGCCCTAGGTATATCGGTCCCTTTGAAATTGTTGATTATATTAGGACCATAGTTTATCACTTGTAGAATAAACCAAACATCTATCAGGTTAAAGTTGTGTTACATGTATCTCTCTTGAGGAAGTACATATCTAATCCCTCACATGTACTAAACACCAAGATTTTACCTCTAGAGCATCATCTTTATTAAGAAGAATAACTGGTGGAGATTTGAGATCATACATAGAAAGTTCTACAAAACAAGACCACTCACATGGTCAATGTTTTGTGGTAAAACTACCAGCGTAAGGAAGTTATATGAGACCCTAAGGATATAATGAGGATTAATTTTTTTCAGTTTTCATTACCGAAGTGATGAATTTTGTGGGATAACTTCATTTTACGGGGGGTGGGGGTGGGGGTAGAATGCAACACTCATAAATTTTGTGAAATATATATTTTTCAAATGAATTTAATCTTTTTGATATTTTGTGTTATATGAAATACCAAGTTCAGTTTGTTTTACATTCAAAATTGAATTTAGCTTGAATTACATTCAACATTGAGTATATATTTCATTACATGAAATGTTGATTTTAGCTTTTGTTACACACAACACTGAGTTTTAATGAAACACGACATGCTAATAAAATATTATTATTTAATATGATAGTTATCACCTAACCATTGGAATGGAGGGTTTGAAAAGCATTAAGTAAATTATGAAAATGTATATTTACACATGTATATAATGTATAATTTTATAACCAATTAATTATAAATAAAAATAAAAACCATTTGAAAATACAAGATATCTTTTTCTAAAAAACTATTTTTATGCCTGCAATGGTGTTTTACCTCAAAAAATTTAAAAAAAATTGTGAATTATTTTAAATAAATTTATATATTATATATTCAATAAAATATTTAATAATCAACTTATGTGTTTTCAAGATAATAGATAAAAATAAATCCAATTTTTTATCGCGTTTTACAGACAAATTTTAAAATTAATTTTACCAATTTTATAAAATATTTATATAAAATATAATTAATTTATAAAATAAACATGTATAAATTATCATGGAGTTAACATTTGATAATTTTCTAAAAATATAAATTTTTTTTGAATAGTAAAAAATACTGGTTTTTATTAAGAATTGTCATTTCTTTTAAAGAATTTCAAAACTTAAAAATTAATTTAATATGTTAATAAAATTAAAATTATTTCATTTATATATATATATATATTCAATTTATCTTATTTTAATAAATTTTATATTGAATTTTTATGTAAAATCTTTTTAAAATTTTCAAACTTTTCTCTTTAGAAAATTGTTTTTTCACCACATCTATGGGATTAATTTCAAATTAAACTTTTCCAATTATATTAAAGTAATTTGAAAAAATGGATTAAATATTTTTAAAAATATTAATTAAAATTATATAACAATTTTAACTTATTTCTTTACCATTATGAATAGTAAAATCTGTAATATTTAAGTCCCATGGTTAAGGTGAAAATGGGATTACTAGGTGGGTAAACTAAAATGGTAATGGGTAAAATGACCAAGAAAACTGTCCAAAACCTATTTAATGGACCAATTTATAACTTATTACCTATAATTTTCAATAATGTTCTATTTTTGTGCCTTATCTCTTGTGAAACATGTGGTTACACCTTTTTCATTTTAAAAAAAGTTTTCCACTCACCACACTTATAAAAGACTACCACCTCTCCTCTCCTATTCATAATTAAAGAACCTATTGGTTCAACCAATAACTGCCAAAAAAATTTCCTTAATTCCACAATATAATCCTAAAATAATTATCATTTTCATAAATCCAACCTAATAATCCTTTTGGTACAAACTAGAATATGTTTTCTAAAGAAGAGCTAGCATCCCCAACCGAGCTTTTTTATTTTATTTCTTCCTTCACCTAATTTAATTATTATTTAATAATGGTTATAAAATAAAATAAATTTCTTACATGTAATTATATATTATTATGTTAATTTTATAACCTAAATAATTATTATCTTTCATCAAATGGGATACGAAACCATCATTCATGTGTACGGCGGACTACCGCCTTGCAAACCGATCTTATTCCTTTTCCATCACCACCTCTCACAACTGGATATAATGATTTATTCAAAGTTTATATATTATATTTATGAAATTATTATACCATTTTAATTATAATACCATATCTACATTCTTACCTCCAAACCTTTTGGAAAATAATAATGATGCTCATGTATACAAAAGACTACCACATCACGAAATGATGTGATGTGTTTTTCATTTATATTTTACATGGATGATAATAGGGATAGATTCAATAAATATATATTATATTTTTAACATATGTATTCTCTTGTAATTATTTTATCATCTATACCTCCTTACTTCCTATTTTGTGGGAACACGAAAATGTTTCTTGTGTGTACAGTGGTCTACCATTTTACGAAGTGATGTTATTATTTCACGCTTTACATGAAAGATAATAAAAATGGGGTTAATGAACATATGTGATTTATATGGAATAAAAATGATTCTATAATTGTAATAAATTATTTACCTTTATTTATTTCAACTAATAAATAAAATGTAAACAACATTCATGTGTACGTATAACCTACAGTCTCTATAAACGGTGCATTCCATTTTCAATCTCTAACCCAAAAATAAAATTTTTATTTCAAGGAAATTTTAATGAAAAGTAAAAAACCAAATAATATATTCTAAAAATAAACTACCATAGAGGGATCTCAAAAATTAATTAGGGACAAATATTAGGATATTAGAGTCCAACACTCTATATAACCCCCATTAACATGTGGTTACTTTTATATCCAAATCGTCTTTTAAGAGAGATTCAATTTGATCTTCCATTTTGTCCCAAGTTTAAATATATTCTTCCATTGTGATATTTACTTAATTAAATCCTCACACCAAATTTCAATATTTTTTGTTGATCCACTTACTTTTCTCTTCATTAATGGAAACCTGAATCTTTCTCTCATAAATGTTATTGATTACCTCTTTCAGAGCATTGATACAAAATGATTCTTCTAGAAGTTCTTATTTGGAATGAAGAAAAAGATTCAATTATTCCCAATTTTATACTCCTAGTTGTCCTCCCATCTTTTTTGAGACATCATCGAACATTGTATCTTGGTTATGCACATTGGATCAACCTTAAGGTGCATCGTTGTCCGCAATTTGAGTCTTCTTTCCAGAAACAAGCTTCACACCTTCAACCATAATTGAATCCCCTTGATTTTTCTTAAATATTATTACTACTTTAATTATCTTAAGATATCATTACTATTTTTTGGAGTGTTTGAATAATCATTACAAGGTCATTCTTTCCCCCTTTATGGGCCAGGAAATTCCGAGAATGAATGTTGCCTTGCTTCCCCATCCATGAACCAAACCCAACCATTATAGATTACTATAAATACATATATGATGAATATATATGATATATCACTGTCAAAATTATTTATATTATGTAACTATGATCAAATTAAGGGGGAAAAAATAAAAATTCAAAACATACATGAAATAAAGAAGTTATTTCCCAAAACGTGACTTTTACATGAAATTGTTAATAAATGGGTAATAATACGTCATAAGTAAATCAGATATGGTATGATATATATAATTATGGTTATATAATATATATATATATATATATATATAATAAACTTATATTTGTTATATAGTTGGTTTGAATGTGTATGATGGTTGTTGAGACTTAATGTAAGTGATATCCGTCTCACTTTTTACTCCTATGAGGCACATGCCATATTCACTACCTATTTATTATATGAGTTGTATATATTTACACTTTAACATGTTATATAATTAATATAATAATATTCATGATATTTTAAGTTTCATTTTTTGTAATTATTTAGGGGGAATTATGATTCAAAAATTACCAAAGTGGTAATGGTTTGATGTTATAGTATTATTGTTTATCGGTATTGTTTATGATTACTTTTTTGATGAAGAAATTTTGGGGTGTATTTATCAATAACTTCATGATTTTTCTTCTCTTCTATTTAATTCTTGGGATTAAATTTTTTTATTTCACTTTCCTCTTTTTATGTACTCAATATTCCAAAATAATTTGTTAAAATAAAATTGAATTTATTTTTTTCATCAGTAGAAAGCCCTTTTTCTTCAATATCCATATTTATAAAAATGTTTTTAATTTTTTATAACATTTTACAAAGGATTTATTATAGGAATTTTTATTATTGTTTTACCTTTTAAAAAATAAAAGTAATATTAATGTCATTTTCAAAAGAAGAACTATTTTTTTAAAGAAAATGTTAAAGGATTCTTTATTTTAACATGTACAACATGAATGGAATTTACCACTATCATGAACACTCAATGTTTTAAATATTTCATTATAAGTTTCAAATTTTATTTTCAAAAAAAATTATTTCCAAAAATATTTTATGAATTTTCTATGATTTTCAAATTGGAAAGGATATTTTCCACAAGAACTTTTTAAATGGTTTTTAAATATTAATTTATATGTTTCAAATAGTATTTTCAAAGATAAGTATTTTGATAATGTATTATGTTTTAATTTTTTTCAATTAGGAAAGGTTATTTTTCTCAAGAAATGTTTCATGTAATCGTTAAAAATCATTTTCTATATAAGATGTAATCCTTTGATATTATATATTATTTATTGTGGATATGATACAAGGATACCAATATTATTCTTACTCTAAATTATTTATGTTTATGATGAAATGATTCTTATGAAACCCAATTCTTTTCCATGTTTTATAATTTGATGAAACGATGAAATGATTATTAATTTTTTTTATTTTCCATGAGTTATTTTATGATGATATTTTTATGAAACCCTTTTATTTTCATGGGTTCTAATATGAAGAATTTTTTATGATATTGTGTCTCACATGTGTATGATTTTCATTATAAGATAGGTGTGAACTATATATAACTTTAATGAATTGGGTAAATATTAATAAATCATGAATAAATATGTCTTGGGTGAACCTAATTACATGTTCACAATGTTATGTGTGAACCTAATTTCATGATCACAATGTAATGCATGAACCAGATGGCATGTTCACAATGTTATATATGGTCCTAATTACAAGTTCATAGTGTTATGTGGGGACCTGGCTTTCATGTACATAAGGTTATGTTTGGACCTAGTTTTGTGTCCATAAGATTATGTTAGGTCTTGATTTCATTCCCTTAATTTAATGTGTAAATTTGTTTTTATTTATACATGTTCACGATATTATAATATTATGTGTATTCAAAAAATCTATGTCTTGTGAATGGTTAATTTTATTTTATTCTATTATGATTCGTGTCTTATGAACTGCTAATATTTATTCCACAACACAAGGTTTTGATTATTGATATGAATGGTATGGTTTTCATATGTTATGCTCTTGTTACCATACCATTATACTCACATTATGTTTATGTATATCCCATGTTTAGCCTTACTGAGCATATGATATCTCCATTTCTTATGTTTTCATTCCTAGGTTATGAATAAAGGATTTAGGTAGTGTATGTTTTTTAAGATTACAAAAGGGTAAGATATTTATAGGATATGTTGGAGATCTTTCAATAAATAAAAAGATTGTGTACATACTATCTAAAAAAACTAAACCATTATGGTCATTGGGAAAGTGTTTATGAAATATAATTAATATTAGTCTATTAAGATGTGTTATATATATGTATGAGAAGTTTGGATCTCTACAGGATGTCCCCCTTTCACATCTCATGCCCCTTCCAAGTTTTATAATAATGGATAACATTGTAACATCGATACATATAAGCTATTTGGAAAGGTATAAATTCTAAGATGAAGATTCAATCCATTTATCCAATTTTTCTCTGGTATCATACCATTATCTTTGATAATTGAGAAATATTTGAAACTCTAAAGTCTTTACTCATAGTTCAAATTATTACCCTATGGATACACTCCTGTTATCATTATTATGGATGATTGCAGTGGTGAATACGACACATGGTCATACAAGATTTCTATAAAGGACTAAATTCCTATAGATTGGATTGATTGTGACATAATCTGTGATGATTTTGAATGATATGTTTTTTATATTGTTCTACTTCTTTCTAAATTGGGTATTAGTTCCACTAAAATATTTCACTGTGGAATAAAATTTGATGGTATCATGGTAGAAATGGGTGATGATTCCCTAATAAAACATTCCTGTTAAAATCAATATGCATAAATTACACTACTGTAAATTCTGTTTTTCCCAACAGGTGTTTACCAACGGTTTTCTAAAACCGTTGGGCTTGAAGGATTAAGAAAGCCTTTCCCAATGGTTCATTGAAACCGTTGGGAAAAGCCTCCCCTTTTCCAACGGTTTGAAGAAACCGTTGGTAAAGGGGTGTGTTAATCACCTTTTGCCAACGGTTCTTTTGAACCGTTGGGAAAGGGTCACCCCTTTGCCAATGGTTTCCTCAAACCGTTGGTAAAGGGGTCCTTAGCATCTCTTTCCAAACGGTTCATTAAAACCATTGGGAATTATTTCCCCCAAATCCAGCCGCGAGGCTGCTCTCCCCCATTCACACAGAACCTAATTTAATCCGCTCCACCGCTCTCCTCTCGCGAAATCCCCTATCCGAAGAGGTGAAAACCATATGAAATCAGGTATCTTTTCATTTATACACATATACTTCCTTATTTTTATTGTTATTTCTTTAGTATTTTAGTTTTAAGTTATCAATCCACCTCCAGCTCTCTGCTGCTCTCCAAATCCCCCATCCGAATAGGTGAAAACCCATTTGAATCATCTCAAATCAAGTAATTTTTTATTTATACACATATGGTACCTTGTTTTTATTGTTATTGATCTAATATTTTAGTTTTAAGTTTGGATTTTGATTTGATTTCACAGTGTAAAATAGGGAAATGAATAAATATTTTGTTAATTAATTAGTTTCCCCTGGAATATCAGTTGTGTTATAATGTCCATGCTAAATAAAGGGGTAATGTAATAAAAGACCTTGAATAAATAAATTGTGGATGTTGGGGTATATTGCCTCTATGAGAGGTTTTTTGTTGTGTTTCATTGTATGTTGTAGGCTGTTTTATGGGGATTGAGGTGACCAGTTGGGCTTTGTGATATGTGGGGTTGTAATGTGATGGTTAGTGGGCATGGATGTGTCATGTGAAGTTGTATGATAGTGATGATGTGTGGTGGTGTTGTGTCGTGTGGAGGTGTTGTGTGATGAAGTTGTGGTGTATAATGTGGTGAGGTGGTTTTGGTTGTGCGGTGGTTTGTGATGTGCAATATTTTTATTGTGATATGTGGTTGTTTTGGTGAGATGGTTGGTCGATGTAACATGGTGTCGATGGTTATTGTGAGATGGTGAGTTGTTGTGTGGTGGTTTTATTAGTTTCCTGGTTATCTATGGAATAAATTATGCTGTTAAAATAAAAAAAACAAGATATTAAATAAATGAGATGGAATAGAAATGGATGTGTGGTAAATGGATTTAATTAATTTAACATTAAATGAATGGACAATGTAAGTGTGAATGAAGTGGCTTATAAATGAATGTGTGAAATGATATGCGTCTTGTGTGGTGGTGGTGTGGTTTATGTGTTTTATGGTAGTAGTGAAGTGTGTGATTATGTAGTTAATGTGAACCCATAGGTTGAGTATTTTGTGCTATCTATATATCATGTATTTTTATGTTATTTCTACACATTCCAGGGGGGTGGTATGTCTAGGTGGTGGTGGTGGGGTTGCAGGGGAGGGGGTGTGGGATGTTTGGGAGGGTGGGCGGGGCTATCCAGGGGGGTACGGGGTGTCCAGGGGGGTACGGGGGTGGGCGGGCTGTCCACAAGGGTGGACGGGCTGTCCACGGGGGTGGTCGGGCTGTCAAGGAGGGGTGGGCGGGCTGTTCAGGGGGGGTGGGTGGGCTGGCCACGGGGGGGGGGGGGGGGTAGGGGTGTCCAGGGGGTGGGCGGGCTATCCAAGGGGGTGGGGGGCTGTCCATAGGGAGAAGGGGTGTCGAGGGGGGTGGGTGGGCTGTCCACGGGGGTGGTTGGGCTGTCTAGGGGGTAGGGGGTGTCCACGGGGGTGGGCGGGGCTGTCTAGGGGGTGTGGGCTGTCCTAGGGGTCTGGGTGGGGTGTCCTGGTGGGGGAGGGGTGTGTGGGGTGTCCAGGTGGGGTGGTATGTCTAGGTGGTGGTGGTGGGGTTGCAGGGAAGGGGGTGTGGGCTGTTTGGGAGGGTGGGCGGGGCTATCCAGGGGGGGTACGGGGTGTCCAGGGGGGTACAGGGGTGGGAGGGCTGTCCACAAGGGTGGACGGGCTGTCCACGGGGGTGGCCGAGCTGTCAAGGAGGGGTGGGCGGGCTGTCCATGGGGGGTGGGTGGGTTGGCCACAGGGGGTAGGGGTGTCCAGGGGGGTGGGCGGGCTATCCAAGGGGGTGGGGGGCTGTCCATAGGGAGAAGGGGTGTCGAGGGGGGTGGGTGGGCTGTCTACAGGGGTGGTTGGGCTGTCTAGGGGGTAGGGGGCGTCCACGGGGGTGGGTGGGTTGTCCACGGGGGTGGGAGGGGCTGTCCACGGGGGTGGGAAAGGCTGTCCATGAGGGTGGGCGGGGCTGTCCAGGGGGTGTGGGCTGTCCTGGGGGTCTGGGTGGGGTGTCCTGGTGGGGGAGGGGTGTGTGGGGTGTCCAGGGGGGTTGGTATGTCTAGGTGGTGGTGGTGGGGTTGCAGGGGAGGGGGGTGTGGGCTGTTTAGGAGGGTGGGCGGGGCTATCCCAGGGGGGGGGGTACGGGGTGTCCAGGGGGGTACGGGGGTGGGCGGGCTGTCCACGGGGGTGGCCGGGCTGTCAAGGAGGGGTGGGCGGGCTGTCCAGGGGGGGTGAGTGGGCTGGCCACAGGGGGTAGGGGTGTCCAGGGGGGTGGGCGGTCTATCCAAGGGGGTGGGGGCTGTCCATAGGGAGAAGGGGTGTCGAGGGGGGTGGGTGGGCTGTCCACGGGGGTGGTTGGGCTGTCTAGGGGGTAGGGGGTGTCCACGGGGGTGGGTGGGTTGTCCACGGGGGTGGGCGGGGCTGTCCACGAGGGTACCCTACTAATATGGTTATGGGATGAGGCATGCTCTGATGTGATAACACATTAAGTTCTTGTTGGTTTTACATTTTTTCAATAACACATTAGTATGTTTTTTTCACATGTGTAGTTGATACCATGATTATTTTCTTCCTTTATCGTTTACTTAAATGTATTTTCTATTAAAGTTTAATTCTGTTGAATTGTTTATGACAAAATGACTTATATGAATTTTTTTTACAGAATGGACAGAAGTTGGATGTATGAAACCGATCATATCTCAAGCGATTTTCAAAACAATTTGGAGAGATTTATAGATTTTTCATTTCACAATGCTTCAGATAGTGGTCGCATACACTGCCCATGTTCCAATTGTGTTGGTAGACCTTGGTTGAGTCGTGAAGAAGTCCGCTACCACATAACCAAAAATGGTTTTCAAGCAAACTACTTTGTGTGGTATCACAATGGGGAGAAAATGAAATCTGAAATTGGTGATGATCGAAATGAAAGGACTGGAATGGAGAATTTGTTAGATGATCAGTTTCCATTTATTCGTCATCATAAAAAAGAAAGGATTTCGACTCAAGAAGACATCGATATGAGGAAAACTGATGCATCTAGTGAAAATGATGATATTGATAGGGTGAAAAAATTGAATGATGCTGCCACGACTCCAATATATCAACAATGCGATAAAATGAAAAGGCTGGAATTTTTAATCCGGTTGTTTCATGGAAAAACTATGTATGGGATTTCTAATACAGCAATCGATTACATTCTTACCCTCTTGAAGGATTTACTTCCAGATGATGCAGATATTCCCTCAAACCACTATATGGCATGGAAGTTAGTTGAAGAACTTGGATTTTCCAGAAACAAAATTCATGCTTGCCCGAAAGATTGCAGTTTATTCTGGGAAGAAACCGCTGAACGAAATGAATGTATAAAATGTGGCACATCCCGCTGGAAGTCAAAATCTGATGGAACACCATCCCGCGTTCCACAGAAAGTAATGTGGCACTTTCCATTGATCCCCAGACTCCAGAATCTTTTTATGTCTGATTACATATCAATAAAAATGAGATGGCATGATACCGAGAGAAAGAAGACTAATGATGAGTTGGTTCATCCTGCAGATGGATTTGCATGGCAGAGATTTGATGCTCGACATCCTGATTTTGCAGCTGACGTGCGTAATGTGAGGCTGGGTCTTTCATGCGACGGTTTTAATCCGTTTGGGCAGATGCTTACTTCGCACAGCACATGGCCAGTTTTTATACACATTTATAATCTTACCCCATGGTTGTGTATGAAAAAAATATTTCACTTTCATGAGTATACTCATATCTGGTCCTTCTGATCCCGACATTGATATTGATGTATACATGCAACCTTTAATAAAAGAGTTGAAACTTCTTTGGGATGTGGGTGTGCGCACATACGATGCATGTTTGAAAGACATATTTCAGATGCGTGCTGCGCTTATGTGGACGATCAATGATTTTCCGGCTTATGAAATGATGTCTGGATGGAGCACGAAGGAAAATTGTCATGTCCAGTTTGTATGAAGAATACACAATCCAGAAGACTGAAACATCGTTGTAGTTTCAGTTTTATGGGACATCGACGATTTTTTCCAAAGATCATCCATATAGAATGAATCATCAAAGATTTGATAATACTATAGAGACCGATGATCCACCTCAGCGTATGTCTGGAACTGATGTGCTTAATGAATTGAAAGATTTCAGTTTTTCATTCGGGAAGGGTCAAATGAAATCTGGAAAGAGAAAGAATGTTTCGAGAAAGAATGTTTCCACAGAAACCTGTTACAATTGGAGGAAGAGGAGTATCTTTTTTAATTTGCCTTATTGGTCAACCAATTTGCTACATCATTGCTTAGACGTAATGCATATTGAAAAGAATATATGTGAAATGTTGCTTTCAGTTCTTCTAAATGTCAAGGGGAAGACAAAAGATGATTTACGATCTCGACGTGACTTGGTGGATTGGGGAATCAGACCAGAATTGCATCCTGTGCGTATCAGTGAAAATAAATGGAAACTTCCATGTGCTTCTTATGTGATGAAACCTACTGAAAAAAAAATTGGAAGTATTAGAGACTATTAGAGTTCCTGATGGCTATTCAAGCAACATATCTAAACGGGTCAACAGAAGAGAGTTGAAGCTAAAATCTTTGAAGACTCATGATTATCACGTTCTACTGCATGAGTTGCTTCCAATAGAAATCCGTCATCTTTTGTCCAATAATGTAAGGGTGGGTGTTATTCGGTTGTGCCATTTGTTTAGAGATCTTTGTTCTAAGAAGTTTTTCAAGTCTTTCTTGCAAAAAATGTTGACAGATGCCCCATTAATTTTGTGTGAGTTGGAGAAAATATTTCCCCCATCATTTTTCACATGCATGCTGCATCTGACTGTCCATATTCCAACTGAAATACTTCTCGGAGGACCTGTTTCTTTTAGTTGGATGTATCCAACTGAAAGAAATATGTTCACATTAAAGTCTTATGTTCAAAACAAGAATCATCTCGAAGGTTCTATCATGAACGGTTACTTAGCTCAAGAATGTATGGATTTCTGTTCAATGTATTTGTTTGATCTTACTACAAGAATGAACAGACCAATGAGAAATGAAGAAGAACAATATGAGAAAATTGAACCCAGTTTTCCATCACTTCCTCAAACAGGAGGAATTCCTGGATCATATACATTGAAGACATTAAGCCTTGAAGAGAGGGAGATGGCACATCGCATAGTTTTGTTCAAATGTGATTTGTTCGATGACTATATCAGGTAACAAAATTGAATATGTATATCTTACATATATATCTGTTAAACTATTCATATTTTTTTATCTACAGGGAACATAAAACAATGATAAATAGGAAGAATCATTCTTTATCTTTGAGAAGGAGAGAGACTTTGCATAGCAAAGAGTTTTCTGCTTGGTTAAAATTGAAGGTAAAAATATTAATGTTTAAATTAATTATTTCAATATTTACTTAAGTTTAACTGTCATTTATATTGCAGGTATTGAGTTTGTCTACTGACTCTGTCTCTGAGGAAATAAGAGCTTTGGCTTTTGGTCCTAATACCGTGGTTCGTGACTGTAAATCAATTGTTATCAATGGGTACAGATTTATTGTCACTGAACGAGCCAAAAACATGAGAACACAACATGATGGTATTATGGTTACTGCCACAATAGATTGTTATGCCAGTGCATCAGATAGTAGACCGCGACTTGAAAATGTGGGTTATTATGGAGTCGTTGAGAAAATAATAATATTGGATTATTACTCTCATGGACGAGTCACAATGATGAAATGTCATTGGTTTGATTCGATGACGAGACATGGCACATTTATTGATGATTGTGGATTTCGAGTAATTAATATGACCCGCACTCGATTCCCAAGAAGCAGACAATTTTGGGCCATCTGATCACTTACATCAGGTGTTGGGAGAGGATCATTCTGGAAGAGTACGCTGCCGACCTAGGATAGCCCCAACGAGGTATTGGCCTGCCTCAGGTACGAGTTGTAGTGCCACCGAGCTGCAGCAAGTTAGGGCACAGGCAGAACATGCTGAGAAAAGGGCCATAGAGACGGCAGAACAGTCTGCTAGGGAAAATAGTGCATTTATGAAATTTATTGAAGTTCTATGTCCAACACTTCCAGCAGAGGCCAGCCCAGCGATTGATGAATACATGTCGTCGATACATTCTATATATGGTGCACCAGGTGGCAGTTCCAGTGGTGGTCAGGCCGATGTCCAGCTTGAAGATGATGATGGCGAGGAGTCTGATGTGGAAGAGGAGGGAGATGAGGAGGGCGAGGAGGAGGGCGAAGGCGAGGAGGAAGGCGCTGTGGAGGGTGAGGACGATGAGGAGGACGATGACGAGGGTGATGATGATGATGATGATGGTGATGGTGATACTGATGTGGGACATATTGATCCGTTACATTTTTGACTTATATTACTGAGATTTGATGTTTAATCTATTCTAGTTGTTGGTTTTATCTAGACTCGTAATATAGTATTGGAGTTGATTTATTTTTATATATTGTCTGTTTTTATGGATGTTGTTGTCTTTTAGTGGTTATGTGTTTGTGAACTCCCTGGACAACCCCCCTCATTCTTGGACCCTGGACAACCCCCCTCCCCCTTGGACCCCGAACACCCCCCAAACACCCCCCGGACAGCCCCGCGGACAGCCCCGCGGACAGCCCCCAACCCTCCACCCTGGACCCCGGATAGCCCCCCGGACAGCCGCTCGGACAACCCCCCCCCCCACCCTCCCCCTTGGACCCCGTACAACCCCCCAAACACCCCCCGGACAGCCCCCACCCTCCTCCTTGGTCCCCGGACATCCCCCCGGACACCCACCGGACAACCCCTCCGGACAGCCCCCGCGGACAGCCCCCGCGGACAGCCCCCTGGACAGCCCCCCGTACAGCCCCCAACCCTCCACCCTGGACCCCGGACAGCCCCCCGGACAGCCCCCCAGACAACCCCCCCACCCTCCCCCTTGGACCCCGGACAACCCCCCAAACACCCCCCGGACAGCCCCCTGAACAACCTCGGACAACCCGCTGAACAACCCCTGAACAACCCCTGAAAAACCCCTGAACAACCCCCTGAACAACCCCCAGACAGCCCCCTGAACAACCTCGGACAACCCCCTGAACTACCCCCAAACACCCCCCGGACAGACCCCGCACAGCCCCCCCACCCTCCTCCTTGGTCCCCGGACAGCCCCCCGGACACCCACCAGACAACCCCCCCGGACAGCCCCCCGGACAACCCCTCCACCTTCCTTAATTTCATCAGCTCTGAAATGTTTCATAGCACGATAAACTAAAATCTAATCCATACTAAATATGATATAAAAATATTCTATATGAATTTCCATAAGATTTTAAGTGAAAACAAAAAGTGAAATACGAAAAACTGACCAAACGCATTCGAAATGTGTTGGACGCCCGTTTTGGCCGTTTATGACACTAGAACTGCGTTGTCGGTCACCGCGGGCACACGACACGTCCGATTGACGTGCCTTCTGCTCGAACACTTCATAAATCACTCACCCGTATTTGTCGTCTGATTTCAGGCCATTCTGAAATCATTCGGCCCGTTTGGACCACCCTCACGCGCGTTTACGAAGCGCGCACATCACTTAAAACACGAATATTGAGCCGTACCGCGCAAACCGCACGTCCGATTGACGTGTCGTCTGCGCGTACACGTCACGAATAATAATGAAAATGTTTCACGGTGGTTTCAGCTCAATACAAGGTCGTCCTCTATGAATTTGACCGTTTGACGCCCGTTTTGGCCGTTTATGACACCAGAACTGCGTTGTCGGTCACCGCGGGCACATGGCACGTCCAATTGATATGCCGTCTACTCGAAAACTTCAGAAATCACTCACCCGTATTTCTCGTCTGATTTCAGGCCATTCTGACTTCGTTTGGCCCGTTTGGACCCCCCTCACGCGCGTTTATGAAGCGCGCGCATCACTTAAAATACGAATATTGAGCCGTACCGCGCAAACCGCATGTCCGATTGATGTGCCGTCTGCGCGTACATGTCACGAATAATAATTAGAATGTTGCACGGTGGTTTCAGCTCAATCTGAGGTCGTCCGCTATGAATTTAACCGTTGGACGCCCGTTTTGGCCGTTTATGACACCAGAACTGCGTTGTCGGTCACCGCGGGCACACGACACGTCCGATTGACGTGCCGTCTACTCGACCACTTCATAAATAACTCTCCCATATTTTTCGTCTGATTTCAGGCCATTCCGACTTCGTTCGGCCCGTTTGGACCCCCCCTCACGTGCGTTTACGAAGCGCGCGCATCACTTAAAACATGAATATTGAGTTGTACCGCGCAAACCGCACATCCGATTGACGTCCGTCTGCGCGTACACGTCACGAATAATAATTAGAATGTTGCACGGTGGTTGCAGCTCAATCTGAGGTCGTACGCTATGAATTTGACCGTTTGACGCCCGTTTTGGCCGTTTATGACACCAGAACTGTGTTGTCGGTCACCGCGGGCAAACGGCACGTCCGATTGATGTGCTGTCTGCTCGACCACTTCAGAAATCACTGTCCCGTATTTTTCATCTGATTTCAGTCCATTACAACTTCGTTCGGCCTGTTTGGACCCCCCTCACGCGCGTTTACGAAGCGCGCACATCACTTAAAACACGAATATTGAGCCGTACCGCGCAAACCGCACGTCCGATTGACGTTCCGTCTGCGCGTACACGTCACGAATAATAATTAGAATGTTGCACGGTGGTTTTAGGTCAATCCGAGGTCGTCCGCTATGAATTTGACCGTTTGACGCCCGTTTTGGCCTTTTATGACACCAGAACTGCGTTGTCGGTCACCGCGGGCACACGGCACGTCCAATTGACGTGCCGTCTGCTCAAACACTTCATAAATCACTCACCCGTATTTGTCGTCTGATTTCAAGCCATTCCGAAATCGTTCGGCCCATTTTGACCACCCTCACGCGCGTTTAAGAAGCGCACGCATCACTTAAAACACGAATATTGAGCCGTACCGCGCAAACTGCACGTCCGATTGACGTGCAGTCTGCGCGTACACATCACGAATAATAATTAGAATGTTTCAAGGTGGTTTTATCTCAATCTGAGGTCATCCGCTATGAATTTGACCGTTTGACGCCCGTTTTGGCCGTTTATGACACCAGAACTGCGTTGTCGGTCACCGCGGGCACACGGCACGTCCGATTGACGTGCCGTCTGCTCGAACACTTTAGAAATCACTGTCCCATATTTGTAGTCTGATTTTAGTCCATTCCGACTTCGTTCGGCCTGTTTGGACCCCCCTCACGCGCGTTTACGAAGCGCGCGCATCACTTAAAACACGAATATTGAGCCGTACAACGCAAACCGCAGGTCTGATTGACGTTCCGTCTGCACGTACACGTCACGAATAATAATTAGAATGTTTCACGGTGGTTTCAGGTCAATCCGAGGTTGTCCACTATGAATTTGACCGTTTGACACCCGTTTTGGCCGTTTATGACACTAGAACTGCGTTGTCGGTCACCGCGGGCACACGACACGTCCAATTGACGTACCGTCTACTCGACCACTTCATAAATCACTCACCCGTATTTGTCGTCTGATTTCAGGCCATTCCGAAATCGTTCGGCCCGTTTGGACCACCCTCACACGCGTTTACGAAGCGCGCGCATCACTTAAAACACGAATATTGAGCCGTACCGCGCAAACCGCACATCCGATTGACGTTCCGTCTGCACGTACATGTCCCGAATAATAATTAGAATGTTGCACGGTGGTTTCAGCTCAATATGAGGTCGTCCACTATGAATTGGACCGTTGGACGCCCGTTTTGGCCGTTTGTGACACCAGAACTGCGTTGTCAGTCACCGCGGGCACACGGCACGTCCGATTGACGTGATGTCTGCTCGACCACTTCAGAAATCACTGTCCCGTATTTTTCTTCTGATTTCAGGCCATTCCGACTTCGTTCGGCCCGTTTGGACACCCCTCACGCGCGTTTACGAAGCGCACACATCACTTAAAACACGAATATTGAGCTGTACCGCGTGAACCGCACTTCCGATTGACGTTCCGTCTGCGCGTACACGTCAAGAATAATAATTAGAATGTTGCACGGTGGTTTCAGGTCAATCCGAGGTCATCCGCTATGAATTTGACCGTTGGACGCCCGTTTTGGCCGTTTATGACACCAGAACTGCGTTGTCAGTCACCGCGGGCCCACGGCACGTCCGATTGACGTGCCCTCTACTCGAACACTTCATAAATCACTCACCCGTATTTGTCGTCTGATTTCAGGCCATTCCGAAATCGTTCAGCCCGTTTGGACCACCCTCACGCGCGTTTACGAAGCGCGCGCATCACTTAAAACACGAATATTGAGCCATACCGTGCAAACCGCACGTCCGATTGATGTGCCGTCTACGCGTACACGTCACGAATAATAATTAGAATGTTTCGCGGTGGTTTCAGCTCAATCCGAGGTCGTCCGCTATGAATTTGACCGTTTGACGCCCGTTTTGGCCGTTTATGACACCAGAACTGCGTTGTCGGTCACCGCGGGCACATGACACGTCCAATTGACGTGCCGTCTACTCGACCACTTCAGAAATCACTCACCCGTATTTGTCGTCTGATTTCAGGCCATTCTGACTTCGTTCGGCCCGTTTGGACCCCCCTCACGCGCGTTTACGAAGCGCGTGCATCACTTAAAATACGAATATTGAGCCGTACCGCACAAACCGCACGTCCGATTGACGTGCCGTCTGCGCGTACACGTCACGAATAATAATTAGAATGTTTCAAGGTGGTTTCAGCTCAATCTGAGTTCGTCCGCTATGAATTTGACCGTTGGACGCCCGTTTTGGCCGTTTATGACACCAGAACTGCGTTGTCGGTCACCGCGGGCACACAGCACGTCCGATTGACGTGCCGTCTTCTCGAACACTTCAGAAATAACTCACCCGTTTTTGTCGTCTGATTTCAGGCCATTCCGACTTCGTTCGGCCCGTTTGGAACCCCCTCACGCGCGTTTACGAAGCGCGCACATCACTTAAAACACGAATATTGAGCCGTACCGCGCAAACCGCACGTCCGATTGGCGTTCCGTCTGCGCGTACACGTCACGAATAATAATTATAATGTTTCACGGTGTTTTCAGGTCAATCCGAGGTCGTCCGCTATGAATTTGTCCGTTGGACGCCCGTTTTGGCCGTTTATGACACCAGAACTGCGTTGTCGGTCACCGCGGGAACACGACACGTCCGATTGATGTGCCGTCTGCTCTACCACTTCATAAATCACTCACCCATATTTGTCGTCTGATTTCAGGCCATTCCGACTTCGTCCGGCCCATTTGGACCCCCCTCACGCGCGTTTGCGAAGCGCGCACATCACTTAAAACACGAATATTGAGCCGTACTGCGCAAACCGCACGTCCGATTGGCGTGCCGTCTGCGCGTACATGTCACGAATAATAATTAGAATGTTGCACGGTGTTTTTAGGTCAATCCGAGGTCGTCCGGTATGAATTTGACCGTTTGACGCCCGTTTTGGCCGTTTATGACACCAGAACTGCGTTGTCGGTCACCGCGGGCACACGGCACGTCCGATTGACGTGCCGTTTGCTCGACCACTTCATAAATCACTCACCCGTATTTTTCGTCTGATTTCAAGCCATTCCGAAATCGTTCGGCCCGTTTGGACCACCCTCACGTGCGTTTACGAAGCGCGCACATCACTTAAAACACGAATATTGAGCCGTACCACGCAAACCGCACGTCCGATTGACGTGCCGTCTATGCGTACACGTCACGAATAATAATTAGAATGTTGGACGGTGGTTTCATCTCAATCTGAGGTCGTGCACTATGAATTTGACCGTTGGACGCCCGTTTTGGCCGTTTATGACACCAGAACTGCGTTGTCGGTCACCGCGGGCACACGGCACGTCCGATTGACATGCCGTCTGCTCTACCACTTCATAAATCACTCTATCGTATTTTTCGTCTGATTTTAGGCCATTCCTACTTCGTTCAGCCCGTTTAGACCCCCCTCACGCGCGTTTACGAAGCGCGCGCATCACTTAAAACACGAATATTGAGTCGTACCGCGCAAACCGCACGTCCGATTGACGTGCTGTCTACGCGTACACGTCACGAATAATAATTAGAATGTTGCACGGTGGTTTCAGCTCAATCCGGAGACGTGGTGTGGCCGGCACCACTCAAAGTGTTCATCTTTTGTTTCAAAAGGACGTCATTTTAAGTGAAAAGCATCAACTGACATACGGAAAACCAACCAAACGCATTCCGAATCTATTGATAATTTATCCCAACAATCCATGGGTCATATGTGACGTGTACGAGCCAACCCGGGATGAATCTGAGTCGCGGTGTGGCCAGGATAAGTCTAAGTGACTCTCTTTTGTTTAAAATGGACACCATTTTAAGTACATATGGAAAAATGACCAAACAGATTCGGTTTCCATTGAAACTTTAGGAGAACGATCCATGGGTATTATGTGACGTGTAAGAATCATCCCCAATTCAATCCGACATGCGGTGTGGCTGACACCACTCAAAGTGTCCGTCTTTTGTTTCAAAAGGACGTCATTTTAAGTGAAAGGCATCAACTGACATACGGAAGAACGACCAAACGCATTCGGATTCTATTGATACTTTAGCACAACGATCCATGAGTCATATGTGACGTGTACAAGACAACCCCGTCTTAATCTGAGACACGGTGTGGCCGACACCGCTCTAACTCTGTCTCTTTTGTTTAAAATGGACATGACTATAAATGAAAAGAACAACTGGCATACGCAAAACCGACCAAACGCATTCGTAATCTTTTGATAATTTATCACAACGATCTATGGGTCATATGTGACATGTACGAGCCAACTCGGGATGAATCTGAGTCGTGATGTGGTCAGGATTAGTCTAAGTGTCACTCTTTTGTTTAAAATGGACAACATTTTAAGTACATACGGAAAACCGACCAAACACATTCGGTTTCCATTTAAACATTAGGAGAACGATCCATGGGTCATATGTGACGTGTACGAATCAACCCCGCCTCAATTGGAGACACGGTGTGGTCGGAACCACTCATAGTGTCCGTCTTTTGTTTCAAAAGGACGTCATTTTAAGTGAAAAACATCAACTGGCATACGGAAAACCGACCAAACGTATTCGGATTGTGTCGATACTTTAGCACAACGCTCCATGGGTCAAATGTGATGTGTACGAGTCAACCCCGCCTTAATCTGAGGTGCGGTGTGGCCGGTATCACTTCAGGTGTATGTATTTTGTTTAAAATGGACATCATTTGAGGTAAAAATATATGGTATAGAAAAAACCGATCAAATTATGAATTGAATTTCGGATTCCACATATAATTGTCATCTAAATTTTAAAATGAATTCTAAATGAATTATGTATGTTTATAATTATGTTATGAATTCTACTTTAATTATGGATGTGTATATTTTCAGGATGCATTATATGTGTTGGTTGGTTGGTTTTCATTATTTGTATGTGTTGGTTTGTTCTCTATATGTATGCATTATATGTGTTACAGGTACAATAATTGGATTGAAAAATGAATTGAAAACGAGGGCATAATTGGATTGAAAATTGAATTGAAAATGCCCAAAAACCAGACCTGCTGTGCCAATTGCAGGCTGCTGTGCAATTTGCATAGCAAAGCCTATGCCAACGGTTTTGAAACCGTTGGCATAGGCTCTATGTAGCTGTTTTTACCAACGGTTCCTTGAACCGTTGGTAAAAACACCCTATCCCAACGGTTTGAAACCGTTGGGATACCCTGTTGCATGGTTGTTTTTACCAACGGTTCTATGAACCGTTGGTAAAAACCTTTCCCAACGGTTTGTAAACCGTTGGGAAAGAAAATTATCTGTTGATTTACCAACGGGCCAAACCGTTGGGAAAGGTCTTTCCCAACGGTTTGGCAGAACCGTTGGGATATGTTGATTTTTTCTGACCTATCCCAACGGTTTTGTGTAAACCTTTGGGAAAAGCCTTTCCCAACGGTTCTAAACCATTGGGAAATGCTGGATTTCCAGTAGTGTTAGATGTAGTTATCTAGTTGATTCCTTCATATGTTAGTGTCTTCACATCATAATATACTAATCAGATCGTAGAAATTGAAATTCTCCATGTCACAGTATCTGAGGACCTTAATAGGAAGAAAAGGTCCACAAGAAAATATTATTAAAAATTGATGGTTAGGGGAGAATCCAAGCCTTCTAATCAGCCATGACCACAAACCTCCTGATGACTCCAACATAATGATCCATTAATCAAAGAGACAAAAACAAGGTGACCAAGTCAGTGGTAAAAATTAGTCACAACACCCAAATACTTTATGATTTATTTTATTTAAAATAAATTTAATCTCTTTTATATCTTTTAATGCGTGCAACATTGGGTTTAAAAAAAAATGTGATACTCTATTAAAATATTATTCAAACATGGCCATTATAACCTAGCTATTAAATTGAATAGGGTGAATATGAATAACTAAATTACAAAAAATACATATATTTTACAGAGTTTCATTGGTTTCCTATTTATTATAAATAAAAATAAGAATCATTTTAAAGTAAAAGAAATGTTTTCTGAAAAACTAGATTTTTTTCAAGGAAAATAGTTTCATCATTTCATGCACACTTATGATAAAATAATTTTTTGAATGTTTTAGAAAATTTATTTGATAAAATTTATTTAATTTATTAAATAATAATATTAACTCTATATAAGGTTAATTGTTTTGATATTTTTATGAAAATATTCATTTTTCAATTAATAGTGAAAATTACTGGTTTTTTTGAAAAATGTCATTTCATTTAAATTATTCAAAAAGATAAATTATATTTTAAATTTATTTTAAAGTAAAATTAGATAAATTTCATTCCACTTTAACTAATTTATTCCATTGGTATCAATTCTATATTCAATTTCAATATAAATACATTTCGTACTTATACGAATTTTCTCTTTGGAAACACTCTTTTTTATCGAATCTATGGGTATAATTTTAAATTAGATTATTACACTTCAGTTAACCAAATTTGGAAAAATTAATTAAATATTATGAATCATAATAGTTTATATTATCTAAAACTTAATTTTTTTCCATTATGAATATTAAAAGAAATAAAAGTTAATTATCGTGGCTATGGTAAAAACGGATTTACCAGGCGAGTTTAAGTAAGAAGATAAGGGTTAAAATGAACTGAAAACTTATCAAAACCCATTTTATGGACATATTTAGACCTTATAACATATAATAGTGTATAATTACCCATTTTAAATGATTTTACATAATAAAATTTGTTGGTTTGGTTGATTGTTTTTCAAAAATTCCATGTGTGTCTTCTCCTCCACTTATAAAAGGACACCCATTCTCCTCGCATATTTACACTTCCAAAGCCATTTGGTTCCAAAAATACCTTCCAAAATGACTTCAATAATTAACTAACCTAATAATATAATCCTTTTTTTGATCAAAAACCCATCCTAGTAAGGTTTTTGGTGTAAACCTAAGGAGGTCATCCAAAGAAGAGGTAACATTTCTAAATGAGCATTTTTATTTTATTTATTATTCCATAAAATTAAAATATTATTAAATCCTGATAGTATAATAAAATAAGTATATACAAAATAATTAGATGTTATTATTTTAAAGTAATAACCAATATCCATCTCCTCTTCCATCAAATGGGAAACGAAACTATCGATCATGTGTACGATGGACTGCTGCATCGCGGACCGATTAAATTCATTTTACATCACCACCCAAGTCTGAATATAATCATGTACATAAAATTTTTATATGATATTTATGATATTATAATTCTTCTATAATTTTTATATCATATAAACCTTCTTACATTGCATTTTGTTTAAAATATGATAATGTCACTTGTGTGTAAGGTGGACTACCGCCTCGCGAAGAGATGTGATTCATTTTTCACTTACAATTTAAATGGAATTAAATAAGGATAAAATTAATGAATATATGTGATATCTATTAGATTATATTGATATTGGAAAATTTATACATTACACAATTCCTTTCCCTTTCACTTTTTAAGGGAATGATACCATCGCTCGTGCGTGCATATGTCATGCGGTCTCTACAAAGAGATGTAATTCATTTTCCTTATAAAACATAAATAAATGGTTATAAAAATGTATATAATGAGGAAATATTATATTTATAACATTAATATAATTATGTATATTATGGATATATATCCCATACATAATAAATGAAAATTTCATCACAAAACTTTCAAGAGAAAACAAGACAATTAATACAAAAAAAATTAAAATAATGAAATATTATTAAAAAAAGATAGTAAAAATAAATAAGAGGTTAATATATTATATTATAAGTATGAATATTCATATGGTATAAATTAATAACATGATTAAAACCATTATACGCTAGGTTAAATAAAATTTAACTAAAGGAAATCATGAAGTAAGGGACATCGTCTCAATTTCACTTCATTGAGGCATATTCTATTGTCGTACACCTAATTTATTTGATATGGTGTACACATTACCCTTTTAACATAAAATATCATGAATACTTCATCATTCATGTTATTTTAAGTTTTAATTTTCATTATTTCATTCAAGGGTATTTGACATGAAATTTATCAGGTTATAAATAATTTTGTAGCTCAATTTATTTTTCCTTAAGTTATATCACTTCTTTATTTTCCTTAGATATTCTAAGACTATGTGTATAATTAAAATCAATTAAATTATGTTGTATTTAAAAATATTCTATGTGTATTTATATTTAATAAACATAATTTATTCATATATTAATTATCAATTCAAAGTTATGATCACTGTAAGAGATTTTGTCTCAATTTCCACTTCATTGGGACATATTTGTTAGTATGCCCCTATTAACTTTCATTTGGTGTATATAATTCCCCATTGATGTATTTAAAATGAATAACTATTAATTCATGATTCTGAATAAATAACATGTGTGTTCATTTATTTACCACTTTATATTGATTATTCTTAATTGATTCATGATAGATTATACTATGTGTAAACCTTACTGAGAATTTTATCTCAAAATTATTTTGTTTCCTTTCCCTAGGATATAAAGAATAAATCTTTGAATGATTTTTCAAGGATACATTTCATTTCCTTTTGTTATGTATTATATTTTATATTATATTCCCAATGTATTATGGGTATCATATATGTATCTAGTTCTACAAAATTTATAAACTGACCAGTCCTTTGGGATTTTACCCCACTATATATATGCCAATATAATAATGTAAGCACCATCTCTGGGTTACATGATTCAGGGTTGCTATAGTTGGTATCATATCATGTTTAGTAAAAACCTTGGGAACTATATTAAGAAAAACATAAAATACATAACATAACCCTATGATAGTCTTTGAGGATTAGTATAGAAGAAAATACTATTTTTTGTAAAGAATAAATTATGTGGTTTAACCAATAAATAAATCTATTAATAGATACTACTATTGGACATAGTTTTAGAACAGTTTTAACAAGGGTAAATAACTCAAAAAAGGGAATATTGATCTTGGATCAATCATCACATAGTGCATGAAGATGGGCCTTACTATGCATCTGGTTTGACACTCCTAGGAGATATTCTTAAAATAATTCACATTTCTGTACAAACCATTATTAAGGATTCAAAAATATATATACCACTAAATAAACCAAGTTTGTGATTCTAATATTGATAATGAATTACTTTTTAATTTATTTTAAGTGGTACATAATATTAGGAATTATACATTATGATTTAAAATTCATAATTTTATGAGATAATCCAACATATATATTGTTTAGAAATGGAACTTGTAAAGAAGAAGGGAACCAATACTCAAAGAAAATATAGAGATTACCCTTCTGAGGAAGCCAATATAGCTAGTATTAAAACTATAAAAATTATAGTTATATTTGGGCATATTTATCATGTTATGAAAAATAAACTTTACTAAATGGATTAACCTATTACGCAACATGTTTCTCTTATATTGGATCACATTATTTGAAAAAATCCCCTATAATTTTGTGGGACTAATAATACAATGGTAGCTAATATGAGGAAACTCTTTCTCTATTAATATGCTTCACCTTCCAAATGGTAGATAGCCAAAATGATATCTTCATGTTGTAAACATGAGAGAATGGAAAATATATTTTCAGTGGTACTTTTCTATTGTTCAGTGACTAGTGAATCTAAAGACCCTCTAAAAGAAGGTGGGAATTTCCTTATGAAGGACTTAATAGAATATTGTTCACTCTATTGTTCATTTAGAAGTCTAGCAATATTCATATCTTGATAAAGTTGTGTGATCATAGAAATGAGATTTCAAATTCCCTCTCCCAAAATTTTTGGATTATCAGGAGGAAAATCATTTCATTGTCTAAGTATTAACATAGTTCTATCAGGTACCAACCATTGACTAAAACCAAAAAGAAAAGTGTATTAATTAATAATCATGATGGGGAACCACATAATCATGAAAAATCACTTATAATATATCAAAATCATTACAGATTCTTTTACCTATTACAAATTATGTTTATCCTAGTTCATTCATAGCCATCATCTATTTCAATCCTTTATGAAGGTTTATAAAGAGTTTTTTAATTTCAAAAGCATATCCCCTAAGAGTATCAAACTAGGTGTGTAGCAAGGCACATTGTTGTGCACCTAGTGATGATCGATTATAGTTCAGTTATTCCTTTTCATAGTAATTACCCCAAATTACCTATGTACCAAAGTCGTATCCACTTTTAGTATCTAGATAGGAATGTAATTTCTTTGAACCCACTCTCTCAATCCTTTACCAAGATTCCATAAAAATTTCTTATACTTTTACCCATCCTTAGTCTTATCCTTAAACATGTCCTTAGGGGTCTCACTATAGTTTTATCATCTCCCACTATTACATTCATGACTAAAACCCTTCCAAGAAATATCATATGTAATATATTTCTTTCTAACCTATGGAATAGAAACATAAGAAATGGTGAGATCAGATTCCTAGTATGGGTAAAAGGGGGAGATACATAAGCATAAATTGAATACAAGTGTATAATAACATGATAATAGCATTTGAAAACCAAATCCAACATATAAAATATCACAATATTAACTCATAGAATAAATATTGGTAGTTAATAAGACATAAATCATAAGGAAATACAATAAAATAAACCATGAGATCATAAAATTTGAATAATACATAGACTTTTGGCATACACATAATCTTAGAAAATCAATTCCAAAGAAAAAAATGATCTTTTCCAAGTATATTATAGTGGAAAGGGTTCACACTCCAAACCATCATAGTAGCCACGATTCACTCCCAATACCACCTTAGCATACAAAATCCCTTACTGAATTAGGTTCACTTCCTATTCAATTCTTTTCTATCATATGTGAGATAAATCTTCACCCAACTCATTTGAGGGTGATATAAGTCTCACCGTTTAAATAATGAAAATAATACATATGTGTACCATAATTTCATAAAAAATCCATCATATCATAACCTTTTAAATGATATGGGTTTTATAAAAAAATTATCACACCATAACATATGGAAAATATAGGGGTTTTATAATCATTTCATCAATTCATCATAGAATAAACTATAGAAAAATAAGGAGGTTTCAATAGAATTTGATCATGGTATTACTCATGTAATAGAAATGGGTTTCACAAACATCATTACCTCATAGAAAATAAATAATTCAGAGAAATAATATGAATGGTATCCTTGGATATTATACAAAATAAATAATAAGTAACCACAAAGGATTTCATCTTACATTAAGAATTATTTTCTAAGAACACTTGGAACATTTATTGAAGAAAATAAATTTTCTTTGAAAAACACTTTAAAAAAATGAAAATACTTTTCTTTAAAAATAACCTTGAATACCTATAAATGAATATTTTAAAATCATTTAAAGTATTTCTTGAGGAAAATATCTTTTTAATTTTAAAACCAATTTTTTAAAACATAAAACATTTTGAAAAACCTTTTCATTTAGAAATCATTTATTTAGAAACTAAAAAATTTCCCAAATATTAGAAAAAAAATTCTTTAAAAAGAACTCTTAAAAAATGTAATAGAAACTTGAAACCATTTAGTATTCATGACAGTAGGAAACACTATTTATGTTATTCAAGTTAAAAACAATGATTCTTTTCAAATTTTCAGTAAAACCTAAATAGGGTTTTTTTAGAAAAAAGACATAAATATTAAATTCAAAAAAAAATTTAAAAAAGAAAAATAAGGGTAATAATTTCTTTAATAAATCATTTTCATAACTTAAATAACATTTTTTAAAACATTTTTAGAAAATATGGTTTGGAAGAAAATGTAATTTTATAGAAAATACGATTTTTTCTTAAAAAAATTATTTTCGAACTCTTGAGAACATAATGAGTGGATAATGAAGGGAAAAAAATTATCCTCATGAAATAACTAAAGGATAAGGAAATTAATTAGTTTCTTGATATATGGATAGTAAAATTTTATCATTAGAACCATAATCATAAACAATCATGATAAAATATTAAATTGTAACATAAAATATTTACCACTTTGGTAACATTCAAACATAATCCCCATGAAGGAATATAAATAAATGAAACTAAAAATATCATGAGGATAATTAAATTCATGATATTTCATTTCAAATGGGTTTTATATGCACCTCTTAAAATAACATACTTACGAAACATAATCATATGTCTCATGGAATACAAATTGAGATAAAAATTTACCCTAAGTCTTAACTTCCATCATACAGGTTCCAACATACTATATTATAAATATAAGTTTATTATAAATATATCACTTAAAAATAATTATATATGTCATACCATATATTATTTTTTTATGGCTATTTATTTCCCTTTTATTAACAATTCCATGTTAAAGTTATATTTCAGGTAATAACCACTTTGTTCATCATATATGTTTTGATTTTTTATTTTTGGACCTCTTAATTTGATCATTATTTCATAATATAAATATCATATATATTCATTATATACTTATTTAGATTAATCTATAAAATTTAGTGATACAAAATTAAATGCATCATTCATAGAGATGGTAGGATAAATGTACGATTGAATATAGTTTCCATTTTCTTGTCTGATTGAAATACATAAAGTTAAATGAAATATTATCATTAAATAATAATTTTTATGTCACATATATAACATATTTTTATTAAAAATATCTTTATTACCTTTCATTTAAACCATGAATAAATCGCATTGCTTTATGAGATGGTAGTTCTCCATACAAACGAGCGACGTTATCGTATTCCCACAATGTGGAGAGTATAAAGGTATGCATGATATAATGATTAAAGAAGTATAATAATACCATAAATATAATATTTAAACATTTAATACATTATTATCACTAATTGTGATATGTGGTAATTGAAGAAATAATGACATCATTCTGTGAGGTGGTTGTTTGTCGTACATACGAATGATAATTTTGTAACCCATTTGATGGAAGTGGGGATGGTTGTAGGATATACCCTTAAAATAAAAAATATAAGTATATTTAATATAATTATCTTATTATATCATCATTTTATAATAATAATTTATTGATGTGGAGTATTAAATAAAATAAAAAATGCTCGTTGATGAACATTACCTCTTCTTCAGGTATCCTCCTTAGGTTTGTACCAAAAGCTTTAATTGGTTAGATTTATGTCCAAATTTAGGATTCTAGGAGGAGAGGGATGTTGGTAATTTATTTGGGTAGGTTTTGGATTAACCAAAAGGGTTTGAATATGTGAATATTATGGGATAAGGGGTGGCTTTTTATAAGTAAGGTGAGTGGACCACTTGTAAATTTTTTAAAGAAAGAATTCATCCCATGTTTTTCATGTCACAAGGATCCAATAATGGACAATTATTTATCATAGAAGAGATTAGGTTGAAATATGTACAGAAAATATGTACTATAAAAGTTTTTATTTATTTTAAATCCTTATTATTTTAGTTTAATCCCCCTGGTAAACTCATTTTTACATTAACTAAGGTAAATATTTTTTACAATTTTTATTATTCATTTTGGTCAAAAAAATAATTATAACTTATTAGATAAAATAATTTTTTTTGATTCCAAATATGGAGTCAATTTACAAATTAAATTCATATAAGTGTAAATTTATAATGTAAAATTAATCTCGCTGATTCAACGAGAAAGTGTATTGTTAAATAAAAAATGTTAAAAAATTTACAAAATTTTTATATCAAAATTAAATATTCTAATAAAATAAATTAGATTATAGGAAATATAATTGAAATAATTTAATTTCAAAAAAAATTAACATATAGTTAAACTTTATAAAAAATATAACGAAAAATAATTTTCATTTCAAAATTCAGTATTTTTCACTATTCGTTAAAAAATGATTTTTTTAGAAAAATCCCAAAAAATTATCGTAAGATAATTTTGAAATGATGATTTCAAAAATTAATTTTGTTTTATCAAATTAATTTTCTTACAGTTTCAAAAAATAGTTTTATTATTGTTCACAAAAAGGAATAATAAAAAACACATTTTTTAGGAAACAATTATTTTCAAAACATATAAAGACTTTACTAAAAATTAAATATTTTTTATTAATGTGTTTCTTTTATATAAAACCATTATAATTATGATTTAAAAGGTGTTTATTACTACTCATATCACTAATTTTTACTGCAATTTTATAATATTCGCAGTTAAATAACTACATTAATAATATATGATTATTTTGTTAAAACTTTGTGTCATGTATAACACAAGATAAACTTGTATTGAATGTATTTCAAGCTTAACTTGGTTTTGTGTTAAATGAAATCTATCAAATAAAATTAATTTATTTGATATAATTCATAAAAACTCATGGTGTTAAATTCTACCCCCCTTAAAATGAATTTCCCCCTCAAAATTCATCACTATGATACAAACAAATGAGGATACTTTTCACTCATCATATCCTCAAGTTCCTATGTAGCTTTATCAAACTAGTGGTTTATCCATAAAACTCTAACTAGGTGTGTGGTCTTATTTTATATAAATTTCTCTATACAATCTAGGATCTCCATCACTTTTTATTCAGAAGAAAGATCTGGATCCATGGGTATGACCTCTCTATTTAGTACATGTAAAGGGTCAGGTATGTCATTCATCAAGAGAGATATATGGAATATATAATGGAATTGAGAGAGGTTTAATTAAACCTCTAGCTGAGAGGCTAATGTCCTGATACAATCAATAATTTCAATGGTGATGATAAACCTATGGCTTAGTTTCCCTTTCTTCCTAAATCCTAGAACCTTATTCCATGGAGATTTTTTTAAAAACACCTTATAACCAAATTCAAATTCTAGATCATGTCAGTTATTATCAGCATAATTTTTCTAGTGACCCTATGTTGCCTTGATGTGCTGCTGGATGGATTTAACCTTCTCTACCGTTTCTTCGGTTATCTCTGTTCTCAATTTCTTTCTTTCTCCAACTTAATTCCAATGCATTACAGATCTACATTTATTTTATATAGGGATTCATAAGGATCCATTTGAATGATTGTGTGAAAGATATTTATCTATGAAAACTCTATTAGAGGAAGGTGTTGATCTCAACCACCATAGAAATCCTAATAAAAAATCTCAATATGTCCTCTAGGGTTTGAATTATTCTCTTAGATTGACCATCTATCTGGGGTTAATAAATAGTGTTTAAATTTATCTCTGTATCAGGATCTGTCAAAAAACTTCACTAGAACCTTGAGGTAAAACTTGAATCCCGATTATACATAATAAAATATGGTAATCCATAAAACCTTACCAATTCCTTAATGTATATCAATGATCAGTGATCTATATAGAATTCCTTTTTGATAGAAATTAAGTGTTCTAACTTAGTAAGGAGATTTTATACAAACCATATAGAATTATTCCCTTTATACATTTTTGGGAGTCCAATGAAAAAATCTATGGTAATGATTTTTCACTTCCATTCTGGTATGGGTAATGGATGTAACATCCCCTTAAACTTTTTTTAAGCCTTAAATTGTTGACATGCCAAGAAATGAGATAAAAACTCTATAATATATCTCTTCATTTCATCCCACCATAAATACTCTTTCAAATCACAATACATCCTCATACTTTATATATGAATAGAGAATGAAGAACTATGAACTTCCTCTAAAAACTCATTCTTCAAATCTAGTATGGATAAAACACATACATGTTACTTGAACCTTATAATTCCATCATGATCAATGTTAAAATTGGGAGCATTTCCAACATTTTTTTTCATCACTACATCTTCCTTCTACTCGTCTTTAATAATAACATGGATATATGGTTGAACATTAAATTTAGAAAGATAATATTTTTCCCCTTCCTTTAGGATTTATAGATCCATCCTTTATAAATCCTGAAATAATAGATATTTTTTAATCCTCATCATGGAATAATATAACATGATACTTTCAACTCAAATAACATGCCACCTTTTTCGCTTTCCCTAGCTAGTAATTTATTGAACAATCATAATAATTAATCAGTTCTAGCCATATTCTTTGATGTATATTCAACACCTTCTATGTGAATATATACATTAAACTTTTATGATTAGTATATATATATCACACTTTTCTATGTAAAGATAATTCCTATGTATCATTAATGGAAAAAATCCCACTGCTAAATCCAAATCATGTGTTGGATAACTTTTCTCATTAATATTCAATTTTCATGAGGCATAAGCAATAACCATGACCCTATGTATAATAATTCATCTCAATCCCATTTTGGATGCATCACTATAGATTAAAAACCCATATCCACTATAGGGTAATTTAAGCATATTATACTGACTAATATTCTCTTCAGTACCTTGAAATTTTCATCACATTCATCTGTCAAGAGGATCTTCACTCCCTTATGGGTTAACATAGTCGTAGGATTATATATTCATGATAAATTCTTTATGAAACATCTATAATATCCATAAAAACCAAGAAAACTATGGATCTCAATCATCATGGTTGGTTTGGGACAACATTAAATAGACTCTTTATTTTATGGATCTATATACCCTCTCTAGATATTATATCACACAAAATATGAAACCTTTTTCAGCAAAAGTATACACTTTTTTAATTTTTCATATAATATCTCCTTCATTATGGTGTTTAGTACAATTCTCAATTGATATTCATCTTCTTCCTTGATCTTTTATTATATTATAAAATTTTCTATAAAGACTACCACAAACTAATCAAGTTAATATATAAAAACTCTATTTATTGAATCTATAATGATAATGATGGAATTGGTAAGACTATATGGAATCACTATATATTCATAGTGTCCATACCTTTTACGGAATGCTATCATGTGTATATCCTCTTTCTTGACCCTCAATTGATGATATCCATAATGAAGTTTAATCATGGATAAGTATTTATCTCCATGAAGTTGATCAAATAAATAAACAATATGTGGAAGAGGATACTTATTATTAATTATAATCTTTTTCAAATCATGATAATCAATGTAGTGTCATTCTAATCCATCTTTAATTTTATCAAAAATAATATGTTCTCCAAAAGTTTACACACTTGGTAAAATGAATAACCTTGTCAAGTTTTTTCAAGATTTTATTCTTTAATTCATCCAACTCAATCAGGGCCATTCTATATAGAGTATTTAAAATTAGTATGAAACAAGGTATAATTTATATTTAGAACTCAACATCATTTTTTGGTGGAAGCTAAAGCAACTCTTCCAAAAATACATCAACAAATCCCCACATGATAATCATATCATTAATTTCATGTTTCTACCTATCCATTTAAGATAAAACCACCTTCTAAATGGGAATTAATACACATAAAATGAATGGTATCTCTATCAGAAGTTCACACTTGTCATCACATTGATATTTGATAAAGTTTGGTTTAGAATATCAAACGTAACTTCCCTTACTCAAAATTTGATGTGGTATTTATATAAATAAATCTAAATTATGCCCAAGATAACATCAAATTCAACCAGATTGAGAATGAAAATATTTTTAGGAAATACATTCCCACCAACGTCAACCAGAGAAGAATCATAGAATTCATATGTGATCATCATAACATTATGATTTTTCACTGTTAATTTCACATATAATTTATTTGGGTGGAATCTTGATACCATTAGAACATTATTTAGATGATAAATAATGGGTAAATCCAGAGTTAAATAATATATTAGATTTTCTAGAGTGAATGGTAAGTATACCTTTCATTATTTCATTATCACAAACCTTGTCATAAATAGTGATCGCATGAGATTTCCCTTTGTATCTCATCTTAAGAGGTTACTTACATCAATCAACATCCTTAACCTCTAGATTTGGGAGTTATTCAGAATAATTCTCATACTCATTTAATTTGAAACACTGGAGTGTGTTTGGTGAATTTTGTGGAACTTTGTATCTATTTATATCATTATCTAACTTCATCCCAACACTTATGTAATCAGTTTCCCGATGACCTTCCCTTCCACAATTAAAACATTTACTATTCCTATTAAGATAATTTCATTCATGTTTCTTCCCACAATTTCATCATAAAGGAAATATCACCTTATTCTCTACATGGTTCTAAGAATTTCCTTTGAAATCCATTTTCTATTCTTATCAAAACCAAGAGATTGATATGTAACTCCAACCTCCATTTCTACCTTGATAGCACATAAAAAAATATATTAATACCTATTGAAGTATCTTATCACTAACACACTTAGGAGACTTGGTTTGAAGACACAAAATAACTGATCAACCCTACTTTTAGGTTAGACGATAATACCATAAGCATACCAAGAAATTCATATAAAATTTTCTGCGTGGTTACCAATGGACTCATCATCCTTTTTCTTTAGCTCATGGAACTTGATAGAGAAAATTTATGTGCATATTTTCAATCAAATAATGAGTATTTTTTACTATTTTTTTAATTATAAACCCCATGTATTTACTTGTTTTATTAAAATAATGGGTAATTTGAATTTTATGATGAAAATGAGCAAAATTGAGAAAAGTGCATAATTTGGGATTTTGGACAGATTTTGACCACAAGGGTATTTTTGTCACTTATTAATAAATATAATTCCAAATTTAGTGATTAATTTTTTTATAATCATAATTTTATTTCTTTTAACTATTCCTTCTAGACCAGGAGCTAATTCGGCCATCCAAAGGGCATAAAAATCAATGAAGTTTATGATTTTTCCGAGAGGACAATGTGTATCCCACCATTGTAACAGGATCAAAACTTGGCCTAAACACATCAAAATCTGGTGATTTTACCCAGGATATAACAACGACAGATAGTTCCAGATTTTAAACAAATTTGAGGGAGTTTTTAAGTCATTAAGGCTATTGTTGAATGTTATACTTTTGGAAGCACTTTCCTGGATATTGTGTCTAGAAAAATAATCCTCCAATTAAAAATTCATAACTCCTTCAACCCATGTCCAAATTATCTAAAATGTTGTTGGTGAATGGACAAAATATTTATGAATAACTTTGAAGAAGATATCCATGCGTGAATCATCCATTTATTGTTCCAAAAACTCAAAAAAAAATTGAGGACAGAAATATGCCTATAAAAGGAGGCCCTCACCTCCTTCTCAAAGAATCAGCTCGACGGCCATATCCAAGGGGGATCCCCCCGGGGCACGGTCCATTGCTACTCCTCTCTTCCCCAATAATTTATTATTTTTATTTTATTTTCATTTTAGTTCTGTCTTTGTTTAATTTCATTTGTAATTCAAATTTTAGTTTAATTAATCCGTGCATTTTTGTTTCTCCATCCATCCCACAATTCTTTTTTTCCCAATTAACATATTTTAATTGTAGATATTATTATCAATATTATTAGTATTACTAATAATAATAATAATATTATTATTATTATTAATATTATAATCATTATCATTATTATAATTATAACATTCTTATTTTAAATCTATTTTATTTTCTCTATCCCCTTTTTGAAAAAACTATTTTCTTAATTATAATAATAATATTATTAGTTAATATTATTATTTTTACAGTAATTATAAATTATTTATTCTCCTATATCTCTCTCACTTCTCTCTCTCTCTCTCATCCATCCATCATTGTTATCTCCTACCCTTAGAAATTAAAGGCTAACCCTGAGACTTGGCTCGGGGGGAGGTCAAGGTGTTCTTGAATTTTCTTTAATGTTTATTTTAAGTTTGCGGTAGATTTTAGTAGCATGCATTGGTGAAGCGAATGTCCCCGATTGGGTGATGGCCCCCAATGACATGTAACTTAAACTATTTCTATTCTGGAAAAGATTTGTGATACGAACGCGATATTTCATATTTGGATTATCAAACTGAAATCAACATATTAAAGAGAATAATGATTGAACCTAAGACTAAACCCTAAAACCAAGTTCTTTCTTCATAAAATCATTCTGTTTTCATTGCATTATAGTTTTTATTTTTAAATAATCAAAAACACAAAAATATTGTCATCAATTTCATTTAAATAAAAAAGAACAAAAAGAAATAGTTTAAGTGAATTAGAATAAAGTAATTGAACCAAACTGAAAGGCTCCTCAAGAGAGACGACCCTGGTCAACCACTGTGCTGCACTAGGAAAAAAATATAATTGTTTTTGTCTATTCCCCGCGACAGGCATGCGTTAGAACTCCATCTCCATCTTTCTACAAAGAATATGAGGAAAATAATTTTTCAAAAATAAGTTCTTCAAAATTTTCCTATCCATGGAATAAATTTCATCATGTTTCCTCATATTTTTGATAAGATTACACTATTGATTAGTTTAACCTTTCAAACGGTAGATATCCAAAATGAATTTTGCTTGTTTTGGACACTAGAGAATAGAAAATATCTTTTTAGTGGTACTGATGCATTATTCAACAACCTATAGATTAAAATAACTACTGAAAGAAGGCAGATGTCACCTCCTGAAGTACTTGACATAATGTTTCTCCCTCCTTTGTTCATTTAAAAGTCCATCATTATTCACAACCTAAGAAAGTTGAGTGAGCATATCAATGATATTTTTCATTCCAACTCTCATAACATTTGTATTCTTTGGAGTAAAATCATTTCATTATCCATCACACTCAATATTAATATTGTTCTTTTAGTTTTTATCCATTGAATAAAACCAAAAATCATGTTGTAAGAATAAATAATCATGAAGGGGAACCATATAATCATGAAAAATCACTGATAAGATATCTAAATCCTAACACCTTATTTAATCTAAGACAACTTAGGTTTATCTTTGGTCATTCATAATCATCATCTATTTAAATTATTCATGATGATTTGTAAAACGTTTTTGAATTTTCAAAGCATATCCCCAGGGTATGTCAAACCAGGTGTGTTGCAAGGCCTATTTTTATGCACCAGTTGACAATTGAGCCTAACTCAATGTGCCCTTTTGGAGTTATTATCCCTAGGTACCTTTGTGCCAGATCCATATCCACTTGGAGTATCTAGATAGGGATGTAATTTCGTAGAACCCACTCACTCTATCCTTTACCAAAATTCTAGTACATTTTCCTATACTTTGAATCATCTTTATAATTATCCTTAGACATGTCCTTAGGGATCTAATTAAGGTTATATAATCCTATTTTTCCAAATTTTTAATAAACCTATCCTATGATATTAACTATAGAGACTTATGATTATCGTACATAGATATTATTTCATTTTTATGAATATTCATTTCATTACACAGACACACACCTTAGAAGAATAATAGTTTAGTGTCTTTGGAAACATAGAAACATAAAAAACTGGTCCATAGGTAAACAACAACATATACCACTTTGATATTCATAACTAGAACCCTTCTTATACATATCATATGTAATACATTTCTTCATAACCTGGGGAAAGGAAACATAATAAAGGGTAATCTCATATGCTCGGTAAGGGTAAACAAGATAGATAGTAAGCATAAAATGAACTAAAGGGTATGGGAACATGAACATAACATTTAAAACCCGTACCCTACAAATAAAATATCACAATATTGAGTCATGGAATAAATATTAGTAGTTTATAAGACATTAATTATAAGGTAATTGAAGAACATGATCTATGAGAGCATAACATTTAAATAAGATATAGATTTTTGACATACACATAAGCATATAAAATCATTTCCATAGTAGTCAAGGCTCATTTCAATGGTTATAAAAGTGGTATGGGTTCACTCACTAAACCATCATAGTAGTCAACGTTTTATCCCAAGACCATAATAGCAGACAAAGTCCCTTAATTTACCTGGTTCACTATGGTCCTGTCTATCTTATGAGATCTAAATCATTACCCAATGCATTGCAGGGAGATAAAGGTATCACCCATATCATAATTAAAATCTTATATATATATATATATATATATATATTCCTAAATAAAATAAAAAATTCATTATATTATAATGCATGAAATGAAATGGGTTTCATAAAAATTTCATCATATCATAACATGTGGAAAATAGATAGGTTTCATTATCATTTCATCATTTCATCATAGAATAACCCAAGAAAAAATAATCTGGTTTCATAAGAATTTTTTCTTGGTATAATAGGTGGAAGAGAAAAAAGTTTCATAGAAATCATGGCATCATAAACATAAACCATTCATTTAAATAATGATAATGGTATCATTGGATCATGTCCCCATTAAATCATAAGTAACCTCAAAGTATATCATCATACATGAAGAATGATTCTAAAAGATAACTTGGAACATTTATTGAGGAAAATAAATTTTATTTGAAAAAAAGTTTTAAAACATAAAACATTTTGAAAATAATATTATTTGAAAATAACCTTGAATACTTATAAAGTAATATTTAAAAATAATTTAAAATATTTCTTGAGGAAAATATCATTTTCACATCGAAACCCATTTTTTTCAAAGAGAAAACATTTTCAAAATCCTTTTCATTTGAAATAATATATTTAAAATATAAAAACATTCAAAAATATTTAGGAAAACATTATAAGGTAATCTTGAAATAATTTATTGGACACGATACACTGAAATAATGTTCATGTTGTGTATGTTAAAAATAAATATTCTTTTCACATTTTCGGTAAAGTATAAATGGGAATTATTTGGAAAATGCCATGAAAATTTCTTTCAAAACAATTTTTGAAAAGGTAAAAAATGGGTGAAAATGTATTTAATATATAATTTATTTAATTTTAATAACATTTTTTAAATCACTTTTAGAAAACATGGTCTTAGAAGAAAAAGGTTTTTCGATTCAAAATAAATATTTTTCTTAAAAACCATTATTTTTCAACTTTTGAGTATATAAAGTGAGGATAATTAAGGGGAAAGATATATCCTAATTACATAACTAGATTCTAATAAAATTAATGAATTTATTGGGATATGGTTCATAATATTTTATTATCAGGATCATAATCCTAAATAATCCAGATAAATGATGAGATTGTAACATAAAATATTTACCACTTTGGAAACATTGAAACATAATTACCATGAAGAAATATCATTAAATAAAATCTAAAATATCATGAATATAAATAAAATAATAATATTACATGTCAAAGGGGTTGTATATACACCTCATAAAAGAAGATACATGAATAATATAATCGTATTTTTCAAAGAATGAAAATTGAGACAAAAATCCCTTACCATAAGTATTGAATTTTTTCATACACGTAAAAAAATATTATTTAATAAATATTAGTTTATTATATATATATTAAATTAAAATATTTATATATCATACCACATTTTATGTTTTATGACATTTTATTACTCTTTTATTAACAATTCCATGTAAAAGTTATGTTTCAGGTAATATCCTCATTATTTTTCGTATATGTTTTGATTTATTATTTTTGGTCCTATAAATTTAATAAATATTTCATAATATCCATAATTATAACAATTATATAATTATTATATATATATATTATATATTTATTTAGAGTAAAAAAATAAAATTTAGTAATATAAACCGAGATACATTATTCATGGAGACGGTAGGTCGTACGTACGCATGAACATTGTTTCCATTTTCATTTTAGATTGAAAGAAAGAAATTTAAATGATATATTATCATTAAAGATAATTTATATGTCAAATATATCACGTCTTTTCGTTAAAATCATCTTTATTATTATCTATGTAAATCGTTAATGATCACATCACTTCGCGAGGTAGTAATATCTCGTACACACGAGCGACATTATCATTTTTCCATAAAATGTAGAGCATGAAGGCATGTGTGATATAATAATTAAATGAGTATAATAATATAATAAATATCATATTTAAACATTTTATATATAATTATAACCAACAATGAGATGGGTTAACAGAAAAATGAATGACATCAGTTCGTGAGAAGGTATTATGTCACACACACGAACAATGATTTTGTAACCCATTTGATGGAAGTGTATATGGTTTTAGGTAATTATATTAAAATAAACAACATATCAATATATGTAATATATTTGGGTTATTACATCATAATTTTATAATAATAATTGTATGATTTTTAGGAATATGTAAAACAAAAACACTCATTGATGAACTTTTCTTCTTCTTTGGGTATCCACCTTAGGATTTCACAAAAAGGCTTCCTTGGTTGGATTTCTATAAAAAAAAGGCTATAGGATGAGGGGTCGTAATTTGGGAAGATATTTGGGTAGGTATTTTATGAACCAAAAGTGTTTTAATGTGTTAAGAGGAGAGGATAAGGGATGTCCTTTTATAAGTGAGGTGAGTGGAACACAAGTAAATTTTTTGAAGAAAGGATTCCACTCACATTTCTTTTATATCATAAGGCTAGAATAATGGACCTTTATCGATACTATAAGATATATGGTTGAAATATTTCAATAAAATTGGTGTTGGATAAGTTTTTTGTTATTTTTAACCCTTATATATTTAGTTTAATCACCCCCTGATAATCCTAGTTTTACCTTAACTATGGTATATAATTTCTACTATTTTTACAAATTAATTTTTTTTCAAAAATTAAGTTGAACTTATTATATAATATAAATTATTCTAATTAAAAATATGGAATCTATTTTTCCAAATTCCATTAAAATAATATAAAATTTTTAATTTAAAATTATCTTGGTGACACAATGAGAAAGAGGGGTTTTAAAGATAATTTTTTTAAAAGTTTGCAAAGTTGTTTTTATCAAAATATGAAAAAAGATTGATTCTAGTGAACTAAATTGTATTATTGGATGTATAATTGAACTTATTTTACTTTAAAACCAATTTAAAATATAATTTAACTTTATAAATAAATTAAATTAAATGGAAGTTTTCAATTGAAATTCAGTATTTTTTTATTATTCATCTAAAAAATGAAACTTTTCAGAAAAATCTAAAAAACCCAAAACTAATTTTGACATGATGATTTAAAAAATAAACTTTATTTTATCAAATTAATTTTCTAAACATTTACAAAAATTGATTTTATTTGTGTTCAAAAAAAGTGATAAGAAACAGCATTTTTTAAGAAAGAGGTATTTTCAAAACATATAAAGACTTTATTGAAAATTAAGTACTTTTTTATCAATATGTTCCATTTATAAAAACCCATTATAATTAATATTTAAATATTATTTGATAAAATTTTATCACTAAGTTTAATAGAAAGGTTATAAAAATCACATTTAAATAACTATATTAATAATATATTATGGTTTTGTTAAAACTCAATGTCACGTGTAATATATGCTAAACCAATGTTGTGTATAGATCATGATTAACTTGGTGTTGTGTGAAATGTATTATATAAAATAAATTTAATTTAATATTAATAATTCATAAAAACTCAGGGTGTTACAAGTGTTATATGTAAAATTTAGTAAGTGTGATTTTTGGCTTCAAGAAGTTTCTTTTATTGGCCATATTGTCTCTAAGGATGAATCCCAATCGATCCCATGAAGACAAAGGTAGCCAGAAAATAGACTACACCAATGAACATAAATTGGTTTTTTGGGTTACTATTGGTGATTCATTCAGAATTTTTCTTAATTTTATAACCAATTGACTAAGTTTATACATAAAGGGGTTGTGTTAATTTTGAAAAAGGAATGTAAAGAATGTATTGATGAACAAAAGAGTATGTTGCTCAATGCTCTGATGTTGACATTTACATCTGGAAATGATGAGTTTGTTATATATAGTTATTAATTTAAAAGAGTACTAGGTTTATTCATTATACAAAATAATAAATTTATTTCATATGCATCAAGTCAGTTGAAGACTCACGAACAGAACTATTCAACCCATGATTTTGAGTTGGAATCTATAATATTTTCTTTAAAAATAGATAGAAAATATCACTATGCTGAAATATGTGAGATATTAATAGACCATAAAATCATAAAATACATATTTTAATATAAATAGATCATTATGACTCAAAGAATATGGATAGAGATACTCAAGGATTATTATTTTTCAATACACTACCACCAAGGAAAAGAAAATAAGGTATCATATTCATTGAGTAGAAAAGATCATGGAGTTTAGACACAAAGTTGGAATGATAGGAATCATACCTTCATGGATATAATAAATATAGATTTGTATATTTTTATGGAAGGGGAGACATATCAAATTTTTTCAAATTATTTAAAAATAATCTTTATTATAAAACATAAAAAGTTCCCAATATGATGATGAAATTTTTCAGAAGAAAAGTAAATTCGTGAATGATTGAAAGTTGGAAGAATTTTTTTGTGATGACTAAATCCTTAATTTTGGAAAGAGAATATGTTTTCCATCAATAGATAATATATATAGTGAATTATTGGATGATTCTCATAGATGATATTTCTTTATACACCAAGGTCGCACCAATATTTATAGGTATTTGAGGAAAAATTTTATGTGGGATAACATAAAGTAGGAAATTGCATACTATGTATCAAGATGCTTGATTTTTCAATAGGTCAAGTATGATAGAAATAATCCAATAGGACTTTTGCAAACTCTCCTTATTATTGTATCGAAATGGGATGACATTACTACAAGCTTTATAACTACACTATCAAAGAATCCTAGAAAGAATTATTCAATATGGGTTATTATCAATCATCTTACCAAATCTGAAAGTTTTTTCATGATAAGAGGATATTTACCTATTGAGACCCTCACAAGTATCTATATTAATGAAATTCTAAAACATCACGGTTCACCTCTTTTGACTGTGTTTGATCAGGGTCCCTGTTTTACATCAAAATTCTTCAATATTCTTCAGAAGGCTCTTGATACTAAGCTTTATTTGAGCATCACCTACCATCCTTAAACTGATATACTATCTCAAAGGACTAATAAAAAATGGAATACATAATGATGTTGTGATAAATTTATTTATGGGGTATGTGGGTACAGTATTTACAATTTGTAGAATTTTTCTATAACCATAGTTTCTACTCAAGTATTCAAATGGATCCATATGAAGTATTATATGGAAATAAATATTGTACTCAATATTTTTGGGATGAATTTGGTGAAAAAAACTTGTAGGTCCAGAACTTGTTGAAGATATGAAAATAAAGTTAAATACTATTTAGGTATAAATTAAAGCATTTTAATGTATGTAAAAGAGTTTTGCTGCTAATCAGATGAAGGATTTGGAATTCCAAGTGGGGGGGGGGTCATGTTTTCTTGGAATTATCTCCATGTAAGGGTGTTATAAGTTTCAGTAAGAAGGGAAACTAATACCTAGGTATATATGGTCCTTTAAAATTCTATAAATAATTTGATCTATGGATTATCCTATGAAAACACCACCAAGTCTCTCAAAAGTACATTATGTGTTCCATATATCACTATTAAGGAAAAACATGAAAAACTCAATGCCTACAATCACCTCTAAAATAGAATTGTAACTTTATATATCTTACTATGAAGAAAAAATCTAGATTCTTTAAACTATATAGAATGTATTGAAAATCATATGACTCGACTAGTAAAAATACTTTGAAGAAATCACAAAATAGAGGAAGAAGCATGGAAACCAGAGGATATTATAAAGAAGAACTACACTCATCTATATAGAATGTAATGTCTATGAAATTTAGAGGATTAAATTTATATTGGATGGAATGATATAAATCCATGAGATGATATGATTTATTTCCACTTAAATAATTCAATCACTTTGATATCTTGTGATGCACGTAATTCTGGGTTTAAACAAAATATGATACTCTATTAAAATATTATTTAAATATGAAAATTATGACATAGATATTAAATTGGAGAGTATAAAATGGAATAAATAAAATAATAAATATATATATAAATTTTACACACTTTCATTGGTTACATATTTATTATGAATAAAATAAAATTCTTTTGAAGTTAAAATAAATGTTTTCTAAAAAACTATATTTTTTTTCAAAGAAAATGGTTCCATTGTTTCTTGTGCACTTTTGATAAAATTATTTTTTTAAAACTTTATAAAATTTATTTTATAAAATAAAATTAAATTTCTAAATCATCATATCAAAATTATCTTAGGTTACTTTTTTTGGTTTTTTTCTGAAACGGTTCATTTTTTGACGAATAGTGAAAATTACGGTTTTTTTGAAATCTTCCTTTTAGTTTAAATTATTTAAAAAGATAAATTATATTTTAAATTTGATTAAAGTAAAATTATAAAAATTATATTAAAATTTAACTAATTTATTTTATTAATATCAATTAACATTTCAATTTTAAAAATAAGAACTTTTTGTACTTAAGATAATTTTATCTTTGGAAACCTATTTTTTCATCACATCTATGGGTATAATTTTAAATTGGATTCTACCACTAATGTCAATTTAATTTTGAAAAATGTATTCAATATTTATAATTATAATAATATATAAGTTCATCTTAATTTTTTACCATTATGAATAGTAAAAGGAGTAAAATTTAATTACCGCGATTGGGGTAAAAACTGATTTATTGGGGGGATAAACTAAGAAGATAAGGGTTAAAATGACCTACCAACTTGTAAAAAACCTATTTTATGGACATATTTAGACCTTATATCATATAAGGGTCTATAATGACCCATTTTTTGGGGCTTTGACATGATAAAAACGTGGTTGTAATTGATTCTTTTCAAAAATTCCATATATGTCATCTCCCCCACTTATAAAAGGCCAAGCCTTCTCCTCCCATCATCACACTTAAAATCCATTTGTTTATACACATACATTCCCAAATAACTTCCCTAATTCCCTCCAATCATACTATAAAACTTGGTTTAATTATAAATCCATCCAATGAATTATTTTGGTGTAAACCTAAAGAGGTTGTCCGAAGAAGAGGTAACAATTCTCAATTATAATTTTTATTTTATTCCTTCTTCTAAATAATTTAAATATTATTCAATAATGATAGTATAACAACACCAGTGTAACCTATATAATGATATATTATTATGTTAATTTCATGACCTATATCTATTTCCTCTTCCATCAAATGCGTAACGAAACTGTAGATCATATATACATTGGACTACTACCTCACGAGCTGATTTAATTAGTTTTCCATCACCACTATTCAAGGATATATATAATTATGGAATTAAATAAGAATAAAATTAATGAATATATGTGATATATATGAGATTTTATCCATAAAAATGCGTTTTACAAGTTTTTAGGTCATTTTAACCCTTATTTTCTTAGCTTATCCCCCTGGTAAATAGGTTTCTACCCTAACCGCGATAAATAAATTTTACTACTTTTACTATTCATAATGGTTAAAAATTAATATGAACTTATTATATAATAAAAAATATTCTAATTCTAAATTTTGAATCCATTTTTTAAAATTCAATACAATGTAGTGGCATAATACAATTTAAAATTATACCCATAGATGAGATAAAAAAAGTAGTTTCCAAAGAGAGAATTATCTTAAGTATAAAAAGTTATTATATTAAAATTTACATAATAATATATAATTATTTGGGTTACAATGGTATCATTATACTATATTTATTGAATAATATTTGAAGTATGTGGAATAATAAATAAAATAAAAATTCTCATTGAGAAATATTACCTCTTCTTCAGACAACCTCTTTAGGTTTACACCAAAAGAATTCCTTTGTAAGATTTATAAATAAACCATGGTTTCTAGTATTACAGGAGTTAATTAGGGAATTTCTTTGTAAATTTATGGGATGAACAAAATGTATTTGTAAGTGTGAAGATGGTAGGAGAGGGGGTGTCCTTTTATAAGCGGGGAGAGGACATATATGGAATTTTTGAAAAAAAACCAATTACAGCCATGATTTTATCATGACAAAAGCCTCAAAAATGGTTCATTATAGACCCTTAGAGGTTATAAGGTCTAAATATGTCCATAAAATAGGTGTTTAACAATTTTTTAGGTCATTTGGACCCTTATCTTCTTAGTTTATCCCCCACGTAAATCAGTTTTTTCCCTAACCATGATAATTAAATCTTACTATGTTTTCTATTCATAATGGTAAAAAATTAATATGAACTTATTAGATAATATAAATTATTATAATTATAAATATTTAATCCATTTTTACAAATTCAATTCACTATATTGGAATAATCCAATTTAATATTATACCCATATATGCAATGAAAAAACGAGTTTTCCAATGAGAAAATTTTCTTGAATATAGAAAGTTCTTATATTGAAATTTAAATTTCAATTGATCCCAATTAAAAGCGGTGTGACATGAAGTATTAAAAATTAATTAATATAGATCCTTGTGAGGTTATTCTCATATTATTTTCAAGGTATGTGGGATCAGTATCTACTTTTGGTAGAATTTTCCAATAACAATAGATTACATTCACTAATTCAAATGGTTCCATATGAAGAATTATATGGATGGAGATTTTGTATGAAAAAAAATTGGAATGAAGTTGGAAAAAAACTTGTAGAACTATAATTATTTTAATATACAATGTAAAATTTAAATAATATTCATTCTCACATTAAAGCGGCTCTAGGTAGGAAAAATAGCCATGCTGGTAATCAGAGGAAAGATTTGGAATTCCAAGTGGGACATAATGTTTTATGGAAAGTAACTCCATAAAATGTTTTTATAAGGTTTATTAGTAAATGTAAACAGATAAAATAGTATATTTGGCCCCTTTAAATTTTATAAATTATTTTAGCTATATATTATCTTTCGATAATTCTACTAAGTCTCTCAAAAGTGCAAGATGTGTTCCATATATCACTATTAAGAAATTACATGCCATACCCAATGCATGTTCTCAACTCTAAAATAGTGTTGAAACCTGATTAATATTACTTTGAAGAACCCATCCAGATTCTTTATAGAAGAGATAAATTATTAAGGAATAAAATGACTTTATAGGTAATGGTACATTGGAGAAAACAAAAAAATAGAGGAAGTAATGTGGGAACTTGAATATGTTATGAAGAAGAGCTACCCTCATCTGTTTAGAATATAATATCTAATAAATTTTGAGGAATATTTTTTTTGTAGGAGGAAATTATTTAACACTTTAAGACTTTATTATTTATTTAATTTTAAATAAATTCAATCTCTTTAATAGTTTTTAACGCATGAAACATCAGGTTTAAATGAAATATGATACTCTATTAAAATATCACTTAAACATGACCATTATAATTTATCTATTAAATTGGATGATGTGAATAGGAATAAATATATATATATATATATATATATATTAAAAACATTAATTTTCTTTACCTATTTATTATAAATAGTAATATAAATCATTTAAAATTAAAATAAATTCTTTCTGAAAAACTATATTTTTTCAAATAAAACGGTTTTTGTCACTTCTTGTGCATCAATAAAACAATTGTTTTTTGAAAATTTTAAAAACTTTATTTTAGAAATTTGAATTAATTTTAAAAACCATCATATTTACATTATATTAGAGTAATTTTTGTGATTTTTCAAAAAAGTTTTATTTTTTATGAATAGTGAAAATACAGATTTTTATGGAAAATTGCCTTTTTGTTTAAATTATTTAAAAGATAAATTATATTTTAAATTGGTTTTAAAGTAAAATTATATAAATTATTTTTAAATTTAACCGATTTAGGTCAATTTTATCAAATTTATTTTTAATTTCAACATAAAACCTTCCAATACTTAGGTGAATTTTCTATTTTGAAACCTCCTTTTTCATCACATCTATGAGTATAATTTTAAATTGGATTATACAAATTATTTGAATTAAATTTTTAAAAATGGATTTAATATTTTTTATTATTATAATTTATATTATCTAATAATTTCAACTTAATGTTTTACCATTAGGAATAGTAAAATAAATAAAATTTAATTACAATGGTTTTGGTACAAATTAATTGACCTAAGGTTAAACAAATAAGATAAGGGTTAAAATAATCTAAAAACTTTTAAAAAGCCAATTTTATGGATATATTTAGACCTTATAACCTATAATAGTTGCAAATGACCCATTTTGGAGGCTTTTTACATGATAAAAGCACGGGTGTAATTGATTCTTTTTAAAAATTTCATGTGTGTCCTCCCCCTGCTTATAAAAGGCCACCACATCTTCTCCCCTCTTCACACCTCAAAAACCATTTGGATCAGCCAATAAAAACCCAAATAAATTACGTAATTTCATCCACTCATAATAAAATAATTTTATTAACATAAATAAATCCTATTAATGCTTTTTTGGTAAATATAAGAAGGTCATCTGAAGAATAGGTCATGTTTCTAAACAAGCATTTTAATTTTATTTATTCTTCTACCTCCTTTAAATATTATTCAATAACTAAAGAATAATAACACCAATATCACCCATATACTTAATTTCTTTTATTTTAATTTCATGAAATATATAAATCCCCTCTTTTATCAAATAGGAAATGAAATTTTCAATCGTGTGTACGATGAACTACTACCTCACGAACCAAATTAATTTGATTTCCATCACCAACTTTCAATGATGGATATAATAATATATTTAAAAAATTTATATTATATTTATTACAATATAATATTATTTAATTTTTATATCACATATACCTTCTTACATTCCATTATGTTTAAAATATGATAATGTCTCTCGTGTGTACTTCCGACTACCACCTCACGAAGCGATGTGATTCATTTTTCACTTATAATTTACATGGAATAAAATTAGGATAAAATTAATGAATATATGTGATATATATTAGATTATATTGATTATAAAATCTAACATATCACCTAATTCCTTACCATTTCACTCCTTAATGGAATAATATTGTCGCTCGTGCATATGTACGACCTACCGTCTCCATGAAGTAATGTGATTCATTTTTAACGTCCTAATTTAATAAATGGTTCTAAAAATGTATCTAAAGATTGAAGATTATATTTATAACATTATTATAATTCTTTATATGATTTATATTTATCATATGCACAAAAAATGAAATATTCATGACAAACCACGCATGAGAAAACAAAGAAATTAACACCCAAAATAATAAAAATAACAAAATATTATTGATAAACATGTGGTAAAAAGTAATAATAGGATAATATATGATATTATAAGTATGAATTTGGTTATTTAAAAATTAATAACATTATTAAAACCATTATATAATAGTTTAAATCACATTCACCTAAAGGAAAGCATGAAGTAAGGGACTTCATCTCAAATCCCCTTCTTCATGACATGTTCTATTATTGTGTGGATAATTACTTTTATATGGTGTACATATTGTTCATTTTTCATGTAGTATCATGAATAATTAATAATTAATGGTATATTAAAATTTTTATTTTTTTATCTCATCCAAGTGTATTTGATATGAAACTTACCAAGTTGTAAGGAATTTTATAACACAATTTCTTTTCATTGGGTTATATTACTTCTTCATTTGCCTTTGATATTCTATGATTATATGTATATTTATTTTTGATTATATTTTAATGTATTTACACTTAATAAATTTGTATTTACATTTCATACACATAATCTATTCATTGATTAATTCTCACTTCAACATTGTGATCATTATAATGGATTTTGCCTCAATTTCCATTTCAGTTAGACATATTCATTAATATGCACCTATTAACTTTGATGCAATGTATATACTACCCCCATTGATGTATTTAACATTAATACCTATTTATTCATTATGGTTAGTGTTTTAATTATACTTTAACAATATTATTTGTATCATGGATATAAATATTTCCTAAATCATATAACATTCTTACATACAGTGTTTACCTTAAAATTGATTTGATTAACTGGGAAAATATTGATAAATCAGTATTATTTATCTAATGTGGATATTTTTTGATAATTATTATTATTCATGAATTAAATTTTTTATTTTATATATGATTAATTATTTTCACATGCAGTGATGGGTGGGGCCTAGAATTATATAACCCCTCGATGCATCGATTGGTCTAATGAAATAAAACAGTTGGCCAAATTAAATGTGTTTCTACATAAAATTTTAAATCGCCTTGTGAAATTTACTTATGGTATAAGTATCATGATGCTTGAGATCATGACGTACAATAATTAATCATTTAATTCATTGATAATTCAGTTTTTATTATTGTTATCCATGAGGTTTTCATAATGCTTTTTTCTATGGATGCAATTCAGTATTAGTTATTAATTAAATGGAATGAAATTTCAGTTATTTACATTTCCATATTTATTATTCATTATTTATTCATGATAGTAAAGTAATTTAAATATCTTGTGTCTCTAGTTATTTATCTTTTCATATTTATTATTCCTTATATAATTATGATAGCTAAGTTGTAGATTAAATGGAATGTGTGTTCAGTTATTCACCTTTCCATATTGATTATTTTTTATTGATTCATAATAACTTCCAATATACGTAAACCTTATTAATAATTTTAAATCACACTTATTTTTTTCACTTCCCTAGGATATGAAGAATAAATATTTGAATGAGTTTTCAAGGATGAATTTCATTTTAATTTTTATCTATTATGATTTATTTTCTATTCCCAATGTTAAATGGGTATCATGTAAGTATTTGGTTATAAAAAACTATTAAACTAGTCTGTACATTAGGATTTGACCTCATTGTATCTATTCCAATATAAAAAAGTAGGAACCTTCCCTAGGTTATTGGATTCAGGGTTATTATAGTTAGTATAAAAAAATTTTAGTGGAATCTTTGGGAATTAGATTAAGAAAAATATATATTAGGGAACATAACTCTATGATAAACTTTGAGGATAATTATATAAGAACATCATAAAGTTTTGGTAAGTAAGATATTATGTGTATTTTCTTAGAAATAAACCCTTGTATATTTACTACAAGTGGATGTGGTTCTGGAACAAATGTTACTAGGGTTAATAAAACTGAAAATGGCACATTGGGATTGACCTAATCATCACCTGATGCATGAAAACAGGCCTTACTACACACCTAGTTTGGCACTCCCAAGGATATTATTAATAAAATTAACTTTTTATTTACAAAAAACATGAATGATTTAAAAATAAATATATCCCCAAATAAACCATTCTTATGATTTTAATATTAACAATTCATAAATTTTTTATTTATGTTAATTTTTACACCATATTTTGAGTTATAAATTATGGTTTAAAATTCATAATTTTATGAGATAATCCAGTATATTCCTTTTTTTTAGAAGTTAATCATTAAAGGAAGAAGGTTATTAATACTCATGTCCAATGTAGATATTTACCTATTGAGTAATATAATATAGTTGGTATCTGAACTGAGAAAATTTTGGATAAATTAGGGAAGCTTAATCAGGTTATGATAAAATAACCTTACCCGGATGGAGCAGCCTATTCCAAAGTGTGATTCTACGATGTTGGATTGCTTCATGATAAATAATCCCTCATAATTTTATCATACTACTAATAAAATAGTATTTGAGCAATTGAATAAGTCTCCTGAGAAGATATTTATAGCATTGGGGTGAGATTAAAAGGAAAAAGGTTATACTTGCAGAGTATTGTATCCAAGTTGATGATGGGAAATGGTGGTCATTGATCTATAATAAGAGGGAGGAATTTTAAATATAACTCATGTAATGGAAATATTTTAAGGATATATACTTTAAAAAATATTTCCTTCATTAACAAAAAATTAAAATTAAGAGACATTCCTTCATCTTAATAAAAAAAGAAGGAAGAAGTGTTGATGAGTATAAGGCTACAGTTAGCTAGATATTACATGGATTACATACATAACAAAAAGTGCATGATTGAACATTTATTTGAAGTAAATAAGACAAGTCTTTGAAGAGAACTAGTCTCTAAAATGTTTTTCCATATGATTAAATAAATTTATGACCCATAAAATAAGAGAAGGAATTATCAAGATCTTACATATTCAAGGAAAATAAAGAGTTGAAGTGGTCATCTTAATACTAGGAAAAAATGAATTCTTTAGGGAAGAATAAAAGGAATAAAAAATGCTTACCATGTAAAATTTTTGGAAATAAATATCCTAAAAAATACCTAAATGGAATGGGAGTTTTTTATAAGCACATATATAAGCATAAAAAGGATAAATAATAAAAATAGAAGAAAGGAAAAACTTATATTTAATGTTTCAACTATAAAGAGATGGGAAAATATGAAACAAAATTACCCAAGGGTTAAAGGATTCCACTCTCGAAGAGTCTAAGGAGATAAGGTCAAGATTATGTGATTGTTACATCTTAGGTGGAAGTACCAAATGATGTGGTGGTAAGTACTTTAATACCACACAAAAATTTATCTAATTCATTATTTAATTATGGATCCTCACACTTTTATATCTACCAATTTTTCCAAGAAAATTAAACATTTTAATTTTAATTTAATAAAGGATTAGTTAGTCAAAAATTATTATGGAAATCTCACTACCATAAGGATGTATCAGACATTCCCCTTTATGACACATAAACACCCTTTATTTTATAACCATATTATTATACCAATGGGTTCCTTTGATATAATCCTTCATATGGTTTGGATTTCAAAATATGAAACAAAACAATTATTGCAAGAAGATGGAAATTATAATTAGTGATGAAAATATATAAATCATTATCTTTGCAATCGATACTTTATTATATGAATCATGTTTAGATCCACCCCCAGTACCTCTAATGAATGCAATTTTTATGGAAAAAGGGAAAAAATATGTGGATGGAGAAGGTAACATTCAAATTAAGGATTTACTTATTATAAAAGAATAAATTTACGCATTTCCTAAGTAATTACATATACATCCAGTAGAGTGTGAAGTTGAGTTTTTCATCGATTTAGTCCCTAATACCAATATCAAAGGCCACCTATAGAATTTCCATTGTGGAGTTAGTGGAGTTAACGAAACAACTAGTGTAGTTATGTGATAAGGAATTTAAATTCCCTAGTGTTTTTCCATTAGGAACCCCTATTTTATTCATTAAGAAGAAACATGGATCCATGAGTTTACACATTGAATATAGGGAAATCAATTCCATTATAATAAAGAACAGGTATCCTCTACCACATATTGATGATTTATTCGATCAACTTCTTGGATGCCAAAAATTTTCAAATATTGACTTTCAATATGGGAATAAACTATTGTGAGTAAATAAATAAGACATCATGAAGATATCTTTCCAATATAGGTATGAAAATTACCAAATTATAGTAATTCCATTTGGATTTACTAATGCACCCTTCGGGTTTATGGATCTAATGAACATAGTATTCAAGGAAAATCTTAATGATTTTTTTGGTATTAATTGATGATATCTTGGTATATTATAAAAGATATGAGGACTGTAATAATCATATATAGATCATTATTGAGACTTTTATAAGAAAATATTTATATAGGAAATTTATTAATTGTGATTTATGGATTAAAGATGTTTTTTTGGCCAAATTGTCTCTAAGGATAGAATCTCAATTCACCCAGTTATGAAAATGCTAGTCAAATATTTTCCTACAACAATGAATTTGACTAAGGTTTGTAATTTCATTGGTTTGGCTATTTACTATTTCTGATTATATCAGAATTTTTCTTGATTGAATAACTTGTTAACCAAGCTTACATGTAAAGGGATTATTTTTTTGTAAAAAGATATGTGAATAAAGTTTTAGTGAACTCGAGAAGAGATTAATCTATTATCCAATATTGATATTATCATCAAGAAATGATGAGTTTTTTATATATTGTGATTCATTATATAAATGATCGGGTGGTGTCCTTATTTAAGATAATAATGTTATTGCATATGCATCATGGTAGTTACAGACTCACGTACAGAACTATCCAACCCATGATCTTTAGTTGGAAGATATAATATTTTCTTTGAAGATATAGTGAAAATTATATCTATGGTGAAAGATGTGATATATAAATAGAAGATAGAAGACTAAAATATATCATTTCATAGTAATAGAACAACATGAGGCAAAGGTGATGGCTTGAGCTACTCAAGGCTTATAATTTTTTAATACACTATCACCCAGGGGTAGAAAATAGTGTAGTGAATGCATTGGGTATAAAATATCATGGATTGTTTTACCCAAATGAGGTTTGATAGGGATTCTATATTAATGGATATAGTAAATATGGATATGTAAATTATTAAGGAAGGGGATACAAAACCCATTTTTCAATTGATCAAAAACCCATGTTTATTAGAAAAGATAAAGAGTTCCCAATCAGATGATGAGAATATTCAGAGGAAATTTAAATCTATGAATGATGGAAATTTGGTATATTTTTTTGTGATGATGGAATCCTAAAATTTGGAAAGGGGATGTGTGTTCCATATAAACCTAAGATAAAAAAGGAATTTTTGGGTGATCGTAATAGCTCGAAGTTCCCTATACACCCTATTAGCACTAAGATGTATAAGGATTTGAAGGATTGTTTTTTATAGGATAACATGAAGTGGGAAATTATAGAGTATGTATAAATTTTTGTGATTTGTTAAAAGGTCAAGGATGGGAGATAGAATCCTATAGGATTCATACAACCTCTTTCTATTCCTGTGCAGAAATGGGATGGCATTACTATGTACTTTTCTACAGGACTACCTAACACACCTAGAAAGAATGACGTAATATGGGTTATAGTAGATTTTATTAACAAATGTGCATATATACCCACTGTAATATAATATTTACCACTTTATTTCATCCCAATTTTCTGTATCAATGAATTTTTAAGACTTCATGGAACACCTATTTTAATTTTTTCTGATCATGATCCCTATTTTATATCAAAATTATAGAAAATTATTCAGAAGGATCCTGATACCTAACTTTATATGAGAACCGCCTACCATCCTCAAACTAATGGACTATCCAAAATAACTATTCAAACAATGTAAGACAAGTTGTGGTCATGCTCACTTTATGTTCAAGAAATGTGGGTTTAGTATCTACTGTTAGTATAATTTTCCTATAAAACATGATTAGGTTTATGCCCATTAAAATATTCAAATGGTTCCATACAAATCATTATATGGCAGGATATTTCTTATGCCAAATTTTTAGGATGAATTTAGTGAAAAAAACACATTGGACTAGATTTTTTTCAAGATAAAATAGAAAATTTAATTACTAATTAGTCTCATATTAAAGTGTCTCAATGTAGGTAAAATATTTATGTCAAAAATCGGAGGAAGGATTTGGAATTCCAAATGGTAGATCATGTTTTCTTGAAAGTACCTCCATGGAAGGTTTTTGTAATGTTCAATAGTAAAGGGAAATCGATCAACTAATACATTAGGCCCCTTGAAAGTTTATAAATAATTATATATACGGATTATCATTTGGTACTTCCACTAAGTCTTTCAAAAGTCTATGATGTGTTCCATATATCACTATTAAGGAATTACATGCCATACCCAATGCATGTGCTCATATAAAATAGAATTGGAACCTGGTATATCTACCTTTTAAGAACCCATACATATTCTTTATACTATAGAAAATTTATTGAAGAATCAGATGACTTTATTGGTAAAGGTATTTTGGAGAAATCAAAAAAAAAATGGAGGAAGGAATGTGGTAACCAGTGGATGTTATGAAGAAGAACTACCCTCGTCTGTTTAAAAGGTAATATCTAATAAATTTTGAGGAGGAAATTTTTGTAATGCATGCAACGTCGGGTTTAAATAAAAAACAATACTCTATTAAAATATTTCTTAAACATGAACATTATAACATATATATTAAATTAGAGGGTGTGAATAGGAATAAATAAATTGATATATATATATATATATTACACACTTTAATTTTTTTACCCATTTATTATAAATAAAAATATAAATCATTTTAAATTAAAAAAATGTTTTCTGAAAAAAAAAAATATATTTTTCAAATAAAATGGGTTCTTTGCTTCTTGCACACCAATGATAAAATTAATTTTTTAAAAAATTAGAAATATTATTTTATAAAATTTAATTTATTTTTAAAATCATCATATCAACATTATCTTAGGGTAAATTTTTAGGATCTTTCTGAAAAGTTTAATTTTTCGATAAATAGTAAACATTACTATTTTTTTTTTAAAAAATTCCCTTTTGTTTAAAGTATTTAATATATAAATTATATTTTAAATGGGTTTTTAAGTAAAATTACATAAATTATATAATTCTTGTCAATTTTATCAATTTTTTGTTCAATTTCATTATAAAACTTTCCCATACTTATGATAATTTTCTCTTTGGAAACCTGCTTTTCCATCACGTCTATGGGTATAGTTTTAAATTTGATTCTACCAATTCATTGAATTAAATTGGAAAAAATGTATTAAATATTTTTAATTATAGAAATTCATATTATCTAATAATTTTAACTTAATTTTTGACCATTATGAATAATAAAAGTAATAAAATTTAATTATCATGGTTAAAGTAAAAACTAATTTACCTGAGGTTAAAAAAATAATATAAGGGTTAAAATGAACTAAAAACTATTTAAAAACTAGTTTTATGGATATATTTTTATCTTATAACCTCTAATAGTTGATAATGACCCATTTTGGAGGCTTTTTACAAGAAAAAATCATGGGTTTAATTGATTATTTTCAAAAATTCCATGTGCGTCCTCTCTCCCACTTATAAAATGTGACCCCCTATCCCCCTATTCACAATTCCAAATCCATCTGGATAATCTGATACCAAACCAAATAAATTCCATAATTTCATTCCCTAATAATTTAATATAAATACATCCTAGGAATTCCTTTTGTGTGAATATAAGGATGTCATATGAAGAATATATAATGTTTCTAAACAAGAATTTTTATTTTATTTCTTCTTCCACCTCTTTTAAATATTTATCAATACATAAATATAATAACACCATTATTAACCATATACATATATTTTTTTATTTTAATTTTATGAACTATATCCATCAACTCTTCCATCAATTAGGAAATGAAACTATCGATCGTGTGTATGGCAGAATATCGCCTCACGAAATGATTTAATTCGATTTACATCACCAACTTTAAAGGTTGGATATAATTATATATTTAACATATTTATATTATATTTATAAAAATATAATAAATTTTGAATTTTTATATCACATATACTTTCTTACATTCCATTCTATTTAAAATATGATAATGTCTCTCATGTGTATGTCCGACTACCGTCTTGCGAAGCAATGTGATTCATTTTTCACTTACGCATTACATAGAATGTAATAAGGATATAGTTAATGAATATATGTGATATATATAATATTATATTGATTCTGTAAAATTAATATGTCACCCACTTCCTTACATTTTCACTCATTAATGAAATGATATCACCACTCATGCATACGTACGACCAACCGTCTCTACAAAGCATTGTGATTCATTTTCAACGTCCAAATTTCATAAATGGTTATAAAAATGTATCTAAAGAGTAAATATTATATTTATAAAATTAATATAATTATGTATATGAAGGATATATATATATATATATATATTATTCATAACGACCTAAACTTTCATGATAAAACATGCATGAGAAAACAAGGAAATTAACACCCAAAACAATGAAAATAACAAAATATTATTAATAAAATCGTGATAAAAAGTAATAAGGGAATAATATATGATATTATAAGTACAAATATCATTCTGTTATAAAATTAAAAAGTTATTAAAACCATTATATAGGAGGTTAAATCATGTTTAACTAAAGGAAAGTGTGAGGTAAGGTACTTCATATCTATTGCCCATCATGGAAGCATATTCTATTATTGTGTGAATAATTTCTTTTATATAGTGTACACGATTCATATTTTAAATTTAATATCATGAATAATTTATTATTTATGTTATTTTATGTTTTAAATTTAATTATTTCATCCAAGATGGTTTTAAATGAATGTTACCAAGTGGTAAAAAATTTCATAATTCAATTGCTTTTTATTTTGATATATATTACTTCTTCATTTTCCTTTGATATTATAATATTATATGTATAATTAATTTTAATTTTCCTATATGTTTTAGAAAAGGCTTTTCATGGATAATAATTGATTATGGTTTGTGTTTGTTTTCAATCTGCACTTGGAAGACCAGGGAGTTTGCAAGGAATATGGTCATACGGTTGAGGCAGAAAGTAGTATAAAATTTGGTGATGTTTCCTAGTGTTTACCAAATTTTTGGGCCTCCAAATTAAAAATTTATTCATGTGAATTTATGTAATGAATAAAGGTGAAGGAATTAGAAAAGTTATAGAACTATGTGGCTCGAGACATAGACCATGTACCATGACCAGAAACAGTTAGCAGACCGCATACGAAACTATAGGAATGGTACGCAGAGTGGTTTCTGAAACCAAAATAGGTTTACGGAAAAGGTATGTGAATGAAGGTGTACGGTATGAAAAATGATGGAGGTTAAAAGTATTGATGTAGTTTTTGATACAATATTTCTATGGGGGGGAAGGATGTACCAAATCAGAGATTTGGTAAATCATGGATTAATGGATTTTTTGCATCCATTTTTTCCTATATAAGGATAAGTAATCCCCTTCGTTAAGGGGTGGAATTAGAGTTTAAAAATTCAGGAAGAAATATAATTAATTCTTAAGTGGTTCATGGAGGGGAGGATGGTACATAGAGAGAATGATCCGCATAACGAAAAATAGTCCAAAAAAGAGAGAGCACATTACAAAGGAAGCTCTCGCGGTATAGGGTGGACCAGGGTAGTATATGGAGCTCTTATGGTACATGGAATAGGAGTTGTTGAAGGCAGTTCATGAAGGTGGTTTGCAGAGGAATTTTATGGAGGTGGAACATTGAGGTGGTTTGTAGAGAGGTGATCAGCATGCCATACTCTCTTATCAGTATGCAGAGGAGGTAAGGTGGAACACGACACACCCAAGGAATCTTAAAAAGAGACCAAATCAGTTTGGGAAATTAATTTCCATAACCTATCAATGTGAAGGAAAGTAAATTACATATTTAGGTGTAAATAGGACTTCAAAATAGCATTAATTTATATTTTAGGATGTATGATTTAATGACAAATAATTAAAGTGACCTTCAAGTTGATAAAATGAGTGAATATTCTTCCAACGTAGTGAGAAAGGGGGAGTCAATGGAAGTGATCTGATGGATGTAGTGTTCTATCCCCAAAACCTTTTAAAGGTAGTGATCATGTCACACCATGACTATGCTAAACTATTGTAATCCATAACTTTTTAAGATTAGTGGTTTTGGTAAGATCGACACATTGTCTGTGTATTCTCCTTGGACGTAGCCCTTAGTGGTGAACCAAGTAAAATTGATGTGTCATTGATTTTCATGTGATTTTTTGTTTTCTACACATCCTCTTAAAATAGGTTTAATAGGTTCTTACCAATGTGGTGAAAATATCCATTAGTTTAGAAGATAATGTTGACTCCCGGATTCACCCCTCCCCTATCAGGGTGTTCTAGGGTCCTTTATTATATTGTATTTAAATTTATTCAATGTGGATTTAAATTTGATAAACATAATATATTGATTGATTAATTCTCACTTCTATTTTATGATCATTGTATGAGATTTGTCTAAATTTTCATTACACTAAGACATATTTGTTAATATGCACCTATTTCCTTTCATGTGGTGTATATACTTCCCCATTGATGTATTTAATATGTATATTTATTTATTAATGATGGTTAATGATTCTATTCGATTTTATCTATATTCTTTATATCATGGATATTAATATTTCCTAAAATTTATACCATTATTACATATAGTGTTTACTTTGTAAGTGATTTGATTAACTGGGGAAATATTGACAAATCCATTATCTTTAATCAAATTGGTTATTTTTTTATTTGGAAAATTACTAATTAATTAAATTGACTATTATATATATGAGGAATTATTTATATATATAGTTTTGGTAAGGGATAAAATTATATATTCCCCCAATGAATTGATAGGTCCCATGAGAAAAATCATTTTTCAAAATAAAACAGGTTTCTACCTACAATTTTAACCCATCTTATAAAAGGTCTTGATGGTAGAGGTATCATGATGATTGAGATCATGAAGTCCAATAATTAAGAATTTTCTTCATTGAAAATTTGTTTATTATTATAATCCATTATATTTTCACAATAATATTGTCTCTAGATTCATTTCATTCTTTGTTATTGATTAAATGACATGTTTTGTTGGTTATTTACCTTTTCATATTGATTATTCCATGTCTATTAATGATCTTCAAGTTATTTAAATGGAATGTGTAATTATTTATTTACTTTTAAATATTTATTACTCATAAAATTATGATAGAAAAGTTATTCATTAAATGGTAGGTGCGTTCCTCAATGTATCATGTATTTCAGGACTTGGATATATAGATCCTAGCCCATGATAAGTGGGTTCTCATCACTCGATGGGTGAAATACATGATACATTGGGGAACCCTTGAAAGGAGGGTCAATTGGTGTCTTGATCACAAGTTGGAAAACCTCATCAAAACTAAACATGTAATCTTTATCTTCCTATGCATGAAATTCATTAACCTAGAATTTATTGTAATGAATAGTTTTACATTCAAATTATAGAGTGCCAACGAGCCAGTACCCTTATGGTACAAGCTCTTGCTTGGCACCCAAAAGACCCAGGATCAAATCCGGGTAGGGGAGAATTTCCGAGGTACTGTAGCAGGACTGTAGCAGGACTATAGTAGTGACAGAACTGTAGTAGTGACGACACTGTAGCGGTGGAGAGACTATAGAAGGTATTGTAACGGCAGTAGTACTGTAGTAGGTACTGTAGCAGCGCGGGTACTGTAGCAGTACTATTCACCAAGGGGTCCTTTGAGCCAAAAAATGGGCTTTCAAGCCTTGTATTCAGGCCACTTGGCCTTGGGCCTTCGGGCTATGTAATGGGTCACGCTCTACCCAGTCTAAAGAGGTATTTTCTTTAAATAATAAATTGAGGCTTCGACCCCAACCTTTAAAAAAACATTCAAATTATAGATTATGATAGAATACATGAGGATGTATGAGTCTCCTAAGTACATTTCTTTGGGTACCTTAAAGGGTGAGTGTCCCTAGCGAAGAGTAAGGGGATTTGTCTCTCGAACCACAAATGACGAGGAAGGAGAAAATAAGAAGGTTATCCTTCCACTATCCCCTCTGCTAATGTTAATCCATCCAAACACATGGTCATACCCTTCACAATACAAGATAAAAACACTATTGTTGGTAGGATTATTGGTCAATTATATCTTTTCTAGTGAAATAGGTTAGTTTATAGGGTTATCCTTGGTTTATACCACTTTTTATGAACTCTCACATTGAGATGATATAAATATAAGGCCTACCACCCTTGAAAGGTGTAAGTTATGTCTTAAGGAAACAAAAAATTGGATATTAATTGAATTTGAAACTCGTGTTTCTAGGATCATAGTATATATGGTGTAGATATAACTGAAAGTAGTTATTCCACCACCCCTGCTAGTGGAGGTGGAGATTATTAAGGTATAATGACCAAATGTGACTATAGTGTTGTGAAATACCTAATGACGAGGTAAATCTTAATATAGTTTTTTAATAATCTATAAAGTTTTTTAAAGAGGAAAGATGTTTCTATAAATATTGGTATCCCTTTCTATTTAAATAATAATAATGAAATTATCAAGAAACTACATTAGAATAAGTTTACATAATGCATACATCACTTGTTTATTTATCTAAGTAGTGTGTTAAGTCAAATTGAAATCTCATCTAGCACCCTCTATAGAGAATGTAACTGATTTAGCTTATGAGTGAGAGATAAGAACCATTCTACACTTATTAGTGATTTTATCATTAACTAATACATACGAATTATTTGACCCTCCTATGCCACATGAAGAGGGTATTCAAGGCCTTGAAGAATTTTTTCCCATCCTGAAAACTCATACACAACCCATGAGAGAGAATGATACTTTTGAGGAGTGTATGAACTTGGATGATGATCAAAACACAGTTTAGGGTAGTGATGTTCCCAAGTAATATTCTATAAAAAACATATTAGTGTCCAAAATCCCTATTATCATAGATGATGGAATTCATGTTAGAGTAAAAGTTTGAGATATACCTCAGGTATGAGTGAAAGTGTATATAGTTACTGACATGCCAAGGAGGGGTAAGTACTTTTAACGGTCTTTAATTTGTCTTCTTATATTTATATATTAACATATGCCTCTAGTATTCCTTTTATAACAATGATATCACAAATAAATGAGTCCAATGTAGAGGCTAGCAACCCTACACTTTAACAGATAGATAACAATGAGGTCAACATTTATTCGGGGTTCTCCATCTCAATGTTTCATGTACAAATGACCTACCTAAGTGATTTGGTTTTAGAATATATATCATCCAACATAACAGACTCTAAATTATACCAATAAATCCTCTATTATAGTTGTGTAACTCAAAAACATATATAGATGGATATTAGGAAGCTGATCTTCATAACCCACTAAATGATTTGTTAATAAATTCATATAAGATTTAGTATATGTTTTTATCACTATGTTATGTTGATTTTAACTACTAATAAATATATTTTGATGTAAAATTCATCATCTAAATATTATATCTATACCTTTTCTAATCAAAAACAATAGTGCACTTCATAAGTATCAGGATGTCCATGCTTCAGGAAGCATCCCAACATGCAACAAAGATTAAAGAATGGAAACAACATATCATAGAAGAGTGAGACTTGGTAGATTGAATTCACTAAGATATATCCCATATTCAATAATATCTCACTAATACTGAGAAGAACATTGAGGAACCCAAAACACTAGTAGAGGTGGTGAAATCAGTGGGAAAGGCTACTAAGGCAGGGGATACAACTCTATTACCTGACGAAGAAGATGAGGCTATAGATTTGGAAGATCTTAGATACCATTTTGATGAATTATAGTGGTATATTGATAACATATATACCTTTGTATAGAATATTATATAATTTTATTGTTAGGGAGACACTAAAAAATTTGAATATTCCATTTTTTTCAATATGAATGAAAACATACTATATTTCTAGTTATCTTCAATTCTTAATCATTGACCCAATCTAATTATCATTTCATGTTAACTTGTAAAACCCTCTATGATTAATATCAATATATCTCAAATCCAAATGAACATTGAATATGAATTTATTATGTTGATCATGGTTATAAAAAACTTGAGTTTGAGAGGTTTCATCCTCAGCGTGTCCTCGTAGATGGGTATAGGAATATTTATCATCAATATAAAAATAGAGTTGTTCTATTCAGATTTGGATAGGGTTTTTTCAATTCATGTGCTCATGGATGAGTATAGGGATGTGTAATATCACTACAAAATTATAGTTTTTCCTTTCAGATATGAATATGGTTTCCTCCTAGGTATATGATCATGGATGGGTATTGGGACGTGTACTATCCCCATACCACTATATTTGGTTTGTCTAGATATGAAAGGTTAATGACTCAATATAGTGAGGTTCATAAAGAGGGTAATTTGGAATGGGGATTCCTTTTTTCCAGAGGTCTTGAGTACCCTAATATTATATCTTCATGCATTTCACACTAATGATATGAATCAATTCATGTGTAGAGTTGAAGGATGATCTAACTTTTACCTAGGTCAAGCGACACAGAGAGCATGTGTCACATTTTTTAGGGTTCATACCATAGACCCCAAGATCCTTTATTTATTTTCCTTTTTTTCCTTAACATTTTCATAAGTCTCATATAGGGGGGACCTAGAGAGTGGGAACTTTTATTTTTATCATGTTTCCCTTTATAGTTTTTCATATTCATGGGTTTTATTCCAGTTCTTTTTCTTGCACTAAATTTTTTTCCTAGATCAATTGAGGTGCATGTCTAGTGTTTGAAGACTAATTTTTTCCAAGACACACTTTATGGGGTTCAACATGGAAAGTGCTTTATCTATTTCCATAAGAACTTTAATCTCATAAAAATGGACCAACATAGTTGGTGTTTTGGGTTAGACCACTTTGAACCAAAAAAATGTGAGTTGGCTCAAATATCAACATAGTTGGAGAAAACTCGGCATGAATGAGGATCCCAACATCATGTATGAAGAAAACCATGAAGAATAGTGAATATATTTTAAGTTCATAGTGATTGGATTAAAGGATAATTGTGTTTAAGTAAATATAAATTTGACCAAAAGTTTAGACAACCTATCTAGTTTCTCAGGTGATATAAATTTTAATTAATGATATCCCTATGCCAGTAACATAGAAAATATAATGTACATGTTCATGAAATATGTGGTTATAATGATAAAAAAACTTAAAATATTTAAGTTAAAATGGATTTGACTAAAGAAATAGATAAAGTATCTAGAAAAAGAATAGAAAAACTATATGTGGATGAGATACCCATGCTAGTATAGATCATACCATAGATGGGTGCACATATATTAATGTCATAGTTCTTAGATTAGTAATAGTTTGAGAATATGATGTTATATTATTAATTTTAAAATGGGTATAATGAAAAAAATTTCAACATCAATGTTATTCAAATCCACTTGAATATTTGGATTGTGGAATATTTAATTAATAAGTTGAGATATTTGAATCATGATATAATTTTATGAGATAGGTACACAAGGGATATCCATGGACCACATTTAAATTATGGGTTTTGTTTCGATGAAGTCAGGGAATACAGAGATTAAAGGGCCTTCCTCTTATGAAGAAGATGCCCATAACAAGAGGTCCATATTGAGAGTTCATAGGAAAACCCATATTGATTTAATGTATGAATAAATAAAAATACGTGTCTTGTGGATCGAGATACACTCCTTACTGATAACCCCAAAGGGGGTTGTCATTTACTGATAGGTCTAATCAAAATCTAACATTTATAAAAACTCAAACTATGATACATAATTAATTTAAAAATAGAATTAGAGAAGTTTGAGTTTAAAGCCACAGAGATGGTGAATTAGTTTAACTACGTTTTAAAAAGAATTGATTTCTTTAAATTGAATAAAGATGTGAAGAAAAGATGAGTTTGAATGATTTGAAGAAAGAAAATGATGAGATCATAATAGATTGTTCGGTTTGACATTATAATTTTAGGAAATTCTAATGTTTTATAGTATCGGGGTTTTAATATAATTGGTTTTTAGAAAATAAAAAGATTAATCCATGTTTGGTGTCAGATTCAAGATGTGGTGGATCCAATGGTCATGGTATCCCCTTCTCGATGTGGAAATCCTCAATTTCCCTTGGTCTAGTAGTTTAGGGGTTTTCCAAATCAAGTTTGTCTCGATAACATATTTAAAACCTTTTACCCTTAATATAAGTCATGTCTAAACTTAGGTTAACCATTTTCACAATTAAAAGGGTTCCTTTTAGGTACAATTCAATGGTCATGGAAAGAATAAGAATGAGATTAGAATTTGTAAGTGAATTGCAGAAAACCAAACACATGAATAAAGAAAAGGAAAAAATACAACAACACCTTTCCCGCTTCAGCTACATAACCCTGAAACAAGGTGGGTTTACTGCCTTATCCAAGTGATCGAGGAATAATAGGTAAGGAAATAAATAAAGTGAAGCATAATGAAAAGCAGAGAGAAAGTGGTGGAGCAACCTATAACAGCGCAACTTCTCACCCAAGACTTTGGTCTCTCGATATCCCTAGTAGTATCCACTCATTCATCTATCTGTAGATTCCCCAAGGGATCCTACAACATTAAATGGTGTTATAATGGAATCAAAAAGTCTCCTACGTGGTTCCCGGGGTCATACCTAAAATGAAAATCATCTAAAATCATTTCAAAATCACATTACTAGGTCTCATGGGAAACTTTTACGGCATGTATTTATTTCATAACGTGAAAGTGTAAGGAATTCCTATAAATTATTTTTTTCAACATCATTTATTATAATTTTTTCATGTTGTGTATTGGTTCATCACATGTAATTATTATTGGGTGTTTAAATTCATCTTCCAGCTCTAAAAGCTCTATTTATTCCCAGTTCTGTAGTTTCATGTCGATAAAGTGTTCCATGATCATCAATCATCAAGGGGGGACTTATATTTCCCAATTTAGCAACGTGGTGTGAAACTTCGTGGCATGAAGTGTATTTTTTATCCTCACATTCCCCTTTTTTTCTAATTATTGGTTATATCCTACTGAAGATCACATTATAAGTAAAAGAGTCAAAAATTGGCCAGAATATCAATTAAAATACATAAATTTCTATATTAAAACACCATAAAATACATGCATTAAATACACATATCAATTAGAGATATCAATTTAAGGATTTTGATGATTCAAACACCAAGGTAATAAAGTGGGATTATGAAGAGAGTAGTATTTAATGAGGCTTCAAGCACTTGATAGGTTATACCACCATATGTTGAAAATAAATTCGGTATGAAGATATATGTTAGGAAACTGATCTTAATTTTTTCTTGATCAATGGGTCTAGATGTTATAGCTAGGAATTTTATAGGTCCATATGGTGGACCTTATAATCTATTCACCTTTTTCTATTTTATCTCTAACTTTTTCCCAATTCATGAGATGGGATGAATAAGTTATTTGAGACTTGACTTTTATTTTAATGACCCTGGATTTTGAAATTATATTTATTTCCTAAGAAAATGTGTGTTATATTATATAATATTATATCATAAAAAATATATATGATCCAACAAAACCATACCTAATTAAAAAATATAATTACATTACTCAACTAAAAAACCAATAAAAATTTCAAATAGTAAAATTTGGCCAAAAATATAAAATACAAGAGCTAAAATGGGAAAATATAGATGACCCCAATCAGCTAAAATTATCACCCCCAAAAACAACATTATAAAAATGAAACAAAATATTAGTAAACCAATCAACATCTTAAAAAATGAAAATGTTACCATATGAGGAATTGTATTGAATATTGAGTGAAAGAATAAAGTAGTATTTATAGGGAGTAATGTGACCATTAGAAAAGTAATATGAATTTTGGTCAATATAATTGTTTGACTCTTTGAACGTAGGGAACTATACCCATTGGTAATTATTTTACAAATATAATTGGTGTTTATAAGTAGTAATGATAAATGTTAATTGATTCATAAATGAGAGAAGATGGCTTCAACTAGTAGATCCATTCCATTTGATGCCTATTTTTCTAAACATGGGAGTGAGGTAGTGTCACTAGGGTTCTCCCTTGACCATTCCCATGTCAAGATTCAACTACTGAGGCTTGAATGAAATTTCCTATGGGAGAATTTCAAGTTAGTGGAGATTAACACTCAGTTAATGCAAGTCGAGCCACCCCATGTAACTACCACCATCGTGCACTTTACCCTTAAGGCATATGTTAGTGTACTAAGAGGACACATGTCTAAGACTTAGTTGCATAAAGTGTGATTTCCTTTGTATAAATAAAATTTTTGCTCCATCAATCCCATTTTGTGAGTAGTTTTACTTAAAAGAGTAAGTTTAAGTAAGACCAATTTGATAAATTGAATGTTTGTTGAAAATAAAACATAATTATATTTTTAGAAAATATATATAGTTTTGAAAAAAGATCAGGTATTCTGAATAATATTTTTTTAATGAAATATACTTTTTAAAAAAAATTATTTAAATAGAAATCATAAAATAATTTTATAATATCCTAGGAAAAATTTTAAGTGTTAAAAAATTTATAATGCTTTAAAAAATGAAATCTTCTGATAGATAAGGATATTTATATATAAAATTAAAATTTTCTAATTTAGATAATTAATTTTATAAAATTAATATAATATTTGAAATTAGCACCTCAAAATTTGGTTAGGGTGAATTTTTTAAAATGTTCTAAAATACATTATTTTTATATGAATAGTAAAAATACAATTTTGGGTTTTCAGTATGTTTTATTAATTAATATTTATGTCATAATGATTTAATAATTAATTAAACACAATAAAAGACCTAAAATATGTTATTTTAATTAATGTTCACACTTATAATTGGCATTCCAATGTCTAAAATAGAAATTTTGACTTTAAAACCATTATTTTGTGAAAAATCAACTATTCTATGTTCAAAAAAGTATTAAAAATGGTTTTCAGTTCTAATTGATTAAAATATAAAAATATTTAACTCTAATTTACAAAACTATGAGCAAAAACCATGGGTAATCCAATTGTTTTTTGTTTTCCACAACCTAGATTTCTAAGACCTATATTACGAAATTATTAAAAAAATACATCCATATTATCGATAAAAATCCATCCATTTCACATTTCCACTTCACTCCCAATCCATCATCCATGATGTTATGGTCAATTGGCCTCCCAAAGAGTTTCCCCAAGGTTTCCTTAAGCCTCCAAGGTTCCATCCTCATAAATTATGAGTAGATATTCAAGGTAAGAGAATCTCCACTTCTCTTTTCCATTAAAGTTCCCTTTTGTGGTATGCCTCCTAATTGATAAAATAATTTATTTTTTCCATTTTCAATTATCCCATTACTATAATAATATCCTTTTATCAAGTGGAAACCCTTTTTCCCTCTAATTTTCCCTTTCTATAATCAATTTTTATACCTATCATGCCGCCAAATTCATTTCTCTCTTTTACATGTGAAAATCACATTCATTTTTTGTGAATACCCAAACTTATTCCATTTCCATGGGTATTTACTTAGATATAAAAAAATTATTTAATTATTAATTTATTTATATATATTAACCCCACATTCCTTTTTTGGTTTAATAATTATGTAGTAATCACGTATTTCATCACTTTTATACACCATGATTTTGATAAGAAACATTTTCTTTATTCTCTATGGTTTAATAATTAAATGATTTATTATAATATATGTGGGTCAAATTAATTAATACATATGAAGGGTATGTCCTTATAGTGTTATGATACATTGGTTAAATAATTAGTCTCTCGTGGTGACACATTTTACCATTGGAAATTTTGATTTATGAAACCTTGGTGATAAACCTAGTGATATGATTATGAATCTCTCATTTGAATGTTATAGTCACATTTCAATGTTATGATTCATTTAATTTATATTATGATACACCACATGTTATCTTGATCATGTTATATTATTTTACCTCATGTTCTTATTGATATGATTCATGATCACGTGCTAAATATATCACTTACTTTTTCCCTTACCAGGATCATTCTCACCCCTTTCCTTTAATTTATTTCCTTTGGATATGATATAGAGTAAAAGTAACCTAGGTTGAACCCATGAAAAATCATTTCATATGTATTAGAATAATTTTTTATTTTATTGTATTATGTTTCTAATTTCCAAAAAACTTAACTTTTAAAGATCATGTGTTTTGTTCCATGTAATGAAAACTTTATCTAATAAAAGGTGGGATGTAATAGTAAGTATAAAAGGACGGTTTAGATATTTGTGTAAAATAAGAATTTAAAACATTATTAGGAACACTAGGTATAAGTTTAAATATAGTAAAACATATTTTAATTATAGTGAAGTATTAAGTTAGTGCTCTCTAAGAAATTAAATATCTCTCTAGATACTACAAGTGGATGCAGATCTAGAACATATGTACCTAGGGGCAATAACCCTAAGAATAATGTATTGATCTAGACTTGATTGGAAACTGAGGAACAATAATAGGCCTTATTTCACACCTAGTTTAAAACTCTCAAGGGATATATTTGGTTAATCGTATGTTTTTTATGATCCACTATTAAGTATATATTGAAAATATAATTTTTATTAAAGAATAACATAGTTAAGAATAATGTTTTTAAAGTTAAACTACCTTTAGAATTGTAGGATTCCTAAAAGTAACATGTTTCTCACTATGGTTTTCTTCTATTTGAAAAATGGTATTAAATAGGGGGAACTATGAAAATGATGAGTGCAATGGATGATTCACATATCATCTTCCAAACATGATGGAATCTAGAATGGAAAACTTCATGAGGAATATGAATCAACTATATTAAGTATTGAATAATAAATTGAATCAAGTTGAGTGACTAGATTCACCTAAAATGGAAAAAATTATTGTTGATACCTTCATGCATCAATGACCACCTTGTTTTAGTAGATCTAATGACCCATTGATTTCTAAAAAATGTATTTGCACTATAGAAATGATCTTTCTTGTTCTCTGTTGTTCATATATAGATAAAGTAACCATGATAGTATACCACTTAGAAGGATAAGTTGATTAGAGTTGGGAACTGATTAAAAACAAGAAGTCAATAAGGGAGATCAATTCTATGGAGTGGGAAGAGTTTAGAGGAATGTTTTTTAATAAATATTTTCCCTATTTGATGCAAAAAAACAGATAAGTAATTCCTTGATTTGAAATAGTAGGGGAATGAATTAGTGTGAATCTCTTAAATGGACTTTACAAGACTTTCTCAATGCCCCTATATCTTTGTTATGGATCCTAAGGGAAAGTTAGGTAGATTCTTCATGTACTAAGACCCCATCTCTGAAAGAATTTAGAAAATTCAGACTATTAATGATATGAAAAGATGAAGTAGAGTGATATAAAGGTTTAATTAGAGTTCTTAGTGACGTAGTGGTCTCATAGATTGAATGAAAATAAGAGAGAAATGGAGCCAAAATCAGGGAAAAATATTTATCACATAATTGGAGGAAAGAAAGTACAACTTCCCACATGAAACATATATGTGAAGAATAATCCATTGAACATATTTCTAGGGAGTAGAAATTGTTATAAGTGTAGAATTTTCTGGAATAGTAATCAGAATTTTCTTGTTGAGTTGAATCCTTAACTTATCAACACTAACAATAAAGGGAAGATGGTGTAGGCCCAACCTAAAGTTCAATGCTTAAATTATGGAAAGATTAATAACTTTTCCAATAAATGTCCAAATCATGCGATAATGGGGGGAAAACCATCAACCAAAGCATAGGCCAAGTATAAAGGGCATAATTTTTATATCATGGCATCTGAAGTAGAGGCTCCAAATTATTTGGTTGTAGGTACAATCGTTGCTCTAAAAAATATAGCAAGTACATTGTTTGATTCTAATTCTACACATTCCATTAGTTCATCCAAGTTCTAGAAGAATATAGAATCAATCCCCAATGTACTATAACAATATTTATCATTCAAAACTACTAGAGGAATTATCCTTGCATCAAATATGTATAGAAACACGACTATTAAATTTGGTGAGTACAATATCATCGAAAATCTAGTAGTTATTCCCATTGTGTAATTTACCACTATACTATGGATAGACTAATTCAAAGTATAGTTATAATATAAATTCAATGATTAAGTAAATTTTAGTAGTATTGAATGTACAACCAATATTTATTTTCAAAGGAGAGATATACCATCTTGATATTTGTCTAGAAGAACCTCCCATAAACTTATTTATGGAGATGATTGATTAAGTGGGAGAAGGAAATGAAAGTATAAGTATATAAAATTTCCACATTATTCAAGAATACATTGATATATTTCCTAAATAATTACTTAGGTATCCCTTAAAAGATATGTACAGTTCTCTATTAAATTCATACTTGGGTCCAAGTTGATATCAATGACCCTAAATATATTGGAAATTGTGGAGTTAAAGAATTAAAGAAAAAAAACATTAAGATATTTTGGAGAATGGATTTATCTGTCCAAGTGTGTATCCTTGGGGATCAACTATTCTATTTTTAAAGAATAAGGATGGATCAATGCAGCTATGCATTGATTATATAGAACTTAACAAGTTCATAGTGAAGAATAAGTACCCTCACCCAATGATTGATGATTTATTTAACCAGCTTTGTGGGGATAAACTATTCTACATGATTTACCTTTGATATGGGTATCATCAATTGAGGGTAAAGAAAGAATATATTCTAAATATTTCCTTACAAAAATGATATGAGCATTATAAATTTATTTTTATTCCTTTCATGTTTTCTAAAGCTCCTGCTATATTTATATATTTTATTAATAGAGTCTTTAAGGACTACCTTGAAAATTTAATAGTTGTTTTTATTAATGATATTATGATATATTAAAAAATTTACAAGGAGGATGAGGATCATACAAGGCTTATATTTAAAACTCTGAGGAAGGAAAGTCTATTTGGAAAATTCAGAAAATGTGAATTATGGTTATAAAAATTTGGATTCTCAAGGAACATTGTAACTAAGGAATGAATCTAGGTTGACCCTACCAAGACAAAGGTTGTAGAGGAGTGGCCTCATCCTACAATAGTATCTAAGATTCATAGTTTCCTTGGTTTATCAGGATATTATATTAGGTTTTTGAAAATAAAATCATTACTTTATAATCCACTAACCAATTTAACTCCAAATGGAGATAAGTTTATCTCGATGAAGGAGTATAAATAAAGTTTCTAAGTAATGAATAAGAGATTAGTTACTAAATATATGCTAACTCTATCATCTATTAGAGAATTATTTTTTATTTATAGTGATGCATCACTAAAAGGGATTGGGTGATTCTCTCATAAAAAATAACATGGTGATCACTTGTGTATCTCGATAGTTAAAGCCTCATGAGAAAAATTATCCTATGAATGACCTAGATTTTTCTATAGTTATTTTTTTCTCTGACGATATAGAGGAACTATATTTATGTGGAGAAATGTGATACACACATATACCAATAAGTAGTAAAGTATATATTCAATCAAAAGGTATTGAAAATGAGATAAAGGAGATGGTTGGAGATTCTTTAAGAATATTACTATTCAATTCATTATCAACCTATAAGATAAAACAACTTTATTAATGCATTAAGTAGGAAAGACCTTGTTGTGTTGTAAATGATGAAGATTCAAGGAGATCCATTGATCAATAACCCATTAAGGCTGAACATGAGAATAATAATAGAAGGGACATCATAAATCCTATACCAAATGATTTCTCAAACATAATTACTTGAGAAGTTCAAGAGAGATCAAAGAGAATATCCTTGGATACAAAAAAATATATTGGTTTTGAAGAATGGGATGTTTTCTAAGTTCAATATTGATCAAGAAGTTGTATTGAAATTTCATACTAGGATATGTGCCCCATATATCCTATAGCCTCCAAATCTCTTTTTTTCATTTTCTAAAAGCCACTTTTTATATTAGTGGTAACCACACAATTAAAAATTCAACTAAAACAACATTCCATACTTCAAAAATAAGAACTTCAGTAGCTAAAATTCACAATACCCAGATTACGAAAAAATTAGCAAAAGACCAACCCTCCATTGTCACCTCATCGGTATCACCCAGCCGAAAACCATTCGTGAGAACTTTGAAAATTTTAATTTCAAAATTGAAAATTCAAACAGCCATCATTCTGCCTCAGTCGATGCAACAACTCACACCGCACACCCTGACCACTATCACAGGAATCTCACCACCATCAATTGCATCTCTGCCACTGCTGTAGATACGACATAACCAGAGCTCAAAGGACATCAGAAACACAAACAGTCAAAGCTCCTACAACTCCGACGAATACTCGAACTGCACAACCCAAGACCCCTTGGAAATGACTGCGTGATTCCAAATGGGATAAAAGAGGTGGAATCCTGGAGCAAGAGAAGGGGAAGGAGCAGACAAAGGTCATGACGAGGAGCTCCACACTAGAAGAGTCCCACCAGAGAACCAAAACACCACCCATCACGGAAAACCGCATCATCTCATCACTGATTGCTGTCAAAGAAACCACCAATGATCACCTTCATCACTAGCCAAAAACTCTGAAAATCACCCTCAGCAAGAAGAAGAATGAAAGCATCACCATCGGAAAATCGAATCCCATCGTCCGCCAAAACCCACATCTCAAATCCCCTTCGAACCCACCACTTCCAAGAGGGGTATTAAAACCACTACCCATATGAACATTGAAGTGGGATAATATCACTATTTACCTTTTCCTAGATCACAAAAAAACATCTAGAGGAGATAATTTGATATGGGTTATAGTGGATCGACTCACCAAAACTGCCCCTTTCTTCATTATTTAGGAAGATTTCTCTCTTGATGAACATTACAAGACACACATAAAGTAATTTTTGAGGCTATATGGGTTACCAATTTCAATCATTTCAAATCATGATCCAAGGATCACATATAAATTTTGTAGAATTATTCAACAATATATGAATAATTAATTGAATTTCAGTATGGCCTATCAACCCCAAAATGGTGTCTAATCTGAAAGGACTATTAAGATAATTGAGTACATGATGATAACATGATCAATGGAATTTAGATTTGTATGGGATCAACACATCCCTATTTTATTTCTCAAATGAAAATAACTTTCATCCATGTATTCAAATGGAACACCATCTATATAAGAAGTGGTGTATAAATACTACTTGTAGGGATAAAGTTAGTGATAGAAAACTACTTGGGAATAATCTTGTGGTAGAGATCATAGAAAAGGTTCATTTCATATAAAAACATATAAAATATTCTTAGAGTTGGAAGAAGATCTATACTAAAAACCATCAAAGGGACTTGTAATTTTATGTTAGAGAAAAAATTTCCCTTCGGAAATCACCATGGAATAGATTCATGTGGTTTGGAAGGAAATGGAAGGTTAGCCCTTAGTACATTTCCCCCTTTGAAATCTTTGATTGAATTATATTAATGGACTATCTGCTAGCACTCACACCAAATATGGCTCATGTTTATGATATATTCAACAAAACTCCCTTGAGTAAGTACATACATATATTGAATCTAGATGTGGTACAATGGGAACATGAGCTCTCTAATAAGGAGTAAGAGGAGGAGATCTTGAGACAAAGTCCTATGAAACAAGACAACTCACCTAGTCAAAGTGTTGTCTAGGAACTATAATTATTAAGAGGTGACATGAGAACTATAGGAAGAAATGAAATAGAAGTTCCCTCACCTATTCTCAATCGAGAATTTGTGTTGAAATTTCAGGAAATAATTTTCTAAAGGGGGAAGAATGTAATGACCCAGGTTTTTTAAATGATATTTGTTTCCTGAGAAAATATGTGTTATATTATATAACATTATACACATAAAAAATACAGAGTAACCAAAAAAAATCTTATCTAATTAATAAAGATCATTAAAATAGTCAGCTATAAAACCAATGAAAATTCTAAAAACTACAATTTAACAAAAAATATAAAATTGAAAAGCTAAAAAGGGAAAATTTGGATCATACTAATCTTCTAGAATAATCACCCCAACATCTAATACTATATAAATGAAACAAAATATCTGTAAACCAACCAACATATTAGAAATTTAAAAAGTAACCTTAGGAGGAACTGTAGTGAATATTGAGTCAAATAATAAAGTAGTATTTATAGGGAGGAATGTGACCATTAGAATACTAATATTATTGTTGGTCAAATATTAATGTTGTTTAGTATAACTATTGGTCTATTTGATCATTGGGAACTATACCCATTGATAATAACTTTAATTCTATAATTAGTGTTTATAAGTAGTACTGAAAAGGATAATTAATGCTTAAAGGATAAATGATGGACTCAACTAGTTGAGTCATGTTGTTTAAGGCCTGTTTTTTAGAACTTGAGGGGGGAGGTATTGTCACCAAGTTTCACCCTTGATGAATCCCAAGATGATCTTCAACAAGTGAGGCTTGAATGAAATCACCTATGGGAGAAGTTCAAGTTAGTATAGATTACTACTTGGTTAATGTTAACTGATCCACCCCATGAAACTAACATCATTACACACATTAACCATAGGGAGTACACAGGTGTAATAAGGGGTTATGTGTCTAAAACTTGGTTAATTAAAGTGTAATTTCCTTGGTATAAATAAAAATTTTATTACATAAATCCCTTTTTTGAATAATTGTTTTAATAAAATATATGTTTATGTAAGACCAATTTGTTAAATAGACTATTGGATGTAAAAAAACATAATTGAATTTCTAGAAAATATATACACTTTTATAATAAAATCAGGTATTGTAAATATTTTTTTAAAATTAAATAGTCTATTAAAACACATTTATTTAAATATAAAGTACAAAATAATTTTATAATTTCAAAGGAAATTTTTATAAGCATCAAAATTATGACTATGCCTTAAAAATAGCAATTTTCTAATAAATAAGGGTATTTATATTTAAAAATTAAAATTATCATTTTTATAGAACTTTTTTTGATAAAATAAATATTATATTTGAAATTAACACATAAAAATTCGGTAAAAATGATTTTTTTTATCATTTTTGAAAATACATTATTTTTCAGTGAATAGTAAAAAGACAATTTTGGGTTTTCGATATGTTTTATGACTTAATATTTATGTCATAATGATTTAATAATTAATTAACAAAAATAAATTCCATAAAATATTTTATTTTATTAATATCAAGTATTTTAATAAATTTTTATTAATTTTCAAACCTCTAAGTGAATTTCCAAAGTCTAAAATGAAAACTTTGATTTTAAAAAACATTATTTTGTGGATCGTCAACTTTTCCATGTACCAAGAAGTATTAAAAACGATTTTTGGTTATAATTTATTAAAATATTATAATACATGATTTTTTTTAAATGATAAAAAACGTGCCTAATCCAATGGTTTTAGATTTTACACAACCAAGATTTTCAAAACCTATATTTGGAAATTAATAAAAAATTCCCCTACTTTTTCTATAAATACTAACCCATTTAACATTTCCCCTTTACTCCAAATCCATACTATACGAAGTTATGGTCATTTGGCCTCCTAAAGAGTCCCCTTTGCTATGTATTTATGTCCCCAAGGCTCTATCCTCAAGATTCAGGAACAAATCTTCAATGTATAGGAAATCTCCACTTTTCTTTTCCATTCAAGTTCCCTTTTGCAGTATGTCTTCTAATTGCTAAACTAATTTCTACTTGTCCACTTTATATTATCCCATTAATATAAGAATAGTCTTTTATCAATGGGATACCCTTATTCTCTCTCTTCATCCCTTTCCATAATCCATGTTTTATACCCATCATGTTGCTGAATTTATTTCCCTCTTTTACATGAGAAGTTCTCATTTAATTTTTTGTGAATACCCAAACTTCATACTTTTTATGGGTTTTGAACTATATAAAAATATATGTATTGATTTTTTTATTTACATATATGAAACCTGCATTCTATTTTTATCAGTTAAGAATGAAGTAATAATCATGACTTTGATCACTTTTGTACACCAAGATTTTGATAATAAACTAATTCTTTATTCTCTACAGGTTACTAATGTAATGATTTATTATTATATATGTGTACCATATTAATTAAGAAATATGAAGGGGTTTCCCTAAATTCACTTAAATGAATTATTTAAATAATTATTCTCTATATATGACATGTTTTATGATACCTTGGTTAATAACCTTAGTAATTTTGATTTATAACACCTTGGTGATAAACCTTACTGAAATGATTATGAATGTATCATTTAAATATTCTATCCAAATTTCCATGTTATGAATCATGTTATATTTATTAGGATACTCCTAATGATATCTTCATCATGTTATATTTTTATACCTCATGTTCTTATTGATATGCTTCATGATCACATGTTAAATGTCTCCCTTACTTATTCTCTTACTGGTCTCATGCTCACCCATTTCCTTTGATGTATATCCCTAGGATATGAGATTCAATAAAATTAACTTAGGGTGATCCCATAAAGAATAATTTTACATTAATTACAAGAATATTTTTTATTTCTATGTATTATGTTTCTAATTTCCATGAAACTAAACTTTGAAATATCTTGTGTTTTGTTCCATGTAATGAAGAGTTTATGTAATAAAAAGGTCAGATGAAATATCTTATTGGGACACCATTTTCATGATTTCAAGAAAAAAATATTTATTTCACTTCTGGTACTTAGTTTTAGTTTAAGGGTCATGAAATTTAGACCATTAATTAATACAGTTTAAGGTTAAAAAGACTTAACTGAATGTTTTCAGGTTTTAGATTAAGATATATTTTACTAAAAATAATGTTGAGGCCAAATATGTTGCAAGGGAGAGATAAATAAATCAGGAATAAGTTTCCTAATTCTTTAATAGACTATCAAAAATGGGTAAAATAGGTTAGGTTCATAATTCTTATTCCAATATGGTTGAATTTTAGGGTCTTGTAGCCTTGAACGAAAACCAAATGAGGTGGTCTACCTACTGAGAAAGTAAAGGTTGGCATGATATGAATAGACTCCTATCACCACTAAAATAGATATCCTTATGGGTAGTTCATGTTGTTAAATGTAATAATTATTATACCAATCTAGGGGTGTGTTATGACATCTCAAATGGGGCTTAAGAGCTAAGAGTGTTCCAACACCTTTGAACGAGGAGTGATGATGATGTAACCCATGACCCAAGGTGTTTTAATTAGGAATATGAGATAGATAAAACATATTAAGGATAAACACTAACCACATTTAAAAAATAGGTTCCACTGTAATATTTTTAGGTCATATAGTGATCATAAGACCTTCTCCTTTGGATGAAGATTCCTTTGGTTGGTAGGAAACATTGGGGGTGCGTATGAAAATCCTTATATGGTGGATGTATTTATACCCAAATAAATGTTTCCCTTGGATATAGATACAATAATTACTGATACACAATAAATTTTTTTGGTGATCCAAACACTCAAGTTTTGGAGTGTGATATATGGAAGGAAGCATTAAATAGCCAATTGGAAACATTCCTGTTCGGGACAACCCACAACAAAGTTATTTGGGAATAGTAGATAAAAACTATAGCTGGGTCTGAAATGAATGGTTCATACATCACTAAGTATCCCAAGAAATTATAATAAAGTCCCATGTAGTTCTTGGGTAACACCTGCATTGATCTAGATTGAATATGGGTGGAAAATTTTGAATCTTGATATGGGATTAAAACCCTAAGAGGTCCCATGACAGTTCCCAAGAAATGATCTGTTACATAGCCAAATATGAATATGGGGACCTCAAAGAACCAATATTCTTAAGGAAAAACGTAATTTTATCCTAGTGTAGGGTCCCATATTTTGTGAAACCTTCCTTGGATTTGGATCTAATGTAAGGAAAATGAGGTCACATGGAAGAGACAACACTATATGGATTAGAGTCCTGTAGTATAGACCATAGGATGTGTATATTTAAAGTCATGCGATGTGGAAAAATATGTGTTTATTTTTAGGGATCTATGAAAAAAAGTTTTATTATATGTTTTAGCATCAAGTTTTACAAATTTTTCTGAATACCACATAGGTTAATGATAAACATGAATGTATTTATAGTTGGGCACATAACAAAGGACCTTGAGTGTCGCCATGTACCCTATAAAAAGGTAATAAAGTTTCATACGGTTTAATCATAGATGGTCCTTGTATATATATAAATCATATATAGGGATAGGGAATTATTCTATTCATTTTTTATGATGACTATGACACCAAAATAAGTAAATTCAATCAAATTTATCACCTTCCCAATGAAAGAGAGCTCCCATTTTTTCAAATTGGATATAGGGTTGTTATGAGATCTGATGCACATGGAAAAACCTAAACACATTAATATAAATTAATAAATTTTAATAGAATATAGGGTCATGGAAATGTAGACACATGCTGGTGGAAACTTTTATATATCTAACTTGTAAATAAGAAAGATATGTCTCATACAATGCACTTATCAATGTAATTTAAGCTCATGAAAGGTGGACCATGTGTTGTGTAGTATTATATCATATGGTAAGGATCCATACAATTTTTAGTTTAAATTCATTCGATGAGGAACTATATACAGAGGGTTTCACCCAAATTTGGCTCATGAAAAATAATCAAATGGATTTTCTTTAGTGATTGACCTATAAAATAAAACTTGTGATGAATTATAAGGCCCAAACATCAAGATGAACTGGGGGGTTTGATTAGGACTCATGACTAGGCCCACAATATATAATCTAGGTGTCGCTAAATATCCCAAGGAATATGAATCAAGCCACAAAAAGTTCAAATAAGATTCCAATATAAATTCAATATATCACATAGGGGGGAGCATTCTCTCTTAGTATATACTCATATATATATAATCTTATGTTAGGGGAATCCTATATATATCTAGCTCATACATTGGAGAAATTGAAATGACTACATCTTATTGTCAATCCATGAAGGGAAGATACCTAACATAAATGGGAACTATTTGAACATTTTGATTCAAATTCGAACATTACTAGTGTTTTATATTATCTAGGGATTATAGAGAAAAATCATGCACTTTGTGGTGATCCAACATAGATCTAGTTCTCATGTAAGAAAATTAATACATGAATATTAGATCTTTATAATAATTTTATGGTATTTGTGGGTGGATTTTATGTCACGTAGTTTAATATTATATGATAAGGACTCAGAGCAGGTGTACTCACCAGAGAAGAGCCAAATGGATTGTCAGAATGAGAGGGTATGGCAATGCCATCGGTACCAGCCTGTGCTTGCACAGGAAGTCTAGCCATCCAGTCATGAAAAGGTGGAGAGCTACTATCAGGATGCAGATGCTGGGGAGGGGAAGTTCCTTGTAGATAGTCTAGTCGAATTCCTTAAGACCCTCGGGTCATGTAATCTCATAAGCCTATGGGCCATGTAATCTCTGAGACTATGGACCTTATATGGGTTCCCCCTCATCCCTTGAAAGAGGTTTATCAAAAATCAATAAATATGAAGGCCTTCGAAAAAACAAAAAAGTTCATGTGATGAGGACCATGATATGAGGCCCTTTAAGTAGATATGACTAATATGAAAAAAATATCTTCAACCCCATGAAAAATCTTTTGTGGAAAACCCAATGTGAAAGAGAGATAAACCACCGGGTTGAAACTATTAATAGTGGGTGATATTTTACCATATTCCTAGGATCTATATATAATGGGTTTTATGCATACCTATATCATGTTTAAGATAAAATAGATTCATACTAGTGTCATCATTATGAAGGAACACTCAAAGTTAATGAAGTGGTCTAATCCTCAAGAAGATGAAGGGTATTAGGTTTTATTTTTGAGTTAGGCCTGATATAGGACATCTATATATTACAACATATCCCAAAGAATGGGAATCAAACAACACATAGTTTAAATATATATTAGAGTACTTAATCTAAGTATTGATCAAAAAATGGGGAACATGCATTGAGAATACTTACATAGATCTGTATCTCATGTGAGGAGAGAGAGCTTCAACAATAGACCAACCCAAACAATTTTATAGGTCATATATAGTGTACATTCATGTTGATCATTTTAACTATATCAGACAAGGAAAAAGGTGTTATGCTATTTAGGGCTATAAAATAAGGATATTAGCCATGTATTTTAATGACTTGTAGTGGAGGCATGTTATATAGGGAATTTTCACTGTCAATTTAAACTAATGAATGTGAATAAATCATACACCAAAACTTCAATATAGATCTATCTATCATGTAAAGGGATTGAGAGTTATAGGAATTTGAGTTTGGGCCTAGTATAAGAGATCTAAGCATCATTACATATCCTATAGAATATGAATCATACCACATCTAGTTATAATAAGAGAACTTCTACAAAGATCTGGCTCATATATAGGAGAAGAGTAATGAGATGTATGGGTGCCCTAGTTTGTGAAGAAAATATAAAACCTGACATAAATTAGTAAAGATCTTTCTACCAAGGAATGACCATCATGAGTAGTATCATTCATTAGTTATATCAATAAAATACAAGAAAAACTATATGTAACACTTGAATATTTTATGATATATTTCTCATTAAATAATTTTGATTTCTTTTAAAATTTTCTTTATTTGAAACATCGAGTTTAAACTATTATTATTAAATATGAAAGGTATTGGATAGTTGTTGGATTAGAGGGTATGAATAGAAATAACTAAATTATAGAAAATATTTTTTACATATATATAAAATAAATTTATTTATTATAAATTAGTTATAAATCAAAATAAAAAAATTAAGGTAAAAAAGAGAAATTTTTCTGAAAAAATGTTTTTATGTTTGTATTTTTTTTATATTAATAAATTAAATAAATCACTATTAATGAATAATTTTTATGAGAATTTTAAATTATATATTAAATAAAATATCAAAAAATTAATTTAATAGATATTAATATGAAATGATTAATAATAAATTCAGTTTTATGCTTAAAATATATTTATCTAAAAATGGTTTTCGTTGTATTTTGAGTACTTATTGTAAAATGAATTTCTACCACTTATGGGAATTTCTACCAATTATTGTCTAAATATGATTTTATGAATATATTTTGACCCTAAATTATCTTATCTAATTTTTTTAGTTTCCTTGGTTCCACATACAATTGAAAATGAAATTATTACATTGTAATGTTTTATGTATTTACAAGAGTGTCATTTCCCTAAATTATAAAAGGGAACCTCCTATCATCTCTTATACACACCACTTAAGCCATTTATCTCTACCAATATCTGCAAAAAGAATCTCAATGTATCCTAAACATGAAATTTAGGTTCTATTACTCATATAAGACTCATCCAAGAAGCCTTAATGTGCTTCTCAAATGAGGATACCTGAAGAAGAGGCATAAATTATTAACGATATTTTTCATGTTTCTTTCTTCTTAAACTACCTCCAAATGTTATATAACCATACTAACATGATTAAATAAGTATATTTATTATATTAGAAAATTATGATAATATTATATCCATTTTATATCTCCTTCCCATTTTTCATAAAAAGATAATGTCTCTTGTGCGTACATGTGGACTACCACATCCTCAAAGTGATGTGATTCATTTTTCATTTAATTTTTAGATGTATGGTCATAAATAAAGATTTAATGAACACATATAGTATTTATTATATATATTTTTATTTATAATTATGTAAATGAGAATTATCATTTACCCTTATTTTTTCATCCAACAAAAATTTGAAACCTCACTCGTGTATACGTACGGATTACCGTCTCCACAAGTGATGTAATTAATTTTTTATCATTGTTTTATATGAATAGTTATAAAAGTGTATATAAAGAATCAATATTATACTCATTACATGATTACAATTATATAGATAATGAATCCATTACTAAGTAGTAAAGATCGAAAAAATTGAACCAAACAAGAATAGAAAAAAGGCTAGTTTTCACCTGAATATGCATTTTAATGAAAAAAATATTAATAAAAGGATGATAGGAAATTATAAAGGAATGATACATATTAATTTATGAATTAATAATGTTCCAAAATAAATTCACACACACATATATATATATATATATATTAGTATTGAAATTTTATGAAACAATATGGTACTTAAGGTAAGGTTTTATATTACAATCTCATTTCTTCTCAGGATTGTCTATTTTAAATTTTTATCAAGGGAAATTACATGATATTTACACTTTCATCCCCATATATTTAAATCTCCTTTAGATATTTCTGTGTTTTATTTTATTTTATTCTCCTCTCTTTGATATATAAAATGGTAGAGAAATTTTTTTATGAAAATTTGACTTTATTTCATATTTATTCAAAGAACTTATTATTTCATGTCCATGTTCTTTAAAATGTTCTCAAAAATGTTATTTTATATGATTAAATTATTATTTAAAGTCATTTTCAATTATATTTTACTTTATTTTAAAAATTTTATAAGTAATATTCTTTTCATTTTCTAAATTTGGTGCATTTGGAAAGTTTATCAAAAGTGTGAAAGGCGTATTTGTTTTAACGTTTAACGTTTGAATGGTTTTACCTCCACTATGACCATTAATTGTTTTGAAGATTCCAAGTTTCCATTCTTATTATCAAAGAAAATATTTTCCTCATTATTTTGGAAATTTTTAGATTTAAAGATACCAATGGAAAATGATATTCTTCCCCCTGTTTCAAAGAAATATTAAAATGATCTTTTCAAGGTACTTTTATCTATGTCAATAGCCTTGGATTTTTATTATTATTGACTGGGTATATAAACTGATGATATAATATATGTTCTTTATTTAGATAGATTATGATTATGTGATGATGAAATTTTTATAAAATCCATTTATTTTCCATGGGTTATCCTATGATGAATTGTTGATTGTTTTTATGGTATTGTAGCACACATACATATGGTTTCCATTATGTGGTGGGTGGGTCTATTAATTACCTATAATGCATTAGGTAATTATTGATGTCTCATGAGATAATATCGAATGGAATAGCGGATGATCCTAGTTCAGCATGGGATTCTATCCACTATGACAGTCTTGGGAGTAAACCATGACTAAGGAATTGATGGAATAGGGAGTAAACCCAACCCAATATGGGATTTTCCATTTTTATAGTCTTAAAAGTGAACCTAAACTAATGAAATTATTTTCTATTGTTATTATTATAACATAATTAATATAAAATTTTATTATAATTATGATATTCTCTCATAGATCATGAATAATTAATAATGATTTCCACTCTTATCTCTCATGTATTTCAAATATACAAGATTTATTCCATGAATCATGATTTATGATCTTTGTAATATTGGGTTTAAACTTTCAAGTTCCTTTGTGATAATTACTAACAGGGGGTTTGAATCGGTGGTGATATTTTACAATTTCAATTCTTTATAAATTAACCCTAGTAACTTGTCAGTGTTATTATCCATATCAAATCCATATAATAACCAAAGAAGAATGAAATGATAAGATATTAAAGAAAGTATTGAATGATTTAAAATTTTTACCCCTAGTCAAGGTGACTACATTATTTCCATGTAAACTCTAATTACTTCCTAGAAATTCACTATAATAGAAAAGTGAATAAAACTTGAGCCAAATCCTATTAGACTCATTTTATGTCTTGACAGGAAATATTATACATACTACCATCAATTAAAAAGTTTTTCTTATCAAATTAATCCAATTAAATAATTTTAAAATTTGTAAAATATATTGTAACAATATCTTCTAGAAATCCATTATATATTTTTATCATTATGGTAAGAGTCCTTCTGGTGCACCTTGTCTTCATTTTATATACTACATATAGTGCATCTCGCTGATATTGCACCTCACAAACTACTCATAGTCTTGGTCTGGTACTATCTCGGTATTGTATAAAATGATTGAGGACTTTGTATGATATATTTGATCAAAAAATCTATCAGGTAAAACTTCACAGAACTACGATATTCATGGTTCTTAATCTTTAACTAAATATCAAATTGGTTGGAAACTCTCCTTATAAAACTTTGGATTTTGGATCTTTATCCAATATCTCAATATAATAACTTTTCTAAAATACTTAATATTTATGACACACATGAACAATACATATTATCATACTATGCTTATACCCCTTTTATATGTGTGCTCATTGGAAAAAATGTGGGAAATCAATTGTATATTTCCACTCAATGAAAACTCATATTTCAAATATCCCACTCATCTATAATTTCTTGTATACTTATCAATAATTCTAGATTCTTCTTGAAGCATCATGAATTCTCCAACATTTCCAACCTTCAACTAACTTACTTAACCTCAACATTAAGAAATTTCTTCAATATTACTTATCTTATCTAGATAAAAAATTATATAACAATATTGCACCATCATTGTAGTGGTATTTACAATGTTTTGTGTAAATCTTATCAAACACTTCGTTTGGTGGATGTTTTTCTGATGGATTATTCCTCTGTCCAGTGAACATCTATTATTTGTCTTACTAGTGATTTTCCCTATCTTAATTATCTATGTTTGATCATCATTCTCTGATGTGTTGGTAATATTTCATTTGGTGAAAAATTCATCCATAGAAACTCCATGAGGAAGATGGATCACAAAACTCCACTCAGTATACCTTTTTAGAATCATTCGTCTAATGACATTATAATGTTTAACCAATTTTTATCAATATAATAGAACATTATCCATTTATTTAACTTCATTTCATCTATTTAGATTTCCTACATCTGAAATCATTGAAAAAATATCCTCCATACCTTTACATAATTTGTGAAAATCGTAGGTCATATTTAAATATCTTTCTCAGTCAGATGGTTCATCATACAATGCCTCAAATGGATGCATTTATAAAAAAGATCTCTTCATGAATTAAAACATCCTACATCATGTTAGGAACATTAATATTAGAATATCATCATCTATATTTAGGAAAGTTTTCCTAACATACTTAAGGAGAAAAACTTCCTTCAAATCCTCGAGTACTTTAACTGAAAAAACTCTTAACAACATCAGCAAGTCATTCTCACCTATAAAATATATTGTCAACAAATAAAAAGGTTTTATAAAACATCACAAAATATCTTTAATTTCTCCCTTTGGTTTGGTTAGAAACATTTGCAATAAATTCTATCATTTTTTAAATAATTTATTGTCAAATTTTCTCAAATTTTATCAAAAAACACCCTTTCTTATAGAGAATGTCCTAACATCACACTGTTTGAAAAAAAATAATGTTTTTAAAGTAATTATATCCCTCATTGATAATAGATTTTATAGACATTGTACGATAAATTCCACCTCAATTTTTATTCTCTCCCTATTTTTAAAAATTTATACTTATTCTCCCCATTTGATAAAAATTATCCAAAGCATAATGGGGGACCATCATTACAATCATTAGGAAGTATTTATTAGAGTCTGAACATGTAGTTACAACCTCAATTCCTCAAATATTTCTCTGGGAAAATCATTAGTAAAAATATCTAAAATTTTATACTTTTTTGATATGTACTCAAGCATAACATCTCAATTAATAACATTATCTTTCATGAAATGTTACTTAATATAAATGTTCTTTTATCATGAATGTTGTATAGGGTTTCTGGAAATATCCATAAAACTTTTATTTTCACAAAGAATATTCAATGATTTGGTGATATTATTTATAACATCCCAGGTAAATAAAGAATAAAGAATTTTCATATTTATTAATATTTACGAATTAAATATTAATTTTATTTTAAAGGGGTTGCTATGTTCGATAGCGTACCCGATACACAATGATGATTTTCTTTGAAACTTACGTAGCACACTAGTAATAAAATAATATTATTTTAAATGTTAGTTAACAAGTAGCCGTTGTACTGGCGGGAATGGATAGAAATAACTAAAATATGATTAGATATGTTTTTAAATGTTTATACATTTACCCAATAAAAGATAAAAGCTTAAAATACGGAAAGAGTTCAATTTTACGGGCATATATACTCTAATTTTCACTAAAGGTTCACTTATCACCTTTTAATGGTGAACCGTCATTAAATATAGTTTTGATCACTCTTATACTTTATTTTGGACCAAATATAACTCTTCTTTAGAATCGGAACATCAAAATTTACTTTGTGTAAATTTTTGGTACCTTTCTGATAAAGTTCATTTTTTTATGAATAGTGTAAAATGTTGTATTTTAATTCAAAACCTCTTTTTAATCTAAATTATTTATATGATTAGATTATTATATTAATTGGTTTTAAAGTGAAATTAGAAAATATTTTTACCAGTTAATCCAATGGTGGTCATTGGAATCAATTTTACTTTGAAATTAGACTTAAACTGATGTCAATCTTTTGATACTTATTGTTTTGTAAAAACACGCTATTTGCTCTGGCAGCGGGAATTAATTATTAAATTAATTAATGTGACTTATATGATTTGAATTTTGTAAAATAGACTTCATTTTTGAATTCGTAATATCAAATATAGCTTAGGGTGAATTTTTGGTAATTTTCTGAAAAACTTCAATTTTTGATGAATAGTGAAACCACTAAGTGGTAATCAATCAAACTGATTTTTCAGTTAAATGAAAGTTTACCACTAATGTGTATTGAATTTTGAAAATCCTAAATACATGGTTGTCATTATGAAGTAAAATGTGGTTCAATGAGATTATAATAATTTTTTGGTGAATAGTAACTTATTAAGTTTTCAATCGCGATTAGAGGTAATTAGTGTAGTTTAAGGTAAAAATGATATTATAAGAATGTGAAAACACCATGAAACTTGTCCTACACCTATTTTGTGAGTCATGGCCGACCAAGACAGGCCATGGGCCAACTTGGGGACCCCATGGAGCCACTTTAGTTTGAAAATGACATTAATATATTTTTATTTAATGTTAAAGTAAAAATGACACAAACATAATATGTTTTACAAAAACAATTTTTACATGGGGTTATAAAGATCAGATTTTTGATTATAAATAGTCATTGGAAAGATAAAAAGCTTTCCTACATCATAGTATTTTTTTTATAATTTTTAGACATTAAATAAATTAAATTATATATGACATAATAATGATGCAGCGATGACATCATTATTTGACGATTTAAATAAAATGGAAAGATAATGAAAAATATAAAACCTACACATGGCAAAAACCAATTGGATGAGTATATTTCGAACCCTTATCACCTTATCCACGAATTATATCAATTTGGGACCTTTTAAAACCGAAACACATTTTCAAATAAAGTAATATTTCTTTACTTTCCAAAAGTGCCCCTCCTCTCCTCTTATAAAAGGCCCCCACCTCTACCCCATTTCACACACTTCTCAAGCCTTTGGCTCGGCCAAACCCTGCCCAATTACTCTCTCCACATACCTCTCCTCATCCTAGAGGATTCCCTTTGGGCAGAATCCTTTCAAAGGAAGCCTTTAGGCTCAAATCAAAATGGAGTTACACTTTTAACGGTAATTCATTCTCTCTTGTTCATTTGTTTTATTTTGCTTCTCCAACCCTCTAAACTCTTTTTATTTACTTCTTTTGTAACAACACCAGTATCTTCAATATACTAGGATGTTGTTATAATATTTATTTGAGCTACACTCTCACACAACTACATCAAATGGTTAAAGAACATACGGTTTCCGTGGATGGCGAAATTCTGCCTCCCGAAACGATGATTGTTCAATACTCATTTAACACCTTCAAAGGTGGCCATTATGATGTCACTATTTTTATATATGATATATAATATGTTTATGTTTTCTTTAAGCTTATGTATTTTTCATTTTTGGAATACCTTTATGGTTTCCATTATGGGTAAACACGATATCTTCATTTAAGGAAGTGCGGACTACCGGCCCCTAAAAGTGATGTGATTCGTTAATGCCATATGTGGGACGTGTAAAGGATGGATTTAAAGTTATTATATATGATGTTATACTGGAATTATAATATACCTCTATTTCATTATTATTTCTTTCCATTAAAGTATGAGATAGAAATGAAAGTAGCGTTCATGCGTACGTACGGCTTACCGTCTCCATGAATTGTGCATTTCATTTCTTATCCCCAAATGTAATGTACTATTAAAATTACATGTATATAATGTATATATATAATTAATGATATATCTAAATGATGAATATAATTATGGAATTAAAATATACATACCTCTCATTTAGTTTTAATTCCACTAATATGACAAAGAAATGAAAGTAGCGTTCATGCGTACGTACGGCTTACCGTCTCCATGAACAGTGAATTTCATTTCTTACCTCTAAATGATTATGTAATATTATAAATACATGTATATGCTGGATATATATGATATATATGATATCCAAATCAGGAATTTCATTCTGGATATAAAGAACTTTTGACCACACGAACAACATGTAATTGTAAGAAGTCAACTTTCGACTTAAGAACCAAATATTGACAAAACAAACATTATTAACTTAAATGGTTACATAATGTTTATAACATGGAAATAAGTGATATAAATGTAATAATGAAGTTTAAAAAGGTTCTTAATCAAGTATAAATTAACTCAAGTTTATTATTCAGGACGTTAAAGAACGATCGAGTCAAGTCGGACCCGAGGTAAGGGACTTTGTCTCAATCTCCTTTCATTGAGGCATATTTCGTTTTATACACAACTTTCTTTTATACGGTGTATAAACTCCTTTGAATTTTACTTTTATACAAAAGGAATCTTTTTCTACGAAGCGTTTTACTAAACGACAAAAAGGAATGTTTTTTTTAACGTACGCGGTGACAACGACCTTTTTCCGCCGCCGCGAGAATTATTTGATCTTTGGATTTCTCAACAAGCAGTAATGTTTTTAGAATAAAATAAATACCATATACTCTTTTATGTATTTTGGTATTGAAAATGGGTTTGATAAAGTATTCTATTATGTCAATATATTTATGTTATATTATGATTGAAATGTGTAAATGTTATCATTCCTTTATATTGGTTTTATGTTTTATGATTTTATATTGGTACTTGGACATTTTAATGGGTGGTTACGTTATAAACCATATGACGGGTGGTGCCGTGAATACCAGGACGGGTGGTTACGTTATAACCTCCAATGCATTGGGTATGGAAGTCGGCTGTATGGCTATTCCATTAAGTATGTATGGAAATTGGCCGTATGGCTATTCCATTAAGTGATATGTGTGGAAGTCAACCGTATGGTTATTCCACTTAAGTATGTTTATGTCCCAAGTTACCTTTATATATTCTATGTGTTCTTTATATGGGTTTTATGGTAATTCTTTGGTTACAAAAAGGTAAGTAATGATACTTTATTCAGTGAAGATTTTTTTTACTACTTCATGAAGGTGAAGGTATTACTTTGATATAGTATACATGGTTTACTTGATGTTTGAAAAACTAACAGTTTTCATTATTTTTGTATCCCTTACTGAGCTTTTTATGCTCACCCCACGTTTTTCGAAATGTTTTTCACAGGACTTAAAGTGGAATAAGGTCAAGGATGGGATCAAGGGAATTTCATGCTATCTAAAACATGGAATCTAGACATCTTTCTTTTTAAGAGTTTTTATTTTATGGAGACTTAGTAGAAGTGTATACTTTGTAATCTTTTAAGATGTAATAGTTATGTTCTAATTCTCTAAAACTCTAAACCTGAAAAGATCCTCAATGTGAATTATTCATTTAATTAAATATTAAGTAAGGTTTAAGGCTGGGGCCTTATAGTTGGTATCAAAGGACGGTTTAGACAACTTTAGGAGTTAGAAAAGTGTTAAATTATAATATGATTGAAATGATATAGTATTTACGGATTACCATGTTGCTTCGCCTAAGATATTTCTGTGTTTAGAATGGTTTTCCGCAGAGGAAACAAAGTAGCTATGTTGGGACGACATCAGGAGGAAGACAACCTTCCAAATCAGCAACCTGAGATGGTCGGAATCAGAACTGAACAGTTTGTTGCAGTGATGGCATAGTTGACTCAGGCTATAAATAGTGGTGGTATCCATGCACGAGATCAGCCAGATCAACCGCAGAGGAACATGTCAGTGGTGGAACATTTCATGAGGCAACATCCCCCATCATTCAGAGGATCATCTGACCCTGTGCAAGCTGAAGGGTGGTTTAAAGCACTGGAGAAGACTTTTGATGTCATGGGGTGTTCAGAACATCAAAAGGTTAGTCTTGCTGTTTACCGTTTTGAAGGTGAAGCTGATCAGTGGTGGTCGATGGTGAAAAATATAAGGGATAGTGATGAGATTGAGGATCTTCACTAGGACAAATTCAAAGGTATGCTTCTTGAGAAATATTTTCCTAAGGTGGTTCGTCTTAGGATGGAAAAACAGTTCCTAGAATTGAGGCAGGAGGATGATTCAGTGGCTGCTTATGAAGAAAAGTTCACTCGATTAGCAAGGTATGCTCCAAACTTCATACGAGATCTTGATAGTAAAATAAACCGTTTTTACTCAGGGTTAAAGCCAAAGTATCGAAGGGCTTTAGCTTCTCGTGAATTCAAAAGTTATGAAAAACTTGTTCGATGTGCGGAGAAGGTAGAAATGGAGTTTTCCGATGATCAGGTGTTCTATGACAAACAACAGAATAAGAGGTCTAGTTGGCAGGCAAAGGGGAAGAATTAATCAAAGAAGCAAGGAGGTAAGAAAACCAAATATCCATCCTGTGAGAAGTGTGGTAAAATGCATCCTGGAAAATGTTTATCCAAGTCTGGTAAGTGCTTTCGGTGTGGTAAGTCTGGTCATATTGCTCGTAACTGTAAGGAAGATGATCAAGCAGGAAATGAAAATCCAACAGTAAGATGTTTTAAGTGTAATGAAATGGGTCATTATGCAAACGAGTGTCTAATGAAGAGCTCAACTGGGGGAATGCAGCCAGACTACAAGCAGAAAGGGGTGGTAAAATACTTTTCAACTACTTTAGCAGATGTTGGGCCATCGAATGAAGTGGTATCAGCTCCAGGGAGCTCAGTATTTTTCAAAGATTGACTTGAGGTCGGGGTACCATCAGTTGAAAGTAAAAGAAGCAGACATTCCGAAGACTGCGTTCCATACTAGATATGGCCATTATGAATTTGTAGTTATGCCTTTTGGGTTAATCAATGCACCTGCTGTATTCATGGACCTTATGAATAAAATTTTCCATGAGTTCTTGGATAAGTTTGTGTTTGTGTTTTGAGGTTTGTGAATAGGTTATGTGTGCCTTGTGATTCACAGTTGAAGAATGAGTTGTTTTTTCGTCCTGGCAGTACTAAGATGTACAGAGGTCTGCGGGAGTATTACTGGTGGGATGGAATGAAAAGAGACATTGCTGATTTTACTGTGAAGTGTTTGACATGTCAACAGGTTAAAGCAGAGCGGCAGGGATGCTTCAGCCTTTACCAGTGCCAGAGTGGAAATGGGAAAACATATCCATGGACTTTGTTGTGGGATTACCGAGGACATCTCGAGGTAATAATGCAATCTGGGTTATTGTTGATTGCTTGACCAAATCTGCTCATTTCCTTTATATACGAGATAATTTCTCTCTTGATCAACTTTACCGTTTGTATCTTGAAGAGATAGTCAGGTTACATGGAGTTCCTCTCTCCATTTTATCGGATCGTGATCCCAGGTTTACTTATAACTTTTGGAAAGGCCTTCAGAAGTCGTTGGGTACAGAATTAAATTTTAGTACAGCTTTTCATCCTCAATCAGATGGGCAGTCAGAACGAACAATCCTGGAATTGGAGGATATGCTATGATCTTTTTCTATGGATTATCAGGGAAGTTGGGACCAACATCTTTCTTTGGTTGAGTTTTCTTATAATAACAGTTTTCATTCCAGTATACAGATGGCACGATTTGAGGCATTATATGGGAAGCGGTGTCGAACTCCAACATTTTGGAATGAAGTGGGTGAAAGGAAGCTGATGGGACCAGAATTGGTAGAAGAGATGGCAGAAAAAGTTCAGTTGATTCAGAAGCACATGAGAATAGCTCAGAGCAGGCAGAAGAGTTATGCGGATAACCTGAGGAAGGATCTATCTTTCGAGGTAGGTGATCATGTTTTTCTCAAGGTTTCTCCATGGAAAAGTGTGATGAGATTTGGTAAGAAAGGAAAGCTGAGTCCAAGGTTTATTAGACCATATGAAATTCTGGAAAGAGTTGGATCAGTTGCATACTGAGTGGATTTACCTCCGAGTTTATCTCAGGTACACAATGTTTTTCATGTTTCAATGTTGTGAAAGTATATGCCAGATCCATCTCATGTTTTGAGTCTAGAGGAAGTTTAGCTGGAAGAGAACCTATCTTATGAGGAACAACCGGTCCAGATTCTTGACCACAGGGAGCAAGTGTTACGGAATAAGGTGATTCATCAGGTAAAGGTTTTTTGGAAAAACCATGTGATTGAAGAGGCAACGTGGGAATCTGAAAATGCTATGAGGGATAAATACCCCCACTTATTTTGATAAGTGAATAAAATTGCGAGGACACAATTCCCAAAAGGGGGGAAGGATATAACATCCTAGGTAAATAAAGAATAAATAATTTTCATATTTATTAATATTTACGAATTAAATATTAATTTTATTTTAAAGGGGTTGCTATGTTCGATAGCGTACCCGATACGCAACGATGAGTTTCTTTGAAACTTACGTAGCACACTAGTAATAAAATAATATTATTTTAAATGTTAGTTAACAAGTAGCCGTTGTACTGGTGGGAATGGATAGAAATAACTAAAATATGATTAGATATGTTTTTAAATGTTTATACATTTACCCAATAAAAGATAAAAGCTTAAAATACGGAAAGATTTCAATTTTACGGGCATATATACTCTAATTTTCACTAAAGGTTCACTTATCACCTTTTAATGGTGAACCGTCATTAAATATAGTTTTGATCACTCTTATACTTTATTTTGGACCAAATATAACTCTTCTTTAGAATCGGGACATCAAAATTTACTTTGTGTAAATTTTTGGTACCTTTCTGATAAAGTTCATTTTTTTATGAATAGTGTAAAATGTTGTATTTTAATTCAAAACCTCTTTTTAATCTAAATTATTTATATGATTAGATTATTATTTTAATTGGTTTTAAAGTGAAATTAGAAAATATTTTTACCAGTTAATCCAATGGTGGTCATTGGAATCAATTTCACTTTGAAATTAGACTTAAACTCGTGTCAATCTTTTGATACTTATTGTTTTGTAAAAACACGCTATTTGCTCTGACAGCGGGAATTAATTATTAAATTAATTAATGTGAATTATATGATTTGAATTTTGTAAAATAGACTTCATTTTTGAATTCGTAATATCAAATATAGCTTAGGGTGAATTTTTGGTAATTTTCTGAAAAACTTCAATTTTTGATGAATAGTGAAACCACTAAGTGGTAATCAAGCAAACTGATTTTTCAGTTAAATGAAAGTTTACCACTAATGTGTATTGAATTTTGAAAATCCGACATACATGGTTGTCATTAAGAAGTAAAATGTGGTTCAATGAGATTATAATAATTTTTTGGTGAATAGTAACTTATTAAGTTTTTAATCGCGATTAGAGGTAATTAGTGTAGTTTAAGGTAAAAATGATATTATAAGAATGTGAAAACACCATGACACTTGTCCTACACCTATTGGGTGAGTCATGGCCGACCAAGACAAGCCATGGGACAACTTGGGGACCCCATGGAGCCACTTTAGTTGGAAAATGACATTAATATATTTTTATTTAATGTTAAAGTAAAAATGACACAAACATAATATGTTTTACAAAAACAATTTTTACATGGGGTTATAAAGATCAGATTTTTGATTATAAATATTCATTGGAAAGATAAAAAGATTTCCTACATCATAGTATTTTTTTTTATAATTTTTAGACATTAAATAAATTAAATTATATATGACATAATAATGATGCAGCGATGACATCATTATTTGACGATTTAAATAAAATGGGAAGATAATGAAAAATATAAAACCTACACATGGCCAAAACCAATTGGATGAGTGTATTTATAACCCTTATCACCTTATCCATGAATTATATCAATGTGGGACCTTTTAAAACCGAAACACATTTTCAAATAAAGTAATATTTCTTTACTTTCCAAAAGTGCCCCTCCTCTCCTCTTATAAAAGGCCCCCACCTCTACCCCATTTCACACACTTCTCAAGCCTTTGGCTCGGCCAACCCCTGCCCAATTACTCTCTCCACATACCTCTCCTAATCCTAGAAGATTCCCTTTGGGCAGAATCCTTTCAAAGGAAGCCTTTAGGCTCAAATCAAAATGGAGTTACACTTTTAACGGTAATTCATTCTCTCTTGTTCATTTATTTTATTTTGCTTCTCCAACCCTCTAAACTCTTTTTATTTACTTCTTTTGTAACAAAACCAGTATCTTCAATATACTAGGATGTTGTTATAATATTTATTTGAGCTACACTCTCATACAACTACATCAAATGGTTAAAGAACATACGGTTTCCGTGGATGGCGAAATTTTGCCTCCCGAAACGATGATTGTTCAATACTCATTTAACACCTTCAAAGGTGGCCATTATGATGTCACTATTTTTATATATGATATATAATATGTTTATGTTTTCTTTAAGCTTCTGTATTTTTCATTTTTGGCATACCTTTATGGTTTTCATTATGGGTAAACACGATATCTTCATTTAAGGAAGTGTGGACTACCGCCCCCTAAAAGTGATGTGATTCATTAATGCCATATGTGGGATGTGTAAAGGATGGATTTAAAGTTATTATATATGATGTTATACTGGAATTATAATATACCTCTATATCATTATTATTTCTTTCCATTAAAGTATGAGATAGAAATGAAAGTAGCGTTCATGCGTACGTACGGCTTACCGTCTCCATGAACGGTGCATTTCATTTCTTATCCCCAAATGTAATGTACTATTAAAATTACATGTATATAATGTATATATATAATTAATTATATATCTAAATGATGAATATAATTCTGGAATTAAAATATACATACCTCTCATTTAGTTTTAATTCCACTAATATGACAAAGAAATGAAAGTAGCGTTCATGCGTACGTACGGCTTACCGTCTCCATGAACGGTGCATTTCATTTCTTACCTCTAAATGATTATGTAATATTATAAATACATGTATATTCTGGATATATATGATATATATGATATCAAAATCAGGAATTTCATTCTGGATATAAAGAACTTTTGACCACACGAACAACATGTAATTGTAAGAAGTCAACTTTCGACTTAAGAACCAAATATTGACAAAACAAACATTATTAACTTAAATGGTTACATAATGTTTATAACATGGAAATAAGTGATATAAAAGTAATAATGAAGTTTAAAAAGGTTCTTAATCAAGTATAAATTAACTCAAGTTTATTATTCAGGACGTTAAAGAACGATCGAGTCAAGTCGGACCCGAGGTAAGGGACTTCGTCTCAATCTCCTTTCATTGAGGCATATTTCGTTTTATACACAACTTTCTTTTATACGGTGTATAAACTCCTTTGACTTTTACTTTTATAAAAAAGGAATCTTTTTCTACGAAGCGTTTTACTAAACGACAAAAAGGAATGTTTTTTTTAACGTACGCGGTGACAACGACCTTTTTCCGCCGCCGCGAGAATTATTTGATATTTGGCTTTCTCAACAAGCCGTAATGTTTTTAGAATAAAATAAATATCATATACTCTTTTATGTATTTTGGTATTGAAAATGGTTTTGATAAAGGATTCTATTATGTCAATATATTTATGTTATATTATGATTGAAATGTGGAAATGTTATCATTCCTTTATATTGGTTTTATGTTTTATGATTTTATATTGGTACTTGGACATTTTAACGGGTGGTTACGTTATAAACCATATGACGGGTGGTGCCGTGAATACCAGGACGGGTGGTTACGTTATAACCTCCAATGCATTGGGTATGGAAGTCGGCCGTATGGCTATTCCATTAAGTATGTATGGAAATTGGCCGTATGGCTATTCCATTAAGTGATATGTGTGGAAGTCAACCGTATGGTTATTCCACTTAAGTATGTTTATGTCCCAAGTTACCTTTACATATTCTATGTGTTCTTTATATGGGTTTTAGGTAATACTTTGGTTACAAAAAGGTAAGTAATGATACTTTATTCAGTGATGATTTTTTTTTACTACTTCATGAAGGTGAAGGTATTACTTTGATATAGTATACATGGTTTACTTGATGTTTAAAAAACTAACAGTTTTCATTATTTTTGTATCCCTTACTGAGCTTTTTATGCTCACCTCAAGTTTTTCGAAATGTTTTTCACAGGACTTAAAGTGGAATAAGGTCAAGGATGGGATCAAGGGAATTTCATGCTATCTAAAACATGGAATCTAGACATCTTTCTTTTTAAGAGTTTTTATTTTATGGAGATTAGTAGAAGTGTCTATTTTGTAATCTTTTAAGATGTAATAGTTATGTTCTAATTCTCTAAAACTATAAACCTGAATAGATCCTCAATGTGAATTATTCATTTAATTCAATATTAAGTAAGGTTTAAGGCTGGGGCCTTATATTATTTCCCAAATTTTTTATCTAAACATTCATCCATATCATCTATGTACAACCATAGGTTGTGGAAATATATTTTACATTTTATGTATTCAAAGGAACAAAACTTTCTTTCTTAATATGCCAACTCACACAATATTCTCCCAATAAAAACATCCTTCATAATTTTGACTTTATATCATTTAAATATCCATACTAATCATTAGTATATCCAATAAAGTTCATGTCACAAATTATTTAATACAATAGGACATAAGATGATGACCATTTAAAATATTTGAGTATTCTTTTTACTATCATAATATGTGATTCTTTGGTATCACTTTGATATATAGCACACAATGTAAAAGTATGTATAATTTATAGAATTGAAGATGTAATATAGAGAAATATTCTTATCAACTTATGGAGGTCTTTCTGATTCTCACTTTTACAATCTTCATCTGTACACATTTTTATGTAAATATAGATAAGAGTGGAAGCCTCATTTGAATATGTCATACCATATTTTTATAAAAAACCATATTTTATATTTCTTTATATTGAAAGATGTATTTTCCTTTTTATTGAACTTGTAATATTTTAAATAAACATAACTCTATCAGTATTTAAATTTTAACATTTTTCTTCATTTGTTCAGAAAATTATTTATATGTTTTATCCCTATCAATTTTCAAAATTATATCATCAATGTAAACATTGATGATAATGGTACCTATGCTCATTTATTTTACATATAAGTTACTATCAACTTTTACTTTAGAAATGTTAAACTTATTCATGAAATTATCATGTTTTGAGAAACATGCATGAGGATCTATTTTCAACTCATATAAAAATTCATTTAGCTTACACACCATGGTTCTATGTTTTTAAAGTAGGAACCCACCAGGTTTCTCATTTTAGACATATTCTAAAATTTCTCCAGGTTTCTTCTAATTTCTCCACATTTATTTTAGATTTTTTTAACACAAACCTCATTCCTATAAAATTATTTATTTATGTTCATGTAACATGTTCCCAAGTATAATATGTCTCAATCTAATTTAACTATTCATTTATAGCTTCTAACCATTATTAATATTTAATGGCCTCTGAAACTAATTTAATTTCTACCTATGAGATAAGTGATGTATGATTATCTAACCTCAACTTCCTTCTAGTTTGAACTTGATCTCTCTAATTTTCAATAATGTTTTTTAATTTAACCTATTTATGTAATGAAATAAATTTTATAATTTTTCTTCATATCACTCTTTCCTCATCAGTAAACTAATCTAAGTCACTTTGTACTTTTTTTGGATCACATTCATCTTTACTTTTATTATTCTCATTCAAAGTATTCAATTTATCTTCTATAACATTTTCAACAACTTTTATTAAAGAAGTTATATTTTTAACAACTTTCACATCATAGTAATCAAACAAGTTTTCTAGATTATTATTCTAATATTTATAACTTATTTTTTTAGATAAATATCCCATGGAAATTAATTCCTCCAATTTTTTCATTAAACTTTCCAAGATCCATATTTTTTATCTTTATTAAGAAAGGAATATTAAAAACCTTAAAGTATTTCCCATAATATTTTTTATTATACCACATCTAATAAAGACTCATATTAGATTTTGAACACAATAAGAATCTATTTTGTACATGAATAGTGGTACTAATGGCTTCTATATAGAAAAAAATATGAATTTTATATTTTGTCAGCATATTTATTCCCATCTCTATTATACCTATATTTTTTCTTTCAAAAACTCCATTTTATTGAGTGTATGTAACATTGTACTAGTTTTTGATTATATGTTCCTTCCAATAGTATTTAAAATTATTTCTTGTGTGATTATTTCTATTATCATTTCTCAAATTCAGTATATAAACACTCATCTCCATTTCAACTTCCCTTCTGAAATATCTAAATATTTCTATGGCCATAGATTGATTTTTCATTAATAATATTTTGTTCATATGAATGAATTCATAAATATAAGTGATAATGGACAAATAATTGTATGTTTATTGATGTCCCATTAGCCCATAAATTTCAGAGTGAATGAGATCAGGTGATCTGGTGGATTGGATTTCATCTTTCTTATGTCTTCCACTATCCATCTTCCCATTCTGACATGCTATAGAAAAATAATATTCTTTCCTTTCCTAGAGTGGTAAGTTTATTGTAAAATATACTTTAGAAATATTTTTTTATAATTTTATATCCAATATTCCCAAGTATTTGAATCCAAAAATTATTTTCAATTATGTCACTTGAGTAACATAAGTTAAAAAGTTCTAAATTTTGAAAACTATTTTCACTAGTTCTTTCTATCATCCTAAAAACTTTTATAGCATTAAACTATTGATGATATAAGAATATTTTATTAATATAACATCCTTACCATCATCAAAAATTTAGATAACACTTAGTAGGTTTTGTTTGTTTCCATCAATATAAAATACTTCAGTCTATTTCAATTCCTAAGCTTCAATCTTAAAAATTCACATTCCTTTTATTTTTAAGGAACTATCATTTTAAAAACTAACTTATATTCCTTCATGTTATTTAATATATTTCATGATACTTATATCACATGTAATGTGTTAGGAATAACCACTATCAAGAATCTATGTTTTGTTCCATTTTATATCTTTTATAGTTGTCTCAATAATAAAATCTATTTCCTCAACTATGTTATTTTTAGAAACTTTATTAATATCATAAGACACCAATCCAATAATATTTTTCATAAATTCTTCAAAAAAGTGACATGGTTGGTCATATATTCCTAAAAACTTCCTTCATGAATTAAATATGTTTTATAGAGAATACTTTCTAGCATCTTATGATTTTTTCTTTCTCTCTTCCTATAACTTAAGAAAGTTACTTTCTTTACTTCAACTATTTCCCATGTTATTAATGTTTATTCACATAGAGATAAATTTTGTTCCAATAGCTATATGTCTTATTCCCATATATACCACAATACCATAAATATCCATTTAATCTTAATTTTTTATAGAAGTAGTATTTTTCCATATAGAAAGTTTATTGAGGTTCATAAAATCTTTCTGTACTTGTTTCCCCCAGATATAGGGAAACTTTATTATTGATTTTATTTTAAACTTTTTTAGATGTGCCATGTTTTTCAAATCCTTTGTTAATATAAGTTTTCCCAAAATTATTTATAACACCTACATGGTTAGTATAATTGAATAAATAATTATATTTAATGGTTTTAGATTTCACCAAAATTATTGAAATACGTTTTTACAGTAGCTTTAGATGTTTCAACTTTAACCTATTAAGCCTGGTTTAAATTTTTGTTTATTATTCTTATGGTAATTTAAAACTAAATAAATATTTATTGAGTTTTATAAACCTCATATTACTTATTATAAAGTTTTCTTTTTAATATCTTCCATTATCTTTCCTTATTCTGGAACTTTTAGTTTAAGGTTTTCAGTTTCCTTGATGTAAAAATATTCCTTTTTAAGAATATCTTCCTTTACTATATTATTTTTCAAACCTTTTTCATTAATATTATAATTTTATTCTTGATTTTTTTTGTTTTACTCAATACATTACATAATTTCTCTTCTCATCTGATATTCTATTTAATTTCTTCACTTTATTCTTCTTTACTATTTGTGGAATCTTCATTTATTAAAATATTTTCAAATAATGTTCTAAACTTCTCTGGGGTTTATCTTATAAATAAACATTTTAATTGTAATTATACTCAAATTTATTACTCAAGATACATCTTTTGTTTCTAGTGAATGTTTTTTTGTCTATTTAATTTTTTTATCTTCTATAGATTTTTTGATCCACTTCTTCCACTGATTTTTTTCTTCAAAATCGTCATCATATTCTATAACTTTATTCTTAGAATGATTCTTAGAAATATATTCAATTAATCCATAATAGAAAAATTTATGTGGGAGTTTTCCACTCTATTTTTCTTTACCAATTTGATAACTTTTAGAGATAAGAGATATGATTTTTTTTCATTCTTTTCATCATAATCCTTAAATTATGAATCACTGAGGTCAACAATAACAGAATCTTAGATTTTTATCTTTTTCATTACTTTAAAATAAATTTCATCCTTCATATTTTTTTTGAATTATAAATATTTTCTCATTTCATATGCAACAAGAATGTTATGTAGTTCATCAAGATATAAATCATATTTATCTTCTAAGGTTGAAACTTTTGAATCAAACCTATTAGTAAAGTTTCGCATGAGTTTCTCAAAAATGGTACAATCTTCCAAGAGATATCAGGTCCTTTAATGTTTTGAAAAAATTCGTTGAATCTGATGAAGTAATCATCAATAGTTTCAATATTTTTCATTCTCATATTATTTAACTAGATTTTCCAGATTTTTATCTTTTCTTCCTTCACTTTGATATTTCCATTAAAGATAAATTTATGTTTTTCCCAAGTATATATATATATATATATATTGATACTTGTCACCTTTATATACCAATTGTCTAAAAAATATATAATAAGAGTATTTTTTATCTTTCCCATTAATATCAAGATTTCTTTTTTCATTGAATTTAAAAGGATAATCATTATCAATGGGTGGATACCCAACTATAGTCACAAAAATTAACTCTTGGAAAATAGATAAAAGATAGTGTATCATTATGTTTTTAAAACCATGTAAATTTTATATATTTAATGTAAGAATACATATTTTATTAATTGAGTTGAGATTATCCATGATAAGGATTAATTAATGGAACCTTGACTCTAATACCAATTGAAGTTCCTTAGGATCGTGAGAACCACTAAGAATGGTGGGTTGAATCGGTTGTGATATTTTAGAATTTAAATTCTCTATAAATTAACCCCTGGAACTTGTTAGATCTATTTTAAATGTCAAATTTATAAGAAAAACTCATAAGCATGAAATGATAAGAAAGTAAAGAAATATATGAAATATTTACAAGGTTACCCCCAATGTGTGTGACTACATACATACTGTGGAATACCCCACTGGTCCATAGAAATTAACTATAACAGAAAATTGAAACAAAATTCTCTAACTCCCACTAGAACTATTCTATATTTTTATAGAAAATATTATATTATCTCCCATTAGTTATAAATTTTTTCTTATCAAACTGAGCCAACATAAAAATTTAAAACATCGTAAAATATCTCCTAAAAATATCATCCAGAAATTATTTTTTCATTTTTATCCATCTAGAAAGAATCCATTTGGGGTGGAATTTCTTCATTTGGTGTACATAATAGGTTCACCTCATTGATACTACACATTTTTCTAACTTGAATTCTATTTGATGAATAAAATTTTTTCACCTCCGAAACTATTGAAAATCTATGTTAGATATTATCTCTCTATATTGTACTCTAATTAATGGCTCATTCTTATATCTTTGATCAAAAACTCTATCTAGTATAACTTCTCACAACACATTTTTCAAGTATTTTTTAACTTTAACCAAATATCTACATAGTTATAAACTCTCCCTACTCAAAATTTAGCTTTTGCCTCTTCTCCCAGTATCGCAATCCAATACCATTTCAATAGTACTTCATCTTTCTGACATGCATGAATATTGGATATTCTAGAACTATAAATTCACCCCTTTTATAGTTGTACTCATTAGAAAAAAAGTTACGAACTAAATTTTATTTTTTATCAATTAAAGCTAATATTTTAAATCTCTCTCACATATCTTGAATTAATTGGACACCTATTAATCATTATAAAGTCTACTTGAAGCTTCCATATTTCTCTAATAATTGTAACCTTATACTAACTTCTTTAACCTTAGTTTTAATAAATTTCTTCAGTTATCTTTATCTAATCTAGATAAAAAAAATTAATAGAACATCACCACATCATCAATATAATGGTATTTTCATAGCTTCATGTAAATATTCTTGAACACTCCATCAAGTGGATGTTTTTATGATGGACTATTTCTCCATCTGGTGAACATATACTATTTCTATAATGGGTGACATGTCCTATATGAATTCTATTTGTCTCATCTACTTTGACTAATGTGTTGGTAAGATTTCATCTAGTGGATATTTCCTCTTCAAAAACTCCATAATGAACATTGATCATAAATATCCTCTTTGAACATATTCTCATAATCATATTTCTAATAACTTCATATTGTTTATCTCATGTTCATATATCTATTGAAACTTTCTCCATATATTACACTTCTTTTTATCTATTCTTATTTACTCCATATAATAGTTTTACAAACTATCATCTATAAATTTATGTTGGACATGAAAATGAAGGTTTATATTTATGTGGCCTTATTGGTCTAATGGTTCATCTTTCAATGGACTCAAACTGATTCATTCATACATGTGACACCCACCAAGTGACTAGTATTTCTAACTTTAATATTTATTTATCACTACATTTTATTTTTGATTTATTGGGTGTTAGGATTTGGAAATAGGAGTTTGGGGGGACCAGGTGCATGATTGGTGCATGGTTTGTATAATTATCTAAGTATGACTTCTTGTGACGGTTTTTGTTTGGATGAAAGTAGTATTTTTTATAGTTTGATCATATTTTTCAAAATCATGTGAAAAAATGGAAAACTGTGTAGCCTATTTTGGGGGAGGTAGTACCTCCAGCACACTTATCATGTGTTTTGAATAATGGTGCACCCAAACCTTGAATTTGTTTTAGTACATTAAAGTTTAGGTTCTTTTATAAATATTCCCATGTCAATTTTTATACCCCTTGACCATATTTATCTTCCCATGTGTGTGAAGACCCCCTACATGGTGTCTAATCTTCTTCCCTCTCATCTTTGGTGGATTCTCCTTGGATCCAAGGTGATTTTTCCTATGGTAAGTCTTTTTATTTGAGTTTTATTATTCTTTTCCCCACTCTCATGCTTGTTATTATATTTCCATGGATGTGTGAAACCATAGTTGGTAGGTATTCTCAAAAACAGTTTTTTAATGTGGGATTTTTTTTCTTGTGGATTAAGTGTGTGAGTGCTTATCGTACCTATTTAGGGTGGTAATTGTCGAAGGTGGTTAGGTTTGAATGAATTATGTGGTTGATGTATCTATTTAAGAGTTTTTTCCATGTTTTACCTTTATATTCATATTTTTATTTGGTTTTTGTTTATTTAATGTCCAATTATATAATTTATCACGAATTTTTATACCATGTTTGTGGTGTTCTATAGTTTTATTTGAAATTTGGGTATCTAAAAATGAGTTTCACAAATGGGGTTATCTTGAGTGCACCCTAATAGTTTTTTAAAATGACTCAAAGATGTTTTATTATTTTAAATAGATTTCTAAAATGGTTTTATAAATAGTTTTACCTTTTGAAATATTTATTACTTAAAATTTACATGTTTTATAGTGAAATTGGATTGTAAAATGGATTTTCAGGTATAAAAATTACTTTTGGTTATTTTGGAATAGAGTAGTACATGGGTAACTAGGGTGTAGCTGAGGGGTTATCCAAGGGACCATGATATCCTTTATGTAGTAATACCATGAGAGATTATATTTATTTCCCAAGGACCGTGAGAGATTTTGGGTGGGAAAACCATGAGATCTTTTATTGGTTATCAATAAACCATGAGAGATCTAGGGATTTGGTCCTATGAAGACCATGAGTGTTCCACCTTGTTTAGCAGGATAACATAATTTTTTAGACTCACTTATATTGGACCCTTGTGTAAAGATCCCTAGTGTACATTACTCATGTAACATTGTTTTATATTCTTTTTTCACTTGATTAGTTCCATATTGATATGATATAATTTTTGTTATTATAATTTCTATTTATATAGTTATATATTGATGATGTCTGTGCTCACTCTTATTATGACTTATTGGACATGTTGAGCATGTCGTTTCATTTGGCCTTGTCTCTTTATTTGTGCCTTGTTGAGAACTGTTTTGGAAGATGAAAAGGAAAAACAAAGGATTTTCAAAGGACTATTTGAAAGGGGAATGTTTTCAATGTGGTCTAGTTTTGAAAAGTGTTTTAAAACTAGTTTGTTGGTTTGTGTGGGATGAATAATTAAATATATTCATGGTGGTATCTTACTAGGATTTTATCCTTACACCCTATAGATACCTTTTGGAGTATATCAATTTTATTTGGTAGGATATGGGTAAAGGGAAGGGCATCATGTACTTGGGTGTATCTTCTTGATTTCCATTATTCATTGTTTGGTGAAGGAGATGTGGACTCATCAAGTTTTCTCATGAGGTGTTATTTTGTTTTTTTGTATCTATTGGGATTTATTTATTGGAATTATTTGTTCTATCCCATTTATTTTAGGTTTTTGAGATTTTAAATTGAAATAACATGTATATGTTCTATCATATCATGTTTTGTATATGATGTATGTTGTTTCTTATGGTATCGGTTTGGTCAATACTGCATTACTTTGGATGTTGGGTTTTTATTTCATAGATTCTAATGAAGTTGGTGTATCCATCCCATTTTATGATTGGATTATGTAATTTTACCAAAGTAGAAACTATTCCTCTGTGATTTTTGGTTATTCTTGGTGCTTATTGTTAGCCTGTGGTGATCAAGAACAAACTTTAGGCCATGTGGAGGTTTGGATTGGGTGATGGGTCAGGTCAAACCAGTTGGTTTATCACATAATGGTATCAAATGGGGTTTTATTTTGGATTTAATGGTATACTAGTTTTATGACCTTTTGGGGTTAAGATATTGGAGAGAGAGAGTGTGTGTGATTGGATAACTCTTATTCACATCAAACCTTTTGTTTCCTTAGGTGTTTGGGGATGTAGTTTATGTTTTGAGCCTGGTTGTGGGTTCATTTAATGATGGTTTGAGTTATTTCTAAGTAGATGTTGTGTCCTCAAGAAATCATGGGGGATGATCTGAGTTTTGGGGGTAAAATAGGGATATCTAGCGAGGTGCATGGTTAGGGAACATGGTTAGTAGTAATCATAAATATCCCATGTGACCATGTCTACCAGAACCAGTGATACTTAGAAATTTAGTTTAAAGTCTTACTAACCATGCAGTGAAACCTTGCATGATGATAAATTACTAATTTTTTTATTTCATCTCCTCTCCCATTTTAAGATTCTTTTAATTATATTGTTTCATGTTGAGGCCCTCAATGGGGCTTATTTGTAGTCTTTTTTGTGTGGTTTTAGATTGATTTTTCCTTAACGAATATTTTTTTGTGTGTCTTGTAGATGATTCCTATAATAAGGGCCTCTTCCAGACATATATAGGATGCTTTGGAGAATGCACCATAGGTGAACCCTCCTCTTGATCCATATTTGGTAGAGTATATGATCCATAAAATCAAATACTTGGGTCAAGTGGGTATTTTAGAGTATAAATATATGGTGGCCAATTCTTATTAGTTCATAAGGAAAACCCATTGGTGTTTCATAGATACAAGGGACCTAATGAGTATGATTGTTTGGATCATATCAAGTGGATCTTTGAATTTTTTATTACCCATGAGACTGAAAAGGTGGGATTCACCATTTATGTTCTAGAAAGACCATATAGGAAGTTTTTGGATTCGATGGTGCTTTCAAAGAGGTATGAGGATCTCATATGGACCACTTTCAATGTGGGTTTAAATATAAAGTTCTACTCATATACCTTAAGGGAAGTGAAGGCCCATGATTTCTTGAAGTTAGAGCAAGGGGACTATTCAGTGATGGAGAATGGTGCAAGATCCACACTCTTGAAGGGATCTCAGGTACAACCTAATTCCCCCAAGATTGGAGGTTCAGGAACTCAAGAAAATAAATATTCTCACTAAGTAAATAAGTCTCAAAGTGTTTTTATTCATGCAAAATAAGTTTTTCAATAAGATTTAGATTATGGTCTGGTCACCGTGAGAGGTACGAGGTTTATTGCTTCTTCTATGGATGTCTTTTATTTGATATAGGCACATCCCATAATTTTATCTCACTGATGATACCTGATTACATTGGTATGTGAGTATAATTTATATTATTTATGATAGATTTTCTAAACTCATTACATAGAAAAAAGGATTGTATTTTTAAGATATATGAGTTTCATGTTTTAATTGATTATATGGAAGTCATTTGGGATTTTATCATATCGGATGTGGACATTTTCAACCTTGTACTTAGCATGGATTTTTTGGTCCTATTTAAGATTATTCTTGACTAATATCACCAATAGGTCTAATTTATAACTCCTTATGGGAGAAATCACATCTTTCAAGGTGGGTAGGATCCATGATCAAGTAGGGAAGGACCAGTTACTTTGAAAATAATGTTGACTTCATGCCAATTTTCCAAATTTCTATTTGATGATCTTAAGTAGAGTTTAGTAGTTGAACTTCCAATGGCCATAGATAGGTTCCCATATGTTTTTTTGTATGATTTTACAGGATTTTCACCCCAATGATAGATTTAGTTTACTATTGATCTTCTCCCTAGGACAAGCCAAGTTTCTTCACTATTTTATCATATGGGTTATTTTGAGCTGAAAGATGTGAAAGTCTTGTTAGTGGATCTTAAGGGTAATAGATTTATCTATCCCAACATGTCACAATGGTATTTTTTAGTGTCATTTGAAATGAATGAATTTGGAATACTCTGACTTTACATAGAATATGGTAAGCTTAACGAGGTAAGTGTTAAGAATAAATACTTGTTTCTCAGGATTGAGGATTGAGGAGCCTTATGGTTTTCATAGTTTGAAATGTGGTATGGGTGCCATTAGTGAGGGTATGAAAAGTGGATGTTCCAAAAACAATCCTTCAAATAAGGTATGAACATTTTAAGTATTTTTTTTATGGATTTTTGGATTTCCAATTCTCTAGAAGTCTTCATGACATTGATGAACCTGATATTACACCGCTTTTTGGACTTCTTCATACTCATTTTTACAGAAAATATCATGGTGTATTCCATGGTTCATGAGTATAATGATGACTATCTAGAGGTTTTTTGGGTGTTTTTTGAGAGTACTATCTATATGTAATTCTTTCTAAGTGCCATTATTGGATCTAGTTAGTAATGTTTTTAGGCTACATGATTTCTGATGTCGGGGTTTCTGTGGATCTAGAGAAGGTCTAAGTAGTCATGTCTTGGGATTATCCCCAGAATGTATTCAACATATACAAATTTCAAGGATTGGTTGTGTATTATAGACATTTCATTTGATACTTATCTAGGTTTTCTTATTCCTTGATAGTTTTGAATAGGAAATGGGTGAAGTTTGATTGGGATGAGAAGTAATAGATTTTTTCAAGAATTTTATGAACTATTTAACATTTGCAATGATATTGATTCTTATTGATCCTAAGAGGAATTATGTTGTGTGTTGTGATACTTCCAGTGTGGTGTAATGATGTGTGTTGTTGTATAATGATCATATAGTGGCTTATTCCTTAGTAATCAATGACCACATTAGCTAAATTATCCCATCCATGACCTGCAATTGGTAGCCATAATGAAAACATAAAACATTTGGTGACACTACCACTTTAAGGAGTACTTCATATTATACTCACACTACTGGAAAACTAACCTTTACCAACGGTTTGGAAACGTTGGTATAGGCCTCCAAACCGTTGGTATAGCATATACCAACGGTTTTCCAAAAACCGTTGGTATAGACCTATACCAACGGTTTTGGAAACCGTTGGTATAGGTAATATGAAATCTATACCAACGGTAATGGAACCGTTGGTATATAAATTCCAAAAATAAAACATCCACTGGGATTTGATCCCTAGACCCCTCGTTTATCATTGAACGACTCAACCACTAACCTAACATGACTTTTGTGATCATAATTACATAAATATATATAGGTATTCTCATAAATATTTTAAATTTTGATTTATATAATGTTCTCGGTATGAAGGTCTGATAAAAAATGAAAGTACCTATACCAACGGTTTTAACAACCGTTGGTATAGGTCTTTGGTTGTGATTTTAATTCTATGGAAGATGTTGAATTTTGGCCCACTTTTCCCAACGGTTTGTCCAAACCGTTGGGATAGGTCCACCTTTCCCAACGGTTTGTCCAAACTGTTGGGAAAAGTGTCCAATTTGAGGGCCTTTCCCAACGGTTTTGCCAAACCATTGGGATAGGTCTACCTTTCCCAACGGTTTGGCCAAACCATTGGGAAATTGGCCAATTTGGGGGCCTTTCCCAACGGTTTGGCCAAACCGTTGGGAAAGGGGACCTATACCAACGGTTTTTGCAAACCGTTGGTATAGAAGCATTGGGAAAGATCTAATTTCCAGTAGTGTCAGATCATAAAATCCTATAGAATATTTTTACTAAGAGGGACTTTAACCTCATATAGAGATATTGGGTTTAATATCTTCAAAATTTTGATTTCAATATTGCATATAAACCTATCAAGGAAAATTTGGTTGCTGATGAATTGAGAAGTAAGCTTACAGTAAAGGATATTTGAGACTCAGGGGATGAGTAGTGTCTGAGGAGTTTGATTATTGATCTAAGTCTTGTAGTTAAGGAGGATAGAGAGTAGGTTTTCTTAGATAGTGTGAAATTTACACCTTCTATTATTGATCAATCTAGGAATGAGTATTTATTCAAACCTAATATCTAGTAGATTAGCAGTTATTTAAATGATGGGGATACCAAAGGTGAGTGCTCTCCATATCTCAATGGTTCACTCCTTTTCCAGAAGAGTATAGTAGTTCCTTTGAGTTTAAGGAATGGGGTGATGTAGGAGGAAAATCTCTATATTTGGTTCATTCACCCTAGGGAAACTAATAATTCCTATATCTTGAGAGGTCAATAGTGGTGGACCAGGATGATATGTGCAATTTTATATTTTTTTTCAAAATGTTTGACCTTTTGGATGATCAAAGTTGAGCATTGGGTTATTGTATCCACTTCCTATTCTAGTGTGGAAGTTGTACGAGATCTCTATGGATTTTATGATCAAACTACACCATACTCCAAGTGGTAAAGAAAACATATGGGTGATTTCCAATTGTTAAATGAAATCAGAACACTTTCTTCCCATCAAGAAGTAGATGAACATAGATGATCTCATATACCTATATGTTAGAGAGTTTCTTCAGTTTCATGGAGTTCCCTAAGTAACAGTTTAGGACTATGATTCCCATTTTAGTTCTCGATTCTGGAAGGGATTATGGTACGATTTGGGAACTAATATGAGATTGAGAACCATATATTATCCATAGATAGATTTTTAGCCTGAGGGGACCATCCAAACTCTCGAAGATATGTTGCAAGTGTGTGTGTGTGTGCTTAATTTCAAGGGTTTAGGGGAAAGGAACCTTCCATTGGATGATTTTTCATATAAAAATAGTTATCAATCCTTGATTAGGATGGCCCCATTTGAGTAAATATATGGGTGTCCATACCAGTCCTCTTTATGTTGGGAATAGGTGGTTTATTTTTCCTAGTTAAGACTGATTCTCATTTAAGCGATAGCCAAAATGGCACAACAGATTCATAAAATGTTAGCGATGGCTCAGAGTTACCATAAGTCATATTCTGATCAACTTCATCACCTATTAGAGTTTCAGGTTCGTGATCAAGTATTTCTTTAGGTATTAATTCAACTAGTTCATCATCACTTGGGAAAGCATGTAAAGTTGGAATAACATTATCTTGGGTTGTTTCATGTAGTGGTGCATCTAGGGAAGGTAACATACCGGTTTGAGTTTTCACCATGTATGACCTCAATCCACAATTTATGTCACATTTCCTAGTTGAAGAGATACCGTCCAGAACCATCTCATTTGCTTGAGTGGGAAGATTAATAGATTAATCATGATGAAACCATTGTGGTGCTACCTATTCATATCTTAGATTATCAAAATAAGGTTCTTTATAGTAAGACAATCCCATTTTTCAATGTGATCTTGTAGTATGGTGGAGGTAGCTATGATACATGGGATTGGGAAGCTTTGGGGATGGTGTAGGGGCCCCAATAGTTTTATTCAAGGGTGTATGTGTACTCTCTAGTAGAAAAACGTTGAATGGTAGGGATTTTATGACACCCTTTGGGTCATTTATATGTATAAATTTCATGTTTTAATTATTATTGGGTTCTATTTTTGAGTTCCTGGGTGTTGGGGTCAGAGATTGGAGTTTTGGGGGGAAACAAAACAGACTCACGGTTGGTGCATGGTTTGTCAAACCATGTGGCTAACCAAAAAAGAGTTTTTATTTGTGTTACACTAGGCTTTTTCATGGTTTGATCACAGTTTTCCAAACTGTTCAAGCTTAAGGGGTAACCATACGACCTGTTTTAAGTGAGGTAGTAGCTCCCACATTATTAGAACATGGTTTTTTTAATCATGCATCTAAACCATTTGGTTTTTCTTACACATTAATATTTTTGTGATATTACCAAAATCCCCTATATTTGTTTTATACCCATTGGACTAATTTCTCCTCCCTTTCACGTGAAACCCTTTCTCCTTGGTATGGATGATTCTTACCTTTTCCCTTTGAGGAATTATTTGTGGAACCAAGATGGTTTGACTTTATGTTAGTCATTTTTGAGTTTTATTCTACCTTTCCCCCTTCTCGTGAGTTTTCATCCATTTTCATGGAAGTTTGAAACCTTATTTGGCGGGGATTTCCAAAATTAGGTATTTAACAAGGGATTTGGTTTTTTATGGATTATTTGTGAAATCCCATCTCCTACCTATTATGGGTTGTTTTTATTGAAGGTGATGAGGTTGGAATTGATTCTAAGGTAGGTGTCTCTATTTAAGAGTGTTTTCCATAGTTTACCTTTAAATTCACATTTTCCATTAGTTTTTGTTTGTTTAATTTCAAATTATATGATGTATAGTTAATTTTTAAACCATATTTGAGGTGTTTCATGGTTTGGTTTTGAAATTGGGTATTTAAAGTGATTTTCCCAAATGGGGGTGGCTTAATTGCACCCCCAATGATTGTTAAATTGGTTCAAAGTGATTTTATGATTTTTAATGGATTTATTAAATAGTTTTAGAAATTTTTTACCTTGTGAAATGTGTATTATTTAAAATGGGCATGTTGGATTATGAAAATGTCTTGTAAAATGGTTTTTCATGCATGTATATTTATTATGATTATATTGGCATGGAGTAAAAAATTGGTTAATCAGGGTGTAAATGAGGGGTAATCTAAGGTATTGTGAGAGCCTTCAGGTAGGAAGACTATGAAATATTTTATTTGTTTCCAAGGTATCATGAGATCATTTGGGTAGAAATACCATGATAGATTCCATTGGTTACCTAGAGACTGTTATAGCACTTTGAGTTGGGCCCATGGAAGATCATGAGAGCTTCCACCATGTATAACTGTCTAACATACTTTGCCTAGACTCACTCACAATAGACCCTTATGGTTAGATCCCTAGGTTCACATCACTCATTTCAGATTGATTTATATGATTTTTTTTCATTTTATTGGTTTCATTTTGTTATGATATCATGTGTGTTATGTTTATTTAAATTTATATGGTTTTCTGATGATGATGTTTGTGGTTACTCTTGTTATGAATTGTTGAGTACATTATGAAAATTGTGTCATTTTGACCTATTTTTCTATTTGATCCATGTCAAGAATTGTGTTAGAAAATATCTCTTATTTTTAATGTAAAACTAAAGGTATTTCAAATACTTTTTTTAAAGGGAAAATTTTTCAAATTTTTTTAGTCTTGAAATGTTTTTTCAAACTAGTTTATTTGTTTTCTTGGGTAAAATCCTTAAATAAATTTACACTGGTGTCCGATTAAGATTTGTGCCTCACACATATATTCAATGTATGTATATTTTGTTTTATAAGACATAATAAAAGGAAAGGGAACCATATACCTGAGTGTATATTCTTGATTAATGTCATCCATTTTTTCGGTAGAGGAGATGCGGTCTCGCTAGGTTGCCTTGTGAGGAGTCATTTTGAATTTTGTATCATTCATGATATATGTATTGGAATTGTTGGTATTTTTATCTTTACTTTGGGTTTGGAGATTTTTAATTGATATACCATGTATATTTCATGTCACGGAACGTTTTTATATGATTTATGTTGTTTACTATTGTATTGGTTTGGTCATTGCTACATAACTCTACATATTGTATTTTTATTCAGTGGAAACTTATAATGTTGGTGTGTTCAACCCATTTTATGTATGGGTTGTGACAGTTTACCTTTATTAAAAATATTCCCAATATATTTTTGGTTATTCCTAGTGCTTGTCTCTAGAACATAGTGATTGGGACCGCGCTTTTGGATGTGTGGTGGGTTGGATCGAGTGGCGGGACGAGTCGACCTAGTTTGGTTTGATATAATATTGCAAATATCTTCATAAATTCAAACACCATATAGCATGTAATGAAAAATTTTATTCTATAACTTCATAAAAGATAGATATCCTAAAACTTTATCTACGTATGTCTACTATGATTGAGTCATTGATGGTGTCCAAATATTTTTGCAACTTCTAAAGGCTTCTATTATATATGGCTTTCCCCTTTTACTAGTGGTAACATCCCTACTCCATCTGAAATTAAATATTCAAATTTTTTAATATCACTTTTATAGAAAAATCATCACACCATTTTACTTCTCCCTCAATTATACTTCTTACTTTTTTCATAAGTGTGTACAAATTCAGCAGTGAGAACAACATGAAAACCTCTTACCAGTAATAACAACTCTAGTCCATCTAGTAACATTATGATTTATCCTCCTGGAAACAAAGTGAAACTTCTACTTTTCACTTTTGTTTCATCTCCATCTTCTTACATCTAACCAGTGATCCACATCGAGTGATTTTTTCCTAGTGTTCTGCATTCGGTGACATTGGTGAACTTATTTCTATTTTTACTAAAGTATACAACTTTAGAAAGGAACATAAAATTAATCATGAGAGTATTAACTTTAATATTGGTATAGAATCATCTAAATTTAAGAAAATTTTCCAAATTTAGTTAATGAGAAAATCCCTTCACCTCCTCTCGCACTTCATAAGAAAAAACTTTCTTAACTTCAGTAACTCTTTCTCACCGACAAAATGTGTTTTCTACAAATAAAAAACTTGTTATAAAACAAGATAAATGATATTCATTCTTATAAGTTCTAATCCTGCCTTCATACCCTTATGCATATCTTATGCTTTCATATGACCAATGATTTATATCCTCTATGTTTACCCTTAATGGGCATATAAGCAATCCCTTTATTATGTTTCCATTTTCCTTGGGTTATGAAGAAAATATTTAAGTAAAAAATATCTGATATAGGTGATATGAGAGAATAACTTTGTAGTATATTTTTAATATCTATTATAAAATAATTTTATTATGTACCTAGTCTCAAAATACACTAAATATTTTTTATATGTGGGAATTTATTATTTTAAAATGTATTGAATATTCATCTAAATTGATGAAATATTTTTTGTATTCTATATTTGGGCCACCTCAGTTGACATTAGAGGATAGTTTAGTTATTTTTTGAGATTAGGATATAAATAATATGAGGATAGAAATTAATACTACCAATGATTAATTGAAAATAATATAGGGTGAACTTAAATGTTTCATAGGTTTATAAGAAGTTATAATAATTTTGAAAATCTCAGCAATGATTTTCTTGATTGTGTGATTTTTTACTCAAATAATTATAGATTGATGCTTACACTATTGTTTTTTTGTTTTGTTCAATGGATGGAACAAGGAGGAATCATGTTAATAATAAATATGATAGATAATGAAATAAATTTCCTCTTGATTAATCTAATGTCATGGGAGATAGAATGTAAAATATTATTATAAAGCTCATGAAACTCTCTTAACCTGTGAATTGTGTTGAGATTCAAAATGAGAAAATGAGAAACCAACACACCATAGAGTCTTTAATGAGTCAACATGCATCTTCTTTCCATGGGTCATATGATCCATTAGTTTCTAAGTAATTGATCAATAGTAGTAATAAGATATTTTTCAGTCTCAAGTCCTTGAATCATGAATAATTTGTACCAGAATTGAATCATTTAGAAGGTTAAGAAGACCAATAATAGAATCTTATTATAAATATGTGGAATTATGAAGAAATTTACTTTATGAAATGGGATGATTTTAAGAGGATTTTTTAGTAAATACTTTCCCCAAAATCTTTTCATGAAAATGGAACGGGAATTTCTTGTGATTAAGAAGAATGATAATGCCGCTTCGACGGTGGCATAGTAGTGAAGGAGAGGGGTACAACAACGCCGTTCTTTGGGAGGTACAGGGTTCGAATCCTGGGAGTCTGCTTTCGGGGTGAACCTCTCCCCTGGGATCCACTCGCCTTGCCGGGTCACCTAGTTTCTGACTGGGTGGGAAAAATGAGGCGCAACCCACCCGTGCTGATGGATTGCTTGACGAACCATCACCGCCCGGGTTGTCACCCTCCGGGACGCTCTGCCATCTCGGCTGGCAACGACTCCTTCCGGCTGGGGCTCTCTCCGGAGTGACCTCTTCGTGGGGAGGGGGTTTCCTTGTGTGGAGGGTTCGAAAAGGCCACACAAGGGAATTCCCTTTAAAGAAAAGATTAAGAAGAATGATAATGAATATATTAGTACCTATATAGAAACTTTTACAGGATTTTTGAGGTACAATTATTGTTTTATCATAATACCTAAAAGAAAAACTGTTTTCTTCTTTAATTGAATAAGACCAAATCTAAAAAAGGAACTAACTGTAATAGAATTCAGCATCTAAGAAGAAATCGTTCACTGTACTCTCAAGGTAGAAATGGAGAGTAGAAATTACCATAATTATCAAGGTTTTTATAAGTAGATAGATATAAAGTTTTAAGGAAATTAAAATAATAAAACCTGTGGATGAATGACAATGAATCTACCTTTATGCTAGAATAATGAAAAGAAGCATGGAGGAAATTTTATTCAAGTGAATAGTAAATGTTTCAAGTATACAAAGAAGTTCATGAGGAAAGTGAATTTCAAAGAGATGTATAGAGTAAACCCAATGAAAATAATTGGGAGAAAAATCATTTTAATGAACCACTCAAAATCTAATGCTACAACTACATGGAGTATGGGAATTTCACCAACTAGTGGATAAATCTAATGCTTAATGGTGATAATTAGTGTCAAAATCATCTTAAGATAAAAGATAAATGGAATGATCTAGCGATCAAAACCATTGAAGTCAGTTACAATAAAAAAGTGGTGAAAGGTACACTTATCATTCATTATAGAACTTAAAATGTCTTAATTGATTCTATTTTTAACCACTCCTTAATATTTTAAAACGTTTATAAGGGTATAATATCATCACCTAAAAGATTATATATTGAATTATAAGGGAAAACTTTTAATTTTATAATGATCACATCTCAAGTGTATATCTCATATTTGATAGAAGTTTGTGGGAAAGGGTTTCCTAAAAATATAGCGATTCTTCCTCTAGATGAATTTGATGTTGTTTTTGGGCATAGATTGGATTTCTTAATATAGATCCAATATCAATTTACAAATAAGGGAAGTCACATTTTATATTTTAAATCAACATATGATCATGTTTGGGTGTGGGGAAGAATATGAAATTCCAATGGAACTTACTTTCATTCTAAGGGTCTTAATTCCAATACATGAGGGATATTTATCTCAAAAGGTGGGGGATAAATTCAATGACTAATATATTCCTATTAGTGATGAATATACTAATGTAAATACTATATACATTCTAATCCTTCCCCTAAATCATAAATTTTATTTTTCAATGTAACGCATATATGGTGTTTCATATATTTCACAAACTCTAAATTTAATGGTCCCAATTGAGTTATACGAATTGAAGAAAAAATATAGGGGAATTAATAAACGGGATTCATATTCATGAGTTCATTACAATGGGTTCACATTTACTTTTAGCTAGTAATAAATATGTGTCAATGCATATTTTCATTGATTATAAAGAACTTAACAAGTTCACTATCAATAAAAAGTATCCTATATCCCATATTTATGACTTGTTTTATCAACTTCATGGAGCCCAATATTTTCTAAAATTCACATTTATTTAAGATATCATTATTTTTGGGTCAAGGAGAATGATATTCCCAAGACTTATCTCCATACAATGTATGGTCATTATAAATTTATAGTAATTCTATTTGGTCTTACAAATTCTCCTACTATCCTTTCCAATTTAATGAATAGAGTCTCTAGAGACTACCTTGATCAATTTGTGTTGGTATTTATCGATAATATTCTTATATAATCCAATATCAAGAAAGATCATGAATATTAATTGAAAATTGTGTTTAGGACCCTAGGGAAGCATAAGATGTGTTCCAGATTTTGAAAGTGAAAATCTTGTCTATTGAAAGTTTCATTATTGGTTCATATAATCTCAATTGAGGGTATATCAGCTGATCCTTCAAAGACAAAAGATATTAATAAATAAAATTGATTAACCATAGTGATTTAGATCTATAGTATTCTTGGGTTAGTTAGATACCAATGATGTTTTTTTGAGAAATTTATGACCACCATTTAATTCCATATCCAAGTTGTAATGGAAGGGATCCAAGTTCCTTTGGATAGATGAATGTGAGGAAAATTTCACAGAATAAAAGAGAAGGTTGGATTGTGCATATATACTCACACTACCCTTCATTGGAGAATGGATTGTGATCTATAGTAATGAAATAAAAAATGTACTGGGATGAATTCTCTTGTAGAATTATATGTTGATTTATTATTTCTTATACCAATTGAAAAATCATGATAATAACTACCTAGATTGTGATTTGGAGTTGGTAGCGGTAATTTTTATATTAAAAATATGGAGAATTATTATTAAGGTGAAAATATGATATATGTTTACTAATAATAAAATATTTAAGTATATATTCACAAATAAAGAGTTAGATACGTTCCAAAAGATATGGTTGGAGTTGATTAAATATTAATACTTCTCAATACATCATTATCCTAGTAAGATGAACAAGTTGGTTGATGCCCTGAGTCAGAAGGGCCATGGTAGTTTGTCTTTGATGATTATTTAAATACATCTAATACTTATTGATATATATATTATGGACCTTGAAATAAAAAAGAATGGATAAATATAATATCATTCATATATGAATTTTCAACCACATATTCATGTAAAGATAAAAAGTTCATAGAAGGAATATATGGCACCACAAAAAGAAGGTAACGAATATTCATGAATTCGGTCATGAGAATAACTGAATAATAAGGTTGAGGAATGGATTATGTGTCTCATCAATACTAAAATTGAAGAAGGGTTTATTAGATGGAGATCATAGTTCATCATACTTTATATATATTTATAGGTACCTTGGATTAACATAAATATATATTTCAAAAAATTTATGAACATTTATTACATTACACAAACTCACACCTAGGGATCATAAAGGTATACTGACTTTGAAAACATGGAGACACACACAAATGGTTCATAGGTAAACTATATCATCTCCCACTATTTTCTTCATAAATATCACCCTTCTTAGACATATCATATGTAATAAATTTCTTCATTACCTGGGGAAAGGAAACATAATAAATGGTGAGATCAAATGCTCAGTAAGGGTAACAAAGATAGACACATAAGCATAACATGAAAATAAGGCCATGAGAATATGAGAATAACATTTGAAAACCATACCCTGCATATAAAATATCATAATATTGAGTCATGGCATAAATATTGGATATTAATAATACATAAATCATAAGATAATCAAATAACATGAGCCATGAGATCATAAAAATTTCATAAGACAAAGATTTTTGGCATACACATAAGCATAGAAAATCAATTCCATATAAGTAAATCCTCCATACCAAGGATATCATAGTGGTATGGGTTCACTCCCTAAACCATTATAGTGGTCAAGGTTCACTCCCAAGACCATTATAATGGACAAAGTCCCCTGCTAAAATGGGTTTTCTCCCTATTCCAGTCCTATCTATATCATAAGATATAATTCTTTACCCATTGCATTATAGGGAGATATTTGACTCAGCCATCTCATAATGAAAATAATATGTATATGTGCTACAATATCATAAAACATTCATCATATCATAACCCTCAAAATAAAATGGCCTTAATAAACATTTTACCATGTCATAACATATATAGAAGAGATATCTTTTATAATCATTTCATCATTTCATTGTATCATAACCCATGAAAAGAAGTATATTTCATAAGGGGTTTTTCAGAGTATAACCCATGTATGAGAAAAAGATTTTATAAAAATCTTAACATTATAAACATAAACCATTCAGAGAAATAATAATAGCAGTATCATTATATTATATCCCAATAAAGAATAAGTACCATCAAATGATGACATATTAGATGGAAAATTATTTTAAAAGATAAATTAGAACATTTCTTGAGGAAAATAACTTTTCTTTGGAAATAACATTTTAAATCTAAAAAATCATAAAATATTTTTGGAAACCTTTACTTTTAAAATAACCATGAAAACATATAATTGGATATTAAAAAATTATTTAAAACATTTCCTGAGAAAAATAACTATTCTTTTAAAAAAATATTTTAAAACATAAAATAATTTTAAAATAATTTTCTTTGAAATTAACCTTGAATCCTTATAAAGGAATATTCAAAATTCATTTAAAATATTTCTTTAGGGAAATTATTTTTCTAATTGAAAAACACTTTTTAAAACATAAAACACTTTCAAAATATTTACAATTTTTAAATAATTTATTTAAAATATAAAAATTCCCAAAATATTAAGGAAAAATATTTATTTGAAAATAAATTTGAAAACATATAATTGAATCTTGAAATCATTGATTGGGAATGAAAATGGGAAATAATATTCATGTCGTGCATGTTAAAAAATATTCTTTTCCCATTTTTAGTAAAATCCAAATGGGTGTTGCTTGGAAAATGACATAAAGATTCATTTAAAAACATTTAAAAAAAATAAAACATAGAAACATTTATTTAATAAATAATTTTATGAGTTTTAAAAAAAATTAAAAACATTTTTAGAAATCAAATTTTAGAATAAAAACAAGTTTTTGACCGAAGAGAGAAATAAAGACGATTTTTCTTAAAACTATTTTCTAAAAAAATTTAGGAAAAAATGAGCTTAAGTGGTTAAATTATATGAAAATATCTTTAATAACCATATTATGATAAAATTCACTAGTTTATTGATATGTGAATCATATTATTTCATCATTGGAAGCATAATCATAAATAATATTGATAAATGGTGAGATTTTAACATTAATCTCTTCCCACTTTGGTAACATTGAATTCTAATGCCCATGAAAAAATAAAATTAAATGAAATTAATAATATCATAAAAATATTTATATTCCTAATATAATATGTCAAAGGCAGTTATATACACCTCATCGAATAATATAGGTTCATAACATAACTTATGTCTCAAAGAATGAAAATTGAGACAAAATCCCTTAATGATTTGTTAACTTTTGAAATGTAAACCCCTTGAAAGAGATAAAAATTTGGATATATAAATAAAAAAATAATTATAATAATAGTAAAAGAAAATTTTCAGTATATACCACATACAAAATAAGTGAGTGGTGAATTTTCATATGTCTCCCGGAATTAAAAGAGAGACTAGAAATCCCTTACCTTAAGTGTCCACTTCCTTCAAACATAGTCAAACACCATGTATAATAAATATAAGTTGATTTTAAATATATTATATATCCATATATATATAATTCCATATATTATTTAATTATGACCATTTATTTCCTATTTATTACTAATTCCTTGTTAAAATCATGTTTTGGGTAATAATCGCTTTGTTTTTTCTATAAGATTTGATTTGTTTTGTTATCCCTATTACATTGATCATGGTCCCATAGTCTATAGAAATATAATAATGGAATAATTATAATATTTTTAAATCAATTATTATTTTATGACCAATCATGAAAGATACTTTTGATAAATAAAGTATGTTATGATTATAGAGATGGTGGGTGGTACGTACTCATGGGTAACATTTCCATTTTTGAAAGATCGTTAAGCAAAGGATGTGAGTAATATTTTATAATTAAAAAATTATCATAATATAATATTATTTATTTAAATATAATTATACATATCATTCATGTGGTTTGGTTATGAAAATATAAATTCACATCGATTCGTGAAGGTGGTAGTCCACACATACACGAACGACGTAATTATCTTTCAGTGAGTGAAAAGGTAAGAAAGAAAATGATAAATTATCTTTTAATAATGAAAAATATGTCATTAATATCATAATTATTTCATTTATATCAAGTATATTTATCCTTATTATCTCCTATGTAAATCCTTAGTGAAAACCAAATCTCATTACTTCTCAAGGCGGTAGTCTGTCGTACACACGAGTGATGTTATCATATCCCATATGGAAAAGAAAGTACAAAATATTAAATAAGATATAATTACCCAATAGATAAAATTATGTTATAACTATCATATATATACTTTATATCTATCATCATACCCAACCAAGAGAGGTTGTAATGGAAAAACAAATGACATCGGTTTGTGAGGTGTTGGTCTGCCATACACATGAATGATGATTTTATAACCCATTTGATGAATATTGATATCATATTTGGTAATAAAATTAACATAACAACATATTAGTATATTTAAAGTAATTAGGTTATTATATCATCATATTTTAACAATAATTTATCAATATAGAGTAATAAATAAAATAAAAATGCTTATTTAAGAATGTTACCTCTTCTTTAGGTATCCTCCTTAGGTTTGAACCAAAATTTTTCCTAGGTTAGATTTATGCCAAAAATAAATCTTATGTGATGAGAGAATGGAAGTAGGGAAGTTATTTGGTAAGGTATTTTCTGAACAAATTTTTTTTGAAGGTGTGAATAGGATAAGAGTGGGGTGGTCTTTAATAAGTGAGGTGAGTGGTATAGTTGTAAGTTTTGAAAATAAAAAGGTGTAACCATGTTTTTATAATGAAAAAACGATAAAAATTGAAGTATTATCGAGAATGAAAATTTATAGGCTCTAAATATTTCCATAAAATAGATTTTATCTATGTGATTAGGTTATTTTAAACCTTATTTTTTAGTTTAACCACTCGGTAAACTCATTTTTACCTCAACTATGGTAAATATTTTTTACTCTTTTTTATATTAATTATAGTAAAAAATTAAGTTAAAAATATTAGATACAATAAATTAATATGATTCCAAATATTGAATCCATTTTTCCAAATTCATTTCATAGAATTGTAAAATGTTAATATAAAATTAATCCCATAGAAAGGGTGAAAAAGCTAGTTTTCAAAGAGAAAATGTTCAAACTTTTACAAGGTTGTTATATACAAATTCAACATGAAAATTATTCAAATATCCTAAATTAGATTAATATAAGAATAATTAAACTATTTTTAATTTAATACCAATTTAAATTATAATTTAACTTTACAAATAATATTTTTTTAAAGGCAGTTTTCAACTAAAATTCGGTATTTTTCACTATTCATCAAAAAATTAATTTTTTCATAAACTTTTAAAAAAATTACCCTAAGATTTTTTTAAATTTTGTATTAAAATTATGTTTATTATCCAAATAAATATTATATAGGTGTAAAAAAATATTTTTAAAATAACATGCAAAAGGTGAAAAAAATGCATTTTAGGAAAAATACAGTTTTAAGGATAAAATTGGATTAAATATTATATATTATATACAAAACAAAAAAGATGTATGTTAAAATATTATTGAATATATACAATATAAATTTCATTAAAATCATTCACAATAACTAGTTTTCTTAATTTATTGAAGTAAAAGGTGTTTGTTTGCAAAAATAGTTTTTCAGATAAAGATTTTCATTATTTTCAAATAGTTTATATTTTCATCTTTAATTAATTGGTCACCAAAGAATTCATTTTATATAAATTTTTAAATAATAAATCTTTATAATTCATTTAATCTTATTATGACCCACCATTCTAGCAGCTAGATGAAAACTATTATATACTAACATTTTAATAATATGGCACGTTGTTTTACTCAGTGTTGCATGTAACTCATTTTAAGCATAGTGTTACGTAAAAACAATAAATATCAAAAAGATAAAATCCATTTAGAAAACAATATTTCAAAAAATCTCAGCATGTAACATTATATCACCATTAAAAATTAATTTATCCTTCTAAATTTTTTTAAGTCATCAAAGGTTTAACATTTGATAATTCCTTCATAGAAACTCACATTGTAAAAAGAGATAGTATAACATAATCTTTAAAAAGAGAAAGGGATGTGGATAAGTCTTCTATAGTAACACATACTATGTTTCAAAATAGGAGAACATTTGTGGGAAGTGGATACATGGACAAACAAAAGAAAACTAATACTGAAATATTGATGGAGAGTGATAAATAACATGGTCAAGAGAAAGGTAATGAACAAAAATACCTAAAACCAAAGAGGCATGAAAAATGCCATTGATATCATCAAAAATGAGGATAAATGGATAAAATTTTAAAGATATATTTTATAATGTTGGGGGATTATTTTTCCTTCTAGACCGAGAACATGTTAAAATGTACTTGATATTTTATTTATTATATAGGAACAATTTTATCATTTGGTTGTGACTTTATCAATTTGTTCTTTATCTCTTACTCTACGAAATGAATTTTTCATGCCTCAAGAACTAAATATGATTCATAATATAATTATAAGTCATTCCTTATGTCTCTAGTAAAAAAATGTTAAAATTTTTCATCCAATATGGATAAATATATATATGGTGAAGTAATAAGTTAATCTCTAATACCTCATACAAAGTTTGACATAAACCATTCTATAAATGGTTAACCTTATTACCCTTCCAAAATTAAAAAAATTATAAATAAGATCACTAAATTTCTAAAAATATACTTAACATTAATCCACCATATATCATTACATATATTTTTATTGTCATATACCAAACATGTGAATAACTTCGTTGTGTGTTCTCTTGAAACATAGTAATAATCTGAATTACCATAAAACCTTATTAAAAAAACATGATTCCTTATTTTTTACATTAAACATGGATTATTGGAAATATTCCTTAAATACAAATATGTAATAAACTCTATCAAAGATAGTATAAACCACTATTAAAAAATCATTAATCAGTTCTAAATTAATCAGAACTCTCTGATTTACTTACTCATATCTAACATATTTTTATCCCAACATCATTATCTCTGAATCCAGAATATATTAAGGGTTATATTCTATTAATAAAAATATAACATTACCAATAAATATATTTTATGTTCCATCAGTACCATTTAACATATTTTTTAAAATCCTTATAAAAATTATACTGAACAATCCTTATATATTTCATGATTCATATAACATAATCTTTGAATACAAATACATTAATACTTCAATCATCCCACTTCCCTCTAAAACCATTAACTAGACTTCAACATATTATTCCTTAATACCTATTTTCTTTCATATATCATTCATAGTATCTTCATCATCAATAGAAAAACTATTACTCATACAACCTTGCTAATTCTCTTTACTAGTTTTTAAATTAGGACATCGATTTGTATAATTCTCATACTTAATAAATTTAAAACATTCAAAAGTCAAGGATACCTTAGGGATTCTATTATTCTCATCCATTTTGTTAACCAATATTTTAATTTTTTTTCATCTGTAATTAATTTCTTTGTGTCCTAATTTTCCACACCAAAAACATCTTCTTGTCCTAATAAGATATTCCCTTGAGTGATCCTTCCCACATTCTCTACATATGGGAAACTAAATCTTATTTCCTCCATGGTATCCACTACCAGAACTCTTAGTAAACTCTATCTTTCTCTTTTTGGTGATATTGATATTTATTTAAGGTTCAAATTGTTAATCATTTTTTGTGATAGATGATTAAGTATAATCACAACGTCCTTCACTCTATTCATAATCCTATTTGGATTCTCATCAGTAAATTTTCCATCACATTCAATGTTAACCCAATTATTTCTGGTTAATTCCATTGACTAAAACCTAAAATAATAGTGTGAGAAACACTAATGATAGTAGAAACCCACAAAATCATTTAAAAATCACTTATAGGATGTCTAAATCAAGACACCTTCTTTTTAATCTATGACATCATATTTTTTTCCTAGTTCATTAATAGTCATCATCTATTTACATCCTTCATGATTGTTTGTAAAGTGTTTGTTAATTTACAAATCATATCCCCCAAGAGTGCAAAACCAGGTCTAAAACAAGGCCTTTTATCATTCACTAGGTGATAATCGAGTCCATATCAATGTCCCCCCTTCAAATTTATTACCCCTAAGTAACTTTTTTCTAGAGCCACATCTTTATGTAGTATCCAAAAAGGGATGTAATTTGATATAAATCACTTGCTATATACTTTACCAAAATTGAAGGTCATTTTCATATACTTTAACTCATCCTTAGATTTATCCTTAGATATATCCCTAGATATATCATTAGAAATATCTCTAAGGATCTTACTAAAGTTTTATGATCCTATTTTCAAATAGTTAACTAAACCTTTCCTTATATACCAAATATAGAAATCCATTCTTAACATACATATATATTACATAATTTTTTTGGAAATTTCTTTCATTAAATAAAAACATGCCTAAGGATCGCAAAAGTATAGTGCTTTTGGAAACATGCAAACCCAAAAAAATGGTTCCTAGGTAAACTGGATCATCTCAAACTATGTTATTCATAACCAAAACCCTTCTTATATATATCATACACAATGAATTTCTATATAACCTAGGTAAAGTAAACATAATAAAGGTTGATTTCAAATGATCTATATGGGTAATAAAGGGATATATGTAAGCATAAAATGGATATATAGGTATGATAACATGATCATGACATTTGAAAATGATACCCTACATATTAAAGATCATAATATTGAATCATGGCATAATTATTGGAAGTTCATAAGACAATAATCATAATATAATCAAATAACATGAGTCATTAGATCATAAAATTTTCATAATACATTGATTTTTGGCATACACAAAAGCATAGAAAATTATTTCTAGAGTATTCAAGGTTCACTGCCAAATCTATCATAGTGGTATGGGTTCACTCCCCTAAACCATCTCTGTAGTCAAGGTTCACTCCCAAGACCATCATAGTAGATAAAGTCTCTTACTGAACTAGTTTCACTCACCATTCTAGTCCTATCTATATCATGAGATATAAATCTTTACCCAATTCCTTGAAGGAAGATATAGGTCCCACCCATCACATAATTAAAATCATACGTATGTATGACACAAGATTATAAAAAAATCGTTATATCATAACCCATGAAATGAAGTGGGTTTTGTAAATATTTCATTATATCATAACCTGTGGAAAAGTGATAGGTTTTGTAATCATTTCATCAAAGCATAACCTAGGAAAATAAGCATTTTTCAAAATAATTTTATCATGGTTTAACTCATGGAAGATAAATAGGTTTCATAAATATATTTTCATTATAAATATAGACCATTCAAATAAATAATAATAATGGAATCCTTGGATCATATCCCTGGTAAAGCATAAGTAGAATCAAAGGATATAATATTAGATGGAAAATGATTTTGAAAGATCACTTGGACCATTTCGTGATTAAAATAACTTTTCTTTGAAAATAATATTTTAAAACTAAAAATTAATAAAATATTTTCTAAATCCATTTCTTTGAAAATAACCTTGAAAACTTATAAAGGAATATTTAAAATAATTTAAAATGTTTCTTGAGGAAACAGAGTTTTCTTTGAATTTTTTTAAAACATAAAACATTTTGAAAACCCATTTATTTTAAAATAACATTGAATACTTAAAAAGTAAGGATTAAAAATAATTTAAAATTTTTCTTGAGGAAAATGTCATTTTTTATTTGATAAAAACTTTATAAAATATAAAAAAATCTAAATAATTTTAATTTTGAAATCATTTATTCAAAATATAAAAAATTTCCAAATTTTAAGGAAAAACATTTCTATGAAAATAAATTTGAAAAATAATAAAGTAATATTGAAATTGTTGAGTGGTCATAGAAGTGGGAAATATTGTTCATGTCATGCATGTTAAAAACAAATATTCTTTTCACATTTTCAGTAAAAACAAGACTAGAATTCTTTGAAAACTGTCACGAAGATTCATTTCAAAAAAATTAAAAATTAAGTCATGGATATAATTTCCTTTAATAAATCATTTGAATAATGTTAAAAACTTATTTAAAAAACATTTTTAGAAAACATTATTTTGGAATAAAAATGAGTTTTCCATTGAAGAGAAAAATAAATATGATTTTTCTTAAAAGAATATCAAATATTTTAAGTAACAAATAGTGAAAAAATAGTACCATTAATTAAAAACATCATTAATAAACAAATGAGAATAAAATTCAGGATTTTATTGAGATATATAAAATAATATTTCATCATTTTAAGCATTATCATAAAGAATCCTGAAAAATAATGAGATTGTAATGTGAAAATATTCCCAGATTGGTAAATTTGAATTATAGTACACATGAAATAAGAAGATTAAATGAAATTTATAATATCATTAAATAATTATATTAATAAAATAACATTACAAATGGTAGTATATACTCCTCATAGAAGAAGATAGGTGCATAACATAACTTTTGTCTCAAAGAAGGCAACTTGAGACAAAAATCTCATACTGACTTGTTACATTTTGAACCGTAAATACCATAAACAAGAGATCCTAAAATGGACATGTAAATGAAACAAATTAATTATAATAATCATAAAATACATAAATGGGTAGTATATACACCACAAAAAATAAATTTACTATGAATTTTCATATATCACCCAAAAATAAGAGAGAGAATAGAAATACCTTACCTTAAGTCTCAAATTCCTTTGTACACATTTGAATATCCAGTATAAAAAATATTAGTTTCTTATAAATATATTATATAACCAAAATTATATTTATTATACTATATATTATATACCTATGACCATTTATTACCCATTTATGACCAATTCCTTGCTAAAATCATGTTTCAGGTAATAACCACTTTGTTTTTTGTATAAGTTTTAATTTGTTATTTTTGGTCCTCTAACTTTTATCATGGTTTTTTAATATCCATAATAATAATAAAGAAATAATTATCATATTTATATATAAATTATACTTTTAATACTGATAAAAAATGACAATTTTTAGAAATTGATTACATTACGATCATGGAGATGGTAAGTGGTACTTGCACATGTGAAGCATTCCCATTTTTCAATGATCATTATAGAAAAAAGGTAAGTAATATTTTATATTTCCATAATTATCATAATATTATGTTATTTATTTAAATTTATTATACATATCAACCATTTGGTGTGTTGATGAAATGATAGAGTTGCATCGCTTGACGAAGGTGGTAGTCCATATGTACAAGAACGATATTATTATCTTTCAATGAGTAAAGATGTAAGAAATAAAATGATATATTATATTTTAAGAATGATAAATTTTTCATTAATATGATAATAATTTCATTTATACCACATATATTTATCCTTATTATCTTCTCTATAAATCGTTAGTGAAAAAACACATCACTTTGTGAGGTAGTAGTTTGTCGTACACAAGAGCAACGTCATTGTATCCCGTACGGAATAGAAAGATAAAAAATTAATAATTATATAATGAATCTAGAGGTATAATTATGCTATAAATACCATTTATATACTTTATATCCATCATTATACCCAACCATGATATGTGTTAATGGAAAAAATGAATGACATTCGTTTTTGAGGCAGTAGTCCACCGTACACATGAATGATGATTTTATAACCCATTTGATGAAAGTGGAGATAATTGTGGGTAATTACCTTAACATAATAAAATATAATTATATGGAATATAATTAGGTTATTTTATCATGATTTTTTAATAATAATTGAAGTATTTAGACGAATAAATAAAATAGAAATTCTCGTTGAAGAACATTGCCTCTTATTTGGGTATCTTCTTTAGGTATTCACAAAAATCCTTCCTAGGTTGCTGTTATTCAAAAAATAAGGATTCTATAATGATAGTATAGAAGTTTTAAATATATTTTTTCAGGTATTGTTTGATCCCAAATGGTTTTTTGGAGTAAAGAGGAGAGGAGAGTGGTGGCCTTTTATAAGTGAGGTGAGTGGAACGCTTATAAGTTTTGAAATGAAAATGGTGAACCATTCCTCTTATCATGAAAAAAGGATAAAAATGGATTATTATTTATAATTAGAAATTATAGGTTATAAATATGTTCATAAAATATAATTTATAAAAGTTTTTAGGTTTTATAACCCTTATCATTTTTGTATAACCCCATGTAAACCAACTTTGACCTCAACAGTGGTAAATAATAATTATTGTTTTACTATTAATTATGGTAAAAAATTAACATGAACTTACTAGATAATATAAATTATGAATGAAAAAAATATTAAATCCTATTTTCTAAATTTTATTTACAAAAGTGAAAAATTTTAATTTCAAATTAATCCAGCAGACATGACGAGAAAGTTGGTTTTAAAATAGAATATATTCAAAAAATAAACAAGATTTTTATATCAAAATTAAAAATTAAAAATATTTCAATGACCTAAATTGGATTAATATATTTATATTGGAATGAATTTTAATTTAAAACCAATTTAAGATATAATTTATCTTTGTGAATAATTAAAACGAAAATGGAAATTTTAATTAAAATTCACTATTTTCAGTATTCATCAAAAGGTTAATATTTTCAGAAAATTATCAAAATATCACCCAAATATAATTTTGAAATGATTATTTTAAAAATTAATTTTTTTCAAATAAATTTTATATAAGTTTCAAAAATTATTTTTAAAATTAATATTGAAGAGGAGAAAAATAGTTTTTTAGAAAAATGTTGATTTTAAGCATAAAATTGCATTTATTCTTATCAGTTGTCTGCAAAAAACATAATATAAATGTTAAATAGTTTATTTAATATATAATATATAAATTATATTAAAATAATTCCCAAAAACATTTAGAAATTTATTGAGGTTATATGTTTTTGTTTGCATAAATAGTTTTTCGGAAAAAGATTTCCTTTATTTTCAAATAGTTATTATTTTCATTTTTAAATAATTAGTCACAAAAAACATTATTTTATACACATGTGTAAAAAATATATTTTCATAATTTAGTTAATCCTATTTAATCCATTAATTTCAATGGTTAGGTGATAAATAAAATATAACAAAATTTTAATAATATGATGCATTTGGTTTGAACTCGTTATTGTTTGTAATGCAATATAAACTCAGTGTTACATGTAATAAAAAATATCCAAATGATAAAATTAATTTGAAAAATATATTTCACAAAATATATGGGTGTTAAAATCTTATAAGTAAAAATATGTATATAGATCTGAAAGATAATTTATGGTGGGACCGTATAATAGGAGATATTGAGTATTATGTATTTGAGTGGTTGGTATACTAGTAAGTTAAGGCTAAGGGATATAATTATAAGGGGATGTTATAGACATCACCCACACCTTAGTGGAAATGAGAAAACATCACAATGGATTTCCTCATTGGACTCATCAAGACATCTAAAGGACATAATTTTATTTGGGTTGTAATTGATTTTATTACAAAGTTAGTGCGTTTAATTATTATTAAGGAAGGTTTATCTCTTAATAAACTCCCCAGATTATGCATTATATAAGTGGCAAGGTTGCGTGTAGTTCCACTCTCAATCATATCTAATAAAGATATGAGTTTTACCTTTAAGTTCTAGAGAAGTGTTCGACAAGATTTTAATACAGAGTTGAACTTTAGCATTACATATAATTCTTAGATATATTATTAGTCTGATAAGAAAACTAAAACCCTATAAGATATGTTGAGATCATTTTCTATATATTTCAAAGGTATTTTGAATCAATAACTTTTTCTTGTAAACTTTTTTTACAACAATAGATTTTACTAAAGTATTCATATGGATCTTTTTAAGCCCTATATAGAAGGAAGTGAATAAGATCAATGTGTTGAAATGGATTTATAGAATGAAATAAATTATGACTTGATATATCTAAGGAAACATAAGATAATGTTAGAGAATTTCTTCATCACATCAAGTAATCATAAAGTCGATAGAAAAGTTATTCTGAAAATCATCAGTGAGATCTAGAATTTGAAGTTTCTAATAAGGTATTCTTAAAATTATCTAAATGGAAGAAGGTTATGATATTTTCAAATAAGGTCAATTTAATCCCTATATATATTGTTCCCATTAAAATTTTTAACTATATATATATGGTTTCTTATCACCTGGCACTTCCACTGAATCTCTCTCAAATAAAAAATGTGTTTTATGTATCTCTCTTGAATAATTATATAACTAATCCTTGACATGTAATTAATGTAGAGATCATACCAATGGATCATGATATCTATTAAGAGGAACAATTGGTGGAGATTTTGGATCAAATCAGAAATTTTCTTTAGAACAATACCACTCACCTGGTAAAATTTTTGTGATGAAACCATAAATTTGAGGAATCAATGTGTAAACCTAAGGATGTGATGGGGAAAAATTATAATCAATTGTTTTTATTATATTGATATATTTTTGAGTGAAAAAATATTATAAGGGGGTTATATTGTGTCACCCCACTATTTTATGATATATTTATCTTTAAATAATTTTTATGTCTTTGATATCTTTCTTTACATGTAACACCAAGTTTAACTAAATTGTGATATGCTACTGAAACATTATTATCAAATTCATAGGTATCACCTTGCTGTTAAATTGGTGGGTATGAAAAGGAAAACAATATTAAAAATTATTGATTAAACATGTATAAAATGAATTCATTGGTTATCAATGGTCTACAAATGAAAATAAAATCATTATAAAGTAAGAAAATATGTTTTTCTAAAGGACTGTTTTTAGGTGCGCAATTTATTTTTATCTTAATAAATTAAATTAATCATTATTTATTAATTATTTTAATAAAATGTGTATATAATATATTTAAGAAAATATTTCAACCTTCACGTAATTGTTATTACTAATAAATGATTGATAATAAATTCATTTTATTTTTTAAAATACATTTTTCTAAAAATGATTTTCATTGCATTTTATGCACATATTTTAAAGTGAATTTATGCCACTTATTGTAATTGAATTTTAAAAAATTATTTAAATATTTTTAATCATCATGTAAATTTTTTTGAATGATATAACATTCATTTTTTCTTCATGAATAGTAATTATTGTAAAATATGTTACCTCAGTAAGCTTAAAATGAGTTAACAAGGGGGTTAGACTAAAATATTAGGTTTAAAATATCAATATCAATTTTATGAATTTTATTAGTTGAAGATATTTATAAATGAAATTTTCTTATATTCTAATTTGGGTTTCCATGTTACCTCTTTCACTTAAATATACTTTTTATATTTTAATGTTTTAAGTGTTTACAAGAGTGTCACTCCCCTCACTTATAAAAGGGCACAACCTCTTCTCTCTTCACCAAAACACTTTATCCATTTGAATTGATAAAAATATGCTCAAATAGTCTCCAAAAATTCTAAAACATTACCTTTGGGTTTTTTTATTCTCAAAATAATCATCCAAGAAGCTATAAGTTGTTTCTCAAAGGAAGATACCTAAAGAAGAGGTATATGTTCTTACATATCTTTTTTATGTTTCTTTACTATTAAAGTACATAAAATGTTCTATAACCATTTTAATATGAATTAATTAAAATATTTATTATACTTATATGTTTTTATGTTAATTGTACAGCAATTTTATACCTCATTCACATCCTTTTGAAAATGATAATTTCACTTGTGCGTACATATGGACTATCATCTCTACAAAGCGATATGATTCATTTTCCATTTAATTTTTACATGGATAGTCGTAAGGGTATATTTAAGGAATTTAAATGATTTTTATGATTTATTAAATGTTAATTATTATTTATCCTTATTTATTTTCATCCATAAAATAGTGTAAATTCCATTGGTTCATATATATTGACTATCATCTCCATGAAGAGATGTTATATACTTTTCATCACCACTTTATGTGAATGGAAATTAAATTGTATATAATGAATAAATAAGATAATTATTATATGATAAATATTATATGCATTATGAAATTATGACCAGGTTCAAAGGACTAGAACCATGAAAGTGAAACATGCATAGAAAAGGGATCAATTTTCACTAGAATGAGCATTTTAATGAGGAATTGTTAATTAAAGGATAATTAGAAATTATAAAGGAATCATTCATAGTAAGTTATGTAAAAATTTTATTCTATAATATATTTATTATAAATAAATCTTTATTATATAATAGGTTTTAATACATACACTACTATAAAATATGCCTTTAACAGTGCTAAAAATGGTCTCGATTGGTGCTAGAGAAGCACTGACTACCAGAGAAAGATTAAAAGCCCTAGGGTTTTATCAATGCTAAAATATAACTGATAAAGGACAGAATTTGTCATAATTTTTATTTATAAATAATAAAGGATACCTTTATCACTACTTATAGAGGCACTAATAAAGGGAAACTTTTCAGTGTTTTTTAAAAGCACTGATAAAGGGGCATACTGCATTGTGACGTAACACCTTAATACAACACCAATTCAGTGTGCTATAATAGCACACCAAAACACCAAAAACACTACCAGATATAAAACAAATGAATAAACAATATGTAAATTAAATTAAATTAAATTTACTACACAAATACAAGAAAAAACACTATATTATAGTCATTTAAAACATTGGTCTATATATTTACAAAAGTACAAATTATTACATATATTCAAAAACATCAAAGTTCCTTTTGATTTTTGATCCTGAACCTGACTCATGATATTTCTAAATAAACAATCCCTACTCGAGAAAAATAATACACATGTATACGAAAAAAATTTGTATGTTAGTAATAATATAAATAAATAATATAATAGAACTTGTTAATTTTAAACTAAACTTTGGGGCATACCGAGAACTTGAAACATGTAATTTGACTCATATTGATCACATCATGTACTTATTTGATGTGAGACCAATTCCTACATGTTAAAAATGACTTATGAATTGTTTTCCTAAATTATCACGATAATATGAGTGCATTTTCTTTATTTCTAGTGAGTGTCATTTTTTGAAATAAAATGTCAATTTTAAACTGATTAGAGACACTTTGAGTAAAATTGGGAACAATGTGTATAATATTGAAGTTGTCTGATTAATACACATCATAAATGAATTTTTAATCATTTCCCTAAAGTTTCAAAAAAAATATAAATGCATTTTCTCTATTTTAAGTAGGTCTGTTGTCCTTTTTACAAAAATTGATGTCAATTTTAAAGAAAAAGACGTACTTTGAGTCATACCGATCACACTATGAATTGGATTGAGGTTTGTCTAATTTCTAAACATATGAAATTACTTATAGATCATTTTCATAATATATCAAAATAATATGAATGTGTTTGATTGGTTTTACCTATGTCACTTTACTTTTTTTACTAAAATTCCATTTTTAATAGGAAACACGCACTTTGATTCATAATAGTCACATCATGTATCGATTTGATATGAGAAAAATACCTATATGTAACAACTAATTTATTAATAATTTTAATTAATTATCAAGAAAATATGAGCATGTTTTCTCAATTTTTAGTGATTGAAACATTTTTAGCTAAAATATCGATTTTAAACTGATAAGAGACACTTGAAGTCATATCAGGAACATTGTGCATTGAATTGAGGATTGGGTCATTCATATACATAAAATATGACTTATGGATCATTTTCCTAAAGTATAAAAATAATCCAAATTTGTTTTCTTTTTTTTGAATAGGTCAGTTTTCTTTTTTACTAAAATTGATGTAAATTTTAAATGAAAATAGATACTTTGAGTCATATCGGTCACATCATGCATTAGATTGAGGTTTGGATGATTCCTACACATATAAAATAACTTATAGATCATTTTACAAAAGTATCAAAATAATACAAATGTGTTTTATCAGTTTTGAGTACATCACTATTATTTTATACTAAAATGTCATTTTAAACTGGAAACACGCACTTTGACTCATACTGGTCACATCGTGTATCAGTTTTATATGAAACCAATTCCTACACATAAAAATTGATTTATTAATAATTTTCCTAAATTATTAATACAATCCAAAAATATTTTCTTAGTTTTCAATGAGTCACACTTCTTGAACTAAAATGTCAATTTTAAAATGATAATAGACACTTTAAGTCATTTCAGAAACATCATGTATCAGATTGAAGTGAGGTTGATTCCTACACATTGAAAATGACTTATAAATCATTTTCATAAATTATGAAAACAAGAAGAAAGCATTTTTCAGTTTTGAGTAGGATTGTTGTCTTTTTTTCTAAAATTGATGACAATTTTAAATAAAAAGACACACTTGGGGTCATACCGGTCACACTGTGATTTTGATTGAGGTACAAATAATTTATAAACATTACAAATGACTTATGTTTCAGTGTAATAAATTATAAAAACAATATTAATGTGTGTTCTTGGTTTTGAGTATGCCACTTCTCTTTTTTACTAAAATGTCATTTTAAATTTAAAACAGGCACTTTGACTCATATTAGTCACATCATGTATCGATTTAATGTGAGACCAATTCCTACTCCTCACAAATTATTTACGAATCATTTTACTAAATTATATAGGTAATCTGAGTTTGTTTTCTATATTTTTAGGGAGTGAAACATTTTGAACTAAAATGGTGATTTTAAACTGTTAATGGAGACTTTGATTCATACCGGGCACATCTTGTAACAGATTGAGGTTCGACTGATTCCTACTCATCAAAATTTAGTTATGGATTTTTTTCTTAAAGTATCAAAACATTCTGAATGTTTTTTCTTGGTTTTGAGTAGATCAATTTTCTTTTTCACTAAAATTGATGTCAATTTTAAATAAAAATGTGAACTATGAGTCATATCGGCCACACCATGAATCCTATTAAGGTGAGTCTGATTCCAACAAAACTCAAATGACTTATAGATCATTTTAATAAAGTATCAAAATAATATTAATGTGTTTTATTAGTTTTGAGTATATCACTTTTATTTTTTAGTAAAATGTCATTTTAAACAAGAAACACACCCTTTGACTCATACCAGTCACATGTGTATTGGTTTGATGTGAGACGGATTGTTATAAATTAAAAATGATTTATGAATATTTTTACATAATTTTCAAGATAAAAAGATTTTGTTTTCCTGGTTTTCATTGAGTGATACTTTTTTGAACTAAAAAATGATTTTAAATAGATAACATACACTTTTAATAATTTTGGGCACATCCTATATCAGATTGAGGTGATAATTATTCCTACAAGTTAAATATTACTTATAGAAAATTTTAATAAATTATAAAAACAATATGAATGTGTTTTCTTAATTTTGAGTAGGTGAGTTTCTTTTTAACTATTTTTTTCAGTTTTAAATAAAAAGACACACTTCGAGTCATATCGATCACACCGTACATCAAATTAATGTGTGGATGATTCTTACAAATCTCAGATGACTAATGGATTGTTTTTATAAAATATAAAAACAATACTAATATGTTTTATTGGTTTTGAGTGTGTCACTTATATTTTTTACTAAAATGTCATTTGAAAATAGAATCATGCACTTTGACTCATACCAGTCACATCGTGTATAATTATGATATAAGATCAATTTGTACACATCAAAAATGATTTATTAATCATTTTCCTTAATTATCAAGATAATATGATCATGTTTTCTTAGATTTCAGTGAGTGACCATTTTGGAACTAAAATGTTGATTTTAAACTGATAATGGGAACTTTGATTCATATTGGGAGCATCGTGTATCTGATTGAGGTGAGGCTTATTCATACACATAAAAATGAATTATTGACCATTTTAATAAATTGTCAAAAAAATTAGAATGTGTTTTCTGGTTTTGAGTAGGTTAGTTGTCTTTTTTACTAAAACTGATGTCAATTTTAAATAAAAAGATACACATTGAGTAATAATGGCCCCATTGTTCATTGGATTGAGGTGTGGATAATTATTATACATCCCAAATTAGTTATGGATAATTTTTATAAAGTATCAAAAAATCTATTTTTTCTCAATTTTTAGTATGCCACTTATCTTCTTTACTAAATTTTCATTTTAAACTAGAAACACATACTTTGACTCATACCAGGAAAGGATGAATTTATGGGGGGCACTATAGCAGTACTATAATAGGTGGAACTGTAGAAAAACTGTAGCAGTGGCGTAACTATAGCAGTGATGGCACTATTGCGGTGGAGGCACTATTGTAAGTACTGTAGCGGTGGTGGTAATATAGCAGGTACTGTAGAAGCGTGGGTACTATAGTAGCCATGGAACTATAGCGGAGGAGGCACTATAGTAGGTATTGTAGTGGCGGGGGTATTGTAGCAGCACAGGTACTATAGTAGTACTATTCCCCAAGGGGTCTTTTGGCCCAAAAAATGGGCTTTCAAGCCTTGTATTTAGGCCACTTGGTCTTAGGCCTTAGGGCTATGTAATGGGTCTCCCTCTACCCTATCTTAAAGAGGTCTTTGCTTTAAATAAATTGAGGCTTCCTCAATAACCTTTTAAAAAAATATGAAATTGTTTTATTGGGTTTTATTGAGTGACACGTTTTGAACTAGATTGTCAATTTTAAACTGAAAACGAACACTTTGAGTCATACCGGGAACATCGTGTATCCGATTGAGGCGTGGTTTATTATTACATGTAAAAATTATTTATATATTTTTTTATATATTATAAAAACAATATGAATGTATTTTATAAGTTTTGAGTGGGTCAATTGTCTTTTTTACAAAAATTGATGTCAATTTTAAATAAGAATATGCACTTGGATTCATACTAGTCACACTGTGTGTCGGATTGTGGTGAGAATAATTCTTATACATCCCAAATAACTTATGGATCATTTTTCAAAAGTATCAAATTAATCATAATTTTTTTTATCATTTTTGAGTATATCTCTTGTTTTTTTACTAAAATATCATTTTAAACACGAAAAACTTACTTTGACTCATACCAGTCACATCATGTATCAGTTTGAAGTGAGATTGATTCCTATATATCAAATAAATATAAATAATTTTCCTAAATTATAAAGATAATATGAGTGTGTTTTATTAGTTTTCATTGAGTGAAACTTTTTGAACTAAAATATCCATTTTAAACTGATAACGGACACTTTGAGTCATACTAGGCACATCATGTATTAGATTGAGGTGTAGCTAATTCCTAAACATCATAAATGACTTGTGGATCATTTTCTTGAAGTATCAAAAGAATATGAATATATTTAATCAGTTTTTAGTATGTCAGTTTTCTTTTTTAATAAAATTGATGTCATTTTTAAATAAAAAGAATCACTTTGAGTCATACCTATCACATTGTGTGTTAGATTGAGGTTCATTTCATTCCTACACATACAAAAGTCTAACAAAAATCCTAAATTATAATGTTACTATGATTTTCATTGGATTTCTTTGTCAAAATACCCTAACTGCATATTGATTCAATGTTCTTATCTAAAAAACATTTTTCTTCTAAGAACTTTGAATCAATCTGTAGTGTTATAGTTTGACAAATAAAGGAAATGGAATGTGGGGTAACATTAGAATAAATGAACAGTTTATCTCTTTTTTAGATTATAATGGATAGTTGAAAAGAAATTATGACTTCATAAAAGATATGTTATAAAACTAAATATGTATTAGATAAAACTTATAAGGAACTTAACTTACATGTAGTTTATAAAATGATGACCAAATTAATTAAATAAGTAGTAGTAATTTAACTTTTTAGGATTGTTGTATTCATTATTGATGCATTTACTTATTGTAATTATCTAAGTTGTAGGCTCGAAGAACAATCACTCTTGAGCATGATCATATTCGAACAAATCAACCCAACTAGAATAAAAGAATCCACCTATATATTAGGATCACTATTATATGAGTGATACTAAAAAGAAATAAATTAAACATAAATATTAAATAATACATTATTTCTATGGATAATGATTTTATTGTGAAAATATCAGTATTACCTCTGTGATTGAGAAGTGGGGTGAACTTGAAGGGAAGTGATAAATTCCAACACTTTAGGGGTGAAAATGTTTTAAGGGAGAATAAATATGTAGAAGTTTTGGTGAAGAAAGGAATGAAAGTTGGACATAAATCTTCTAAACTAAAGTAACTACAAAAATATTACTTCCCAAAAGATCTGTGAAAAAACTAATTAAGTATTAGATAAAAATGATAGTTAAATTAACTTAAGAATATTAGATAAAATGATGAGAAAATTAATTAAATAATTATTAGGAATTCACATTTTCATGATGGTTGTATACATTCTCGACCCATTTCCTAGTCATTATCTTTGTTGAAGCCTCAAAGTCCAATCTTTTATAAGAATGAACAGCTTTGAACAAACCACCTGAACTCGAACAAAAAAATCCACCTATATCAGAAAAAAATCTTATGTGATTGATACTAAAAATTAATAAATTAAACATAAATATGAAATAATACATTAATTATATAAAAAATGGTTTTATTGTGCAAAGATCAATATTACCTCTATGAATTAGTGGTAGAGGGAACTTGAAGGAAAGTGATAAATTCCAACATTACATGGGTGAAAAGGTTTTAAGGGAGAAGAAGTATGTGGATGTGTTAGTGTATAAAGGATTGAAATATTAATAGAAATTTTCTAAAATAAACAAACTCTACAAGGAATAATGAAAATTAAATCAACCTTTTATTACATAATTTTTTGATAAAATAGAGAAAGTATATAATAACTTCACCTTTACATCTTCCCAAAGGGTTTTCTTTGTTATAATTAGTTCTTCCATGGGATTGGTAACATCATAATGTGTAGAAGACATTTTCTGCATGAGTATTCCAACATTTAATTTAGATTATGTTAATGTTGAAGAGAATAAATAAAATTATGATTAAAAACATAGTATATTAAAAAAAAATTACATTCTCATTGAACTCTTTTTCTTTTTTTAAAGGTCTTAGGGATTTGATTCCTATATTGAGAATCTAAATTCTTACTTTTTGGTCCCCTATAATGTACAATAAATTGTATACATTGAGACTGGCATGAACTAATTGTGATCTCCCAATGAAAGGGTCATCCTCGATTGAATTTTCATCTAACCTAAAATTTGTTTTAATCACTAGTAGGAAAATCGACTAATTTTTGTTGGCTAGATATAGGATATAAAATACCTGCACTGATTATGATGTCATTATGAATGGCTTGTATATTTCCCCTTTCATTAAAATTCACCTTCAAAAATCCCATTTCATCAACTTTCACTACACTCATATTGTCAACCCATTTTGAATGAAGAATCAACACTTGAAATATTGTATGATAAAACTCATATATCTATTTGACAATGCCAAAATATGACATATTTTCATAAATTATATTTGTATACTTGGAACCATTTATGTTCATTACTTACATCAAAAGTGTAACACCGCTATTTTTTATCTTACTACAATCATCATGTTCTTTTGAATAAAATGTATAACAATTGATTACAAAACCATTATAAGATATAACATTTTCATTTAGTCCCCTAGCTAGCCATCAAAGCTTTTCGGAAATTGAATATGGATTTTCAAATAACTTCTTATAAATTTGATCTCAGAACCATACTATAAATTATTTATTATGTGTATTTGATATCCATCCATAATCCCTTGATGGATTTAGGTATCTAATAATTTCTTTGAGGGATTTAATGTATAGATCAACATATTCACTATTATGTAAAATTTAAAGGTGTACTTTCTCTAGCTCTGTCAAGGTAACTGTAACAACATCTATTCTGAAAATCCCTTCACACATAAGGGGCCCTCTATGGAAAGACTTTGGTAGATCGATGTTGTCAATATCTGATAGTTAATCAGTACAAAATTCAACATCTTATTCAATAATATATCCTTCTATAATACAAAATTTTGGACGACTTTGATTCTTGACATGACATTTCAAAATATTCATATACTGTTTGATGGGGTAAATCCAAATGTAATGGAAAAGACCAGAAGTTGAAATTCTCTAGAAAATTGAACCATCAGGTGGACCATTATATCAAATAATGATGGTGGGAAAAACATCTCCAATTCATATAATATGACTGAAAACTCCTTATTCATGATTGGAAACTTCATCTGGTCTAAATTTATTGTTTATGGATTTAAAAATTAAGTAGAGTCTGGTTATTGTTTGTCGTACATTTTGAGGCTGAATGTAATGGAAAGAAATAGGCATAAAATCTTGCATCAAAACATAAAATTCATGTGATTTTAGTCTTTGTAACTTTAAATTATTAATTAACATTACATTATTTATATTTTTTGAATAACCCATTAAAACTTTTACACTATTAATTAAAATATAAAATTGAAAATTTTATATCTTGATAGACTGTAAGCTAGTGGAGGAAGAAAATTTTTCCCTTTACCCTTCACCAATGCCAACTTTTCCTTTATCTCCAAGTCAATCATGTCCAACCAAGTTTTGATTCCATTTTTGTTTTTTGAATAAAATTTAGTAATGTTCCCATAACCATTTCAAATGTATTTTTTTCTATATTCAAGACATCAAGAAAAATGTATAACAAACAAACAATTCCAGTATGGAAATTCAATGAATATTGATCTCTTCTTCCAACTTGATTTCATGAGGATTTTTGAAAATGGTTTACTGAAAACTATGTCAATATCTTCTACTTTATCAAAATGTTGATCACCCATTACTGGAGATGGTGTTGTGCCTTTTTAAATAATCCCATCTAATGATGTCATCCAGGATCAGAATTTATTTCCTTGAGATAAAAATTTATGATGTCCAAAAACACAGTCTTTGAGGAATATTTCTACTGAACTGAGTGTGTGTGTTCTTCACAAATGGGACACCCCAAAATTCCTTTAGTTTTATAGCCTAATAAATTTCCATAAGTTTGGAAGTCATTTATCAACCAATACAAAATGTCCCTCAATGTGAATTCTTAACTTTTATGATCATCATACATTGTAACACCTCTATCCCACATCAATTTCAAATCTTCAATAAATGGAGAAAAATAGACATAAATATCATTATCAGGTTTATTTGGTCCAAATATAAGAAGTGAAAACATATTTTATTTGTGGTTCATGCATATCCATAGAGGAAAGTTATAATTTACCAACATGATAGGTCATGTAGTATGAGTACTAATTTTTACACCAAAAGGATTTATTCCATCTATAGATAATGCAATATGAAGGTTTCTCAAATCTTTTCCAAATTTAGGATACATGTAATCAATTTTATTTAACTGAGGAGAATCTAGTAGATGATTTAGGTTCCCATCCTTAATTATTTTATCTTCATGCCATGTCAATTTTCTTTTGGTTTCCAGACATCTATATAGTCTTCTAAATCATTGAACGATAGGAAAGTACCATATATATTTTGAAGAACTTGACTCATTTTTCTTGTATCAATCTGTGCAACATATAAGGCATTTTATTAGTGATTCATGGTCCTTGAAAAACAATATTCAATAATTTGGACAAGAATGCATTTTTTATAGATCATTCTAATTGAGCTTAGCATTCATTTAGCCCCATATGTTCTATATGGTAGTTTATTTTCTTCTAGTAGCATATCATTCAAGAGACTAAGTAGTTATGTAAAGCTAGTTTCACTCTATATTCTTCCAACTTTAAAATTATATATCATCAATATAGCTAACAAAGTTATGTGTTTAATAAAATTGGTATACAATGGTCTCTTGGAAAAGTTATTTAACTTCTCAAATAAATTTGGACAATCATGAAGGTAATCTTCAATGTTTATTGTCATTTCTTCCATGCAATCTCCATCATCATTTACATTGGTATTCATATCCAATGATCCATAAACCACAATATCATACCAATTGATGTGAACATTCAACTTTTCCCCATGTTTAGTCTAATATTTATAGCTCTGATATATTCCGTGATAAATCAAATTTTCTTCCAACTCTTCCAGATTAATTTTTATTTAAAAACAACAATGTAAACATGAAAGAAGGATTTTATAAGGGTTGTATGCATGCTTTATTATCTAGTGTCACGTCTAAACATTGAGATCTCGATTCTAAGGATCATGATGTTTTTAAAGGTACGTATGAGGATGACATTTTATTGTAACTTCTATTTATGTTCAACCTTTCCATAGTTATCACTCAACCAAAAAGTTATTTACGAAAATTTGAAAAGATTAGTGGCTTAAAGTATGTCTGATTTATTACAAATTTGACGAACTCTTTAACTCTATATGCATACTCTTTTGTTAAACTATAAGATTTCATCCATTTTAGATTCATATCCATCAATTGTGTTCATAGAATATTCATTTTGTATAATAAAGAAATAAATACACATAAGATGTTCATCATTAAAGGTGAAATTTATAGATAATTATAATAAGGGAAACCCAACATTTGACTATTTCAAAGAATTTTAGTATGCATTGAAGAAAATGGGTAATTAAATTTAAGAAAATAATTATTCCACTGTGGTATGTTTTATCCTCTAAATTCATCCGAAAGTGAAAGTTATAGACAACTTTCATCCTCATCATCTCATCTCCCAAACAGTTGTCACTACATTTTATATTTGGCACTCATCCTACAATTCTTATTAGCATGTAAATATGTTTCTTGAAATAATCTAAGCAGTATTCATCCATGGTATGACTACTGATCATAGTAGTACAAGAAATATAAAAGAGATGAGGGATGAGTCTCAAGAAACAAATTGTAATTAAAACTATTCGGGATATGATGCTGATGAGGATGATACTTGTACTCCATTGTGTTCTCTAAAAGGGTTAATGCCTCCCATTTGTTAGAATTACACCATTGGCATAAGTTATTAACTCATAACCTATTGAAGGTGAGATTTTGGGTGCATACACATTATTTTGCGTGATTCAAGTGATCTCATTGGGGGCATTTTATGATAAATGAATCCTTGGGACCTATATGAATTTTATATTTATAGGATAAATACCACTTTTAATACTTTCAATACTCTGACTAAGAATAATCCTACCTTTATTAAAATGTGCCATCGAGTCTTTCTTAAATCCCTTAAAAATAGAAAATATAATATAGGCAATTAAGAAGTAAAAAGAAACCCAAATATGATAAACAAGAATAATAAACTCTCATTCTGTCAACTAGAAGATATAAAAATGTATTGATAAATAATTTTAATAAATAAAGAGTTAATTCATATACATGTATGGAAATTAGATATTCAAGGGGGTGAAACCAATACATGTAGACCAAAAATTATGAATACCTAAAAATAATTTCTAATAATTATTCCAACATATATCGAATTTGATAAGCACTATTATATTTTCTTGGAAGAATTTATGCAACATCCTAAGTAATTATTAAATTTAATATTAAAGGTATATCAAATATTTAAAAACATCACAAAATTAAAATTTCAATTTCAATTAAAAATCGATAAGGAATAGAAAAAATAATTTTAGGAAAAGAATATACCGAATAACGATAAAGTTTTTAAACATCTAAAAATTAATGGTTGGTAAATTTATTCAAGAATTATATCTAGATAAGATGAAAACAAGAATTTTATTCAGGTTTATGAAGTGTAATCTTTATAATAAAATTTAATTTTCATGGCCATTTAGGATTTCTATTGTGCTTTTTGGCACATATTATAAAATTTTATTCATAATGAGATAAATAATTGTAATTATGGAAGATATAGAGGTTTCAAGTTAAAGGGGAGATGACCCAATCATAAAAAAATAGTTTCAAAGTGAGACAAATCTTTATAAGTAAAATTGGATAATGAATTTAAATAATTAAATGAACTCTATTTAACAAGTGAAAAATTAAATGGTTGTATGAAGGATTATCAAGATTTTATAAAAACATAGATAAATGTGAAGAGATAATTAGAAATGTATTATATGAAAAAGAAAGGAATGTAAGAGGAATTTATTATTAATGTCACACTAAAGGATTTACAAAAGAAACATCTTTTTATATTAGATATTGGTTGTTCATCTCACATATTAGAGGTGAATTGATGTAATTAAATATTTTTTACATGTTGAAAGGGTACTTATTATTTTAGAAATGGTAGATCTCTTTAGATAAATTGTTTGAATTTAAAATATGTTGGAAACAAAAGGAAATGTTAAATAATAGTCTATTTTTAGATGGATTAATAATTAAAATAAAAAATTAGAGATTTAAATGAATCAACCCTTAGAGTTTATTCACTATGATATATATGGATCCTCAAAGTAAAAATCAATTAATTGTGATAATTATTTCATTTCACCAATTCATAATCATACTCAGATCATATGTATTATGTTTCAGTTATATATATATAATTATCTAAAGGGGGTTACCATTTTAAGAATTATTAAGAGTGATCTTCATTATGTGGTAAAGAAGTATATATTAGATTATGGAATTGTTGTAAAATGTGTGTGCCTTAGGGCACCTCGGATTGTGGTGAGGTGAGGCACACCTAGTGTACCTCACCACTGGCGAGGTGGTGTGACCTCACCATGGATGAGGCGGTGCAACCTCACCGAGGTGTGCCAAAGGAGAGCACCTCATGCACCAACGGTGAGAACCATGCATGCCTTGGTTTCCAAGTCAAGAGGCGTTATAGAATGAGGCATAATAAAGGCACACCATCGACTGTTGAAATTGGGGGTAATAGGGTGATGGAAATCATGGGTAAAGGGGAAGTAGAAATCAAGGGTGACCCAATGGAAATTGGGGGTGGTGTCAAAAATAATGATGATAAAAACACAAATTTATATCTCCAAAAAAGTAATCAATGATTGAGGAGGAGGGGAAAATGACATAGCTTTAATTGCATCTTTGGATTGTCCGATATAAATTAGATATATCACCAAACCTATAATTCGTTTGAGCCTGGGATTCGTACAACCCATGAATCATTTGAACCTTAGATTTGAGCCTTATAATTATTTGATCCTTGATTCAATCCTTGATTCAAGTTTGGATTCAATGACGAGGAGCATCAGTAGCTTGTGGCTTCCACAAAATAATTCTAATTCACGATTTATAGGTTACTTAAAATACATCAGGATACTTTCATCGTCGCTTCCAAAAAAGTGCTGATAAAGATCACTTTTATCAACTCTAAATTAATAAGTGGTGATAAAGGATTTATAATTATAATTATAAATTATAAATTGAAAATATATTTATATAATTATATATATATATAAAAAATTTATTCATTATTTAAATATATTTAAAATAAGTTTATAATTATTTAAATATATAATTATTTATTTATAATTATATAAATACTTTTTTAAAAAATAATATTTTTATATTTATATAGTTATATATATTTATATAATTATATATATATATATAGAAAATATAGTAAATATATTCATTATTTAAATAAATTTACTATAATTTTATAAATATTTAAATATAAATAATTATTTATTTAAAATTATAGAAAAACTTTTTAAGAAAATATTATTTATTTATTTATAATTATAAATCTATAAATCTATAAATATAGTAAACATACATTTATATATATTTATTTGCGAATATATTTATTTATAAATATTTATTTATAAATATATTTTTAACATTATTAATGAATATTTAATTTTAAGTTCTTCCATGTTAAAAATGAGTGAAATTGAATAATTAAAAATGAGTACCCTTTTACAATATTGAAAAAATGGATAATTTTTATTTATTAAAAATAAATTATTAAAAAAATATAGATATATACTAAATTAAAGATGAATACATATTGAAAATGTAAAAACATAGAAAATACAAATATATAAATAAATAACAAAAAATGGTTAAATTCCCTAAAAAATAAAAATAATAAAAATAATAAAAATGAATTTTACCTAACTATAATAAAATTAAAAATAAATATATAAAATTTATCAATTGAAGACATGATATATTAAATGTGTCATGTTATAATTAAATTATAAAATGAATACTAAAATTTGAATAAATTACTTAAATATTAGGTGTATGAGTTTCTATACAAGATTTCATTAATTACGTAAATATTTTTGTGTGTACACTGTATGTAAAAATGAATTAATTACGTATGTACATGTGAATTAAATATAACACACATTTTATATATGTCAAATTGAAAAAACAAATGACATTATATATCTATTACTCGATGCAATTAGTCAATATTTTTATTCATATTAATTTTTAATTATAACTCATTCTTCACTAAATATATGACTATTTAATGTAAGAATAAATGTTTCGTATTAAATAAATCATATTTATATATATTCATATATATCTATATATTTAATATATACTATTTATTAATATTATCAATAATTTTTTAATTAATAAAATGTTTAATATTTTCCTTAATTTACTTATTTTTAATTTTCATTTAACATATATCTATATATTTAATATATACTATTTATTAGTATTTATAATTTATATATAGTATAATAATTTTATCCATTTTGATTAAAAATTATTTAATAGTAAAATTGTTAATATTTTTAAAAAAAAATCATTTTTATTTATTTAATTATTTCATTTTATTCGAGACCTTTATCGTTTCAAAAAATAAAGCACTAATAAAGGGTTCCCTTTATCAGTGCTAATAAAAAGAATTGATAAATTTTACCCTTTATCAGTGCTAATTAAAATTACTGATAAAGGATACATTTTATCAGTGCTAAAAAAAGAACTAATAAAATGTGACCATTATTAGCACTTTTTGCTAATACTAATAAAGTTTAGTGTTGTTAAAGGCATGTTCTATAGTAGTGATACAAAAAATATTTTAATTTCTTTTAAAAGTTTTAAAAAGAATATTATTTTAATTTTCTTAATGAGTTACTTTTTTACATTTTAACAAAATTTTAAAAGAAATATTTATTTCAACATTTACAGCAAAAATGGATTTTCCCATTATTAAGACCGTTTTTAAGCTTACTTTACAGGTTTAAATGGTTATTTTTCAAATAAAATCATTTTCTCATTATTCTAGAAATTTTTAGTTTTAAAGATACCTAAGGAAGAAAAACGTTTCCCTAGTTTTTATAAAATGTTCAAAATCCCTTTCAAATGTACTTTCATCTAGGTCAACATCTTTTGATATTTATTATGATTTAGTAGGTATATAAACTTATGATACCATCCATGTTCTTTCTCTAGTTGGATTATGATTATGTGATGATGAAATTTTTATGATGATTTTTTCTTGTACCTAGGTTATACTATAATGAATTAATGAATTTTTTTATGATCATGTGGCACACATAGGTATGGTTTTCATTATGTGATGGGAGGGTCCATTAAATACCTTCAATTCATTGGGTATTGATTGATATCTCATGAGATAATATGAATTGGAATGGGGAGTCAACCCTATTCAATATGGGACAATTCCCACTATGATAGTCTTGGGAGTGAACATTGACTAGGTAAATGATATAATGAAGAGTAAAGTTAATCTGATATAGAATTTTGTCTACAATGATAGATATGAAAGTGAACCTTGACTAAGGAAATGGTTTTATATTCTTATGATTGTTCCACAATTCCTATGACATGTTCTTATGCTTATAATTTTCTCTCATGGTTTAAGATTTATTAATGATTATTCTTAACTCCTATGTCTCATATCTTTTTAAATGGAAAATAATTATGTCATGACTCAAGATTTATAATTTATGAATGATTCAGTATGAATCTTTTATATTATAATCATGATATCATACCCTTATGTGTGTTTTAGGATTTCATATGATCATCGATTAATATCTCCCATGTTTACCCTTACTAATAATTTTCTCTCACCCTTTCTTATGTTTCCATTTTTCCTAGGTTCTAAATAAAGGTTTTTATTGATAAATTTTTATTGAATTGTACTATGAGAGAAGAGTTTTTTATGATATTTTGAATATTTTTTATGAAATAATATGATTATATATCTAGTATCCAAAGACACTAAACCTTAATGGTCCTCAGGAATGTGTTGCTGGGAAATGTATTGAATATTTAACAGAAATGGTGCAATATTTATGAATGTTAGGCTCATGACACCTCACACTATTTCCTAGGGCATGAAAATTAAGACACACGTTGTTCTTGGGTATATAGTATCCCTATTCTGGCCAATATCTTATATATGGAGTGTTATTTTTCTTTATTCTATGTTAAATAAAGTATGAAACCATGCACCAAGAATTCTTACACAAACTAGACTCTCATATAAAGATTTGAGGACATATGTAGTGGAATGCTCTTATTTTTTTAAAGTTATGAAGGATGGACTAAATGTTGTGTGGTTTAACATCATATGACAAGGACATAGTGGTTCATAGTTTAGATTTATATAACTATGACTTTAAACATTAAGTTTACCATTATGCTTTTCGGATATGGATCTATGCCATTAAAGAGGATGTATCATGGTCATGTAAATTTTAGTAATCAAACTAAATCTCTAATATAACATGAGTTATTATTGATCTGATAAAAAAGAGGAAATTGAATTTCACTCAAGTCTCATGAGAGTGAATGTTAGGGGTGTATATTGACACACACCTTATACTTTTACATTGTGTGAAAAGGATGATTTCATATAGTTTTATGTCATGACTAGGACATGGGTTCCATGTACTTTAAAGTCATGCGGATTTTAATTTGACTATAATATTTAAAATATTTTATTAACGACTTCATGAACTCAACATAAATTAATGAAAATTATTTCTTAATAAACCTTGCATTATTGTTTGGAGTTATATATCCTCTATCTATTTGGATCAATGAATATGCTCTGTTGGAGTGGTCCTTATGTATGAAGTAAAGTGACTCATTTTGGATCCTGCTTCTGGGGTTTCTACCTAGGTATCATAATAAAATTTACAAAAATAACTAGTTCTAAATATAGGAATGAGTGGGGATAAACTTTCTTTTTGAATTATCATGTGAATTGATTTTGATGGATTTTTTGGTTGTGTAGTTTATGTAACCTTTCCTCGTTGATTCAATTCAACTCGTCCAACCAAATATAAAAATTCTATTATTTAGAAAACTAGTTTTAGATATTGGTGTGAAGGGAGGTAAGTTAAACCTTGATGGGGTAGACTACCTTTTCCCCATATATAAGTGAATATGGGGTCACTTGTGTAGCGTTAGGGGTTATTTTTTTGTATTCCCAGGGAATTCATAAAATTTTATTTGGGTAATAATTATTTTTATTTCCCACCAACTTGTGAAGGATGAAACATAGAGTCATCTTTAAGGATTATATATATCTATTCACCTCTATATAATAGCTTAATGAATGATTATATTGGATATTATATTCCTTATATAGATTTTTTGTTGGACTATTAACGTTACTCCAACATATCTCTTGTACTTTAGGTTTTGATCATCTCAAATACCCTTTATATACTACCTAGGTTTCCTTGTTTAAGCTTTTTCATTAGGTTTTGTCATGATTTTAACTCTTTAAACTGTTAAAACATTTCATTCTTCAATTCAGGAAAAAATTGGTAGAAATTTTCCTAAGTCTAGAAAATATTCAATGTGAGGCATTTGGCTATGTAGAGAAACGGATACATCGAGAAGTCATTTTTCTCAATTGCCTATGTGAAGGATTCACCAACATGAAATAGATACATCACAGAATCAGCTACATGTAAATCACTCACATAGATGAATCACATGTGTGAGAAATCAACTAACTAGATCAATCAACTATGTAAACTAGTTACATAGAGTAATAGGGTATGTGAAATTAGCTATGTGGTTCCAATAAGCTTTGTAATTCATTCGGTTACATCAAAAAATTTCAGAGTGAATAACCTATGTGAAGAAAATAAGACACATTAAGAACACTGATGAAAAATAAACTATATAGATAAATATACTATTAAAAGAATAACTATGTGGATAAATTCAGATACAGGAACTCAAATTTAAAAAATTTGGCTATTGGTGATATGTAATTGGCTGCATCATTTTCAAACATGTAACTTTTTACTATTGCAGTACTTTCAGGGGGGTTTATTGTTTTCATGCATTCATTAATTATTTATTTACCTCTTTATAGAAACAATGATTATAACAAGATGCAAGTAATGATAAAGTAAAGAAGTGAAATGATAAATTAATAGTTAGTATTATTACTAAGGTATTTCCATGAAAAGGATGTGTGGAATTTAAATACCAACCCCATATTTTAAGTATCTGTTGTTGTTCAATTTAAAAGAGAAATTTTTAATGAATTTTTTAAGTGATATGAAATATGAAAAAGATATATACTAATAGAAACATAAGATCTTGATCGATCAAAAAAGATATTTTCTTGAAGCTCTGATGTGCTGGTATGATTTACTCAAAAAGAAGAATAAGCTTAAAGATTTATAGATGTTCTATATTTCTCATCTTTTCTGTTGGTTTAGAAGAATCTTCTTAGTTGTATCATAATATTATCATATTTCCTAGTGATTAATTTTTATCTTTTGGTTATATTTTACAATTTTGGGCTCAAAATTTAAACACGTTTTGTATTCTCTCTTTCATTGTAAAGGTTCCTAGTAAAGTAAAATTGAAAGTTGTTTTTTATAAATCTTTGTTGGAGTCTAGTTGAAAGATTATTTTACTATTTTACCAAGTTTTGGTATCTTTTACTTAGTCATGAAGTCCCTATAAAAAGTTCTTGTAGTCCCCAAAATAAGGATAGGTCTGGTGAAAATCACTAAAATTGTGGAGAATAGTGTTGGTGGAGTGGAATATGGGATTTATGTTCTTCAAACCACTATAAATCTCTATATCTAATCTATTTTCTTCGTGATTTTATTTTTTCCACTAATTGTGTTGACGAAAATATCATAATTCATTCAAATATTAAAGAAGGAAGTTTTCAAGACAATAAATTTTTAAATAACTCAATTCACCCCCCCCCCCCTCTTGATTATTAGTTCATTCCTTTTAGGACAAAAAATTGGTATCAGATATTATATATTTTGAGTTATCAACTTTAAAAAGTTGAATTATAAATATTATCTTCAAGATGGCTATTATGACTAACAATAGAGAAGGTATGTCTATGGTAAGATCATATTATTTTAATGATGATAATTATGATTTTTGGAATGAAAATATGCTAATCTATTTAAATAACCTTGGTCTAAAGGTTTATATTAAATATTTATTGTCTTATTGAATTCCAAAGACATCACCTATGACTTTTGATGCTAACACTAAATCCATATACGATATAATCTCCAAATCTATGAAAGTTATAATATGTAAAATAGGTCTGGATGAGTTCATTTGAGTTTCATAATTCCAAATAGTTCATTAAATGTGGACTACTATAGAGTTTTCTTATTAAGGTACAAAAAACATGTGAGCTCTAAGATATAATAGTACCAAGATTAAGTTCAATAATTTCAAAATGATGGAAGGAGAAAGCATCGCCCCACTTAATGAAATACTTTCTAAGGTGGTAAATAATTTTTCAATTTTAGAAACACCCATTCCTAAAACAAAACATGCTGTATAAATCCATAGAATCCTACCACCAAGATGGTGTGGAATCAAAAATTCAATTATGAAATCTATAGAGGTCAATAATTTTAAAATAAAAGATCTTATTGGAACTCTAATTATGTTTGAGTATGAGATGAAAGAAGAACCTAGAGTATAGATTAGTTAAGAAATAGAATTATTCTCTAAAAGTTTCAGCATCAAATAGTGACAAAAAAATTCAAGGGGTTGAGTCATCTAATAAAGATACATCAAGTAGTTCTTCTTCAGGCAGTGATATTTCCTTCTTTGATATAAAATTAAAAAAATTCTATAACAACAAAATATTTTTTAAAAACCATTCAATAATTTCAAGAAACATGATGGAAACCCTAAATAATTATGATTCTATGAATATAATAAGCTTAGAGACATCAAACTAGATTTTTCACAGCTTCAAGACAACATAAGGTTAGATAAAAATTATTTCAAGAAAGTCACTTACAAAAAGAAATCCAAGAAATACATGGAAGCCACATGAAGTTCCTTAGAAGATTCCAGTGATTTTATATATTCATAATTAAAATCCTAGCATTCTAATCACAGGTAAAACATGTGTTTTATGGAACATTTAGATGATGTACATTCTTATTATCCTTTTTTTTATGAGTTTGGATCTGAAAATAGAAACTATTCATAAGAGAAATTAAATGGATATTGTAAAATTATATAAACTAAGTATAAATTATTGAAAAAATAAATAAAACACTTAAATATTCATATAATGTTATTTTTATGAAAAATAGGATATAAATACACAAATATAATATTTTAAAACCAAGATATAAAATTCAAATGCATCTTATACTGAACATGGTAATAAGATTGAGAAATTTCAAAAATAAAGGTTAAGACTTCAAAGACCCTATTAGTGTTTTAAAAAATGTGGAAAATTATTTTAATCAATTTGTTATAAATAATAAATCTCATAAAAAATAATGTTGGTATAGGAAGTCAACATGAAAAATTAAATCTTTATAAAAAATATTTTTTTCTAAGTTCTAAGAACAAGAACTAATCCAGAATAAGTTGTTTTTAACAAGGATAATTAGGGCACCATACTAATGATTTATCTTGACAAGCACACAATTATATGGATTTAATAATGTGTTTCTTTAAAAAAAATAAAAATTTGGTGCTATAGTTTCTGGACATCATAAAAAATTTTGGGTTCTAAAATCTTTCATTTCTAACATTATTGAACCCAATAAAATATGGGTACCAAAATAATTACTTGTTTGATTTTTTTGTAGAGAAAAAGATCAATGATAATTAATGAGAAATGGTATATGTAAAATGGATTCTAAAGGAATATGAGTTTAGATTTCTCCAATTTCAACTCCTTATCAAAAATTGATAAAGGATATGTCAATTTTGGTAAAAATGCTAAAGGAAATATTAAGAGAGTTGGAAAATTTGGAAATCCAAGAACTTTCCTCATTAATAAAGTTCCTTATATGGAAGTATTAAAGAATAATCTAGTTGGTATTTCTCAATTTTTTTACAAAGGTTATTTATCTAATTTTTCAAATAATGTATGTTTTGTTTTTTAATACAAAATTTTTAAATTTGAGGCACTTGGAATGTAGAATGTCTATAATCTAGATATTAATTATTTAACTAGACAAAAATTGAACTATTTAAATACTAAAAAAATAAATCATGGATTCAAAAAAAGACTTGGAAATTTTAATGTCTATTCTTTGTGAAGCTTTTCCAAAAAAAATAGTTTTAGATTTACGTCTCCTTAAATTGAATAAAAATAAATTATATGATACATTCCAAATGGGAAAGCAACACAATTCATATTTTCACCAATTAAAGAGGTCACTACTTTTAGACCTCTAGAACTAATTCATAATAATTTATTTTGACTATATAAAACTACATGTATAAAGGGAAAATTTTTATGTATTTGTTGATGATTTTTCAAGATTTAATTGGGGATTTATTTTTTAAGTTTTAAGAGTGAAGAATGTTTTATTTTTATAAATTTTTAAAAATTCGTTCAAAAATTGATAGATTTCAAAATTATTGCTTTGTGATGTAATAATGGAGCAGAATTTTAAAACCATGAGTTATATTACTATTGTTCAAAATATGGTATCAAACACACTCTTTATTCCCCCAGGATACCTCAATATAGTTGTGTTGTTGAGTGGAGTAATATTACTTTTTATGAAATTTATAGAACAATGTTATGTGGATATAACCTACCTACTCATTTTTGGGATGAACCTGTAAATACAGTATGTTTTTCTAAAATAGAGTTATATTAGACATGTCTTAAATAAATCACTCTATGAACAATGGAATAATAAGAAAATCCAATAGTTTGATAATTTATAGTGTTTGGATGCAATGTTTGTTCTATAAACATCGAGGATAATCTTGGTAAACTTGATCTAAATGCTAATTAAGAAATATTTATTGTCTATTTAACTACTTCCATGGCATGTAGACTATTCAAAAAAATGTCAATGATTATTACAGAATCACTCATGTGAAATTTTATGAAAGTGGACCTTTTGAACAAAAAATGACCCAAATTAATGAGATAAGTGATTATTTTTATAAATTGATATTTGAACCTCTCTTTGATAATAAAAAGTATGATGCTTTAGAGAATGATTTTCCATAACCAAATCCTAAAAGGTTTGATATAAGTGTACTAGAAAGTGTGCTGCCTAAATAGCATAGAAACCTTAAGAACCATCCCTTAGAAACAGTTATAGGAATTTTAGATAAAGATATTAAGAATGTAAGTATTTTAGGAAATATTTTATATTTTTTTTTATTTTTATCTCAAATAAAACCTAATATAACATATGAAACCATAGTTGATGATATTTAGCTTTTATCGATGTAAGAAAAATTAAACCAGTTCAAGAGGTAAAAGGTATAGGAATTAGTTAATAGACCCTATGATTACCCTATTATATGAAAAAAATGGGTTTTTTAAAATAAATATGATGACCATGGTGTTATTTCCATGAATAAGGAGAGACTAGTTGCAAAAGGTAGAAAAAAAGAAGAAGGTATAGATTATGAAGATACTTTTCACCTATAGTTAGATTAAAATCCATTAAGATTGTACTTCCCTATGCATCACAAATGAATTTAAAATTATATCATATGGATGTAAAATCATATTTCTTAAATGGTTTTCATATGGATGAAGTTTTTGTTGAATAACCTCCTGGGTTTAAAAATATTCATTTTCAAAATTCATCATTCAAACTTAAAAAATCTCTTGTGGCCTTAAAAAAGAACCTAGATCTTAGTATGAAAATTTAAGTTATCTTCATTTATCAAATGTTTTTTCCTTATGAAAGGTAGATCCTACTCTATTTTAGAAAATTTTATATTCAAATATTTTTAATTCGGATGTATGTTGATGGTGTGATTTTTAGTTCTATAAATAAAAAATTAGGTAATAAATTTTCAAAACCCATGAAAAAAATTGAAATTAGCACGATTAGTGAGTTAAATTATTTTATAGGATTTTAAATTTACCAAAAATACTTTGGGAAATTTATAAATCAATTAAAATAAATACTTTATTTAAATAAAAGTTTTGGACTTGAAAGTGGTAAAGTATATACAACTCTTATGAGTTCTAATCAAAGGATTGACTTGGATTAAGCTAGGAAGCCAGTTGAAAATAAGCTATATAGAGGAATAATTGGGTGTCTATTATATTTGACTACTATTAGACTATAAATTATTTTAACATTATCTTTATGTTCTATACTTCAGGAAAATATTACGTAATCTCATTTAAAAGTTTCCAAAATAATTTTAGGATATTTAAAAGGAACAATTTCACTTTCCTTACTTTCTCTAAAAAAACTGATTTTAATATGACTTCATATTTAGATTCCATATTTGGTGATTATAGGCTAGATATAAATATTAATTTTGGAACCTTCCATTTTCTAGTTAAAACCGTGGTATCTTAGTATATTAAGAAATAGTAATAGGTTGCATTATCTATTGTTGAATCATAATATATTTCTTATAGTAGTTTTTTTCACAAGTTTTATTGATGAAACACACCATAATGGATTTTAGATTCAATTATAATTAAGTATCAATCAAACATGATAATAATAGTTCAATAATAATTTCAATGAATCTAATAAATCATTATATAATGAATATTATAGATTTATGGAAACATTTCTAGAGAGATCATGCTTAAAAATATTATATTACTCTTGAGTTAATATTTTCCATGAATCTGTTAGTATATATTTTTATAAAAACACTTGCATTTGATTTTTTTTTATTTTAATAAATAATAATTGGGGATATTATAATTTAAATGTTTTTATTTATCTTATTTATTTGAATTTTTATTTATAAATTATTTCATTTTAATGATTTATATAAATGAAATTATTTTATTCTATTTCATTATTTAAATATTTTGTTTTATAAAATAAAATTATTTTATTTTATTTTCTATTTTATTTATTTATTTTTAATTAGAATTGACCAAAAACCAAATAAGGTATGTAATCCTTTTGTTAATCGGGTTTGTGAGCAAATATCTATTCATCTCTTTACCCTTTCACCTTTCACATATGTTCTTCCTCCCATAACCCGAACTGTAACCCCTCACCTCTTGATTTTTTTCCAACCTCCAACCAACTTGTTTTCCATGAGAAATTATTATCATGGAGAATATGAAAGATAAAATTGATCCAAGAAAGAAAATGAAGTGGTAGACCATGAAGAGTTCTCATGTAGAAGGTTGTCGATATGATATGGATGAAGTCTATAGAGATCCTAATGGATAAGAAACTTCAGTTTCAACGATGGGAATTTCTTTTTGATGAGAATAAATGTGGTTTTATATTTGAAGAAGTAAATGAGTTTATGAGGAATTTTGAGTTTCAGTTTGTCACAATAGAGGATGTTGTGTCATGAAATGTAAATGGGAAAGTTGAATTAGTTTCATTAATAGAGTTTTAAGAGATTCTTCATTGTCCCCATGAGTGGGATTATAAATTTAGTAATACATTGGTTTCTACAAGTAAAATAGGACCAATAGATGTTTCTAAATTTATATTTGGAACTTTTTACTTAAAAAGGAATCTAGTGAAGAATTTACTAGCTGAATGGAAGTTCATGTGTACATTTTTTCAAACTAGGATTTCTAGATAGATAAAGAAATGGAGAAAGTGTTGATTCAAGATATGTATGTCTTATACATCCTGATCAAAATTCTAAAACACAACCTTCTAATAGATATGATGAATTTTATGAATCTTTGTTGCAAAGGAAAAAGAAAGATGAATTATTACCCCTATGGTTGTTTAATATCCTTGATTATAAAGAAAAAATAAGTGCATCTAAATAAGGGATATGTAATAAATTGAAATAAGAGTAATACTCTATCTTTCATACTGTCTATTGGGTACTCTTGGGACTTAAATTCAAACATTTTGAAGCTAGTTGTTCTAGAAAGTGTGGATTAGGGGGACTCATCCCAAACTTCACCACCTACAGATACAACACCAATTGAGATAGTATCTTCTAAGAAGGTGTAGGATCCATAAGTAGCTATAATTGATCCTAAATTACAAAAAATTGATCCTATAGTGGAATATACTATTCATAGTAAAGTATTTGTGATTTTTCACCTCTTTATGTTCTTCAGAATGTGGAGAAAATTTTTAAAACAATATTTTTTGTTCCTAAAAATAGATCATTTGAGGCAATGTCTAGTGTTTCAATTACTGGTGGAAGAAATGAGCCTGAATTTGAGAATTATATAGTGTATCTAATTATTCTTTCATCACATGTTGGCATAAAAAGAGATGTTGATGTGGATATAGAGACTATTGACCACTCTTATACACCACTTGTTCCATAAGCTCCACCTTCAGTGCATAAGGAAGTACCCTCAGTGAGTAAGAGTTTAGATTTTTCTAAAATGAATTCATTTTACTCTTCCTGTTAAATGAGTTTGATAATCTCAGAGAAGATTATAATTAATTGAAATAGTAGATGATATCCTCAATGGATGAGATCAAGGAACTCAAGGAGAATTATATTCCAAAGGCTGATTTTAACAAATTGGTAGGGATAATGGAAACCCAAATAAATTTGAAAAAAAAATTGATAGTATCTCCTACATAGTAATCTATTTCTATGGTAAATGTAAAACATATTATGGGCATGAAACCTCTAGTAAATTATTTCAGTCCTACTAAATTATATTTTAATGAGATTAGACTATTATCTTCATATTAAAGAGACATGTTACAAAATATTACAATAGTGAAATATGATATGTCTCAACATGTTGTTGGTGAGATTAAGACATTTATATAATAAATGAAGGAAACCATACACACTTTATGAAGTTTTGTGATAATCCAGTTTGAATTCATCAAGAAGTTTTATCCTAATGTATCTATCTTCTCATAATCTTAATATGTTCTTGATTTTCATTGGGGAGTTAATCAGATTCTATCTGAGTTTAATGTTGTGTCTTCTAAGATTCAATGTATTTAGTGTGATTTTCTCACAACAGTGGTTTTTCAGGAGTTTAAGAGAGATATTTCTAATAGTTTTGAGATACGAAAGAAGGTATTAAGAAGCTTGGTATTAGAACTGACATGTCCTTAAATTAAATGGAGGGATATTATGAATAATTTTATGGAAATTTTAAGGAAATCCTGACAATTTATAAAGATATTTAGGGGATGGTTTTTAGGTATCTCAATACAATATCAAGAAATCATCATCTATTGTTAACTTTGTTATACAATGTTTATCAATAAGTTCAACATCTAAATTCTGAATCTTCAGAAGAGGAATTGTAAGAACTCAGCTTTCATCTTGGTTATGGATCCATTAAAATTTAATATAATTCGTTATTTTAGACCTAATATGGATTTCCTATGAGTTTATAAAGGTTTCGAGGGTGTCTAGAGATTCTTCAGATATCAAAAAACCAGTTGGTGGAGAAAAGCACTAGGTCACACAATTAGTCGACACCATGTAACGCATCCCACCCGGTCTCTCCTAAACCTGCGAGGGTGGGTATAGTAGACATAAGGGAACATGGTATTACCAAACCATACACTAGTGTCTTAATGCCTATAAAAACTACATAATTTATAGTAGAGTCATTTTTCAAGCCTGGAACATGGTATCTCTAACTATGCTGCCAAACTATACGGATTCTCCCTTAGCACAGCAGGAGGTGCATAGTTGGTGCACAGTTTGGCCAACAATTAATCTGAACCGTGTAAGATGGATATTTTTGGTAAAATGATTGTTTTCCCATTTAATTTATTTTAATTCAACCCTTCCACATATTTATCATTCCACCTAATAGAATTTTCTAGGGAGATCCCCTTTGATCTCAAATCATAGATTTTGATCTTGTTAGTCTATTTGAAGTCCAATTTGATCCCCTTTCATCTCATTGGATAACTATTAGTAAGATCTTGGTTCCTTTTTGTCTTTATTCGGTTCTTTTATCCACAAAAAAAGTTACTTTGGTGCAGTACCATGTGCCATATTTTTAGTATGTTGGTTCATTCTTCATATTCATTCCAATCCAGGCCGAACTAAAGGCTGATACAGGACAAGAAAAGTAATACAAGTACAAGGTAGGTGTTCTATATATTATTCCTCAAGTATTGATGTTTTATAATATGTGTCATGGTGTTGGTTGCTGATTTCACTGTGCATTGCCCCTAAATTGTAATTACCTTAAAATAGTTTCCTAGTTTGGAACCTAATGATTTTATTACACCCATAAAATTGAATACCTTAGACGGATCCACCCCTTTGGGTGTTCCCTCTTATATGTATACTTGTATTTAATGAAAATATGGTCAATGCACCTATTGGAGTGTTTGGTATTGCTTCTAAATTGTGATATTGTAAATGAAATGGGTGGGTGTAGTGTTATAGCATGGAAAACACCCTTATAAAGAATTAAATTGGATAATAGTGAGTGGTAGTCACACATCACCTATTTTTAAATTGAAAAATGGTTACACCCTTGTTGATATTAAATTATAATGAGAAATGGATTATATATTGTCCCGTATTAAAGCCAATGGTTATTTATTAATGGGTGGTCATGACAGCACTTGTGAATTATAATGAATGGGTATGCAGACCGTTATTCATGATTCATATAAATGGGGTTATAGACCCTTGACTTTTAACACAAAATGGGCATGATAAACCATAATAAGTATATTAAATGTGAATAATGACCCTTGAGCATGTTATATCGATATAGTCATGGAGATCCTTATATAATTTTGATACGATACAGGTATGTAGACCCTTAAATAAATGTGATACAATACGAGCATGGTGGCCCTTATATAATTGTGATACTATAAGGGAATGGAATCCCTATTCTGTGATACTAGACATGGCATCTCTATTCTGTGATAATGGGCATGACATCCCTATTCTGTGACACTGGCCATGGCATCCCTATTCTATGATACTAGGTATGGAATCCGTATTCTGTAATACTGGGAATAGAATCCCTTACAATTATATTGGGCATGGGGTCCCTTATAAATGTGGTACTAGTCATGGAATCCCTTGTATAAATGTGATACTAGGCATGTTGTCCCTTATAAATGTGATATCAAGCATTAAGACCCTTGATACTATTTTAGAGTTATTCCATCATAGGATGAAGTAGGTATTGTCAGCCAAGTTTCCTTTCAGGAACCATATCCAACCCATTTACAATTGTTATTACTGATTTACATTTGTTATACCTACACACTTCTATATTGCATATACATAATAGATATTTATAGATTTTGTTAGTGTTGGCCTACTGAGATTTTTCTCACACCCTATCGGAGCCGCCTATTGTAACATTCCGGTTCTGGAAGCCACCCAGAGGCACCCCATACCCGGTTGGTCACATGGCCTCAAGCGCATTTCCCCAAACGCCAGAGGCTACTGACTAGTAGTGAGGGACTTGGGTGTGATAGTGGGGAAATTATGTCCTCATTGGCAGAGTACATAGAAAAAGAAAACGAAACCAAAATTGGAAGAAGTAAACATCCATAAAAGAGTAAACAATAGAATACTGGAAATATAAACAACTGGAGCACATATATAAATGATGCATGATACATATATCTAGAAAAGCAGCTAAAAAAGTCACAATGCTAGAATAAAAACAGTACTAAACCAAAGTACAAAATAAATAGATAAAAAACTCCTCAGTATCGCATGCATAGGCTTGGCCCCATTCTCTCCATCTCCACAGAAGTCAAGTACCTGAAGTAGAAGGGTTCTTTCCCTTATCTGTACATGAAACAATATAATCTATTTGGGCCCAAAAGCATGAACCAAACAGGGTGTGAGACTAAATCCCAGTAGGAAACCACGAGAAGATCCGTGCCCAACAGTCAGTGAATATATGGTAGGTAAAAGTTCAGGAAACAGTAAACATGAAGGTACTAAGCAGTAAACAATCCATAGTTTCAGATCAAGCCACAGTGAAACGAACAACTAAACCTCAAACAGGTAACCCTCTGGGAAGTGCTCACGACCATCCCCTTTGGTCCTACATAAAAAGTACAAGCAACCCTCTAGGTATCACACTCGATCTAACCCCTCTGGTCATGTATATGAATATGATAAGACTCTTTGAGGAAGCGCTCACATTCAATCCCCTTATAGTCAAAGGTAAAGCAAGACTCTCTGAGTAATCTCACACAGTCCATTCCCCTTATAGTCTAGGGTAGTCAAGGAATATTTGAGGAAGCTCACCCAGTCAATTCCCCTTATAGCCCCAAGGTCTAGGACTCTCTGAGGAAGCTCACTCTGTGAATTCCCCTTATAGCCCATATTGTATAATTCAAACAAAGACTCTCTGAGGAAGATCATGTGGGCAATCCCCTTATAGTCTAAAGAAATCAAGGAATCTCTGAGGAAGCTCACTCAGTCAATTCCCTTATATCCCTAAGTGGTTCTAGGATCTCTGAGGATGCTCACTTGTTCAATCCCCCTTATAGCCTAAGTTCTCAAAGACTCTCTGAGGAAGCTCACCTGGTCAATTCCCCCTATAGTCTACTACACCAAGTTCTCATGGCCCTATGTAGATCAATGAGCATAGCAGTGTAATATGGCCAAATTAAACCTACAAAAATAATTGGCTAACAGTCTACAATATATCAAGCGTGTCAGAAAACAAACTCTCCACCCTATAGCAATAGGCATGGAAATCAGGCAAGGTAGCCAAACTGGATAAACAGGACCAAATGGTTGTAAAAAGAACAAGCAAGGAAAAAACATCCAAAGCATAGAAATCAACCCATTTCATATCCAAATTACCTCCACAAAGGCATAAAATCATGGAAAGAAAACAACAAGGGTAAAATGGTAAACACACAATACCCTCTTCAAGGGTATTGGTGGAATTTGCACATAATACTCAAAGACTTTCAACAGTAAGGAACAAACCACCTACCTCGACATTAGGAGATCGCTATAAGTGAACCTAGAGGATTTAATCTACTTATAACACCATTGATATATGAAAACATCTAAAACGTTCAACCCACAATAAATTTTAAAAGAAGAGAAAACATTAAATGAGGTTCCAGTAGAAGATATAACTCATCGATGTGATTCTAATACAACTAACGGTGTTCGATTCGGAGGATGGACAGAGGCAAGGGGGTTTATCGAATATCCACAGGTGTATGGAATCTTGCGGATGAACGAGACCTAGGATATGTGTGTTCTGTTCATCAGATGCGACCTCGATGCATTTAATGAAAAAAAAAGTACACAACGTGTACTTTTGAATTACACGGTGTGTACTCACCTTTTCCGTACTCCACTTTAACCAGCCTCCAAGTCACTCCCACACAGCTGTGTGTGTGGCTACTACATGGCCATCACACGACCTCTTGTGGTGAGGAATTACACGACATGTACTCATAAAGTACACAGCGTGTACTCATAAAGTACACAGCTTGTACTTAGAAAATTTCTAGAATTTCCTCTTTTTCTCAAAAACTGCCAGAAAAGGAAAAACATACCATAAAAGAAGATCTGAGTTCTTACACCTATGGTACCTAGGTAGACTACATGTTTATTGGTGTAGATAAGTGTAATAATCCTCTTAATTATGAGTTACTTCTAGCTTCACTTAGGATGGAGTTGGTAGTAAATGACCGGTCTAGAGCTTGGGATGCTGGATAGATTTATCCCTTTTGAATTATTTTTATATAGATTGTATAATACTACTTATTATTGCTTGTTTTAATGTTTTCATTTTTTGTAGACAAGACATTATCAAATATTATATATGATTAAGTTTCTATTTTTTGACAATTGATATCAGTTTCTTTCTTATTTACCACTATTTTTGAAACTTATTCATTTTTATACTACTTCCTATAATTATCTGTTGATTTTACTTCTTTGTTACTCTGGTAATGAGGGAATAGTCTCCCCATAGACCCACCTAAGGCCCTCATTTTTAGTTGGCAACTTTTGGTGTTTGAGGTGATGCACTTGAGCTTATGTGGCCAACTGGGCTCAGGAAACTGTTGAGTTGAATCTGAGTCTGGGACATCACAAAGTGGTATCATAGGGTGTTTATTTTCTATATAACTATTTAGAGACAATAAATAGAAGATTATTAAGGTTAAGTATTTTGGTAATGAGTTTTTCATGATAATATCTAACCCATGTATAGAAAAAATCCAAATTTCCTAAAATTGAAATTGTTGTTTATTTTTTATTTTTCTTATTATAGTTCAGATGATTCCATTATTGGGTGACGCACTTGAATTTTGATGTTACTATTGATATAATTTAGATTTATCATTTATCATTTTACCTAAGAGATTAGGGTAAGGAAGTATTGAGCATGCATTATTTTAGGCACATTTTAGGAAATTCACATGCGATGACATATAGGAGCATTGTGTCATTTTCATTGCCTGTGATTTTCATGAGTGTTATTTGATTGTTATAAAGAGAATTTTTATTAGTTAATGATTCTTACATATAATTAAGAAAAAAACTTATTTGGTACTTATATTACCTTCCATAATCTAATATTTTTTTCTACATAGACTATAGCAGACACCTTATATAGTCAATTATGCCACATTGATTCATGGACTGTTGGTCACATGGACTAGAATGTGTTATAGTATGGATTGATTGGATTCCACATTTTGGTTCATAAGGTGTATGGGCCCTTATAAATCATATGTGGTAAACTATTTGGTTCAACCATTTAATTCAGATTGAAATGTAATTATGAGTTAAAATCAAATAAAAATTTGAAAAACACTGATCTTGGGAAAGTCTCAAACTTATTATTGGGAAGTAGGTAACATCTCTATTGTTATATATAAATTCTCTTTGACCTAGAAGAGGGATGAGACTATTACATAGAAAGTATTTTTACATTTTCTAGTTCTATATTGGTGGATTATTCCATTAATGAATCCTATCTAAAGAGTGTGTTTGTAAATTTTAGAGAAATGCCAACACGATGTCCTCTGGTCATATGCCAAGAGGGTGGTGACGACCATGCCCCGGAGGTAGTAGACCCTGACCCGCCAGTTATACCTCTAGTAGTCCCTCCTATGGAACATCTTCATGGTCTCTATGCGGGCCATGGTGATTGGTTTTGGGGAGATTTTATGTGGCTTATGCAGATGATTCAGGGAGCTCCACTTTTTTTCCCTTCTATGGGAGAGTTGACTAGGGAGTTCTAGCAGCAGCAACCTCCCACATTTTTGGGGGATGGGGGAACATAAGTAGATGAGTTATGGATCAATACAATCATGTATATATTAGAAAATATGGAGACACATCCCAAGATGAGAATGAAACTTTCTACTTATATTCTTTGAGGATCCTCCAAATGTTGGAGGGATATTCTAAATCGGGCTGGTAAGTATCAAGAAGTGGTATGGAGAGAATTCCAGTTGAGATTATTTAATTTTTTCTTCCCTAATACTCTAAGGGATGACAGTTCCAAGTAGATCATGAACCTTTAGTATAGTTTGATTATATTCATGGACTATTCATCTTGTTTTACAGAGCTTTAATGCTTTGTACCTATCTATATGGATCATGATATAGCGAAGGACACATGATTTTAGGATGGTTTGTGGAATACTATTCATTCTCAGGTAAATTTTTTCCAATATACTAGAATATATGATATAGCGTAACATGTCCATATCATCGAGCAGAACCTGAGAAAAGCAAACAGTATGAGCTAGTGCAGTTCACAACCTAGAAAGGGAAGTGGTTCTACCAGCGGCTGAAAATGATACTTTGGGACTATGCACATAACTAGTGGAATCCATTTGACACTTATATATAGTTATGTGGCATGTTAATAGTGTGGGAAGTTTGTATAAGAATCCCCAATATCCCAGAGACCCCATCAAGTGTGAGTTTGTAGTAGATTGGGGCATATTCAGCATTTATGTAGGACCTTCCCATCTATTCTGAGTGGGAGAGGATCCTTGATAGCTCCACCTTCAGAAGAAGGTTTGTTATCACATCACCTATAGGTAGTTGGAATAATGTTGTCTATACAAGAATAATTGGAGGTTGTGATTTTAGTATCTAGACTTCATATTTTCAGCACCAACAAAGTAGAACTACTCTAGGTAGTCAGATGACAGAACAAGGTCGTGGATTAGGCCATATCTATTTAGTGAAGCCTATTTTGGAGGAGTAGAGCGTCAGGCCATCTACTATTTGAGGTGTTATTCTAGTAGACTCTACTATCTTTTCATCCTTATTTGATATAGGCGCATCACATTATTTCAGATTTCTTCCTATTGTGGATTGTCTCGGTATTCATGTTGTGTACTCTTGTGCCATTATAATGCTTGATACACCTTTGGTTATATGATCTAAAAGAGTATTTTAGTTCAAGGAATGTCCTCTCGAGGTAGGCATCCATCATTTTACATGGAACCTCTTCATTCTCAAGATGAAGGGTTTTGATGTCATCCTCGAGATGGATTGGTTGGATCCTTATAATGCATATATGGACTTTTATCATTGAATGGTTTCATTTACATCACCATAGGGTGGTGCGTATATTCAAAAAGGTGATTGGTATGTCTGGACACGTAGATCTAGACCAATACATGATGGTCTAGGTGGACTGACCACTCAGATTTCAATCCTTTATACAAATGATTATCACTACTAAAAAACTTTCCTTTAAAAGTGATGGTATTTATCAACACTCAAAAAAAGAACAAACAAATGAAATACTTATCAGCGTTAAAGAAATCACTTATAAATTTATTCTTTTATCAGCACTTTTTTAGCGTTAATAAAATAAACTCTTATCAACACATTATTTTTATTGTTGATAAAGGGTATCGTTTATTAGAGATTTATTTTTAGCATTGATAAATGATATCTGTTATCAGTGCTTTATTTTTAGCACTGATAAAGGTTACCCTTTATCATCTCTTTATGTTTAGCATTGATAATGATTTATTTTATCAGGGTTATTTTAGCACTGATAAAGATTTATTTTTTAATATTGTTTTAGCACTAATAAAGGTATGAATAAATAAAATGAAATAATTAAATTAATAAAGAATGAAAAATGATGTTGGAATCATCATGTTTTAATTCTCACAAATCATGTTTTACACTCTTATAACTCATGTTTTAAACTCTCATAAGATAATGATTCAAAATCTCCCAAATTATGTTTTAAATCTTGTGAAGTATGGTTAATCTTGTTCTATTATTTTTTGATATGATTATACTTAATCCTAATCCATTCTATGAATATTTATTCTTAAGAAAGATTACAGATATTTGACTAAGTCTATGAAACCATAAGCTTTCTACCTATTCTAAATTTTCTCAAAGTCTATGACATCGTAACCATGCTACCAGTTCCAGATTTTTACAATGGACCTAACACTGTTTCAGTACTACTGTTTCCAAGACACCGTAACAAGACACTGTAACAGGACACCATTCAAAATTTTGACAAAGTACTAGACACAGTTTCCTAAGGCACCATAAATCTTCTACCAGTTCTAGAATTATCAAAGGACAAGACACCATAACTTTTCAACCGATTCCATATCTCACCGCAACTGTGTCACCATGACAGTCTCCTTGTGATTGTCTCACAAAAATTGTGACATTATTCCATACATAACCATTTTTCTGTATTTTTTAATTAAATTAAAAGGTTGTCTCTAAAGGTTATACATGAGTCATTTAATGACACTGATATAATTGATGATCTTTTACAGTCCTCTGAATAGACAGTATGAGGAAAGAGGTATGGAAATCGTGCACCTTATCAGCTCCAACACAAGCACCTAAAATAAAATAAAGCGTGGATCTCGAGAAGGAATAGAGTGATAGTGGAATGCACACAAATAGAGAATAAAATCTATACATGCAAGAATAAACCAAAGGAAGAACTCATAATTCATGCTGGTTGTAAAAAAACCTGATGCAAACCATCTTGAAAGAATCTTTGTAGTAACTCAAAGGAGAAGAAGAGCATATCACTACACTGAAAACCAAAACACTCAACTCACGATACTCTTTTTTCAGAAGAGTACTAGAACATTTCATATGTTGCATCCAAAGAGTCTAGAGCTTCATTTCACAACACATAAAGCCTTATAAACTCCATATCATTACATTTATCTTTGTTGTGTACTATTTTATTACTCTTTGAGAAGTGTGTGTACCTGTATTAAAAACACACCCCATATCCAATAATGAACTGTATGATACAGGATATCCTCATTCAAATATCTTTTACATCTTGTTTCACCCACACATAAATGTTGAAGAGGTTATGTGTGACATGGCTATTAGTTTTCCCATGTAGAATAGTGGTAGATGTCTTATGACCTAGATAGTCTTGTGTACTGTTGTTAACCCCAAATACAAGGTATGTATAAAATCTTTTTATATATATTTCTTGGTGGTAGGTGATCACTAAGTGGAGTGTATTAGTTCTCGGATTTAGATGAACCACTTTTTTTATTCGTTGTGTCTTTCAATTTATTCTTTCTCTGCTTTAACTCATATTTCAGAAAACTAAATTTTACTCTGATAGTTAGTATTGGATAGTTGTTATAACAGTTTTTACTTATTAGAGTAGTTTCAAAAGTGGTATCAATACCTCATATTATTATAACTAATAATTAATCAATCTTCTGAGAAACTATTTAAATAGTCAAACTATTATAATTTTACTACCTTGGTTAAATATATAGATTTATTTTGAATTTGGGGAATCTTTTAAATAAACATTTTAACAATTTTTTTAAAGGAACTCAATTCACCCCCCCCCCCCCTCTTGAGTGTCCTATTTCAACCAACATTTGGTATTAAAGGTTTTTTTAAACTGTGATTTTCAAAAAAATTATAGATTTTTCAAAACTTTTTCAACTATGATTTAGTTGTGTTTTAAAGATATTTAAATTAATATTAGTTTTAAATTTCTATATATTTAAAACCTATCCTTTATCTTTTTGTTATGGATAATATATTTCAAGGTGTTTCTACCAAAAGACCTCTATTTTTTAATGGAACAAATTATGTACAATGGAAAATTAAAATGAAAATTCACCAAGAAAGTATGGGTTCTGAGATTTGGTCTTCAATTATTAATGAATATAAGATTCTTGGTTCTGATATAAATACTTGGGATGACCCAAATATGGCTTATTATAACAATAATTTCAAATCCATGAATTCCCTATATTATTCTTTGGGATATTAATAGTTTAATAGAATTTTATCATGTAAAATAGCCTATGAAATTTGGGACACTTTAGCTGTTTCACATAGAGGAACATCTAGTGTTAAAGAAATGAGACTTAAAAAATATAATATTAAATATGATAACTTTAAAATGAATCCTGATCAGCCTATTTATAATATATATCTTAGGTTTAATGAAATTTTGAATATTATGATCTCTCTGGGAAGGGATGTTATAGCCAAGGATCAAACCATGAAAACACTAAGATACTTACTATATAGATGGAGGGGGACTTCTATATCAATTAGAGAATCATATGATATTATTAAGATACTAGTAAAAGAGTTGATAGTTAAATTTATGATGTATGAGGAAGAATTAAAAGTCAAAAAAGAAGAATAGGATGAACCAAAGAGAAAGACAGTGGCTTTCAAAACCACTACATTCAAAAATAAGGAAAAGGCTATGATACAAACTCATTATGACAGTACAATTAATGAAGATTCACCATCTGATAGTGATGATGAAATGGCTCAATTTTCTAGAAGATTTAAGAAGTTTTATATAAGTAAGAAATTATTCAAGAAGCCAAACTACAGGGTATATATTAAAACAAGGGCAATTGGAAAAAAAGTATTGGAAGAAAGTTGATACCTCTAGTGAAATAATATGTTAGGATTGTAATAGAAAGGGACATGTAAAGGCTTATTGTCCCAATATAAAATATAAGAATAGATATGAGGAAAAGATAGAAAGTAAAAAGTAAATGAAAGAAACATGGAGTGATTCTGAGGACATATCAAGTGACTCGGAGTCTTCACATGATGAAAAGTATAACATATCCAATATCTGTTTCATGAAAAACACATCAGAGGTAAATATTGAGTTTCTTGTATAGAATTTATATTATTTTGAAGATGAAAGTGATTCTAAAAATATTACTAATAAATAAATACTTAAATATTGTAAAATAATTTAAGACACTTGTAATGAACTAAAAGATAGATAATAATCTTTAAAGAAATAGCATACTTTGAATGAAACTATTAAATCTGAACTTGTTGTAGAAAAAGAGAAAAATTATCAATTACTTAAAGAAAAAATGAACATAAATTATCTAATGGGAAATTGAAAAGGTACTTAGAAAAACTTACAAATGGAAAGAATACTCTAACATAAATACGTGGTAAAAACGTAGCTCCTAGGTACACTACTAGTATATGATATCAACCTGGAAACAGAAACATTACTATAAAGTCTAGAAAAAGTATTTTTGTACCTAAAACTGATAAATATTCTAAAGGTTCCAATAGAGGGAACTATTTTAATACTTCTAGTTTCTCAATAATGAATAGAGTTTACTTTTAATATGCTTTACAATTTTCTTATAGGAAACCCATGAAGCAAGTATGGGTTCTTAAAGCACTTATTACTAATGTTTCTGGACCCAAGTAAATTTGGGTACCAAAATCTTATTTTGTTTGATCCTTATATAGGAAAGTTATTTGAAGATCTCCTGTAAAATTCTATAGTACTTGGACAGTGGATGTTCAAGACACATGATAGGAGATTACTCATGCTTCAAGAACCTAGTAAATATTGATGGTGGACATGTCACCTTTAGTGATAATGCTAAAAAAAATTATCATTGGCCAGATTGGAAACTCCAACTCAGTTTTAATTTATAAAGTATTTTTTATGGATTAAAATATAATCTTCATAGTATATCACAATCATGTGATGATGGTTTTCATGTTAAATTTGAAAATAATTCTTGCAATTTATATAATTCAAAGAACGGATTAGTATTTCTTGGTTTTATAAATGAAAATGTTAATGTTGTTAACATAGATTCTTTAGTTTGACAAAATGTCTCATGCTTAAGTGTATTTCAAAAATAGTCTTCGATTTGGCATATAAGACTAGGACACTACAATATAAACTCCCTTAGAAATCCTACTAGAAAATTCTTAGCCAACGATCTACCCAAACTTGTGTTTCCCAATGACAAAGTTTGTAATTTTTGTCAAAAAGGTAAACATCACACAATCTCTTTCAAACCAAAGAAAGAAGTTTCAACTTATAAACCTCTTAGGATGGTTCACATGTAATTTTTTGGACCTTTAAGAGATTAAAGTCTTAATGGGAATCACTATATATATGTTCTTGTATATGACTACTCTAGATATACTTGGACCTTCTTCTTAGCTCACAAAAGTAAAGCTTGTTCTCATTTTACCAAGTATTTTAGGACTGTAGAAAACCTTAGTGGTTTTAGAAATAAATACCTAATAAGTGACCATGTCTGTGAGTTTGAGAACCAAGAGTTTGAATATTTTTTCCCATAAAATGGTCATAGTCATAACTTCTCTACCCCCAGGACACCTCAAAAAAATGGTGTTGTAGAAATAAGAAATAGAACCATGTAAGAAATATATAGAACATTTATAAATGAATATGATCTACCTATATATTTTTGGGATGACAATGTTAATACAGAATGATATATAATCAATAGTCTTGATTAGACCTATCCTTATAAAAACTCTCTATGAGTTGTGGAACAATGGAAACCCAAGGTTAACTACTTAAAATTTTTTGGTTGCAAAGTAGATAATATGAAAAAAAATCTCCAAGAGTGATAAAGTAATTTCCCAAGGTTATTCAATCTCTAGTAAAGCCTATAAAGTCTTAAATAAGAGAACCAAATTTGTGGAAGAATATATACAGGTAAATTTTGATGAAACAAATCCCCATGAACCTAAAACCTCTCTAGAAAATCTTGAGGATGATATGTCAAATTTGGACATCAATGATAAATCTTTTGACCATCCTATGAAGGAATCTGTTAAAACTACCAATTTTGGAAATTCTACAGATTTGATCCATGATGAACCTGAACCTATTGAAGAACCTGAATTACTAGTACTTCTTTTTCTAGATCTGTTAGAACCCTTAAGAACCATCCTTTAGATATTTTCATTGATGAATTAGATAAACGAACATAGACAATAGATTCTCTAAGAAATTAGGTTGAACATCAAGCCTTATTTTCATATCTTGAGCCTAAGAACATAAATGAGGAAATTAATGAAGAATTTTTGGTGATGGCTATGCAAGAATAATTAAATCAGTTTGAAAGAAATAAATTCTAGAAACTTATAGATAGACCTTAAGACATCTTGACCATAGACACTAAATGGGTTTTTAGAAATAAAGAAGATGAATATGGTACCATAGTAATAAATAAATCTAGATTGGTTTCTCAAGGTTATATACAAGAAGAAGGGATTGACTATGCGGAAACTTTTTCACCAATTTCTAGACTTGAATCCATTATAATCTTGTTTTATTGTGTAGAACATATAAATTTCAAACAATTTCAAATGGAATTCAAGAGTGCATTCCTAAGTGGGTATATAGTTGAGGATGTTTTTTTTAACAACATACTAGTTTTAAAAACTCTCTTTTTCTAAATAATATTTTTAAATTAAAAAAATATTTGTATGGTTTAAAACAAGTTCCAAGAGCTTGGTATGATAGACTAAGTAGTTTTTTATTTACAAAGGTTTTACAAAAGGTATAGCTGATCCTACCCTCTTTATGAAAATAATTTCTAAATATGTTTTAGTTGTTCAAATCTATGTTAATGGTATTATTTTTGGATCTTAAAAAAATTATTTATGTATTGATTTTTCAAAGATGATGGAAAATGAATTTAAAATGAGTTTGATGGGTGAACTAAAATTATTTCTTGGATTTCAAATCTTTCAAAATAAGAAAGGTATTATTTTAAATAAAATTAAATATATTAAATATATTCTAAAATATTTTGGTTTAGATAATACTAAAATTATTTATGCTCCAATGAGTACCACCTTTAAGTTGGATCTTGATGAGAATGGTAAATTTTTTGATCAAAACACTTACATAGGAATGATTAGGAGTTTACTCTACTTGACCACCAGTAGGCCTTATATTATGTTTAGTGTGTGTATATGTGCTCATTTTCAATAAAATTATAAGTAGTAACATCTTATTTCTGTTAAAAGTTTTTTCAAATACCTCCAATATATTACCAACTTAGGACTGTTCTATCCTTGAGGAAAATAATTTGACTTAGTTAGCTACTCTAATGTTGATTTTAGTGGATGAAAGTTAGATAGAAAAAGAACCTCTGGAACATGTCACTTTTTGGGAAAGTCACTAATTTCTTGGTGTAGTAAAAAACTAAAATTTTGTTGCCTTATATTCTAATGAAGTTGAATACATAGCTACTGGTGGTCATTGTGCTCAGATTTTGTGGATGAAACACACTTTACTAGACCATGGATATCAATTCTATCATGTCCCTATAAATTTTGATAATAAAAGCGCTATTAATATATCTAAGAATCCTATTTATCATTATAGAACAAATCATATTGATGTAAGACATCACTTTTTGAGTGATCATTATCAAAAAGGTGATAGAACTTTAGAATTAATTGGCAATGAACATCAGCTTACTGAAATTTTTACTAAGATATTAAATTCTGAAAGGATGAATTATATCATACATTAATTAGGAATGATTACCCTTGAGTGAACAAGTTTACTATATTATTATTACTATCTCATGGTTATTGTCTTAGGATTACTGTCTCAGAATTACTATCTTAGGATTAATTTCTCAGGATTACTGTCTCATATCCTACTGTCTTATGTTCGTTGTCTCATTCATTACGGTCGCATCGTTTTGAGTCACATCATAATACTAACCCTATGAATTTATGTACTAGTCTCACAGTATTATTCATAATTTCTTTTTAATTTTTTTTTGTATCATGTATTTTATTTCTTTTTGCCAATTGTTTTTGCGACATTTGAAATACCTAAATGATAAATACCGACCACTTCACTTCTCTTGAGCTCACTTCTCTCGAAACTAAAACCCTTTGTCTCTCTTAAACCTATTTCCCTATTTCTCATCCTTATTGAGCTCACACTGAATGCATTGGATGAAGCATGCATCCTCATTTACTTATAAGAAGCACAAGTCTCTGAAGAAACTAAAGAAAACTCCTATTACAATGCCCAAGAAGATGCTGAACCCAGGTCTTGAGGATTGAAAATTCACGCCCAAAATGAAAATCTATACAAAGTGGCTCCTATCTAGTAAGTCACTTATTCTAATAGTTATGAAAAAACAAGGTTGGTTGGATTGGTTTACCAAATAGAAGAGACCCATTTATCTAAAGCGTGTTTTTTTTTGTTTTATTGGTATGTCTAGTTTACCTTCAACTCCAAGGATGATTTTGTTTAATGGAGCTAGGTGAATGGTCAAAGAATGACTTTTTCTTTGAGGTTTTGGGATTCTGGTCTAGGAATATCTCATGAAGGGATTTTTAAGTACTACTAGATAGTTCCTCCTCCACCTAGTGAATATGTTTAGCTTAGAAGAGGTACTTGTAAGTTTGAATGGGGATAAGAATAAGAGAAGGCCTATTTCTATTGAGATTGATGGTGAGTCAAGGTTGTTGTTCAAGTTCATTCAACATCTCATTTTCCCATGGAAAGGTGATTTTTACAATCTTAAGTATCATGATGTATTTTTTATTCATCTTTTGAATAATGGACACAAAATCAACTTGTTTAAGTATATTATACTTTCAATATGTGATATTCTCAAAACTACATCAAATTACACCTCCCTTTTCTATTCAAGGTTCATTTCTTATATTCTTCTACCCAAAGGTGTGGTTGGACAAAATAAAGAAGTGCTTAAGAAATATGATTTTTATATCTATAAGGCTACTTGTAGGAGAATGAAAAAAAGCTGGAATCAATGGAAGAGATCATGGGTTGTGGATAATGGTAGGTTTCATGAGGATTTTAATCCTATTGAAAATCCCTCAAAACCTAAAAATATAAATGATCCTAGTTTAGAAACTGATGATATTATAGACTATTCAGATCAAGAAATTGATGGTGTTGTTAGTTAAGGTTTGGTGAGAGTATCTCTTGAGCTATCACGTCTCTCTAAAAGTGATTTTGATATGAGTGAAAAGGATAAAGATGTTGCTGAGAAACATTATGTTGTTGAGGAAGGACAGGTTGCTGTGGAACAGTCTAAAGAATAGGTTGAAACTGATTTAATATTATCTACTAAGGAAAGGATAGAATAAGCTTTTTATCTGGCTAAAAAAGATATGGGTGAGACTAATAGATCTGAAAGTATGGGAATGGGTCAAGATATTGAGTCTCTCAGTCCTACTAGAGATTCACCTATTGATGGGGATCAGCACCCAAGATTAAAAAGTGTTCTACTTCCAAATCTTATTGATCCAAATTATGTGGATACCTGGTATAGGTTTCCTAGTTATTTTTATTTGAATGATACCCAAGAAGCCGTGGTAAAAGGGATATATCTTTCAACTGTGTTTTAGTTTAAACCAATATCTACCAAATAAGTAACCATTATAAAGGAATATAAAACAGTTTCAATTCTTTTTTATAAACCTGGTCAAGAATCTTCTGATTTTTTAAGTCATAGTGATCTAAAAGTTTTTAAAGAAAACTTATTTTCTGGATTTGGGAAGCGGCTAAAAAATCAACATGCACCTATGAAAAATCTTAGTGAAAGGGATGTTGCACTACTATTAGAGAAGATTATATGGAAGATTCAACTGAAGATGCTTTATGAAATTCAAGAAGTTTGCGTTGAGAACAGGAAGTTGAGTGATGAGATGAAAACTCTAAATTTTATGGTTGAAGATATACAGAAAGCCTTGAAAACTAGTCCAACCCTTATTTCTCATCCTAGTGAGGATGATGCTGATAAGATTCCATAGAAGTTTGTATCTCTAATTCAACCAAACATGATTACTGTGTATAAAAATGTGTTTTAGAAAAACACCAAGATAACCAATGAGATGTTTGGTATTGTCTATAGACTCAATAAGATGACCAATGAATATAGAGGTGATTTAAAAAATATTCTCAATCATCTTAAGACTCTTACATCAGCTATTTTAGCTCCATATTCCTCTGTAAAACCATCTCACCATATGGAAAGTGACTTGATCATAGAAGTTTTTTGAGAAGAGCTTCATCCATTATTGAGTGGTGTTGATAAGTAAAGTCTCTCTGCTCTCATAAAGAATAATGACCATGTGCTTGGTTTGGTGAGGGCCCATTCAAAGATTTCCACTGATGCTCAAGAATAAATCTCTAAGAAATGGAACTTATACTTTAAGATAATTTATTCTAAGCATGATTTGAATAATCACTTCAAGTATCTTGTCGAGAATTTAAAGATACCTCTAGTCACTCAAGCCTTTAAGGATCAAGTGAAAAATATCAAGGAATTCAATCTGGAGAATTTTTTGGAAAACAAGGATGACCTTGAGAAGTCCATGCAGTATGGTAGAGAGATTATCATGAACTTTATAAACCTATTAAAACCTTATATCCATGTTCAGAGTATTGTAATTGCTGCTCCTACAACTGCTCCTTTGAGGCATGGTCTACCTTATGTTATATATCCTTCTTCCTCCACCTCTTTTACTATAGTGACTATTTATGTTTCTTAGGCTTTGATCTAGATCAAACCTGTCATTACTGAGAAATCTTTTCCTCAGTCTTCCACCAGACCTACCCTTTCTCCTTCTATCATTTATGGAGTGACACTACCTTCTCTAGACACTAATTTTACCACCTCCACTACTATACCTCTTGTTTCTCCATATGATGTCTCTAACAAAAGAAACTCCAAGTATTATGAATCTTCCAAAAAGTGAATGCTTCTTTAGATAGGGATCTGTTGTATTTTATTCTTTGCTTGTAATGATATTTATCCTTTATTCAATAGAATATGGCCTACTGTTGTTTCTTTCCTTGTTATTTTATTTTCATATTTGTTTTTATCATTCTCTCTCTTATATTCTTGATAATCCCAAAAGGGGGAGAAAGAACAATAATTAATTTCTAGGGGAGAAATCAGAACTAGAATTATAAGGGGAAAACATAAGGGAAAATAACTACCCTTTATGCTATTTACTATATATATGTTTTAATATCTTGATATGATATGTAATATTTTTATTTCCTTCTAAAATATTTGGATTATAAATTCCTTGATTTGTGTTCACCAAAAAGGGGTAGATTTTTAGACTCCTCATGTTTTAACGCTCACAAATCATGTTTTAAACTCTTATAAGATCATGATTAAAAATCTCAGAAATTATATTTTATATCTTCTGAACTATGGTTAATCTTGTTCTATTATGTTTTGATATGATTACATTTAATCTTAATTCATTTTGTGAATATTTATTCTTAAGACAGTTTACAGATATTTGATTAAGTCTGTGAAACCATAAGTTTGCCACCGGTTCCAGATTTTCACAAAATCTGTGACACTGTAACCATGCTACCAATTCCAAATTTTCCCAAAGGACCTGAAACCATTTCCATGACACCATTTCCAAGACACCATAATAAGACACTATTCATAATTTTGACAAAGGACTAGAGACCGTTACCTGAGACACCATAACTTTTCTACCAGTTCTAGAATTTGCAAAGGACCAAACCCAATAATTTTTCTACATGTTCCAGATCTCACTGCAATTGTGGCACCGTGATTGTCTCACCGTGACTGTCTCATCGTTATTGTCTCACCCAATAGTGACATCGTTCCATACTTAACCTTTTTTTCTTTTCTAATTAAATTTTTAAAAAATTCTAATAGTTATATTTGTGTCATTTAATGAAACTTATATAATTAATGGTGTTTTGTAGTCCTGTCAGTAGATAGTATGAGGTATGAGGTGTGGAGATCGTGCACCTTATTGGATCCAACACAAGCACCTGAAATAAAATAAATCATGCCACTAGAGTGGGAAGAGAGTGATAGTGTAATACATTAAACAAGGAATAAAAACCATACATGCAAGAATATACCAAAATAAGAACTCTTAATTCCTGCTGGATATAGACAAAGAAGAACTTACTAGGATCTATCTTGAAAGCATCCTTGCAGTAACTCAAAGGAGAAGACGAACATCTCACTGCATTGAAAACCAAAACACTTGACTCGTGACACTCTATTTTTAGAAGACAAATGAAACATTGCATCTGTTATATCCAAAGAGTCTAGATCTACATTTCACGACACAAATAGACTTCTAAACTCTATCTCATTACATTTCGCTCTATTTTGTACTGTTTTATTACTCTTTGAGTAGTGATTTTATTTTTATTAAAAACACACACTATCTCCTTCACTGAATTGGAGGACATAAGATATCCTCACTCAAATATTCTTTTATAACTTGTTTCACCCATGTATAACTGTGGAAGAGGTCTTGTGTGACCTAACTATTAGTTTTCCCACGTATAGAAGTGGTAGGGGTCTTGTAACCTGGAAAATCTTGTGTACTGTTCTTAACCCTGATCCAGGGTGTGGATCAAAGATTTTTATATATATTACTTAGTGGTAGGTGATCACCAAGTGGAGTGGATTAGTTCTCATATTGAGACTGAACCATTTGTTTTATTCTCTCTTTCTTTCAATTTAGTATTTATATATTTTAACTTATATTTCATAAAACTAAATTTTACTTTTATAGTTAGTGTTAGATATTATTTATAACTATTTTTTCCTTATTAGAGTAGTTTCAAAAGTCGTATCAATGTCTCATATTGTTATAACAGAGAATTAATCAATATTCTAAGAAAATATTTTTATTGTCAATCTATTATAATTTTACTACTTTGGTTAACTGGCCAGATTTATTTTTAATTGGGGGAATCTTTTAAATAAACTTTTTAACTGAAAATTTTATCAGAACTCAATTCACCCCCCCCCCCTCTTGAGTGTCCTACACAAAACAATAAAGGATTTTATTAAAAAAATTATTAATTAAATAATTATTAATAAAAATGAATAAATTTATTATACATTATTAAATATTAAACATTTTTATTAATTATATATTTATGATAATTAATGTTAATAAATTAAATATATATATATATATATTAATGTATATAAATATGATTTATAAAGTACAAAATATTTATCCACTTTACATTAAATTGTCAAATATTTATTGAATGTTGGTTTATAATTAAAAAATGATATGAGTTAGAAATATTGACTAATTACATAGTGTAATGGACATATAATTGAATGTCATTTGATCTTTCAATTTAACATAGATAAAATGTGTGTTATATTGATTTCACATACACATAATTAATTCATTTTTATATACATTACACACACACACAAATTATCTATTTTTCCAATATTTTTAAAGTGTGATTGTTTTTAATTTATTCAATTTCACTCATTTTTAACATATTTTCATGCACTTCAATTTAGATATTCATTAATTATGTTAACAAAATATTTATAAAAAAATATTTACAAATAAATATATTTATAATTGTATATTTACTATATTTATACAATTATATATTTATAATTATAAATAAATAGATATTTTTTAAAATTATTTATATAATTATAAATAATTAATTATATATATTTAAATTATTATTAAATTTATAATACATTTACTTAAATAATGAATATATTTACTACATTTATATTTATATATATTTATTAAATATATATATATATATAATTATATAAATATATATAATGATATAAATATTATTTTTTTAAATATTTATATAATTATAAATAAATAATTATAAAATTATAATAAATATATTTAAGAAAGAATATATTTACTATATTTATAATTATTTTATTTATAATTGTAATAATAAATCCTTTATCAGTGCTTAAGTAATAAGCGCTGATAAAAGCATCTTTATCATCGCTTTTTCATGTTGATAAAGATGAGGATTTATCAGCGCTAAACAAATATTTGATAAAGGCCTGCCTTTATCAGTGTTAAAAATACTAATAAATATTCCTTTTATGAGTGCTTATTACTTAAGCAACGATAAAAGAATCTCGATCTATTTAAAAAAAACTAACCATTTGTGAGCCTATCGTGATATTAGAAACTTTCCGAGGAAGTCATCCATTGTCGGTGCTCCTCCTTGGTGAATTGAAACTTGAATCACAAAATTTGATTGCCTCCAGTTTCTGTAAAATATCATCTATCATCTGTTGTTCGGTTGCAATTAGGGTTTCTAAAGAGGGTCTCAATTTTTCTCCAACCTAGCAAGGTGGGCCTTATGATTTTTTTGTCTATTTTTTTCATTTTTGATTTCTTATTTGATGATGTCATTATTTTTGGCATGGTGCTTGTATACTATTTTTATTTTTTATTATGAACAGAATGATTTGTTTATGATCTATTGTTTGATTGACTACAGATTTTTTGGTCTTTTTAAATTGATGTTTTAAATCGATTTTCTTTGTTTTTTATTATTAAATATAAAGAGAGAACCACATCCTAAGGCCCTAAGGTTACCCTTATATTCACCATCCCAGTAGACTTTAATCCAACATATAAATTATGGCTTCCAAACAACATCAAATTTATTGGTAGGAGGAATGATGTTACAAGCACCACTAAGGCACCATGAAATAACAAAATCATGAATTAATCTATGACATTAGTCCCTTTAATGGGAATTGGATTCCTATACAGTATAAATTAGCCATGATAACAAGGAATGAAGATAGAATTTGGATTTTAAATGTAAAAAATCATTTCTATTTCTCAAGATGATAAGTATTTTTTCTTTCACAACTACATAAAATTTTTATCTATCTAATAAAACATTCTAAATATATGCATCCTTACCTTAATGGAATTTTGAAAATGATATTTCCTTATATAAACACCATGTATGAATCCTTTAGCTACTTCATAGGTATATTCATCTAATATTTTGACCGAAATAAAGTTCTCTGACCATCATATGTGTAGGGTACATATGTTCTTAAATTTTATATTCATCATGGTATTTTTTTCATAACATGGATATCGAGGGTTGTGGATTCACGTAATCTTCCACTAGAAATACATGTTTTATTCAATCCCAAGAAAATTATCATTTGTATAATAGATTTTTAACACATCAAATGATTCTTGAAATTGTATACAAATGGTTGAAATAATGTAAGTCATAACCCTAGTTGCAAGAAATGGTGTAATATTTTTTTAGTGGCATTAATAATTAATTAATATATCTTAGAAAATAATATAATCATATAATGTGATATAAGAGATTTTAACAGAAGAATTTTTTTTTCTTTGTATTTTTGCATATCATATCATTTTTATGGATAATTATAATGTATCATGTGATAAAATACCCTATTTTCATGTCTCAAAATAGAGAATAAAATCTTGTTTATTATATCAATCAATATTTTAAAATATGAGAACTATTTAATGTGGATTTTTTATTTTTCTGTGAAGATATCATAAAATATGATATATAATCATGGATTATCTATTTCTTTTTAGGGCACGCTATTTATAGGTTATGAAATAGATTTAAAATATATCATGGATTATGATTTAATGTATATCATTAAATATATATCGAGGAACAATATAATTTTTCTAACTATCATTTATAAACAGAATAATATGATTTATAATACGATTATAAATTTTTTCAAAATTTATTTTGTGAAATTGAAATTACTTATAATTATTTTATATATAAATTTTTTATAAATTATTTATAATTAGTTATTAATGGATTTTGGAAAATTTAAAAAATATATGTCATTAATAATAATTAATAATACTAATTTACCTTTTGGTATATATTTAATGTATTGTTATTATGATAATGAATATCACATGTTTATTTATTTATATATTGTATAAAATTAATATTTATGAACCCAATAGTATGGATATGAACTGAAAATAGATGCACACTAATCATTTAACAAATGAATATGAAGATGGAGTTAAAGAGTTCATCATGTTTTCAAGAGACCATGTAGATGACCCTTCTAAAATCCTCTGTTTGTGTTTAAGTTATTGTTATTCAAGAAAAATTTGTCCGAAAGAGTTTGAAGAACATTTAATTTTTCATGTAATATATCAAATCTATAAATACTAGACTAAACATTGGGAAAAAATGAATGTATTCATCGATTGGGATGATACTATGGTTTATGAATCATTTGATATGAATACCTTTGTAAAAGAAGATGGAGATTACATAGAAGAAATGAAAACGGAAATTGAAGATGACCTTTGTGATTGTCCAAAGTTTTTTGAGGAGTTAAAAAGTTTTTATAAGAAACTATTTTATACTAGTTGTAATAAATACACAACATTTTTAGATGTATTGAAGTTATATAATTTGAAAGCTGGCAGAGAATAGAGTGACACTAGCTTCTCAAAACTACTTGGTCTTCTAAAAGATATTCTAAAAGAAGAATATGAACTACCATGCTGAACATATGATTTTAAAAAAATGTTATGTTCAATGGGAATGATCTCTAAAAAATACATGATTTTCCAAATGATTTCATATATTGTTTCACAAGGATCATGAATCACACGTAAAATGCCCTAAGTGTGGCGCAGATCAATATAAAAAATGAATCAAGTCCTTAAAAATAAGTATGGTACTTTCCTATCATTCAATGATTTAGAAGACTATATAGATGACCGGAAACTATAATAGAATTAATATGTAATATAAATACAAGACTTAAATATGGTAACCTATGTTATCCAATAGATTATCTTTAGTGGAAGAAAAATTATTATGAATTTCCTAAATTTGGAGAAGAGATGAGAAACTTTCATCTTATGTTATCTATATATGGAATAAATATTTTTGGTGTACAGAGTAATACTCATAGTACATGGCCTGTCATGTTGGTAAATTATAAATTTACTCCATGGTTATGCCTGAAGTGAAACTACATTATTTTGTCTCTACTTATATCTAGACCAAAGCAACCCTGCAATGATATTGATGTCTATTGGCTCCATTGATTGAAGAACTGAAATTGATGTGGGATATAGGAGTTATAATGTATGATGCTCATAGAAGTAAATAATTCACATTAAGGTCCCCTTTGTAATGAATGATAAATGACTTCTCCACTTATGAAAATTTATTAGGCTATAGCATTAAAGGAATGTTGGCAAGTACCATTTGTGAAAAGCACACATACTGAGTTCAATCAAAACATTCCTCGAAGACTATTTTTTTAGGACATCATAAATTTTTACCTCGACAACATAAATATTGATCCTAGATGATAGCATTTGATTATAACATCGAATAAGGTATAACCCCATCTCCATTAATGGAAAATCAACTGTAAAAAAAGTAAAAAATATGGACACTGTTTTAGATAAACCATTTTTGAAAAACCTTACAAAATCATTTTAGAAGAAGAGATAAATTTTCTTTGAATTACTATATTGGAATTTTTTGTATGTCAAAAATTTTATTGATGTCATTCATGTAGAAAAAAATTCATTTGATAGTGTTATTGGAATATTACTAAATATTCCTAGAAAAATATAAGATAGAATCAAGTCTATGTTAGACTTGATTGAAATGGGGATAAAGGAATAGTTTTCACCAGTGAATGGTAAAAGGTGGACTTTTCTTTCTCCAATAGCTGACACTCAATCCAAAAAGGAAAATTTTCAATTTTACCTTTTCATTACTAGTATGAAAGTTCCACCAGGGTAGTTATCAAATATCAAGAATGTCATGTCAATGACTAATATATATCTATAAGGAAAAAAATCGTATGAATGTCGTGTTTTGAAGAAATATTTAATGTATGTTACTTTCCATTTCATTTGACCTCAAAATGTATGAAATATATTAACTAGACTTAGATTATTTTTCAAAGACATATGTCATAAATTTGTAGACCCAGAAAATTTTACCTTCAGGAATAAGAAGATATAAGTCATGTTATGTGAATTAGATATGTTCATCCCACAATCATTTTTTGATATAATGGTCGACCTGATGGTTCACTTTTTCATAGAGGTTCAACTATGTGGTCATTTCCATTATAGATGGATGTACCCCATTGAACAGTATAAAAATATTTTGATAGGGTATGTCAAGAATTGAAGTCGGAGAGAAGGTGTATTGTAGAATGATATATTTTTGAAGAAGCTATTGAATTCTGTACCAATTAACATTTAGATTTTTAAAGCATCAGTATCCTAAGGTATCCTCATAGTGAACGCCTTATGGGTGAAGGGATTTCTATAAGATATGTTGTTACAATTACCTTGACATAGTGGGACCAAGAACATCTTTACATATTACATAATAGAGATAATTTTGATCTATACATTGAATCCCACAAATAAATTCTTATAGATTTGAATCCATCAAGGGATAAAGTATAGATATCAAATACATATAATAAAAAGTTTATAGGATAGTTTAGAGATCAAATTTATAAGGATTTATATGAAAATTTGAATTCAATTGTCAAATGAATTCAATGTATAGAAAAAGTACTGAATGTAAATGTTATATCTTACACTGGTTTTGTAATCAATGGTTATAAATTACATAAAAAATAACATGATGAATTATGTATGACACAAAATAGTTGTATTACACTTGTGGCTTAAGTGATGAATATATCTTTTTCAAAGGATAGAAATCCAATTTATGAAAATATTTCATGTTTTGGTATCATCAAACAGGTATACGAGTTGGATTATACAACATTTCAAGAGCCCATTTATCATTTCAAATGGGTTGACAATATAAATGGAGTGAAAGTTGATGAAATGGGATTTGTGAAGGTGAATTTCATTAGGGAAGGGGAAAATATGTTCTATTCATAATGGCATCACAATTAGTATAATTATTTTATGTCTATGATCCAATAAACAAGAATTAGTCGATTTTCCTACTGGCGACTAAAACAAATGTTGAGTCAGATGAAAATTCAATCATTGGTGACCCTTTGATTGGGACATCACAATCAGTTCATGTTGGTTAAAATGTAGACAATGTCTTGTACATTATAGGGGACCACAAATAGGGTATTTTTATTCTTGATAAATGAACCAAATCCTTTAAACCGTTAAAAATGAAAGAGGGATCCATGAGAAGGTAAAAACGTTTTTTAATATATTATGTTTTTTCTCATAATAATATATGCTCTCTAATTAATTATGATAATCTAAATTAAATGTTTGAAAACTCATGAAAACATTTTCTTCTACACATGATGATGTTACCAATACCTTGGAAGAACAAACTATAATGAAGGAAACCCTTTGGAAAGATGTAAATGTAATGTTATGATATACTTTTTCTATTTTACTGAAAAATTATATAATGGAATATTGATTTGATTTTCATTATTCCTTGCATAGTTTGTTTATTTTAAAAGATTTATATCTATGTTTCATTCCTTTTTAAGAAGATTAATAATTTTTTATCCACTCAATCACAGAGGTAATATTCATGTTTTCACAGTAAAATTAGTGTCCATAGAATTAATGTATTGTTTCAAATTAATTTTTTAATTATTTATTTTTAGTATTACTCACATAATAATTTTTTTATTATATAGGTGGATTATTTTGTTTGAGTTCGGGCGCTCTATCCATAATTCATGCCTTTGTGCACAAAAACTTCCACAAAATTCTTCTTCCTCAAAACCTTTTCACCCTTGCAGTGGTACATTTATCATTTTATTTAAAGTTCACTCCACTACCTTTGTAGGAAGAGAAATGATGTTGCCTATTCTCAATTATAGAGGTAATCTTGATGTTTTTATAGCAAAATAATTTTCCATATAATTAATGAATTATTTCATATTTATGTTTGATTTATTTTGTTTTGGTATTAATCATAAAATAATTTTTTTCTTATATAAGTGGATTATTTTGTTCGAGTTGGAGGGGTCTATCCATATTTCATGCCTTTATTCACTAAAAAATCCACAAACTTATTCTCCCTAAAACCCTTTTCACCCATGAAGTGGTGCATTTATAATTTTCTTTCATTTTCCCTCCACTTTCTTTACAGGAAGGGCGACAACGCTACCTCTGCTTAATTATAGAGGTAATCTTAATGTTTTCATAGTAAAATAATTGTTCATAGAATTAATATGTTATTTTATATTTAAATTTAATTTATTAATTTTTAGTATTACTCACATAATAATTGTTTTTTTATATAGGTGGATTATTTTGTTCGAGTTGGGGTGGTATGTCCATCTATCATGCCTTTCTATACCAAAAATTCCATAGACTTCTTCTCCCTTAAAACCATTCACCCCTATAGTATTGATATTAATCACTTTATTTCAAGTTCCCTATACTAATAAATAACATAGGTAATATTGGTATTTTAATATTAAAATCATTTCCCATATAATTAATGTATTATTTCATATATTTTTTTAATTTATTTCTTTTTAGTATTACTCATAATAATTGTTTTCCTATACGGGTGGATTATTTTTTTCGAGTTGATGTGGTTTGTACGAAGATGATCATGAATTGTTGGTATTTTAATAAATAAAGTCAATGGAAATCATGGTAACATTCATAGTTAGGATTATTTTTAGACTTTGGGTGATGTAGGAATCAGGTGCACCACAATCTGACACATGATGTGACCGGTATGACTCCAAGTACTTCTTTCTATTTAAATATGACATTAATTTTCATAAAAAAGACAACTAACATACTAAGAACCAAGAAAACATATTAATATTATTTTGATACTTTAAAAAATTATCCATAAGTCATTTGAGATGTGTAATAATCAGTCGCATGTCAATATGATACACAATGTGCCCGATATGACTCAATGTGTCCGTTATCAGTTTAAAATCGACATTTGACATTACAAAGTGTCACTCACTGAAAACCAATAAAACATTCTTGGATTTTTTTGAAAAAATATTGAATCAATTCATTAATAATTTATGATATATAATAATTGGCCTCACGTCAAAAGGATACACTATGTGATCCGTATGATTCAAAGTGCATGTTTCAAGTTTAAAATGACATTTTAGTAAAAAAGACAAATGAGGTACTCAAAACCAATAAAACACATTCATATTGTTTTGATACTTTGGTAAAATGATCCATAATTCGTTTTTTATGTGTAGGAATTAGCCTCACCTCAATCTGATGTATGTTGGGATCAATATGACTCTAAGTGCATGTTTATTTAAAATTCACATCAATTTTAGTAAAAAAACAAACTAGCCTAATCAAAATAAAACAAAAACATTCATATTGTTTTTATAATATAATAAAATGATCCATAATTTATTTTATATGTATATGATTTCATTGTACCACAATCTAATGCACAGTGTGACTGGTATGACTCCAAGTGTGTGTTTTTATTTAAAATTGACATCAATTTTATTAAAAAGGCCAACTGGCCTACTCAAACCATGAAAACATATTTAAATTATTTAAATAATTTATTAAAAAGACTCATAAGTCATTTTTTATATGTATGAATCAGCCACACCTCAATCTGATACACAATGTGATCGATATGAGTCAAAGTACATGTTCCAATTTTAAAATGACATTTTTGTAAAAATTGACAAGTGACATACTCAAAACCATGAATATATTCAGATTGTTTTGAAACATTAATAAAATAATAAATAAGTATTTTGGGACATGTAGGAATCATCCACACCTCAATCTGACACACAGTGTGACCAGTATTACTCAAAGTGTGTCTTTTTATTTAAAATTTTCATCAATTTTAGTAAAATGGACAAATGTCCTACCCAAAATGGAGAAAACACATTATTATTGTTTTGATACTTTATGATAATGATCCATAAGTAATTTTTGATGTTTATGAATTAGATTCACCTTAATCTAATAAATTATGTGCTTTGTATGAATCAAAGTGTTCGTTATCAGTTCAAAATCGATATTTTAGTTCAAAAAGTGTCACTTAGTGAAAATTGATCAAACATGTTTGAATTTTTTTGATAATTTAGGAAAATAATTAATAATTCATTTTTTACTTTTAGGAATCTATTTAAAATAAAATTGATTCAGGATGTGATCAGAATGAGTCAAAATGAGTGTTTCCAGTTTAAAATGAAATTTTAGTCAAAAAGACAACTAACGTACTCAAAAACTGAGAAACCAAATTCAGATTGTTTTTATACTTTAGGAAAAAAATACACAATTCATTTGCAATGTGTTGGAATCAGTGAAACCTTAATCTAATGCATGGTGTGACCGATATGAATCTAAGTGCATATTTTTATTAAAAATTGACATCAATTTTAATTAAATTAACACTCTATATTTATTTAATTATTTATATTATTACTAATATAATAATTGTTTACTTATACAAGTGTGTTCTTTTTCTCGAGCAGGGGTGGTTTTTTTTGAAATCTTAGGAGTAGATTTAGGATTAAAATATAAAGGAAAATTTATGTTTTTGAATGTATGTAATAATTTGTATTTATGTAATTGTATAAAACAATGATTGAAATGTCTATAATATAGTGTTTCTTTTCTTGTGTTTATGTTGTAAATTTTGTTTAATTTAAATCTTGTATTGGTACTTATTTCTATTAATATATGGTGTGTTTTTTGTGTTGTGGTGTGCTATTAAAGCATACTACAGTATGACCCTTTATCAATATTTTAAAAATCATTGATAAAATTTCCTTCATTAATTCTTTTATAAGCATGGATAAAGGTATAATTTATCAGTGATGATAAAATACCCTTTATCATCACTCATATAAGTGATGATAAATGGTTCTTTTAGTAGCACTAAATTAAAGTGCTGATAAATGGTTCCTTTATCAATGATTTTATAAGCACTAATAAAGGTCCCATTTATCGTCATTTTTTTGTGCTGATAAAGGACCCCTTCATTATGGTTTTTTTAATGTTGATAAAAGATGAGGTATTTTAACATCTCTCTTGTAGTCATTTATTTTCTAGAACTAATAAAGTCCATTTCTAGCATTGTTAAAGGCTAGTTTTGTAGTATTGTAGGGACGAAATCAGATAGAGCTCCCTCCTATGGTCGATCAATTCATATATTTCTTCTTCAATGACTTTTCAGAACTACCGCCTAAGAGATATATATAATTTACTATCAACCTAGTGTCTGGAGCTAAACCAATATCTTCTCCTCCTTACAGGATGGATACTATAGAGTTACAGGACCTCAAGAGGCAAGTAGAGGATTTAGAAGAAAAGGGTTTTATATGGACTAGTACTTATCCTAGGGGTTCACTAGTCCTTTTCTCCAAGAAGAAAGATAAAAACATCTGGCTTTGTGTAGATTTCTAGAAGTTGAATCATCTTACAGTGAAAAACATGTATCCTTTCACTACAAGAAAACCACCATTTAGCGGCGGTTATTTTTGCATGGAGCGGTGGTTTAAACTACCACTGCATGGTTTGGCGGCGGTTTACAGAAACCGCCACTAAATTTGGTGTTGGCAAACTATTAGCGGTGGTTATTTCCATTTAGTGGTGGTTTATGGGAAGCATCATAGCTTCCTCATTTCGCGGCGGTTTTACTGAGTTTAGCAGCAGTTTTTACGAGCCTGGGATTTTATTTTATTAGCAGTGGTTATAACCTCCGCTAATAAAATAAAATCTAACAGCCATAAAATCGCCACTAAATTCATGAGAACCACCATGGAATGAATGTGGGTGATGCGACTCTATAGCAGCGGTTAAAACCACCACTAAACGTAAAAAAAAATACTTACGTTATTGGCAGTTAAAACCGCCATGAAATGCTGACCAGAAAAAAATTATTCTTCCACTGCACCACTGCCCTGAAAAACAAATCAAACCATAAATACCAATATCCTAACAGATTAATGCACACAAAATTTAAAAAATAATGGATAATTTATGGTCGTGATCCTTGGAAAATATAGTGGAACATGATAAATGGATATGTGTAGTGAGAAGATCATAGATTTTCTATTATTAAAACTGGTGAATCTAGTTGAGAAGATCTCTAGACGCTTCTAACACTTCCCTATGTAAAATCATTCAGTTAAATATTTTCATAATTCTTTTTACATTAAAAACAACCATTTATATAGTAAACACCATTTATATTAGGTATTCATGTTATTACCACCTCTACCTTCGCATCAAGATAAAAAACATGTATATAATTATTCAACAAAAATAGAGACACCTTCAACTAAATATTCTGAAAAAGAAACCCTCTTCATGGTATCAATTATGACTAACTTAGTCATATATTTCATCTACTCAATGAAATAGTTAACATATTCAATCAATATATGATTCCCATATAAGAGAAATATAAATTCCATTTCTTTCACCACATTCATAGTTTAAGGATAATATTTCTGAATAAACAAATTCCTGAAACCTTTCTAATATTGGGTCTTTTGTAACTCAATATAAACAAAGGTCGTTAAATATTTCCAACTCATACCCTAGAGTTTGAAAGTGGTGAACTTGATCTTATAGGTCTTAGGAATTCATAAAATACTAAATATTTTCTCAATATCATCCAACCATTACCTTACCCATTGAGGACATTCGTAAACATGGAATATGGAAGGATTATAATTATAGAATTACCATATCAAATCTCAAGCATGAGTTCTGTAAGGATGAATATTTTTTTCTAAAACATGGATAGAATAAGAAACCAAATAAATCATAATTTGACCATTAAGTGGATTTTCTTATCAAGAATTATATTTCAATAGCTTATTTAGGCTCACATGGATTTTTTAAAGTGAAATGAATTTATATTAATTTAAAAATTAAATTCTATCAAATAAATATAGAACCTAACACAATCTCAAAAAATAACATCAACTCAATCATACAAATCAAATTAACATATATTAATTAATACTCAATATTTTTTTATTATATCATAAATTTATTTAAAACCTTCATGAGAGTCATATAAAAACATTTAAGGATAAATTGAAAATAATGATGACATTCTAGACCATGTAGATAGATTACATGAATATTTAAAATAATCAAAAGCCTTTGTATCCTAACAATGCATCATGAAGTTTCCGTATATTTTCATTTTGAAATTGAATGTTTCATAGAATTATTTATTGAAATTTAGTATATAAAATAGTATAATATTGATCTAAATAAAAAAAATATCTCAAATAAATGATAAATATATATTTAAAACAAAAATAACCATGTATAACATCGTTTGATAACTCAAGCATATTTAGGAAAAGTGTTGTTCATGAACATCATAACCTGTAAGATACAAACATTCGTTTGAGGTAAGTTTAATTTAAATTTTGGTTTAACTATATTTTTTGTTTAATAAAATTATCCTTGAGAATATGGGGGGTTTGGAGGTGCTCCAGGCATTTGGGAATTGAAAAGAGGTCATCCTGTGCATAGTGCTTGGTTGGTGCATGGTTAGAGATAACCCTACACCATAAACTAGAGGATGTGTGGCCTAAACCACTTGGATAGAGGTATTTCATGACCACCACATGGTTTTTTCAAACCATGGGGATGGACAAGCCAATCCATATGACCAGGACACCTCTTGGACAGAGGCCAAATTGTGCATCTATTTTAATTTGGAGAAATTCCCATTCCCCCCACCCCTTGAGCCTTAAAATTTATTACCCAATTTTTCATGCATTTTATCCTCCAACCCCAAGGTTTATGAACTATGAGTTTTACCCTATTCCAAGGACCATTATCCTTTGATCCTTAGTAATTTAATGTTCCATTAGCTGTGAATTGAATATCTTTGTGGGTATACCACTCCTCATTATTCTATTTTATTGAAGAACCATTTCTTGTTGTTTTCTACTATTCTGAATCCTTAAACCCTTCTTTTCTAGGGTTGTTTTATATTAGGAATTCAAGGTTTGTTTGGGCTTGAATGAAGTTTTGTGGTTAAGTGAGCTTTTATCTATGATATTGAGGTAACTTTTTATGGGTTATATTCTATTTTATTGATGTGTATTCATGTCTATATGGATGTGATTTTGTACATTTATATTTAAAATTTAATTTTGTTGAAGAAAATTATAAAGTCTGTGTCTAAATGATATGTTGGAACTTTTAAGGATGTTTTTGGATATATTTATGAAGAGTGGAGTGGGTTTATGGCCACCCATGGGGTGTGCCAATCTCAGTTTTATACGGTTTATTACCATCTCACATTAAGAGGAACCTAGGTTTTATATAGGGTATGACCACATTTTATCATCATGAATAGAATATGATAACCATTAACAACGCATGATGATTCACTATCTACACATTTTGCCTCACCAAAGTGTCCACAACACTATCTCTTTGATCACTATGAAATGACCCAATTTTTTCTACACATCAACAATGGGTTTAACTCTTAGTCATCCAAAATCTTGACTACCAATTCAAACACAGGCCTAACTAGAATGATGTATACCACACTCGAGAAATAAAGAAATAAAAGGAAACATCGGAAATCAATAAAATGTATAAAAGGAAACAAGAGAAATCAAGAAAATGTTAGGACATGAAAATGTTTGGTGGCAACTATGTGCCACACATTTTACATATACAAACAAAATGATCTCATATTTGTTCAACACATCAACAATACAACTACTCACAGTCTGATGATGCATCATCACCCTCTCCACCTCTATCTCCACTTTTTGGTGTCACCTGTAAGAAAATTATATTGAAAATTAAATATTGTTGCATATTTATATTAAAACTTAAAACAAATGAAAGTTTGAAATCTAAATGATTTTGATATTTTGTGATTTACCTGCTGATCACCAGTCGATGCACTACCACCGGGGGCATATCTTCTCATCTACTGATGTATATCAGTCATCGCTTTCTGCAAAGCGGATATCTGAGCCCCCTGATCTTGAAATGTGGTTCATAGAGAAGAAATCTCCCTATAAGAATCTTCGGGTATAGACTGACTATAACCAGGAGTAGATGCAGTTGGAATCCCTAGTGGCATGCCAAATACCTCAGATGGTATAGGTCCGAAACCCATCCTGCGCACTCTACCAGGATGCTCCTTCCCAAGGACTTCATCAACTAGGTCATCCTTGGAGACTGAGTAGGACTGCCCAGGATTAGCATCCCATAGTTCTTTAATTTTTACCTTAAAATCAAATATTAATATATATTAACATAGTAAAAACTGATAATAAGTTATTATAATAAAAAATTGACTTCATACCCCAACTTCTTTGGCAGACTCATTAACAAAACTTTCATCTGATTTTTTTTGAACATCCAACCATAGTTCAATTCAGGATGCTTCATTCCCTAAACTTTGTGACTACATTAAGAAAAGGTAAATCAACAATTCAATATATCAAACAGATAATATTGTCTTATAAATATTTAAACTAATTAAAATATTACCAATTTCGTTCGGCTTCTAGAAAATCTTTTTGAGCCCGCAGTGTGAGGGAAGACTTTCTTAGCCCGGTTTGATGCATTCTGTCTTGAGAGATCCTGAAATAAATAAAATTCAATTTAACAGTAATGTATTCAATGTCATCTCCTCTTCATATACATGTATAAATGTAAAATGAGGATAATATAATAATATATATTTCAATACCATCCGCTTCTCATCACGATGTCTGTCAACCAAAACTTTCCATTATTCTTTTGGTACCCCACTAGGTAGCTTCTCATACATTTGTTGAATATTCAACGAAGTATCATTAACATCACACCACAATCTCCATTTTAAATCTTTCCATTTCTTACCAATATTTTTCAACATCCAATTTTGTGCTATCACATCAGCAATTGTAAAGTGGAAGAATATATGTATACAGAAATTCAGTTTGAACATATTAGTAACATGACATTCAATTAAACCATAATGTTATAAAATTACCTTCATTTGGGAATCAAAAACATCATTTTTATAGCTTGGAGGCATATGTCTCCAATCATCATAAGAAATAGGAAGGGAAATGGGCTCCGCTGCCAGCTGGCCTAGAATCTGGCCAAGTAACCCTGTGGCATCATCCGTAGGGACCCCATAAGAATCAAATGGAAAGACTATCTTCTCGCCATTTACATTCCAACCATCTTAAATTTTTAAGTTTTTCTCCATGGTTTCATTTTTTCATCTTCAATGAGAAAAAAAAATAGTATAAACAAAATGCAATAAATTTATTTAATTAAAATTTGTACCTATGATAGTGACACTCTAGTATGTCTATGATGAACTAGAAGGGGTGTGTCGCTGCCCCACTTTTGAGGCTTCTGAAGGGGGATTCGATGACTCAGCCTCTAATGGGACACCCATAGATGGTGTCAGATATGGTGCAGGGGGGAGATGGTGTAGGGGTGTAGGTAGCTGGTGCCTCAAATGTCATGGGGAGGGAGCCAGATGGATTTTCATCTGTCATAGAACTAGATGAAATAATGTACCGCTTCCTCCTTGGAATTTCTGTCATTTAATCAAATAAAATTTAGTTCAGAATATATATTTCAAAAAAATTATGCATAAAAAAAATTAAAAATGATAATAGATGTCTGGTACTAACAGATAAAATATATATAACAATGATAATGAATGACTGCAGAAATGAAACAAGTGGTTGCTGAATGAATAAATAATTGTACATACTATCATATTCCCCTTCAATCATGTCTGTTTCCTGCTTCATTACTTCATCCACTTCATTCATCCTTGATAGACTAATATTTTCAATATCATGATGGAAAAATAATTGTGCTTCCTATTGTTGATGAAATTCAATTTCAGAGGTTAAATCTTCAACTTAATCACCCATATCATACAAATCTCTTTGTATTACGTGAACAACTACACTCCACCCTTAATCCACAACATCATTCACATAATATACCATTTTTTCTTGTGATGCTATGATATATAGATCATGCAGTTCATGATCACCAACATCCATCAAGCGAGAGAATTTCACATAAGTAAATTGTAAGGAATCTATTTTAACACCTCTGATAATATCGACCCATTTTCATTTGAATAAAACAACAAAAAAATGTTTGTGGTAGTTTAATTCAATAATATCATGCAGCTTCACAAAGTATCCCACTTCAGCAAATGTAAATATACCACTATTCTGTGTTTTCAAACCCACTTATCAAATGACTGTATGAAATCTAAATCCATTCACACTATAAGAATCGAACTTTCTAACTTGTTTTATAGGACCTCTAGAAAGTAACTTTAAATATTCTGACAAGTATACTCGAGTATCAGTATTCATGATCTGAAAAAAAGAAATATAATTTAATAGATTTACAAAATGTATGTGTCAAACTAATATTCGTATTTATTACAATATTTATGAACATACACATTGTGAAAACCATTCTACAACCTCATTATTCACATCTTTCATTATATCTTTCTCATTTTGTGTTCAGCCTCTCATTCGTCTCTTTGTTTGTATCCTCAAATCTTCAATAAATTGATCTGAAATTTCACTATTCATCAGCACATATCTATGTACCTGTAATAATTCCAATTCTATCAGTGTCACATTTGAGGTCCTCCCAACTGATCGGCCAATAGCAGGAAATATTTTTGAATTATGATGCATTTGAGATTGATTTTATGTGTCGTCAACATGTTCAACTCGATTAAATCTTGCCTCAATATCATCCAAATATCTGGAACAAAAGTTAAGATACTCCTCATCCAAATAGCCTTCATCAATAGAGCCTTCTGGTTGAGATTTCTCATGTATGCTTTCAAATGACCAAGATATCTGTGAAATAAACTAATAATATTATGCATTTATTTAAATGAAACAAATTGTTTACTTAAATGAAAAACATATAAATAAAATACCTCTCAATTGGATACATCTATCGATAATGAAAAGGTCCTCCTAATTTAGTTTCCTCAACCAAATACACAGTTAAATGCATCATGAAAATAAAAAACAATGGAAGAAAGATCATCTCCATTGCACAAAGGGTCAATACAAACCATTCCTGGAGGTTTTCAATCTAAAACGAATGTAGATATTTCTCACATAATTGCCTGAAAAATGTGTAGAATTAGAGTACAACAGTAGTAACTTTTTCAGGTAATAATGTACACAATGACAATGGTAGTAACTGTTGTAACAAAATATGTTAATCTTGAATTTTCATTCCATGTAACTTACAATTATTCAAGTCAACACACCTTGAGATGTTACTCGAATACCCATGAGATGCCTTCACATTCTATAAAATTCGAATGAATGTATCTTTATCCCTATTTTTCAATGAAAAAATGGTCGGAGCATAATTTTCATTCTCATCTAGCCAGATATCACATTTTATGTTCATTACTTGTAAGTCTTTGCGAGCATTGAGATGATCCTTCGATTTTACATGCTCATTAAGTAATGTGAAAATAAAACTATTACAGACATTCTTCTCAATATGCATCACATCAAGATTGTGCTACAACAAATTAAATTCCCAATATGAGAGTTTGAAGAATATACATTTTTTCTTCCATTGTTGTGTTCTAATTTCACCCGACGATGCACTTCTGACCCGTTTTCCACTATCATTCAAATGATGAACCTTCCCAAATTCTGTTTCAACATTTTCAAGTTGTATCAATATTTCAGAACTAGTTAACAACTTTTTAGGTGGTCTACAATCAATGGAACCATTAAATTTTGATATGTTCAGTCAAAATCTATGAGATGAATCGAGAAATCTTCGATGGAACAAGAAGCACCATTTTATACTCTGAGGTAGCCATTTGGGCTCAAAATCAAATTTACAAACTGGACAATCCAAACCCATGTAAGTGTTCTAACTAGATAAATTCCCAAGCCCAGGGAAGTCACTAATGGTTCACATTAAATATGCATGCATTTTGAACATTATTTTAGAAGAAGCATCAAATGTCTCAACATCGTTGCTCCATAACTCCTGCAATTCGTCAATCAAAGGTTGCAAGTATACATCAATATCATTTCCAGGCATTTTTTTTCCAATAATAATCATCGAAATGATAAAAGATGTTTTTTGCATACACATCCATGAAGGCAGATTATAAGGGATTAAAACAACTGGACAAATGTTATAACTTGTACTCAAAGTCCCAAATGGGTTGAATCCATCAGCAGCCAATCCAAATCGAACATTCGAAGGATCAGTTGAGAAATCTAGATGTAATGAATCAAATGTCTTCCACGATTGGTAATCTCATTGATGTCTCATTAACCTGTCATTTTTTTATCTACAGAATGCCACTTCATGTGTTCGGCGGTTTTCGATGACATGAATAATCTTTTCAATCTAGGATTCAAGGGAAAGTAATGAAAAACCTTTGAAGGTGTGTTCCTTTTCTTCTTCTCTGTGAAATTATGTTCATTCAGAATTCCAACATCACCCTTTTACTGCCATCTAGAATAAGAACAATTATTTCAATTATGTCTACTTGAATCCTCTCCCCAATAAAGCATACAATCATTGGGACATGCATGTATTTTTCTATAATTCAGACCAAATTTGTTAACAACTTTTTTCATATCATAAAAATATTCTGGGATTTTTTCTTCAGGAAATGCATCATGAATCAATTCCAATATCAGGGACATTTCCTTATTTGTAATTCCACATAGACATTTGATATGGTACAACTTTAGCAGAAATGAAAGCTTTGAATATTTCAAACACCTACTATACAAATCTTGATTTCCATCATCAACTAAATCATGAAACACATTTTCGGCAATGAAGATTTCTCTTACATTTGGCTCCATAGAATCAAGTGAATAATACAATGATATGTTACAATCTTGATTTACTTGTGTTACAGTCTCAAAAACATCACTTGTCACGTTGCAATTAGTAGCCCCTTTTTATGGTTGTTATGATATGTTTTGATGCTGATAGTGGTGTCTTGCAGTGCCGAATGCATCATTTATGATGTTTTTCATTTCATTTTCCATTATCGATGAACATGGTACCTAATTCTGTGGATTAACATTAGTGCTCAATCTTTCTATAATGTTTGATTCTCCATTCCAAACCCAACAAAAATATTGACCAGGGAATTGCTTCAATATTAAATATTCATAAACTTCATCTCTCTTCAACCATGTTCTAAATTTACATTTAGTACATGGACATCTTATTCTCCCTTCAACAGATCGATTAGAAATTGAAAAATCTAAAAACTCATTCAAACCCTTAACATACTGAGGTGTGTTCTTTAGTAATGTGATCCAGATTTTATCCATGTATATCACAATGTTCCTACACAATAAAAAAAATTAAAACACATAGTTACTACTAAATAGGGAAATAGATTCATATATACGATAGTGTAAGATTACAGAAACATAATATAATAAAGATGAGCCCTTGAGTTAGATATGAACCCTCTAGTGTTTGGGATAGGGGAAGTTTCTTTGGTAAAGAGAAAAAGTGTGCTAACAATGCCATATTACTCAATTACCACATGGTCAATACTAAAAGTTATGCTAAACAGTATTCCTATCATGTTTCTCCCAAATATCCAAATTTTCAACCCTTGACTTTTGAAATCCTTTATAACATCAAAATATAATATTAGATAACAAAAATTAATATAATCATAACTTGGTTGGAATTACAGTTCATGAGGAAAAAATAATGTTTCCAGTCTTGATGAAGAAGCATAGAAATAGTAGGATGTAACCCTTAATTGGTCCTGATTGTGTGACTCTAAATCACAAAGCAAATGGTATGGGCTTCATGACCATAAATTAAATTACCCATGTTCCAAGACCGTATCTAACACCTTCAACCTAGGTAGTAAAAGTGGGACATCCCTTATGCCACTACTTCCATTTATGATTAGAGAGTGCATATATTTTCCTCTTGATATCACACAACCAAGCACTAAAACAATCTCAAAGAGTGAAAAACCCACTATTTTCAACAAAAGTGGTCATTAGTTTTATTGAGTTATAATTAATTATGAGATCATCCATATTCATGATACCATATTTTACCCATTCATATCAGGTTAACTTGAAACTTCTCTTCATATAGGCTACCCCAGCTTATGGTCCACACATCATAAACATAAACAATGTGCATCTTGGTCAAATTTTTCTAACCTTAAACATCATCTATATCGGTACAACTTGCATGAACTAAAACTATATAAGTAAATAGACACACAACTCATAATGGTGAACAATTGTAAAGAGAAAACTAGGTAAAAATTGAGTCTCCACTAACTGGATATGACGCTAACCTAATCTAAGTTAAGCATTTTGAATTGAAAATGGAATAAATCCTGTTATGTTGAAAATACGTAAAGGGAAACCTAATAAGAAGACAATTCCTTGTGAACTAGGCCTCCCCAATATGAGTATCAAGAAAATTTTAAGGTGATAAAATAAATGACTTAAATCTTCTGGGGTTCATAATATTAATCTAGAAGAATTCAGGTTGTACTCACTAGGCCCTTTTGACTATGAAATTTTTTAAGCATTCACTTGTTCTCTCATCCCCAGTTTATCATTCCAGAGGTATATTTATGAAATGTGTGAAGAAATAATTTTGGGGTGATCAAACCCTTTTAATCATTTGAATCCACACTCTAAATATATCCCTTTGCGATCCTTATCATGTTGAGTGAACTATTTTATCCAAATGGACTAAAAAAAGTGTTATAGTGATGGTAGTTATGCCTATACCCATCCATGATCCATATAAAGGAGGAACTAATTCATCCAAATGAACTAACTATAGTGTTGATTTGATGGTAGTTATGTCTATATCCATCTATGATCCATGATCAAAATGAAATAATTCATCCAAATAGAGTAAATCTAGTGTTACAGTTATTGTACTTATGCCTATACCCATACATGATCCATGAACCCGAGGAAATATTTCTGACTCAAGCATTTTTTAAAACCATATTTGACTTTATTCATTACCAATTCAATGTTCAATGGGTTTTATATTATTTTAATGATGTTTCCTTAAAAAAATTCATAGGTTATTATGAAGTGTTAATCAAGCTAAAATAAAATCTACGGAATGGACGACAATTAACAATAAAAAAACTTCATTCATTAATAAAAACAAATGAGAATAGGATCCATATTTTGGAGTCTCTCTTTGATGTTACAGGTAAAGAAAAATGATAAAAACAACTATAATATACTCAAATCATCCAAATCTAAAAAATAATCCGATTCCTGATAATAATTGTTGATGGACTATTGAAGGTTCATTTGTTTAATATCTTTCAAATTAGCCAATGGATGTCTCTTCTTAACATGGGAGGTTAGTTTTAAACTCCTTCATATAATGGGCTCAATCCTTATGTCTGCTGATAGTAGCTACACCTACACCCTTTCCACATGAGCCTCATGTTCTCTTGGTTTTTCTATCTTCATAGTTATTAAATCATGAGGCCATGCTTCTTCAATAGATTAATTATGAAACTACATAATGGAATCCTCTATATCTTTTTCTTGATGGTTAGAAATATTGAATAAGAGGAGGCTATATTCTTGGACTACCTATTCTTCTCAGGAAGTGATAAAATGATTGATAAGAGAATATAAGTTCCATTAATTGAACCCAATTGTGCCCAATCCATTAAATAGTTGGAGAAGAAACTCCACTTTATCAATATTCTCCTCTATCCCCATGATTATAGAAAAAAATTGACACCAAACACTTTTGATCACAGATTAGTTTTTTACAGTGATGTTGGGATCCAAATATTATTTATTTGATTCTGTAAGTAGGAAGTTAACGACATTGTAGAATCCTCCTTGTTTTATCCCCCCATGAAGCCAATATAACCAAAATTTATGTAGGAAGATAATGATAATGTATAAGCCTCCCTGTTTTATCCCCCCATGAAGCCACTATAACCAACCACCACTATGGCTCCCCATAAACTGAGTTAACCCTCCCCCTATTTCATATAGGGAAACCCCTACATCAAAATTCCTTCTAATATGGGTGTTTAAGAGGTTCTTTATATATTTCACTAGATAGAGGTAACACCATACCCATGGTGCTTCTAGACCATGGAATGTTAAAGTTATCTAGACAACACCACTCCCAGAATTCACTCACTAAAAAAATGGGTAAACGAAAAAATAGCCTTAAAATCATTAAAAAATAAGAAAATTATTTCATGGGGTGTAAAAATAAACCCCTTAATGACGCATTATTTCCATAAAATGTAATTAGTAGAAGTATAAAATTCAAAATGATATAACCCCATGATACCTCATTTCAAGAGGTGGTTGGGTGGGAAAACAACTTGGGGTATCTGAGAGAATTAAATCCAAACAAAAAACACATCTAAGAGGATTAAACTATTCTATAAAATTTCCTCATCATCTCAAATAATATTAAAACAATAAACATGAAACACAAAACCCAAAATAGGTAGAGTCATAGAATATATCTCTGCACCATTTAGGGATAATCTAGAACTGTAAAATTTAGACAAAACATACACCTCGTGAAAAAACACAACCAAGAACCTAAATTCCACGAAAATCCCACAAACCCTAAAACTATCCCCAAAATTAACTTCCATTAAAGATCCAAAATCTGAAAGCTAAAGTGAAAAACAAGCCCATAGAAAATTCAAATTAATAACAACCATTATTTTTTACCCAGTTTGCAATGCTCAACATGGTCCAACTAGAACCTCAACCGCATGGTCTTCATGTCACAGAAACCTCAAAAAGATCAAAACCCTCATGTTCTCAATAATATAAATTTTTATATTAGTTATGCGAGCATGATTTCATATGTATTATCATTCCCAAACCATCTATAACCAACCTCCACAAATCTTAATCATAGACACACACAACCTTCATGTGGAAAAAACCCAAATCAATGAGGTATTAACAAGACCAAAATTCACCTCAAACTACCTTATGACATCCAAAAAACTAATTAAAACCGAAAATAATATGGAAAGAGGGAATCATGGGGAAACCTGGGGTCGCGGGGTCACCAGGGTTGCGGGGGGCCGGGGTTGCCGGGGTCGCGGGGTCTCCGGGGTCACAGGGGGGCCGGGGTCGCGGGGGTTGCGAGGTCGTTGGGGTCGCAGGGGGCTTGGTTTGAGAGGGAAGCGGGGGAAGCGAGGAGAAGTAGGGTCGGGGTGGGGGAAGGGTCGGCATTGTAAAAAAAATGTTTCATAGCAGTTTATTATAAACATCTGTGAAACAATTTTAAAAAAGGTTTAGCGGCGGTTCCCAAAACCGCTGCTAAAAACCGCCGCTAAAGCCAATTTATGTTGTAGTGTTTACCTTGAATAGATGATCTTTTTACCATCTTAGAGGAATGAAGGTTTTCTCGAATATAGAGATGATATTGGGATATCATCAGGTTCGATTCATACATTCATACATTCCAAGTACAGATTTTCATAGTTACTAAGGCTTATATGAGTATCTCATGATATCTTTTGATTTAATGAATGTTCCTACCATCTTCATGGATGTGATGAATAGGGTTTTCCATCCCTATCGGGATTCTTTTTTGTTTTATTTATAGATTAAATCTTTGTGTATTATCATACTTGAAGTGACCATGCCACTCATCTTGAGACTATTTTGAATACACCGAGAGAGAACAAACTATATGATAAGATTAGAAAATTTTTGTTCTAGATCAACAAGGTTCACTTCATGGGTCGTATTATCTCATAGGCAAGAGCTTCAGTTGAACCAGATAAGGTGAGAGATGTAGTTACCTATGAGCATCCCAAAAACATCTTTCTAATGTGGAGTTTCATGGGGCTAGCTGGTTACTATATAAATTTTATACAAGACTTATCATTCCATGTTACAAAGAAGGTTTTGAAGTTCCTATGGTCAGAAGCGTGTGAGAAGGCCTTTCAGGAGCTGAAAGGAAGGATTACCTCAATACCTATTCTGATTCTTCCAAAGCCAAGAAGATGATATATGGTGTTCTGTGGTGAATTAGTCATTTTCTTGGGAGTAGAAATGATGTAGGATGATAGATTCCTTTCATATAGATATGGATCATTGAGGCCTCATGAGAGTAATTACCCAACGCATGATCTAAAGTTAGAAGTTGTTGTAAAAGTCTTGCGCCATTGGAGTCATTAGCTATTGGGAGAGCATTTTGTGGTGTTTACAAACTACAAGATCCTCATGTATATATTTACATAGTGAGACTTAAATATTAGGAAGAAAATATGGGTAGAATATATACAGACCTTTGAATTCAATCTAGTCTATATTCCTGGGAAAGGTAATGATGTTTTTGATGCTCTAAGTAGGTTGACTTAGACATAGGCAGTTCAAGAGGCTAGTAAAGATTGGTATCTTATGGCTCTATTTTTTGAGATACATATAGAAGTTCAAGACAGTCATGTACATTGTGTACTTTCATTTATATCAATGACCTTTTCACTTTAAGAGAAGGTGAATATGAGACATTTTTAGATCTAGGGGGATTGGTCCAATATGAGGGCATTGCTAGTGAGGACCATCCTGCATATTAGAAAATTAATGATGAAGACATCCTGCATATATATGAGTGTATCATGGTTCCCATAGAAATGATAGGGGATATGTTGTGTGAGTTTCATGCTTCACATAGGGTTGTACACTCTGGTATCTCCAAGATGTATCATGACATGCGCCAACAGTATTGGGTCCAGGGATGAAGCATCAGATAATAGGTTTTATCACTAGGTGTTCCACCTATCAAATGGTGAAGGTGGAGCACTGGAAACCTAAAGGATTGCTATATCCATTAATAGTTTTGGAATGTAAATTGGAGGATGTTTCTATGGATTTTTTTTTTAGCTTACCAAGGACACCTCATGGTAGTAATGCATTTAGGGTAGTTGTGGATCGACTGATAAAGGTATCTCACTTCTTATATGGGATACCTTTCCAGTTGATGAGATGGGAATATTATATGCCCATGAGATTATACAACTGCATGGTTCCCTCATACTATAATTTCATATGGGTAAACTCACTTCACATCAAGGTTATAGTGGGGGTTTCAAAAGGCTATGGGTATACAGGTGCTTCTGAACACAGCCTTTCACCCACAAACTGATGGTCAATTAGAATAGACTATACAAGTTCTATAGGACATGATATAAGCATGAGTCCTTGATTTTGGTGGTTATTAGTAGAATCATATCTCACTTTTTGATTTTTCTTATAATAACATATAATAGGAGTTGATTCAGATTGCTTCTTATGAGGCTTTATATGGTAGGTCATGTCTTTCACCCCTGTACTAGTTAGAGGTAGGAGAGAAAGTGCTACTGGGTCCTATTCTTTTTCAAGAGACTTCAAAGCCGGTTCAACTAATCAAGAATCATATTTCTACTACTCAGTCTAGATAGAAATAATATACCAATCACCATTGTTAACCTATAAAGATTGAGGTTGGGGATGATGTATTCTTGTGAGTATCACCCAAACTTGATAATAGATAGATACAGAGGTAGGGGAAGTTGTTTCAAAGATTTTTCAGGTTGTTTGATATTGTAGAGAAATTTGGGATGATATTCTATCATTTGATATGCCCTCACAAGTATCATGTCATGACTGAAATCTTTAATGTTTCAGAGATTCACTGATATCTTGTTGACCTGTGACATACTTTTGATCTCAAGGATATTGAGCTTGATGTCCTTGATAACTTTGAGGAGTATCATATACACATCGTTCATTGGAGCATGAAGGATCTTAGAGGTTGGTCTTTCCCTCTAGTACGGGTGTTATGGAATCATGACTGGGAATAGGATGCGGCTTGGGAGAGGGAGGTCGACGTATGTACTCAGTGGCCATAGTTTTTCTCATATGAAGTTTTGTCTCCCTTGTAAGGTGAACTCGGGGTTGAGTTCCTTTAATGGGGTATGGTTGTAAGAACCTGGATTTTATCTCAAATATGGATCCTTTAAAGTTTGGTCTAATTATTTATTTTAGACCTAATATGGATACTCTTTGAGGCTATAAAGGTTTTAGGGGTGTCAGGGGCTTGTTCAGAGCTCAGAACCATGGACAGCGGAGAAAAGAACTAGGATGCACAATTATTAGAAACTCTGTGACCAAGCCCATGTGGTCTCTCCTAACCATGAAAGGATGGGAAGAAGAGAAATTAGGTTTCATTGTTTTCCCTAACCGTGTTCCAAGGTCCATACGCCCATTAAAAAACTACATAATTTTTAGCAGAAGTGTTTTTCATGGTTGGAATATGGTTTCTCTAACAATGTGTCCTAACTCTATGGGTTCCCCCTTATCAATGTAGGAGGCACACAATTGGTTCCTGGTTTGGTCAACCATATGACCAAATCATGTGACCCATATATTTTGGGTAAAATGAACATATTTTCCTTAAATTTGTTTTAATTCAACCCTTATTCAAATTTTTCATTCTAGTGGACATAATTGGCTTGCGATCTCTTCTTTGAGCTCAAATCATACCTATTGATCCAGTTCATCCATCCAAAGTCAAATTTGATCCCCATTCATCTCATTGGATATCCATCCGTAATATGTCGATTCCTTTTTAGTCCTTATCCATTTCACTTTTCCTCGAAAACTTTATTGAGGTATAGGCGCATATGCCATGTTTTTAGTGTGTTGGTCCATTCTTTAGATTTATTCTAATCTAGGCCAAAATAATGGTCGATACTGGATGAGGAGAGTCATATGAGCACAAGGTAGGTGGTTTATAAATTATTCCTTAGGTCTTGATGTTTTATAATATATTTCTTTGTTCCATATGCTAGTTTTACCATGCATTGACCCTAAATTGTAATTGACTAAAATTGGTTGCCTTTTTTGGAACCTAATGACCTTATTAGGAAACTTCATATCAAATACCTTATATGGAGCCACCCCTTTAGGTGTGCTCTATTATATTCCTACTTGTCTTTAATGAGAATATGGCCAAAGAACCTACTGAATTATTTGGTTTTATTTCCAAATTGTGATATTATAAATTAAATGGGTGGATATAGTGTTGTAGAATGGCTAAAACTCTTATAAATAATTGAATTGTATAGTGGTGAGTGGTAAGTCAACATCACCTAATGTTAAATTTAAAAATGGTTTCACACTTGTTGATATTAAATGATAATGATAAATGGATTATACCTTGTCCCGTTTTAAATCCAATGGTTATTTATTAATGAATTGGTATGTTGACCCTTATGAATTATAATGAATTTTCATGAAGACCTTTATTCATGTTTCATCTAAATGGGAATGTTGAACCTTTCTACTTAATACCAAATGGGCATGATAACACTTAATAAGTATATTAAATGGGAATGAAGACCCTTGAACATATTATATTGATATGGGCATGGAGACCATTATATAATTGTGTTATGATATGGGAATGGAGACCCTTTATAAATGTGATACTATACGGGCTTGGCAACCCTTATATAATAATTAAAAAATACAAGCATAGCATCGCTATTTTTTGATATTTGTCTTGGCATCCCTATTTTGTGATACTAAGCATGGAATCACTATTTTCTGATACTGGGTATGGAATCTGTATTCTATGATACTGGTCATGGCATCACTATTCTGTGATACTAATCATTACATCCCTTACTCTGATATTGAGCATGGAATCTCTTATAAATGTGATACAGGGAATGGAATCCCCTATATAAATGTGATACTATTCATAGTCTCCATTATAAATTTGATATCAGACATTGCGATGCTTGATACTATTTCATAGATACTCTAGCATAGACCGAAGCATGTAGTGTCAGCCTAGTTTCCTTTCAAGAACCAGATATGAACGATTTATAGTCGTCATTACTACTTTACATTTTTTATACCTATAAACTACCATATTGCATACACAGACTAGATATTTATAGACATTGTTGGTGGTGGAATACTAAGATTTGTCTCACATCCTATATAGGATGCCTATGGTACCCAATCAGACAACATGCTTAGAGGTGTGGATAAGGGGATGCATCCTCTTATGTATGTGTGACTTCTGGCTAGACCTAGGATAGAGCTGGTAGCAGATGACCTGGTTGGACCTGGGATGCTGGATATATTTTTTCCTTTTTGGATTATTTTTTCAAATATTGTATAGTACTACTACTTACTACTTTTATCCATGTTTTCTTTCTTTATAAACATGAAATTATCATCTATTTTATATGAAAAAATTACTTCTTTTGAGTATTGATATTAGTTTCTTGGTTATTTACCTCTTTTTTGCTACTTATTCATTGTTATACTACTTCTACTATGTATCTGTTGGTTTTACCACTTTAATACTCTGGTAATGTGAGAAGAGTCTCTCCACTGACACATCCAAGGCCCTCACTACTAGTCGGCAGCTTCTAGCATTTGGGGATATGCACTTGAGGTCATGTGGCCAACCAATATTGGGCCACTCTTGAGTGTCATCTAGGTACAAGATGTTATAGGAATCTGGTTCAAAATATGTAGAAGCTATATCTATTCTATTTTCACTTATAGGTAAGGATTTTATTTTCTACAAACCTCCAAGACCTATTCCTTTAGTCTAGCCAGTCCATGTTTTAGTTGTTGGACCCGATCTTGTTATAGATTTGATTAGTTCTCTAGTATCTCAAACTTCTATCAATGTTATTCAAAAATTGGTTCACAGGTGAATCTAGTAGGTAGCTAATGTGGATAGGAAGGTCTGATGTATGAATGGAAGACCAATAGACATGCAAGGATCTATGGATTGTATTTTGAATAAGCTGTTAGTGGATCTTCTAGTTGGTCTATTTCTCTAAACTCCCTTAAGTTTTTATTCTAGTTATCTTGAATATTTTAAATAGATTTTTAGAAATAGTATTTCAACTATTTCTTAAATTTATAGATAGGAATATTTTATTATTCTTGAGTTTTAGAATTCTGATATTATCAAGAGAATGGAAATATGTGAAGATTCTCTCTATTATCTAAGAAAAAGGAGAATCCCTAGCTCTGGAACCCTAGATACTTTTCGAAGTACTAGACAAAAATTTGTTATGATTAATGATCCATCTCATAACTATAAAAATGATCAATACTGGGTGGATGAATCCCCAGTTACTAAGTGATCTAGATAAGGAATATTATCCCATGACCCTATACAGATAGTACCTATTATTCCAATTGGATATTAGGATTTGAATATAAGTGAAGGTCATCATGAAAATATTCTTGTTCAACCTTATCATCATCCAAGAGATAAATATACTATTAAAACATGAAATCAATCTATAACAGAGATATAGAATGAAGTTTTTTTAACAATAATGGGCCCTCTAACTACCTCTAGAACCAAACCTACCTTCAAGTTACCTCTACCCAAACTACCTTCTCAGTTTGACCCTATTCATAATTCTGGGTGTTATGAATAATATTTTTTATATGTATTGTTATTGGTGTTTAGTGGATTTATTTTTGTAAAAATGATTCACAATCAATGAAATACTTCTATATTTATTTATTATGTTTTTATTAGTGATTATTTTCATATAAAAATTTTAATCTCTTTGTTTTGGTTACTAAATTCCATTCATTCCATCATTCTGCATTCAGTTTTAGAACAACACTTAATCAGTTCATACCTATAATTGCTAAATTAAAAGTTTTTTTGTACTTGACTTTAATTTTTTTTGATGAAAAAGGGGGGATAAGTAATATAAGTTCAATAATACCCCTTAAAATAAGTGTCAAATTAAGGGGGGAGAAGTAAAGTATATAAATGACATTTTAAAAGTAATAAATATGTTATTTGTTTTTATATAAAATCTTGTAAAAACTTTTAAAATTTAATGATTCATTTATTTTGTGTTTTATGATCATCAAAATTGGGGATATTTTTTCATAAATAATGTTGTTCCAACATATATCATGTACTTTATGATTTGATTATCTCAAATACCCTTAATATATTATAATTTGTTTTGTTTTTAAGTGTCTTAATCTTGTTTTGTCATGATTTAAAGTCATTATTATATTAAAACCTTTAAACTTATAATTAGGGACACTTTGGATAAAATTTTCCCAAGTCTATAAAATCAGCTACATGAGGCATTTGGCTATATGGAGAAATAACTATGTTTATAATTCTACTACATCAATCACAAAAATGAGGGATTCACCTATGTGAAATGGCTATATAATGTAATTAACTATGTGGAAATCACTTATGTGAGAAATCAGCTACATAGATCAATTGGATATGTGAATCAATTACATGGAGTAATTGACTACATTAAATTTGATATGTGGGTCCAATTGGCTACATTATTCATTCAACTATGTCAAAAATATACTACTTGGGTAAATATAATATGAGAAGAAAATTGTCTAAGTGAATAATGCATATGAAAATTCAACTACTTAAATAAATCAAATACATGAAGAATGGATATGTGGATCAATTCAACTGTATGAATTCAAATCTATAAAATTAAAATACACGATGATCTTCAATCATCTACATTGTTTTACAATGTTGTATTTATTATCCTTAGAGTATTTTTAATGGTATTTAATGCTATCATGAATTAATTAATCATTGATTTACATATTTATGAAAAAAATATTATAATAAGAGGAAAGTATCTTTAAAGGAAACATACACCAGGATGATTTAATGTTCAGTATTTTTTGAGGTATTTCCAATAAAAGGATGTGCGGAATTTAAATTTCAACCCCATGTTTTAAGAATATGTTGCAATGTGATTTAAAAGAGAAGTTTTTAATGTATTTTCTAAGTTATTTGAAGAGTGAAAAATATATATACTAAGATAAATATAATTTTATACTTAATAATCCATAATCTTCTCTTGAAGATCTGGTGCACTACTCTTTTTTACTCAAAAAGAAGAATAAGATTCAAAATCTACAGTTGTGTTATATCGATCATCTTTACTATCATTTTATAAGACTCTCCTAAAGCTATATCCTACAATTATTATCTCTCCTAGAGTTTTATTCTTATCTAACAACTGTAATTTACATTTATTAGATCAAACTGTAAACACTCTGTTTATTATATCTTTCATTTTAAAGAAACCTAGTAAAATAACCTTGAAAGTTATTGTTTTTAAATTCATATTGGAGCCCAGTTTAAAGATCCTACTACTATTAAAACAAGTTTCATATACATTAACATAGTAATTAATTACCTATAAAATGGATTGATAGTACCTGGAAGAATTATTGCCCTAGTGAAAATCAGCAAACTCATGGAGAAGAGTGTTGGTGGATAGGACTAGAGGATTTACATTCCCCAAACCACTATAAATATTTGTGTCCAATATCTTTTATTTTTTATTTTATTTTTGATATTTATTTTATTGATAAAAATATTATAAGTCAAACATATCTTTAATAGGGTGGTTTTCCAATCCAATAAAACTTTATAGAACTCAATTCACCCCCTGGTCTTAGTGTAGTTCTCTCAGAACAACACTATTAAACTCAAATTAGAGGAGATCGGTGTTTTTTCTGTCAATATTATGTAAGGGACAACAAATATAGTAATAATATTCATCTTAAAATAGTTAATGATAGACATTTTTCTTCCTTCCTTAAGGCATATAGAATCATACCACTTAGATAAGAAGTCAATGGAAATAAGTATGTACCTGAACTATCAGATTATGGAAAGGGGATATGGATCCATTATAATAACCCTTATCTTTGATGCGCATTAATTATTGATTTATTACATAAAATATTACACTTAATATAATTATTAATATTTATAATTATAGTATCTTTTTGAATGTGGTACATACAATAACATCTTGAATAAGGGATACAACAACATTATTAAAAACTTCCTTAACATACTTCTAAAATTCCATGGCTTTTAAAACTACAAGGGATAACCTGGGGACATACATAAGAAAAGGGTGAGCTATAAATCCCATTAAGGGAATCATAATTTCATAAGGTAATATATGTTAGACAATATTCATATAAATGGGTAATAAAAGTAAGATGAATAATAATGCATGATATAATATGATAATCATAAAGGCAACATGGTAAATTTGGAAACAACTTAAAACACTACATCATAAACATAGTTCAATGATAAATTCCAAGAAATCATAACAGAAAAAGTCCCATAATAGAATTAGGTTCAATAAATGTCCCAAAATGATGTCTCGAGATACTAAACATTAACAAATTCATTGAAGCACTATATAATCTCGAGTGCTCCCATTGTATTCATTTCATTATCATTCTTAAGTGTTCTTATAGATAATAAAACATGGATTCATTAATCATAATTTTTTATTAAAATATAAAGGAATTTGGAATACATACATGTAAGTCCAAAATAAAATAATTATAAGTGTATATATGGGAATCCCTTGATAAGAAATTGGTATGGTATTCACTGTATAATTTTTTTGGCATAGAAAATCGTAGTGAAATTTCGACAGCATAATGGCGTCACTTAAAAATTCATAAAATTGTTTGATGAGAGTAAAATAGTTCTCTAATAATTTGTAAATAAAATGGTAAGTATTAGGTACATTTAAATACATATCCTAATAATATTATTTGGAAATAAGAGACATGTAATAATAAATAAACTTGAATAAAAATAGAAGGTGAGGATCCCTTACTAAATTTCAGAATAGTAATGGGTGTATATAACAGTTCATGGGAATTATTAATGAGATTTAAATGGTTATATCACCATATAGATATAAAATTTAAAGTAAGGGTGTTATGGAAGAACATATCCCAACATGAAAAAATGGGAATTAATAAGCATAAAGTAAAAAATAAGTGCTTGAATAAAAAGGAGAGTGGAAGATCCCTTACTTGAGTGTGTGACTCCAAATGATTGGGAGGAGCCTCTTGAGTGATTGGGGTGCCTTGGTAGGACTCTATATAGTGGGTAAAATATTAAAGATGTGATCTAAGTATTTTTTGTGAATAGAAATGGGATATTTGGTGGGTCTATATAGGAAAACAGTGGGGAATTCTTTATCATTTCTCAAATGTAGGTTTATATAACAAAATAACCCTAACCACAAACCTTATCATGGTTTTTGCCCATGTTTTATGAATAATTGGATTCATTTTCATTATTTTAAAATTAAAAGGGACGAAATTAATAAAATAATTCTCTTTCTTATGTGGAGGTGAGTCATACTCTTATGGAAATGGTTTTAAAACATTAAAATAAATTAATGGTTTTGGAGGATTCATAAAGAATTTATAAAATAAACCAAATAAATATAAAATAACATTATATTAAAGGTAAATTATAGATTTTGTATAGGATACATTTTATAGTATTTATTAAATCACTTTTGGGTCATTATGATGCCATAATACACACCATATATTTATACCATATTTATTTTTTACCCAAAAATTCAACTATCTTAGAAAATTATGAAAAATTCACTGTTGGATAATTTCAATATTATGATTTAAAAAATAATGTTCATTTTATCTAAAAACTTTTCTAAATATATGTATTTTTAATTTTAAAATAAGAATCAATATTTACTAATAAATGATTTGTTTTTTATAATAATTATTTTAAAACCCTTAAAAATTACATTTGACTTCATAAAAATTATATGATCATTTATATTTACTAAAATATATTTAATAATAATATTTTATTATAAAAATATTTATTTTAAAAATCCTTTAATTCATTAAAATAAATTTCTTAATTGAAATTTAATACCAATTAAAAATACAATTTTTGTTTTAGTGTATCAAAATAAAAATCATTTAGAAAGTAACAATAATAAGATAAAAACATATTGATTATTCTATAAAAAAATAATATAAATAATCATATTTCTAGGTTCTTGATACGTATCCATTTAATATACCAGTAAACACCCTAAGGTTAAGGTGTGCGATGGTGAGACCTTCATGGGGTGGTTCGGCGTACATGGTTTGGGTCATGATCTCGATAAACTTGAACTTGTCTAGTAAACGATTCCACTCATTCTTAAGTTGTTTGACCAAAACTTGGGATTTTTCAAGGGAACTATAGATAATATTTCACTTGGAATCATCAATAAATGGTCTTTATAGGGTATGATCCTACTTTTTGAGTTTATCACTTCCTTTTTTTATGTCAATTGGATTTGTTAAAATCCTATATTTATACTAATAATAGGGTCATTGTTCAGTATCTATATTATCAATAGTAATGATACATAAAGTTATTTTAAATCCAATTGGTTATAATAAAAAAAAATTAGTGCATTTGTTTTCTATAACCATATTACATAATAATAAATTTAATTAAATCAAAAAGTAATATTTTATTTATAACAGTTTGGGTCGTTGCAATATTCCCACCATAAGAAATTTAACCCTTATAATTTTTATTCCCCACACTAAAATAGATGAGGGTAACTCAATTTCATGACTTCCTCTGGTTCCCACATTTCTTCTTCAAACTTTTAGTTTCTCTATAGCAGTTTGACAAGGTCTATTGTCTTAATTTGTAGAACATTGTCTCTACAGTCTATGATCTTCACCGGTTTCTCTTCATATGAGAGATCATTCAATAATGGTGCCATGTATGGATTGAGTACATGTGAGGGGTATGGTATGTACTTTATCAATAGTAATACATGGAATACAACATGTACATGATATAGGTTAGTTGGGAGTACTAGTCAACATGCCACTGCTTCGATGCAATCAAGGATCTCAAAGGGGATGATGTATCTTGGACTAAGTTTTTACTTATTACCAAATCTATTCACTTTTTTCCATTAATATATGTGAAGGAATACCATGTCTCCAACATAAAACTCTAGTCCTCATCAATGATTGTCAACATAGCTCTTATGTCAACTCTGAGCATCCTTGATGTGCTTCTGAATAGTCTTACCCTTTTCCACCATTTCCGAGACTATTTCAAGACCTAGCATCTTTTGTTCCCCAACGTCATCCTATCATGTAGGTGTTCTTCACCTCTTTCCATAAAGGGATTCATAAGGATTCATTTGGATTCTTGAGTGGATATTGTTGTTGAAAGGGAACTCGACCAGAGGAATATATTGATCCCATCCTCCTTTGAATTCCATAGAACATTCTCTCAACATATCTTCTAGTGTATGAATAGTCTAATAAAATTGGCCATCAGTTTGAGGATGATAGGATGTAATAAAGTTTATCTTAGTTTTTAGAACATATTGGAGACTTTTCTAGATCTTGGAGGTAAATATCAGGTCTTGATCAGATACAATCAATAGTGGTACTACATATAGCATCACCGCTTCTCTGATGTATATCCCTTCATGATGATCTATTTTGAAGTCCTCTCAAATCACAACGAATTATGAAGTATTTTTAATAAAATCCACCACAACCCATATATCATTATTCACCCTTGATTTATTTGTAAGACTAGTGAAAAATTCCATGGGGATGATTTCCCATTTCTATGTAGGTATGGATAATGGTTGCATCATCCCCTTATATTTTTTCCTTTCCTATCTCATTTGCTAACATACAAGACATATTTATGTATATTATATTATCTCTTTATTCATATTTTCCCACCAATGGTGTTCTTATAGATCTCAATACATCTTTTTTATTCCTGGTTGGATGGAGAAGGTTGAGCTATGTGCATAATTAAACAACTCCTTCTTTAACTCAGGATTTGATGGTACACATAGTCTTGAACCAAATCTCACAACACCTTCTTCATTAACATTTAATTCTGATGATTTCTCTTTCTTTATAGCTTTTAATTTCTTATGAATTCTCACATCATCTCTTTGAGCATCCTTTAACCTCTCGAGAAGGGATCATAGGCAATAATTTGTGAGAGGATTGGTGATGTTCCTTTATGATTCCCATGTCCATACTTTCCAAATATAAGAAGACTGAATCCCATTCAATTATCATCAATGATAAAACTTTTGGATCCTTTATACTTAGATCAACCACAAATTTATTCAATTTTCCAGGATTGTAGTGAATTGATAATTCACAGTCCTTGATTAGATCTAACTATATTCATTGGTGCATATTCATATCTTTTTGTATAAATATATAAATAAGGATTTTGCGATTCATATATATTTTACACTTCTCCCCAAATAGATAATTTTTCCATATTTTCAAATAAAAGACTAATTCAGTCAACTCCAGATCATGTTTTTGTTAGTTATATTCATGAACTTTGAACTTACTTGAATTATAAGCTATGAATTTGTCATTATACATTAACAAAAATCTTGATCCCTTCTTCAATGCATCACTAAACACCATTAATATATCTCTACTTATTAGTAGTGTGATCATAGGGGTAGTAATAAACCTCCTTTTCATCTCTTTGAATATATCTTCACATTCATCATTCCAATCAAACTTAACTCCCTTCTGATTTATCTTGGTCATAGATTTTTACAATTGGGAGAAAATTTTCAAAAATCAACAATAGTACCCAAATAATCCAAGGAAACTATAGATATATATCAAATATATTGTCCGCATACATCCTTAAATTACTACTATGTTTGAAGAGTCCAAAAATATACTATTTCTTATGATCATATTCCCAAAGAATGATACTTCCTTCAACCAAAACTCAAATTTTTTGTAATTTTCATAAATCTTATCCTTTTCCTATGTCTTTAGCATAATGATCAGATGCTCCTCATGCACCTCTTTGGTTTTGGTGAATATTAGAATATCATCTATAAATACTACCACAAATATTTTGATGTAACCTCTAAAGACTCTATTCATCATGTCCATGAATACTAATAGATCATTAGTGAGTCTGAATGGCATTACTATGAACTCATATTTCTGTACCTTTTACAAAAAGAATTCTTAGGGATATCCACCTTCATCACCCTAACTTGGTAATATCCCAACTCTAGGTCCACCTTTGAGAATTATTGTACAACATGTAGCGGATCAAACAATCCACCAATCCATAGTAGAGGATACTTTTTATATATTAGGTTCTTTTTGATCTCATGATAATAAATGAAAATTCACCTTGACCCATCATTATTCTTGATGAAGAGTACCAGTGCACCCCATAGTGAACCACTTGAGCATATAAACCCTTTATCCAAATTATCATGTAATTGTTTCATCAACTCCTTAAGTTCCACAATATCCATTCTATATGGAGTCTTGAATAGTGGTAATATCCTAGTTATAATATCGATTGAAAATTCAAACTCTCGGCTAAGAAGAAGAATAGTAAATTCCTCAAGAAACACATCAGAATATTCCCTCATAATGGTAATCTCTTCAAGGGTGATATTTTCCTTAGACTTAGTCATTTGAGCTAGATATGATTTCTCATAGAGCAATAATATCCATGTTTAATATGTTATTTATAAAGAAGATTTATCATCATCCTTAAAAATTTGTAAAATCGGGGTCAACTCACAATATATAAATTGATTTCCTTCACACATAAATTTATGTTGGTCATATATAGGTAAATTCAATCCATGCCAATAATTTCATCAAATTCCACTAAAGAGAGTATGAAAAGGTTGGTTGGGAAGTTCATCCCACAAATTTTGATAGGGGAGGAGTAATATACTTGGGATTCAATAATTCTCCCATTTTCAATTTCACCAATAACTCTACTTCCATGATTTGTAGTGGTGTTTTAATAGTTCTACTAAACTTTCTTGATATAAAGGAATGTGTAGAACTATGGATGATAACCCTACCTTTTGATTTTTGATTCTAGTTATACTCATTTACTTCATGAAAATAGACTTAGGGAAGATATTTTTAAAACTATTAAACACATAAATAGGAATACAAAAACATTAAAGGGATAACTTATAAATTACATGTATTTCCTTAACTTATGAATTACTAGGCTTCAATCTATGTTATCCATGATCCATTTCTTTACATATATTCTTATGGTACTTTTTTGTTCCCTTAATAATGGTTCATAATGAGCTTATGAATTTACCAAATAATATTCTTCGGGAGTGTCAATATAGGTGTGCAGCAAGGCCTATTATCATGCACCAGTTTCTGGTCGAGTCTAGCTCAATGTGGTATTTTCAGGTTTTATCCCTATGTACATCTATACTAGATCCACATCCACTTGTATTATCTAGATAGGGATGTATTTGATTAATAAAATACTTACTCTATACTTAAAAAAATTTAGGGATGTTTTGTTATACTTAGTCTTATCCATAATTCTTTCTCTAGAGATTTCTAATCCTAATCCCAAAAAAATAAATTCTTACTTTGATACCAACTATAACAACCCTTCTCTTTAATACACAATAATTCTTGATTTATTTAAAAAAATATATTACACTTAATAAAACCTAGAAGATAAATAATTGTAGTGTCTTTAGGAATTAGTTACATAGTATAACATCTTGAACATGGGATATGACAACATTATTGAAAACATGCTTAACATGCTTCTAGAATTCCATGGCTTTTAAAACTGCATGGGATAACCTAGAGACATACATAAGAAAGGGGAGAGCTATAAATACCAGTAAGGGAATAATCATGGAATAAGATAACACATGTAAGATAATAGGAATATCAACAGGGAATAAAATTAAAATGAGAAATAAGGCATGATGTATCATGATAATCATAAATGAATCATGGGAAATGTGGGAATAACTTAAAACATTTCATCATAAACATAGATCAAGTTTAACTACCAAGAAATCATGATGTAAAAAGTCCCATAAAGGAATTTGGTTCCCTCTCTATCCAAACATGACATCTCATGATACTATACATTACCTAATTAATTTTAGTGCTATATAATTCCAGGAACACCCATCACATTCATTTCATTATCATGCTTAAGGGTTCCACATAGATCAAAAAACATGGATTCATTCATCATAATATTTTATTAAATGATCAAGGAGTGTGGAATAAATAAATTTAATTCCCAAATAAAATAATTATAAGTTTATAAAAGTGAACACCCTTGATATCAAATGGGTATGGTAATCACTACACAATTGTTTTGTCATGGAAAATCATGGTGAAGTTTCGACAGCATAACGATGTCACTTAAAAATTCATAAAATGGGTTGATAAGAGAGAAATGGGTTTATCATAATGTGTACATAAAATGGGAAGTATTAGGGACATGTAAAGACAAATTATATCAATAGTAATTATAAATAGAAGGCATAATATAAAAAATAAACTTGAATAACAAATATAGGGTGAGGATCCCTTACTAAATTTTAGCATGGTAACAGGTGTACATAATGGTTTATGGGAAAGATTAATGAGAGTTAAAGGGGTCAATAGTCAGATAGAAATCAAATTTACAGTAAGGTTGATATGTAAGAACAAATCCCAACACTAAAAGAGGGAAATTAATAAGCATAACATAAAATAAGTTCTTGAATAAAAAGGAGAGTAGTGGATTCATTACTTGAGTGTGTGACTACAAATGCATGGAAGGAGATTCTTGAGAGGTTTTTGGCACCTAAGGAGGACTCTAAAGAGGGTATCATAGATTAAATATGTTCTAAAATTATTTTTATTAAGGATAAATGGGATCTTGGTGGGTTTATATAGGAAAAGAGTGGTGAATTATTTATCATTTCTCAAACATAGGTTTTGGACTCTAGATAATAAAATAAAAAAACACAAACTTTCTCTTGGTTTTCTTCCAAATGAGATTGGTTTTAATTATTTCATAAGTCTAATGGACTAGATTAATAAAATAATTCCCTTTATTATATGTAGGTGAGTCATACTCTTAGAGAAATGGTTTTAAAACCTTAAAATATGTTAATGGTTTTAGAGGATTCATAAAGGATTTATAAAATTAAAAAAAAAATAAACATCGGATCAAATTATTTTAGATGGAAAATATATATTTGGTTGTGGGTACCTTATATAATATTTATTATATCAATTTTAGTTCATTATGATATCATAATACACATCGTACATTTATACTATATTTAATTTTTTTCTGAAAGATTGATTATCTTATAAAATTATGAAAAATTCACTGTGGGATAATTTTGATGTCCTGATTACAAAAAAAAATAGTCATTTTATCTAAAAAACGTATAAATAAGTGTAGTTTATCTTTTAATATAAGAATATATAATTTTTTACAAATGCTAGGTTTTTTTATAATAATAGTTTTTTAACTCTTAAAAAAATTAAATTTTACTACATAAAAATTATATGATTATTTATATTTACTAAAAACTATTTAATAATAATATTTTATTAAAAAAATTATTTATTTAAAAAATCTATTAATTCATCAAAATAAATGTCTTAATTGAAATTTAATATTTATTAAAAATAAAATTTATATTTTATTATATCAAAATAAAAATCATTTATAAAGTAACAATAAAAGGATGAAAATATATTCATTATTATATAAAAAATATACATACTCATATTTATAGGGTCTTGATACATATCTATTTAATACACCAACTAACACCCTAAGGGCAAGGATTGTGGTGGTGAGACTTTCATGGGGTGGTTCGACATACATAGTTTAGTTCGTGATCTCAATGAGCTTGAACTTCTCCCATAAATAGTTCCTATCACACTTAACTTATTAGATATCATCTTGGTCTTGTTCAATGTAAAATTTTATAGATTATATTTCCCTCATTAGCTTCGATAAATAGGCTTCATAGGGTAATATCCTACTGGTTGAGGTCATCACTTCCTTTTTTATGTCAGTTGGAGTTGTTAAAATCCTATATTTATTCTAATAATAGGTCCATTGTTCAATGGATATATTATAAATAGTTATGATACTTAATGTTCTTTTAAATCCAATTTGAAATAATATAACAAAAAAAGTGCATGTGTTTTCTATAACCATATTACATAATAAGTCATTTAATTAGATCACAAGTGAAAATTTTATCTATAACAGTTCGGGTCATTAAATCCATGAACTCAATTCTCCATATAGTAAATGGATAATAGTATGTGGTAGTGATCAAAATATCTAGGGGTTGATGAATGAATTTTTCATGTATCTTGAAGTAATGTCACTTATTCTTCAACTCCATGGAGTCATGCATCATTAATGGTCAGAAGTATCCAAGTCTCTTGATTGTATGGATGAGCTATGATCCTAATTGATAACCACCATAGGTTCCCACATATATTTATTACATAATACTGAGGTTATCTCCAACATCATTATTCTAAGGAGGATCCCCTCAAATACTTTCTTATAGAGTATTTTTTTGGAATTTGGGTCATCATGGAGGAAAAAGTTCACTACCTACCATTAGATCTATTTATTTTGGTTTGTTTCAATGAAAGAATACCACTGTAGAGGTAGTATACTATAGGATACATCCATATAATTATGTTATCAGTTTGGGAGAATATGATATTTTGGTCATGTATTTTATCAATAATACTATATAAATATTATTGATTTTGATACTCACAAAAACCCTTGTTTTTTTACTAATGGTCTGATTTTAAGTGTATTTCAAGAAATTTATATTCTTTCTAATTCTTGTTTTGGAATAATATTCAATTTTTTGTTCATGAGAAATATTATTTAAAGTGTTCGGAACACTCTTAAGAATATTCTATAAATACTGTTCATGATTTGTGTTTTCTGGAATAACTGTTCATTCCATTTGCTTAAGATCATAACATAAGGAACATACCCTATGTTTTTAATAAAGATTATAGTAAAGGATCAGCACGTATAGTTTATCAACCTTACTTTAGAAGAAACATATGGTTAAAGAACATTATGTTTTAATGAAACCTTACATTTTTCAAAGAGAAAAATTATGGTTAAAGAACCCTATGTAAGTATGGAACCTTACATTTGAGAAGAAAATGTATGGTTTATCAAACTTACTTTTGTAATCAACATTACGTTTCCAACCATACATTTGGGAAAATTGATTTTATGTATAATCAATGTTACGCTCATAATTTTATGTTGATAGGGATGAACACATGGATCATCAACCATACGTTTGGGATTTTTTTCATTTTATTAAGGAACCTTTGTTTTACTTTTCAACACTAGAAATTTGAATTTATTACTTTATCAGAGTTTTCTATAATAGTATTTTCCGAATATCAGGGCGATTTAAATATTGATTTAGACTAATTCAAATCTCATCATAAATGATTTAAATATCTATTTATAGAGGATATTTTATCTCCTATTCTTAAGGGAAGTTACTACTACTCTAAGCAGTTATTATATTGAATTATTTTGTTTTATTAGGAATTATTTACGGATCTAAAATCTTATAGCAAGATATATAATTATATATATCTTTCTACATAGGATTTTTTGGATATATCTTTCTTTTTCTGATAATTTTATTCTTTAAGTTTCATGTGAAAATTAATTTACAGTGCTACAGAGATTGATCATCTCAGAAACAAGGACTACATTTTGGAAATATACATGTTCCATCCTAGAAGCATGATACTTTGTTTTTGTTGTTATTCTTAAAATAAAATATATCTTTTGCAACCAGATCTCTTCAGACATATTTAAAATATTATTATTCTTATGAATTCTAAGATCCATCTTCTATGAGTTGTGTGTTGCTGCAACTATGAAGTTTAAACTATTTTATCAAATCAATCTCTATTGGTTCTTTTGAGAATCGGCTGCTTGGTTTCAGTCGTAGTGAAGTGCCAGCTTCTCATGCTAAGCTATGGATATTTTGGTTCCCTATAAAAGAACTATAAGGCTCTATTTTTAGCCTTTTTTAAGGGTTACAACTTCCTCGACTCATTTTTGGATCGGTCTTATGAGAAGAGGACCTGACTAGTGAAATTCACCAAACCCACAGAGAGGGTGATTGGTGGATTATACTAGGCGATCTTTGTGCCCCGAAACAATATAAATTTATGTGCACTATTTTCTATTTTTCTATTTCACATACTCTCATATAGTAATTCCCCTATGTCTATTTACAGTTGATTTGAAACAATAGAATTGTGAAATTTTTTAAAATGACATAATTCACACCCTCTTTTGTCTTCGTCATAGACTTTCTGACCTAAATTTTTTTTATCAGAGGATGGGATCTATAGATTTTCTTTGGTTCTAACAAACCATAGTTAAAGATTTATACGAATATCAATAAATAATCTCAAGTAAGTAACATCAATGGTTCATGATCCATATTTCAACGGTGAGAACTATGGATGATGGAAATCACATATGATAATCTATTTGAAAAATCTTGGTTTTAAAGTATACTCAAAGACCGTTACTCCTTAGGAAATACCTAAAAAATATGAAGCTTGGACTGCTACTATAGAGGCTGAGTATGAAATGAATTCTAAAGCTATGAATGTTATCATATGTGGTCTTGGACAAGATGAATTCAACCGTGTCTCACAATTCCCTACAGCTTATTAAATGTGGTAGACAACATTACATATTTATGTGAACCTATCAAACAAGCTGATCAAGCATTAAAAGTACTAAGAGTACTACCTAATCAGTGGAATGGAATTTCAACTACAATTCACCAATTAGTACCGATAAAGAATATAACAACGAGAGAATTGATTGGAACTATAATGATGTAAGAAGCTGAAATGCAAGATGAAGTTGAAGATAAAAAAGTTATTATGAAAAAGTATAACATTGCTTTAAAGGTTACATCTCAACAGAAAAATAGAAAAATGAAACAAGAATTCAGAGATGAAATAAATTCATACTCATCTGATTCTGAAATTGAGCTGGCTCAATTTGCGAGAAAGTTTATAAATATTTATAGGAAGAAGAGAGGATTCATAAATCCCTTCAAAAAGAGTGAGAAATAATCAAGATAAGTTAGATGATAAGAATGAAAAAAAGTTGGGTTATAGAATACCTAGTTGTCATCAATTAAAAAGTGAAAAGAGAAAGATAAAAAAGAAGTTTCAGAAAAATGGTGACTATGAAAACAAAGGAAAAAGAGCTATGAAGGCTACATGGAGTTTTTATGAAGACTCCAGCAGCTTATCAATATCTGATTCATAGAAGGAAGAATCGAATTTGAAATCTAATATGTGCATTATGGCTGAAGAAGATAAGGTACAACCCTACTATTCATCTAATTCTAATTCTAGTTACTCAAATGATAAAATGGATGTCTACTATACTATGATAAAATAAATATATAACTCCATATTAAAGAAAACAAAAATCGTTAAAGAATATTAAAATTTTAATTTTAGGATAAAGGGATACTTTACTTAAGCATCATCAAGATTTAGTTGAAAAATTAACTCAACTACTAATAATTATACTAACCATGAAATTAAGATTAAAACACTATAGGGTGAAGTAGAAACTTACAAAAATGATTCTCTTGTTTTTAAAAAAGGTGAAAATATACGGAATGAAAATATTGGTAAGAATGTAATTAAAAAAAATAAAGATTTGGTATAGGCAGTATAGGTGAAAAATGCAAATTATATATGAATTACTTTGTTCCCAATACAAAATATTCTATTTGTCATTTTTGTGGAATAGAAGGACATATAAAAAAACTGTAATTTGAGAAATTTTCAAATAAGTGGGATTAAAATAGCATTTATTTCAAAAAAAATATCTAAATTAAATGACATATGTCATGAAAAAATAAAGTAGATTTGGATTCCTAAATCCTTCTTAGCTAACACTACTGGACCCAAAAAAGATACAAATAGTGGATTATCTAGAAACATGAGTGGAAATCCATCAAACTTCAATACGTTGTCACATATTTATAGAGGTCTAGTCACCTTTAGTGACAACGCCAAAGGGAAGATAATTGGACTTGGAACAATTTGAAAACAAAAGTTTGTCCCAATCAATAAAGTATTGTATGTACAAGGATTACATCATAACCTAATAAGTATCTCTCAACACTCTAATGATGGATACTATATTGATTTTTCATACAATTCATGTTCTATATTTAAAGATCATTTGCTTAAATATAGAGCACCCAGAACATATAATGTCTACACCTTGAACTTAAATTCATTGTGTAAATAGAAAGTGAGTTTTTTAACTGCTAAGATAAATGAATCTTGGATTTGGAATAGAAAACTTGGTCATTTCAATATTTATGCTTTTCATAAGTTATCTAAGAAACAATTATTTTCAGATTTACCTAGTCTTAAGTTTGATAGTGATAGATTCTTTGATGCCTGCCAAATTTGTAAGCAACACAAATCTTCCTTCAAATCAGTTAACAAAATTGCTACATCAAATCCCCTAGAACTTATCCACATGGATTTTTTTGGACCATTTTGAGTAGAAAGTTTTGCTATAAAATTATATTTATATTTTTTATTTGATGATTATTATAGATTTACATGGGTATATTTTCTAAAATGGAAAAATGAATATTTTACTATTTTTTAAAGTTATTTCAAAAGTGCTCAAAATGAAAAAGTTTTTAAAATAATTTCATTAGAAAGTGATCATATGGAGATTTTGAGAATCAATAATTCAATTTCTTTTGCTCAAACATGGGAATTAAACACACCTTCTCTGCACTAAGAACAACTCAACAAAATAGAATTTTTGAAATAAGAAATAGAACAATTCAAGAAATGGATAGGACTATACTAAATGAATACAGTCTTCCTACCTATATATGGGTAGAAGTTATAATTAAATCTTGTTATATAATAAATAGAGTTTTAATTCGGCCTATTTTAAAAAATAAACCTTATGAACTTTAGAATAACAAAAATCTAAGGTAAAGTATTTTAAATTTTTTTGATGCAAGGTGTATATCCTGAACACCAAAGATAATATTGGTAAGTTCAATCCAAAATATAATAAAGGAATATTCTTAGGATATTATGAAATTTCGAAAGTATATAGAGTGTTTAAAAATTCAAGGAGTATTGAAGAATCAGTTCATGTGAATTTTGATTAAAATGACACTTTTAATAAAGAAAAAGATAAAACTGATGAATCTACTGACTCTTCTGACAACATGAGACTTGAATACTTGAAAATGATTTTGAAAATAAAATTCAATCCGGTTAAGAAGAACCTGATCCTAATAAACCTAAAAATGTTTTTCCTAGACAGTATAGAACCCTAAATAATCAACCTTTAGAAATTGTTATAAGAGACCTAGACATAGGAATAAGGACTAAACGAAATATAGGAAACCTAGTTGAATTCTCTATATTTATATCACAACTTGAACCTAAATATTTTGAAGAAGCCATAGAATATGAATTTTGGATGTTAGCAATGCAAGAATAATTGAACTAGTTTAAAAGAAATAGAGTTTGGGAATTGGTTGAAAGGCCATAAAATTATCCAGTTATAGGAACAAAATGGGTATTTAGAAATAAAAATTATAATCAAGGGACTATAACTAGAAATAAAGATAGATTAGTAGCTAAAAAATATAATCATGAAGAAGGTATAAATTATGATAAAACCATTCCCCGCGTATCTAGATTAGAAGCTATTAGAATCCTTTTAGCTTATGAATATCTTATGAATTTTAAATTATATTAGATGGATGTAAAATCTGCCTTTTTAAATGGTTATTTAATGGAGGAAGTTTGTGTTTAACAACCTCATGGTTTTGAAAATTCTCAAAAACCAGATTTTGTTTTAAACCCTACTAAATCTCTTTATGGCCTTAAGCAAACACCTAGCGATTGGTATGAAATATTAAGTTTTTTCTATTAAAAAATGGTTTAACTATTTATTTGATATATCCAACCTTTTTTAAGAAAACAATTTGTTCTAATTTATTATTAGTTCAAATCTATGTTGATGATGTTATTTTTGGATCAATAAATAAAAAAATTTGTAAAGATTTTTTAGAACTCATGCAAAAACGAATTTCGGATGAGCATGATGGGAGAATTAAATTTATTTTTAGGACTTCAAATTTACCAAAAATATTATGGAAATTTATTAAACTAAACAAAATATATTATTGATTTATTAAAAAAATGTAGTCTTGAGAACAGCAAGACATATCCAACTCCCATGAGTTCTAATATCAAATTTTATTTGGATGGAGCTGGAAAACCAGTGGACAATAAGTTGTATAGAGATATGATTGGTATTTTATTGTATCTTACTACTAAAAAAATTGACATTACATTTTTGGTATGTTTATGTGCCATATTTCAAACAAATACTAAATAAACACATCCTATTTCTATCAAAATTATTTTTAGATATTTAAAATGAATTGTTTTTAAATGTCTTCTTTATTTAAAAACTTCTGATTTTAATTTAATATCATATTTTTATGAATATTTTAGAGGTTGTAGATTAGATAGATAAATAACCTCATGAACCATTCACTTTTCATAAAAAAACTTTATTATCTTGGTCGAATAAGAAGAAAAACTCAATTGCCTTATCAATTGTCGAAGCATAATATGTATCTACAGGAAGTTGTTGTGCACAAGTGTTGTGGATTAAAAACACACTAATGAACATTGGAATTAACTTTAATAATACACCTATTTTATGTGATAATAAAAATGCTATAAATATTTCAAAAAATACAATAATTCATTCTAGAACTAATCATATTGATATCAGACATCATTTTCTAAGAGATCGTGTTCTTAAAAAGGATATATATTTAGAATTTGTAAACACTAAATATCAATTAGATGATATTTTCACTAAACCACTTCCCACTGTATGTTTTGATTTTATTGAGGAGGATCTAGGTTTATTTAATTTTAAAATAATTTATTTTTTTATTTTATTTTATTTTATTTATTTTATTTTACTTTTCTTTATTTTACATTATTTTATTTTATGTTTATTATTATAAATATAATTTATTTTTATTATTTTTATCTTACTATATTTTAGTTATTTTAGTTAATCTTAAATTTATTTACACCACATAATTATTAAAAAAATAATGATTACTCTATAACAAGGGAAATGAGGATATGTGTTACCTATCAGAAACCCTTCATCTTCTATACCCTTTGTTTACCAACATTGTTTTGTCTAACCTAAAACCCTCATTTTTCCTTCCAATCCCTAGAAGCCAAAAACCTCATACTTTCATATTTTTTTGAAATGATGAAAACCAAGTGAGTTGAATCAGGAGGCACAAGCAATCCGAAGTGATAGAATGTTATAGGAAGAAAAATACTTCAAGGAAAAGTGGTTGATTTTGATTGGTTATAATAGATGAATCAGCTCCTGAAACAGGAGTTACCATTTCAAGGGTTGTAGATTGATTTAAATGAAATAGATTGTGAATTTATTTATGAGATAGAACTGGACAATTTTTATAAGAGTGTACAGTTCATTTTTGGTGATTCTGAGGATATGATGCTTGTAAGTATTGATGATAAGGATATCTAGATTTCTTCAACTGAAGTTTTTCAAATATTAGACTGCCCATATTAAGGAGTTTTTCACTTCTATCTTTGGTCAATTTGAGACAAGAATCACTCTTTCATACAAATTATATATTTTCTATTTAACTCAATGAAAATTAGGAAAATGTGTGTTAAGTATCTCAAGGTAGATCATAAGATCTCGGTTAAGTTTATTCAGACCGGTATTGCGCCAAGGATGACAGAGATGGAGAAAATTTTGTAACCTGATATGTACATCATGTTTTTATTTCTAAGTGACATTAAGATGAATTTTCCATGATATATGTTTCAATATTTTCATCATTTTTGTCAATCAGATGATAGGATGAATTTTTATCATTATGGACAGATAATCTCTAGCTTTCTATTCAAAAGGGTATGATTCAATTAGTAGATTCGAGGATGAAGTGTCATCATAGAAATGTTTTACATGCAGGAAATAGAAGGAAATTAGGATTTTTCTTGATTACCGAGAAAGGAAATATTTTACGAGTTGGTGCTGAAGAAGAACAAATCTCATGATATTTTGCTCAAGGGGAGCAAGAATTTGTTCGAAAGGAGTGTGTTACTGAATCTCAAACTGATGCAGTTTCTCAACCATCTAAGATAAGGATTAGATTTAATACTGAAGTAGAGGAAGTTGAGGAAGAAAAAAGTTAGGAGGGGATTGTTATGAAACCAAGAAATAGAAATGTTCAACAGGTTAAAGATCATGTGTTGAATTTTGGAGAAGCAACCTCCTCAGTTCATTTAGATGAACTGATTCTCGAAGAAGAAATACCAGTGGATAGTCAAGATAGAGAGATTCCTATTGTAACTCTGATCAGTGGTAAAGTAGAAGTGAATATTCAAGAGAAGGTGAAAATTCAATAAGAAACTGTTCAAAAAGAAGCTTCTCAATAAGAATAAATTATATAGAAATCAGTAACTGAAATTACAGATGTGGTTGTGAATCAAACTATGGAACAGTCGTGTCATGTTTTGGTAGGAAAGACTGAAGTTATTGATAATAAATCTTATTCATCTAAAAAATATTTGGAGATATTAATGGATAATCCTTTTCCTAATGTTGCTGATCAGACATTGAATGTATAAGAAGGAACATATGATTCTTTTTCTCGTCAAGTTGAAGAAATTGTGATTAAGTTTTACAAGTCTTAGGAAGATAATTTCACTCTACGATAGGATCTTGAAATTGAAAAGAAAAAAATCTAGGAACTTAATGATAATATTGTTTCTAGAAGGTATTTTGATGCCTTCAATAGAGACATGTTAAATGAGATTGGGAGGATTGTTTCTAAATCTGTTTCCAAGACATATTTTTCAGATTTGAAGTGGTACTTGGGAAGTCAGTTTGAATCAGTGAAAAGTTTAGTAAATCAGACCAATACACCTACTTCTATTATTGTTACCAGTCCAGATTTGATTAAAAGATTTCAGGCCATTACATCTGTTATGGAAGACATGAATGATTTTCTTCAGGACCTTCAATCCAACAGTTCTCCTCTGTCATTTTGTTTTGGAAAATTAGAAATTTCTAATTGATCAACTCACTCAGATTTAACCTAGCATCATATTTCTACTAAATCAGCTTACAGAAAAGTTTGAACAATTTATGAAGCAAGAGGAGAGCTTAAATAACTTTTTTAAAGTTAATCTTGTGGAGTATTTTCATATTAATCACGATTCTAGACTTCTAATAATGCAGTTGTGTGATAGTCTTATAAAAAAGTTGCAACTGTAAATGGATGAGTTGAAGGAGATCTTTCAAGCCATTCATAATTCCAACCTAGACAATCCCTATCCTTTTTCTGCCTTTTTAGAAACCAATCTCTAACCAACCATTTATCCTCATTCTGATAGTGACTATTCTGTTTCTTATTTGTATCCTTATTGTACTTATACATTTTTTAATCAATGAAATTTCCTTCATTTCTACTTTCTGTACTTTATTTTTATATTCTTTCATATTTTTGTCTAATAGACAAACATACAGTCTTCATTATATTTATCAATTAATTATACCATTCACTTACTAATATGTTCAATATTAAATGTGTTTTACTCTGTTTCTCGACTTTCTTTTTAATCTCAAAAAAAGGGGGAGAAATTTAAACATAAATTTTCATTTAAATTTTGAAATATTTGAGAAATTTGGATAAACAAAACATTTATTTTATAGAATTTATTTCACTCCATGTTTACAAAATTCTAAATTATGTTTCTACGTTTATACTTCAAATTTATGGGTTCTGTGATCATCAAAAAGGGGGAGATTCTTGGGAATGTATTGTCACAACATTACTCTATAAATATTATTTATTTTGAAGCTCACAAATACCCTTGTGTTTTTTACTAATGATATTATTTTAAGTTTATTTCAGGAAATTTATATTATTTATAATTATTGTTTTGGAATAATATTCAAGTATTTATTCATGAGAAATATTTGTTAAATTGTTTAGAATTCTCTTAAGCATATTCTAGAAACATTGTTCATGGTTTTTCATTTTCTGGAATCACTATTCATTGCCTACCTTGAAGATCGTAACGTAAGGAACATACCCTATGTTTGTATTAAACTTTATGGTAAAGGATTAGTATGTATGGTTAAAGAATGTTATGCTTGAATGAAACCTTATGTTTTTCAAAGAGAAAAAGTAAGGTTAAATAACCCTACATAAGTATAGAACCTTACATTTGAGAAGAAAATATATGGTTCATCAACCTTAATTTTGTGATAAACCTTGTGTTTTCAACCTTACTTTTGGGAAAATTGAACGTATGTATAATCAATTTTACACTCATAATTTTATTCTGACAAGGATTAACGTATGGATCATCGACACTACATTTTTGGTTTTTTTGTTTTATGAAGAAACCTTTGTTTGACTTTTCAACACTGGAAATTTGAATTTACTACTTTATAAGAGTTTTCTGTAATAGTCTTTGTTGAATGTCAGGGAGATTTAAAGATCAATTTCAACTGATTCAAATCCCTTCATAAATGATTTAAAGAGCCATTTACAGCAAATATTTTCGATCTTATTCTTAAGGGAAGTATAACTACTTTGAGCTATTATTATTTTGAGTTATATCATTTTATCATGTGTCATTTACTGATCTAAAATCTTGCTACAAGATATATCATTATATATATCTTTATGCGTCAGATGTTTTAGATATCTCTTAGTTGTGTTGATTATTTTTATTCTTCGATTTTCTTGTGAAAATTAATTTATAGTGCTACATGGATCGAGCATCTCAGAAATAAGGACTACATTTTGGAGATATACATGTTCAGTCCTAGAAGCATGATGCTCTGTTTTTATTGTTGTTCTTAAAATCAAAGATATTTTGTGAAACTATATCTTTTTAGACATATTTCAATGATTATTATTCTTTTGAATTCGAAGATCCATATTCTATCAATTGTGGGATACTGTAACTGTGAAGTTTAAAATGTTTTGTCAAATAAATCTCTATTGATTCTTTTTAGTATTGGCTACTCGGTTTTAGTCTTGTTGGAGTTTCATCTTCTTGTGCTAAGTTGTGGATATTTCGGTTCCCTATAAAAGAATAAAAAGGCTCTATTTTTAGCCTTTTTTGTAAGGGTGACAATTACCTGCACTCAGTTGGGGATCGGTCTTATGAGAAGAGGACCTAACTATTGAAATTCCCCATTCTCGTAAAGAGGGTGATTGGTGGAGTGGACTAGGGAATCTTTTTTCCCCGAACCACTATCAATTTTTGTGATCTATTTTCTATTTTTACACTACGTATACTCTCATATAGAAATTCCGCCAACTCTATTTACAAGTGATGTGAAACAACAGAATTGTGAATTTTTTTAAAAGGAAACAATTTACCCCCTCTTGTGTCTTCGTCATAGACTTTATAACCTAACATATCTCACCATGTTTTAGGGTGTTATTAACTTCATTGATATCCTCTATATCATTATTGTTTTATAGAGAGACCGTCATATTTTACACAATTTGGATAACTATCTTATCATTGTTAGGATCTTCCAAAGTTATGTCTATATTGTCCAATGCATTGTATTAGGTGATTTATGAATGTAAGATGTGAGATAGTGTTATATATAAGGGGAATTTAGTCATAAACCCTCATACATAATCAAGAAATATGATTAATTCTTTCTTCTTAATGGAATATTCATAATTGATCCACATAATTTCTATCCCTAAGTCACCTCTAATATTTAATTAGGCCACTGGTAACTTTATAACTAGATCAAATCCTATAATAATGTATTTTTATGCTACCTCATTTTTGGTGTATCCTTATGATAGAAATAAAGAGTAGGGTAGTAACATTTTTGTTGGGGAGACAAGTACAATCTTTAGTCCAATCCAATTATCTTTCAAGTTATCCATCCTTATTCATACTGGACTTCTTGAATCTCTATTAATTACATCTCTTATATATAATAAGTGTTATAAATAGTGAAAAACTCTTTTTCATGGACCACTATTTTCAATAGTGACTTCTCTAGGATATGGTTTATTGTGAGAAAATTGGACAAAGATTTCTCTTTGATCATTAACTTCTCATGGAAAGAATGTGTTGTGAGAGAATATGTTAATGTATATGATTTGGTCACCTTTTGAGGCATAAAATGAATATAAAAATACCTCATAATGACCACCCACTATTCTATGTTTTTGGTTAACAACAATTGACCAAGGATGTATTTAAGTGGGTCCATGTGAGTGAAAAGTTGTACCTTGTGATGCTGCAGGTAGTGCCTTAGCTTGCATATTGTGAAGGCCAATTTTAAGCAATTATTCTTAATGTGAGAGTATCGAGTCTTACCATCCAACATGGTTCTACTAAGATGATGGAGGTTTTTATCTTTTTATGTATCATATTTATGAGAAAGGAGTGCATCAAGAAATCTCTCTAGGGTCACCATATAAAGGATGAGAGGCTTCCCTTCAACCTATGGCATCATCACTAGTGGTCTCAAGAGATACTACATAATATCATCAAAATATTTATGACAATATTCATCCCATTTATAGGTTACTCCCTTCTTTATCAACTCTATGAAGGATAGGAATTTACTAGTGAGGTTGGATATGAAATGTCTAATATAGCCTAGACAACCCTGAAGTTCACATAGCTATTTAATGTTCCAAGGTGGATGCATAAAAATAATTTCCTTATATTTATCAGGTTTGATTTAGATACCATGATGGTGCACCATGAAGATGATAAATTTTCTTGAGGTCACTCCAAAAAATCATTTCAAGGGGTTCATCTCTAGGTTATGTTATAACAGTTTTTGTTGAAAACTATATTAATATCTGCAATATGATCATAGTGATACTAATATTTGATGATCAAATCAACGACATAAAATTCAAAAATTCTCCCTATGAGGGTATTGAAGATACAGTGCATGGATTTCGGGTATGTAGTGCTCTCTTTCATCAAGTAAAAGGGTATCACTTCATATAATTATAACCATAAGGGTGACTTAAAGGTAGTGTCATATTCATTATTAAGATCCATCTAGATATGGTTATAGTATGAATACCCATATATAAAGGGAAGGTTATAGAATCTTGTGGTCACATTGATTAGTAATTCTATAAATAGGAATGGGAATCCATCCTTTTGTTAGTTCTAGTTGAGATCACTAAAATCAATGCAGACTAAGATTTTCCCATTATTTTCCATGTTAATTACAATATAATTGATCCATTTAGGGAATTAAACTTCCTAAATGAAGTTTTATTTTATGATATTGTTAGATTTGGATTCAGTTATGGTAGCATGAGTTGAATTCATTCTCCCAACTACCTACTTAAACTAATGGTTATCATCTAGAAAACCCAAATAGTGTACATCTAAATCTAGATCAAATCCATAAGTTTTTGTACAATTCCTATAAAATACATCTTGATCCTACTTATGAAAAGAGATATATGTCTTATATTATTTATAGGTAATGGTGGAACTGATCAATGTGGTTCATGGATCTTCCTAAATACACATATTCACCTATCTGAGTCCATAAAAATGGCTGAAATGCCTTCCCCAAATACTAGAGGGGCATTTATAAGGCCCTCTTCTTCTACTTACTTACTATTAGGGGTAAATGATGGGCCAAAATTATAAGGCCTTGATGATGATATAGATGTATTTTAACATCTATAAAATGATAGGGAGACATTTTTATCTCATGTGGATGGAGACAAGGTGTCTTTAGTGCCTGAGGTAGTTGCTGCATGGGAATCATTATAAGGAGAATCCTGGATATTTTTTCCTCCCTCCCCACTATTATATAGGGTAGATGATGTGTTTAAATCCTAAGATTTATGACATAACATGGGGGTAATTTTTAATCCTAGTGGATGATGAGGGGTTATCTTTAGGTCTTTTAAATGATTTTGTGAAGGAATCGTCATATCTTAAGAATAAAAGGTGGTTATATTTATCTCGGTAGTGATTTTCTTCATCATGATCACACCCCTTTACCATATGGAAAAGTTCGGTTTATGCAACTCGTATTAAGAGGATGGGGGAAAATTTTCCCAAATTATATTATCTGCTAAAAAACATGAATGTCCAAATTTATGCTTGAATCATTAATCTTTTCCTTAATTTAATTAATGTGAAGCATATAGACTTTGTTGAGTATACTCTATAGGTTAACAGGGCCCACCTCTAGGATTTTGGGGGAATTTTGTTGGATGGTTTTACCTACCATCATCATATTACCCTAATTTTTAAAAATCATGCATCTATATATTAGGATCTATATGAATCAAACACGGAATTATCCCCATATAGTACCTTAACTTACCCATTAATACAGTATTTGAGGCACTAATGGTATGATAATGGTACCACCATATGCTTATGGAGCCACTTATTTCCTAGAAAAAACATTTAAGGTTGTGTCTTTGAGAATCACTATGAATTCAAGTCATATATGAGATCATTGAACTCGTATTTGAGTTTGATCCTCCTAAGTAGATTATTCTTACTCTTATCATACCCCCAAATTTTCAGGTTATAGGAAGTTAATTTAGCCTCATTGTAACTCAAGATACAAAGGGTCTACACTGATATGATTTTTATCATAGAGCCATTGTTAATCTAGTCCTAAAGTATGTAGACATCACTTAATTTTCCAGATATATATATTGTTTTGATATTCCTAGGCATGGATACTTCTTGATATTTCACCATAATGGAAATAAGTGTAGGACATTCGACAAGGTATGTATGTACATGATATTCCTTGGATACAGTGACTTATATCTCAAACTCCTAGGGGATTTAAAGAGACTCAATGATCAATTACTTGAGTTGAGTAGAGTGGTGAATGTAATCAAGAAGATAGATCTTGTCCAGAATAATGACCATCTACTTCAAGGTGTCATATGTTTTCCCCAGGGTGTAAGATTCCAATCCCATGGAAGTTCCTTGGCATGTGACTTGGAAACTTTTATTGATGGTGTTAGAGGATCCCTCCCTTGATCAAAATAAGGGTAATTTTATGGTTTATGGATTGAAATTAATTGGACCTCCCATAGTCTGGAGTTGAATATAAAACTATACACCTGCAAGTCATTCCTATAATATGATGGGTTTTAGAAATCATTGGATGACTCGAGATTAGATCAATTCTCATGTTGGGTTTTTTTAAGGTCTTATATTTTAGTGTTTAACGCATATATAGACTTAGCCAAAATGGTAACCAAATATCAAGGTCTATTTCAAGATTATATTCCATGAAAACCTCGGCCTCTATAACCTCATCTACTATTATGTATAGGGAATTATGTTTTTTAAAAGTCCTTATTTTTTTAGTGAAATCGTATTTTATGTGGATGGTGTTCACCAATCCTCGTTGAGACTCCTCATCTGATGATAATTCCATTTGATGGTCCAGTGAATGTTTCCTCATTTGGTGGGACAGTTCCCATCTACCAACTGATGGGCGTAATAAACCTGAAAGTGTCTAGGATATATTGGGTAATGATTATGATTATTACTCCTATGTCTAGTTTTGTCATAAATAAATTCCCCAAATCTTATAATATTTTAATGAAGAATATATCGTGTTTGAAATCACATGGGAAGATGAGGTCACAAGTGGATGGTTCAATTATACCCAAACCATGGTGTGTCCATAGTTGAATGATTTTACAGTCCTCTAGTTATTTAATATCTATGCACATTGGTTTGTTATTTCTTATTATTCCCCATCTTATTCTTCTAGTGGGGAAATAGAAATATGATTCACTTTCACTGATGGTTTTCCCAATTTGATCGGCCCAAATTCAACCATCATCTAGAGTATAACCTTAAAGAAGAAGCATTATTGGATTTAGTTATTCAGTATCTGATGTAAGTATAAGTAATAATGGAAGTCATTTAAACCAACTTCATTATGAATTCTTACTTCTAGAAACTTGTAAAAGTTTTCCTCCATGGTAGAGATAAAGTATTATAGGACTTTCACTTTTGATAATGAATAAATTTATTCCTCAAATCCTAAAATGGTGGGTGCCTATACTCAATATTCCCCTTATTTTAAGATTTTTTTTTTGTTTTTGATGTCATTCAAGGGGAGGAACCACATAATATTTTGTAGGTTTGTTTTTCTGATCCTGTATTAGTGTCATCTTGAGCATGCTAGTTGTGGCCTCTACTCTACCAGGCTTCTTCCCTTGTGAAAACGTAGTTGACTGAGATTTTGCCTTGGATTATTATATAACATTTTCTATCAATAGTTTCATATCTACATTCTTCTAAAATCTACTAGGATATATTAATGGAATCAGTAATTTCTTATGCTCAACATAGAGATTCTCTATGAAAATCTCTAACAACTACTCTTGAGGAAACTACATGTTGAGGGAACTGTTCAATACCATCCATCTAGTGATAAATTATGTGAACCTATAAATCTTTAATTGTTTTCATTTTTAGAGGTTATTGATAGTTGTCTTATTTAATATTGATCTAAATTGGTAAATTAATTTTATTCACAGGTCTTCATAGTTCGAAAAGGATACTGATGGCAGATTTATATACCAAGAAAACACTTTTATTTCTAGGATTTAGACAAAGAATATAAGATTTATTTCTTATTGTTACTCCAAATTCCCTATCATGGGACCACATTGAGACACAAAGTGTCTTAGTTGCTGCTATGGGTCTCCCATTCTATTGAAAATGGGGAAATTAATATTCCTAAAATTGGTTGGTGGAGGAATAGTATCCACAAAATTAGTGTATGACTTTATTTCCTATTTTATTTTTGTATCTTTCCCCTACATATCTTACATTATAGAATTTACAAACACAATGGAGTTAAGGATCTTTTGTGGTAATGTTTCCTAGGAGGATAGATGAGTAAGTGTCGTAGGCAGATCCTAATATGGTCAACACACCTATGTCAGTTATTTATATACAGTTTGAGTTGTCCTAGGGTATATTTTTTGAAATAGTACTAGGTTCCTCAATAGATTAAATTATTTATATTATTCATCAACTATGATATGATAAATCAATGGTCTGAAACAAGATCAAGTTGGGATATTAGATTATACTCTTATAACAAGATTTCTTTCTTTCAGTTGAAAATTTATTGTAGGAGACGAATTATCCTATACTTAAGAATTATACTTATTAGGAATATTTCATTTAAGTAGTTCATCATTGAGAAAATTTAATTCTTATATTTTAGATTTATATCGGGTGAATATTTCCTAAATGTAAAGGGATTCAACTTCCTCTGGTGGTGGGTGAATGGTGGATGTATACACATATTTCCATTTCTCTTTAGCTAACACATGTTGAGTAGGGGAAGAGAAACATTATATATAGCTCCTAGGTTTTGATATTTCCTCTAGTTCTAAGTGTTCACTCTTTATTCATCTATTCAAATCATATCTCAAGTGGGTGTCTCTTCATCGTGACCATGTGCATTGGGGAAGATCTCAGAATTTATTATTATTCCAATGTCAATGAAGTTAAATAATGTATAGAACAATAATAAAAATTTCCTCATCATCCTTGGAGTGATAAGGGGATTCATTAGCCTCAAAATATTTTTTGATGGGTAGATTGTGATCTTTCATGATATTTACATTTGTAGTGGATTTTTTTGTCTTAAAACCCCTCTACAGTTTTGGATTCTCTCCTTGATAAATGGTGAAATTGAGAGAGTCACTAGTTACTTTCACTAATTGATCCCTTAATAAAGGAAATCTATCATTCCTATGCAGAAATTGTGTGGTATTACCTTTTTGTGGATCTTCCCCCAATGTAGAGAATACTGGTTTCCTAGGTGGTAGAGGAGGAGGTGATATAAATTCCCCCAGTCCTATGGGGTGCATTTTACTTGTTTCTCACACCATCCAACATTGGATATGTTGTATATTTGATGATCTGAGCTATAGTGGTGGTGGAAAATTTCCCATATCCCTATGGGCTATGTTTTCTCTTGTAATATGATGGAGGCATTGGCTATCACAACCTTCTATATTTTTTAGAATTTTACCTAAGAATGGGATAGGTATAATTCCTTTTAGGAACATGATCTCCTCACTGTTGTGTGTTTCTATATGGCTGTGGGATTTACTTTTCTCATATGGGACACCTAGTTAACTTTGTTAGCTTATTTATGTAAGATAATATTGATGTATGTAACACATCGAGTACACTGTTTATAGTCCTCATTAATAGAAGGTTTTCACTTGAAACCCCAACTAGTATGGGTAGATCCCAAGTTTAAACTTTTTCTACAAGTAATAACATTAAATTTCATGTTCCCAATTTAAATAGATTTCCCATTGAGTGGGGTTAAGTGTAAATCTCTATATTTTCCCTATACCCTAATATCGGCATAAGGTGGAACATCTAAAATTATCCATCAGAGCACCTTTATGTAAATGAGATAAGATTATTGGAGCTCTCCATTATGCCTTCCTGAATTTGGATGTCATGCATTTGAGAGGGTTTCCAAATCAATTTGTTGGTAGAGCTCACTTATTTCCTTCACGTGTTCAACATAATCCCCATATGATAAATATTTTTCCTTGATATAAAAGAGAGTTTACCATAGGTTCCCAAGGGCCAAAACATGAATAGTATATTGTTTTTGTAAATCTCTTTCCACATTACAATATTATTTTACTCATCCTTAAAGATAGATTCCCGAAATAGATCGGACCATAGAGGTTGTTTCCCTATCGCATTGTCAAGTAATTTAAGGTTATTTAAGAACTCTTTAGTTGTAACAAAGAATGGGAAATATATGGTAGGTTTGGATGATGAATGTCACCTAAAACTATCCATTGGAAGAGATAAAATATCACTAGTGAGGGGTGAGGCAGTTAGTGTAGTTGTTATCAGTCATCAGAGTCCCTATCATTATGAAGGTGTTCTCAAAGTAGATTTGATAAGGGGATTCCCTTATTTTTAAGGTGGGATATCACTATGGGGAGGACCTCCAAAGAAAATTTCATGGGGATGAATCCTATTATTATCATTATATTCACCATAATAGAGATAAAATTTAAGTTATCTTTATATTTTTCATCATGGGGAGTATTTTTATCTTTTCTTGATGTTCGAATGTATGGAGTAACTCTGTAGAATATTCCTTGAGGAGGACCTCCAGGGTGGGCAATTCGAATACTATAAGGAGTAATTTCATAGATATTATTCTAGAGAAGACCTTTAGAGTTTCTAATATGTATACTATGGGCAGTACCTCTATTGCGTTATCCACTTTTCATTATTTATAATGAGTCGGTGTATTTTTGGGATACTCTCAAGAGGTATTATAGGGACCCAATTATATCAACATTGATTAGAGTAAGGATATGATATTTCTACTCATGTATATGTTTCCCTTAATGAGACATTTTAGATCATCATAATCAATTGAAAAAGGGACAAAACCTCAATTGTGGGAGTCACACAAGTTGGAAAACAACCTTCATACACATGAACCCTCATCGGAAATGTCTTTCACATCATCAAGATATATCGACAAATTTCTTAAAAAGCTAGTGGAATATGTTGGTGTGCTTCATAAGTAATATTAGGTATGCTGATAATTCTATCTTTAATTAATGTCGATATATAATGATGGACCTCCTTGTTAATTATGGAAATATTATTCTACTTCTTGATGGGTGTCACTGGAATATTCCAATATGATTTATGTGTATGGGTAGGGGTATGATCATGACATGAAATTGGTTCCAAATCCTACCATTTATCTACTTTAGTGGGAGCATGAATATAATCCTACTCCTGAGCAACTTCCATAAAATGTTGGAAAGATCTTTTATTTTTTGCATGGGTATAAGCCAACCCTAAAAAATTACTAAAATATATTAGAAATATCTAGTTGGATCTGGATTAAGATATGGATACTAATATCCATTCCTCATTGAGATATGTTATTGATCCTCCTAAATTTGAGTGGAGATAAAATCCCAATACTATGTAGCTTTTATGATAAGCTAACAAGATGACTCAACATTCATGGGAGTAAGAATACGAGTCTACCACTGGTGGACACCAGAATATACCAATGATCATCCTCCATCATTGATATATTATTCCAACATCTTTGTAAGATATGGGTAGGGATATAATTCCGTTCATCCATTACTTACAGTATATACTAGAAAGCTTCTATAATGGAACTATGATCCAACTCTTTAGTGGAAGAAGGAATATATTACCACCCTTGTCTGCTATTTTCTAGAAGGATATGCCGATGGGTTTTATATATGGTGGAAATAGTATGGTATTACTCTCTGTTTAATATTAAAATAGACAAGAATGATCCTCCGGATGCTGCCCAGGTATCCTACTAGGAATTCTAATTAAAATAAATGATATGATTTGACACTCTAGTTTCTTTTAGGATTTGTTAATGAAATTCCACATGGGGGATAGGAACATGGGATCATTCCTGGTACTATAAATTATAATACCCCTAGCAGGATCTCCTCCTAGGAATCCAAGTATGAGTGACTTGTACTGAGGTCCCTAGAAAATCCCCCTCAACATAATTCTGAGAATTTTGTGTCTTTTAGTATTAATGATAATGACATCTGGTTATAGGATCCCTACTAGGTTTCTTCAGTTTAGTGGTGAGGTCATGGTTAACCTATTTCTCCAACTTCCTAAAATAAGGGAGGTATGTGCTTTTTTACTCTATAGTGAGGCTCTCAAAGCATTTATAGGTGGTGGAATTCTCCACCAACTTCTCCACATACCGTCATTGAATAGATAGAATGTGAGGCTTTATTTCTTAGATCATATCATGAAAAGACTCTAGAGTAGATATAGTATCATTCAAAATACCTCAGTTAGCTTGTTTATCACTCAAATTTGGAGACAATGATTTATTTTAAATATCCTCATATGTGGAAAGGCCATATATCTAATCTAGGTCACAAAATTTTCCTAGATAGGATGTTGAATTTTATATAGAGTGCACTGTGATTCTTCCATTGCTTTCAATCAAAGTGAGTTATATAAGTATTAATAAACATACTAGATACTATCAAAAAACACAAATAAGAATTTTTTTTTCAGTGCAGTATTACCAGTAGAAACATGCTCGATCAATCACTTTCATGGGTAAAAGATTCATTTTTGTTTCACCATTCAATTTCCAATGAAATTATCAATGCGCTTAACCCACATTCATTTTGATTCTTCACAAACTTTCTTTCTAAAGGTTTTTGGTCACTGGGATTTTACAAGTGACACATTGAAATGTAAATTGGTTAAGAGGATAAGATGTTAGGCCCATCACAACCTTTAAGGGGGAATTATTACCTACACTAGGACTCTCTTATTGATTTAATATATGATATTGATTCCTTCCCAAGATCTAGTCTGAGATTGGTTACCACCATAATAGCTATTGTTCATTCATATGTGTCGATGTTAATATCAACATATATAATAGGTTCTCTATCTATGTTATCATCTATATGTATAAAATAATCTGAACCAAAAAAACATATATATATATATATATATATAAGAGTATCTTTATAATTCTCTTATTAATTGATAATTATTTGGTTTAATGGCACATAGTTGGGCTCTCTGTAATTTATCACCATCTTAGGAGATGGAGTGAATTGTGGAGTTGGAATTGGTCACATGAGAGGGGCTTTATACATATCCCTATAAGTGGAATCAGAACCCATGTAGTTAAATTCCACTTAACAAGACATGTCATACCTTTTAAATTCATGTAAAAGGGACCATTGTGATTCCTCTTAAGGTCATACAGTCATGACCAAATGAAGTACCTTTTAAGGTCACACATCTTGGTACTAAAAACTAATAGCTGGAATATTTTTAGAAATAGTTGGTATGAGACTTAAAAATGATCATACCTTTCTAATTCTTCTCACATGAAACATATCCCTTTGAGGTTGTTTTATATAGATCTAGGGGAATATATCCCAATGAATAATTTCATGTATTTTAAAGAATTTTTCTTAGTGAGAAGGGGGTTTCATTAGGAAATATCATCCAGTGGTAACATGCCTTTGGATGTTGGGTTTGAACCTCAGCAAGATATCATATATATCATGGTTATGATAATAAAAGACCATGTATTTTCAGATTCATGGTTTAAGGTTATGTGATAGGATCACACAATATTTTTTAACATCATAAGGAAAGGACATTGTAATGAAATTTAAGATCAATTCACAAGGATGTTTGCATTGTAAAAATGGTGAAAACAAAGGATTGAGTGGGGCTTGTGCATGGACTAACCATATGATTTGTTTTATAGGGAATATGGAATGTTAAAGGAATGATTCAGTCCTTACACATGGGTAGAACATATATGGATGGATCATTAATGGATCATCATGATAAGATTTTTAATGAGGTTATGATTAGATATTAAACCTAAGGAGTATACTCTTATGTATAAATATTCATCTCATGTCTACTTGTAACATCATCAGGATGGAAGGGTGGACTAATGGGGGATATAGATCAATGAAAATGAGATGATCCTTACATATAATCTACTCAAGGGTTCTTCTATCTCCTATTAGTTCATGGTTGAACAAAAGGATTAATGGACACATGTGAAATATTAACCCATGGGAAAGAGGTAGGTACTTACACCTAGGATTCCCAGGTAAGGATTTTCCTCTCTCATTTATGAATAAAAGTGATTAAATCATCAATGGTAATATGTTTAGGGCTTACACCTAGGAGGGAATCTCATGAAAACATAGATCATTGGATAGAATTAGGTTTACCAACCAGACACTTCAGCATCCAAGATGAGCATATTGATCTAGTTGTATATTCAATTGTGTTCTCATGATGAATTGCCTCATTATCAAGGGGATATAAAATTTTACCACCCCCCCTAGGGATCTGTAAATTAGTGAGTACAAGAAATGATCTTTTTTATTAACGTAATTCACGATTGAAGGGGAGCACATATGTGTGCATACCCTGATCATACTAATATAGTAGTTTTACAGGAGGCCATTATAATTGGATTCCCATATATGAGACCTAGGTAAAGTGTTGTTCTAGTTTTTAAATTAGGGTGTACATGTTACACTAGTATAGGATAATAGGAAATGGGTTCAGTCATGTGAAAGCTTTGGGTGAACAAGTTAGCCTATGTGTATATTCTAGGTGAAGATTCTCCCTAGTGAGGGTTGGGTAAATGGTTTTTCCCTAAAGAGGATTGGGTGAAGGATTTCACCCTATTTTCTATAGGGTGAATATTTTCTCTCTAGTTTAGTCAGGTCAAAGTTCTCACCCCATTTGAGTCAAGGTGGAGTGGTCACCCTAGTTCAATTCTAGGTCTAAGTATTTCACCATAGTATTAAGTTCCCCTAAGGCACTTGGGCATGTCTCACCCTAGTGTGGTTCTCCCTAAAGGGGGTGGGCACAAGGCACCCTATTATTGGTGACCTTGGGGGTTCATTTTCCTTAGTTTATGAGAATTAGGGTAGAATTAGTCTTTTAATATGTTTTTTTCTTCATATAACTCAATTACCCCTACCTTTACTTAATTATTTTAGGTTTAAGATTCATAAGATACAAGAAGAGGAAAGGGAGAGATGGGGTAAGGGTTATTTGAGTTGATCTTCATCTTCCAAAAGGTTTCAAATTTATTTCCCATGGGTTATATTTATATGAAAATAAATGAGACCTGGGAACATGAGATTTGGGTGTGGTAGGCGGTTCATGTATGTCAACTAAGATGTGTAAGGTGGTTCGTTCAAGTTAAATAGGGTGTAGAATGTTGAGCGCACACCTAGAGACCTGATAAAAATGACCATATAGCATTCCTAGGGACATATGAGAAATGATGGATTCCTTCTCATGGATCATTTCCATTCTCAATTATTTTCCTCCATCCCAAAAAAGAGGTGCCAACAATCATGACATGGGAACTAAAGTAGCTAAGTAAATGATATTTATTTTTTCTATACTAGTTATATTGTGTTTAGATATTTCCCACTCTAATGGTTTAGGAACTAATTAGGGGATTCCCTATTATGAGGATAGTGAGAGTAAGAAATGTGGTTTTTTGTTTAATAATGAAACATAAGTCTATATTTGGTTCGATGTTAGTATTATTAGGGTCATCTCGCCTTAGAACCTAATTAGGTTTCTATGAATCTTATACCTTGATGATGCAATATTGGGGATTCACACTATAAACATTATAGAACCCTCTTATGCAATAATCATATGTAACCATTTATATTGTTTTGGTTTATTTTATTTATTAATTTAATTTTATATTATGGTTTCTTCATTATATTTGTTTTCATACTTTCATGGTTAGAATTACATTCTAAATGGGTTCTCAAAAGTGGATTTTAATGTTTGGATTTAAATAAAAATAGTTTTTTATGTATGATATTTTGATAAACGTTTTAGAAATGAAGAAAAGGGATTTTTTTTTTCAAAAATAAAATGTTCTTATTTTATGTTATCTAATTCTTTTCATGTGCTATGTAGAAATTCCATGGGGTTTATATAAAAATAAGTGTAATTTTTTATAGATAATTATGATATATGATTTTTTATGCTTCCTCATGTGGAAATTCTACTTTAAAATTATATTTTAAACTATATTTTATGAGTTGTTTTAGAAATAGAATTGTGTATACTCTAGTGAAACCCTACTGGGCATGTTTAGCTCACACCCTGCATGAACACTCGTGTGTATGTATACAGACCTTATGTTCATTACAGGTTCCCATGTTGATATCCTCTATGGTTTGGGTTTGGGTTGGTATATAAATGGATGTGTTGGAATGTGGTGGGTGATCATGGGTCACACAGAGGTTCCTACATATTCTTTCAATTTTTGATTTATCTTTAATATATTGATGTATCATCGACTTTATCTAGTTTCTTTTTGTCTAATTTAGTTTCTTTTATATTCCAAACTTGTTGTGTTTTATTCTAATGTTATATTTTTAAAATTATAATTTAGTTATTAAATTTATTTTTTATCGTTGGGATATTTATCTATGTTATGCCATGTTGGGTTTCCACATGATCTAGTAAATTTTGAAGATACCATGTTCATGGTTCTCATGACTCTTCAGAGGTTGTTGCATGGTTGGCACATAATCCACCAAACTATGTGTCTAAATTGTTCATAGATTCTCAATCATCCAAAACTATTTTTAGACCACTTTTGATTATATTTCTCCAAAAGTAATTACCACTTATTATAGATAAATTAAAGATGGTTATTTGGGAATTTTTTTTATTTTTGGAGTTTATTTTTTATTAGTCATTTTATTTTATTTTTTTGTGCAATTTGAATTTCATATAAAGTGGTGGTTTTAAAAATGATGTTGTGGTTCAAATTAGAATAATTTTTCATTTTAAAATACATTTTATAGTATGCCTCCTAGAAGAGTAATGATGAAAATTGGAAAGTTCATTTTTAGGTATAATCTTCTAGGTGATATCTATTATGTGATCAGTTTAGTTATTAACTCATCCTAGACTTCGAGAATAGTGGGGGAGCCATAAACTTATATGATCTCATACCATATCTAGTACTTCTTGAATCAAAATCTACCTTCTTTCCATGGTGATCAAGGTATTCTTGAGGCATTATAGTGGCTAGAGATGATTAAGGAAATATTCGATTATTTTGAGACTCCCAAATCTTTAAGGTTAATGACTATACTGGGATTTTTTGAAGGATCAAACCAAGTGTGGTTGAATGTCATAGTCCCTTCTTAGATGCAAGATGGTATGTCTATGGAATTATTTTAGAAAACATTAATTTAATGGAATTATTTTTAAGATGTTAAAGGGGGGAAATCAATCAAGCCTCTATCAATGTGAACAAAGAGGGAAGGATTATATTTATATTTTCTTGAAGTTGATATTATTTTCTACAAATCTAGTCACTAATCACACTAAGAAAGATTGATTCTTTATAAGGGTTATTCGTTTAAATCTCGGATCAATAGTGTTTAGATCTATCATGGTATCGTATAAGGAATTGATTTAAATAGAAGTGTATAGGGAATGTTATCGAATGAGGTAACCTATGATGGGGGATTTCTCAATTAAATATAATGTGAGTAAGAATGATCCATATAGTGTAAATCAAAATCCTGATGAGTTGGAATTTAATGTGTATGTTAATCTGGGTTAGTCCTCTTAGGACTTTATTACTTATCAAAATAAGAAGACGCCTCTTGTGTGTTTTTAGAGTGGAACACCTAGTAAGTATAATCCCTCTTACATGAAATATATGAATAATTATCATTGATGTGTCCATATATATCATCCTCATAAATTTTATAAGTTTTATTATTAGAATAAGAGGCATTAGGTGTAATATATATTGGGATAATTATTTTTTTTTGGTTTATATTTTATGATTTTGGATCATATTAAATATTTTGTGATAATTATTATTTAATGTTTTATTTGGGCACCTCATTGATTTTTCTTCATAAGAATTTAGATTTTTTGTGGTTATTCTCATTCCTCATTAGTTTTTTATGCTTCTTGATTGGTATTTTTAATTTTTTTTTCTTTATTATGGGAATTGGATTTTGATGAGTTTCTCATAGGAATATTTGGTTGATTACTTGGGTAAGTAGGATGAAGTGTTATAATACTTTAGTTTGTGCATTGGATGGTACCCAATTGTGTTTTTTGTTAGGTTCACTATGGTTCAATACTCTACGAGTGAGGTCCTAAGTTTTTTTCCATACAGTTTCATGAATCGAGGTTAGAGAGCCTATCCATTTGACCTTGTATTACGGTTTTTTGGATTTTTTATGGTTTTTCTGTTCTTTTTGTATTTGGAATCGGTTTATTGAGTGGTTCATTGTGGTTGTTAGAGAATGTTTATTTCCCATGTTGATGTGAAGAAATGTGTTGGTTTTGTTAATTCCATTTTAATAAGAGTGTTTATTTATTATCATGATATTTAAATAAATTCTATTTTTTTTTGAGACCTATAGTAACTCTACATCCTTTTTAGGTCTAGTGTTCCCTCCTTTTAAGGACTTCCTAAGTTTTTCCTCATCCTCCCACCTCTCATGTTGGGTACTGAGGTTTTTAGTTCTTGTTTCCTCTACCTTAAAGTGTAACATTACATGGGAAAAAGTGGAATTATATGGATAATTATAACACCCCCATTTATTTTTTTACTTTTTATTAGTTAATTTTGTTCTATTTTGAAATTTTTGAGACTTATTGGGAGTTGGATGAGTTTATAGCATTCTGGTTTCTTGGTGACCTACTATTCTAGACAGTAGTGGGTTGTTCCGTAATAGGTGGGTCAATCCACATATTGGGTGTGTGGGGTTTATACTAAAGATCAATATGTAGTAGGTTATGATGTGATAAAAAAATTCATGCTATGAGGTTTCATTCACACTAGGGTTGTAACACCTCAAGCTTCCACGATACGTTTTCCTTTGAATAATGCAATAGCTTGCATTGTACGCAACTTCAAGTTCTAACATACCACGACCAATCAAACTAAGCGTTGTGAATAGTAATATGCACTTTTTGAAATTTTATAAATTTTATTTTTCAAAATGGACTTCATTTTTGGATTCAGAATATAAAAATTATCTTAGGGTGAATTTTTTGTATTTTTCTGAAAACTTTCAATTATTAATGTGTAGTGAAAAACACTATGTTATTGTTTAAAACCAACTTTTTATTTAAATGATTATTTATTTTATTTAAATTTATTTTAGGTAAAAATAGATGCATAATACCTATATAAGTTCAATTTAGTTCATTGGTGTCATTTTATAACAATATTAGATATATAAAGTTTTATTGAACTTTTTACCGTCTTTTACCCACCTTCTAGGCGCATTTGCAAATTTGCCTCAAACATAATTTTACTACTTCTATGAGTTGAATTTTAAAAATATGAGAGACACGGTTGATATCAGTAAGTAAAATTTTGGTTCAATAAGATGAAAATAATTTTTGGTGAATTGTAACTTTTGAATTTTATTTACCACGGTTAAAAGTAAATAGGGTAATTCAAGGTAAAAAAGATATTATAATTTCCCTAACACATGTCATAATTCTATAGGATAAGTGTATTTAGACCAAAATAAACATTAGGAATAAAATATGATCCTCTTTGGTCCACTTGGATTAGATTAGGACATTTATTATTATTTTATTTAAAGAAGAGTTAAAAGTGATAAATTCAAAGTTTAATAACTAAACCATTTTTAATATAGGGTTACACATAATATAAATTCGAATATAAATATTCATTAGAAATATAAAAATATTTCCTACATAATCGTATTTTATTTATAATTTTTAGACATTAAATAATTAAATTTATTTATGACACAATGAAGATGCAGTAATTACCTTTTTAATTAAAGGTTAAAATAATTGATGTTATAAATATAAAAAGTAAATTTAAATTGAGACTTTCTATGCATTACACTAAATTTATAGATTAATATGAAATTTTAGGGTTGATTCAATTAATTTTTTTCTAAGTAATCATGCTGCTATGACTTCCAAAAAAACAGTTACTAAATAGTGTCAAAATTGACATAAATGATTTTTTTAAAACAAATACTATATTATTAAATGATATAATAGTCCTAAAAATATAAGGATTGACCAAAATACTTATATAATAATATATATATCGTTAATTAACCACTTTGTTTTCTCTTGGAATTTTATAGTAAGATTATTAACCATATAATATAATATTACAAGAATGCATGGTAAAAGTTAAACTATTTAACTAAGAGTTAAATCTAAAATATAAGGTTAATATGGTGACCTAAACATGTATAAAACCTATTGGTTGAGCTTTTTTCTACCCATACCTACCTTATATTCTAAATAAATTATTTTGGAGCTATTATAAATCGAATATGATTGTATAATAAACTAATATTTTAAGCTTTTCCTAAAATGAAAATCACCTCTATTATAAAAGGGTACTTCCCCTTCTCTCAAAACCACACCTCAAAAGTCATTTGGATAGGAAAACCCTTGCCTAAATATCCTCTAAACTATCCTAAATTTGACCTAGAGACCTTAATTTTATCATAAATCCAACATATGGATCCCTTTTGATCAACTCAAAAGGAAACACTTGAAGAAGAGGTAATAATTTCACCACCATTTTTTCAATGTTCTTTTCTTCTTCCACTTACTCTTTATTTGTTGTTTCCATAAAAAAATAAAAACTCCAGTACCTTATATATAATTTTATTTTATTATAAATATGGTACAGCCATATTTATTATTCTATCCATCATATTAATGACAAGTCACCATATGTGCATACGTACGGATTACCGTTTCCATGATGTGGTGTAGTTTTTTATTCAAACACTTCATTATTTGGATGGGTATAATAATGAGTATAACTTATGTAAATAATAAATATAAAATGTTAATGATTATTTATATATGATATAACATCCAATTACATAATATTTCACCATTAATATAATGATATTATCGCTCGTGCGTACGTACGGATTACCGTCTCCACGAACACGATGAGATTCATTCTCCGTCATAATCATTCAAGAATAATTTTCATTTTATGATTAAGAATAATGTTTAATAACTTAATGTCATTATGTATATGAATAAAATACATCATATCCATATTAAACATGACTTGCGTAACCAAGCATATAAAGGAAAACTAATCAGTTAACACATGAAATGATGATACAACTAAAATATTATTAACAAAGAAATATTAGAAGTTCATATAAGATATAATATTTATGTATGTTTTTATTGTATAATTTAATAACAATTATTTAACTATTATTCAAGAGGTTAACATACCCTCGATCAAGGAAAAGTACAAGGTAAGGGTTAAATTTCACAATTTCTTTATTATTTGAGGTTATTAATACGTAAGTATCTACTAGGACTTCTTTATCATCCACATCTGTGTTTTATTAAAAATGTATTTCAAAACATTTTTAATATTTAATATACTATGGTTTAAATTAATTTATACCCTGGTTTGACCATCAATGTTTTTAAATTAATCTTTCTGTCATTTTCCAAACAAGGTACTTTATGACCTTTTTGACAAAATTAGGGTAATAATGTCTTTTTTTAACTTATACGATGGGTGTGTCTATTTTCTGTCATTATAACACCTTCAAATATTCCCTTACAAGATTATGAGTATATTTTCAAAATAAATTTTTTCTTTTATAATTATGTTACTTTTAAATTATTTTAAAATAGAAAGAGGTATTTCTTTCAAATAGTTTTTATTTCATCTATTTCAACATCATTTTATAGATTTTAAACTTGTCAGAAGTTGATTTATTAGGATACAAATCTTCCATATTGTATTGAAGGTTTTGTGATATGTTTGACTGTGGATGTGTTATTTTTATACCATTCATGGTTTATGGATAAAGTATTGACATTTTGTGTGCTAGTTTTAATATAAATGTTTATGTTATGTTTCAAAATTTTCATATGAGGAATGGATTGGACTGAGTAAGTAATGGTTGGAGCCCGCTATAGATCCTCTATGCATCAGTAGGTATCAAGAGACAAACAAGTCTCTTGGCACAAGGCCTTGACAAAATTATATTTTTAGTCTTGGCATGAGGCCTTGAGTATGTGGTTATGAAGTATGGCATTATGCATTCTGTCATTATGAAATTGGCTATTTGATATTACATGTAATTGTTCGACTAATATAATATCCATGTGTATAATTAAATTGAATTATTTGATTTATCTTTTCCATATTATGCTTAATTTTAAGTTCAAAAGTATTTTCTTTTAGTCTTATATATTACCTTGAATGTTTGTGCTTATTTATGAAAGTTTCTGCTATATTGTTATATTTACTGAGCATATGATCTCACCCCTTTCTATGTTTTATTTTTTTCCAGGATGCGAAGAAGTATATTATGACTATCCTACAGGGATAGTCAAAGGGATATTAATGTGGTCAATGGAGAAAATGTTTTTGTTGTTTTTCATTTTATAATGTAATGTAAAACTTATGAATTTATCTAGTACTTCCAAGGATACTAAACTGATTGGTTTTTTAGGATTTGATCCCTTGTGATCATAATAATGTTATGTAATAATGCACCAACTCTGGATAACTGGGGTCAGGGTGTTATAGTTGGTATCAGAGGAAGTTTATTACAAACCTGGGAAGCTAGATTTAGAAAAACTATAATTAGAGAACATTACCCTAAGATAGACTTTGATGATTAGAATAGAATATCTTCTTAAAATTTTGATAATTTAGATATTTTGTGTATTTTTCAAGAAATACATCCTTATATGGATACGAGTAGGTAGAGGTGTCTCTAGAACAGACGTACCTAGGAGCGAAAACTCCGAAAAGAAGTTTTGGGCTTGACCTGGGGTATCCTGGTACATGACAATGGGCTTTGCTGCACTCTTAGTTATGACACTCCCAGGGGATGTTCTTAGGATAATTCACATTTTCTTTACAAATCATTATGAAGGATTTATTAGTATATACCTCCTCAAAGAAAACATTTTTATGATTATGGATTATATCCATAAACTGTTCAATCTATGTTAAGTTTTTTACAAGTTTGGGATTATGTATTGTGATTCATAAACTAATCTAGTGTATGCCATTGTTTAGAAATGGAACCTAGTGGGAGGAATGGAAACCATATTAATGCATGTAATCCATGTAGGGATTAACCTCCTACTCAAGATAATTATAGTGGAGTCAGTGATGCAACTTGTGCTTATTAGCTTATCATCATACTAGGACAACTCACTCAGGTTATGAATAATAACCTTACCCGTATGAAGAACCCTGATCCACAACATGGAGGATCAATGTTAGACCACTTCATGAGGTAACAACCACCAAAATTCAATGGGACTACAAAACCATTTTTATGTGAGCAATGGATAAGTTCCTTAGAGAAAATATTTCATGCTCTCGGGAGTAGCAAAAGAGAAAAAGTTTTCATGGTAGTTTATCACCTCACAGGAGATGCAGATCAATGGTGGTCATTAATTCAAAACACAAAGGAGGATGAAGAAGTATCAAATATGTAATAGAGGGAGTTTAAAGAGCTTTTTTATGAAAAATACATTCCTTGTGACCAATGAGTGGATATGGAATGACAATTTCTGAGTCTGAGGCAAAAGGAGGATGAGAATGTTGCAAATTATGATGCTAACATTACAAGGTTATCATGGCATGCAGCAGATTATATACATAACCCAAGGAGTAATATTGATCAATTATTTTATGGGTTAAAATAATTTCTCCATCGATAATTAGTTTCACAATCCTTCTCGTTGTAAAAAGATACAGTCTCGTGTGCTATCAAGATAGAAAAGTAATTCTCTAAGTCTTACGACTTTAAAACAAAGAAAGAGAATAAGAATCTATTGAACACTCTAGAAATGGAAATAAGGGGAAGAAGGAAAAAAGATGAATATCTATCCTGCAGTAAATGTGGGAAGAAACACCCCGGTACTTTCCTAAATGGAATGGGAGTCTGTTACAAGTGTGGAGAAAAACACCACTAAGATCGTGATTGCAAGGGAAAGAAATATGCTATCAATGTTGAATGCTACAATTATAGTGAAAAGGGGAATTATGCAAACAAATTTCCTAAGTTCCAAGGAAAATTACCTTAGAAAAAGCCAAGGGATAAAGGCCAAGCTTATGTGATCACCACTACTGAGGTTAAAGCTCTGAAAGATGTGGTGATAGGTAATTTAATGGTTTCCTCAAATTTAGCCAATGATTTATTTGAATCTGGATCATCACATTATTTCATATTATCCAAGTTTGCTAAGAAAATTAGATATTTTCAATTTGATTTAACAAGGGATTTTTCAGTCAAAACTCTTAATGGAAGTATCATTGAAACAAAGTTTTGTGAATCGGTCCTCATTAGGGCATATAAATGTTCTTTATCCATTGATCTCAATGGCATACACATGAGTTAATTTGATATAATCATCGATATGTATTGTCTTTATTACCATGATGCAAAAATTTATTGTAAGAATAAGGAGGTTACAATTCTTGATGATGATAAGAAGTACCTTATATTTAGAGCAGAAACGTCATAACCTAATTCTTATCTAGATCCACCCCTAGTAGCTCAACTAAATTAAATTATTGGGGAGGAAGAGAATATAATAACTATAGGTGAGTAAAGGAATGTTCAAATAGATGATGTACCTATTGTGAAAGAATATGTTGATTTGTTTCCAGAGGATTTACATGGACATCCTCCAAAATGAGAAATTGAGTTTTCCCTTGATTTAATTATTGGTTCATGGCCCATATCATAGACCCCTTATATAATGTCCATTATGGAATTAGTGGAACTAAATAAACAAAAAAAGGAATTGAGTAATAAGGTATTTATTCTCCCTAGTGTTTCTCTATAGGGAGCCCCTGTTCTTTTTTATAAGAAGAAAATGAGTCTATGAGGTTGTGCATTGACTATAAGGAGATCAATTCTATAACAATAAATAAAAAGTATCACCTACCTCGCATTGATGATATATTTGACCAACTTCATGGAGCTCTGTATTTTTTAAATATTGACCTTCGATCTGGATATCATCAGTTATATGTGAAGAAGGAAGGCATTCTGAAAACAGTATTTCGAAATCGGTACAGGCATTATGAGTTTACAGTAGTGCCTTTTGGACTCACTAATGCACCCTCTGTTTTCATGGATCTAATGAATAGAGTTTTCAAGGAATATCTTGATTACTTTTTAGTGGTATTTATTGATGATATCTTGGTTTACTGAAAAAGTGACGAAGATCATGAAAAGCACTTGTGCACTATTATGAAAACCCTTGGAAGAAATGAATTATATGGGATATTCTGTAAGTGTGAATTCTGGATTTAGAACATTTCTTTTCACGGCTAAATTATCTCTAAGTTTGTAATCTCTTTTGATCATTCAAATACCAAGGCAATCCAATAATGACCAACACCTACGAGTATATCTAAGGTATGCAGTTTTATTGGTTTAGAAGGTTATTATTAGCATTTTGTCTAGAATATTGCCTGATTGGCTAACCCATTAACCAAGATCATACGTAAATGGGTTAAATTTTTTTGGACAAGAGAGTGTGAAGAATGTTTTGAATAACTAAAGAGAATATTAGTCAATGCTCCTATATTGACTCTACCATCGGGGAATGATGGATTTTTTATTTATAGTGATGCTTCAAAGAAAGGACTTGGTTGTGTCCTTATGCAGAATGATAGTGTTATTTCATATGCAATATGGTGGATAGAAATTCATGAATAAAACTATCCCACTCATGATCTTGAGTTATCAGCTATAATCCTTGCTTTGATGATTTTGAGACACAATCTCTATGGTGAAAATGTGATATATATACTGATCACAAGAGATTGAAGTATATTTTATCACAAAAAGAACTGAATATGAGGAAAAAGAGATGGCTTGAGATGCTCAAGGATTATGATTTCACTATACACTACCACCTGGGGGAGGTAAATAAGGTGGAATATGCTTTGAGAAGAAAGGATCGTGGAGTTTTGAACAATATGAGAGTTGAAAGGGATCCTATTTTCATGGATCAAGAAAAGATGGATATGTGAATAACCATGGAAGGTGAAACATCAATAATTTTTCAAATGGTTGCCAAAACATCATTACTAGAAAGGATAAAGAGTTCATAGACTGATGATGAAGAGTTTAAAAAGAAAATTAAAGTTGTGAATGATGGGAGATTGATCGACTTCATATATGAAAATGGGATTTTAAAATTTGGGAAGAGGATTTGTGTTCCTAACATACTTGATCTAAAAATGTAATTGGTATATGATGCTCATAGCTCCATTTTCTCTATACACCCTAGTAGTACTAAGATGTATAGAAATTTGAAGGAACATTTTTGGTGGGACAAAATGAAGAGAGATATTGTGGATTATGTGTCAAGATGTATGATTTTTCAATAGGTAAAGGCTGGAAGACAATATCCTAGAGGATTCATACAACCTCTTCCCATACTTGAGTGGAAATGGGATGATATTATGATGTAATTTGTCATGGGGCTACCAAAGGCTCCTATAAGGAATGATTTAATATGGGTAATTTTTTATTGTCTTAACAAATCATCACATTTTCTTGATATAAGAGAAGATTTACCACTTGAACACCTAGCAAGACTATATATTAATGAAGTTGTAAGACTTCATCGAGTACCTATAACGATTTTTTCTGATCGTGATCCCCATTCTACATCAGGATTCTGGAAAAGTCTTCAGAATTCCCTAGATACTGAACATTGTTTGAGCACCACCTACCACCCTCAAACTAATGGAAAATTAGAATGAACTATTCAAACCATAGAAGACATGTTGATACCTTTCTCACTTGACTTTCAAGGTATGTAGGATCAATATTTACCTCTAGTAGAATTTTCCAATGACAATAGATTTCATTCAAGTATTTAGATGACACCATATGAAGCGTTATCTGGAAAGAGATGTTGCACACCAACTTGTTGGGGTGATGTTGGTGAAAGAAAACTTGTAGGCCCAGAATTTGTTGAGGAAATAATGGAAAAGGTAAAGGTTATCCAAACCCGCATCAAAGCATCTCAAAGTAGAAAAAATAGCTATGCCAATAACCGAAGGAAGGATTTAGAATTTCAAGTAGGAGATCATGTTTTCTTGAAGGTATCTCCATGGAATGGTGTTATACGATTTTTTAAGAAGGGTAAATTGAGTCCCAGGTACATTGGACCTTTCGAAATTATAGAATGAATTGGATTTGTAGCTTATCGTTCGGAAATGCCTCCAAGTCTCTCTTAAGTTCATGATGTGTTCCACGTATCACTATTGAGAAAATAAATGCCCAACCCAATGCATGTACTCACCTATGAGAAAATTGAACTGGAACCTGATCTGTCTTATTGTGAAGAGCCTATCATGATTCTTGATACAAGAGAAAAAGTGTTGACAAACCGGAAAGCCCATCTGGTAAAACGTCTATGGAGAAATCATAAGATGGAAGAGACAACCTGGGAACCAGATGAACTTATGATGAAGAACCACCCAAATCATTTTATGTAGTAATATTCTAGAAATTTCTAGGACAAAATTATTTGAAGTAGGGGAGAATGTAACACCCCAAGATTTCACAGCATGTTTATCTTTGAATAATGCAATAGCTTACGTTGTACGCAGCTTTGAATTATAACACACCACAACCAATCAAACTAGCCGTTATGAATATTAATACCCACTTATTGAAATTTTATAAATTTTATTTTTCAAAATGAAATTCATTTTTTCATTCGAAATATCAAAATTAGCTTAGGGATATTTTTTGGTATTTTTCTTAAAACTTTCAATTTTTAATGAATATTGAAAAACATTGTGTTATTGTTTAAAACTAACTTTTTATTTAAATAATTATTTATTTTATTTAAATATATTTTAGCTCAAAATAGATACATAATACCTATATAATTTCAATGTAATTAATTGGTTTCATTTTATAATAATATTAGGTATATAAAATTTTATTGAATATTTTACCGTCTTTTACCCACCTTCTCGGAGCATTTAAAAATTTGCATAAAACTTAATTTTACCACTTCTGTGAGTTGAATTTAAAAAATCTGAGAGACATAGTTGATATTAGTAAGTAAAATGTGGTTCAATAAGATGAAAATAATTTTTGGTGAATAGTAACTTTTGAATTTTATTTACCACAGTTAAAAGTAAATAGGATAATTAAAGGTAAAAAAGATATTATAATTACAATAACACATGTCTTAATTCTATAAGATAAATGTATTTTGACTAAAATAAACCTTTTAAATAAAATATGATCCTCTTTGGTCCACTTGGATTAGATTAGTACATTTATTATAATTTTATTCAAAGAAGATTTAAAAGTGTTAAATTCAAAGTTTAATAACTAAACCATTTTTAATATAGGTTTACACATAATATAAATTCTTCTATAAATATTAATTAGAAAGATAAATAGATTTACTACATAATGTAATTTTATTTATAATTTTTAGACATTAAATAATTAAATTTATTTATGACATAATGATGATGTAGTAATTACCTTTTTAATGAAAGTTTAAAATAATTGATGTTATAAATATCCAAATAAATGTAAATTGAGACTTTATATACATTAAACTAATTTTATATATTAATATGACATTTTATGGTTGATTAAATGAATTTTTTTCTAAGTAATCATGATGTTATGACTTCCACAAAAATCAATTACTAAATAGTGTCAAAATTGACATAAATGATTTTTTTAAAACAAATATTATATTATTAAATGATATAATAGTCCTAAAAATCTATGTTCCAGAAAATGGACTTATATAATAATATATATATCGTTAATGAACCACTTGGGGTTTTCTAGGAATTTTTTAATAAGATTATTAACCATATAATAAAATAATACAAGATTATATGCTAAAAGTTAAACTATTTAACTAAGAGTTAAATCTAAATGATAAGGTAAATTTGGTGACATAAACCTATTTAAAACCTATTGGTTGAGATTTTTTCGACTCATAACTACTTTATACTATAAATAAATCATTTTGGAGCCATTATAAACCGAATATTAGTTTATAATAAAATAGTGTTTCAAGATTTTTCTAAAGTGACCCTCACCTCTCTTATAAAAGGGTACTTTTCTTTCTCTCAAAATCAAACCTCCAAATCCATTTTTATTAGACAAAACCTACCCAAATATCCTCTAAACTATCCCCAATTATACCTAGAGACCTTACTTTGATCATAAATCCAATGTAAGGATCCCTTTTGATCAACTCAAATGGAAACACTCGAAGAAGAGGTAATAATGTCACCACATTTTTTCAATGTTATTTTATTCTTCCACTTATTCTTTCTTTGTTGTTTCTATACCAAAATAATAAATCCAGTAACATATACATAAGGTTATGTTATTATAAATATGGTACAACCATATTCATTATTCTATACATCCTATGAATGAAAAGTCACCATACGTGCGTACATACGGATTACCATCTCCACGACATGGTGTAGTTTGTTATTCAAACACTTAATTATTTGGATGGGAATAATAATGAGTATAAATTATGTAAATAATAAATATAACATGTTAAATATTATTTATATATGATATATCATCCAATTACATACGATTTCACCATCAATATAATGATATTGTTGCTCGTGCGTATGTACGGATTACCATCTCCATGAACGCGATGAGATTCACTCCCCATCGTAATAATTCAAGAATAATTTTCATTTTATAATTAAAAATAATGTTTAAGAACTTAATATCATTATGGATATGAATCAAATACATCCTATCCATATGAAACATGACTTATGTAACAAATTAAATAAAGGAAAATGAATCAGTTAACACCTGAAACGATGATACTACTGAAATATTATTAAAAAATAAATATTTGAAGATCATATATGATATAATATTTATGTATGTGGTTCTTGTATAATTTAATAACAATGATTTAACTATTATACATGATGTTAACATACCCTTGATCATGGAAAAGTACAAGTTAAGGGATAAATTTCATAATCTCTTTATTATTCGAGGTTGTTAATAAGTAAGTATCTATTGAGACCTCTTTATCATCCACATCCATGTTTTCTTAAAAATGTATTTCAAAACATTTTTATTATTGACTAGACTATGGGTTAAATTCATTTATACCCATGTTTTAATGTAACGCCCTGACCCTAGTTACCCAGAGTCGGTGCATTATTACATAACATTGGCATGATCACAAAAGATCAAATCTCGAAAGACTGGTTAGTTTAGTAGCCTTAGAAGTACTAGATACATTCATAAGGTTTACATTACATAATAAAATGGAAAACTACAACAACATTGTTTCCATAGAAAACACTGAGATCCTATAGACTATCCCAGGAGGTCAGTCATAATATACTTCTTCGCATCCTAGGAAAAAGAAAACATAGAAAGGGGTGATCTCAGATGCTCAGTAAGGATAACAATATAGCGGAAACTTTCATAAATAAGCATAAACATTTTAAGGAAATGTATATAACTAAAAAAAGCCTTTTCAACATAAAATTCATCATAATATGGTAAATATAAATCTAAATAATTCCATTTACTTACTCACATGGATATTCTACTAGTCGAATAATCACATGCAACATCAATAGCCACTTTCATAATGATGGAATGCATAATTCCATACTTTCATAACCACATAGTTAAGGCCTTGTTCCAAGAATACAAATAATATTTTTTCAAGTACTTGTGCAAGACACTAGTTTTTCTCATGAGGCCTACTGATGCATCGAGGAGCTATAGCGGGCTCCACTCATCACTTACTAAGTTCAATTCATTCCCCATATGAAAAGGTTTAAACATAATATAAACATTCATATTAAAACTAGCATACGAAATGTCAATACTTTATCCATAAATTATGAATGGTATGAAATAAAACATCCATAGTCAAACATTTCACAAAACCTTCAATAAAATATGGAAGTTTTGTATCATAATAAATCAACTTCAAACAAACTTAAAACCCATCAAAGGATGTTGATATAGATGAAAATGATTTGTAAAACTCTTTGTGAGAAATATCCCTTTTTCATAAAATCATTTAAATGTCACAAAATTTATAAAGTAATACATTTAAAGACATTTTTGAATCAAAGTTTCCCATACCACTTTGAAAGTATTGAAAGTAATTAACATTTAAAAACATTCATTTCCATATAAATAAATCCTTAAAACCCATTTTTAAAACATGGACATTAATGAGAATGATTTACAAGAATAAAAATTTAAAACATTTAAAATGATGTTTTAATAAAAAAGACCCTTAAAAATAATCCATTTTAAACCTCTTTTATAAAACAAGTACATGGATAATAAATATGTTTCAGTAGATACTTACGTAAAAACAACCTCGTATAATAAAGAGATTGTAAAACTAACCCTTACCTTGTACTTTTTCTTCGTTGATGGTAGGTTAACCTACTGTATAATGGTGAAATAATTGTTATTAAATTATACAATAATTATATACATTAATATTATATCATATATGATCATTTAACATTGCTTTGTTAATAATATCTTAGTATTGTCGTCATTTCGGGTGTTAACTGTTTCATTTTCCTTTGTATGCTTTGTTATGTAAGTAATGTTTGTTATGGATAGGATATATCTTATTAATATTCAGAATTATATTAGTTATTTAAACATTATCTTTAATCATCTAATAAAAATTAGTTTTTAATGGATACAATGGGGAATGAATCTCATCGCATTCGTGGAGACGGCAATCCGTACGTACGCACGAGCGACAGTATCATTATTTTGATATTAAAATAATATATAATTGGATGTTATATCATATATACAGAATAATTATCATTTTATATTTATTATTTACATCAATTACATGTCATTAATATATCAATCCAAATAATAATGTATTGAATAACAATTACACCACAATGTGGAGACGGTAAGCCATACGAACGCACGTATGGTGACATGTCATTCAAAGGATGGATAGAATAATGAATATGTTTGTACCATATTTATAATAACATCACAGTATATATAAGATACTGTATTTATTATTTTATAATGGAAATAACAAAGAAATAGGAAGTGGAAGAAAAAATGAACTTGAAAGAGGTGATGAAATATTTACCTCTTCTTCGGGTTCTTCCATTTGATTTGAACAAAAGGGATCCTTAGGTTGGCTTTTTGACTAAATTAAGGCCTCTATGATGAAGTTAGGATAGTTTATAGGGTATTTGGGTAGGTTTTGGCCTATCCAAAAGGCTTTGAAGGTGTGAATTAGAGAGAATGGGGAGTTCCCTTTTATAAGAGGGGTGAGGGCACCTTAGGAAAAGCAAGATATATTATTTTATAATAAAATCATTTTCAGTTTATAATGGATCCAAAATGAAATATTTAAAGGATAAGGTGGGTATGGGTCAAAAACCACTCAACAAATAGGTTTTATATAGGTTTGTGTCAATATATTAACCTTATATTTAGATTTAATTCTTAGTTAAATAGTTTGACATTTATCATGCCTCTTTGTATTTTTATATTATATGGTTAATAAAATTACTATAAACATCCAAGAGAATTCCAATTGTTTAATTAATGATACTCATATCATTATATAAGTATTTTGGATTAACCTAATATTTTTATAATTGTTATATCAACCAATAATATTGTATTTTTTTTAAAAACTAATTTATGTCAATTTTGGAATTATTTAATAATTGATTTTTGTTAAAGTCCTAAAAACATTATTAATTCAAACTAAATAAATTTAATAAAACCTAAACTTTCATAGTCACCTATAAAATTTGTGTATGGCATCAAAACTTTCAAATTTTATTTATTTTAGTATTTATAATATCATTTATTTGATTGTTTCATTAATAAGGAAAATATTGCATCATTATTGTGTCATATATAAATATATATTTTTTATGTCTAAAAATTATAAATAAAATATTATGCGGTAGGAAATATTTTTATATTTATAATTACTATTTATAGTCGAATATATCAATTATATAAAATCATATAAAAATTGTTTTATTAAAATATATTTGCTTTTGTTATTTTTGTCTTTACTTTAGATTATTTAATATAAAATGTCATTATCACTCCCAAGTGGCTCCATGGGGTCCCAAAATAGACCCAACGATGTCCATGGTCGGACATGTATCATCCAATAGGGTTAGGACACGTATTATGGTAATTTATATTATTATAAAATTATTTTTTAACCTTATTTACTGGATTTACCCCTTTAACCACGGTAAATAAAATATTTACTGAAGTAAATATTCCAAATGTCTAAAAATAAAAGTTACCTATTTACACAATTTGGACCTCATGATTCTAAATATGGGATCCAATTTTCCAAATTCAAAACATATAAGTGGTAGAAATTAATTTAAAATTAATTCCCATTGTCAAAACAAAAAGCGTGTTTTTATGAAATAATAACTATTAAAAGATTGCCACTTATTTATGTAAAATTTAAATGTGAAATTACTTATAATGACATAAGTTATATTAAATGATAAAAATATAATCTAATTATTCTTCCAAACCATTAAAATGCATAATTTATCACTATTAATTATTTCAACTAAAAAAGTTTTTAATTAAAATTTAGTAATTTTCACTATTCATCAAAAACTGAAAGTTATCATAAAACTACAAAAAATTTACCCTAAGCTAATTTTGATATTAAGAATCCAAAAATTAATTCCATTTTTAAAGATAAAATGTATAAAATTTTAAAAATTGTGTATTACTATTCATAACGGCTAGTTTGATTGGTCATGGTGTGTTAGAACTCAAAGTTGCGTAAAACACATGCTATTGTATTATTCAAAGAGAAGTGTACCATGGAAGTTTGGGGTGTTATATTTAACATCTATGTTTTTAAAGGAATCTTTCCATCATTTTCCAAAAAATGTAATTTATGACCTTTTCGACAAAATTAGGGTAAGAATGTCTTTTTTAACTTATACAGCGGGTGCGGCTATTTTCTGCCCTTATAACACCTTTGAAGCTTCCCATAAAAGTTTATGAGAATATATTTAAAATAAATGTTTTATTTTATAATTATGTGACTTTTAAATTATTTAAAAATAGAAAGTGGTATTTCTTTCAAATAGTGTTCATTTCATCTATGTCAACATCCTTTTATGGATTTTAAACTTGTTAGAAGTTGATTTATTATGATATAAATATTCCATATTGTATTGAAGGTTTTGTGATATGTTTGACTGTGGATGTGTTATTTTTATACCATTCATGGTTTATAGATAAATTATTGACATTTCATATGCTAGTTTTAATATGAATGTTTATGTTATGTTTCAACCTTTTCATATGAGGAATGCACTGGACTTAGTAAGTGACAGGTGGAGCTCGTTATAGCTTCTCGATGCATCATTAGGTCTCATGAGACAAACTAGTGTCTTGGAACAAGGCCTTGACAAAATCTTATTTGAAGTCTTGGCACAAGGTCTTGACTATGTAGTTATGAAGTCTGGAATTATGCATTCTATCATTATGAAATTGGCTATTTGATATTACATGTGATTATTCAACGAGTAGAATATCCATGTGAATAAGTAAATGGAATTATTTTATTTAACTTTTACATATTATGCTAAAGTTTAAGTTTAAAATGTTTGTGTTTTAGTCTTACACATTGCCTTAAATTTTTATGCTTATTTATGAAAGTTTTTACTATATTGTTATCCTTACTGAGCATATGAGCTCACCCCTTTCTATGTTTTATTTTTTACTAGGATGCAAAGAAGTATATTATGACTAGACTACAAGGATATTCTAAGGGATATGAATGTGGTCAATGGAGATAATGTTGTTGTTGTTTTTTATTTTATAATGTAATGTAAAACTTATGAATGTATCTAGTACTTCCAAGGATACTAAACTGATCATTCTTTCAGGATTTTATCCCTTATGATCATGCCAATGTTATATAATAATTCATCGACTCTGGGTAACTGGGGTTGGGGCATTACAGCTGGTATCAGAGGAAGTTTAGTACAAACCTTGGAATCTAGATTTAGAAAAACTCTGATTAGAGAACATTTCCCTAAGATAGACTTTGAGGATTAGTATATAAGAACTTATTATAATTTTGGTAATGTAGATATTTTGTGTATTTTCCAAGCAATACATCCCTATATGGATATGAGTAGGTAGAGGCATCTCTAGAACAGATGTACCTAAGAGTGAAAACTCTGACAAAGAGTTTCAGGCTTGACCTGGGGTATCCTGGTACACAACAACGGGCCTTCCTGCACTCTTTGTTACGACACTCCTAAGGGATATGCTTAGAATAATTTACATTTTCTTTACAAACCATTATGAAGGATTTATGAGTATATACCTCCTCAAAGAAATTTTTTTATGATTATGGATTGTATCCATAAACTATTCAATTTATGTTAATCATTTTACAAGTTTGGGATTATGTGTTGTGATTCATAAACTAATATAGTGTATTCCATTGTTTATAAATGGTGCCTAGTTGGAGGAATGGAAACTATATCAATGCATGTAATCCATATAGGTATTTCCCTCCTACTAAAGATAATTATAGTGGAGCTGGCGATGCAACTGGTGCTGATCAGCTTATCACCATACTAGGACAACTCACTCAGTTTATGAATAATAAACTTGCCTGTATGGAGCACCCTGATCCACAACGGGGAGGATCAATGTTAGAACGCTTCATGAGGAAACAACCACCAAAATTCAATGGGACTAAAAATCCATTTGTAGCTAAGAAATGGATAAGTTCCTTCGAGAAAATATTTCATGCTCTGGGGAGTAGTGAAAGAGAAAAATATTTCATGGCAGTTTATCGCCTCACAGGAGATGAAGATCAATGGTGGTCATTAATTCAAAACAAAAATGAGGATGAATAAGTGTCAAATATCTAATGTAGGTAGTTTAAAGATCCTTTCTTAGAAAAATACTTTCTTCGTGACCATCGAACGGATATGGAAATACAATTTCTGAGTCTGAGGAAAAAAGAGGATGAGAATGTCACAAAGTATGAGGCTAACTTTACAAGGTTAGTCAGGCATGTATCAGATTATATATGTAACCTGAAGAGTAATATTGATTGATTATTTGATGGTTTAAAACCATTTCTCCATCGAGCATTAGTTTCACAATCCTTCTCGTCATAAGAAGATATAGTCTCATGTGCTATCAAGACAGAAAAGGAATTCTCTAAGTCTTACAACTTTAAATCAAATCAAGAGAAGAAGATATTTATTGAAAACTCTGGAAACATAAATAAGGTAAAGAAGGGAAAAGTTAAAAATCCATCCTACAGTAAATGTGGGAAGAAACACCCTGGTACTTTCCTGAAGGGAATGGGAGTCTGTTACAGGGGTGGTGAAAAATTCAACCAAACTCGTGATTGTAAGGGAAAGAAAGAGGCTTTATATGTTGAATGATACAATTTTAGAGAAAAGGGGCATTATGAAAATGAATGTATTAAGATCCAAGTAAACTTACCTCAGAAAAGGCTGAGGGATAAATTCCAAGCTTATGTGATCACTTCTACTAAGTTTGAAGCTCTGAAAGACTTGGTGGTAGGAAATTTAATGGTTTCCTCAAGTTTAGTCAATGCTTGATTTGATTCTGGATCATCGCATTGTTCCATATTTTCCCAATTTTATAAGAAAATTAGATATTTTAAATTTTATTTAACAAGGGAATTGTTAGTCAAAACCCCTAAGGGAAGTATCATTGCAATGAAGTTTTGTGAATTAGTACCCATTAGGGAATAGAAATGTAATTTATTTGCTGATCTCATCATCATACCCCTGATTGAATTTGATATAATCCTCAGTATGGATTAGCTTTCAGACCATGATACGAAAATTTATTGTAAGAATAAGGAGGTTACAATTATTGATGATGATAAGGAGTGCCATATCTTTATAGAAGAAAGGTCACCACCTGATTCTTTTCTAGATCCACCCCTAGTAGCTCAACTAAATTAAAGTATTAGGGAGGAAGTGAATGAAATAACTATTGGTGAGTAAAGGAATGTTCAAATAGGGGACGTACCTATTGTGCAAAAATATGTTGATGTGTTTCCAGAGAATTTACCTAGACATCCTCCAGAATGAGAAATTGAGTTTTCCATTAATTTAATTCCTAGTTCAGGGTCCATATCAAAGACCCCTTATAGAATGACCATTGTGGAATTAGTGGAACTAAAGAAACAACTAGAGGAGTTGAGTAATAATGGATTTATTCTCCCTAGTTTCTCTCCATGGGGATCCCCTATTATTTTTTTTAAGAAGAAAGACGGGTCTATGAGGTTGTGCATTGACTATAGGGAAATCAATGTTATAACAATAAAGAACAAGTATCCCCTACCTATCATTAAATATTTATTCAAACAACTTCATGGAGCTCAATATTTTTCAAAGATTGACCTTCGATCTGGATATCATCAGTTTTGTGTGAAGAAGGAAGACATTCTGAAAACTGTATTTCAAACCAAGTACAGGCATTATGAATTTACAGTAATGCCTTTTGGACTGACTAATGCACCCTCTGTTTTCATGGATCTAATAAATAGAGTTTTCAAGTAATATCTTGATGAATTTATAGTGGTATTTATTGATGATATATTGGTTTACTCAAAAAGCTACAAAGATTATGAAAATCACTTGTACACTATTCTGAAAACCCTCAGAGGAAATGAATTATATGGGAAGTTCATTAAGTGTGAATTCTAGATTCAGGAAATTTCTTTTCTTGGCCATATTGTCTCTAAGGATGGAATATCTTTTGATCCTTCAAATACCAAGGCAATCAAAGAATGGAAAACACTGACGAGTATAACTAAGGTACATAGTTTTATTGGTTTAGTAGGTTATTATCGGCGTTTCGTCTAGAATTTTTCTCGATTATCTAACCCATTAACCAAGATCACACATAAAGGGGTTAAATTTTTTTGGAAAAAAAGTTTGAAGAATGTTTTGAAGAATAGAATAGAAGATTATTCAATGCTCCTATATTGACTCTACCATCGGGGAATGCTGGAATTATTATTTATAGGGATACTTCAAAGAAAGGACTTGGTTGTGTCCTTATGCAGAATGATAGAGTTATTGCCTATGCATACCAGCAGCTAAAAATTAATGAAAAAATATATCCCACTCATGATCTTGAGTTAGAATCTATAATATTTTCTTTGAATATTTGGAGACAGTATCTCTATGGTGAAAAATATGTGATATATACCAATCAAAAGAGATTGAAGTATATTTTCTCACAAAAATAACTCAACATGAGGCAAAGGAGATGGCTCGAGCTACTCAAGGATTATGATTTCACTATACACTACCACCTAGGGAAGGAAAATAAGGTGGAAGATTCTTTGAGTATAAAGGATCATGGAGTTTTGAACAAGATGAGAGTTGAAAGGGATCTTATTTTCATGAATCTAGTAAAGATGGATATGAGAATAACCATGAAAGGTGAAACATCAATACAAATGGTTTCCAAACCATCTTTACTAGAAAGGATAAAGAGTTCTCAAACTGATGAAGAGGATTTTAAAAAGAAAATTAAAGCTATGAATGATGGGATATTGATCAAATTCGTATATGAAGATGGGATTTTGAAATTTGGGAAGAGACTTTGTGTTCCTGACATACCTGATCTAAGAAGGAAATTGTTAGATAATGCTCATAGCTCCAATTTCTCTATACACCTTTGTAGCACTACGATGTATAGGGATTTGAAGGGACATTTTTTGTGGGACAACATAAAGAGAGAGATTGCTGATTATGTGTCAATATGTATGGTTTGTCAACAAGTGAAGGATAGAAGAAAACATCCTAGAAAATTCATGCAACCTCTTCCCATACATGAGTGGAAATGGGATGATATTATGATGGACTTTTTCATGGGACTACCAATGACTCCTAGAAGGAATGATACAATATGGGTCATTGTTGATCGTTTTACCAAGTCAGCACATTTTCTTGCTATAATAGAAGATTTACCAATTGAATGTCTAGAAAGACTATATATGAATTAAGTTGTAAGACTTCATGGAGTACCCCTATTGATTATTTCAGATCGTGATCCCCATTTTACATCAAGATTCTGAAAAAGTCTTCATAAATCCCAAGATAATGAACTTCATTTGAGTACTACTTACCACCCTCAAACTGATGGACAATAAGAATGGACTATTAAAACCTTAGAAGACATGTTGAGATCTTCTTCACTTGACTTTCAAGGTATGTAGGATCAATATTTACATCTGGTATAATTTTATTATAAAAATAGCTTCCATTAAAGTATTCAGATGGAACCATATGAAGTGTCATATGGAAAGAGATGTTTCAGACCAACTTGTTGGGATGATGTTGGGGAATGAAAACTCGTAGGCCCAGAACCTGTTGAGGAAGCAGTTGAAAAGGTGAAGGTTATCCAAACCCACACCAAATTAGGTCAAATTAGGCAAAAGAGATATGTTGATAACCGAAGGAAGGATTTGAAATTTTCGGTAGGAGATCATGTTTCTTGAAGGTATCTACAAGGTAGGGTGTTATACGATTTGGTAAGAAGGGTAAATTGAGTCCCAGGTACATCAGGCCATTCAAAATTCAAGAATGAATTAGAGTTGTATCTTATTGTTAGGCAATGCCTCTAAGTCTCTCCAAAGTTCATGATGTGTTACACGTATCACTGTTGAGAAAATACATGCCTGACCCAACACATGTACTCACCTATGAAGAAATTGAACTAGAACAGGATCTGTCTTATTGTAAAGATTTTGTCAAGATTCTTGATACAAGAGAACAAGTGTTGAGAAACTGGACGACTCGTCTGGTAAAAGTTCTATGGAGAAATCATAATATGGAAGAGGCAATGTGTGAACCGAAGGAACTTATGATGAAGAACCATATGAATATTTCTATGCAGTAATATTCTAGAAATTTTGAGGATGAAATTATTTGAAGGAGGGGATAATGAAACACCCTAAGCTTCCACGATACATTTTCCTTCAAATAATGCAATAGCTTGCATTGTATGCAACTTCGAGTTCTAACACACCATGACCAATCAAACTAGATGTTATGAATAGTAATATGAACCTTTTGAAATTTAATAAATTTTATTTTTCAAAATGGTCTTCATTTTTTGATTTGGAATATCAAATTTAGCTTAGGGTGAATTTTTGGTGTTTTTCTGAAAACCTTCAATTTTTAATGAATAGTGAAAATACTACGTTGTTGTTTAAAACCGACTTTTTATTTAAATATTTATTTATTTTATTTTATTTTATTTTCGTTTTAAATAGATACATAATACCTATATAATTTCAATGTAATTATTTGGAGTCATTTTATAATAATATTATATATATTAAATTTTATTGAACTTTTTACCGTCTTTTACCCACCTTCTAGTGCATTTGCAAATTTGCATAAAACTTAATTTTACTGCTTTGGTGAGTTAAATTTAGAAAATATGAGAGACATGATTGATATTATTAAGTAAAATGTGGTTCAATAAGATGAAAATAATATTTGATGAATAGTAACTTTTGAATTTTATTTACCACGGTTAAAAGTAAATAGGGTAATTAAAGGTAAAAAAGATATTATAATTTCCCTAACACATGTCCCAATTCTATAAGATAAGTGTATTTAGACCAAAATAAACCTTATTAATAAAATATTATCCTCTTTGGTCCAATTGGATTATATTAGGACATTTATTATTATTTTATTTAAAGTAGAGTTAAAAGTGTTAAATTTAAAGTTTTATAACTAAACCATTTTTTAATATAGGGTTACACATAACATAAATTCCACTATAAATATTTATTATAAATGTAAAAATATTTCCTACATAATGGTATTTTATTTATAATTTTTATCCATTAATTAATTAAATTTAATTAAGACACAATGATGATGCAGTAATTTCCATTTTAATGAAAGGTTAAGATAATTGATGTTATAAATATCCAAATAAATGTAAATTGAGAATTTTTATGAATTTAACTAATTTTATAGATTACTATGACATGTTAGGGTTGATTTAGTGAATTTTTTCGAAGTAATCTTGTTTTTACAACATCCACAAAAATCAGTTACTAAATAGTGTCAAAATTAATATAAATGATTTTTTAAAAATAAATACTACATTATTAAATAATATAATAGTCCTAAAAATATAATTTTTGGAAAAAAGACTTATATGGTAATATATATATCTTTAATGAACCACTTGGGTTTATCTTGTAATTTTATAGTAATATTATTAACCATATAATATAATAATACAAGAATACATGGTAAAAGTTAAACTATTTAACTAAGAGTTAAATCTAAAAGATAAGGTTAATATGGTGACCTAAACCTATCTAAAACATATTTTTTGAGAGGTATTCGATTCCTCACTACCTTATCCTCTAAATAAATCATTTTGGATCCATTATAAACTGAATATTATTGTATAATAAAATAATATTTCAAGCTTTTCCTAAAGTGACCCTCACCTCTCTTATAAAAGAATACTTCCCCTTCTCTCAAAACCACACCTCAAAAGCCATTTGGATCAGCCAAAACCTACCCAAATATCCTCTAAACTATCCTCAATTTGACCTATAGACCTTAATTTTATCATAAAACCAACCTAAGGTTCCCTTTTGATCAACTCAAAAGGAAACACCCAAAGAAGAGGTAATAATTTCACCACCTTTTTTCAATGTTCTTTTCTTCTTCCACTTCCTCTTTATTTTTTGTTTCCATACCAAAATAATAAATTCAGTACCTTATACATACTGTGATTTTATTCTAAATATCATACAACCATATTAATTATTCTATCCATCCTATAAATGACAAGCCACCATACGTGTATGCGTACGGATTACCATCTCCATAACATGGTGTAGCTTGTTATTCAAAAACTTCATTATTTGGATGGGTATAATAATGAGTATAACTGATGTAAATAATAAATATAACATGTTAAATATTCTGTATATATTATATACCATCCAATTAAATATGATTTCATCATCAATATAATGATATTGTCGCTCGTGCGTACGTAAGGATTACCATCTCCATGAACGTGATGAGATTCATTCCCCATCATAATCATTTGAGAATAATTTTCATTTTATGATTAAAAATAATGTTTAAAACTTAATATCATTCTATATATGAATAAAACACATCTTATAAATATCAAACATGACTTACGTAACCAAGAATATGAAGGAAAATGAATCAGTTAACACCTGAAATGATGATACTATTGAAATATTATTAACAAAGAAATATTAGAAGATCATATATGATATCATATTTATGTATATGGTTCTTATATAATTTAATAACAATTATTTAAATATTATACATTAGTTTAACATACCCTCAATCAAGGAAAAGTACAAGGTAAGGGTTAAATTTCACAATCTCTTTATTATTCGAGGTTGTTAATACGTAAGTATTTTCTAGGACCTCTTTATCATCCACATCCATGTTTTCTTAAAAATGTATTTCAAAAAAATTACTATTTACTATACTATGGTTTAAAGTCGTCTATACCCTTATTTTACCCTCTAAGTTTTAAAAGGAATCTTTCCTTCGTTTTCCAAACAAGGTACTTTATGACCTTTTGACAAAATAAAGGTAAGAATGTCTTTTTTATCTTATACGGTGGGTGCGGCTATTTTCTGCCGTTATAACACCTTCGAAGTTTCCCTTACAATATTATGAGAATATTTTCAAAATAAATGTTTTATTTTATAATTATGTGACTTTTAAATTATTTTAAAATATAAAGAGTTATTTCTTTCAAATAGTTTTCATTTCATCTATTTCAACATCCTTTTATGGATTTTAAACTTGTTAGAAGTTGATTTATTATGATAAAAATATTTCATATTGTATTTAAGTTTTTGTGATATGTTTGACTGTGGGTGTGTTATTTTTATACCATTCATGGTTTATGGATAAATTATTGAAATTTTGTATGCTAGTTTTAATATGAATGTTTTTGTTATTTTTTAACCTCTACATATGATGAATGAATTAGACTTAGTAAGCGATGGGTGGAGCCTGCTATAGCTCCTCGATGCATCGGTAGGTCTCGTGAGGCAAACTAGTGTCTTGGAAAAAGGACTTGACAAAATCTTATTTATAGTCTTGGCACGAGGCCTTGACTATGTGATTATGAAGTCTGGAATTATGCATTCCATCATTATAAAATTGGCTATTTGATATTACATGTGATTACTTGAATAGTATAATATCCATGTGAATAAGTAAATGGAATTATTTGATTTATATTTTCCATATTATGCTAAAGTTTAAGTTCAAAAGGCTTTTTTTTATTCTTATACATTACCTTAAATGTTTTTTATTATATATGAAAGTTTCTGCTATATTGTTATCCTTACTGAGCGTCTGAGCTCACCCCTTTCTATGTTTTATTTTTTCCTAGGATGTGAAGAAGTATATTATGACTGACCTGCAATGATACTCTAAGGGATATGAATGTTTTCAATGGAGACAATGTTGTTGTTTTTCATTTTATAATGTAATGTAAAACTTATGAATGTATCTAGTACTTCCAAGGATACTAAACTAATTGGTATTTCAAGATTTGATACTTTTTCATCATGCCAATGTTATGTAATAATGCACTGACTCAGGGTAACTGGGGTCGGGATGTTACAAGGGTCATTACACTATGTATCTAGGGTTGCGTTGTGATCCATACTAGGAAAAGGATCCATTTTATAGAGACATGCATCATGTTGTGAGGAGTGGAGGTCACACCATGATGAGACTTATGTTGTGGTGCCATGTTTTTTATTTATTTTGGAGATATGTGTCACACCATAACTAGAGGAGGTCATGTTGTGATGATTATTTGGTGAGTCATTCCATGATACTCTAGGTCACGCCCAACCTAGCTTGCCCAGATTTTTAAAAAGTGAATTTAATTTTCTACCCTTATGTGATTTTAATCAATTTCCCCCCTATATCCTCCCCATTAATGTGAACAGCTCATGAGAGAGCTCATGGAGCTTCCCCCTTACCTCATCCTTGTTTTTAAGATATTTTGAAAGGGAAATACCTTTTCCCATTTTCTTCCTTTATAATTCTCCCAATATCCATTTTCTACTTTCTTAGGTTTTCTATCATGAACCTCAGGGTATATGTTGGTTGAAAATAGGTTTTGGGTGATTATAATTTGGGTATTTAGATGTTTAGAGTTTGTTGAGGGCATATTATTCCTTTATTTTGATTCATTCATCAAATGACACTTTTTCAAATAATATTGTTAGGTGTTTCTGTGTAATTTTTTTATTAAATAAGTCATGAAGTTTTTGGGTTTCTTAAATTCATTTTCATAACAATTTGTAGCTATATGTAATACCAATACAAGGTTTATAAAATAATCTAAAAAATTTCCATTCTTTTTATAAAAGGTTTTATCCCTAGATTTCAAAGCACTTATTTGGAATTAAATGATTTCACATTCCAAGTGTTTAATTAATATATTATCAATTATTTTTTATTAAAAGTGAATTTTTTTAGCCATAAATTGATTCTAAAGAAAATAAAAAATGTTTAAAATTTTATTTAAAATAAAATTATGTTTTAAGTGGCTCTTAAGGGAGGATTTTTTTTGAAATATTAAATCTTGATTATTATACAAATGATTATTTAAAACATTATTTACAAGTTGGACTAAAAGGCCCAGTTTTCGCACAATAAAAAATATTCCATGGTGTGTAATAAGGATGGTGTTATGGATTGGAATTCAAATTCGGTTTTAAAGGATTCTTTGGAACTTTGTAAAATGAGTTGAAGGATGTTTTGTGAGACCCTCATTTGTAAGCCTTTTGTATGTATTGTATAATCTTTTTTATTTATCATATGTTAATTATTATCTGATTCTTTTATGATATTAAAAGGGAGTGTGAGGGTGTTGGAGGTTTGATGAGATTTATTATTTACACTTTATTGATACATGTGATGATTATTTATTGATTTTTTACTCGCCAACACTTTGATCGTGTCATGAGAACCTGAGTAGATAAGTGATAGACCATTATTTACACTACACTTGTTAGATTATGTTCAGATTGTGTCCACTAGAGTGTTTTAGGTCCGGACTAGAGGATTTCCCCCTATGAGGTGAGTGAGAGTAATTCGAGTAGTTTGTAGTTAAAAATGCAATATAAGAAAGTAGTTGATTTCATGTTAGTATTATTTAGGTTGTCTCATCTAATAACCTAGTGAGGTGTCCATGATGATTATATTCTTAATGAAGTTCCATGGGATATTCCCACTAAACACTTTATTACATCCCCTTATTCATTGATTCTACAGAACCATTTATATGGTTGTGGTTTATTTTCTTTGTTATGTTTCTTTGATATTATGGTACTGGTGTGAGATATATTATTATTATCTTAGGGTTAGATTTACATTCTAAATGGGTTTTAAAATGGGGAATTTAAAGTGTGGTTTTAAAGAAAAAAATTTATTTTATGCATGATATTTTTAGAAAGGTTTTGGAAATGAGAAAAATGGCTTATTTTATTTTCAAAAATAAAAAGGCCTCCATTTATGTTTTTAAAGTGCTCATATTTTCTAAGGAGTTATTCCACTATATTTATGTAAAAAAAGTGGAATTTTTATTTTTAGATAAAAATTTGATATGTGGTTTATTTTACTCTTTTCCATATGGTAAAACTTAATTTAAAATTTTATTTAAAACTGGAATTTATAAAATATTTTATAAAAGTAATTGAATAAACACTTTGGTGAAATCCAGCTAGGATTTTCTAGGTCACACCATATATTCACACTCATTTGCATATATTAAAAACTTATGTTCATTATAGGTTCCCAAGTTGTGATCCTTCGTGGTTATACTTTTGATTAGTCTATTGATAAAGTTTTTTAGATATTCCGATTTATTATGTGTCACATAGAGGTGTTTAGTCATTGTTCAAGTTTTTTCTCTATCTTTGAAACACTAATTTATTTTCCACTTTTTCCATTTGATTCTTTTGTATTTTAGTTTTCTTTATGTCATTACCTTTCTAAATTATTCTCAAATGCTATATTTTTTAAAATGTAATTTTTTTTATTACATTGTTTCTATATTGATCGGATATTTATTTATAATATTCTATGTTGGATGATTTTTATTTGTAACAACTTATTTTATATGAATTTAAGTCCAATGTATGGATGAACCTTTCTAGATTTTTGGTAAATATCCCCTATTTTATTATTATTATTATGTAAGGGTGAAATCATTCACTCTTGGTTATTTTTTGATGTCATTGAACAACTTTACATCCTATGGAAATCTGGAATGTGATCCAAGCTTTGTCACAGTCCGGGTCAGTTATCAAATTGGAATGAACTAGGATAGTTTATGACCCCAAGGGTCCCTGAAATCTATGAAAACTAGCCTATTTATATTTATACCTTCATGTCATGTGAATTAAAGGGATTCCATAACACCTTTAGAACAGTGACCATGAAATTATAATGTATGGACACAAAACGTTGGAAACATATGCATGTCACATAAATGATTAATTTCAGACACACTTCTCCTTTTCTTATAAAATTCTCTAAATTTAATTTAGTTCTTCTTATTAATGTGATAAACACTTTTTAGTGTTGTAACACCCTGAGACTTTATAATATTTTCATTTATGAATAAATTTAATTTTGTTTCTTTCTTTCTTTTTATGAAACACCATGTTAAGATTACGCTATACACAATAATGAGTTGGATTCCATTACATAGAAGGCCCAGTTTTACACAACAACAATATATTAGTAAAATATTATTATTTAATATAATATATAACATAGCTATTAAATTAGCAGTTATGAATAGTATTAACCACATTATAAATTTTATATATTCCATATAATTTTAAAATTTATCTTATATAATTTCTAGCCATGATATAAGAAAAGATTTAATTTTTTTAAATAAAAGAAGTATTTTTCAAAAATTGTAGTTTTACCACCTTTTAATAGAGAGCCCTTTTTAAATCCAATATTTGACACTTTTATATATTTAATTTGATAAAATAAACTTATTCTTTAAAACTGGGACATAAAAATTTAGTTTGGAAAAATTTTTAGTGTTTTTCTAATAACATTCATATTTTAATAAATAGTGAAAAATACTGCAACAATTATCTTTGTAGAGCGAGTTAGGAATAGTGAAAATGCTGCATTTTAATTCAAAACTACTTTTTCATCTAATTTATTTATATAGTTCTATTATCCTTTTAATTGGTTTTAAATTATAATTAGATCAATTTTTTATCATTTAATCCAATTTAGGTCATTAGAATCAATTTCAAAGTGAAATTAGATATAAAAATATTTAAAACTTTTGAACGTTTCACTTTAAAACCCCGCTTTTTAGTCATATCTGTGGAATTAATTTTAAATCCAATTTTTTCAATTCTAGGAATTTAATTAGATAAAATGGATTCTATATTTTTAATCAAAATTTCCAAATTAGGTTTTAATATCAACTTAATTTTTAGGTATAAAAAATTTACCATAGTAAAAAAAATTATTTACCGTAGTAAAAGTAAAATTTTAACAAGGGTTAAAGTTAAAAGTTTAAAGCTTAACATAACTAAAAACTACTACATTTAATGGTTGGTTGGGGTGTGTCTTGACCCTAACCAAACTATAAAAAATTAATTACAATCCAAAGTTTTTTTACTTAATTCCACTTCTATATGGTTGGATTTTAATATAAAATAATCAATAAATTAATCACTTGAACTCACCTATCCTCAAATATAAATACCACCTCTCCACCACCTTGTTTCAACCCACAAAGCCTTTTAGATCCTAAAAAATATTCCCAAACCTCTCCAACTAACTCTTCCCACGTCCAAGTGTTTTTGGTCTCACCAAAAGACCAAATCCAAGGCCCTCAAGGATCTTTCAAGGAGATGATATTCAAGAGATAATTTTCTCAAAGTACCTCTCTTAATTTCTTTTCTTTTTCTACTTTCTACTCACCTCCTTAATACATAAATGACTGATAACTCTAGAATCATGTATATACTATAGTTTTATGTTTCTGATTTAATATCTCATATCCATGTTGTTTCTTACCTCCTCTTATTCAATGAAATGAAATTTGTTTCCAAGTTATGGTGGTTAATCGACTCCATGAATATTGTTATTGTTCTTTTTCTATTACTGACATCATGGCTGGTCTTAAAAATGTTTTTATGGTCAAATAATATTTTAATATTTACATTATAACATATTTTATATTCTTTAAATTTTATATTAAACATACCTTCATTCTTTCTATATTGTGGATATAAAATAACATCATGTGTGGAAGTGTACACTACCGCCCCCTCAAAGCGATGTGATTCGTTCACGATATACATAGAATGTATTAAGGATAATTTTAATAAATATATGTAAATTATATGACATAGATATGATACTGGAATTATTATATAAATATTTATCATTCACATTTCAATATTTTAATATGACAAACAAATGAAAGTAGCATTCATGTGTACGTACGGCTTACTGTCTCCATGAACGTTGCATTTCATTTCTATATTCAAACTTTATAGATTATTATAAATACATATTTACTCAATATATAAGATAATTAATTCATTTTTTACATGATTTATATGATTAATTCATGATCTAAGTAATATAAGAAGCAAATAACAAGTCAAAACATACTTGAGAAAACTAGGCAATTAACACCCAAAATAGTGAAATAATGAAAGATTATTAACAAATGGGTAATATGATATTATAAGAATATTATATATAATATTATAAACATGATTATGGTTTTATAATAATTTATTAACACTCTTCAAACCACTATATAGTATTTTAAAGGACGATCACCCAAAAAGGAATCACATGGTAAGGGTTAATTTCACAATCTCTTTCTTATCTGAGATTGTTTATATGTAAGTATCTATTGGAAAATATTTATCATACATGTCCATGTTAGTTAAAAATATAATTCAAAATATTATTACTATTCCTATACAATTGTTTAATTTCAATTTTATCCATGTTTTACTTTTTATTAAACGTTTTAAAGGAATCTTCCTATCATTTTCAAAACGAGGTACATTATGATATTTTCGACAAAATTAAGGAAAGAGTGTTTATTTTAACTTATACGGAACAACCAGTTATTTTTTCCATCATTAAACCTTAATATTGTGAAGATTATCTTACAATATTACAAGTCTATTATTAAAATAATGGTTTTCTTTTATAATTGTGCAGCTTTTAAATGATTTCAAAGTAAAAATGGATATTTTTCTCAAATAGTTTTAATAATTTTATTAGATTATTTTTATCTATGTCAACATACTTTGATGGATTTTATGATTTATTGAGGATGATTTATTATTTTAAAATATAACATATTGTATTGAAGTTTTATGATATATTTGACTATGGGTGTTCTATTTTGATACCATTCATGGTTTATGGTTAAAGTATTGACTTTTTGTGTGCTAGTTTTAATACAAATGTTAATTTTATGTTTTATCCCTTTTATAAGAGGAATGAATTGGACTTATTGAGTGATTATTGGGGAATTTTATAGCCCCTCTATGAATTGATAGGTCTCATGATACAGACTAGTTTTTTGGAACAAGTTCTTGATGGTATGGTTATTTATGGACTGGGCACGAGGCATTGGTTGTATGGTTATGATGTATGGAATTATGAATTACCTCATTATGTGATTATTTATTGATATTACATGTGATTATTCAACTAGTATAATATCCATGTAAATGTTAAATGGAATTATTTGATTTATTCTTTCCATATTATGTTCAACTTTATGTTTATAAGGTTTGTGTTTCTGTTTTATACTTTCCTAAAATGTTTAGGATTATTTATAAAATCTTATACTATATTGTTTAACCTTACTAAGAATCTGATAACACCCCTTTATTATGTTTTATTTTCCTAAGACACTAAGAAGTGTTTTATGATTTATATGAGGGTTAATCTAAGAGAATAAGGGCATTATCAAAGGATTTTCTATGTTGTATTTTATGTTTTAAATTATAATGTAATGTTCATGTATGTAATCTATTTTCCATGACTACTAAATTGATTGGACCTTTAGGATTTTATTCCTTATAATCATGCCAATGTATTAAAATAATGTACTGGCTCTGGGATTTTAGGGTCAGGGGGTTACAGTTGGTACCAAAAGAAGTATCATTGGCTATGATGATATTGTGTGGAGTAGTGAGGAAGTGGTGGATATTTTTCCTTGGGGATCATGAGGATTTGATAGCCTCGTGGGAGAAATTATGAGACCAATTCCAAGAAGAGTTTCCTTCTTTGATTGTAAATGAAACGAATCACTAGGATATGTTTACCCACCAACAGTTGATTTCCAAAATGTGGGTGTTTGGGATCATCCTCAAGACCCTTATCCAATACTATTCAGACCTTGTTCCAGATGAGGAGGCTAGGGTGAGGTATTTTGAGGAGGCTTTGTGTTCAGAGATTCATCAGCAGTTCACCTCATTCATGTTGTCAACATATCTCGAGGTTCTTTTAAGATAAGTAGTTCTTGATAAGACACATATAACTAAATCATCATGAGAGTGGATTCATCAGTATTCCTCATGAATTAGAGCTATGGTTAAGCATTCCCAATTTCTTGTAAAAACAACTTTCAATATTTATTGGGTAGGTATCATCCCTCATCAACTCATTTCTTTAGGGTGGAGGCACTCAGACCTATTCCATGGGATCATATGAATGTTTTTCTTTTGGAGTATGAGGTCATAAATGGTGAGAGTTTTTTGCCTTTCTGAGCAATCATCATGTGAAAGATGTTCCTCTTCGGGTTCCTCCATTAAGATAGTTTCAGATAAGGTAGTACTAACAGGGTGTTACAGTTTTGGATTAATGGATAGGATATGGGACAGAAAGAGTACAACCCTGAGATTATCCTTGTCCTCATATAGTAGAGTGTTTCAATGGAGTTAGTCATCATCAGGGCCATAGAGGTCGTGGAGTATTCCAAATTTAGATTCATTCTCTAGAATTTCCAGTTTTTGGTGAGCAAGATTTCATTTGAGGTATCCTTTACTTTTTTTTCTACTTAGTTTCATGTTTTGTTTGATTTAGGGGATACACACTCATTCCTATTACCTTCACTCATCCATGCTTTGGTACTTTAGGTGATGATGATTCTAGTTCTCTTTATGTTAACTATGCCCATTGGATGTCGATATTTTCTATATGAATTATGTAGAGACTTTGAGCTAGTGATGTGGAATCACCTCCCTTGGGGAGACTTCCTATGTTTATAGATACATCCATATGACATAATCCTCAACATGGATTGGATATATTCATTAATAGATTTTATGGATTTATTCAGGACACAAGTTGTGTTATGTGATGCTTATGGAGAACCAATAGTTCTCATTGGTGAGAGGTACCCTCAGATAGGTTAGAGTCATGATCCTTCATTATTATACTTGGTGGTTGAGATGATGTTGATTTCATTGGGGCTTCAACTGAAGTCATTTTCCAATGTTGTGGAACAACACCCTAATGTTTTTCTCGATGAGTTTGTAGCATTACCCCATCAATGAGAGATTGAGTTTGATATCAAGATACATTTGTATGTTTCTCATATCTTAATTTCTCTATATAGTATGGAACCTTATGAGTTGTGAGAGTTATGAGTACAGCTTGATGATATATTTCAACATGGATTTATTCAATTAAGTGTGTCACCATGGGATGTGCCAATTTTGTTCATGAAGAAGACCGATGGATTCTTGTGTCTCTGTATCGATTATCATTTCTTGAATTAAAAGATAGTTAAAAACCACTATCCAATTTCTTGGATTGATGACTTATTTGATCAATTGAAATGGGAAAGTTGGTTCTCAAATATTGATTTTTGGTCAGGATGTCATCAAATGTAGGTGAAGGATGAGGATATTCCAAAGACTACTTTCTAATGTTGTCATGGACATTAAAATTTCATTTTGATTCCATTTGGAGTTACAAAATATCCATCTATGTTTACGGGTATGATAAATGCAATGTTCGGGGAGTTTCTATATAATTTTTTGGAGGTTAACGATAACATCCTTGTGTACTCAACATCTTAGGAGAAGCATGTAGAGTATCTATGTACCATCTTTAGGAGTTCTTCATCATCAGTATCTTTTCAAGAAGTTGTCAAAGTGTGATTTCTTGGCATGTTAATTTAATCTCTTGGGGTATTTCATGTCCCAGTAGGGAATATTTTTGGATCTTTTGAAGATAGAGGTAGTTTTTTCTCAAGTATCCCCTAATATTATTACAGAGGTGTAGAGTTTCCTTGGTATTATAGGCTACCATAACAGGTTCGTAGCCAATTTTTCTCATGTTGTGAATCCACTGATATCCTTGACTAGGAAGGATCAAACATTCATATGTAAATATCATTTATATTCATATTTTGTGTACATTAAAGAGAATCTTGTTATCTCTCTAGTTTTTTATTTTTGAGCAAAGAGAGTTCATTTTGAAAATTTTTTTATTCTTTTCATCTTGTATTGGGTAGTGTTTTGATGAAGTAGAGATCAGTTGTTTCTTATGGGCCTCAACAGTTACATTCCCATGAGTTTAACTATGCCACCCATGATCTCGAGTTGTTAACAGTTTTGTTTTCCGTGAAATTTTAGCATTATTACCTCATCGATGAGCATTTTTCTTATTTTTACCAATAATAAGATCAAGAGATATGTCTTCTACCAGTGTTAATTGAACTTGTTATAGGGATAGTGGATAAAATTATTATATTATTACGACTTTTAGATTTCATAGACACCGGTAAAGGGTAACTTGGTAGATGATTGACTAAGTATGAAGTCACGTAGTGATACCATGCATGAATATTTATATTCTTGGAGAGTGATTGAATAGATATAAATGATTCATTTTTATTTAGAATAATTTAGAGTTAGAGGTTGTATTTTCTAGATGATAGTGAAACAATATTTGGTGCAATGGGTGGAGGATTCATAGTTAGAGGATTATAAGGTGGAGGTATAGGGAGACTAAGTTAGTTTTTGTGATGATTTAAATGGTTGGTCTAAGGATGATCAGTATTGGCTGTTGTTTTTGGGAATTCTTTTCATCCCTCTGGTGATGTATGATATTGTTTTCCATGAGTTCCATAGATCACCCTTAGTGGTACATATTTGCATGAAAATATGTATTGAGCTCTGAGAAGGATGTTTTGGTAACCTAGGTTGAATCATGTATTTTTAGAGTTTATTTCTCAATGTTTGGTCTGCTAGAACATAAAAGTTGAGCATCGTGTTATCAGTGGATTTCTCTAGAAATAAGATGTTCCTTAGTGGAAGTGGGAGTACATATTGATAGACTTCATTACTAGTTTACCTCAAGCTAGTGGGGGAGTGTTATATGGTTAATAATGGATTGTTAGATGAAATCATACCACTTTATAGTGGCTAAAGAGTCTATCTTAGTGGAGGTATTTTGAGGTAGTATTTGAAGGATGTGGTGAGACTCTATAGAGAACTGAGGATGGTCATCTCTGTTCATGATCCTCATTTTACCTCCAGTGTGTGGAGAGGTCTCCAATAGAATTTTGATTCTTAGTTATACCTTATAACTACATTTTATCCATATACATATGATTAGATAGAGCAGACTATCTTGAATCTTAAATACATGTTTCATTCTAGTGTCTTGGATTTTTTAGTCTTGTGGATGAGGCAATTGACTTTGGTCGAGTTTTCTTATAATATTAATTTTCTTTCCACCATTGGTACAGAACCATTTGAATCATTATATGATAGAACTTTCAATTCTTCATTATTCTATAATACATCCATAGATGTAGAAATTATCAATCTATAGCTAGTATAAAACATGAAAAATATGGTTTATGTGATACACGAGAGGATGAAAGTATCGTAGTATCATCATAAATCCTATGTTTATCATAGGAGGATAACTATGGAGTTTGATGTTGGAGGTCATGTTTTCCCTAAAGGTAACTCTTTATTATTGAAAGCAATTTTTCTATCATGGGAGTAGGCTTTATCCTTTTTTTTTGTCCTTTTGAGGTTCTGACTCAAGTTAGAGGTGTGGTATATCAGATATCACTTCTATCATAGATGAGCCAGGTACATGATGCTTTTTATATTTCATATATCTTATATTACCTTCATGATGACTCTCATGTCACTAATTGTGGTTAGATCAATGTTAGAAATTATGAAACCTTCAAGGAGTGGCATGTGGAGATCCAATACTACCATAAGAATGTGTTGTTTGGGCATTTTATTCCATTGGTTTGTATCCTTTAGAGGCATGGTGGCATGAACGAGAGTACCTGCAAACATGAGTAATAGATAAGTACTTATTACCAAGATCTATTTGTTGTTTAGTATTTATCTTATAAAGTTTCTCATTTATGGTTGTGAAAATTTTCTAGTTTATAATATGAATTTCTATTTTTTCTTGTTTATTGGTGAATTTACTATCATTTTAGAGTATTCTTCATTGGAGAATGTTTTAGGAGATAGTTGTTATTGTTGTGTGGTTTTATGCTTGTTCCTATGATGAGGTTGCTAAGCTCCTGTGATGGTGAGATTATTGAGAGGTATCTAACGATGTGTTTGTTCAGATGAACCCCTTATATTTCTTTATATTTGGGTTTGGTTTCAAATTCTCAAGGATGAGAATAGTTTCAAAGTTATCTGATGTCATGACCTGGACCCTAGTATCCCTTTGTGATTGTTGGGAATTAGAGGTGTCTGGATAAGGTTCCAAAGTGTTTTAGAGGAAAAATTGGGAGTTAAAATCATATTAATAGATAATTTTATATCATGTGTCTCTATACTATGTTGTAAGGGTATATATTATGGCATAGGGTGTCCATCTGTGGAGTACTAGAATGAAGGTAGGTGATTTGGAGCCACGAACAAAAATATCATGGCTATGGTGTGGAGGAAATGTTGTGGTAGATCCTAACCAAGACTTGTTTGATAGATTGGATAGGTGTGGCACAAATCCCCTGATATAGAATTGGTTTGTTCTACTAATTTCATCACCCTTGCAGAGTGGAGGTGGGTTGTGTCATATCCTATCACTCGGGTTGTTGTGTTATGCAGTATAATACTTAGGGATACATCATATCCTCATATCCCATTTTATAGGATCTACCTATGGATATCAAAAACATGCTTTGACTCGGGGGTGCATAGCATGGTTCCTCGTGTTTCAATATAGTTTTCCTTGTGTTAAGAAATTATATGGTGTGTTCCAAGGGGTTGTGCCATGGTCTTCTATTTTATAGTTTGCCTGTAAATACCCTAAAGTCATTCAAACCCCACTTTATCCCACTTATTTCTCTCAAACCCAATTCACACAATGGTATTTATTCAAAGGCTTTAAAGCCCCTTCCCATAGGGAATGATCCTAACTTCTCATGTTCAATCCACAATAATATAAGGTACATTCTCCCTCCCTTTTCTTATAGTTTTTTCATGGATAAATCTTGTTTCCTATTATTTATTCTTTCCATGTTAAATAGTTTTATCTCTATCATTATAATAGAGTTTTATTGGTTGGTCTTTGACATGATTGTGGCATGAAATCCATGGAGGTATGGAGTTTCTTATGGGAGAAGTGATCAGAAATCCACGAATTTTATCCCTTCTCATGTGAAGAATGTTGATACTATTTAGGTTGGGTATTTTTTTCTTCTAATATTTATTTTTGTGAAATAATAAATTGACCGTGGTTTATCCCTTTGGATGTAAGTGTAATTAAACTAATAAATGTTGAACTGGGTTAAATAATAATTTTTTATTATTATTGTAGAAATTGCATGTTGTTGTTTTCCACCATGATAAAGGTTTGCCTCTTGATTTACTAGATAGAGTTATGTCTATAATTTTCTTGGTTTATCATGTTGTTATGATTGGTTTAGCCTATTAAAATTTATGAAATTTTTAAATAATGTAATGATATAATAAATTGGTTGGCTAAATAATTAAAGAGGTGTGTTTAATATAAATCTAATGTTTCTTGTTATTTTAAAATAATAAAATTGGTTCTAAATGAAATTTTTTTTAAAATATTTATTCCATGTGTTGATATAATTGATAAATGAATTGAATCTAGAATTATTTTAAATGATGAAACAAATAAAAATTCATGTTATTGATAAATGTTCTTCTCACAATTTGATGAAACTAGTTTTATGCTAGCAAAAATGTTTATACAAATTTATATTTTTCTATAGCTGATGCCTTAGGTTTCCCATTGTTGAAACCTATGAATAATGAAGCAGTTAATTCAATATAGGATAAAATTAAATTTTTTAAATAAATATAAATATTCGGAGTTGATATTTCTCATTTATTTATAAATCATGGATGCCTTGTGCTAGGGTTCATGAGAGACTATTTTCATGTGAAATATGAATGCCTTTTTTTAGGTCCTAGCTTTCCTTATTGACTATGATTGTTTTTTTTCTTCCTTATATGTTCTCTATACATAATCCATGTGATTTAATGTGATCCTCAGATAGCTGAGCCCAGGATGGATGATGAAATACAGGCAGGGAGGACTAAGGTTGTGGCAGCAGTTGACACCTATGACAGTGATATGCATAGGGATATTAATGATGGTGTAGGGGATAAAATTTTGATGATATAATGGGTTGAAGTTAAGATTACCCATTTTTGTGATGTTGAGAGCTGGAATGATTTCTTATTGAATCTATTGAAAGGTTGGATGGTCAAGTTTCTTGTTTATCTTCTTTAATTTCCTCACTTCCTAAGGCAACTAGATGTGCTTGGTTGTATCAATTTGATGGTATATTAGGATGTTTTCCTAGAGTACCTAGAATTATGGAATGGTTAATAATGAGTAATAAGTGTTTTAACCCATGGGTTTGGTGTTTCTAGAATGAAAATGAGATGATCTTAAGAAACCATGGACTTGGTTTGGATTATTACTAGAGGGCATGGACTTCACTCTTATGACTGAAAATTAAATTTTTATTTTCCAAAAACTTTTAAGGAAAAAGTGAGAAACCATGGGTTCAACCACAGAAAGGGATTAGAGAATCATTAAAGTACAATTTAAGACTACAAGAGTTAATCTCCCTAAATAATTTCTAGGAGATATTGTTCGCCTGAGTGTTGGGTTCCTCCATAAGAAGATCTTTGACCCAAAAAGTCAGCTTGTCCCAAGACTGGATATACTCCTCAAGGTTTATCTTCCCATTATTGAAACCCCCAACTAATATTAGGTCCTGGTTGTCAATCCAGGTATGTTTCTCCTCAAGTTTGATCTTCCCATTAAATAATTGTGTGCTTATATAATATTTAGTTCCTAGTTGTGGTAGCTAGGTGTCTAAGTGATGATAGATATATGGGAGACTAGTAGTAGGTTATTCCCATAGTGTGGTTGTGAGCTATATTATATCCTATATGTGTTTTGATTTCATACTTTACCCATCCCATTTTGGTTAGGGTGATTGATACCCAGTGGACTCTATGAGGGTTTTTCCCCAACATCTTGATGGGAGGATGGATGGATGACTACCCTCTCTAGCTCTGCTATCTTCTTTTGGTAGTATTATGTATTAGTATGAACAATGGATAGTTCTACATATATGTGTGAAGATTGATATAATTTATTTTGGTTATTCCACACAAATTTATCTCCAAATATAGTATCCAAAATAATTATTATATGTATGATGTGTATAGGTTGTGATGGATTGAGGTACTTACTCAGTGTATGGTTTTTGCTATATTGAGGTATAATACCTAACATATGATACACATCAAAGGGATGTAGTGTCTCCCAAACAATACTTTGTTACTATATAGAGATGTGATATGGGATGATGAGATTATGTGATGCACTAAGTGCATGCCATGATACTTATCTTAGGTGTCTTTAGGCTAGAATACTAGTAGAGAGATATGACTCAGGATGTACGACATTAGGGTAGAGCGGTAAACCAATAGGGATGTAGTGGTAGGGTACCCCTAATATTTTCTTTTTATATTATTATCTATTTTATGAAATACTTATTGGGAGATAGGAATGGTGAGGCTGGGAACTTACTATACCTATTTAGGTAATGATTTTTTTCACTTTTTGTTCACTGGGATTTATCATTCTTTCTTTATCTTTTACATGAGAGGATCTGGGGAGGATACTATTGAGTGTACTGTTATGCTCACACCACATTTATATAAACTTTTTTTAGGTAAAAAATATTAGGTTGGAGATTTATCTAGTTATTACTAGCTCATTGTTTAGCAATATATGTTTAGGATTCATGGTCACTGCTGAGTTTACCTTTTTGGTACTTATAGTTTCCTTTATAGTTGTTTTAGTGTTGTATGACATTACATGTATGTATTTGTGATCTCTTTTATATTTATAAGAATGATTTGATTAGTGTATCTATCTTATCTATCTCATATTTATGTTTCTCTTAGAGGGTAATTATTCTCATTTATATGTATGATATACTCTTGGTTCTTGTCATCAACCCATGTCCTACTTGAAGCAACACTCAGGGGGTCACTATCCCCCTTATCTCATTGTCAGCCTAGGATTGGTACTCTTTGGAGGTAGGGGGTCATGAAAAGGGTCATAGATCTAAAGCATGAAATTTTTATGGGGTGTAATAAGTTCTAGATAATGGTGGAGAAGGTTGTTCGATTGTTCAAGGTATGGTTCTGATTACATATACACTTTCTTCTACTTTATTTTATATATGAGATTCTTGTTCCTTCATATCTACTCAAGTTGTGATGGGATTATACTTTCTAGTTAAGTTCTTCCTTGAGATATTTTCTCTTAACACTCCTTTGGGAAATAATATAGATCATAATTAGAGATTTTCAGAATATCCTATAGTGGTTTCTTGTTTTGGACATTAGTGGGATTTCATGATTCTGGAGATCAGTAGTTTTTATGTAATTTTCAGTATGGATTGGTTGGATAGTTACCAAGATCAAATCAATTGTTTCCAAAGATGAGTGGGATTTACCAATCCTAAGGGATAAAATAAAATCATGACCAAATAATGGGATTTAGAAGCATGTAGAGTAGGACTAGACCTTATCCAAATTTGAGCCATCATACTACAGGTGGTGAGTAGGGTTCTTGCAGTAGATCAAGAAACATTTTCATCCTCTCTTCCTTCCATTGTGAATATTTGTCCTGATGTTCTTTCAGGTGACTTATTAGGTCTTCCACCTGATAGTGGGGTTTATTTATTTATTTATATAATTCAGGTAATTATTTCTATGTCAATTTCTCTATACCATATGGAATCATCTAATTTGAAAGTACTAAAGGTGAAACTTGAGGATTTAGATGAAAAGGGATTTATATAACCAAACACTTCTCTATAAGGAGATCTAGTTTTGTTTTATAATATGGAGGATGTTAGTAATTATTTGTGCATATATTATAGGAAGTTGAATCAGGTCACTATGAAGAATATATATACATTTCCAAGGATTGATGACTTTTTTATCAATTAAGGGTATCTCAGTGGTTTTCTATGATTTAATTGTGTTACGGATACACCAAATTTGGTTCAGAGAATAGAATATACTAAAGATAGTGTTTAGGATAGGATATGGGTTGTATGAGTATCTTGTGATGCATTTTGGGTTGATGAATTCTCTAGTAGTAGTTATGGCTCCCACAAAGAGGATCTTTCACCTATACTTGGAATCCTTCGTCATTGTATTCATTGATGATATTATTATATATTCATGGAACTAGGAATTACATGTTATAAATTTAGAGATCATATTGAGTAGTCTTAGATCACATCATATTTATGCCATAATTTTGAAGTGTCACTTTTGGATCAAAGGGGTACATTTTTAGGGCATTAAATTTTTGAAATGGAACCTATGTTGATCTGGATAAGGTATAGGTAGTTATATGTTGGGTACAACCAAGGAAATTAGTAGATATTTTAGTTTCCTTTATTTAGTGGGATAATATAGGTATTTTATTTTAGAATTTCCCCTCTTAGTATTTCCTATGATTAGGATTACCAAAAAAGTATTGAAGTTTAAATGGAAAAACTGGTGAAAATAGGTTTTCCTAAAACTGAAAAGAAAGTTGAAATATAATGTGATTCTAATTTTTCCTGAACCTGGTATTGGTTGTGAAATTTATTATAATATTTTATGTGTTTTATTGAGAGTTTTTTAGATGCAAAGGGATCACGTAGTTGTATATGGGTATCTTCAGTTATGATCCCACAAGAAGAACTACCCTACTCATAAACTGGAGTTATCTATTACAGTTCATTCCTTGAAGTGTTGGAGACATTATCCTTTCAGAGATATATTTTTAATTTATATAAACCATAATATATTAAGTTATATCTTCTCCCAATGAAACTTAATCCTTTAACAGAGGCATTGGTTTGAGTATCTATATAATTTTAGATTTTATATGGCCTATAATCTTGGAAAAGGGAATGTTATTGTATATTCTCTTGGTAGGAATAAATTGTATATTATAGAGTGATATTTATAATAATATTAAAAATTGATGAGTTTGTTAGTATATTAGTTGATGGGTGCATCTGAAAATCAATGGGTGATGACTTGTTCCATCTTAGTCATCACTTCTTCCTAAGTAGACCCAGTAAAATCCAACCAAGGGTTTTATCTTGAATGTTCGGTGATTCAATAATGGTTGGTATAAAATGAACTAGTTCTAGGTTGGTATTTGGATGTATACGATGTGATATACATTAATGATAATGTTTTTGTTCCTAATTTTATAATAGAAGAGTGGATAAGAGACTCTTATGTTTTATAATGGGAAGTTCACCTAGGATCAATCAAAATGTATCGGTATATCCAATGATGTTTCAGCTGTCCAGGTATGAAAAAAGACATTATCGGATTTTCCTCTTTTTAACTTTCCAATTAGAGAATTAAGGTATTGCATCAGTGAACATGTAGATTTCTTCATCCTATTTGAGTGATCATATGAAAGTGGGATGATATGATGATGGAATTTTTTATAGGGATACTCAGGACCCTTATATGTTGGTATTATGGTTGGTTTATAGTCAATTAGCTGACTCAGGTAACACATTTCATGTCGAGTTGAGATACTTGTTCAGTGGATGTGTTAGGAAATATATATGTACAAGAGATAGTGAAACTGCATGGGGTTCATATGAGTATAAAATCTATCATAGACGCTCATTTCATATCATAAATTGGTAAATTATTTTAGAATTTGGTGGGGAATTAGGTAAATATTGGTATGGATTATCATCCTTGGATTGTAAAATAGTCAAAAAAAGATGATCCAAATTTTAAATGATATGATCGAGGCATGAGCTCTATATTCCAGTGGAGAATGGGAAGAACATATATCCTTGGAAGAGTTTTCTTATAAAAATCTTTTTTCGTCTTTAATTTAGATGTATCTTTTTCAGGCTATTTATGTTTTCCCTTGTTGTTCATTATTGTGTTGGAATGAGGTGGGTGATTCAAGTTTCTTTGAACCAAACTTTTTGCAAGAGACCTTTGAGAAAGTGCAGTTGATTCAAGAAGCAGTTAGTGACCAATCAGAGTAGGCATAACTTGTATTCTGACCAGATTAAAATTACCCTTAGAGTTATCTATGGTTTATCAATTTTTCTTATGGCTATCACCTCAGTTGATATATTGATGATTATGGAAGAAAGTAAATATGGAACCATGATTTGTGTTGGCGTTTGAGATCATCGAGTGCATCATGATAGTGGATTATTGAATTAGCCTTCCTCTATGATATTGGGGTATGAAAAATGTGTTCCATGTGTATCATCTTCAAAATTACTATCCCAATCCTACACATGTGATCAACTTTGAGGATATTGAGTTGGAACATTATGTATTATTTGTGGAGTAGCTAGTTCTAATTGTGGATCGAAGTGAGAAATTTTTATACAGGAATATGGTTCCATTTTTTGTGTTATATGGGTGAATAGAGGAATCCAATGTCCCAAGTTTTTTAAGAATACCTCTAAAGACACTTCTTGATCATAATAAGTTATTAAAGGAAGAGATTTTTAATTCCCTCGTTTTAAAAATATATTGTGCTTTAGTTTTAGTGTATCTTGATGGAATTTTTCTCATCTATTGATATGTGTGAGATGTATTTTTGGATCTAGAGTTTTTATTTTTGATGAGTTTTTAGGCTTGATCATGGAATTTGGGAATTTTGGTGTGTACTGTGGATACTGAAATGCTTGTGGTGGTCAGTGTATTGCACTGGAATCCTACCTAGGATAAATAGGTAGTTTGAGATGATCATAGTCTTGGTAATGTCATGTTAAAATTATTTTTATAGGAAGTGGGATGTCATACATACTATCGGATAGGGTGTGGTGGATGTATAGTGGCATGAGGCTTGTATTTGCAAGCATTGTGGAATATGGACACAGAAACCTCACTGCATCGTGGTAAAAGGTGTGGTAGGGTCAAATGACCAAGGAATTGATCATATTCTATAGTGGTTTGTCATGGTAGATCTCATAGGCTTAGTGAAATCAAATCCACCATGAACTAGGTGGGAATAACCATTTCATGATGATGGATGTTCAATTTATTTTAAAATACCAAATCGACCACTGAACTTCATGGGATTTGTGTGTTTAAAAAGTGAAACCATGGGACATTAATTTAGGGATTTATTGACATGGTTTTTACTTGATATATCACTTGATAACCTATTTTATTCCTCTTCTCATATGGTATTATGATCTGGATGAATCCAAGGTCATTTTTTGTCAAATTTCTTATCCTCTAAATGGCATGAAAACCATACAATTTTGGAAACATATCATAGTAAGCCTCTCTTCATTTGAATGGTTGTTAGGATGATCTCTCTCTCTCTATATCTCTCTCAAATCTACTCTAGTTAGGTTGTTTCATGATTAGTATAAAACTAGGAAGTCCTTACCATTTCACGTCCTTTATATAAGTTTATATTCCTTAATTTTCATGTGTGTTCATGTGTTTTATGAGACTCATGCTTGTACGATTTTCATGTGGGTGTGTATGTGGACCATGAGACCCTTACTTAATAAGATTGAAATTTGGGTGTGGGGTTCCCCATAAGACCCTTTCTTGATATTATTCTCATGTGTTTGTAGACCATGAGACCCTTTATTGATATGAAATGATTACTACATTATATATTGTAAATAGTACGGGGATAATGCATGGTTTATCTTCTACTCGTTTCAAGGGACTCAGTTGATCTAGCTCAAATAGTTATCCCCTTAGAGGGGGATTTCCACCATTATTATTAAAATTTTGTGATTACACTATTATAAATAACTTGTGATGATGTGTCTTTCCCCAAAGATAGATATTGGGTCAACATGTCTGAATGTGGCTTTCCCTAGATCTAGATTTTGGGTAAACATGGGGAAATGTGGCTTTCTCCAGAGCTGTAAATTGGGTTAACATGTGGGTATGGTTACTTTACCCTAAAGGTGGGCATGTATTTGTTTCTTAAAGGTGGAATTTGAATATTGGATAGTTTTTTGTGTTTATCAATATAATTTTTTGGATTTTTTCATGATATAATTCAAACAATGATTACTACAAGTCTTTAATTTGTTTTAGTGCCATGATAGGTAGAGCCAAGATTTTTGGAATCATGGTTAGTTCGTGATGACTAAATATTTGATTGTTTATTTGTACATTTACTTTTTCATGGCATAAAATTTTATTTTTTATTGCACTTATATAAAGGATCCATTGGTGGTGTCCTATTGGGTTTATAATCTCACCTTGAATAGGAATGCTGAAGCATGTGGGCAGTTTATGTTTAGGGAGCTAGCTAAGGGGAAGGGTCTTATCTTGGTTTGTTGAGTATGAGAAGATTGGGTGATGTAGGCGATGTCATGATAGACAATATATTATTTTTTTAGTATAATTATTTTATTTTATTTTATTCATACACTATATTAATCAACTACATTGGGTATCCTTTGGTTTACCTTATATGAATTACTTTCTATTTTTCACGGCATTACTTTTTGTTAGTTTCTTATTTGTATTTATATTAATATTTAGTTATGTTTTATTATATTACTAAATTATGGATATTGTTATCTAGGGCTTACTCTCTCCACAGTAACACTTAAGCCCTCACCTCTAGTCGGTATCCTCTTACATATGAGGAGGAGTGCATGAGGTTATGTGGAATTCAGTCTTAACCCTAATAATTTAGGTCAATGTGTTACAAGGGTCGTGATATCTATAAGGATGGGGAAATTATCCTTTAGGTACATTAATCCATTTTAAATCCTTGATCACATTTTTTGTTTTAGTATATTGTATGGATTGGGCACTAAACCTATATAATGTGCATGATTTCTTCTATATCTCTATATTGAGGAAATATATGTCAAACCTAATTCATATTCTAAATTGATAAGGATGGTAATTTAAACTTGACCTATCATATAAATAAGAGTCAATATAAATCCTTGATTTAATAGTGAAATTGTTATGGAACCAAATGTCAAAACCAGTGAAGATGATATAAAGAAACCACAAGTTTAAAAAATTGCATGGGATATAGAAGGCCTAATTATGGAAAAATATACTTATCCATTAAAATTTTAAGGAGAAAATTTATTTTTAAGGGTAAATTTTTTTAAGGAGGGAATAATGTAAAAATATATATTTTATCATAAAAATAATAAAAATAATAATAAATATATTATATGCACAATATCATGAAATGGAACTTATTTTATTTCTATATGATTAATACAAGTAAAATAGGATGATGAAAATAAGTAAATAGTATTACTATAAGTTATAAATCTAATAGTTCATGGTCACCCAAAATACCATATCAATGATAAAAACTATACTAATATAAAAAATATATAAATAAGAGTCGTTTTTATAAAATAAACATAGATAATTGAATGAATGGTTTTGGATTTTATAGGTATATATATAGTGTATAAAGTGGAAATATGACTGTTTAAAAGGGTAGGGTATCTGTTGGAAATATTATCATTATAAAAGTAACCTTGTAACACCCCAAAAATTTATAATAATTTAAAGTTATGATTGTTTGTTCTATACACAACACTGAATTAAAATGATTTGTGTTTTAATTTAAAATAATAATTTTTGTAACATAGTTATTTAATTATAGGTTATAAATAGAGGTAACTATATTATGAAATATATATAGAAAAATAGAATAAATGACATCAATTATTATAATTCTTCCTTATAAATCTCATTTTCCATGCTTGTAAAAGAGGTAACTTCTCTAGGTTTTTCCCTAGACCAAGCCCAATTTGAACTCAAACTTGGGAAGCTTGAGAAAAATTATTTTAGGGAGAAATTTAATTTCATAAAAAACACAATGAGATCATTTCTAGTTGAATCACCTCTCATTACTACCATTGATTCTTATCTTATCCTTCGATCTTACCTAGAGGTATTGAGGGATTCTTTAAGTATAAGTTAAGATGATATAAACATGTATTTATCAATATAATAAATTATATATATATATATATCACTTTAAATTTTATACATTTTACTTTTATACTATCAAAGAAAAATAAATGTTATTTTTAAAAAACATGTATTGAAAATAATAATTAATAACTAATAAAATAATTTTATTCTTATAAATTTACTTTTACTAAAAAATATTTATATGTGCTATGAATTTTATTTTAAGAAATTAAATATATTATTGATAAATAATGATTTTAATAAAATATATTTTTGATACAAATAATATATTAAAACTCATTTAATTCTTAATTTGAAGTAAATAAAAATAAGAAGGGTTAATATTAACAAAAGTTATTTTTATTCAAAAATGTTTTTTTCTATATATATTAAATTTTAATTCAAAATATAATTTTATCATATTTAGAAATTGAATTAGATTAAATTTATTCTAAATTTTTAATCTTCATGTATAAATTTGGTAATAATTATCATCTTATATTTTTAGCAAAAGGGATAATTACCATAGTAAATATTTAATAAAGGTTAAGGGGGGAAATGAGTAAGTTTTTCATGGATCGAATTTTACTAAATCAAATTGAAACAAAAACATTCTAGAATAACTTTTTATCTAGAAAATTCATACCCACATGTATCACCAAAATTCCCTCACATAACTCACATAAACCCCATGTTATTCCATCTTTACCATTCACCTAACATATATTTCCAAGGAATTGCCCCTATTTTTCACCTATAAAAGGAGGTCACTTACACCCACTTTAAGCCACACTTCACATTTAAAATTACCTTTAACCTATACCTATTTTAGCTCCCTATAATTCATATTCCATATTTGTAAGCCCTTAGTTATAATAAAATGTCCCAATTCTTACATTTCAAAGAAGTAATTCAAGAGAATATTCAAGTATTCAATGAGGTTAAAGCACTTTCATGGAAGTTAAGAGTAAATGTAAGGGGTTTTATTGACTCAATTCTTTTCATTGAGTCATTAAAATTACTATTTTAATATATTATTATAATATTGTTTTATTCTATCCTATTATGATATTATATAATATATCCTCCTTCTTTTATGGGTAATTTACATTTTCACACAAAATTATTCTTCTTTTATGGATATATTTCATAAAAATATGACATTTTTTAAAATAATTCTTATCCTCTATAATTGATCTTTCTATTATATGTCAATATTCTTTAATTTTATAAATATTCTTCTTTCTTATTTGGAAACCCAAATATGTATTATTTCATGTTATTTTTATACTTCAATTTTTAACTTTTTAAAATTACTTTTTATTACTCTTTTAATGATTTAGGTTTCAATAAATATATTTTAAAATATTAAAAAGGAATTTAATTTCATGTTTATATATTTATATTCCTTTCCGTATTTTTTGACATAACCCTTAATTATTTTCAAGGTTTCATAATTGGGTTTTCTTTTAGAATGATTTTTTAAATAGTGGGTTTTCATGTCACTATTTTTAAAATGATTTCTGAAAGTGACTCGTAACTTTTTATTTTTATGAAAATGTTAAGTAATATTTTCTAAGTACTATTTCGTGGTTTTTCTTCTATTTTTCCTCTTTATCTCTAAAAGATATATCTCATATAGAGTTATGTTTCATGAATCATCCTCTAAATTACCTTGTGAGATACTATTTTTTGGTGGTTGAGTTTTTTGTATCAAATAATATAACTCTTGAGGTCATTTTATGTGATACCATTAGGAAATATTATGAAACCCATTTTTTCCTTGGGTTATTCATGATATGATATATGACTACTTTTTTTTGTACGCATGTATAGTTATTATAATTATGTGATGGTTGGGGTCTCTTTTATCCCTCAAATTCAATTGTTAAATATTTATATTTTAAGAGATAATGAGTATTTTTTATAGTCGTGATTGTTTTTAGCATTATTGAAAAGATTTTTCATGGTCATGATTGCATTTAGATTTTTTTTACAAGATAATGTCTGGACATGATTTTTTTCGTGTACATAATATTATGCATGGACATGATTGTGCGTAGCTATGTTCACAATTTTTTGATTCATTATGCTAATACTTATATCACATTTCTATGTTATATGACTTTTTATGTTCAATGTCTCATTATTATTATCTCATGATTTCGCACTCTTATTACATAGTATATCTTTTAACATTTGAGATTACATGGCATTATATCATGCTTTATGAATCATTCATGATTTTTTTACCTTAGTGTGTGTTTGAGCTCACCCCTTATTATTTTTTTAATTTCATAGGTTATGAAGATCATTATAAAATATTTGAAATTTATAAGTACATGTGGTATAGTTCAATTATGGATAAATGTTCACAATTATGTGTAATGAGATCTTGATATATCTAATATCCAAAGACACTAAACCTTTAGGTACTAGGATTGTGATATTACTATGATATATAATGCTTAATTAATGTGAAATATATAAAAGTTTAGATTGGTTCATCTCACTTGGTATAAAATTTATTATATAAAGTATGTTTTTTAGCACTAAACCTATGAGTGAAGGTCTAGGAGTCCTCAATTGGTATCAAAGTAGGGTTTTTTTTATTAATAATATAAAACATTAATGAAACCTCGAGAGATAATCCTAAATATAGGAAAACATTCTAAAACATTGGTAAAGTAGAGTGTGTGTGATTTACTAGAAATTTAATCCCTATATAGATACAAATAAGTGGATGTAGGATCAGGCATAGATACACCTAGGGGTAATAACCCTAAAAAGGTTGGTTAGGTAATAACTTGATCCTCACTTGATCAAAAAAATGGGTTTAACTACACACCTGGTTTGACACTCCAAGTGGATATGCGTTGGTTGATTCACTTGCTCTTTACAAACCACTATGAATGATTTAAATGTAATTTCATGATTTATTATAAAACTAGTTATACTATAGAACCTAATAGGAATATGACCATGGATAAACAAAATTAAAACCTATATATTTATATGGTATGAAATTAGTTTCATATATGAGTTATTTATTTTAAATTCTTAGTTTTCCTTTTTACACATTTATTAATTTAATTATCCTCATAAAATTTTATATATTTAAGAAATGGTTGGAGAAATGTGGAACTGAGTTTATAATGGATGTGTTGAAAATTTTGATGATTGTCCTAATGATTAATCTGACAAGATAGGTTTTGGAGTGATAAATCTCATGGAAATTATCACTCAACTAACCCAAGCTATAAATAATAATGTTAACCATGTTGAGATCCCAAAAAAACCAAGGAAGGAAAAACTTACTATTTATCCCTTCATGATATAAATTTCACCCTCCTTTAGTGGGTTTTCCAACCAACTAAATTTCTAGAAATGGATCATCACAATTGAGAAATTATTTTTCATCCTTATATGCTTGAACCATTGTAAGTTCATTTTAGTTGTTTATAATATATAATGTGTATCCAACCAATGGTGTAATATCATTACGAATATGATAAAAAATGAATAAGTTGAATCTATGTAAAGGGAGGAGTTTAAGAAAATGTTATTCACTAAGTATTTTCTCCAAAATCTTCCCATTAAAATGGATAGAGAATTCCTAAAGTTGAAATAAAAGGAGTATGAATCCATTAGTACTTATGAATAAAACATCATGCAATCCATAAGGTACATCCATAGTTTTATTATCATCTCTAAAAGTAATATTTGATGATTATTTAGTATCCTAATGTCAGGTATTATAAAGGAATTATCTAAAATGGACTTTGGTATCTATGAATAAATTATTTGATGTGCACGTAAGGTGGAAATGGAAAATATAGACTCCTATTTTTATGCACTTAAGAAAATTAAAATAAATTATTTTGCAAACTATAATGATAAATTACATGGAGGAAAGAATTTTTACCTGTGTATATACCAAAAAAGTGGGATAATACACCCTATATAATTTTAAATAGGGACAATATAATGTTTTAAGTGTGAAAGTATTATACATCAATATAATTATTGTTGAAGGGAGATAAATAGGATGGTAAATGAAATGTAGGGGGAGAAGGTCCAAATTAATATACCACCCACACTTCATTGATTCAAGTGAAAGGATTCTGGGAATTATGTAAATAAATTCTATAATACTAGGTATGATGAGGATTATAGGAATCAATAACCTTTAAAACCAATGGGATAAGTAGAATACTATGAAATAACTAATTTCTAAGTGGATCATGATAATGAAGTGGTCAAAGGTGTACTTATTCTTCACTCCATATCTATAAATGTCTTATTTGTTTCTATTTCCTTACTTTCCTTTATACCATGCATGTTTTTTAATAATATTAATTCACCACTTTGACCTTGGATATTGAATTATTTGTTAAAACACTTGGTGGAATGATGATTGCATCAAATATATATATATATATATTCTCTAATCGAGATTTATAGGAAGATACTTCCTATGGATCTAGTTCTCCTTCCCTTAGTAGAATTCAATGTGATACTAGGCATGGACTGGATTTCTATACATAGATAACATATTAATTTTTAGATAAAATTAATGTTATTTCTCAGCCAAAATAATCATGAAATTAATTAATAGTGAAAGGATGATTATGAAAAACTTTTAGAAGAAAACCCTTTAATATGGGCCTTGATACCCTATAACAAAGGATACTGGGCTCAAATGATTTAGGATGAACTCAAAATTTAATTATCTCTAATTATATGGGAGTATATTGATATATTTCCTTATGAATTACTTGGTTTTCCCCTAAAATGTGAGGTTGAGTTTTTTATTAGACCCATACCTAGTTTTATTCCAGTATCAAAGATTCATCATAGAATAACCCCCATTTAATTAGAGTAATTAAGGAAACAACTTCTGGAGAATATGGAAAAGGGATATATTCACCCTAGTGCTTCATAATGGGATTCACCAACCCTCTATTTAAAGAATAATTATGGATAAATGCGTCTTTTCTTATATTATCATGATCATGTTAAGATTGTGATCAATAATATATATTATCTTCCCTATATTGATGGTTTTTTACTAACTTAGAGGTTATAAATACTTATAAAAGGTGTATTTTTTATCTTGATACCATTAATTAATGTTAAATAGAGAATATATACCTAATATATTTTTTTTTAAGTTATGGACACTATAAATTCATAGTGATGCAATTTGGACTTATAAATACCCCTACTATTTTTATGGATTTTATAAATAGAATCTTTAGAAATTAAATTGAAAAATAATATTAGTTTTAATTAATAATATTCTCAAATATCATAATAGAAAGTAAAAATTCGAATATGGTTTGATTATTATGCTAAAAATCCTATGAAATGAGAAATTATGTGCCAAGTTCAGCAAGTGTTAATTTTAACTATAAAAAAAGGAACCTTCTTGGGTCATGTAATTATAAGAGAGGGCATATTTTTGGATTCCATAAAGATATAGGTGTTTTAATAATGGTCAAGATCAACCACTACAATATTTATATGAAGCATTATTGGATTAGATGGATATTACCAGTGATTTGTGAGAGATTTCTCACAATTTTCCAATCCCCTAACAAATTTAACGCGTGATTTAATTTCCTATAGAAATAATAATGTGAGTAAATATTTAAGTAACTTAATAATATATTTTTCACAAAACCTATACCTATATTACCCTATAGTGTAGAAGTATTTAAAATATATAGTGATTCTTAATTAAAGTTTATTGATTGCGTAGAGATTAACTATTCATTTTTACCCTTATACAACTGTGATAAACTGATTTTGTATCATAAATTCAAAATTTAATAAAAAATTAACTTCATTTTTTATTTATATATTTTTTTAATCACTTTTAAAAAGGGTAATTTCACTTGTTTGGTTGATTTCATTATAGGTGGAGGTGATTTAGAGGGAATAAGATGAAAATTAGAACAAATTGCACAGGAATCCAAGAAAATATATGGAATATAACACAAAATGATACTAATATGTTCATATAATTGGGATTATATTTTTGGGATGATCCAAAATTCAGTGGGATACAACTTTTATAAAGACACATGAGCCCAATTTGGCAATCTGGTGGCCCAACCTGACTGATTTGTCCAAGGAACTGAATCTTCGTGAAGTCAAAAGTTGTGTTTTGTATTTTATCCATATCTCGGGATTTAGTAGTCCAAATGATTAAAAATTTTATGTGTAGTTATTAAATATTTTGGGAAGAAAAATTTTAGTTTTTTAAAAATTTATATAATACTTTACGGCCACCTAAAACTATGTTAAAGTAGTTTCTCAAAATTAGGGTTCCCAAAACCACCTTCCACTTTGCCTATAAATTGGAACCTTGGGCGCCCCATTTGAAAGTTCAAACAAGGAGTGAAGTGATAAAATTTTGGAGTTCCATTGGATCCATATTCCCATCCTAGAATTTCTATATTCCCATATCCTTCTATTGGTATCAATGATGAAGAATGATATCAACTTGAGCTTCTTCCTCCTCTCGATGTCGGTCTAAACGGTGAGCTTCCATTGTGAGGGAGCTACATACATATCAAGGGGTTTATAATTTATATATTAGCTACTAGTTTGGATTAATTTGGGTGTTAAAATATTTCATTCCATGTATCTTACATTATTTCATATTTGAATATTTTTCTATGCATGTGATTTATATGCTCTTAGTTTCTAACCAATTGGTGTGAGGTTTTGAGTGTGTGACTTATGTTGCTCTAATTAGACAGACCAAGAATCCTTTTCTTACCCAATTTATTAAAATTTCAATATGATTTGGAATCACTTATTCCATGAATAATTTTTTTACCTTGTAAATATGATTTTTATGTCATGGTTTGGTTCTTAAAGCATTCATATAAAATTTTAGGAATTAATTGCGATTCCAATTAATTTCAACCAAGTAATTACTAAAAACATGAATGAATATATAAGAAAAATGAACTTAAAATGTGTGTTTTGAGAGCACAAAGACCCCTTTTTATCATTTTATTAAAAATTCACTTGGTTTTTCAACTATTAATCTCTTTAAATTAAATTATTTTCTTAAAAATGTTTTTAAAACCACCCCTATTTTAGTAGTTTTTATTAAAAATTCACACTATAAACCTATAAAATCTCTTTTATAGATGAACAAGGGTCTCCCCATTATTATAAATCACCTTTAAAAACATAATAAATTTGACATGCCATGATGATGTTGTCAAAAAATTTCATCATTGCTGGGGAGCACTTTTGTTTTTAGTGTGTGTTTTTTTAAGTATTGTGTATTTTGTAATTATTTGTATGCTTATTTTCATCCTTAATTTTTTAAGTTGATTTATAAAATCATAATTATATAGGTATTTTGTATGATGTGATATTCATTATAGGAACTACTTCCTTTTGAAGATGAATCAGTGAGTATCTTGCGTCATTGACACCAAGAATTATCAAACGATCCATTGAAAGAGAATGCATAAAACATCAACACCCTTCTTAATCCTTATTACTCTTCTAAAACAAACATCAAGGTAGAAATAAACTTATATAATATGGATGAAAAAAAATCATAGATTAAAATAACTAACCTAGCTTGATATAGATATTCATCCTGTATACATTCAAATCCAAGGAAAGGAACCAAATTTTGAACTTAAATCCAGTTTAATTCAATTATTACCAAGATTCCATGGACTCACGGAAGAAGATCCATATAAGCATTTAAAATAATTTCATAATGTTTTTTCAAAATTAAAACCTAATAATGTGTATGAATAAAAAGTGATGATTATGGAATTCCCTCTTCATTATAACACACTAAAAAGAAGTGGTTGTATTATGTTAATTCCCCAATTAGAGGTTGGGCAGACATGAAACACCTTTTTTTAAAGTACTTCCCAACCTCTTGAACTGAAACTATAATAAAATAAATATGTGGTATAATTCAATAATAAGGGGAAACAATTTATGAATACTGTGAATGATTTAAATTTATTTGTTAAAATTTCCCACACCACTAAATAGGTGATAAACTCTTAATAAGTATTTTTATGATGGTTCAATTACTATTGATCGAAACATGATAGATGTTGATACAGGTGGTTCTATAGTTGATAAAACCCTAATCACTATAAGGAACCTTATTGTTAACATAGCACAGAACACTCAACAATTTGGTTCAAGGTCCGTTGTACCCAATCGAGGTGTCCATAGGTGAAAATTTATGAGTTTGACAAGAAGTTGGGCATGATGTTTGAATAGGTAAGACCCATATTTGAAAACATTATCTTTACCAAGGTAAACCCCAACATCCTCCCCCCATTTATTATGGTATCTATTCTGCTCACAGCCATTATTCTGACCAATTACCACAATTAAGATAGGCTTCTAAGAGTTTTGAGACAATATTCCTAGTTCACCCCTTTAACCAACACATTAGGCAAGAACCAAACAATCCGTCCAACCCTAAGTGGAAATAAAACCAATCCTATAGGTAAGGGTTTATTCAAACCAACCTCAACAACCCTAAACCAACTAAGGAGGAGTAGTCATCCACCACCACCACCCAAAAATCATCAACCACAAAAAATTCCTTTCCAACCAATCCCAAAAAAACCTAAGCCTATCTAATAGGAAATTATGAAAAAAATATATAAAAATAACCTTTAATTACAACAAACCACCCAAGCAGTCACACAAGACCTAAAACCCCAATTAGGCTAACTTTCCAATACGATGGGGGAAATCCAAATTCATGGGTCAGTTAAACTATCCTCTAAACCACTAATAAACACTAGTTATAAGGGTAAGATCACTTCCATCACCATTATGAGTATAAAAAACTAAAACATAAAATTAACTCAATATTATATTCATCCCCTCCTAATAAAACCACCATCCCAAAAACTAAAAAATGCTTCAAGTGTGGAAAAAACATGTCCTAAGAGAAGCTCTGACAAAGAAAATAGATTTTAATCTGATGAACCTCCAAGATAAACCATTCCACTTCCATTCACCCAAAGGGCCACCCAACCAAGTAAATAAAAATAAACCAAACTTGATAAATAAATATTAGAAACTTTCAAAAAAAAGTGCAGGATAACATTCCCTTGATTGATGATGTAAATCAAATTCCACGATATGCAAAGTTTTTGAAAGAGATTTGTACACACCAAAGGAGACTTCATGGTGATGAAAATGTGAGATTGGGGAGTATTGTCTCAATATTTATAGAGCCATCACTTCCCACCAAATGCAACAATATGGTAATATTCTCAATTACATGCACCATAGTGGAGTATTTCTTTTACAATGTTATGCGTTATTTGGGTGCTTCAATAAATATGACGCCTCACACCATTTTATCTTCATTGTAAGTTGGGGAATTTAAGCCCATATAAATTTTTGTTCAATTGGAAAAATGGAGTACAACACACCCCACTGGTGTGTTAGATGATGTTCTTATGAGGGTAAAAAATTTCATTTATCCTACTGATTTCTATGTTCTTAAAATGGAAGATTATATTATGAATGTACATGACCCAATTATATTGGGGAGTCCTTTCTTAAAAACTTACAAAACTATAATTAATGTATACAATGATACATTATCTATGGAGTTTTTTGGTGATATTGTTCACTTCAACATCATTGATTCCATGAAGCACCCCTTGGAATAACATTCCTCAATTTCAATTAATTCAATCGATGCACACCCTTCCCCTAAAGAAACTTCAATTATTTACCCTGATTCCCTTTATGATTTTTCAACCTTGGTAATAATTCTAGGTGATGAGTCATGAATTGAATGTTTTATCACTCTAGAAAAATTTCATGCGTGTTTTTTAATTGATAATTTCTTGAGCATTGAGGATCCCATGACCTTCAATGATACTGTTAAGCTTGTAAAATATTATTCTTCATCTTTGGATGTTATCATTAAGTAGTTAGATGAGATCATTGACCTACTACTTTCAAATTCACTCTCATTAATCCAAAATACACCTGAATTGGAACTTAAAAAGCTACCTTAAAATTTAAAATAATCATATCTTGAGAATGGAAATAATATGCTTGTCATATTTTCTAGTTCACTCCCTCCAAATCATGAATTTTAAATACTTGATGTTTTTAGGGAGTTTAAAAAATATTTGGGATGGACACTTGATAACATTCCTAGTATTATCCCATCAATTTTCAGGCATCATGTATTATTAAATGATGAGGATAAACTAGTGAGGAAGGCACAACATCAACTAAACTCAAACCTCCAAGATGTTGTTAAAAAGGAGGTAACCAAATTACTGGCAGTTCGAATCATTTTCCCCATATCTAACAGCCAATGGGTCAGTGCAGTGCAATTTTTTCTTAAAAAAGTGGTCTTACTATAATTTAAAATGAAAACAATGAATTGGTTCTAACCCATGTGCAGAATAGTTGGTGTTTCTATATATACTATTTTTAACTAAACCAACACACTAGGAAGAAACATTTCCCATTATCGTTCATTGTCTATATGCTAGAGAATCTAGGGGGGAATTCTCGCTATTGTTTCCTTGATGGGTATTATAGATACTTATAGATCCACATTTCCCCAGACAGTCAGGAAAAGTCAACCTTTACTTGACCCCTTGGAACATTTTTCTATAGGATGATTCCATTTGGTATGTTTAATGCTTTGGGTACCTTCCAACGATGCATGGTTAGTATTTTTTCCTATTACCTTTACAACTTCATGGAAGTATTCATGGATGATTTTACTATTTATGGATCCACTTTTGATAAATGTTTGACTAGTCTTGGTTCTGTACTATGTTGCTGTATTGAAAATAATATCATATTAAATTATTAGAAATTTTATTTCATAGTGTGACAAGGTATAGTACTTGGACATGTTATTTCTAGGGATAGTATCCAAGTTGATAAATCAAAAGCAAGTGTCATTTATTCCCAATATTACCCAAAAAATGGGTAGGATGTGCATTATTTATTAGGACATTATAGATTTTACCATCATTTAATTTGTGACCTTAATAAGATTTCACTCCCCCTCTCTTGATTTCTCCAAAAAGAAAAGAAATTTGATTTTGATAAATAATGTGAGGAAGATTTTAACAAATTGAAATGGATTTTATCATCACCCTTGGTAATACAACCACCTCAGTGTAATTTAACATTTTAGATCATGTGTGACACCTCAAAAAATGTAGTCGGATCAGTCTTATCACAACGAGATGATCAAGTTCCATATGTCATATCTTATGCCTCACACACACTAGACCCTGCCCAAGAAAACTAAACCATAACTGAAAAAGAATTCCTTGCATTTTTTTACTTGGATAAATTTAGGTCATACCTTATGGGTTCCAAATTCATTGTTTTCTTACATCATGTATCCCTATAATATCTCCTTAAGAAACCAAAATCCAAACCATGTCTTATCCACTAGATGCTCCAACTTCAAGAATTTGATATAGAAATTATAGATAAAAAGAAGCATAGAATTTGTTGGTTGGCCATATCATTAGGACCCTACCATCTTCATACATTGACTCATCCCCATTTATTCCCATAAATGACATGTTTTCTGATGAGAAATTGTACCATTTGTAAGATTTTATTCATTAGTATTCTTATATAGTAAATTATTTGGTAGCATCTTTTATTCCTGCTAATTTCACCAAAAACCAAGTTGATCGCCTAAAACATGAGTCTCGTTGGTACATTTAGGATGATCCCTAACTTTAGCACACATTTAGTGATCAATTCCTTTGGTTTTTTGTTACCAATAGTGAGTTTCAATATGTTATTAGGTTCTTCCACACTCTTGGTTATAGGGGAAAACTTTGGTCCCCAACAAACTTCTCATAAGGTCCTTGATTCTGGTCTCTTTTTTCCAACACTATATCGGGATGCCCATGATTTTTGTAAATATTTTCCTCACTATCAAATAATAAGGAATGTCTCTAAAAGAAATTAAATTCCAAAAAAACTCTTTCTATTCAATGACATTTTCATTTTTTGGGGAATTGACTTTATGGGGCCATTTCCCAATTCCTTTGGAAACTTGTACAATCTTCTAGTAGTTGATTATGTGTCAAAATGGGTAGAAGAATGGTCTATGAGGAAATATGATTACAAGACAGTTTTGGAATTCTTGAGAACCCAAATTTTTTATAGGTTTGGATTACCTAGGTTTATCATCACTGACTAGGGTTCTCATTTTTTCAATTGAACAATGCAGTCACTTTTTCATCGGTATGGGATTGGGCATTGAGTGTCTACTAAATATCACCCATAGACTAATTTTTAAGCCTAGGTGTCAAATAGAGAGGTAAAATAAATTCTTGAAAAAATATTTCAACCCAACAAAAAAGATTGGAGTCTTATACTTGATGATTCATTTTGGTATTACCATACTGTTTTCTAAATTCCCATTGGAATGTCACCATATCAGTTATATTTTGGAAAGAGTTGTCACCTATATGTTGGGATAGAGAACTAGGCCTATTGGTCAATTCAATAATGAAATTATAATATTTCTATTACAGGTGCTCAAATAAAGCTATAGATTCAAGAGTTAGGGGAAATTTGTAGAGGTTCATATGAGAATTCCCAAATTTATAAGGATTTAACCAAGGATGACCACGACCACTTCATCCTTCATCATCCATTCCAAATTGGGAAGAAGGTACTATTTTTCATTGAAAGGATGAAGTTACATCCATGTAATCTTTATTCCCACATGTTTTTCTCATGCACTGTTATTAATGATTATCTATTTGGTGTTATTCGGTTTAATAATGAAGAAACAAAATAAACCTTCACTATCAATGGGCAGTAGCTGAAGCACCACCATGAATCCATTCAAAATTTCATGATGGAGGAACTCCAGGTACAACAAGAAACCTATGAATGACACCCACTAAGTTTTATCCTTCCTTATCATATTATATTTTATTATAGTTAGGACACTCCATACTCTAGGTGTGGGGGATGGATATATTCCTAGGTTAGTTAGGAGTTTTAATCATCTTTCTTCTTTTTTTTATTTTTTCTTGATGAATAGTATTGTTACTTTCCTCCCCCCACCCCCTCACTTTTTTTAGGAATATTCATTTTTTATGCCCACTTAATCATGGAAAATTATTCCCACCTAATCATGGAAGTTATTGAAAATGCATGAGGAATTTCCCTATTTCATATTGTTTAAACATTAAAAAAATTATTTCAATGATGAAATGTGTTTTTTATAATGAATTTTACATTGAAGTGTGAATTTTTCTTGAAAATTGGTTTCTTTTCAATGATACAAATGGTTTTATCACTTTGAAACCTTTGAGAAGAATGGTACCCTTTGGTGAGTAGTTTGTGGGAAAATTGTGCCACTTAATTTATCCACACATTTTTTAACAAAACCATGAAGTATTAACATTTCTTAATTAATTTAAGGTAAATATAATTTAGATAAATATTTATCATATTTATAAATTTATTATTCCATACATTCATTCCTTATCTGATCTATTTCATTACTATGCCAGATTGACCTATGCATGTGTACCTATAATCCTATTGTTGTGTGCCCTAAATAAACTAAAAATCAAAATAATAATAATAATAATAATAAAACAAACACAAAAACATGGGTTGTTTCTTGGGAATGTAAAAAACCAATATTCCTCAACCTTTGACCTTATTATAAATATTACAATTAGTGTCATAAAGAGATCAAACATGGGTTGAGTAATGAGTGTGAGATTTGTTCCATGTTCAACTTTAGAAATAATAATAATAATAATAATAAATGAGGGGAGTGATAAAATGTACAACATATAGGGATATATAGGTCATGAGCTTAATATTTGACAACTAGGAATGCTTAAATGAGTGGGTCTTGAAATTTGATTGCAAAGGATGTAGGGTAGGTTCGGTGGACAGAATCATTTTAGCAGAAAAATTCCAAAATAACCTATATTTACTAAATAAAAATTGGAAAGAATAAAATTAATTGGTTGTCACATACACACATGTATATTTAGTTGCATTGCTTACTTTTTAATTATTTTCTAAAATTGGTATCATTCATCTCCTTGAATTTCATTATGATGCAATTTTTGAGATGTCTTTTTCTATGATTATTGAGAATAACTCCTTGATGTGTTTTTTTCTTTGATCACATTACTATTAAGAATTAAATTTTCATTGAATAATAAATCTTCAGGAATTTGGGAATATATCCACGTATAATTTTTGTAAATGTTACTTTTCTCAAGAGTTAAAATGTTTAGGTGTGGTGGTGTGATCGTATAGCGATTCACTATTCATTTCTACCCTTATACCACAGTGGTAAACTAATTTTGTATCATAAATTATAAATTTAATAACAAATTTCACTTCATATTTGATTCAGTTTTTTTGTTTTAATCACTATTAAAATGGTAATTTCACTTTTTTTATGATTTCATTATAGGTGGACTTGATTTAGAGGGCTCTAGATGAAAATTGGGCCAAATTGTGTTGGAATCCAAGAATGTATGTGGACAACACTGAATAATTATACTAATATGTTCATCCAATTTGGATGATATATTTTTTAATTCTCCAAAATTAAGTGGGATACAATAGTTTATAAGATACCCAAGTCTGATTCTATCATCTGGTGGCCCAACTAGACTGATCTGTCCAAGTAACTGAATCTGCAAAAAATATAAGGTTGTGTTTAGTATTTCATCCATATCTTGAGATATATTGGTCCAAATGATGCAAAATTTTCAGTGGAGTTATAAAATATTTGGGGAAATAACTTTTTAATTTTTAAAAAGTTTGATAATATCGTATGTCCACTTAAAACTATAGTCCAAGTGGTTTATCGAAATCAAGGTTCCCAAAACCACCTTTCAATTTGCATATAAATTGGAACCTTGGGCACCCCATTTTCAAGTTCGACCAAGGAGTGAATTTCTTCTATTTTGGAGTTCCATATAATTATTACACTAATCCTAAAAGTTATAAAGTCCCCTATTCTCATAGGGGGATCAAGGATGAATAAAGATACACACCTGAGATTCCTCATTGTCTAAATTCTAGGATAAACGGTGGGCGTTCATTGTGAGGGAGATACAAAAATTTCAAGGGAGTTATGATTCATATATTAGGTACTGGTTTGGATTAATTTTTGTGTTAAAAAATTTTATTCCATGTATATTACATTATTTTATATTTGAATTTTTTTTTGAAGTATTTTATTGATATGCTCTTAATTTCTAATCGATCGGTGTGAGGTTTTGAGTGCGTGACTTGTGTTAATCTTATTGGAAAAAACAAGAATCCTTTTATTTCCCACTTTATTGAGATTTAAATATTATTTTAAAGATCTTATTCCATATATAAGTATTGTAACATGGAAATATGATTGTTATATCAAGCTTTGGTTCTTCAAATATTGACATAAAAGCTTTGGAATTAATCAGTATTATAATTAATTTGAACCAAATAATTACTCCAATCATAAATGAATCTATATGAACAATGAACATGAAATGTGTGTTATGAAATCAAAACAATCCCTTTATCTCATATTTCTTAAAATAAACTTGGTTTTTCAACTACTAAACTCTTTAAATTAATTTATTTTCTTAAAACTATTTTCAAAACCACCCCATCTTTTAATAATTTTTATTAGAAATACACACTATAAACCCATAAACACTCATTTAAATATGAAATAGGGTCTTACCAAAGATATAAATAACCTTTAAAAAATAATAAATTTGATGTTTAATGAATATGTGGTCTGGTATGTGATGTATTCTTATGTGAAATGAAAAGATAAAAAATTATACTCTATGTTAATTAAATACTCATGGGAAAAATTACCCAATACATGATCTCGATCTAGAAATTGTAATATTTAAATTTAAAATTTAACAGAATTATATCTATGGTGAAAATTTTGATATCTACACTGGAGAAGAGTGTTAAATTATATCTTTATATATAAGGATTTAAAAATGCACCAAAGTAGATGGTTTTAATTAATAAAAAAATTATTTTTTCTCAATACATTTCCACCCTAGGAAGGTGAATAATGTGGAACATTATATAAGCAGAAAATATCATGAAACAATATCCTTGATGAGGATAAAATGGTACCCTATCATTATGGATGTTCAAAGTATGGGTATAGAGATCATAAAGGAAGGGATTAAATATTAACTTTACTAAATGAATTATAAACCATATATCTATGTAAACATAAAAAGGCCTGGAAATATTATATTGTGCTTAAAAATAATATTAGTAATATTCTAGAGTTCAGCCTTTATTGATATAGAGTTATAAGATTTGGAACCTAGATGTGTGTCCCATCCATACCAGAACTAAAGAAGGATATTTTGGATGATACACATGGAATATCCTTCTCTATTCATTCAGAAAGTATAAAAATTTATATATATCTTAATTAGTACTTATGGTGGGAAAACATGAAGAAGTATATTTTTTAGTATATATCTTGATGTATGATATACCAATCAGTAAATATAAAACATAAAAAATATAAGGTGTTGATGTAACCACTACCTATACCAGTATGGAAATGAGATAACATCACCATGTATTTCATCAAAAATCCTTCCAAAACCTCTAAAGGTTGTGATTACATATGAGTAGTGGTTGATAGACTTATAAAGTCTACACACTTCATTGTTATTCGAGAATAATACCCACTTAATAAATTTTCTAATTTATATATCAAAAATTAGGTAATAAATCATGGAATACCACTTTTAATTCTATATGATTGAGATCCACGGTTCACATTAAATTTTAATAGGAGTCTTCATTAGGTATTAGATAAAGAGTGGAGCTTTAGAACAACTTATCATCCTCAAATTTATGGCTAGTATGAAAGGCCCATTCATACATTGAAGGATATATTAATATCCTACTCAATGGATTTGAAAGAAATTTAGGATCAACATATTTCTCTGGTGTAGTTATCATATAATAAAATATTACACACTAGAATCTAAATGCCACCATATGATACTCTATATGATAAGAGATGTTGGACTTCAACAATCTGAGATGATATATGATAAATAGATATTTTAGAACTGTAACTTTTCCAAGGAATGATGGAAAAGGTTTAAATCGTTCATCAATATATGAAAGTGGTACAAAACTGGTAGACAAGCTATGTTGATAAACATTGATAAAATATGGAGTTTGAATTTAGTGATAAGGTGTTACTTTATATATCTATTTGGAAGTAGGATATGATATTTTTGAAGAAAGGGAAGTTGAAACCTAGATATATTATTCCCTTTGAGATTTTTGATCATTTTGTGGTTGTTTATTATTACTTAACACTTCATTCACACTAATCATAGGAGTATGATGTGTTCCATGTATCTATTTTGAGGAAGTACATACCAATTATATCAAATGTAATAAATTAAAAGTTTTTATATTTGGAACATGATCTCTAATATAAAGAACAACCTTTAGAGATCTTGGATCTAAGAGATAAGGTTCTACAGAATAAGAACATCCACCTATTCAATGTTTTATGGTGAAATCAAAAATTTGAGGAAGCTACATGAGAACCTCAAGATTTAATAAGACAAAAGAAACCTCATATTGTTTCATCTGGGTAATAAAATTTCAAGGGTAAAATTCCTTTTAATGGATGCGGAATGTAACACCCTAGAAATTATAATACTTAAAAGTAATGATATATTGTTTTACATGAAACACTAAATGAAAATGAACAACATTATAATAAAAAATGTCTATTTTAAGATAGTTATTGAATTAGTGGGTATAAATTGAAGTAAAGATATTAGGAAATCAATATATAAAAATAGAATAAATATAATCAAGTAGTATAATTATTCCTTAAAAATATCATTGGTATGATCTTGGAAAAGTGGTAGCTTCTATAGGGTTTTCCCTAGAACAAGCCCAAGTTAAACTCAAATAAGTGAATCTTGAGAGGGATAATTTGTATGATAAATTAATTCTCATAGAAATAACTATGAAATTCATGCTAGTTGAATCATCACTCCTGGCTACCACTATTCCTTATCTTATCCTAGGTCTTATGCAGAGATATTGAGGGGTTTTGTTAGTAGAAGTTAGGAGGATATAAATATGTATCTATTAATGTAATAAATTATATATATATATATCACATGTGTTTTTATACATTGTTAATTTATACTTTTCAATAAAAAATGTAGTTTTCAATACATATATATTGATAAAAATAAATTAATAATTAATAAAATCATTTTATTCTTAAAAAAATGTGTTTTTACTAAAATATATTTCTTAATACGCTGTGAATTTTATTTTAAGAAAATAAATATATTAAGGTTAAATGATGATTTTAATAAAATATATTTTTTATATGAATAATTTATTAACACTCATTTAATTAATAATTTATATAAAATAAGAATAAGAATAGTTAATATTTAAAAAATCTTTTTTCTTCAAAAATATATTTCTATATATATATATATATATTATGTTTTAATTTGAAATATAGTTTTGTCATATTTAAAAATTAAATTTGATTAAATGGAGACCAAATTTAAAATCATCATATCAAAAAAATTTAAGAAGATTCATTTTATATTTTTAGAAAAAAATGATAATTACCATAGTAAATATTTAATCAAGGTTAAATAATAAAAAGGAGGTAATATGAAATTTCTCAAATTTTATTAAATCAACATGACACTTGGACCTTTTAGAATACCTTTTTTGGGAGGGAAATTCAAACCCACATGTCTCACCAATATTTTCTCACCTAACTCCCATTTGGTTCCATCTTAACCTTTGACCTAACTTATGTTTCTAAGTAATTGTATCTCTTATTAACCTATAAAAGGATCTCACCTAAAACCACTTCAATCCACACTTATACTTAAAAATTACCATAAAAAACTACTCATTTTACCTCCCTTGGATCTATCTTCTAGGTTTGGAAGCCCTTTATTATAAGAAAGTGTCCCAAGTCATCTATTTTTAATATGTATTTCAATATAAGATTCAATTATACAATGAGATTAATGAAATTTCATGGATGTTGAGAGTAAACGTATGGTTTTTCATAACTTATCACTTTTAATTGAGTTATAATAATTCCAATTTGTCTATGGTCTTACAATATTATTTTATTCTTTCCTATAATCATATGATATTGTATTTTCTATTTCTTTTCTTAGGAATTTATATTTTCAAACCAAATACTTCTTCTTTGATGGATTTTTTCTTTATAAAAATATGACATTATTAAGTATAATTCTCTTCCTCTCTAATGGATATTTCTCTTCAATTTACATATTGTTTATTTCTATTAATGTTTCTCTTTATTATTTGGAAACCAAAATATTTATTATCTCTAATGATTTTCATAAGTTTCTTTACATCATTTAAAAATGAATCATTATTCCTCTTTTAATAATGTGGGTTTAAATGAATATATTTTAAAATATTTAAAAGTCATTTCATTTAACATTAGTATCTTTTATCTTCCACTCCATATTTTTTGACATAACCCTTACTTATTTTAAAGGTTCTATAATTGAATTTTATTTTGCAAGGATGTTGTAGAAAGGGAGTTTTCATTCCACCTTTTTCAAAATGATTTTTGAAAGTGACTTATAAATTTTTATTTTTACAAGACTATTAAGAAATGTTTTCGATGAACTCTTTCGTATATTTTTTTATTATATTTTTCCTTCTTGTCTCTAAAATAAATATCTCATAAGGATTTATTATTCATGAATCACCCTATAAATTTCATTATGAGATACTCATTTTGGGTGATTGAATTTCTAGTATCAACTGATCTAACTCTTGATGTTATTTTATGTGATACCATTTGGAAATATTGAAAAACTCATTTTATTTCCATGTGTTATTCATGATATTATATATACTTGATTTTTTTTATCCCACATGTGTGTGGATTATCATTATGTGATGGGTGGGGTTTATTATAGTCATTAAATTCATTTTTTAAATTTTGATATCTCAAGAGACAATAAAGATTATATGTGTACATGATTAAGTTTATCTTTTTCCACAAGATTATGTATGGAAAATATTATGTTTAACTTTCTTGAAAAGATTATGTGTGGACATGATTGTGTTTTTCTTTGTTCATAAGATTGTGCATGGACATGATTTTTGGCATCTATATTTATAGTGTTATAATTAACTATGATTATTATTATTCCATATTTCTATGTCATATTCTTATATTATACTCCCTGAATTATGTTTATTATCTCATCATTACACACTCTTATGCAATGGTATATTTTTTATCATTTGAGATTACATGGATTTTTATCATTCTATATTACTCATTGATAAGTTTCATCGTTACTAAGAATTTGATCTCAACCATTATTATATGTTCAATTCCCTAGGTTATGAAAATGAATATAACATATTACACATTTAAAAAGAGGTATATAATTATGAAATAATGGATAAATATTAATAATTATGTGTAATAAGATTTTTATGTTTCTAATCTTAAAAGAAACTAAACATTTGGGTTCTCAGATTGTGAGATTATTTTGAGATGTAATGTTTAATTAATGTAAAATATATATAATTTTATCATGATTCATATCCCTTGGTACCAAAACTAGTATGTGAAATGTGTTTTTAGAACCGGACCCTTATTGGGGTGTCTTAAACCTAACTTTTGATATAGTAAAGTGATAGTTTTGGATAACTAATGAAAAAATTGTATAATTAAATAAATTTAATTTATAAAATATAAATATATTAATATAAAAATTACATAAATATATATTTAAATATATTATGTAGTATTCTTCTTGAAATAATTTTGATATAAAAATGTATTAAATAACTATATAATTGTTTTAATGGAAAAAAATTTGTTTAATAAATTAAATAATTTATTTAAAAATAATAAATTCAATTTTTAAACCAATGAATTGTTTTTCAAACTCTAAATCATATTTTACTATTTTAAAAAATATTTCTTGTTATTTAAAAAACATCCATGGTCAAAATAAAAAAAATTATGTAATTTCAATATATAATTCATAATTTATAAAACTAAATTTTTTATATTTCAAAACTCATTATCAAAAACCATGTGAAAATAATTTTAAATAAATTTTTCTTAAGGTACTTTTCTAAGTATTGTATTCAAAAATTATTAAAACATTTCCCAAGAATCACTATAATTACCCAAATATTATCTCCATTTTTCATAACTAATAATATATTTATAATTTAATCCCCATTTTCCACCCTCCCATGTGTCCCTTTAAAAATATTTTAAGGTCTTAAGAAGCCTTTATTCAAAGGTTAGGAAGTGATACTCATGGTAAGGCTTTATTTCCCTCTCTCTCTCTTTATTTTCTATTTGAAGTTACTTTTTAATCGTACTTTTTTTCAATTTCATATTCAAGTACTATTTTATATCTATTGCAACACTAACCATCTAAGTTATTATTCCCATGTTTTACTTATTACCTTTATATATACACTATTCATTAGAAAAACTTTTTCTAATTGCAATCATTATATCTCCTTATAAAGTAAAGTTACAATATGGATTCAAAAAAGGTAATTCTAGGTAATTAAAGGTCACAAATCATATGTATATTTCCAATGAAATATCACATGCATTGTGAATACTACAATAATTCCTCTTTAGGGTAGAATCCTTGGATTTCTTTTCTATGGTGATACATTTGATACATTGAAAATCTTTTGCTATGACCCTTGTTAAAAAAACAATTTCATTTTATAAAATTTACTTATATGAGATACATGATTTCATGAATAACATATACCTTCTCCATTTTATTTTTGGTTATTCATCTAGAAATATACATCATCTTTTGACTGAGGATTTCCAAGATTTACACCCACATACCATATGCATGTGTTAACCATAATTGTAACTTTATGTTATAAATGTTTTATGTTATGTGATCATGTATGTATTTTATTGAAATAAGGGAAAATATTTGGGTGTGCCTAGAGTAATATATCCCCTCAATTAATATATTAAAGAATAATCTTTATAGATTTTAAGAGATGAAGTCTTAGTAGTTATCATTAACTATATGATACATTAGTATTGAAATTTGGTAATATGTTTAAGATAACTTGAACATGAGACTTGGTAATATTTTTATTATTTTCATGCTCGTTTTTTTACTTATGTTATTTATGATTATTATCATGTTTTTTGATTATGTAATGATTTATCCAATTTTATATAGATGAATCCTTCTCGACACACCATTATATTCTTAGGATTCCCTAACTAATATTTCTAATATAACTAATTATTTTTATTTAAATCCCTAGTAAATAAAAAATTTATGAGTTGTAAGAGGTATTTTAAAATATAATGAAAATATTGAAATAATTTTTAAATAATTTTTTTCCTTTATTACATATATTTAATACCAAATTATCAAAGAAATTAAACTTATGATTATGGGAAATGTTTAATTATAAAATTGTTTAATATATGAATATAATATATGATATTTTAGAAATAGATCTAGGATTATGGGTCTATTTAAACTCACTTGGTATAAAGAACAATATTATTATTAAATAATAACTCTTTATTTTTCTCTAAAGTTTCTTTAAACCCCATTAAGGGTTTCTTCAAACTCCCCCTTAACACTTTGATCTCCCTCAAAGGATCTTTAATCCCCATATTTGTATCTTTTTTAAACATGAACATAATCAATATACATTCTTAATTATTTTCCAAATGATTCTAATATTTCATCCCCTACTACATGCTTTATTTCTCCCATGTTGTGAATTTATCCCTCTTTATTTTTCTCATCAATCATTTCTCTCGTTCAATGGAAAAATATTTATCCCCCTTTTAAATAATAATTTTCAATTTTATAAATTGTCCACATTTAAAAAAAATAAAATAAATTTAATAGATACAAATATTTAGAACATACATATAGGTAATTTGGTATCAAGTTCACTCCCAAAAAACAATTCTAAATGTTGGAATATATCCTTTGGCAAGGGTTTTGTAAATATATTCACAACTTAATCATTTTTAAAACATATTTTAATTTTACCACACCAAATTTAACCATTTCCTTGATGAAATGATATTTGATATCAACATATTTTTATCTCAAATTTTTCATTGAATTTTTGAAAAAATTATATCACTTTGATTGTTATATACAATCATGAATGGAAATAAAACCTCAAATCTCATATCCAATCAATGATTTCTTCCAAAAAAATCTATTATCTTCATATTTTTATAAATATTCAAGCTCAATGGAACTTAATTTGATGTAATTTTTATTCCTAGAGTTCAATGCTACACATCTTGCACAAATAAATAATGATCCTCCTAAATAATACTTTCTATATCTAGAATTACCTACTCAATTTATGTCATTACAACCATATAAATAGAATTATTTGTCTTTTATAATCCCTCAATCAATACTAAATGGTACCTTTTATGTATATAAAATCCTTTTTATTATAATAATATGTGATTTATGAGGATATCTTTATAATCATGAGTATAAAGTCACTTTATAAAGAGTGAAAATTCAAGATGTCTTCAATTATAAAAAGATTAAAATTAATCATATTTACTCTTTTTAATCTTAATTCTTTACATAATAATAGTTAAAAAATATATTACCAACTAAAATTTGATTAAATACTTCTTATTAATCATTAATTAAAAACCTATTTAATGAAGCACAAGCATATTTTTTATACAACAAGAATATGTGATATAATGTATGTTTCACGTGAAATCAAAAAAATCATCTCTCCTATAGTTGAAAAATTAAAATTCTTCTTAATTTATTCTATATTTTACTCATAATATTAGATCTAATTCATATATCAAAAATATGATGCATAAATACATTATTAATATGAGTGAGTTAGTGTTGTTTTTTTTAATATAAAATTTATTATTCACAATTTCTCTTTTGAATATCATGATCTTCAAGAAATTATCAAGATTTTAATACCATGAATCTAGATATTTTTTAATCACATATAGTTACTTTTTAGCTTGTAGAATTGGATTATATTTCTTACAATAATAAAACATCTCTGTTGTTAAATATTTACATCCTTATCAAGATCCTCATTTAATAAATATAAGTTGATATCCATTTGGAAAATCTTGTACTTGTTTTGATAAAATATTACACAAAATATTTACATTTTATAAAGTTATTAAATTATATCAAACACATCATAGAAATATATACCCTCAATTTTAGTATTACCTTTGCAAACCAAACAATCTTTGTATCATACTTATTCTAATTTTACATTTAATTTATTTAAGAAAACTCATTTTATACCAATTAAGTTAATTTATTTGGGGAATGAATTTATCTCCCAAGTACACTCTTGATTAATTTTATTGAACTCAACATTCATTTTAATAATCAAATCATTATTCTTTAAAGCTTATTCATCACTCTTTGTCTTAATTAGATAAAATAAGCTCATATGATTCATATTTCTGAAATATCTTCTAGTTTTAACTCCTTGATTGTTGTTCACATTGATATTTTCAAGTTGAATTTTTTTCAAAACTTTCAAAACTATATAAAATTTCAATAGCTTCTTTATCACCTGAAATATCAAAATTCACCTGTTTATAATTCAATTCCACTCCAACTATTATGGACTTACCTTTCTCTTTTGAGTAGTAATCATGAACCACTTTAATATCATACTCTAATAAAATTAATGTTATTTTATTGGAATAAAAATACATAAAAATAACATCAAATTTGTCTAAAATCATTCTCATATTCTTATTATAGTACCTACATTAAAATTTATTTATAACATAACTTCTTGGATTCTCAACCAATTTTTGATATATTTTAAAAATTTGTGAAGATTCTAATTTACTTGATATTAAAATAAAAAAAATTAATTTGAGTATAATCATCAAAAAATTGTGAAATAATTATCTCTAATGGTTATTTATTTCTCATATTCCCACACACATTCAAATAAAAAAGTTTAGGTAACCTTATTGTGTTGATTTCCACATTTTTATATATTTATATCACCATCTTTACTTTGAAAAAATATTAGGTTCATTCAATCTATACCTGTTGAGTTTATAATATGTATCAATTAATCATTATGTATTAATATTCTCATATTCTATTATCCCAAGTGACCATGTTTTCATTTTCATATTTCATTTTCTTTTATCATACTCAAGTATCTATAACTCTTCTCATTCATGATTTGGAAAATGTTGTCATTTTTGAAATTTTTCTGTCATCAAGATGATTTTATATTTTAATATTTTAATTAAATATTCATTCTTATGGAATACGAATTCATTTTCATTTCCATAAAATTGATAAACACTCAATATATTATGTCTTAAGCTATTAATAAATAGATAAAATTTATGTAAAAATTATTCTCAACAATTTGAGTGGTTACAATTCCTTTGATATTTAATGAAACATCACTTAAAAAGGTTATCGATACTTTATCATAGTTAAAAATGCCTTTCAAAAAGTTTTTATTTTCTTTTATATGTGATAATAATCCATGATCCAATATCCAAGGCTTTTAATGCTTTGAGGCATTGTATGCAACCTTAATTACCATTATCTTTTCTATATCACTCTTATTCTCTTGAAAATATTTGATGGTAATAATTTTATTTATATAATTTGGTATAATGGTGAGATAATTATTATATTTATTTATTGATCATATATTTAACATATTTCTTTACTCATGTTTAAACAAACACATTTATCTTATGATTTTCTAATTATGTTAGATTATTTATTATTCGTTGAGGTTGTCTCCCCATCAATTTGATACCTATCATATGTTTAGTAAAATAAATACTATATCAATAAAATATTTTTCATGTATATATATACCATATCATTAATATATTATGTTAAATTAATATATAATTATAGGATTATAATAGTCTATATTGAATTTTTTTTGTTTCTTCTTTGAAGTTTTTATAATTTTATAATTTTTCTTAACAATCACAAGCCTAATAGAGATTCATTTCTTAATTTTTTTCTTAATATTAGTCTTAAACTATTCCTTTATCCACCCAAAATTATTTTTCTAATTTTTTGTAGTATTAATTGGAAAATAACATGTGATAAAATTTTATTTGGTGAGATATATTTTTTCCTTTTCTCAATTCTACTCATTTTAATATATCTAAGCCCTTAAGTTCTTATAGCATGATAACATTACTAATTCAAACTACCATTATATTTAATTTCCAATTTTATAGCCTTATTTTATGATTTATAGTATTCTCTCACTAAGTTTCGTGATAATTTAAAATTAAACTAAAATTTCTTCATAAAATTCATAGATTCAAACACATTAGCTTCGACTGAGTGAAAGTATTATTTTAAAATAATTAAAAAATATATTATGATCATTGATTATATTTTTTTTATAAGTAATTAAAATTATTTTTTTAATATTATTTAATATCTCTCCTTCTAAAAATTTATTTTTTCATCATTTCAATTAACTAGATTTTTCAATGATGTATTCTCCTTATCAAGATTTGATATTTTATTGATACGCATCATAAGATCAATTATCAAAACATATTATTTTTAATTCTATTGTTTTTATTTATCTTCATCATTATTATATTTATCACAAGATAAATCATTAGAATATTTATATTAATGAAATCATGCACATTAACATCCTCTAAACATCATTCTTATATATTTATTTCTTCACCATATGATTGTTGTACCTCTCGAACCCCTCGTGGTTTTATTTTCATGATCACAATCACCCTCTTGTTTATCTAATCCTCTTTTAAGTGTTTTTTGGATGATAGGCATGATTTCATGTGGCCAAGGAATTGGGCCAAGAAAGCAACAAGGCAAAGTGGACTGAAATTCAGTCCACCGGCCAACCGATGGAAGATCACCGGCCAGCCGATGGAGGCCTGGACAGAAGGCATCCCTCTGTCCAGACCACCGGCCAACCGGTGTCACACCAGCGGCCAGCCGGTGGTACCCAGACAGAAGGGGTAGCTACTGCCTCCACACCGGCCAACCGGTGGCCTCAGCACCGGCCAGCCGGTGGCACCCAGCAAAACAGTGGAAGCTACTGCCTCAGCACCGGCCAACCGGTGGACTCAGCACCGGTCAGCCGGTGGCACCCGCACAGAAGAGGAAGCTACTGCCTCACCACCGGCCAACCGGTGGCCTCAGCACCGGCCAACCGGTGGAGCCTGAGCCCGAGCCCCTCTCCATTTTGCACACACCGGCCAACCGGTGGCTCTGTACCGGTCAGCCGGTGGAGCCAGTCAAACTAGACGTTGGGCTTTTGACCAGCCTGTCCACTTGGCCTCCAACGGCTCCGAAAGCCTCTCCAACGGCTCCGAAGACCTCCAAAGGCCATATGAGGGTTCCCCCTCTATAAATAAAGGACCTTGAACCCCCGGAAGCCTAAGGAACATAGCCGGAACTATTGTGAAGCCAACGAACACATTTTCCATCATTTGGAGAACCTCCGGCGGATTCCTCCAAGGGAACCCCACTTGCTCCAGCACACTTCCACATCCAAGGAGCACCTCCAAAGAAGCTTGGGAGCGCCCTTCATCAGCTCCATCAATCCATTGGTGCCCAAGACTTCCTAATTACGGTTTTTATTGTTTTATTTATTTTGAGCATCAAATTGGGTTTGTGCCTACAAACCCCATCCCTTTCTTATCTCCCTTTCTTTTGGGTTTTCACACCACCTTTAAGGTGTGAAGAGGTTAGTCAAGCCTTTCCTTTTAAAAGGCTTGAATCAAAGGTGAGCTAGCCTTCACCCGTAAAAAGGCTAGTGGGTTCTTGCTCAACCATTGAAAGCAAGTGGGTTCTTGCATAACCATTAAAAGCAAGCTGTAATAGGTGATCTAGCCTTCACCTGTAAAAAGGCTAGTGGGTTTCTTGCTATAACCATTGAAAATAAAGAGGTAGAATCTCTCAACGGTTGAGTTGGGAGCGGAGACGTAGGCCGGGTTTTTGGCCGAACTCCGTTATCAATTGCGTGTCTTGCCTCTTTTATTTCCGCTGCACTTTCACTTTGATTTTAATTTGTTAATCATTTTTTAAAAAAAGGCAATTCACCCCCCCCCCCTCTTACCATCACTCCCTTTTTCTCCGCCCAAAAATTGGTATCAGAGGCAAAATTTGAGTAATACCCTAACCGGTTTCAAATTCAAGATCTTTTTTTTTTTATGGCTTCAACTTCTTTCGCCCCCGAAGGCTATTCTTTGGGTCGTGCTCCATTCTTTGATGGAACCGACTATTCTTTTTGGAAAACCCGCATGACTACATTTCTTAAAAGCATTGGTTATCCTATTTTTAAAATTGTCATGCATGGTTATTCACTTTCTTCTTCCGATGAGTCCAAATGGACCCCCGAAGACATTGCAAATTTTGAGCTTGATGGCAAAGCCAAGAATGCTCTTCATTGTGGGATAGACCGTAATGAATTTTATCGTATTTCTACTTGCTCATCTTCTCATGATATCTGGAATCTTTTAGAAGTAACCCATGAAGGTACTAAAGGCGATGACAAGCCCAATTGCCCTCTCAAAAAGAAAAAGGCCAAACAAAAGGAGAAGAAGAAGGCTTTCAAGGCCACATGGAGTGATAGCTCCACATCATCCTCCTCCTCCTCCTCAATCGACAATGGTAAAAAATGCCTAATGGCATGTAATGAGGTATCATCTTCCGACTCCTCATCCTCTAGTTCTTCAAATTCAAATTCTTTCAATCACATGTCTTATGAGGATCTCCAACATGCTAGAGATCAATTGGAGGAAGGTTTTCACGAACTTTCTTCCAAATTTGTTTCCTTAAAAAAGAATTTCAAAAAACTCTCTTCCGAAAAAGAACAACTTCTCAAAGAGAAGGAAGAGTTGACCCTCAAAATCCAAAACCTTCCCGATATTGATTCCATGGAATCAACCATCAAAGATTTAAGGGAATCCCTAGCCAAGTTCACCCAAGGGGAACAAAATATGACCAAACTACTAGGTTCTCAATGTCTATCTAGAACCACCTAAGGGGTTGGCTATTCCAAGCAAGCTTCCTCTTCCCATGCACCTACTATTTTTGTAAGGGGGAGCTCCCAATTTAAATTTTGTAATTATTGCAAAAAACCCGGGCACTTAATTTATGAGTGCAATTGTAAAAATGCCCGGTATGGTAGGCCCAAAACTATTTTTTTAAATGATGAATTTTATAGGAGAAGACCCGCCACTAGACAAGTGTGGATTGAAAAATCCCTCTTAGCGAGTCTCTCTGGGCCAAAATTTGTCTCGGTTTGATAAACCTCTCCCCGGTGATTTTTTGTTTTTATTTAGGGGGAGTTAGGATCGTTTAATCCCTTTTGATTTCAATTTCAAAACTTTCTTTTCAAACTTTCATTTTCAACTCTTGGTATCAAATTTTTCAATTCAAAATTTTCAATTCAATTTTTCATTTCAAAACTTTCTTTTCAAACTTTCAATTTCAACACTTGGTTTCAAATTTTTTAAATTGTTATTCAATTTTTTGATTCAAAACTTTCAATTCAAATTTCAAAAATTTCAATTGGTTTAAAATCTCCATCTCGTTTTTCAACTCATTCCCTCAATCATGTTTTATGCCCCGTGCTATTTTGATAATCACAAAGGGGGAGAAATTCTTGGTTGATTGGGGGAGAAATCTTTTAAAGCATGCTTTTCATTTCACTTTCTACATTGTTTGTTTTGGTGATTGTGATCATCAAAATAGGGGGAGATTGTTGTACCTCTAGAACCCCTCGTGGTTTTATTTTCATGATCACAATCACCCTCTTGTTTATCTAATCCTCTTTTAAGTGTTTTTGGATGATAGGCATGATTTCAGGTGGCCAAGGAATTGGGCCAAGAAAGCAACAAGGCAAAGTGGACTGAAATTCAGTCCACCGGCCAACCGATGGAAGATCACCGGCCAGCCGATGGAGGCCTGGACAGAAGGCATCCCTCTGTCCAGACCACCGGCCAACCGGTGTCACACCAGCAGCCAGCCGGTGGTACCCAGACAGAAGGGGTAGCTACTGCCTCCACACCGGCCAACCGGTGGCCTCAGCACCAGCCAGCCGGTGGCACCCAGCAAAACAGTGGAAGCTACTGCCTCAGCACCAGCCAACCGGTGGACTCAGCACCGGTCAGCCGGTGGCACCCGCACAGAAGAGGAAGATACTGCCTCACCACCGGCCAACCGGTGGCCTCAGCACCGGCCAACCAGTGGAGCCTGAGCCCGAGCCCCTCTCCATTTTGCACACACCGGCCAACCGGTGGCTCTGTACCGGTCAGCCGGTGGAGCCAGTCAAACTAGCCGTTGGGCTTTTGACCAGCCTGTCCACTTGGCCTCCAACGGCTCCGAAAGCCTCTCCAACGGCTCCGAAGACCTCCAAAGGCCATATGAGGGTTCCCCCTCTATAAATAAAGGACCTTGAACCCCCGGAAGCCTAAGGAACATAGCCAGAACTATTGTGAAGCCAACGAACACATTTTCCATCATTTGGCGAACCTCCGGCGGATTCCTCCAAGGGAACCCCACTTGCTCCAGCACACTTCCACATCCAAGGAGCACCTCCAAAGAAGCTTGGGAGCGCCCTTCATCAGCTCCATCAATCCATTGGCGCCCAAGACTTCCTAATTACGGTTTTTATTGTTTTATTTATTTTGAGCATCAAATTGGGTTTGTGCCTACAAACCCCATCCCTTTCTCATCTCCCTTTCTTTTGGGTTTTCACACCACCTTTAAGGTGTGAAGAGGTTAGTCAAGCCTTTCCTTTTAAAAGGCTTGAATCAAAGGTGAGCTAGCCTTCACCCGTAAAAAGGCTAGTGGGTTCTTGCTCAACCATTGAAAGCAAGTGGGTTCTTGCATAACCATTAAAAGCAAGCTGTAATAGGTGAGCTAGCCTTCACCTGTAAAAAGGCTAGTGGGTTTCTTGCTACAACCATTGAAAAGCAAGCGGTAGAATCTCTCAACGGTTGAGTTGGGAGCGGAGACATAGGCCGGGTTTTTGGCCGAACTCCGTTATCAATTGCGTGTCTTGCCTCTTTTATTTCCGCTGCACTTTCACTTTGATTTTAATTTGTTAATCATTTTTTTAAAAAGGCAATTCACCCTCCCCCCTCTTGCCATCACTCCCTTTTTCTCCGCCCAAAAATGATGAATCATATTTCTTAAATGGAATATTTCTCTTTCAAGATGGTTATTTTATATTTCTTTTACCTATAGTGAAACTTTGTTCCATGTTATCACTTTCCACCTTATTATTATTTTTCAAAAAATCTCTTTTAGATAGATCATATTTTTCTTCCTCAAGATTCATGTTAGAAAAATTTATTGAAAAATTTCACATTGTAATGAACCAACACAATTCAACTAGACAACCCACCCAAGTTAGCCTATCATGGTGGTAAGGCACAACAGGAAAATAGAAACAAGTATTGTATAAACCAAAAAAAGAAATACAAGTATAGTATAACACGGAAGAAAAATATATATCCATAATTTATACAAGACAAGACAAAGTGGTTAAACCAAAATGTATATAAATAAAGGACCAATAAGTCTCTATGTGACCAATTTTTACCTCCAAGCCATCTTGAAATGAAATAAATAATAATAATAAGTTAGCGTGCAACATAATTCCCTTACCTTTACCCGAGTCCTGAAAAACATCATCTAAAACTAAACAAAGTCAAAAAGTAGGGTGTGATCATAAATACTAGTAGGATACCACCACAGATTCTATAAATTTTCTAATATCAAGAATTCATCAAATATATTTTTAAAATAGAAACATTTTTACAAATCATTTTCATAAATTCAAACCCATTTGTAAATAATTTTCCTTTGGTTTTCCATTAAATACTTTCATGTTAACAAATCCAGGAGTATGAAAGGTATAAGTAATAAAATAGAAAATGATATTCACATAACATAAAGTAATAAATTAAACACATATCCATGAAATAATCCATTATTTGAAACCATGTGATACAACCACATGTGAAAATATGTGTGCAATAATCCATGATAAAATCCATCATGTGATAAATAAACCATAAATTAAAAAAATCTATATTAGGCCCTAGCCTATGAAAATATGTAATAAAAATAAAATATCCTAAACTATTAATGTGTTGGTACCAACTGATACCAAGTCCTACCATGGTATTTCGATATCACAAAGGTAACCCCTAGTGGTTCCACACACATTGGGGTCACCTATGTCTCATTCCTGACACACCCAAGGTTTTCAATGTGCCAATTTTATCAAAATAAATTTCAAAACCCATAATCATAATTTATAAAAAAAATTAATTCTAACCCAATATTCTTTAGTTTTTGAAAACCCATTTCTGAATCAAAACAACCATTTATTTTGTTAATTAAACGCTTGGTTTGAAACCCCCAATTTTTAAATAAAACCCCTTAAAACATGAATCTTTCGAAGAATTACCTTGAAACCACAAATCACTTGAATTAAATGAATAAACCAAAGTAATTTTATAATAATTATAATCAATTCATAGAATTAACCCTTTGTATAGAATCACCAACCTGAAAATGAAGGTAGAACAATTTTCCTTCGAAAACATAGACCAAGGAAGAGTAGATCAGGTCCTCATGATCCTAGATCCATAAGAAACAACATTAATCCTTTGAAATACATTATATCTAAAATAAAATCCTAATTGGGTTTTAAATAGATGATAGGTGAAGAGATATAGAAAAGATCTACAGTGAAGAAAGGAAATCGGATCAAAAACACAACATACCTCGATGTGATTCATCAAGAATGAAGGAAAACCACATAGAATCAAAAGAAGGTACCTCTAAAGCACTGGGGAAGGTTTAGGATGATCCAAAATGATATTATGGGTTATAGGATTTAAAATTAGCAAGGGAAAAAAGGGTAAAATAATACTTTTTAATAGTTTGTAATGTGGTTACACAATTTCTTAGGGAAGGTCACACAGTTAAACTAACTTTGTACCTTAATCATTTTCTATTACTTTCCATCCTATCTGGAGTTGTACAATTTTCACTGGGGGGGATCATAGTTTATTCAAACCACAATCAAACTGTGTGATTCCCCTAAAAAACCACTAAACTTCTTGCATAGATCACTGGGAAAGTTTCTCAACTTGAATAACCATACTAAAATCGTGAAAAACACCATTGGAACCTCATAGATTCATACCTCATGATTATCACACGGTTAAACAAACCACATGCCTTAACCATGTTCCTTGATATTTTTCTCCAAAAACCCTTGTTTTAAACCTCCAATCCTCTAAATATTCTCATACCTCAAAATCAAAATACCAGGGATCAATTAATGTGTACCTATAACCTATATGGTGTCACAATTCTCCCCACAATAAGTTTCTTTTGTCTCCAGAAATTCCTCAAGATATTAAACCCACAAAGAGAGAAAGAAATTGCTACCTCATCAATGATTATCACTCCCATGTCTCATAGTTATCCCATTTATAATTATATAGTATATGAACCAAGGGAATCATTTTACCACACAACACCTTATCTTGGTGATACATAATCTGAACTAGAAGCTCAACAGCAGTGGTATCGGGTTCAAGATTAAAAACCTCCCATTAAATAACATGGAAAGTATACCGGTGATACCTCTTTGGATTGTAAACATGAAGAACATAATGGATCAAAGTCAAAGGAGATGATAATTCTAACAGATAATCTTCCTTTCCAAGTCATTCCATGATCTCAAAGGGGACAACAAACCTTGGTGAAAACTTACCCTACTGACCCAACTGACGATGAACCATCTGATATGAAACTCTAGAAAACCCAATCACCAACCTCAAACTCAAGAATCTGATGATGATGGTCTGCATAAGATTTATGATAGCTTTGTTCTATAAACAACCTCTTCTATATTAACTGAACCTTTTCCATCATCTCATGAATGAGGCTCGGTCCAAACAAGGACCACTCTCCCAACTTTTCTCAGTACAAGGTAGATCTACATGGGCACCCATATAACTCTTCAAAGGGTGACATATTTATCAAATCCAAATAACTATTTTTATAGTAAAACTATACCAAAGAAAAATGCTTTTCCCAAGATCCTTTGAAATCAAGCATGAAAGCTCGAATCATATCCTCAATAACCTAGATAGCTCTCTTTTTCTTTCCATCCATCTACAAATGATAAGTGGTGCTCAATTTAAATTAGGAAACCATTGACTCCTACAAACCTTTCCAGAACCTAGATTTGAACCTTATGTCCCTATCAAAAACAATTGTATATGGAACCCCATTAAGGATCAAAATATCTCTGACATAAAAGTATCTAATATTTTAAAGCATTATTTTCTATTTAATAAGTAATAAGTCAGTTGATTTCATAAGTTGATGAATGATCACAAAAATTTCATCCTTCCCACTAGGATTCTATGGAAAACCAATAATTAATTACATGGAAACCTCATCCAAATTACTTACTAGAATGGGTAGAGGTTGCAACAAAGAAACAGGTATCTGGTGTTTTGCCTTAATTTTCTAAAAAGTGAGTTACTGTGAAACAAAATCTATAATCGATCACCTCATCCCTACCTACTAATACCAATGTATCAAGTCTTGACACATCTTGGTATCCCTATATTGTGCTAACCAACATGATAAGTTTCCACTTTCCATCAATTCCTTCCTCAGGGAAATAAAAACAAACAACCTGCTATGGAAGCACAAAGCTCCATCAGTAGACCAAGACTGCTCACCTGAGGTCTCCCACCCAAAATGTTTTTACCAAGCATTGGAATTTGGTGTTTTTGACCTGATCAATCCAAAATCTCTCTTTAAAATATTATTTAGGTTTCATCAAATCCAATAACATCTTTCCACCAACCTCTTCCACTCCCAATATCATCTCAGGAAACAAACTCCTCATAGACCGCACCTCAACTGATTCCTTCATGGATTGTGTCGATAATTTTATAATCAATACATCATAAACCACATTTCATTTCATAGGATTGTATGCAATGTAAAAATAAAAATTCTAAAGATACTCCTCTGAGCATCTCTATTGAAAATTATAATCCCTCTGAGTAAAAATATATTTTAGGATCTTATGATCATAATATACTATAAAACACTACCTAAAGAGATAGTGACACCACATTTTTAATTCATGCATAAATAATTCCAACTCATGATTATGGGTAGGGTATTTCTTATCATTATGTAATTAGTGGTGTGAGTTTTATGCCACCACTTATTTCCCCTATATCAAAACACATCCCAAACCCATACTAGAAGCATCGTAGAAAATATCATAACCTGAACTCGATTCTGAAAGAATAAAAATGGTGATGAATTCAACCTAACCTATAGTTACTCAAAGTATATCTAACATTTTTCATTCAATTAAAACTATTCCACTCAAAATTTACACCCTTACTGGTTAAATGTATCATTGAAGATGCGAACTTTGATAAATCCTAAACAAACCACCTATAGTAACCAACCAAACCCTATAATATCTAGATCTCAAACACATTTATATGATGATCACATAACATAAAAGCCTATATTCTCTCAAGATCCTCTGAGAATACCTTCTCAGATATCAAATTCCCTATAAATTTTACTCCATGGGTCCAAAACTCATATTTGGAAAGCTTACCATGTAGATAATGTTCCATTAAGGTTTAAAGAATGATATCCAAATGGTCTGTATGATCCTCTTATGACTTGGATAACACTAAAATATCATCCATGAACACTAAAAAATGATTCTAAGAACTGATGAAATATTCAGTTCATTAAATACATAAATATCGTATGAGTGTTTGTGAGACCAAATAGATAAAAAACTCGAAATTCCCATACCATCTCCTAAATTTTGTTTTAGGTATATCCTCTTATCAAACTCTCAACTAGTGGTACCCTGTCCAAAGGTAAATATTTGAAAATAAAAATGCCCCCTCTAATCTAGTCAAATAGATCATCAATTCTAGGAAAATGATATTTTTTCTCAAAATTCACAAGATTTAACTTGTGATAATCCACTAAAACTATTAGACTCACATATTCCTTCTTATAAAAAAGGATAGGAAAATCCCATGGTGACATTATATGACAAATAAACCCCTTAGCCTCTAGATCCATAATCTAGTATTTAATTTCCACTAAATTTGGATGTTCTATTTGATTAGATGGCATTACAATTGGAATATTATTAGGTATAATGTCCATAGTAAACTTTACCTTTATCTATAGTGGCAAACCAAAAAAATCATCTGGAAAGACCTTTAGTTATTCACACACAACTTTAGGAAGTGTACTACCTAAAAAAATATCAATGGAATCAAGAAAAATCTCAAAAATTGGAATGAGATTACAACAAATTAAGGAACAACAGGCCCCACCCTCCCTGATCTAGAGTCCCTCTCATCTTGAAAAACATGAGTGACCCCATCAAAAGATAGAAACTAAACTTGATGATGATAACAATCTATATGGGCCTAATAATGATTATCCAATCAATTCCAAGAATCAAGTTGAAAATTTCAATATTAAAAACTAAAAAGTATCATATTACCTCGTAGTCGGTAATCCTCACCCGATTTGTGGGATTCTTGAAACCTTGTTCAAACCTCTTTACCAAAGGAGTGTAAATATCTAAAAAGTATGACATAATTTACAAACATAATCCCAACACGTAATCTAAATTAGATGATATAAAGTAATTATTAGCACTTATATCAAGCAAAGATAGCACCATAAAAAATGAAATAAAAATTTCACCTCTAATAGTAGCTAGTCCTACTTCATATTCCTCTATAACACACTCCACCACATAAATATGTTCGGTCTTAGCAACATGAACACCCCAATTTGCCTGAGAATTTGACACACCACCCATGGAAGCATCAATAAAAACTTGATAACCCTTGGTGAGAATGGATCATGCCTTACTTCTCGAGATAATATTTCACAAAAACACTTCATATTTCCTGATAATCCATAATGATAACAAGTATTAGGAGCCTCTATATAGTTAGGCTTAGTCTGACCACACCTTCCACACTGATAGAGGACAAACTTCTTCTATCCTAATGAACCCCCGAAAACTAGTCCTAAAGAAAATAGACTACCCTTGTTCTTCCTTTTCTGGATAGAATACACACCCTAGCTAAAAACTGCACCAACTGAAACCCCAACCAAACTAGTATTTCTAGTTATGTCTACCTCACCCAAAGATTCTTTGTAAACTACATCCATGAAGGTCAGAGGGAAGATAAGAATCAACATTGACAAAATATCAGTACTCAATCCCAACTCAACCCACCAATACTTTAGGTGCTCATTGGTAACTAGCTCTAGTACCAAATGCACTAACTCTGCAAAATGGGTGGAATACTTCATAATGATATTATCCCCTTCCTCCAAGGTCAGAAACTCCTAGGTATTCACTGCATGTAATATTTTAGGGTAAAATTATTGATTAATGATTCTCTTAAATGAACTCCATTAAGATACTCATGAAACTTATCTTGAATAATAGAGTCCCACCATCTTTTTCTCGACACCTCGATCATGTACATGGAAAACCCAACCTAGATTCCTCAAGTTTCTTAAAGAATTTGAAGATACTCTCAATCTCCTCAATCCACTCCTCATGTTTCTGGGGTCCTTTATCACCAAGATGATAGGTGGATGCTTCTTAGTGAATTCATATCCATGATCCACCACATATCCAGGGTTCCCAAAACATACTTTTCCTGGAGTCAGAATTGTATGGATTATAGCTTCAACAAAATATAGTTCCACTAGATGATTTTCCTACATATCCGATCTTGTAGCTTCCTCTCTCATATTTGTAAGATCTCTTCTCAGAGACATTTTTTGTTAAGAATAATACAATGACCATTAATATTTATAAAATATTCCAAAATATTAGAAAAAAACTTCAATAATTCATTTCCAAGCTTTAAAATATCAATAATTTAAAGAAAACATGAATTATAAGAATGAAAAAAACACTTTAAGAAGGAACGGGGCCATTTAAAAAACCCTCCATCCAAGTCATTCAAATGAACTCAAACACCCAAGTCTCAAACTTGGTAAAAAAAAATTGACCACCCATGGTAACTTGAGTTTATAAACACAAGTGAATGGGCTAGGAAACCTACCACACTTACTACTTGAATTATAATGATCCTAACTCCTATATAAAAAATAAAAATAACCGAAATAAGAAAGTGTTAAAACACTTCAAGATGAGCATCCCTCTTATATCATTCTATAACAAATGAACCAAAGTCAACTAGACAAGACTCTTGAGCCATCCCATCAAGGTGGTAAGTCACAATTGGAAAACATAAACAAGTATCATATAAACTAAAACAAGACATAAAACTATAGTACACTATGGAAGAAAAAGATACATCCATGATTCATAAAATACTATCCGAACTGAATAAACTAGAAAGTATAAAAATAAAAGATAAAAAAGTCTCCATGTGATCAAATGTCACCACTAAACCATCACGTGATAAAAGAAACAACAAAAAAGATAATCTGACATTCTATATAATTCCCTTCCCTTTACCTAAGTCCTGCAAAACAATGACTATAATGTCCTAAACTCAAAAGTAGGGTGTGATAAAAATCTATATAGGATACCATCATAGATTTTATAACAGGTATAATATCAAAAATGTATCAGTTCTATATTTTAAAATATAAATAGTTTTACAAATAATTTTCATAAATCCAAACACATTTATAAATAATTTTCCTTTGGTTTTTTATAAAATCATTTCATATCCAAAAATTTAGTTATATGATAAGTATAAGTGATAAAACATGAAATCATATCCATACACCATAAGGTAATAAAGTAAACACATATCTATGAAATAATCCATCATGAGAAATCATGTGATATAACCTCATGTGAAAACATGTGATCAATAATCCATGACAGAATCCATTATACGATAGATAAATCATAAATGAAAAAACAATATGTATTAGGCCCTAGCCTATGGGAATAAATAATAGACAAAAAAGATCCTAAAATATTCATACCTTGGTACCATAGACATTTATTCTTGATTTAGACTTTTGATATAAAAAATGTAACCCTTAGTGGTGCCACACACACTAGGGTCACCTATGTCCATTTCCAAATGCACCAAAGGTTCCTAATGTGTCAAGTTTATCAAAATCCATTTCAAAAACCATGATCATTATATATAAAACATTTTCAAATCCATACCAATATTCTTAGGTGTTTAAAATCCCATTTTCAAATCAAAACCACCGTTCAATCATTTAATCAAACGCTTGGTGTGAAAAAACCCATTTTTTTGAAAACTTTTTTATTTCACATCTATTTTTTCTACAAGGTTTATATCTCATGAAGTGATGTTTTGGTCACCATATATCTTTTATTATGATTTTATTACTTTTGTAAAATTATATTTTTTATATCTTAGGATTTTTTAAGTTCATGTTATATTATGTTTTAGAAACTTTTAAGAGAACCATTATTTTTCAACGGTTTCTTTAAGATATGATGATGATTGATTTTAAGTAGCACACATGTGTGTGGATGGTGATTTGTGGAGTACTATATCACCCTATAATGCATTGTTTTTTGTTTATATATCATGATATAGTTATACATGGTCATAATTAGTTTGTTAATGTAGGCATGGGAATAATCATTTTTCTCACATTTTAGGCATTGACATAATGAGTTTGTTCACATTGGAATGGGAATAAGGAGGTTTATCAAAAATGTTTTCCTATGATTATGGTTTTTATGCATTTCAAAGTTGTTCATAAAGTTTTTTCACTTTTCCATGATGTGTTTTATTTTCATGATATCTTATGATTGTATGTTATGCATTATTTTTAAATTATTCCACACACTTATTTCATGCTCACATATTTTATGATTATTGAGAAGTATTTTGAGCCATGTCATAACTTTTATAATACCCAAATTATATTTCTATGATATTATGTTTCTCTATCATGTTTCATGATTATCATATATGGTATCATGATATTATATTAATATATTTATCCCTTCATCATGATCTCTTTCATGATTATGATCTGATACATTATGATAAGTTTTTTTCTTACTGAGATTTTGAGCTCACCCCTTTCCTATGTTTCAATTCTCCAAGTTTTTAATATGACTATATCATATGAGAAATCTATAGAAGGGTCTAGAGGAGTCTGATTAAGGATAAATTTTTTATGTTTTGTAAAATAAGATATTTATTTGGGTAATCTCTAGTAAACTAAACATTTAGGACCTCAAGTTATGTAGATGTTTGTTAGATATAGTATTTAAACCATGTAGTTAATGTATTATTTATTTTATGTTTATCTTAGGTAACTTTATTTGGTATCAGAGGAGGCTTTAGTTATTTTGGGGATTATATAAAGACCCTATGACACTTGTCTATCATGGGGTGTGATAAAAACAAATATTTACTAAGTTAAAAAGTAATAAAGTGTTCAAACTAGGTTGTCTCTAGATAGGATTGTGCAAGAATCACATTTTTTACTTGAAATTTTAGAAAGAAGTGGATTTTGTTTTTGAAATTGTTTGATTTTTAAAAGAAATAAAGCAATTAAAATGAATTTTAGACACAAGTTGATGAAGAGAGTGATTGGTTTATAGTATATCACCTTTTAAAATGTCATAATTGTCATAAAAATAATTCACCCCCTCTTCCTATTTAATAATAGATGAAATACTCATCGATCGAGTTGTCAATCGCCCTTAGTTGAAGGAAGCAATGGAAACCACTCATATGTGAATGAAAGTTCATAAACCATTTTCAACCAACAAATAAATTCACGATAGGGAATTATTGATCCTTATAAATTTAAAAACAATTAAATTATTCCACACACATTCCAAAGATATCTAGACACTCACCACTTAACATAATCTACTCGATCGAGATAAACTAACTAGGTGGTGGGAGTTTAAAGATATTCAACCAAAGCTGTATATAATGAATGAAACCAAAACCCAAAACATGATCACATTAAGAGAATTTTTCAACAATGAAAATATAAATCATTCAATATAAAAATAGAGTTTTATATTAAATCATAAGACTTCAATATCACAAAAGTAAAAATCCCCCTTCCCCGATCACTCAAATGATTTACCCCTCCATGTGAAGAGTAATAGAGATAAAGGGATAAGAAGTGAGAATTATAAATATAAGAAGACATAAAATAGAAAATAAAAAACTCTTCAAGATTCCAATACTCCATAACATATACTCTTTCACCTTCTTCAACCCCTTTGAATGAAAGTGAACAGTCATATTTATAGGCTTGAGGGGTAGAAAATTTTCCCACTAGATTAATTCCTCTGGAAGTTTGAATCTATTTAGAATAATAAAGTGTAGAATATTAGGAAGTTGTCTTTATAAAATTTGTTCCTATCTCTATTTTTCATGTTATGTAAAATCTTAGATTATTTTGACAAATGGAAAAAACATTATGCTCGAATTACTAAAGAAGTCTTTTTTTCCCAAGGAGACTCCTCAACTCTATCCACTTTGGTGCATTAAATAGATGTCTTAATGACCTAATTTATTCATGAACTTTAATGTGGATGTGAGTCTTGTATTCATATTTCTAATACATCTATAATAACTTAATTTTTATGTCTCTATAATGATATATGGATCAATTATTGACGTGCGGTTCATTCTGTTGGCCAGAAAAATCTATCACTTGATTGATTTTTCTGGGCCAGTGTGTTTCAAATTGGATCTGAGTCTAGAATAAAAACTTAAATTACATTAAAATTTTAAACCTAAAAAATGAATCACTTCGATTGGATAAAAAATTTAAAAGTTATTCTTGAAAAACATAATCTTCAGAAAACTGTTAAATTTACAGAATTAATAATTTTCCATAATTAAGCCCAAAATTCACCAAAAATACTAAAATAATAAAAATAAACTCAAATTGATTAATTTTTAGGGATTTAATCATTGAAAATAATATGAATAATTATGAAAATATTATCTCTATCAATTCCCCCATACTTGTCACTTGGAATCCTAGACAATTGATAATCAAAACCAAGTCAAAGAAAATTCAAAACACATGCTCATGAGATCCACCAATTCCACACCAAGAAACAAAATATATCATTCCTTATAAAAAAATATTTAAAGTTCTTAATAAATATCATTTAATATATTTCCTCTTCATTTTCCTCCCAGGCACAAAAAACACCTACCTCACATGAATTTTCCACCATCTCACAAATATCAATTTTCAATAAGGCTTTTATCATCCCAACCCATACAAGAGTCACCATTGTCTTGATAAATTCATACTTCTCCACTCGATGTGATTTAAGGAAATGTGTTCATCATGAGTAATTTTAAGGTTTCTTCTATGGATTTTTGTTGTTAGGATTTACATGTGAAAAAATTTGAGTCTGAATAAGGAGGTTCTGGCTATTTTTGAAGAAAAATTCCAAGATTCTAATTTTCACTCAAGTATGGTCTCCTCCTCACTAACCTTAGTAGAAAATCAGATCCATCATCATTAAAACTCAAGAAAATTGAATAGTATTCATCATTTCCATAGAAAAAAATTTAATCTTCACAAACATAATTTTCCTTGAGTGCTTAAGATTGGAATAACTTTCTTTCTCTATTGGAAGCTCCAAAAAGGAAAACTTATTTTATCATAAAAGCTCTATAAAAGGAATAAATTTAAACAGAATTATTTTTTTTCAAAAGTAGACACATCTATTAATAATTTTAATTTCCACCCAAAGTATCACCAAATGAGGTAGCACAACACAAGATAGCTTCCCCCCACACATAATTTCAACTAGATCATGTAATTTTACTTCAAGAGCAGGTTGGATAGGTAAAATTGTCTTGTAATTTAAAAACCCTAATAGAATATTCATGGATTCTAAGGGATAAAAGGATTAAATTTATAATAATGGATATAATGAAAATTATTCTTTTGAAAATGGGGATCTAAAAAAAAATTTCTCAATAATTTAAAACACAAGTACCTCAAACCCTCATGTTTTGAAAGTAATAAATCAAATTCTGGTTAAATTAAGCAAGGTACAGTTCTCTAAAGAAGTGAGGCGAATGAAAATAATATGGATAAAATGGTTTATAAGTCTCATATGAAATTGATTTCAAAGATAAATACAGTGAGATGTGGCATGGGATTCATAAATCAGAGTACTTTTCATGAAATTACCAAAAAAATAAACTTGAAAAAAAAAATTCAACATTCATTTAAGCTCAATTTCAGGGAATAAATTGTTTCACTCATTGAAACTGGTTAAAAAAATGGAAATGATAATCATTTCAGCTCAAATGTTTCAAAAAAAAATTGAAAAAGAAATATGGAAAAAATTAAAAAAACACACATTTTTTCAAATAGACAAACAAACAAATAGAAATCCTAAACTACAATGGTTCTCTTTCCCATAGTTAAATAATGTAGTGTGATCAATGCATTCAAATAGATTTTAACATGTAATTAGATTTGAAAATGAACCACATTTAGCAATAAAGTGTAAATTATGGGTACTAACTAATGTATTTTTGTGATGAACAGGTTGGAAGAGTGTGATCTCCTCTACTAGGTCTAATGGAATGGTCCCATAGAATTTCTTTAGCATGTGTCCATTAACAGTGAATGGATCCTACTCTCCATCCTTCACAATATACACAGCACCAAAAGAATATACATTATTAAATATAAATGGACCTTCCCATCTGGAACAAAGTTTACCTAACATCAACTTGAGTATTGAGTTGAATAACAACACTTTCTCTCTAGGATGCAAGTGTTTCGGTTGGATCAGCCTGTAATGATCCACTCTTATTCTCTATTTTTAATTCTTGTAATTTTCAAAATATTCAATTATAATTTCCTCCAACTCTTGAAACTTTAATATTATTTCTTTCCTAATGCTTTCAAGATCCAAATTCATCTTCCTCACGGCCCAATATGTCTTATGATCTAATTCCATAGGTAGGTGACAACATTTACCATAAATCATCCTATATGGACTCATTTAAATTAGGGTTTTTTAGGCTATCATGTAATCACATAATGTGTCCTCCAACATTTGGCTCTAATACTTCCTATTTTTTTAACATCTGTTCCCAAACTTACTTTTATTTACCTATTAGAAACTTTAGCTTCACTATTAGTCTATGGATGATAGGGAGTTAATGTTTTACGATTCACCCCATACTTGTTTAGAAAATTCTCCATTATCATATTGAAAAAGTGATACCTTTGATTAATTATGATGGCCCTAGTCACTCTAAACCTACAAAATATGTTATCCCTAATAAAATCACAAACATCTTTAGCATTATCAATCATGGTTGTTTATACTTCCACCCATTTGGAAAAATCATCATATAAAACCAAGATATAATAATTTCCAAATAACATTGTGAAAGGAACCAAGAAATCTATATACCATACCACCAAAATCTAAAAAAATATGTGGATTTTGGGTCATTTTGTTCTCTTTTAAATATTTCCAAAAAACTGACATTTTTCACACCATTTTCAAAATTCATGATCATCTTTAAAAAGGGTGGTTCAATAAATTCTAGATTCTAAAACCTTCCTTATTGTCCATTGAGGCCCAAAGTGTAATCTAAAAGCTAAATTGTGACAAAAATCAAAGATAGAACCAATTTCACTCTCAGGAAAACATCTTCTTATCACTTGGTTATTGAAAATATTTTAAATATATGGATCATCCCAAATGTAATATCTAGATTCAGTTGTTTGGTTTTTAAATTTGGTGATAATTAAAATGAGATGGGACTTGATATGTAACTAGATAATTGACCATTACAGTATACCAAGGCACTTATCCTTAAATAAAGTACAAATTCTCTCCTAGTAAGTGATCATTCAATGCTTCTTTGTCAGGAATTTCAACTTCAGTAGTGTTGGGAAGTCTGCTTAAATGATCAGACACTTGGTTCTCATATCCCTTATTATCCTTGATTTCTATGTTGAACTCCTATAGTAGTAACATCTATCTCACTAGCCTCTGTTTAGCTTCATCCTTCTTCATAAAGTACCTAAGAGATGCATGATCAAAAACACAATGACTTTAGTTTCAAGAAGATATGATATAGATATTTATAAAGAAAAAAACTAATAAAAACTATTTTTTGTGGTTGTGTAATTGAATTAAGACACATCCAAAGTTATTTAGGAATATGCAATGACTTTTATCCTTCCCTTAATTCACTAATAAAGGACTACTCCAACTGATTGGTTGGAATCATCATAAAGTTGCTCAAATGGTTCTTCCTAATTTGGTGGTTGCATCACTAGTGGCATAATCAATATTTTCTTCATCTCATAAAATGATTCCCTACATGCACCATTGAAATAAAAATCATCATCTTTCAAAATAAATCTAAATAAATGTAGAGAAATCTTATTGAAATCATTGATAAACCTCATTTATAATCTTTTATGTCCAAAAATGATCTAACATGTTTCACACAAGTTGGTAAAGGTAATGAATTTATCACTTAAATTTTTTATTTATCCACTTAAATGCCCTATTTTGAAATGGAACTCCCAAGGAAAATTCCTCTCTTAACTATGAAATGATACTTTTCAAAATTTAAAACATGATTATTTTCAATGCATTTTTTCAAAACTTTTTCAAGATTTTTCAAACAATAGTCAAAGGAATTTTCAAAAACTATAAAAAATATAAGAAAACCTCTAATAAATATTGAATATGATCCTAAAAAATACTTATAATACACCTATTAAATGTACCTAGAGAATTATATAATCCAAATATCATCCTTTTATATGAAAAATTGCTAAAGAGACAAGTGAAGTTTGTCTTATATTGATCCTTAGGAGCAACAAGTACATGAAAATACCCTAAAAATCCATCCAAAAAGAATAATTAGTTCTCCCTTCAAATATCTCTAAAATATGGTCAATTAAGGGGGTGGGGAAATTATCTTTCCATGTGACCTGATTGAACTTCCTAAAATCAATGCACACTCTCCAACTATTCTTATTTCTCACAAGGATTAATTCATTATTTTTATTACTCATATTGAGGAGGCCATTTTTTTGAACTCCATGAATGAGGTTAACCCATTTTTAATATGAAATGGGATATATGATCCAAACTTTCAAGAGATTCTTGATCTATTTCTTCACAACCTCTATCAAGGTGGGATTCGGCCTCCTTTGGGGTTCTCTGACAAGTTTATAATCTCCCTTAAGAATAATTCTATGTGATCACACTTTTTGGATTTATTTTTGGGATATCACCTAAGATAAACCATATTTATTATAAATTATCTCTCAAAATATCAATCAAATATTTTTCTTGGGTTTCATAAAAATTATTATCAACTATCACTGGTAATTTCTCTTCCTCCCTAAGGTACGCATATTTTAAATCAGTGGGGGTGGTTTTAACTCTAGATCAGGGGGCTACTCAAGGGATGAAATCAAACTAACATTCCCCACTTCCAAATTTTTTACATTATACACACAAGAAACCATGTCATCTTTCTCTTCATTTAAAAAAACATTAAAGAAATCATATTTTACCTTTTCTTCCCACATAAAATAAAAATCTCCAATATTTTGGGCATACACGTGTTTAATGATATTTTTAATTGTAAAATTTTCTCCTAAGGATAAGAAATCATGTAACATACCATATTCTTTATTTTTCTCAATACCAAATTCCTGGGAAAGTGAAAATAGTGAGTGATCATATAATGTGTGCCTTGTGGATTCAAAAATATTGAAGTGTATGGTGCTATCTTTAAACTCCATGGTGAGTTTCCTTTCATGGACATTGATGATGGTTTTGGATGTATTCAAGAAATATCTCCCCAAAATGATGGTTAAGTGTGAAGATCTCTTATATTCTTCCACATTCATCGCATAGAAGTCATTTTGTAAAAAGATATCTTTGATTTTTATAATAGAATCCTCCAGAACTCCTTCTGGGAAGACTGTGGATCTATTTGCAAGATGGAACACCACTATTATGGAATTCAAGTCTCCAATATGTAAAGAAGTATAAACTGATTAAGTCAATGCAATAATTGAGTAACCTAGATCACACAAATCATTAGAAAAATTTAAATAACCAATTGTGCATGGAATGGAAAACGTCCCTAGACATTGAAATTTGGTTGGAAACTATCATGTGATAAGGACTGAGACACTTATTCCCAATTTAATCCTATCATTACCTTGATGTATTATCTTCCTGGTTCAAATATACTTTAAAAAATTATCATAATTTTGGAATTTTTTTGAGTGCTTCAAGAAGGGGGGTATTAATTCCACTTTCTAGAAGGTGTCTAGAATTTCTTTTTGAAGTGTTTCTTCCTATAATCTCTTTGATTCAATCATACATAATAGAAATGGTGGGGGTAAGTATTTATTATTCTATTGTTTAATTTTTAATGGTCTTTCTTGTATCTTCCTCCTTGGCCTATCCTCCTCCTCCTCCTCCTTCATTTCTTCTTCTTAGTGCATTTTCAAAGAATTTTCAGAATTTTCATCTTTATTCTCCCTCAACTCAGGTGTACTTGTTTTAGGTTCATAGGTTGTTGGTGCTGAGATTTATTTTCTACTTATTGCTATTATCATGCTGAAATTATACTTTGGGTTTGGGACTATTTGGGAAGGGATTTTTCCTAGGTTTTTTTATATTATTTTAACAAGACTTCACACTGTGTTTGACAGCCTATCAACCTTATCCTCTAGGACCTCAAAATTAGATTATTAATATTAAAAAAATGTTGTGTGTTGGTGGATGGTTTCTCATAGGTTCTTTCGAATGTGGGTGGCTGGTGGTATTAAGGTTGGTTATAAGATTACTTTTTTTGAAATAGTGGTGGGTTTTGGAATTGTTTCTAGAATTGGGGTTGGTTTTGGAATAGGTTTCAGTATGGGGGTCTATCTTGATTATGATAATTTCCAAATCCAAATTAAACTTGAATAGGATCTCTATATACTTTATTTTTTTAAAACTGCCACATCTTAAATTCTTCTACACAAGTTTACATTCCCTGTATTTTAGTACATTAGTTAGTGAAATGATCAGGTGATGATCATAAACCACATACCTTAGTTAGTGCTTGTTGTCCACCCACTTATTTCAGTGCCATATGTCTCACTATACTGGTTATCTCATCAATATTATTTTCCCATAAACGTTATAAATAAGAAGTTATTACCACATGAATACCTCTTATGTCAGTACCTATTAACCAAACTATATCAAGTTTAGGGAAATATTCTCAATCAAGACCTTAGATTATTCCGGGGACTTGTCATTCAAAGCACCTCTAAATGATCTATCCATAAGTTTTATATCATTTTTTAGTAATCCTTGGTAAAATAATACAAGAAAGTGATTCTTCTTAATTTATTTATGTGGTTAGATGGTATATATCTTTTTAAACTTTTCCCAATACTCATAAAGGGTTTTTCCATATGACTGTATAATGGAATAGATTTCCTTCCTGATGGTTGTGCTTCTTGAGGTTTGAAAGAAAATTTTCATGAAGAATCTAACTAAGTCATTCAAATCATTCACATATCCTAGTTTTAGTCTATACAACCATTCTTTGGTAGCTCCTTCCAATTAAAATGGGAATGCTTTCCACTTTAACTGGTCCCCAGCTACTCCTCGAGGTCTGAAAGTATAGCAGACATGTGTGAACTCTTTAATATATTTGTTTGGGTCTACTCTTGCCAAGCCATGAAATTTTGGGAGTAATGTAATAATTCTATAATTCATATCAAAATCATTTTGTAACACTATAATTTCAATTTGATTGTTTTGATTAAGTAATTGTGATGCGTAGAGGTCTCTAAGGGTTTGGTTCTGATTTCCATCCATGATGAAAAGCTCATAGTGAACACTTGAAGTTTCACTCCAATATGCAAGAGAATTTTCTTCAAATATAGATTGAAAATTAAGGTTTCTAAGTCTATTATACAAGGTTCTTTTAATTTCAAGATCTAAGAGGAAAGGGTCAGTGATTGAGGTTCTATTCATGCAATTTTAAAAAGAAATAGTGAACGAAAAAATAAAAAAATGTTGGAACCACCTCCCCGGTAACAGAACCAAGTTTTGAAACATTCCTATCATGGGGTGAGAAAAAAACAAATATTTCCAAAGTTAATATATAGTAAAATGATCAAACTAGGTTGTATCTAAATAAAAGTTCAAAACAATCATGTTTTTCAACTGAAATTTGAGAAAGAAGTGGAGGTTGTTTTTTAAATTGTTTGATTTTTAAAAGAAAGAAAGAAATTAAAATGAAGTTTGGACACAATTTAATTAAGAGAGTGATAGATTCAGGGTAGGATCACATTTTTAAATGTCATAATTTTCATAAAATAATTCACCCCCTCTTCTTATTAAGTAATAAATGAAATACTCCTCGATTGAGTTTTCAATCACCCTTAGTTGAAGGAAGTAATTGAAACCACTCCTGTGTGCATGAAATTTCATAAACCATTTCCAAACAACTAAGTCAAGTCTAGATAAGGAATTATTTATCCTTATAAAGTTAAAAACAATTCAATTATTCCACACATGTGCCAATGATCACTAGACACCCACCACCTTACACAATCTTCTTGATCAAGACAAATTGCACTAGGTGGAGGGAGTTTAAATATATTCAACCAAAGATATAAATAGTGAATGAAACCAAAACCCAAAAAAATGTCTCATTAAGAGGATTTTTCACCACTAAAAATATAAATAATTCAATATAAAAATAAAGTTTTACATTAAATCACAATACTTATACATTACAAAAGGAAAACTCCCCCTTCCCCGAAAACTCAAATGATTTACCCCTCCATGTGAAGGGTAGTAGAGTTAAAGGGGGAATAAGAGATAATTATAAAACTAATAAAAGAGAAAATAGAAAACAAAAATTACTTAAATATTATAATCCTCTATCACAATAACTATTTCATCTTATTCAACCCCTTTGAATATAAGTGATCACTTGTATTTATAGGCTTGAGGGGTGGAAAATTTTCCTTCATTCCTCCAAATACTTGATTCTATTTATCATAATAAATGGATGAATTTCTAGAAGTATTCTTCATAAAATTTGTTCCTCTCTCCCTTTTTCAAGTAACCACAAAATAACAGCTTATTTGAAAATTTTCAAAAAAATGTTATGCTTGAATTACTGAAGAATACATTTTCTACCAAAGGAGACTCATGAACACCCTCTACTTTGGTGCATTAAATGGATACCTTAATGACCTAATTTATTCATGAAATTTAATTTTTACATGATTATAAAATTCCTATTTATAATATAGATATAATCACTTTTTTTATGTTTATAGACTGAGATATGCTTTAATTACTGATGTGGGGTCCATTCTATCGGCCAGTAAATTTCTCCACTTGATTGATTATTTTGGGCCAGTGTGTTTCGAATTTCACCTAATTCCAGAAGAAAAAATTTAAACCCACAAAAAAATTAAGAATAAAAAAATAGAATCACTTCAATTGGATCAAAATTGTAAAAGTTATTCTTGAAAAACCAAAACTTCAGAAAACTGCTAAACTTACAGAATTAAGAAATTTCCACAATTAAGTCCAAAATTCACCAAAAATGCTAAAATGATAAAAATCAGATCAAATTGATTAATTTTAAGGGATTAAATCATCTAAAATAATATTAATAATTATTAAAATATTATCTCTATAAACCAACCTTGAAAATTACATATTTTAGTGACTTTAAACTAGAATTCACTTTATTTCATTCTCAAATATCTTTTATGTTTAGAGTTTTATAGATTTATGTAATAAATTTTAAATAAAAAAATAATATACTAAAAAGTGTATACCTCTATTTAGTGTCCATTTTTTCCAAAAAAAATAATACTTTTAAAAATAAATGTGTTTCCTTTTCATGACACATCTTCAGAATTTTCATCTTGACCTATTTCTTATCCCTATTCATCCTTGAAACCCTATGGAAAAAAATTAAATGTGGGATGAGCACAAAAATATCAATAAGGGACATAAAAATAAATAAAGAAACCATTAGTCCATGAATACTTATAAAAAATTTCCTTTTCAAAATAAACATTTTCTTTCCTAAAAAATCAATTTATTTTCCCAAAACTTTTCATAAAATATTTCATAAGATATATTAAAAGAAAAAAAAATAAAACTCATAAAGTTTTATTTCATTCATGAAAAACTCATAAAAACTTTTTCACAAAGTTATACTTATCACCCTTAAAACTAGGATGTACTTTCCTTTAAATATAAATTCATTAAGTTACCTTTTGAAATCATAATATTTTCACAAAACCACATAGAAATCACAGATAAATCATATAGAAGATTGAGGAATAATTTTCATATCACTAATAAAAATATAATAACCTTCATAGTTATAGTTATAATAACCTTCATGGTTAAAAATAAAATAACCACCATGGTAACACTTGGAATAAACATCACGGTAAATTCTCATAATCTCTTAGGAGAAACCTAATTGGTTAACTCTATCCCTTTACATAATTAATAAGATCACCCAACTTAGTTTATAATGGAATCACCATTTATCAAAAATAATTCCCAAGAACTATAATAGAATATATAAAATCTTGTATCATAAAAACATTCTTTTCCCCAATAAGAAAACATTTTCAGATATTGATATATCCCTTTCCTTTAAAAACTATTTTTCAAAACTAAAATTCCCTAAAAATGAAGAGGGTTTTTATTTGAATAAAACCTTAAATTTTTAAAAAAAATATAAATATAAAATAACATTTATGGTGATAAGAAAATTCATTTTCACCGTATACATTAAAATAGAACTTTCATTTTTTCCCTTTTTCAAAGAAACTCAAAACATTTCATAAAAAGATTCATTTTTTAGACTTTGAAATAAAGTGAAAATAAATATAAAATTTCCTTTATAATTCATTTATTTCCATAAAAATACATTCATAAAAAAAATTTACGAATATGGACAAAGAAGAAAAATATTTAGAAAATAAATCTTTAAAACATTTAAAGTGAGGTTTTTATAGTAAAGTGCCTCTTACCTCAAGTATGAAACATTATGTACGTTCTTCAACCTCTTGAATAATAAAATTGTGTTAATTATTTAATTTATTAATAGTATTTTTCAAGTTTGTTTTTACTTTTATTTTATCCATTACTAATCTATATACAATTACTTAATCAATTAACTTCACATTAGATATTTTGACGATACTCATTTGGTAAGTCCAAAATGACTTTGGTGGCATGAGTATAGTCAAAGAGGTCATTATTACATAATATAAAAAATTATAACCAAGAAATAATTAACATGTTTATATTTAAATTATACTTTTAAAACTAATCCTGAAATATGGTTATGAAAAATTTACTATGTTACAATCATGGAGACGGTAGGCCATACGTATGAACGAGTAACATTTCCATTTTTCAATGATCATTATGTAAATATGGTACTTATTATTTTCTATTTATATAATTATAATTATATCATATATAACATATTATTTATTTTAAGATGTTTATATATATCATCCATGTGATGTGATGATGAAAAAAGAATCACATCACTTCTTAGAGGTGGTCACCCACATATACGCATGAACGATGTTATCATTTTTCAGTTAATGGAAAGGTAAGAAGGTAAATGATATATAATATTTTAATAATGATAAATATTTAATTAATATAATATATAAAAATAAATTCCATCCTTATAACCATCTATGATAGGTGGTGATGTAAAATGAATTACATCGGTTCGTGAGGTGGTAGTCTATCGTACACATAAACGATGGATTTATCTTCCATTTAATGGAGATTGGAGATGGGTACAGGTTATTAAATTAAAATGATAACATATAATTATATAGGATATATTTATGGTATTATGTATTAATGGTTAAAGAAAAATTTAAGGTGGTGGGTGAATAAATAAAACAAAAACACTTGGTTAAATTTTATACAACTTTTTTGGACAATCTTATTTTCTTTACACCTTAAAACCTCTAAGATTGATATTATACCCAAAATAAGGCCTCAATATTTTGGTTAGTTATGTTGGGAATGGATTTGGGTAGGTATTCTCGAAACCAAAATGATTTTTATGTGTGTATAAAAGAGAAGAAGAGGTTCTATTTTATAAGAGAGGAGAGGGGAACTCTTGTAATTTGTTAAAATATTAAATTTATATAAATTAATTTGGATGTACAAATGGAAAAAAATTGATATAATTATAATATAATATTATTACTAGTATAAAAAAATCTATTCTAGTATACTTTTTAAAAAAAATTATCACATTTTTACCCACATTTTTTATTTTAACCTTCATTACCCTTCTTGACAATTATAATGATATCAATGTTTTTACTCTTAAGGGATTAATATAGTTGCTATAAAATTAGAAAAGGCCCATAAATGGACCATTTTTTATTTTATAAACCATATTTAATTCACTTGCATGAAAATAATATTTTTATAAATTTTAAATCAATTAATGTCATATTTTTTATTATAAAATAACATTTATGTCAATTTTGGTACTATTTATTTAATTTGAATTTTAGAACTACAAGAAATTACTTTAACTCAAATAAAATGAATATAAAATCTATAATATATCATTTTTATCCAAAAAAATTTTGTAACACTAAAAAAACATTCAAATAATATTATTTTTATAGTTTTTAAAATAATTTTATTTATTTTTTTACTCCATGCACAAGTATTGTGTTAGTGTTAGAGAAGAATTTAAGGTAATTATTAGTTCATTAAAAATTAAAAAACATAATGAAAAAAATTATTTATATTTATAATTAATATTTATAACCAAACATTTCCTTTATTTATCCATATTTCAAAAATATAAAGTTCATAAAACAAAGTGAAGGACATTTTTTACTTTTCTTTATTTGAAATAATATAAAGGGTAAAAATCATGGATAAATGGGAAAAAATACCAAATATTAGAATTTTGGTTGATTATGGATGATATATACTCATATAATAAAATTTATTCAAGTGTTATGGTCATTTTTTAGTCTTTATCATATTTATTCAATATAAATTACCAGTTTTACCCTTTATTGTGGCAAAAAAATAGTAAAGTTATTATTCAAAATGTCCAAAAATAAAAGGGTCCTATTTACCAAATTTGGACTCAATGATTCTATATATATAATCCATTTTTAAAGATTCAATTTCTATAATATAAATAAATTACTTTTAATATAAATACGTAAAATGAAATGAAAAATAGTTTTTAAACAAATGTGTTTTTAAGCTTAAAAATGTACTTATACCAAAATCATGTATAATAATGATTAAAATGAATTTAATAATTTTATATATAATAAAATAATACTTATGTTACTTTTATATCAAATTAAAATCATAATGATACTTTTTAATAAATTAAAAAAGTTAGTTTTACAAAAATTAATGTTTTTCACTATTCACTGAAAAATAAATCTTTTCAGAAAAATACCAAAAATTTGACCAGAAGATAATTTTAATATGATGATTTAAAAAAAATTATATCCTTTTATGAAATAAAATTTCAGGAAATTACTTATAATTATTTTCTCACAAAAATCTATAAAAAACGTTTTTGAAGAAAAAGTTCTTTTAAAGAATAAAATGACTTTACTAAAAATAAAGTGCTTATTTCCTAAGAATTAATCAATAAAATTAAATTTATTAGGACCTATATATATAGTAATAATTATTTTAATCCTATTAATACCCTCTAATACAACAGCTAGGTTATAATTTTCATATTTAAATAATAATATTTCATGGTTCATTTATGTTGGGTATTGTGTATTATGTATGCTATCAAACATAGTATTTATTTTAAAAATATAAATATATTATAGATTAGTTTATAAAACTTAATAAAAAACCTAGGGATAAGTATAATTATATGGTATCATCCTGAAGTTTTGGTAAAGTATATATTGTGTAGTTTTCCTAGAAATAACTACCCTTTCTGGATACTACAAGTGAATTTAGGATCTAGCACAGATGCTTTTTTAAAGGTTCAGACCGAAGCCTCATTTATTATTAAAGGAAAGAAAATACCTCTTTAACTAGGTATCGGGAGACCTATTACATAACCCGAAGGCTTGGTGGGCATTTAGCCCATTACATGGCCCGTAGGCCCAATTTTTTGGCCCAAAGCCCATTCTGTGAATAGTACTGCTACAGTATCATGCTGCTACAATACCGCACAGTATCCGCCACCGCTACAGTGCCTGTCATTTCTATAGTGTCGCCACTACTACAATACGCTACCGTACTACTACAGTAACCTGCGCCCAATGGGTTTTGAATGCCCATTTTTTATGTAGTATTAATGGGTGCTTACCACTAAGCCAAACCCCAACTACAGGCTCTAGCACAGATGTGCCAAGGGGTAAAAACCCTGAAAGGGGGAATTAGGTATTAAATAAATCATTTCCAAATGCATAAATAATTGGTATAACTTCACACTTTTTTTGACACTCTCTGGGTATATTCATTGGTTAATTCACATTCTCTTTATAAACCATTATAAAGGATTTGAATATATAACTACTTTAGTTAGAAAACTAACCATAGATAACCTATATTGAAGCTTAGAGATTCATAGGTTAATGTATGCATGTAATTTATGAAATCATACTTATAAGTTTATACATGCCTTATATGTACATTTATTTTAATTATACTCATTCCCAATTTTTCTTTAGTCAAGGTAATGACTGGAACCTGAAAGAATTGAGTTAACAATGGGTGAAATGGAAAATGTGGAGATTTCCCCAATGAGAAACCTAATGATATTGGGGTTGAAATGAAAAACCACATGGAAATTCTCTAACTCAAGATTTGAGTAAAAATTCAAATCAATTTGAGCACTCAAATGCACTAAGGAAGGATCATATCACTATTTAGTCATTAATGAAGCAACATCCACCCTCATTTAGTAGGACTTCTAATCCACTGGTTACTGAGCAATGGGTTATGTAATGGAAAAGAAATTTTTCATTCTCTAGTGATTGGACCATTATAAGCTCTTTTTGGATGTCTAACATTTAAAAGGTAATTTTGACCAGTTGTGGACTCTCCTTAAAAATACCACTAAAAATGAGGAATTAAACTCTATAGAATGAGAAGAGTTCAAGAATATATTTTTCACTAAGTATTTTCCTTAGACTCTTCACATGAAAATATAGTAGTAATTATTGTAATTGAAGTAAAAATGAGGATGAATCTATTGTATATTATGAAGAAAATTTTACAATACTCACAAGGTTTGTCTCAAGTTTTATCTCAGATAATGAAATTAAAATTGATCACTTCTTTATTAAATTAAATATATTCTTCAAAGGGAATTAGCCATAAGATAATTTGGTATATATTAAAAGATTTTTTGATTTTCTCTTAAAGTAGATATAGAAATTGTTACCTCTTATTATTCTGGTGGAAAGTAAAATAAATTGAAGTATCAAGGAACCTTTGATGATAAGACACATGATGGGAAGAAATTAAAATTTCCTATATGCAATAAATATATAAGAAAGTGCCCAGGTAATTATCTCTATAGACCATGGAATTGTTTTAATTATGTTAAAGTTGAACATTAAGCCCCAAATGATCAAAGTGGGGCTAAGTGGATGATTAACACAATGGAATAGGATAAGTTTGTAGCTAATGATCCACTCACACTACAAATATTCAAGTGTAAGGAGTTTGAACATAATGTAAATAAATGCCACAACACTTGGGAAAATAAGGAAAATAGGCCCCAAAAACCTCCCAAACTGAGATAATTATAAATGGAATTCGTGATCACTACCTATAAGGTAGACCATAATAATGAAGTGATGTAAGGTACACTTGATCCCTTTTCCTGATCTATTAATATCTAATTAAATTATGGTTTTTTTCATTATTTTATATCACACAAGTTTTCTAAGAATATGTAATCACCATCACATGAAATGGATATTGAAATACCTATAAAAACCATTAATGGAACAATGATAATGTCTAATATATATAAATCTTCTCCGATTGAGATTTTTATGAGGATAATTCTTACATTTTTATTTCTTCTTACTTTAGGTGAATTTGAAATCATATTGAGTATAGATTGTATTTTCCTATATAAAGCATATATAAACTATCAGAATAATGAAATCTCATGTAACACCCCAAGGTTTTACAAATAAATTTATTATAGAATGCATTCAAAATTGAGTCTATGAGAAACAAATACTTTTATATTTATAGGAGATAGTTATAACCTGGTTTTTATATATAATTTTTTCACTTCTGTGATTTGAATTTCAAAAAACTAACATACCCGGTTGTGATCAGTAAGATATTTAGAATCTGATAGGATCAACTAACATTTTTGTTGAATAGTAACTTACCTTTATGAATAGTAACTTACCCTTATGAATAGTAATGTACCCTTTCGAATAGTAACCTCACCCATGTGAGTAAAAATAAAATATAGGCACCATATAAATAAGAGTGAATATTTTAAAAATTAATAATTAAGTGTTGATATTTTAGAAGTAATAAATATTTAATTACAATTTTAAATTAAAAAAAATATTTAAAATAAAATTAATATTTTTAAAACTTATTCTTCAATAAATAATTTTTTTTCCTATGAATTTAGGATTATTTTATGAGACCACGGTTAATTTTTGAAAGTATTATAAAATCAATTTTAAAATTAAAATATATATTTTTCAAGTAAATAATGATTTTATTTAAAAATTGAATTTCTCTTATTTAGAAAATTATTTTGATAAAATAGAGTTTATTTTTGAATTATACATGTTGAAAATTTTTTAGGTTTAATTTTGGGTATTTTTCTGAAATACTTGAATTTTTTATGAATAGTGGAATTTGATAATTTACAAAACATGCAAAATAAATAAATTTCTGAATCATGCTTGAGTCATGGATAATTTAAATAACCATTGGTTCGAACTCAAATTAACTTATTACTATTTTTATTAACAGGAATCAAGACTATTCATAGTATTTATCCAAAATAATAAAATAATGATTAAAATAATGGAAAAACCCTCCTCTCCTCTACTATAAAAACCACCCCTCACTCCCTCTTCTATTTACTCCTCTAAAACATTTTTCCTTGTATAAATTCTATTAAAATATCCTCCCAAGATCCTCCCCACAACCAGAATCCCTTGGTCTCTTCAAAATACCAAGTCCTCTCCCCTAAACAGTCTCTCAAGGAAGGTAAATTCAAGAGGTAAATTCCTCTTTTCATTTCTTTTATTTTCTTTCAAGTACCCTTCTTTATTTTTCTTTCCTCGCCTCCTTTCCTAAAAATGTTATGATAACTCCAGTACCTTACATGTACTGTAATTTTGTTATTATAATGGAATAATTCATCATCATCTCTCCTTTCCCCTCCTTTTATACTAGAAATGAAAACACTATCTGAGATGTGTTAATTTATCACATTCAAGGACGATGGGTTTTCAAATTCTATTAGCATATTTAATTATGGTCATGAAACCATTTTTATGGTTTAAATAGATCATAATATATGTAATATATCCTATGTAATGTTATATAATCATTTTTTACACATTTTATTAATTTATAAAACAAAATCAGTTCTTGGTGATCAAAAAGCCACCAAATTAATACATGCGTTTATCATTAAAATTTTATCTAATGATTCATCCTCACCCAAAGTATCCAAATGACTTATATGGTAATTTAAAATTCTATATTAATATTAATAACATATAAAATTAATTTTAGAATTAAATTCACATTTTACATTAACTACCATACAAACAAACCGATCATGAAAACTAAAGAAACCAGCACTCACAACGATGATATTGAATCTCTTAACCAACAAAAACGACCATAAATGAACTTAATAAAATTATAATAAATAAAATACATGTATAATTAGTTCTAAATTAATTTATTAATAAGTATAATTTTATATTATAGTACCTTAAGTTCAAGAGTGAAACATATTCAGATATAAGGTAAGGGTATTCCCCCCAAACCTCTATTTTATTTCAAGTTACTCTTTGTCTTTCTTAATCCCAATTAAATTCTTATTTATTCTAATTTACTCATCATAAATTATGTTTTTATGATCTATATATTTTTACCAACTATAATTCTTATTTATTATATGGATAGATACATGTTTTAAAAGGATCTTTCAAAAATTCTTCCCAAAATACAAGCTCGATTCAAGTGAATTTCTCGAATTCTTACCTATTTTCAAGGTCAATCTATAATCTATTTTTAGAAACCATTATTTTTCTAAAATTAATAATTTTACTATGAGAAGAATATATTATTTCACTTCTATTTTTATACAAATATTTTTTCAAAATAACTCTTCTTTTTAAAGTAAAATATTATTTATCTTAAGAATTACTCAATGATTTTATAAGTGTAATTTGGTCTATTTCAATACTCGTGTTTAGTATTATGTGTAATTGGTACTAATAGTTTATGATATCATATACCATATTTTATTTAATGGTTTATGACTAGTTTGACTATAGATGTGCTATCATGAAACCATTCACCATGTTATTCTGAATGGCCAGTGTTTATGTTTGGGGAAAGTTATTTACATTTCATATATTAGTTTCAATATGAATATATATATTATTTAAGTTTATCCCCATTCATATGAGGAATTAATTGGACTTAGTAAGTGATTTTTGGGTCCCTCTATAGCCACTCGATGCATCAGTATGTCTCATGAGACAAAACAGATATGGACTTGGCCGAGGCCTTTCCCATTTTCATATATGGTTTTGGCTGAGGCCTTAATCATTTTCAGACATCTTAGTTGAGGCCTTGAAGGTATATTTTAGAATATACATCATTATTCATTCCCTCATTATGAAACTACAGATTGATAGTCTGTATAATTATTCAAATAGTATAATATCCATGGTTATGTTTTATGGTATTATTTAAATTTTTTTATTCCTACCATATTATGCTCAAGTATATTTTTAAAGGAATGAATTTTAGTTATTCATCATGTATATTGTTTATATTTTCTTTCATTGTATTATTTACCCTTACTGAGCATATGATATCACCCCTTTCACATGTTTTATTTTCCCCAATTTTTGAAGAAGTATATTATGAATGACTTTCAAAGATAATCTAGGATATTATGTGTGATTCAAAAGAAGTTTTTATGTCGTATTTCCTTTAAAGTTGTAATGTTGAACTTATATATGTATCTAGATTTCCAAAAATACTAAACTATTTGGTCATTTGGGATGTATATTCCTTGTTTATATGCCAATTTAATAAAATAAGGTACCATCTTTGGGCAACTGGGGTCAGGTATTTACATATCATTTCATATCCCATATCATAATGTTATCAAGTATTAATATAGGGATGATTATAAACTCCCTATGAAAGAAAATTCTATAATATGGGTTATGATACCTATAAATTATGGACTCTTGACTCAAATGATTGGGGAGGGAGTCAAAATCGATGGAATACCAATTGTATGGGAGTATACTGATGTATTTCCAGATGAAATATCTAGTCTTCCCCAAGAGTGTGAGGTTTAGTTTTCAATCAAACTCATGTCTGGATCCATGCCTATCATTAAAATTCTATATAGAATGTATCCCATTAAATTAGATGAGTTAAATAATCAATTGTAAGAGACTATTGATAAGGTTTTTATATTCCCTAGTGCTTCACCATGGGTTGAACCTGTTATCTTTGTCATAAAATGATGGATTTATGCATCTTTACAATGATTATCATGAGTGTAATAAAATCATGATCAAGAACAAGTATCATATACCCCATATTTATTATCTATTTGATCAAATCCATGGAGCTCAATACTTATCAAATATTGAACTTCGATATGGATATAATTAGTTAAGGGTTAAATGGGAGGATATTTCTAAGCCCTCTTTCTATATGAGGTATGGATACTATGAATTTATAGTGATTCCATTTGGACTTATGAATGATCCTATTATCTTCATAGATATAATGAATAAAGTATTTAGAGACTACCTTGATTAATTTTTGTTTGTCTTTATAAATGATTTTTGTATATATTCAAAGAAAAATAAGAACATCAAGATTATTTTAATATTGTGTTAAAGATTTTAATAAAGGAGAAATTATATGCCAAGTTTAGAAATTTTGAATCCTAGATATATAAAGTTTCATTATTGGTTCATGTCATCATAAGCAATGGCATATTAGTAGATCCATCAAAGATAAAAGTTATCAAGAAATAGCCCATATTGACTATAGTAACTGAGATATGTAGTTTTCTCAAGTTATTTGGATATTATAGATACTTTATGAGTAATTTATCATAGATGTAAATCTACTAAATAAGTTAAAAAAATAATGAAGTAAAGCTCATTTGGATAGAGGAATGTGAAGTAAGTTTCAAGGATCACTGCTCACTATACTTACATTACCCTATAGTATAGAAGGATTTGTAATGTATAATTATTCTTTGAAAAGGGTCTTGGGTTACATCTTTATGTGGAATGATAAGGTAATTTATTATTCCCCATTCAAATTAATGTCTCATGATAAAAATTACATGGTGCATGATTTAGATCTAACAGCAGTGATCTTTTCGTTAAATATTTATCAGTATTATCTATTTGGAGAAAAGTGTGATATATATATTGATCACAGGATTTAGAAATATATATTAACATAAAATTATTTGAATATTATATAAAGGATATGGCTGTAATTGTTAAAATATTATGACTTATCAATACATTACCACATGGGGAAGGAATATAAGGTGGTTGATGCTCTAATCAGGAAAGACCATTTTATTCTATACATGATGCGTATTGAATAATACTCAATATTCATAGATTTATAGAGTATGAATCTTGAATTAATAATGGATAGAGAGAAATAATATCTTTCCCAAATAAACACTCAACCATTCATTAATTTGAAGTTCAAAGAAGCCTAGAATGATGATGTACACACAAACTGCATTTTTATTAAAGGAGAAAAACCCCAAAGAAAACAGGACTTTAGGCAAGGTACACAAACATTTAAGGTGGTCTAAAATAGTGGAGACCAAGTTGATCTCCCCTAATCAACCCCACTCCTTCCGATTCAATCTGAAGAATACTATGAAAACAAACAACATTATTACCTTGATCTACCACGATCAAGGATGCAAATTAGTTCGCAACTTCATTACCTTCATGCCATGTATGAGAAAGATGAGTCTTCTTGTTGTCAATCCACCTCCTGTATTTTATGATAAGATAAGAAATCAACCAGGGAGTATAAATCTTACCCTCCATAGAATTGAGAATAATAATTGAATCCATTTCAATTTGAGAAATATAAAGGTTTCTTTGATCACACAACGTAATCCACATATTCATAGCCTCAACCTCAACTTAATTGGAACTCCCACTCCCATAAAATACAGAAAAAGCAAGCAAGATTCTTCCACTCCCATCACATACAACACCACCTCCCCGAATACACCCTTCTACACAAGAACCATCAAAATTCATCTTAAGACCCATGTTAGGAGGACACCAACTCACCCAGTTTACTTTCCTCATAAGATTTGGATGATGCATTACTATACAGATATACCTCAAGGAATGAGCATCACTTGAAATTCCAGAATACCGAACCAAGTCAAGAAGAATAATTCTAGTTCTGATAACAACCAATATTTTTGAATAATGAATATCCTCAAAACAAGATTTATTCCTTGCTTTCCAAATGAACCAACACCCTGCACTAAGTATCATGGAGAGATAAATTGAAAAATACATATCTTGATGCTTTATATTCTATAAAGTTAAGGTAGGATGATAAAACTATAATGTTGTTTTTCAACCATTAATCATACTGGTATATAAATGTGAAAACATTACCATGTATTTTGTTATAGGAATCATCAAAATTCATAAGGTTTATAATGTAATTTGGGTTGTATTAGACCACATTGCTAAGTTAGTGCATTTTATTTCCATAAAAGAAGATTTATATCTTGACCATCACTCTAAGATATATATATATATAAGGGAAGTTTTAAGGTTTTATGGAGTACCACTCTCCATTATATCTGATCAATATCTAAGGTTTACCTTGAGGTTCTAGAGAAATCTTCAGAAATCATTAGAGACAAAGTTGGTTTTCAAAACTTATTATCGTACTCAAATAGATTATTAGTCTAGGAGGAACATTAAAACACTAAAGTATATTTTTATATCATTTTTGATGAATTTACAAGGACTTTGGGATCAACGCCACCCCAGGTATAGTTCTCATATAAAAATATATTTTGTTCTCTATTCATATGGCACCATGTGAGGCTCTTTATGGGAAGCAATGTGAAACTCCAATATATTGGGACAAAGTTGGAGAGAGTAAATTGATAGGTCCAAACTGTTTATAATAAATGATATATAAGGTTCAAACCATTAAAATTCATAAAAAAATTATAATTTCGATAGAAGATTTATTTAGATAATTTTCAACGAGTCCTATAGTTTTAATTTAGTGATAAGTTGTTCCTTAAAATGTATCCTTGGAAGTGGGTGATGTGATTTAAAAATAAATTTAATATCATATCTAGATATGTTAGTCCCTTTAAGATCCTTGATTATGTTGGAGTTGTAGCATGTTTCCTAGTTCTCCCTCTACACCTCTCTCAAATGTGCGATGTGTTCCATATATCACTTTTGAGGAAGTACATACTAGATCCATCACATGTACTGATCTTGGAAGTTATAAAATTTTAATATGATCTTTCAGGTGAATAAAAACTTATGGAAATTATGGATTTAAGAGAAAATATTCTAAGGAATAAGACCACCCATTTAGTCAAAGTTATATGGTAGAATCATAAATTTGAGGAGGCTATATTGGAACCTGGTCATGTAATAAGAGAAAAATACTCTTACTTGTTTTCCTCCATGTAATAAAATTTCAAGGATGAAATTATTTTTAAGTGGGTTATAGTGTAACGACCCATATTTTTTAGTAAATAACTTTCCTTAATTAAATACCATGTGAGTTTTTTTTCATTCATACATCATTTAACTAAAAAAACCACATTACCTTAACAAAATTATTAAATATTACCATTATTTTATAACTGTTAAATTTGTGTGTATCAATGGTAGTAATCACTTAATAAAAACTATAATAAAACAAATGACATTTTATGCTTGGAGACACATTTTTTTCTAAAAACACTTTTCATACATTAAGTACACTAATATGAAAATTAAATTTGTCTCATATTTAGAAATTCTATTTAGTAAAATTTATTCCATATTTGGAATGTGTAGGTCCAAATTGTATAAAATTTATCATTTTATTTGTACTCATAAAAATAATAGTATTAATATTAAATTTAATTATATTGATAGTGGTGAAACTGTTATTTGCAAAGATTTTTTTTTATTTTTTTGTAATTTTTATCAAATCAATTAAATTAAAATATTTTTAAATAATGAATAAAAATTTATTTTTAAACACATATATAATTATATTAACACACATTTAATTTGTAACCAACTATAAATAATATTAAAAACATATTATGGTTAAAATACATTCTTTCTACAAATAACACTTTTTCTATATATATAATTTTTTAATTTAATTGTAAATTTTATCTTATTTATATATTAAATTAGATTAAATGGATATTAAAATTTTGGTTCATTGAACCCAAATTAAGTAAGATTTTGTACCTTATATTTTTAATAATTTATAAATTACATGGTTAAAAACTAGTTTCGAAGGTAAAAACAAAAATGGTAAAATGTAAAAACCCTAATGATAATTGACTTGAAACATGCTTAAAACATGTGTAGAAATATATTTTTGAGGATTAATAACCCTTATATCGCTCTAAAATTCTATTATTTATCACTTTTGTATCATTTAAACCTTGAATAGTGTCATTCCATTATTGAAAAATAAAGGATGGTCACAAAACTTCCCTTTTATTCACTTATAATGGGGGATACTTCCACGCCTTCATGTCATAACCATCCCTTAAATTTTTTTATTAAAACTCTACCAATTGTCTTCTACTTGAAACATATCACATTTTCATTGGCCTCTGGTCAATATAATTTATCCTAATCCCTTTATTTCTAGGTATATTTTCAAGAGAAAGTTCAAGGTCGCAAAGTGAGTTTTACTTAATCCTTATCTTTTTCTTCTTATTCTTTCCCTTGAAACCCTACCCTAACCATGGTTATATAATGACATTAGTATCATTAGTATACTAAAGTGTAATTATATTAATGTAAAAATCATTATTTATTCCTTCCCATCCACTTAGAAAAATAAAAGAACATTGATTGTGAATTGTGCGGACTTCCACCTCCATGAAGTAATGTTTTTCATTTTTCATCTTAATTTTCATTATTCAACCAAACTGATTAAACCCAAGTATAACATACATAAAAAAACAATGATTATAAAAAAATCAAAATAGTCTTTTAATATCAAAAGTATTTACTAAGTGAATTAGAAATTATTTATGATAATTGTATTTCATTTAAATACCTTATTATGTGCTCTAATTTATAATGTATAATCATTATTCACATAAGTTTATTTTTGTTTGTAAATAAATATATAAAAAACTAAAAATTTACTTAAATATAAATATATCATAAAATATTGGGGTGTTACAAAAACCACTTCAAATTTGATTCATAACCTTAAAAGCATCTAAATAATATCATTATTCTTATTTTATAATGATATTATGTCATAATAGACAATTTATTAACCATAATCACCCATTTAATTATGTTATGTTCATGTTTGGGTATGTCTAACCACCTACTTGAACAATGAAACAAAAATCTATCATGTATGACTATGGGAACTTAAATACTGACATGATTGTAATTTAATAATCAAATAATGATTTGTTGATGGTTCTAGAAAGGTATTTTTTAGTATTTAACTTAGTATCCTCAATTTCTAAAATTACCTAAATAAGCTAACACTGATTCTATTTTCAAAAAAACATAAGAAAAACTACATAATAAATAAATATAATATGATAATAAAGGTAAGATAAAGAAATAAATGTCCAATAAATGGGGAGTAAGAATACTAAAAAATTCCCCTTATAATTTTTTTTTGTCTTAGAATATCAAGTGAATATTGAGAATGGAGGGAGCATATAGGGGTAGTAGGAAGAGTTCAAACCTTCACTGGTGCAAGATTTTCAACTTCACTCCAATGAGGGGAAATTTGGAATATATCTCTGCATTAAATCATTTGGGCAATATATGTATGTGATTTTAAATTCCAAGGAGATGGTGGAAGATGAATTTATTATTCCATCCTTGACAGAATATATTGACAATATTTTTTAAAGATATATTTATGTTGACACCAATGATAAAAAATAATCTTTGATTGACACTCAAAATCAAATTCTACTTTGATATTTCAATGAAGATAAAATCAATCTGGAAGAAGATCTTAAAATATGGGATAAGATGGATTCCTCTTTGAAGATCTCATTTGAGAAGAGCTATAATGGAACCAGTTCGATTTTAAATAATATCTCAAAATGGTCCATGGATTTAAAAATCTAATTTTTTCAATGGTGTGGAATACCCCCTTTTAGTTTAATTTATTTATATCAATTACAATAAATTTTGTGTTTTTGTTTGTTGTGTAGGTTCACACTCAACCTTTAAAAGTGTCTTCTCTAAAAAAATAAGAAAATTGAATTAGAGAGAGAATATCACAATAATTCAATGAAGTGAATAGAATATTAATTTTATGATCCATATTTGTATAACCACAAGCATGAGAGTGAAGTATAGATGAGACTAACTATACCATATAAAAAATATCAAGGTTAACCCAAGGAAGTAAAGTTCAAAATTAAAGAAACATAGGAGAGTTCAACTGAGAGTTTGAAATATATATCATGGTTTATTATTGATATTATACATGTGATGGTTTATGATAAATTTACTATAAATAATAAATCCCCACAGTGGTATTTATCCACACATAAAATCCATAAGCCTTGTGAGGTATCCCTAAACTATATATTCAAAGTGATTGATATAATTATAGGTGTGGGAGTGGGTGAACTCATCACATCCCTTGGACTATAATCACATTGGAGTGAACCAAGTAAAGTATTTAGTGTTCATGTGTGTACTTTATTTATTATCACTAAGAGAAAATGATTGAATAGTGAGTGAATGAATATGATAAGTAAAAAATAGATAAATTATATATTTTCAATGGAAACATGAAGAGTATTTAAGAGTTATTCTAAAAATATAAAGTCAATATTCATTAAGTTAGAGTGTAAAAAGAGTTTGAGGGTTTATAATTTGGTCACCTAAATTCACCCCTAAGTTGTATCTCATTAAGGAATATTACCAACTTCATGAGTGATCATTCTCATTTGGGTTGAGAAATTTTTGGTGAGTGTTGAAGTCGTGATAAGGTCATTTTAGTTCTTGTTGATGTCGAATTCCATGTAAATACACAAATAGATATCTTTGGTTAAACCAAATCCATCATCTGAATCAAAATAAAATTTTGAGAAAGCCAAGGAAGGTGTTCACAAGATCCGAGGTGTGCACATAATATTTAAATCCATACACAAGACTCTTGTGTAACCAATGAGATGTATCTCGAGTCCCTTCCATGCATACCAACTGAACGGCGAACCAAGGCACGCACAATATGTTTACATTGCAAGAAATAAAATTAAGTCATGTGCAAGGCTCTTACGTGACCAATGTGATGTCAATTTTCCCCTTCATTAGAGGCCCCAAAAACTCCCAAGGTAGTGGTGCACAAGATGTTTAACTTGTTCACAAGAAACCACATTAGCATGCAATTCTCTTGCGCAAGCAATGCGACGTCAATGATCCCCTTCCGCAATCGACTATTATGGCTAAGGATGAGGTCGTGCATAAGACCTATTTCATGATGAAAATATTTTATTCCATTATTGAATATTTCTACTATAATAATAAGGTAACCCCTATAATGACCTAGTCTTAATGTAAATAGAAATTACATAAATTTTTCATAATACTTAAAACATTATAAAAATAGACACCCAAATACCATACTAGTCTAGTGCCTTTGGAAACATGGAAACATGAACACTGGTACATAAGTGAGATTCATTATCTCTAACTAGGTTCTTCTCGACTAGAACCCTTCTAGGAAAAATCAAACATAATACATATCTTCATAACCTGGGAAAGGAAACATAAAATGGGTTATCTTAGATACTCAGTAAGGGTAAACAATGGAGAAATGTAAGCATAAACATGAGCATAGGGGTATGAAAACATGATAATGAAAATATAAGATCATACCCAGTATATAAAATATCATAAATAGAAATCATGGAATAATGATTGTAAGTTCATAAGACATGAATCATAAGGAAATAAAGAACATAATCCATGAAAGTATAACATAGGAATAAAACATGGAATTATAGAAAACACATAAGCATATATAATGATTTCCTTAGTAGTCAAGGCATCACTTCTAAGGCCATATTAGTAGACAAAGTACTTTACTGAACCGGGTTCACACTCCATTCCATCCCTATATTACTGGACTAATTTCACTATTTATTTTATCCCTATAATACTTAACTGAGTTTATTTATCATTCCTACCTGGTAATACTGAACCTAGTTCATTTCTCATTTCATCCATGTCTATATCATGATATATAAATCATTACCCAATTCATTCGAGGGATATATAGGTCCCACCCATCTCATAATCAAATCATACATACATGTGCCACAAAATCATAAACAATCATATAATAAACCATGAAATGAAATGGGTATCATAAACTTGAAATAATATCATAACCTATAGAAAAATATATAGGTTTTATAATCATTTCATCAATAGTATAACCCGTGAAAGAGAAATTGATTTTATAAACATATAACCCATGAAATAGAAACAAATTTCATAAATATATAACTCAAGAAAGAGAAATGTATTTCATAAATAAAATGACATTAAGAAAAACCCATTCATAGAAAAAATATGAATGTAACCTTTATATCATTTCTTAGAAAGGAATAAGTAACCTCAATAGATGTTATCTAAAATGGGAAATAATTTTGAAATATCATTCTGAAAAATTCTTGATGAAAATATCATTTCTTCTTTTAAAAGGAATTTTTAATGTATAAAACCATTTGAAAATAATTTTCTTAAAAAATACCTTGAAAACTTATAAATAATATTTCAAATCATTTTTAAAAACTTTTTCCTTGAAAACTTATAGAATAAGATCAAAAACATTTTTATTTGAAAACACTTTGAAAACATGAAAATGAATCTTGAAAACTTTTTAAAACCTATTTCTATTAAAATAACTTTGAAAACCTATAAATAACATGTAAAGCTTGAAAATTTTTTGCAAACATTTTTACTTGAAAATTTATGAAAGAAACTTGAAAACGATTTGAAAACAATTTTCCTAGAAAATTACTTTTAAAAAACATTTCCTCAAATATTACCCTTTTTAAACATGGAAATCAATTTCACAGAAATGATGGTGGGTAACTTTGTACATGTCATATGAGGTAAAAATAATATTCCTTTTTCATGGTAAAAATGTAAGAAAAATGTCTCATTCAGAAAGCAACAAGAATATTCCATTGAATTTTTTTTAAAGGAAAAAAAGGGTAAAAATTACTTTTAAAGATTATAGGATAATAGTGGAATATTCTTGGGATCCCTTTTTGGAAATCATGGTTTTTAAGGAATACATATTTCTGACCAAAGAGAGAGGTAAGGTCATATTTTCTTAAAAACATTTTCTTAATTATATTAAGTACCAAAGAGTGAGTAAAATGATACTAATACATGAATAAATAAATAATAACAAGAGTATAATGAAATTAATGAGTGTTATTTAAATATTTATCATATTATTTCATCAATAAAAATGTGATCATAAACGATCTTGATAAATGGTGAGATCGTTTCAATAAACTCTTACCACATGGTAACTTTGAATCATAATCCCCATGTAGGAAAATGAAATTACATAGAGATTAAAATATCATGAAAATAATGAGATTAATGATATAATATTTCAAAGTCATTTTATACACCTCATATAAAAATATAGGTGTATGACATGGAATGTGTCTCAAAGAAGGTAAACTTAGACAAAATTAATTTACCGATTTGGTAACTTTTGAAACTTAAACCCCATAATAGAAAGATCATAAAATAGTAATTTAAATACCAATATATTTAATTATAAGAGGCATAGAATATATTTATGGGTAGTATATACACCACACAAAATAAGTGATTGGTGAAAAGGGCATATATATCGCAAAAATAAAGAGTGAGATTAAATTCTCTTACCTTGAGTCTGACTTATCTCGTGTGTCTTTATATTCCTGAAAAATAAACTTATGTTAATTAATTAATTTATTAATAAAAATTTTCAAGTTTATTATTAATTTCTATTCACTTGTTACCATTTTTTATACAACTACTTAAACAATTGAGTTTAAGTCTGGTGTTTTGACCAAATTTGGTTCATGTGTTAAAAATGAATTTGATTGGTCAACTATGGTTAAAGGGGTAATTATATAAAAATATCTATAATAATAATAATGAAATAATTATCATATTTATACATTAATTATAATTTTAAAACCAACCATTAAATATGGTTGTGAAAATGAATCAACATTACAATCATGGAGACGGTAGGTCATACGTACGCATGAGTAATGTTCCCATTTCTCAATGATCATTATGGAAAAAAGGTAAGTAACATTAATATTTACATAATGATAATTATATAATAAATACCATATTATTTAATAATATATACTTATATATATAATTATTTTAATTTAAAAGGAATCACATTGTGTTGAGGATGTTGTGGTCCACAAGTCCAGGAATGATATTATCAATTTATAAGTGTGTGAAAGGGTAATAATGAAAATGGTATATATTATATTTCTAGAAAGTTAATTTTCATGAATATATTATATATTTTGTGTATTTCACATTTTTTTAATTAAGACCATTTTTTATACATTCCATGTAGTGTGTAAACAAATCACATCGCTTTGAGGAGGCGGTAGTCCACACTTCCTCAAACGAAATTATAGTATTTACATCAAATAGAAAGTATACAGATATGTGTTGTAAAATGATTATAGAATATTAAATACATAATAAATATAATATATAACATATATAAATATATTTTCTATTATAATTTCCACCATGATAGGTGATAAATAAAAAATGAACAATTATCATTTTGTGAGGCGATAGTTCATCGTACACATAAACACTATATTTGTTATCCATTAGATGGAAGTGTGTGTAAGTGTAAGTATAAACCTTATCATAAAAAACATAATAGTATATTTATGATACTTTTTTTTATATAATCGTGTAAAAATAATATTTTAGGTATTGGAAAAATAAAATAAAATAAAGGAGCTTGAGGGAGGGTGTTACCTCTTAATCGGGTAAATCCTTTTGGTTTGCACCAAAGGGCTTCCTTGGAAGGCTTTCTGTCTAAATGGAAGATTAAATTAAAAATTTAGGGATTATGTGGATCTATTTTTTTATAATTTTTACTAACTTAATTGTATTGAGAGTTTTCTGGAAGTGGGAGAAGATGAGGCCTTTTATAGTGGAGGAGGAGTGACACTCTTGTAATATTTTGGAAAAGGGAAACCTCACCCACATTTTTTATTGAAATTGGATCCAATAATAGTTAAAAGTATATTAAATAGATAATAGGGCCTAAATATGGACATCAAATATATTTTTTAAAAGTAAATACATCGTTTTGGGTCTTAATTTTATTGTTTAGTCCCTTATTAAGCTTAATTTAACCTTAATCATTGTAGTTAGTTTTAATTTCTTTCACTAAATTTTTTTGTAAAAAAACTAAGTTTAACTTATTATAAACTTTAAATTATTATTATTAAAAATATGGAATCCATTTTTTCAAATTTTAATCACATAAGTGGCGGAAATTAATTTAAATTTAATCTCACAAACAGGATGAACATGTGGGTTTTAAAAGTAAAAACGTTCAAAAGTTTTCTATGTTTTTATGGTCAATTTTCAAAGTTAAATTGATTCCAATTACTTAAATTGGTTTTATTGATAAAAAATTAATCTAATTAAACTTTAAAACCAACTAAAAATACAATTTTACTATACAAATAAATTAGATGAAAAATAAGTTTTGAATTAAATTTCAGTATTTTAAACTATTCATTAAAGAAATAAAACATCATAGAAAAATACCAAAGAATCAAAATGACCTGAATTTTATCATTATATTTCAAATATTAAGTTTATTTTGATATATAATATTTATAAAAGTGCAAAAATTTAGATTTAAAATTGGTTCTCTATTAAAAATGGTAAAAATATTGGGGTTTATGTGTTAAATTGGCTTTATTCTTATCTTATGCCTATAAAATTTATTGGATGAATATAAAAAATATTTTATTTTATATATAACATATATATTAAATTATAATTATTTTTTAATTTTAATTAATTTAATTTATTATTATTAAAACATCTTTTTGAGCATAATAATAGTTTTCTATAAAAATAATCCCTTTATATTCAATTAGTTCTTATTTTCATTTCTAAAAAATTTATAACTAATTAATTCATTTTATATTTTGTGAAACCCATATTTTTTTATAAGTTAGTTAATAATAGTCATAAAATCTAATTTAATGGCTAGTTTAAATATTGTTATATTAAATAATAATAATTTTAATAATATATTATTGTTTAGTAACACTCCATCTTTTGTGCTACACAAGCCATCGAGGAAGGTCAATCATGCATGGAATGTATGATAACATCTGTGTTCCATGTAGATAAAGCTAAAATTTATATTTTGTGTAGTGGAAAATTAACTTGGTGTGGTGTATAACGTAATCCAAACATAATGATTAAAAAAACTATTTTTAATGTTGCATAAAATAAAAAATATCAAAAAGATTAAATTAATTTGAAAAAAAATATTTCACAAAATCTCAAGGTGTAACATTCTACCCCCCCCCCCCCCCCTAAAATGAATTTCACCCTCGAAATTCATTTGGGTTATCAAAGGTTTAATACTTTCTATTTCCTTTCACAAAAACCCACATCATAAAAATGAACACTAAAACTTACTTTTAAAAAGGAAAGTTGGAAACATAATGGTCACCCAAAGTAACTCATAAATAGGTTTCCAAATAGGAGAACATAGGTGGCAAGTGAAAATATGGATTTGGAGGAAAAGCATAAATATTTATAGGGAGTTATTGAGGTCATCAATCACAAATAAGTGAATGATAAATGAAAAGTTGAGGACCTCAAATTCATAAATCTATAATTATTTAAAAGGCCATTAGCTTAATAAAAATTAAAATATTAGGACAATAATTTTTTATCATTTTCCTAATATTGAGTAATTATTTTATTAACCAATAATATAAGTAAATATACTTACTTGATATATTTATATAAACAAAATTCCATTCTTTGGTTATACTTCTATCAATTTCTAAGTCACCCATTACTTCATGTAATGGATGTCCATAATTTGACTTTTATTCCTGAAGCACTAAAATAAACTTTTAGCAGATCATAAGGCTCATAAAATAATGAATGTATAACTATTTTTCTCTAACTATTCTTAAAAATCATAAAAAGTAACATTATAGGTTTATTATTGACATTTTAAAAATAAACATTAACTGGACATTGTGTAGGATAGTGGTAGGCATGAAACCCTTATCATCCTTCAGTCATGGGTTCAAGACTCATGGTCTTGTCAAACTTGATTATTTATCACCTGACATACAGGATGTCCTTTTCTAAAACCAACACTACTGTAAAATAGAACTATACCCACGGTTTTGATTAAAACTGTGGGCATAGGTGTGCCTTATACCCACGGTTTTGGGCAATCGTGGGTATAGTTATAGTATACAGACCTATACCCACGATTTTGGGCAAAACCGTGGGTATAGATTTTTTTGAGGACCTATACCCACGGTTTTCCTAAACCGTGGGTATAGGTGTTCCTTTCAAGGCCTATACCAACAGTTTTTTTAAAACCGTGGGAATAGGGGTTTTTTTTCGACGACCTATACCTACGGTTTTACAAAAACGTAGGTATAGCTTTGGCAGGGGAATCCGCGGGGAAAAAAATATACTGGTGGGAAAACCTATACCCAAGTATTATATTAATATATAAATGATATAAAAACATTTTAACACATAAAATATATAGGCTGGTTGGTGAAGCGGCTTTCCTTTGTTCCGGTGGTCTAGGGGTCGAATCCCGCGAATGTATTTTTTTTCCGATACAGCGCGATATATTAATATATTATATTAAATTTAGCCATATGTAAGGCAAAGCAGAATGGGTTGGTTGGTTAGTTCGGATAGATTTCGGGAAAACGGTCCGAGATCGAATTCCATGGGATTCGTTTTTTTACTTGATACGTTATTAATTAATATATTTAATATAATAGTAATTTATATATACTGAAGTAGTGTAGGTTAGTGGTTCTCCATGTCGGCGGTAAGGCGTGAGGTTCCCCGAAAATGCAGGTTCAAGTCCTTTCATTTACAATTTTGTATAATTAATACCCACAGGTTTAAACCGTGGGTAAAGATGTTGACAGCGTAGAAAGGGATATTAATATTTTACAACATGGACAGAAAAGCTATACCGACGGTTTGTAAAACCGTGGGTATAGGCTCGGGAGCTATCCCGACGCCTCTCTAGCCCACGGTTTACAAAACCGTGGGTATAGGCCAATTCTCCAGTAGTGAAAACTAATATAATTTCCAAAATAAATATGATGGACATCCTTGAAATAAGGTTAATCACTAAATATCCTTTTAATTAAGGTTTTCAATACAACCTTAATACATAAATAATACATCTTAATTTCAACTTAAATTTTCCATAAATGGTTAACCTTATATCCCTTATAAAGTTGAAAATCCAAAACATTAGAAATAAATTCATGAAATTATCTTAACATTGATCCCCCATATATTAAAAACAAGGTCTTGGTTTTCATATTTCAAACATGTGAATACCTTCATCATATATTCTCTTGAAACATGGTAATAACCTAAATTAATATAAATCCTTATTGTAAAAAATCATGTCTCTTATTTAAAATTATATATTATATATTCCTTAAATCCAAAAAGTTGTAAACTTGATAGCATAAACCACTTGTTTACAAATCCTTAATTAGTTCCAAGGTAATCAATATTGTCCAATTTACTTATTCTTATCCAAAATATCTTTATCCAAACAATATTATCTTAACATAAGGAACATATTAAGGGTTATTTTCCCTTATTCAAAATATCACCTTGTCCTTAAATCACTTTTCCCATTCATTGAAAACATTCAACATAATCTTGTAAATCTTTAGTGAAAAACATAAACTAGACAATCCTTTCATATTTCATCATTCATAATACATAATTATTGAATCCAAATACATAGAAACTTTGATTATTCCACTTCATCTATATGTCATAATAAGGCTACCTCATCCTATTACTTAATACCACTTTCCTTTCACTTTTTCTATATAGTCGGATCATTATCAGAAATATAACCATTACTCATACCACCTTGTTGATTCTATTCATAAGCTTTCCACTTAGGGCATTGATTTTCATAACTACCATTCATTACACACTTAAATAATTTAAACTTTGATGATTTATTTGGGAGGCCAATTTTCCCATCCATTTGGTTAGATAAACCCTTTGTTTTTCCTTTATAATTACTTTCTTTGTGTCCTTATTTTTCACACTCAAAGAACCTTCTTATTCCTCTAAGACATTCACTTAGATGATTCTTTCCACATTATTGACATAATGGAAACAAAATATTCATTATTCTATGGTCTCTATTACCTGAACTCTCAGTGAACTCCTTCATTATATTCTTTGGTGAGTTTGAGAGTTAGTTAAGGTATATTTTTTTGATTATATTCCTTGAAATTTGATTAGGCATGATCACAAAATCCTTCACTACAGTGATCATCCCATTTTACTTATCATCATTATATTTTCCATCACATTTAATGTTAATCCAATTACTTCTATTTACCTCCATTGACTAAAACCAAAAATCACAAATTGAGAAACACATATCATATAATAAAATCACATAATTAGGAAAAATTACTTATAGGATGTCTAAATCATGACACATATCTTTTAATCAATGAAAGATTAGTTTTATCCAAGGTTATTCATATTCATCTTATATTCAAATCCTTCATAATGGTTTTTCAAGAGTCAGTGAATTTCGAAAGAATATCCCATCATAGTGTCAAACTAGGTGCGCAGCAAGGCCCATTTTCGTGTACCATATTAACTTGAGTTAGGCCCAGGAAATCTTGTTGGAGTTGTTAACCCTAGGTAGATCTATTCTAGATCCACATCCACTTTCAGTATCTAGACATGGATGTATTTATAAGAATCCATCCACTCTATCCTTTACCAAAATTCCAGGACATTTTCATCTACTTTTCCTTATCCTTATAATTATCCTTAGACATGTTCTTATAGTTATCACTAAGGTTTTCTCATCCTAGTTTCTAAATGTTAACTAAACCTTTACTCTGATACTAACTATAATGACCTAGTATTAATATACATAGACATTATATCACTTGTTTACAATACTTAAAACATTATACAAATAGAATCCCAAATACTATACTAATCTGGTGCCTTTAGAAACATGGAAACATGAACACTGGTACATAAGTGAGCTATATTATCTCCCACTAGGTTCTTCTTGACTAGAACCCTTCTTATACACATTAAGAATAATACATATCTTCATAACCTGGGGAAGGAAACATAAAAATGGGTGAGCTCAAATGATCGGTAAGGGTAAACAAGGGAGACATGTAAGAATAAACATGAGCATATGGGTATGATAACATGATCATGAAAATAGAATATTATACCCTACATATCAGATATTATAAACAGGAATCATGGAATAAATATTGGTATTTCATAAGACATGAATCATAAGGAAATAAAGAACATAATCCATAAAAGCATAACATAGAAATAAAACATGGAATTGTGGGAAACACATAATAATATATAACGATTTCCATAGTAGTCAAGGAATCGCTTCCAAGGATATATTAGTATACAAAGTCCTTTACTGAACTGGGTTCATACCTCATTCAAACCCTATATTACTGAACCCAGTTTACTCCTTATTTCATCCCTGTAATACTGAACCGAGTTCATTTCTCATTACATCCCTTTAATATTAAACCAAGTTCATTTATCATTCTATCCATGTCTATCTCATGAGATATAAATATTTATCCAATGCATTGGAGGGAGATATAGGTCCCACCCATCCCATAATGAAATCATATATACATGTGCCACAATATCATAAATAATCATATCATAACCCATGAAATGAAATGGGTATCATAAACCTATAATCATATCATAACCTATAGAAAAATATACAGGTTTCAAAATCATTTCAACAAAATAATAACTCGTGGAAGATAAATCTATTTCATAAATATATAACCCATGAAATATAAAACTATTTCATAAACATATAACCCATGAAAGAGAAATGGATTTTATAAACATATAACCCTTGAAAGAGAAATGGGTTTTATAAAGACGATGGCATTAAGCATAACCCATTAAAAGAAATAATATGAATGTAACATTTAGAGCATTTACTATAAAGGCATAAGTAACCTCAATATATATCATCTTAAATGGGAAATAATTTTGAAATATCTTTAAAAAAAATTTCTTGACAAAAACATCCTTTCTTCTTTGAAAAAGGATTTTCAATGCATAAAACCATTTGAAAATAATTTTCTTATAAAATACCTTGAAAACTTATAAATAAGAGTTCGAATCATTTTGAAAAACTTTTTCCTTGAAAACTTATAGAATAAGATTCAAAAAAAATTAAAAAATTATTTAAAACACTTTGAAAATTTTAAAAGAAACCTTGAAAATGTTCTGAAAACCATTTCTTTGAAAATAACTTCCAAAAGTTTTAAAGAAAGTTTGAAAATGTTTTGAAAAACTTTTTACTTGAAAACTTATGAAAGAATCTTAAAACAATTTTTTACAAAAACTTCATTGAAAATTACTTTTAAAAAAATTCCTTAAAATTTAACCTTTTTAAGATGGAAATTAATTTCACAGAAATAATGATGGGTAACTCTGTACAAGTCGTACGAGGTAAAAATAATATTCTTTTTGCATGGTAAAAAGGTAATAAAAATTAATTGTTTGAAAAGAGACTAGAAGATTCCATTAAAAAAATTAAAAGAAAAAAAGGGTTAAAATGTTTTTTAAATATTATAGGATAATAGTGGAATATTCTTAGAATACCTTTTTATAAATCATGGTTTTGAAGGAACACAGATTTCTGACCGAAGAGAGAGGTAAGGTCGTATTTTATTAAAAAAAATATTAATTAACCTAAGTATCAAAGAGTGGTAAAATGGTACTAATAAATTAATAAATCAATACTAACCATAGGGTAATAAAATTCATGAGTGTTCTTGAAATATGGAACATATGATTTCATCAATAAAAATGTTATCATAAATAATCTCGATAAATGGTGATATTTTTTTAATAAACTCTTACCACATAGTAACTTTGAATTATATTCCCCGTGTAGAAAAATGAATTTAAATTGTTCTTAAAATATCATTAAAAGAGGGAGATTCTTGATATAAAATTTAAAAGGAATTTTATACACATTATATAAAATTATAGGTGTATAACATGGCATGTGTCTCAAAGAAGGAAAATTGAGACAAAATTAATTTACTGATTTGGTAACTTTGGAAACTTAAACCCCATGATAGAAATACCATAAAATGGTCATTTAAATACCATATAAGAGATATATAATACATTTATGGGTAGTATATACACCACACAAAATAAGTGACCGGTGAATAAGGCATGTATCTCACGTAAATAAAGAGTGAGATGAAATTCCCTTACCTTGATTCTAACTTGTCTTGTGTGTATTTATATTCTTGAATAATAAAATTATGTTAATTAGTTGATTTATTCATAAAACATTTAAAGTTTATTATTAATTTTACTTCACTTATTACCATTTTGTATACAACTACTTAAACAATTAAGTTTAAGTCATGTGTTTTGACCAAAATTTGGTTCATGTGTTAAAAATGAATTTGGTTGGTCAAATATGGTCAAAGGGGTAATTATATAAACAAAACCAGAATAATAATCCTGAAATAATTATCATATTTATACATTAATTATACTTTTAAAACTTATCATTAAATATGGTTTTGAAAAATTAATCAATCTTACAATCATGAAGATGGTAGGTCGTACGTACGCATGAGTAACATTCTCATTTCTCAATGATCACTATGGAATGAAGGTAAGTAACATTAATCTTTAAATAATGATCATTATACCATAAATTAAATATTATTTAATCATATGTACTTAAATATATAATTCTTGTTATGTAAAAGGAATCACATCATGTCGAGGAGGTGGTAGTCCACACATCCACAAACGATGTTATCACTTTATAAGTGTGTGAAAGGGTCATAAAGAAAATGGTGTATATTATAGTTCTAGAAAGTTAATTATGTCATTAATATAATATAGATGTTTTGTAGGTCACATATTTTAAATTAAAACCATCTTTTATATATTCTATGTAGTGTGTGAATGAATCACATTGCTTTGAGGGGGTGTTAGTCCACACTCCCTCAAACGAAATTATCATATTTATACCAAATGTAAAGTATAAATATATGTGTTGTAAAAGGATTAAGGAATCTTAAATAAATAATAAATATAATATATAACATATATAAATAGATTTTCCATCATAATTTTCACCATGAGATGTGTTAAAGGAAAGATAAACAATCATCATTCCATGAGGTGGTAGTTCATCCTACACATAAACACTATGTTCATTACCCAATAGATAGAAGTGTGTGTAAGTGTAGGTAGAACCCTTACCATAACATCATCCTAGTATATTTATGATATTGGTTTTTCACCAAAGTGTTTCCTTAGAAGGCTTTGTTACCAAAGGGAGGCTTCAAGGAGAAAGGTAAGTATGTTGGGGAGATATTTGGGTAGATTTTGGACCAAATTAAGTGTCTTAAGAGGTGTGTGGAAGCCTGAGGATAGGAGGAATTTTATAGTGGATGAGAAGTGTCACTCTTGTAATATTTTTGAAAAGGGAAACCCTAAACACGTTTTTTTATTTCAATTGATCCAATAATGGTCCAAAGTCAATAAAAGATAGTATAATTTTGAAATATAGCCACCCAATTAATTTTAGACAAGTTTTTAGGTCATTTTGGGCCTTAAGGTTATGGTTTAGTCCCTTATTAAGATTAATTTAACCTTAATCATTGTAATTGATTTTAATTACTTTCACTAATATTTTTGGTCAAAAATTAAGTTTACCTTATTATATATTATAAATTATTCTGATACTAAATATTGAATCCATTTTTCCAAATTTTAATAACATAAGTGGAAGAAATTAATTTAAATTTAATCTCATAAACAGGATGACCATGCGGGTTTTTAAAGTAAAAACTTTCAAAAGTTTGTTATATTTTTATAGTCAATTTCAAATTTAAATTGATTCTAATGACCTAAATTGGTTTTATTGATAAAAAATTAATCTAATTAAACTTTAAAACCAACATAAAATATAATTTAACTATATAAATAAATTATATTATAAATAAATTTTGAATTAAATTTCAGTATTTTTAACTATTCATTAAAAAAATAAAACTTTATAGAAAAATACCAAAAATTCACAATAACCTAATTTTTATTATTCTATTTAAAATATAAAGTATATTTTGGCATATAATATTTATAAAAATTCCAAAATTTATATTTAAAATAGGTTCTCCATTAAAATGTGGAAAAAATATTGGGTTTTATGTGTTAAATTGGGTTTATTCTTATCTTATGCCTATAAAATCTATTAGATGAATATCAAAAATATTTCCTTAGATATATAACATATATATTAAATTAAAATTAATTTCTAATTGTAAATAATTTAATTTATTAGGATTAAAACAACTTTGTGAGCATAAGAATAGTTTTTAATAAAAATACTCCCTTTATATCCATTTAGTTCTTATATTCATTTCTAAATAATTTGTAACTAATTCATTCATTTTATACTTTGTGAAAACCACATTTTTTCATAAGTTAGTTAATAATATTCATAAAACCTAATTTAATGTCTATGTTATATATTATTATATTAAATAATAAAATTTTTAATAATATATTATTGTTTGGTAACACTCGGTCTTGCGGGTTACACAAGCCATCGAGGAAGTTCAGTATTGTATGAAACACATGCTAACCATAATTTTTCATGTAGATAAATCTAAAATTTATATTGTGTATAGTTCACAATTAACTTGTTGTTGCGTATAACACAATCCAAACATAATGCTTAAAAAAATAAACTATTTTCAGTGTTTCATGAAATGAGAAATATCAAAAATATTAAATTAATTTGAAAAATATATATTTCACAATATCATAGGGTGTTACACCCCCCCCCCCCTCTTCAGGGTGGTCCTTTAGAAGTAGAACCTCCACTTTACAGCACGTAAGAATGATCTTCCTCGACATCATGATATAATGGAATCCTTGAGGTAGAGATCTTGTGTGATAGGTGCCCTGTGGGGCCTCCCTTGAGTGGGACCATAGTTTTGTAATCCCTTTCTAACTTCTTTCAACCCAAGTTGGGTGTGCGTAAAGGCTCTTCTAGCTCAAACCCTGGACTTTACGCACATCCCCAATCTTGTGTGCACCCCTTTACCATGTGTGAAAGCCTCCAATCTTGCACGCACCCCCTCTTTGAAGATCCATGGCTTGTCTTTATATCAAAATACCATGTTTGAGTGCCACTTGTATGCAACCCACATTAATTATGCACTACCCTCCAAACTTGCATGTTGTGATTTCATGGTCCCTAATGAGGTGTCCCTTATGCCCCTAGTGCATGTGTTTCCATACCTTTTTCTTCTCAGCATAGGTGCACTAATTCCTTTTTCATCATAGCATAGGAACACTGATGTGGACTACTTGACCAATGACTCCTCCATGCCATTTAAACCTACCATGAATAAAGTTGTCCCCCTCCCAAGGGTGCATGAGCTGCAGTTATGTAATCCCAAGGGGTAATGAGTGAGTCCCCCATGTCCACACTACATGATGTAAAACTACCTAGCACCAACATCCTAATCACATGATGTTAAACTATAGTCTTACCCCATGCAATGTACATGGGATTCCCCATGTACTCTCATCATGGGATTCCACCCTTTACCTCTACCATCCACAAGCCTCTTATTTGGGGAAACTTTTGTGTGTAAGCCCCACATAGGCCTCCCATTTTGGGAAGCTTCAATGCATAATCCCCGCAAACCATTAAAAGTATGCTCCATGTATGACTCAAAGAGAATGAGATCCACCTCACATGGAATGAAATTCTCCTTGGGAAGATTCCATCTGTAATCCCCACATCATCTCTCGTTGGTGTATCTTTCATGACACAAATGTTAGGTCCGCTACTTCCACTTGTTTTTCACACCAAGCATGAATCACGTGAACTTAGAGGTTAGTAGAAGCCATGATCAACCACTTTATCCACTTCCATGAGCATCTTCCATGCGTAATCCCTAAAAACCAATCATGTCCTCCCAAATGGTAAGCTTCTATGTATACGCCCTAACAACCAATCATGTCCCCCTAAACAAGAAGCTTCTATTTTTAGGCCCCAACTAGACGGGCCCCCTTCTTAAGTTTAATCCCCAATTCCCCTTTCCGAACTACATGGGCTTTGATTGAAAACTAACTGAGATATATAGGAAGCCTCTTGGAGGTCCAAACCCAACATTTCATTCATTACATACATTTAATTCATTCCATAAATTTCATCCACACCCAACACTACATCCACATTCATCCTGATTTTCCTTGATCTGCCACATCCTGATAAAATCATGACACCACATCCACATCTTTTTTGCTCCTAGAAACACCCGGGAAGATCCTATTCATAAGCCCCATACAATCCAACCATGATAAATCCTCTTACAAAGGTAAAATTCCATGTGTAATCCCCATACCATCCCTCATATATGCTCCTTCTGCGGTATAAGCATCCTTACCACATGAAATTAAACTGCATGGACTAGTCCTATCACACAACCTTAAACTGAAGCATCAAACAACATGGTTTTTGATCCCTTCATTCAAGAAGGGTATGTATGACACCTCTCTGAGGTTCAATCCCAACCAACGGTACACCTTGGTGCCCCCCTCCTAGTGGTTCACCTCCCTGATCCATCTCTAAGGGTGTCCATATCAACATTCACGGTGTGGCATATTCCTTTTATGGGATACACCTCTCGAATCCACCTCTATAGGACGTTCTAATCCATATTATAGTAAACCCTCTCAGGTGATACTTCTTAGGGACGTACCTCCCCAATCCACCTCCATGGGGCATTCTAACTAGTCTCATCCCGTCTCCTCAAGACATTAAACTCACGACATTTCTCATATTGCTACCCCATGCTAAACATGGGATTCCTAAGATGAAATCCTTCAAATATATATGCCTATTTCATCAGCTAACTCATGCTAAATATGGGATTACTAAAGTGAAATATTTAGAAGATATGAATTTGACATTAGATACTTGTGATTGACATGATAATCCTTGGGTTTCATGCTTAGGATGACTCCATGAGATATCCTTCTATAAGGAAGATAGAGGTAACAAATTTTCCTGGCATCTAAACATGCCAGTGATTCCCAATGTGACTACTCTCCTCACTGAAGGTTGTCTCCCTATCAATACCCATTAGAATTTCCATAAAAATCATCATAATTAATCAGATTCCACAAATATATGGAATCAGTAATGAGTTCCATGAACATGACTTAACTCTATGAGAGAGACCTGGACTAGGTGATGAGTTACAAAGAGGAATCCATGGAAGGAGTAATTGATATTCCATCATCCTGTTTCGATCAAGGAGCATACATCACCATTGAAATTGATGAAATTTGCCTACCTTTGGAAAGAGGGAATTCAGGTCAGCACAAAATGTGATGCTAGAGCATGGTCATACATGCGGAGGTGGGCGCACCCTAGCGAAATCATCAAAAATAGAAATGGTGAACCCGACAAGAAAATTTTATCCTTCAACCATGGAGATTATTCATGGTGGTCATAAAATCAATGAAATGGTAAACCTGATATGAAACTCTTCTCCTCAACATGGGTACTAGTAGCATTCAAGACATTAGAATATTATAATGTCACCAGATCCATATATCTGGCACCAGGACCAACTAATAAAACAGTGTATTCAACATAGAACTCACCAGAAATTGGGGAATTTAAACTTTGGGAATTCTAGTCTGAGACATCATCAGCACAGATCACTCTCTCCAACCATGGAATATTGGAAAATACTATGGAATTGGGAATTTATTTCTTTATATATCTACTGACATTCAAATAATCCGACTTTGCAGGACCCAATCTGTAGGAAACCAACCACCCAACACCCATAGACACAAGGGTAGGGGAAATATCAATGAGGCAATCCTACACAACTCCACCTCTGTCACTAATTTAGCCACGGCCATGATTATCAGGAACCCATTACCCATATCACCCACATAAATAATTCAAAGGAGGGTTATGGATTCCCTTGTATAGTTGTATCAGTAGGATGGGGTCATTCCTATGAGGAATATGGACCACCAAGAATTATAGGTTTCTGCACCTCACCAACACTGTCACCCCCAAGGGCCATGTAGGGAGCCACTGCTCCCCACCCCAATAATGAATCATTTTAGATGCCTCTCCCCATAAAGATCCTATGACTCTCTCCCCTATGTCGAGGAGGTGAGGATTCCGTAGTCACTCAAACTGTGACTACTACCCGAGAGCGACCAAGGAGGGATCCCACTAGGCCCTGTCGACACTAACAAGGATCATTCCCCTTGGTCAAAGAATAGGAAGACTATACCCCTGCTATGTTGGCCCCAGTCCGAATGATCCAACGCCAATGTAGGGGGAAAGCTTAGGAGGATTCTCGTCAAGGGGATTCGTCTTCCACAACTTCAGTGGATCCTACCACCACCATCACATTCCTCTATATCCCTACCACTACAAAAAAAGGGACCCATCAACACTCAGTTGGTATTGAGACCTAAACCACCCAACAAAAAGTTTGGTCTGACATTTTCAACTATTGGCATCATCAGTAATCATTACAGACCGGTCTGGGATGAGGATATTTAATACAGAGGCCCTACCCATATAATATCGAACCAAAATGGAGTTATTACACTCTCTCACAATCAATATAGAGTCCCTTCCCATGTTCTTAGCATTGGTCAAAGAGGAGGTCCTCCCCATTTCATTGATATCCAGTGAGGAGGTCCTCCCCGTGATTATGGTTCCTGATATGAAGGTCCTCCCTGTGTCACAGATCTTCAGTATCAAGTTCCTCCTCACACCACTCCTAGCTCATTTAGAGGCCCTCCCCACTACAATATTGATCAAAGTGGAGGTCCTCCTCTCTTCATCGACAACCAATATTAAGGTCCTCCCCATGAAACCATCAACCAATATGGAGGTCCTCCCCATTCCATAGCCAACCAGAGTGGAGGTCCTGCCCACTCCTTTAACATCAACATGGAGGCCCTCATCATGTTCCCACCATCCATAGAGGAGTTCCTCCCCATGCATCCAGCAACCACAACATATTTCCTCCCTATAATCATGATTCTCAATAGGGAGGTCCTCTTCATGTCCAGTTTGATCAGTGTGAAGGCCCTCCTCACACTTCAACCCACCAAATTGGAGGTCCTCCCCACTCTTACAATCAACATGGAGGTCCTCCCCATGTTTTCACTAACCAAATAGGTGGTCTTCCCCACTCCTACAACAGTCAAAGCATAGGTCTTACCCACTTCAACAACAACTGATACAGAGGTCCTCCCTATTTCCCAACTGATCAAAGTGGAGGTCCTCCCTAGGCCATCACCCACCAGCACAAATGTCCTCTATATTCTAAATAACTTTTCTTCCATGAAGAACCATCCTGGTGTAGAAGGAAGAACTTCCACCACTAAAGAAAAAAATCTGTGAAGCACCAAGTCATTTTCAGTCCCATTTTCTTCTTAGATTCTAAAGTAGAAAGTGATTCGGTGATGGAACATTCACCACATTAATCTGAATCAGATTCTGGGGAAAGATCCTAGTGGATGAAGTTATTCATCCCAAAAGTTGATATCTATAATATTACTAAATCCCTTTATAGGTGTATGTAGGTGGAGAAAGATTTTTCTCTCTTCCAAGGTCTCATGGTGTATCCATCTCTATCATCCCCAGTTTCATTCTCTACCTCTACTTGAGATCACAGAGAGTTATTCTGGAGCTTGATAGATGAATAGAATATGGTAAAACTATCAATGATATCCACTTCTCTTGCATATGAGGTAGTGGTGAACACCCAATCCTATAGGGATAAAATGATTTAGTTTCCACCACCCTCATGAGACAACCCAGTGTGTAGTGACTAATCATCTTGCGCAGCAGCTCCTCCACTAGACAGCCCACTGCTACACTAATACACATCAGTGTTATTTCTAGTCTCCCATAAAGTTTCCATAAAATATTAGTATAACCAAGATCAGGTCCTAGATTATGAATAGTAAATCTTGTGGCACACTCTATCCACCAATCAATTGTCAGTGGTGTTTTGGCCGAATGCAGTCCCTAATTTCAATATCCCGAAGTCCCTCACCAAGGATCAGGTTGTGTGCTTTATCTGAACTATCTGGATGATGTGTTTTCACCTCCATGACTATAATTTAGTTTACTAAAGAATTTGGGTAAAAATTGACAACATTGACCAATAGTACTACATTATTGAGTTGGAATCACTCCCAGTGGCTCAACACCCTACATCACCCAGCTACCACTAGGCCCTCCAACAGAGATGTGTAAAGTGCTTCACATAATCCTTGAAGAGGAATATTTGAACATACGATCTGGGGCTGGGGAAAGTAAGCTACTCTCCACTTTATACATATCCTGTGGCATCATAACTTACCCATTTATATTGAGGATACGCCTCTGGGTATTGTTAATGTGAACATGGATGATCTTGGGCTGCCTAAATATGGGGACACCATCACAAGTCCCGACAAGGAAAAATTGCCCCCTGGGGTAGAAAAATACTAGGTGGACCCTAATACAAGTGCTTGAACTCTACTACAAAGGTAGATTCTTGGCCTCAGGGAACCATCCATGTCACTGCATATCGATTCAAATACCACCAAGGGAAAGGAACATATTGAGCCCTATGAATCATCTAACATCACATAGAAGACAAAGGTTGTTCCCAAAGTTTCCTCCTTGATCAAGTTGGTCGCAGATCAAAAGAGGATTATTGTTGATATCCTTATTGAGCGGTTCCCAGATTATAGTTATCCTCGATAGGATTTTGTCCCTGGTCTACTAGGGAAGTAGGGGTAACCACAAGTCCTTCTTAGTCAGATTCTCCCAAATGAGCCTAGTGATCTCATACATCTTGATAGAACAGATACTAGAGTTTATAGAAAATGATTGTGGTATGAATCACTGAATCTACCCAAGCAGCATGATAATCTTCCTCAAGACCCAGATCAAGCTGCTCCTCAAGTCGCTCCACAAGCCACTCCATGAGTCGCTGAAAATTCTTCACATGTTGATGAGTCTGTCAATTCACTAGTGGTTAGGGATCCTCATCAATACAAGAACCCCCACCAAGATGAGATAGTTTCTATCACCACTCACCTTGAAGCCCTTGATACATGATAAGTGGAAATACCACCTGATGAAATCCATACCTGGCATGGGTGGATGACATGAGAACACCCCTAGATTTTGGGAATCCTACATTTTCTCCCTTCAACGGGATGGGAACCCCGTTGTAGCATATGTTCCACTTCATCTCAAGGTTCAGTCCCATGTTGAGAACCCTATAATAGTAGGAGGCTACCAAACTTTGATGTTTTGTGCAGACGTTGGAAGTTTATGCATTTTTCTGGTATAGCCAGTTACCTATAGGGTTTATCACTGGTTGGAAAGACCTCTGCATGTTGTTTCTCTACTAGTTCAGCTTCACCACATGCAAGACAAGTATTTTCAACCTCTTCAAGTGAAAAGAAATACCTGATGAGCATGTCGTAGACTTTTTTTCAGTGGAAGGGAATCACATATTCACTTGATATGTCACTGACCCAAGAGAAATTTTTGATGATGTGCGTGGGGAACGTCAAGACTAAACTGATACCTGCCCTCATCACTCAAAACTTACCAGTGGATTTTGATATTTCTCTAACAATGCACAATTCATGGAGGGAATCTTTGTATCAATCCAAGAAGGCACATCCATTACCTCTTCCCACTCCTGCAAGAAGAACTACCAAGGAAGAGACTACAGGCACTGTATAGGTAAAGGATCTAGGTCCACTAGAGTTGTTGTCGGCCAAGCCTCACTGAGTGTAGCCTTTTTGAGTTCAAAAGCATCAGGATCATCCTTACCCAGTGTAGAATTATCAAGTGTCACCTCACTAATCATAGCTTCCCAGGTGAGAGAACATGGCTTTGGCCCCTCATCTGATCCAGGATTCTAGAGTTCCATTCTTCAAAAAAAACTATACCTACTCTTTCAAATATGCATAGGTTCCTAGATATTTCCATAGTGTCATAGAATATGTGGTTATAAAGATTCCAGAGTGCAATAAGCCCCATGAATCTAAGCTCAATGATCACCCTGACCACTTCCCATACCACAAGATCATTGGATATACCATCAAGCAATGCTTTGTGTTCAAGGATTCTCTTCAGAACCAATTAGACAATTGTGCAGTCAAGTTACGCCATGTTTTGATGCAGGTGGAACACATCTCCATCAAGCCTGGAAGTGATAGTGAGGTCTTCAATGAATGTCAATAGGTTTACAATTGTGGGACTCATAAGTATGATGATTGGTTGGCCCGAAGAGCAGTCAATCATGGACACGGCATGATCTGTGCCCACTTAGGCTAGACCAAACCTCCTAAAGTCATCATGCCTTCCCAAGATACCACTTTTTCCTCCACTTCATATCCTTATACATCTCAAAAGAGTAGGGACCAATGGCGTAAGGGAATGAAAAGTCCCTCATCGGTGCCAAAACCTTTCCACACTTCTGGTGATTTCATGCCTCTAGAGATGGGAATCACACCCAAGGTCCACCCAATATTGGAAGAATCCTATGATGATGTCCAGGAGTATGCATCAGGGAATACTGTCAAATTAGTGGATCCCTTTATAGTCCCCGATGATGTTGAATTTTAGGAAATCTCTCTGAGTGCCTCTGGCCAACGCCATTGAAGAAGAAGTCAAGGATATGTGAACTGAAAGAGTGCTCCAAGACATGTCATGTATGCCACAGAAACCAAACAGTAGGTTTTGCATAAATCTTAGGAGATGCAGTCTTTCTATATTTCTTCATCAGAATCCCATCCATAGTTGACCATGTTAATTGACCAAGAAAAACAGCTGCAACCGCACCATGATTAGGCGCGTCTGGCTAAATCCAAGCCTCAACCAGCTGATAGTTATCCAGTAGTGGTTCTTAGTGATTTATCTGATGAGTATCATGATATTTCTAGCACCATTCAGAACCCATCAGTTTAGTCAGTAATGCTTATCATGCCTCTTACTAAATAAAAACCCCCTATGGGTAGGAATGTGCATCTGGCATGGAAGTACGATGTGATTAAGTACCTCTCCATTATTCCTACAAATCTCTCAATCCTTGAGGATATTCACTTGTTTGAATAAATGTTTGAGGATTTGGAAGAAGCTTTGAAAATCACCCTCAAATTTTAAATGGAGGTGGTGACCACAGAGGCCTTCTATGCTGAGGATTTCAAGAAATAAGAATGTTAATCCATCATTTATTTTTTTTGAAGAAGATGAGGGATCCCTTGTAAAGGGGAACATTTTCCCACTATAAATCACCTTATGGCTCAATGGAATGGAGATTCATCACTATCTATTTGACATAGGTTCTAGGATCAATCTCATCCTGACCCAGATTCTTCGTAAGTTGGGATTGAATGAAGCAGATTTGAGTCCCTCTAACTTAAAGATTCAAGGTTATGATAGGACTAAGAAGAGTCCATGTGGAAGAATATTTTTAAATAACCATTTTAGTGGATTAATAAAAACATTTAATTCATGGTCATCTCATAGGATACTTCCAACAATACACTAATAGGTAGGACCTGGCACCATCTACAGGCAGCAGTTCCCTCCTCGTATCACCAATGCCTCAAGTACTCCCTCAATGGCCGAGTAGGAATGCTCCAAGGTGATGAAAAACCCTTTGACTCTTATGAAGCATTCTATATAGATTTAGGATATTATAAGAGTAAGTTTAATCAAGTTCAAACCAATGAGGTTGATCACACATTCATTAAATTTGTCCCATTGAATGATTTGGATGATGCTTTTATTCTCTCGATTCACTGGTTAGAAGTCACAATGCCAGACTTTGAAAATTGATCCATTATCTTTGAGAGGAAGGGGAACCACATACCCAAGTACAAGTAACATCATAATATTAACTCATACTCTTACACAGGTCATGCCTAGGTGATACCAAAATCCCCCATCCCTATAATATATAGAAATGTGTTCCCCATGGCTACAACTATATGTCATACTCACTTATTTTTTTCGAGCTGGGTTGAACCAACACAAGACAACCCACCACCATTACTTTGAAATCAATAATGGACCCTATGGATGAAGTCCTGATGGAATTTTCATGAAATACTTTGTCATTATGGTTTAGGTAGAGCAGGAGTCCCCCGTTGAGGATCCTGCATCTTCCCAATCTAACACCAGTGTTGCCCCAGAATCAGTCGGCCTAGATGAACCATATCCTCCCATTGATTCTCCTACCACATACAATGAAGAGGATTTGTAATATACTCCTCCTTCATTTTAAGAGGGCATATCTACCACCATTTATGAGTTGGTTCGGGTAAACTTTAGTACTGAGAAAGATCTGAGGCCAACGCTGATCAGTGCACCCATGACTATGAAGGAACAACTATATTACGTGGATTTCCTAAAGCAATATTGTGATGTATTTTCTTGTATTTATGATGATATTCTAAGAATAGACCCTCAACTCTCAGTCCACCATCTTGGTTTCCTAGTGATTCATCACAGTTTTAAGTAGCCTCCCAAAAAAATAAACCTTTCTCATGGTTCCATGGTTGAGGCTAAAGTTGATAAGCTCGTCAAAGCCAGCTTTATAAATAAAGTTCATTTCCCAAGTGGCTAGCCAACATCATTCCAGTAAGGAATAATAATAGGTATATTAGAGTCTGTATAAACTTCTAGGATCTCAACTATCATTGTTTGAAGGATGATTTTCTCCTTCTAGTGATAGAGCTATTGGTCAATGCCAAATCTAGGTTTCAAGATATCTCATGGATGTATATTTTTTGTACAATAAGATTTGGATAGCCCCTAAAGATGAGGATTCTACCTCCTTTAGATTTCTTCAAGGGACCTTCTGCTATCAGGCAATTCCCTTCATTCCCAAGAATTAATGAGCCACTTATCAGTGATCCATGCATCACATCTTCAAACCGGTCATCAGGAAGCTAGTGGAATTCTATATGGATAAATTGGTGGTGAAATCCCACTAGTGTTAGGACCATCTCACAGATCTTGAGAAAGTGTTCAGCTTCCTATGTTCCTGAAATATGAAGATGAACCCCTTAAAGTGTGCCTTTGAGGTTACCTCTGGAAATTTTCTTAGTTTTATTTTCAAATAAATAGGAATTGAGATAGACCCATATAATATTAAGTTTTTCAGCCAATACCTCCTTTGAGAAACCACTAGGATCTCCGGGGCTTCTAAGGACACTTGTCCTACATACATCGATCCATCACGAATCTGGTCGGCAGGTGTGATACCTTCTCTAGGATCATAAAGAAAGGAACTGTCTACTAGTGGGATAAGGAGTTCTAGGAAATTTATGAGTAAATAAATCATTATCTACTATAACCTCTAGTTCTAATTCCACCCATCTTAGGGAATCCTCTGGTCCTCTACGTGACTACCTTGGAGTGATCCCTCGGTGCCCTTATTTCCTAGAATAATAATGAAGGTTGAGAAAAAAATTATACTATCTCAATCACATGATCCTTAAAATGTAGTCTAGATACTCTCCTATTGATAAGAGTTGTCTTGCACTTGTTTTTACAGTGTAGAATTTACGGCATTATTTGCAGCATCATGAGATACAGTTGGTGTCCCATGTGGATTCGCTAAATTATATCCCAAATCACCTAATGTTGACAAGATGATTAGCGTGATGGGTAGTGATCCTTCAGTAGTTTGACATCAGGTTCATTCTATAGAAGGACATAAAGGTTCAAGCATTGGATGATTTCCTAGCTTCCCATCCAACTCTTGAAGAATAACTTATGGATGTCAATTTCCCAGATGATGCCATCCTTTCAGTTGATTAGGCTATGCTGTGTTGGAAGATGAATTTTGATAGTTCCTTCTGGATCCCAACAGGTAGAATACTCAATGATACTAATCTCAACAAAGTAGATTTGGGGATCATCTTCATCACCCCGATACAGGATATATTTCCCTACTCTTTCCTATTGTCAGAAGGATACACCAATAATAAGGTAGAGTATCATGCTATCATTAATGGTCTTAAGTTGTCCCTTGAGATTGATGTTCCCTGATTTTATATGAAGGGAGAATCTAAGTCATTCATCAAGAAAATAAATGGTGAATACATCGTCAAAAATCCTGAGCTTGTTCCCTTATTAGAGTGAACTCGCCAGTTGATGGATCAATTCCCTTATTATCCAAAGGTGACTCATGTTCCCTTATTATCCAGAGGTGACTAATGTTCCCTGATCGTTGAATGGTTGAGCTAATTCCTTAGCTAGTTTAGCCACATCTCTTACAAAGCCTGACCAGTACAACCTATTCATCCATGTAGCATATTAGATATTCATCACTCTAATCATTTCAGATGATGATGATAGTTATCAGGTAAACCACCTGACTACTGGTGATTCTATATTGAGACCTTAAAATCCCCCTGAATCAGAAGAAATATCTAATTTGAAAACTCCTTTTTTCATGTATCTCCAACATGGTGTTCTTCCACAAGATCAAGTTGGACATGATCAAATTTATTTCCATGCAACATAGTTCACCCTCCAAAGTGAGACCAATCTCAAACAAACTCTCTACATATGTGGTTTTTATGTAATTATCCTCTATTGAATCCAAGGATATGAGATTACCTAGGTCATGCGGGAAGTTCGTATTGGGTCTTGTGGTTCTCATTAGGCAGGTTTGAATCTCTCACACCAGATTTATAGGTTGGGATACTTCTAGACCACCATGGTCAATGACTACATCATGTTTTCCAAGAAGTAACATGCATGTCAAATTCATTCTAATTTTGTGCATCAAATATTGGATCCCCTCTATACTAACAAGTATTCTTGTACCTTTACAGTATAGGGACTCGATATTGTGGGGCCACATCCACTAGTGTCAACTCATCAATGCAGGTTCATTCTGACCGTGAAGGATTTCTTCTCTAATTGGGAAGAGGTGGTTTCTATTAAGGAATTCAAGGCTCGATCAGTGGTTTAATTAATGAGATCCAACATCATTCACCGATTAAAATTCCTTCATGCCATTCTCACCAAAAATGGTACTAACTTCCAAACTACTAAGCTGAAGAGTTTGTACGCCAAGTACAACATCTAGTCCAATCACGCTTCTTGCTACCATGTGTAGGAAAATGTGAATATTGAGGTATTCAAAAAAACCATCTCTAACATTCTACAGAAGATGGTGGGACAAAATAATAAAATTTGACCAGACAAGCTCCCTAATACTCTCTGGTCTTATTGGATGATAACCCGAAATTCTACCCAAGTGACTCCATATTCCCTAGTGTACAAAATAGAGCCAGTAATTTCCATTGAGATTCAGTTGTCATCGTTCTAAACAATTGTCTATAACCATAAGATTCTAGAAAAAATGGCATAAGTTTATCTATCTAAGTTGGAATCCCTCTAAGATAATAGGCTCTAGGCCTTTCATAATCTATAGAGGCACCAAAACAAGATAGAGAGAGGTTTAAATAAGAAATTTTTCTTTCACTCCTTCCTCTGAGGTGACATAGTTTTGAATCTTAGAACATAAATGATACCTAATATGAATCCACTAATGTTGCATCCCAAATGGGAAGGATATTATATTATTCACAAGGTCTATCCCAATGTTTCATGCTTTTTGATCACTATGGATAGAGAGCTGTAAAGACCCAAGATTGAAGTACATGTACATTACATTTCTTTTTTCAGAATACTTAATACATTACACAAATATACTCCCAAATACCATATTAGTTTAGTGTCTTTGGAAACTTGGAACATAATCTTCAAACTTGGTGAAAGATCTTCAACATCTCTCATAAATATCTTCCCCTTTTATTTTCCTACCTAAAACCTTTATTAATATCCTGGGGAAAACAAAACATAAAAAGGGTGGGCTAAAATTCTTAGTAAGGGTAAACATGGAGAACATAAATCAAACCATAAACATAATAATTTAAAAACATGAATATAAAGTTTAAATATCAAAATATTGAGTCATGAAATCAATCTTGGCAGTATGTAAGATATAGATCATAAAGGAACATTAACCATGATAAAATAGTATTAGAATACAAAATGGAATTGTGGAAAACAAATAAGAAAATAATATTATTTCCATAGTAGATAATGAATTATTGCCAAAACCATCATAGTGGACAAATTCCATTATTGAACTGGGTTTACTTTTTTTTAGCCATGTATTATTGAACTGGATTTACTTATCGTTCCATCCTTGTATTACTGAATTGTATTTACTTGTCATTCCAGTCATGTATATCTCATGAAATATAAATATTTACCCAATTCATTAGAGTTATATATAGGTCCCACCCATCTCGTAATGAAATCATTCTTATATGTTCCACAAAAACATAAATCACTCATCATAGCATAACCCAAGAAATAAAATGGGTTTCCTAAACATCATTCCATCATAACATAATACATATAAAATATCATTCCATCATTAAAATAATAAAATAATAGTAATAATAGGGATATAAACATAACCATATTTAAGTTCATCGTCTTATATGGAAAATAATTTTGATAAAACACTTGAACTTAATTTTTGAAGAAAATATCCTTTCTTCTTCAAAAACATTTTCTTTTCTCAAAATGTTGTGCAATTTTAAAAGAAGAGAATTTAGTTGAAAATAAACTTGAAATAGTATAGAGTAAGCTTCATGGAAATAAGTTGTCATGAAATTGTAAAAATCCATTCATGTCGTATAAGTTGAAAAGGCATTATACTCATACCTTTTCCAGAAAAGTCAAAAAGTACCTAAAATCGAATAACCTCAAAATATTACTTTCATACCATTTAATAAAAATTAAAAAAAGGGTAAAATTAACTTTAAAAAATTATATAATAATATAAATAATATTACATAATTAAGAAACATGTATTTGGATGATAAATATACCCCAGTAAATACTTACGTATAAATAAATCTCAAATAAAAATGAGATTGTAAAATTATCCCTTACAAAATCATTTTGTTAATAAAATAGATAAATTATGTGTATTAACTATAAATAAACATAAATCAATTATAAATAAAGGATAAGATATTAAAATTTATTTCTCGCATAATCATAACATGTCATAATCAAGAAGTAGAAGATTAACCCAAAGAATGTAGATTGGGTTAAGAAGTTCCCTTACCTTGAGTCTGACTTGTCTCATTCAATCATTATGTTCCTAAATAATAAAATTTGGTTAATTTATACTTGATTTAGAAACTTTTTAAAGTTTTTAATTCATTTTATATCACTTATTACCATGTTATCACAATTAGTTAATTATTTGAGTTCATATCGGTCATTTTGTTGATATTCGGAACTTGAGTTGAAAATGAACTTATTTTGATATAAATTGTCCATGTGGTCATAAGTACATTATCTCCAGAATATTATTCATGATTTAAATATAATATATATCTATTATATATTTATTTATAATATTCCATAACATTTGGTGATAATAAATGAAATGCACCGTTCATGGAGACGGTAGGTCGTACGTATGCATGAACGCTACTTTAATTTATTTATCATATTAAAGGAATAAAAAACTAAATGATACATAGGTATATTATAATTAAAGTATAATATATATGTTATATATGTTACATAATTTCATTAACTCAATCCTTTATATGTTCCATGTATGGCATGAATGAGTCATATCACTTTTAGGGGCGTTAATCCTCACTTCCTCAAATGAAATTATCGTATTTACACATTATGGAAAGCATAAAGGTATGTTGTAAATAAAAATTATAGAATAATTAAGAAAATATAAATATAATATATATATCATATATAAATATAGTTCCATCATAATTACCACCATGATAGGTGATATGAGAAAATTGAACAATCATCATTTCGTGAGGCAGTAGTCCGTCGTACACAGAAACAGTATGTTCGTATCCATTAGATGGAGGTGTGTGTAAGTGTAGTTTGAATAATTATCATAAAAACATAATTGTATATTTAGGATACTATCATTTTTATGTAATCAAATAATAATAAGGTCATAGGTAGTGGATAAGAAAAATAAAGGAAAATAACTTGAGAGGAGATGTTACCTCTAAATCGGGTAACTTCTTTTGATTTGAGCCAAAAGGATTTCTTGAATTGCCTTCTATCTAAGGTAAGTCTTCTATAAGGAAGGTAAGGATTATATAAATAGTATTGTGTAGATATTTTCAGAACTAAAAGTCTTTGTAAGTATGATTTAAAGATAAGAAGAAGTTCCCTTTTATAGAAGAGGTGAGGGGTACTTTAGGAAGATCTTGAAATATTAATTTATTATAAATTAAATTTTGATTAAAAATGGTACAAAACTAATTTAATTAAAATATAAGATGATTTTGGTTCTAATATATAGCATCCAATAAATTTTAGATAAGTTTTGAATATTTTTTATCCTTATCTTTTTGGTTTAACCCTTATTTTACCTTTTTTAATCTTAAAGTGATGTCATGTTATTTACACGTTCTGAGTTAATGTAATTAGCATATCATGTAAAAAGACCCAAAAAATGCCATTTATGACATATTTGGACTTATATTAACCATTTTTAAGAATCTTCTATATTTTTATAAATTTAATATCATTTAATAAACTATTTTATATTTTAAGTTATGAATTATGTCAATTTTGGTCACTATTCATACTTGACTTTTTTACAAATTCATAACAACCTGATTCCTTCAAAAAAAACATTGAATCAATACTAAAATGTCATAGGTATCCATAAAAATCGTGGATGACATAAATTATGTCAAATAATATTTATTTTAGTATTTATAATATCATTTATTTGAATTCTTTATTAATGAGGCAATCACTTCATCATCATTTAGTCATAATTAAATTTATTTCTTTAATTTATAAAAATTATAAATAAAATTACACAATGCATGAAATATTTTTATATTATTAATGATTATTTATAGTCAAATAAATCAATTATATACCCCTATATTAAAATTTTTTAGTAAAAGATACATGTTTATGTTATATTTCTCTTTACTTTAAATTAAAATTTCTAAAATGTCATTATCACACCCAAGTGGCTCCATGAGGTCTTAAAATCGACCCAAGGATGATCATGTTTATACATATCTCTCCAAATAGTATTAGGAAACATTTTAGGGTAGTTTTATGTGATTATAATATTATTGTTTTACCTTTATTTACCATATTTACCCTTTAACCATGGTAAATAAAAATAATTACTGGAGTTACTATTCATAATGTCCAAAAATAAAAGGTACCTATTTAAACAATTTGTACCTTATGATTCCAAAAATTGAATCCTTTTTTCTAAATTCAAGACATAAATTTAGAAGAAATTAATTTAAAATTAATTCTTGTTGTCAAAACCAGAAAGTGGGTTTTTAAGAATTAAAAACTATCAAAAGATTGAGATGTGTTTATATCCAATTTAAATGTGAAATTACTTAAAATGACCAAAATTGTATTAAATTATAAAATCATAATCCAATTAAACTTTAAAACCAATTAAAAAGATAATCTAACTATATAAATAAATTAGATGAAAATGCAGTTTTGAATTAAAATGCAGTATTTTTCACTATTCATTAAAATATGAATTTTATTAGAAAAATACCAAAAAAATAAACCAAAGTAAGGTTTTCTGTCTCGATTCCAAATAATTTGTTTATTTTGTGAAATATAATATATAAAAGTGTTAAAAACTATATTTAAAATTGGTGCGCCATCAAAAGGTGGCAAAACTATATTTTTTGAAAAATACTTCTTTTATCTAAATATTTGAATTTTTTCTTATATAATGTTATATAAAATACATAATATGAATGTTAATGTTATATAAAATTCAAAATGTGGTTAATAATATTCATAACAATTAGTTTATATCCCATTAAATAATAATATTTTAATAATATATCATTGTTTAGTAAAACTCGGTATTGTGTACAATACAAGCTATTGAGGAAGGTCTCTCTTGCTTATAATGAAAGACAAGTCAGTGTTGTATTTAGTTCAAGATTCCTTTCGTGTTTCATATAACATAATCTAAACATAGTTCTTTTATAAATAGAACAAAATCTATAATCAGTGTTGCATGAAATAAATTCTATCAAAAAAATTTGAAATTGTGTATAACACAAGCCAAGAATAGTGTTGTGTATACTGCAAGAAAATACAGTGTTTCATATAGAGTAAGATAATATTGGTGTATCATACAACACAAGACATCAAATAAATTAAAAAATATATCTTATAAAATCTTGGGGTGTTACAAGAGCACATCACTCCTCTAACCAATTCCAATTTTCTCAATTAGTACTTAACATAAGGATCCATCATCCTAAGAAAATGACATTAAACTGGGCACCTAGTATCATCTTTAAGACTTTAAACTAATATCCATCCTAGGGTCTGAACTATATGACCTTAAACTAAGAGCCTAAGTCCAAACATCATGAATTTAAACTGTGTTTGGGTTTTTCCTAGAAATGTGTGGTGTGGAATTGGGCCTCCTTGGCCCCTCATTCATTTCAGCTTATTCCTATTGTGCCATTCATATCCCTATTTGGAATAACTTCCCCCATAGTTCGAGTTATATGAATTTAAAATGCATAGTGTCAGTGTCCTAGTTATATGATGTTAAACTACATAACAACCCTCATCCCATCCATATAATGATAAACTGCACAGCACCATAATGTTCTCACCTGAGAGTACATTATCCTTATCATCAGTCATCTACCATGCCATGTTTTAGAACTACATGTGGCTTGATTCCCATCCTTATGTGATATGTAGCGATTCCCAAGCATTTTTTCTATAGGCCCATCCATGGGCTCATGAGTCCTTTGTCCCTTTGGCCTCAACCATCATGACTTTAAGGTGTGTAAATGCCTTCTTGGAAATGTGTGGTTTGGTATTAGGGTCCTCTGTCCCTCATTCACATCAGGTTTGTCACTCCACATCACCACCTTACCCATTCCGAGAATCTCTTCCACCATAGTTCAAACACTTTGACCCTAAAATAATATCTCATGGTCCAAGTGACACTACCTTAAACTATCTATAGTATGTCCAAGAATTATGACCTTAAAATATTTACAGACCCTATAGTTCAAGCTGTATGACTTTCAACCACATGGTGCTAGCATCCTGATTTCACAATGTTAAACTGTATAGTATTTGTGGTCCTCTTTGCATGACCATACAAGTAAAATATTAGTGTCCTAGTTATATGAAGTTAAACTACATAACAACCAATGTCCCGGGTGCACAACATTAAACTAGTCACTTGGTCCAAGATCTAGAACCATAAACTAAAAGTTCAATTCTAGGAATAATGACATTAAATTGTGTGTTAGTATTCATTGGGAGTGTATTGTGCAGAATGGGCCCCTTCGTCCTCATTTATATAAATTTATATCTACTTCATTATGAACATCCCATTCGAAACACTCCCCTCCCCCTTCTTCCTAGTTTTATGGTGTTAAACTGCATGCCCAACATCCTAGTTGCATGACATTAAACTGCATGACAATTATCATCCTTGCTTCATGAAGAGAAATTGAACATCACCATAATGTACTTACCTAATAGGATGTCTCCCTTGGCATCGTTCATCTACCATTCCATGTTCAAGAACTACATAAATATTAATTCCAATCCACATAGGATACGTAGTGATGCTGAGATTTTATATCCTGGTCTTGCCACCCCAATCCAAAAATACCCCCTCCTTATGTACGGTTCAAACCTATACAGGGATATTTTCATCAATAACTATGTATGGCTTGATTCCCATCCTTATGGGATACTTAGAAATGCTCGGACTTCTCATCTCTAGGACCATCAACAAATTCATCAACTCTCTTTCACCCTCAGGCCCCATTTATGCCATGAATTCCCCTTGGTCCTCATTCACCTAGGGTATTTCTCCTATCAGTTTCATATAAATATCTATGAAGTGTGGTGTTAGGTCCTCCTAGGTCCTCATTCACGTTAGTTCTGTCAAACTTCCTCGCTATATATATTTGTTTTAGGAGTCTACAGTTCGAATCCTATGACCTTAAACTAGGAATCATATAGTCCAAACAACATGACCTTAAATTATTAACTCCATGTCCAAACATCGTGACTTTAAACTGTATGTGGGTTCCCTATGGGGTGTATTGTGTGGAATCATGCCTTCTAGGTCCTCATTCGCATCGAGTATGTTAGAATTTTTTGCAACACATTCTTACTTGAGACATTTCCTTATTATGTTTCAAACTCTATAACCTTAAACTTGGAGTTAATGTCCTCAATACACAACATTAAACTATAATCCTTCCCTGGACAAGTTTGGGATGCCTCGCAATAATTTTGGGATGCTTCATTTCTCTCATTAGAGAGGATTTCCTTCCCTGGTTCTAGTCACTCACCACACTATGTTCTATAACTACGTGTGTCTTGATTCCCATCCTTATAGGATACATAGTGATGCTTGGACATTTTGTCTTCGGGCCCAGCCGCAATCCTATCAACCTTTTGGCCCCTTGTCCTCAGTTATGGTTAGATCATTAAGACCATAAACTGTATGAAGTCCGTTTCAAGTTATACAGGTGATACATAATCCTTGTTGGATTCATTCATGTTGGTTTATACCTCTTACGTACCAAACAAATGCCCTAGAAATTTACCCTCCTTAGTCCAAGAATCATGAATTTAAATTGTATGCAAGTCACCAAAGGAATGTGTTATGTGGTGTTGGGACACTTTTTCCTTGTTTATTTTGGGTTTATCATGACCCCACACTACATATATCCAATTTATACACTCCTCATTGGTATTAAATCTATGACATTAAACTAAGATCTTATAGTCCAAGAAACAAGACTCTAAACTGTCTTCCATGGTCCATGCAATACGACTTTAAACTGTTTGTGCAAAACCTGAATTTGAATCACCACTACACTCCCTTACACACTTATAGTCTTTATTGGTTTATATTTCCATCATCTTTTAAATCTAGACGGACCCCCTAATGGTTATTTCCTCATGCAATTTTGGCTCACCTCCCATACAGGGCTAATTCCCTAATGGATCTCTAGTAGCAAATAGCGGATTCTGTCTTTTGAAATTGGTCAGCAGTTGGTCCTATGTTTGTTCACCATATTTATTGACTGGTATGGTTTTGTTCCTTATGTTTTAAACATGGTCAACATTCAATCCCTACTCATTGGTATCCCCTTTATCCAGATCTTGAAATTTTCTACTTACCTCCTTTCCACTCCTCTACATCGTGGTGGAATTCCAAACCCTTGGTGACACCCCTAATGTGCACTTCCACATGTCAGGAAAACCCCTTACCATCACTTTTTCCCACACTAATCATGACTCGTGTGGGATTAGGATTTCTATATGGATGTGTACTGATATAATTGATCCATATAAAGAGTCCCTCGGTCTGAATTTTATGACCTTAAACTAAGAAATATATGGTCCAAACTCTCTAACTCTAAACTAAGATCCACAGTCCAAGAATCATGACTCTAAATTGTGTTCAAGCCTTCCTAGGAAAGTGTGGAATGGCATCAGTCCCCATTGGTTCTCATCCACATTGATTTTTTTCACTCTTTTTCACCTCATATTCCCATTTTGGGAAGCCTCCTTCTCTTGGTCCAAACTCTACAACCTTAAACTAGAAGTCTATGCCCAATAATGACTTTAGACTATGTGCTGGTCCTTTTGGGGATGTGTGGTGTGACATAGGCCTTCATGATCCGCATTTTCATCGACATCCATCTGTTTCTTAGTACTTGTGTATGCAAGGATTTTTTAGATCATTCACATCGGGTTTACTTACTCTATGTTGTATAAGTACACTTTAAATAGATATTTATATGGTTTAAACTCTATAAACTTAAACTAAGATCCCAGAGTCTAGGCAGTACAACCTCAAACTGTGTGAAATGTCTCGGTCACATGATGCTAAATTGTGATATGCATCCTGATCACATGAAGTTAAACTATACAATGCCTCATACTTACCATGTGATATTATACTGCGTGTATAACGTCCTCACCACACAACGTAAAACTGCATGTCTATCATCCTTAGTTTCATGACATAAAACTGCAAAACGTGTTAGGCCCTTATTTGAGAGTTCATCTTCCCTAGTTCTAGTAATCTACCACATTATACACATTTACTGTTGTCACTCAGCATTCAAGATATCACTCCCCTAGAGAATGGTATTGATATTTTTTTAGACCCATACTCTTACACCAATTTATTCTAAGCCATGGTGGCATAATCTTGAGAGTGTTGGAATCCATTTGAACATTACTTCACTCCATTTCCACACTTCATGTTCCCTTTGTTTGGATCCTCATCATCTTCCACATCTAAAGGTATCCCCCTAAATTTTTGGTATCATTCCATTTTGGATCACCTACTATCTTGGGCCAATGTACCGGAAGACTTTGGAAGACATTCTAAGTTAGGTTCCATGTTTCGAACATGGGCAGTGGTAGACCCTCATTTGTTCATTGCCATTCCAAGATAATAGTATGAATTTTGTGTTTCAAACATGGTCAGTAGTTATCATGTATCACCATTCCACTCTCCTTGTGTTCTGAATTTTGGGCATCATGATTCACACTTATCATTCCCCATTGTTCGGACAGATTACAATGCCCCTGGCATTAGCGCATGTTGTAAAAGTAACTTGGTTGTTCTAAGAACCTTGTTCTCTAGCCACAACCCCTCTCAAATCAAACACTCTCAGTGTTCAGTCAACAATAGAATACCCTAAGTGTTCTATGATTATCTAACACTCTCGTACAAATGATAAATCATGTGATTGTCCCTTGTTTCTCACACTGGGCATGACCTACATGAGCTTAGGGATTGGTCATTGTTTTTCTCGCAAATATGATTGAAGTGTCATAATTAAAGTGGAAAATGAAATGTGTCTAATAATGCATTAAAGTTTAAAAAACAATCAAGAAGGTTGTGGTAGTAGTAGGAGACATCCACATGTCAGATCCTATTATGATTCTTGGAAAAGTTTCCCCTAAGGATCTACCCTAGTGATCAAGTGTTGCAGCTTCGCCAGCCACTAGCATGTGGCCTCCAGGGTATTTTGACACTTCCTAAGCTCTCTTTCCTCCTAATGGGATAGAATATGAATATCATTGGCTCTGATATGTGCTCAGTCCCACTCAACCCAAACATAATCCACTTGAAGTTTCACCTCCCTTATCTTCTCCTCAGCCACCCCTAGTCGATCCCTTAGTTGTATGATAAGTTCTGATTGAGTATCGATGAATTTATCGTATCTTCCATGTTATGGATCTCTGAGTTGACCTCATGGATCTTTCAGATGTTTTTAGACTTCTACTAACACTAGGAGACATCTAGATGTTGGATTCCTTCACACATTCATTTGGGGAGAAAGTCACAAACCAATGCATGAAGACCACGAGTATCTTCTCCTCCAGCACACAGGTTGCACAGAAAATAGTGAAGATATCCCATATAGACCACCAATTTTGGTTCCAGAGTCTACTTGATGAAGCATTATATTCACTTATATTCATATTTCTAGATGATATAGTTTTATTCTTCCACGTCAGGATTAGAATCTTTCATCTCTTCTGGTGACATGGGCTCATACTACGGAAAGGTCGCGAGTAGTTCGGTAGTAGGATACTCTTCTGGAATCCTCTAAGATGGGTTGGGGCCTAGTTAATGAGGTAGTTTGTCTTCAATTGACCCCACCTCTATGATGTCATCTTCACCATCCCTGAGTTCCACCCCACCAGTGGCATCACTCACATCCATAGTCGACTGTTCACCTTGGACCACAGTGGGGTCAGCTTGGATTACCGGTTCCTCATGAATCATTGTAGATATTAGGAAAGAACCCATTGATGTTCTAGACTTTCCTACTTTCTGATTGAAAAGTAACTCAAAAACTATTTTAGAAAGAAACATTACAGTTAATCTGATTAATAAATGGTGGGTTTGACTCTGTGAAATTAAGGGACTTACGAGAGCTGAGCATCAACAGATTGAGATCCTGGTTCATAGTAGGGACTTAAATCATAGGATACCCTTTATCACTAGGTATTTAGATGAATGGTACTAGTTCCCCTTATATTGATCAAGCGGGAGCTATAGGAATAGGTAAACATGCTGACTCAAAGGCTCTACATAAATCTGGTTATGGATGAATTATTTGAGATTTTCTCTTAACTTGAGGCGGAGGAAGTTCAATAATGAGTTTTATCAAGTGATATTCTTCTCTAATAGTGGGATCTTTCATTTGAATGCCAAGGAGTTCCCCCCTATAAATAAAAGGTAGGACCTAAGGCTCTAAAGATGTCTACCTAGCCTCCTTGACCTCGGTTGGCCCACCTACCACTTCAATCTTGGAAGAAGGCCCTAGAACATTCTCTTATGCACCTTTTGGTGCACCTATATCGCCACCAACAAGGTCCTCTTTCTCATTAACAAGATTATACTCTATAGGATAGGTTTTATTTAGAGAATACAGATAGTGAAAAGAGGAAGGGTGCATGAAGAGTAGGTGAGTTAAGACTTACCTCAAGGAATTTAGCTAATTCTTCCTCGAATAAAATGGTCTCACCACTCTCTTGGGGACTACCTTAGTGGTTGGTTGTTACCTAGGTTTCCTCATCATCGTAATCCTACTCTTTCTCATCATTTGGTTCTTATTTTCTTGAATTTTCCACTGGTGGTGTCTTTACAGGCCTTGGCTCACCACCAAGAATCACCCACACTAGGGTGGAAGGTAGAATGGCTACCCCTCATCGGCATGCGAATTCAACCATGGATTCCAGGTAAATGTGCCTATCATGAAATTCCACTCTTTCTATAACCCATGAAAGACCATCCTTTGGTATCTTGGCCCCACTTTGGGCTAGTTTCATCCACAGGTCCTCTGGAATTAGCGACGTCCACAGCATCCTTTAGTATGACCAAAGGGAAAGGAGGATAATAGAGGTCGATAGATGCAAAAAATACCATAAATTATTCCTAGGAGCCTCCTTTTTTGTCCCCCAAAACTACTTCTATGGCCCTTCTCCTCTAAGATTCAGGGGTGCGGTTGTACCTCACAACGTCCCTTCCACCGCAGTTTCAGCCTGGGACATCCCCAATGCTTGACTTGCCTCTCAAGGAGAAACCCATCTACTTCCCCACTGATCTTACTCCTCTCTTGTTGGTTCAATTACTAAAATATTCTTATGATGGATTGCCTCCGAATATACTATCACCCAGTTCCTAGCATATTCTATCGATAAACCAGTGTTAATGTTAGTTAGCAGTAGTATTATGGTTTCACCAGATCCCATAGTCACCAGCATGCACCACAATTAGTGAAGGATACAGGGGTGTCACTCTTCAAGAACCCCTGTGTAGACTCTTTTCACCATCCATTGAAGGCATTAAAACTTCCTAAAAAAATAGGATGGCATGTATGGTTCATATTAAACTTTGTCTTCGATCTGAGCTACCAGTACCCCACCCCTAAATCTTTGCAGGTACTCCCTATACTCCCATGATCCTTGAAAGTTGTCCACCATTGATCCAACTAAAATCGCAAAGGGGAAGAATTTAAAGTTTTCACGGTTTCTGATATGAAGTATGATCTCAGCCTTGTTAAGTGTCATTGTTCAGACCCCAAAAATGTTCAGTAGATGTGGTCATAGACCAGTGTTTAGAGGACTAATAGAATTTAGGAATTTATAACCCCTGATATGCACTTCAATTCAGCCATGTAGGAATTGGAATGGACCATAGATCCTTCTAGGAATTTTTTCCATTACAATGCGAACAAGTATGTTGTAAAGTCTGGCCAGCACAGGTACTCCCAGGTTGACCCTATTACTAGCTTATAGAATTTCCATCATCACTAACATCCCCAGACATATCCCCATCCTTGTAACCCTTAATGGTATCACCCACCCACTCAAAAATGTGGCAAGGAAAGTAGTGTAGTGACCCAATGGGTCCCAGCCTATGACCATGTTGTACCCCCACTTTTGATATTGTCCTTCCTAAAGAATGAACCATTTTGACCCTACCTTCCCCTTTTGAGATGCGATTAGACATTGTTTCCATCAACCCGACATTCTCACTCTCGGGTCCTTATTATGGAACAATTTGAACCATGACATGAATAGGATATCCTTCTAGAAAATGGGAATGAATTTTAGTTTCTCCTTCATAATCATTAATAGGTGTTGCGCCAGAAGTGGAGTTCGCTCACTATTCCCCTGAGTATTCTCTAGTAGGAGGAACTCATCATACCAAAATCTTTCAAGTGGAATGAAACTGATGTAGTGAATATCCCATAGACTGATGTTGACTTCTCTATGGTGAAGGTGGAATGTGTTTGTATCTAAGGACCATCGACTGATGATATCTGGAACCAACTCTTGTTGATGGTAAAAATGGAATTTTGATGTCCAAACCACTTCATATAGCTTTATGTTTCACAAATCTACCCCATATTCCTAGAACATGTAGCACACCTAGTATTCCCACACCCACTCACTAGTGAAGCTACCACTGGACCTCAAGTCTCAGTCTTTCTTCTAGACCAAGTTTTTGTCCCTTATATTTCTCTGTAAAGTAGCGTCCTAATGGGAAAAGAACTCTTATGCCTCTGGCTGGTACCCTATGACCTTCTTGGTCCTCACTTTCATTCATATCTAGAAATTTCCCTATGATATCTGGTAGCATGACCATGGAAAATGTCATTCTAGTTCTGGAGATCATCTTCCTATATGAACCATGATTGCGGTCAATCAACCCCGAATGCTAGTATGATCACTTCATATGGAAACCCAAAGTTATAAAAAGGAAGATAGTCACTCAAAGTAAAATCTTTCTATGATAGTTTCAACATGCCTAGAAGCTTTTGATTTTCCGATATGACCCTTCTATCTTGAAGGATCTAAGGTTTTCCATTCATTTCAACTCTTTGCATCGCAGCAGTGGATTAAATATCAGTAATGTTATATTAGGATGGAATTTTGAATGTGTATGAAATTTATAAGGATGGATCATGCAAGATTAATGATTCAATGTTTAAGAGACTAGGTTACATGCAATATTGAATAGCGGTCACACAAAAGGTCTGATTTCTCATAAAGTATGAATTGTGCAAGAAGAAAAATTAGTATGAAAGAAGCATTCGAACTTGGTTTTTCATGAAAAAAGGGAAGTCTTGCATGCATGATAGCTAATGTACTTTTTGTGCATAAATTTATAGGTAATTTATATCCCCCCCACCTATTAAAGGCTTGGACCTGGCCTTCCACGTGCATGGAATCACCTTATGATCCCATTGGCAAGTTTTGTGTGCACCCACGAGAATCAACCCCTATCTTCTATGTTTCCCTTGGAACCTGAGCGTTTGGTCCCCTTTCAACTCAAATTCTGAGGGGGAAATTTTTTTGCTCTAAATTCCACATAAATCCTCAAATGACCAGCTTTGGGTAAACCAAATCCATCATCCGACTCAATATAACATTCTGAGAAAACCAAGGAAGGCACGCGGAAGATTTTAGGTGTGTGCACAAGATTGAAATCCATGAGAAAGACTCTAAAATGACCTGTGAGATTTATCTCGAGTCCCTTTCATACATGCCACCAAAATAGTGAAGTAAAGTGTGTGCAATATAGTGGTGTTACGTGCAATAAAATCAAGTTGCGTGTAAGCCTCTTGCAAGAACAATGTGATGTTAATCATCCCCTTCATCAAAGGCCCCTCAAATGCCCAAGACTATGTTGTGCAAGATGTTTACCTTGTGTGAAAGAAGCCACATAATTGTATAAGGATCTTGCATGACCAATGCGATGTTAACGATACTCTTGTGTTCTTGACTTCCACGACTAAGGATGAGGCTACGCGGATGAACTCTTCTATGGTGAAAATATTCCATGCCATCTTTGAATATTTTGGCTATAAAAATAAGGCCACCCCCCCCCCCCCGCCTTAGGGTGGTCCTCTAGAAGTCAAACCACCACTCTATTGCATGTAAGAAAGATCTTCCATGACATCATGGAATAATGGAACCCTAAAGGTAGATATATTTAGTGACAGGTTCCCTATAGGTCCTTCCTCGATCGGTCTCACATTTGTGTAATCCTCACCCAAATTATTTCAACCCAATTCAGGTGCATGCACCCTAAACTTTGTGTGCATCCCCAATCTTACATGCACCCCTTGACCATGTGCACAAGCCTCAAATATTGCATGCATCCCCTCTTTGAAGCTTCATGGATTTCCTTTATGTAAAAACACCATGTTTGAGCATATCTTGCATAAAACCCCATGCCTTGTGAACACCTCTTATTTGAAACCCTCTATACTTATGCGTATTGATTTCATGGTCCCTCATGAGGTGTCCCCTATTCCCCTAGTGCATGCATTGCCATACCTTTTTATTCTCATTATAGGTACGCTAATTCATTTTTCTTCTTATCATAGGCATGCTAAAATGGTCCTCGTGATCGACCACCCCTCCACATCATTCCAACCTAGAATTTCTAAATCCATACCCCTACCAAGGGTTCATAAATTATGATTATGTAAGTCCAAGGGGTAAGGAGTGAGACCCCCATGTATTCACTACATGATGTAAAAATTCATAGAACCAATATACTCAAAACATGAAATTAAATTTTATTCTTACCCTGAACAATGTACATGAGATTCCCCATGTACGCTCATCATGGGATGCCACCTTTTCCAACCACCAGCCACAAGCCTCCTATTCTGGGCAGCTTCTAGGCGTAAGCCCCTCACAAGCCTCCCATTCCAGAAAGATTCCATGTCTAATCCCCACACACCATTAAAAGTATGCTCCATATATGAATCATTGATAATGATATCCTCCTTATATTGAATGACATCCTCCATGAGAAAATTTCATGTGTAAGCCCCACATCATCTCTTATTAGAGAATATTTCACAACATGATTGTCAGGTCTTTTGCTTCCTCTTGTTTCTCACACTGAGTATGACTCATGTGGATTTAGAGGTTAGTAACTATCATGACCAAACACTTGATCCTTTTCCATGGGAATATTTCATGTGTATGACCTGAAAACCAATCATGTCCCCTCAAATGGGAAGCTTTCATGCATAATCCCTAATTACCAATCATGTCCTCCCAAATGGGCAGATTCCATGTGTAAGCAATGAAAACCAATCATGTCCCCCAAATAGGTAGCTTTCATGCATAAGAACCAACCAGAAAGGCCTCCTACTCAAGTGTAATCCCTAATTCCAATTTCTAAACTATGTGGGATTTGATTCCCAACTAACTGGGATAAAAAGGAAGTCTATCTTAGGTCCAAACCCAATGTTTCATTCATTCCATCCATTCCATCCACTTCCATCCTGATTTTCCTTGAGATGCCACATCCTGGTAAAATCATGTCACCCCATCAACATCATTGTTTCTCTTAACATCACTCGTAAAACTCTTATGCATAAGCCTCATATAATCCAACCAATATAAATCCTCTTTTAAAGGTAATATTCCATGTGTAATCCCCATACCATCCCTCACTGATGTTCATTTCGTGGCATGAGCATCCTTACCATATGATGTTAAACTACATGGACTATTCCCATCACACAACCTTAAACTACAGCATCAAACTACATGGGTTTTGATCCCTACCTTCAAGCAGGGTACGTAGGATGCATCTTTGAGGTTCAATCCCAAACAATGATAAACCTTGGTGCCCCTTCCTAGGGGTGTACCTCCCTAATCCACCTCCAAGGGTTCCCATATCAACCTTCATGGTGTGACATATTCCTTTTATGGGACAGACCACATGGATTCGTCTATATAGGTTGTTCTGATCCATCCATTATTAAACCTTCTTAGGTTCTACTTCTTAGGGATGTACCTCCACGATCCAACTCCATGGGTCATTCTAATCAGTCTCATTACATCTCCGTAAGACATTAAACTTGCAACTTATCTCATACTAATAGCTCAGGATAAACATGGGATGCCTGAGGTGAGATATTTGGAAGATATGTGCCTATGGCATCAGCTACCTCATGCTAAAAATGGGATGACTAAGGTAAAATCCTTAAAATATATTCCTTTGACATTAGATACCTCATTATTGATATAGGATTCCTTGGGATCCATGCCTAATATTCCTCCATGAGATGCCCTTTCATGAAGAAGATATAGGTGACCAATGTTCCTGGCATCCATATATGCCAATGATTCCCAACGTGACTACTCTCCTAACCAAAGGTTGATACCCTATCAAGACCTCTTGTAATATCCAAATAGAAGTAGTGTAATTAACTAAAATCCACAAAGAGATGGCACCAAAAATGAGTTTCACGAACATGACTTAACTCTATAAGGGAGACCCATATTAGGTGACGAGTTCCAATGAGGAATCCATGGAAGGGGGATATGACATCCCATTATCCTATTTCGATCAAGGAGCATACATATCTATTTAAAGTGATGAAAGTCACCCGCCTTTGGAAAGTGGGAATGTGGGGCATTACAAAATGCAAGGCCAGAGCACGTTCAGACACACGGCGGTAGGCACACCTCAGCAAAAGCATTGGAAAAAGTTATAAAAACATTTTAAAGATTTGATATAGAGAATATGAAAGGATGGCCATTATTATATAAGAATAAATTATACTAAAGTGAATTTAAATGAGTTTTTGGTCTCAATAAATAGTATTTTGTTGTCAAAAAATGGAGAAAAAAACACTCAAATTACTTTCAAATCAGTTTAACTAGTCATGAAGTTTATTGAGATTCTTATAGGATTTTAAGATCATGAGGATAACGTTTTGGAATCTTATAGTTTTATTTATAGGTTATTTTTTATAAGCTTATCGTTAGGCTTCCAATAACACTACCTATTAAAAAAATAGGGGATACAAAAAATTAGTATGGGGTGTTTAGGGAACCTGATATTTTTATCTAGGTTACTAGAGGTGATAATAGTGGAAAATTATTTTATAATTTTTCTAAGAGGTTTCTTAGTGGCTTCTAGTGTGTTTTTAGTAGTTTTAGACAATATAACTAGGAATTTTTTGATTATATGATAAATACCTTTTTGATTTTATTCATGACTCATAAGACCACTTAATATTGATCCATGGCATCTAAAATTCTCATATAATTTGGGTAGGTTTTATTTTTATTCTAAAATATCTAATATTGAAGGTTAATTTGATGATGGTTATGATAGTTGGTGATTTTTTAATTCAAAATTTAAAAAACAATAAAATAGTTTGTTGATATGTGAAAAATGTTTCTAATATTATATATGGATTATGGTAAATTGAGATATATTATAAGTTTATAAGAGTCCATAGAGAAAAATAATAATTCATGAAAAGTCATTCATTACTTGATTAATATTTATACACTCATATTGAATATTAGAGATTTGAAAACTAAAAAAATGAAGATGAAAATATTGAATGTTTTTTTATAATCATTATGCCTTATCAATTGACACAAGCACCCTCACCATCTCATATGGGCCTTAGATCTTGGATTTACAAGTTCTACCAATGGAATATAAACACGTGTAATCCCATATATTAACACACCCATGTTCCTGAACAAAAAGATACTCACTTATTAGACTAATGAGCATACTCATAGACCAACACGTTTTCTTCTAGTTTTATTTATTCTCACTCACATTCACCTTGGAAAAAATTTCCCATATAGTCTCCCTTATTGAAATTATTCCCCAATTAGCATGCTTAACTATGGAATTTTTATTAAGTGGTATCTCAAATGAAAAATTGAACCTTATTTCTATAGATCATATACATTAATCTTTTTAAGTATTTCTTTTTTAGGGATGTTGAAATCACTCCCCCTTTAAATCATAGCATTTCATTATGGTACCCACACCACAAATATAAGGTGTGTCATTGCACCTCTAGTTATATATTGGATATTATACTATTTATAAAAAAAGGTCATGTTGACCTATATAATCATGCATCCATATTATATTCCCTTTTGTTCCTAACCCACCAAGAAATGCTAATTGATTCTAGACATGTATCATCCCATTTATCTGACTGCCTAAGTGCCCAAATAGAAAGATACTCACTTACCAAGATAACAATTATCCCCATAGGCCAACACATGTTTTTTAGTATGTTTTTACTTACCCACACATGCTTTGAGAAAACACACTAGGATTTCACACATCCTTAAATTACTCCAATAAAAACAAACTTTACTATAGAGCTATTATCAAGCAATATTCTAAAAAAGTGTACCATGTTGACATGGGTAGTACCAATTAGTGTTTTTAAGTCTTCCTTTTCCAAAGGGTGTTGTATTTTTTTATAATATTGTTATACTTGTTACGTGTTCTATAATTTTATAATTCATATGAACATTACATAATTTCTAATAAGATATTTAAGGTGACATCTTATTGAGTGGATAAGTGATGAATTCTAAAATTTTGTTAAAATAATTGATGGAATTTTTGTTTCTTGAAGAATGGTTTTCTTCTTGGGAGTACATGGAGTTTCATAATCATTGAGGGAGATTATATTGTTTTTTGTAAATTTGATAGAATAATAAAATTAATCATTATTATTATAGTAATATCATTTCAATTATGTAAGTGCAGGATCACTAAAATGGAAGTCAAGAAAATTTAAAATTTTATAAGATCAAGGATAAACTCTTCTTGTTTGCATTCATTATATTGATTGTAGTGTATCATATAGACATGTTGATTTCTTTTTATACCATATATATAGTCATTTAAATTTAATAGAGAACTTTTTAAATGTTTTTGATCTCAGTGTTTTTTTTTCATGGAATAAAAAGAAAAATGAAAATATAATTATTCATATTTACCTTACTAATAAAAAAAGTCTAATTCTCATTAGCTTATATAATTCTGAGAGTAAGAAAATAATACACTAATTCACCTCTTCGCCTCTCTCAATGTATTGGAATCTTGCATTGTCCTTCCTAAATAATAATGTATTGGCAGGAACTATTCATTACTTATAGTATTCATACACTACCCTCAATTCAATAAAGGTAACATGAGGTCACATGATGTATAATAAATATATGAATTATTATAAAATTTTATTGAATAAATTAGATTAATTTATTAAAGTTTTGAAATAATTAATCTAATTTTATATGAAATTATTTAATTATATATGATGCATTAAATAATCATATTTCTTTAAATGGTATTTAAATAAATATGATTTAAAGGATTAACACCATAGCCCAATAATTTCATTGATAATAATTCGCCAATAATTTTATATTTTAATGAATCAAAAATGATGAGGTGTCATGAGATTATTCCATAGATATATCACATTTTTAATATTTAAAAAGGATGGATATATCACATTAAAAATATTGGATATATAGGGAGGTATTAGGTTATACGTGATCTTAAAAAAATCTACAAATATATGTAATCAAGGGTGATTTCCCTTGTGTTCATATTTCTCAAAATATGGCACCCTAGTCTCCTTCTATCCCTACTCTATATCGTATATGAACTCCACCAACAAAACTAGAAACAGTTTTGTGCCAACCAATTTTGAGTGATTTTCATTTTCTCATGGATACCCTCAAAATCAAAATTACTTGGATTTGTTTTATATCCAAAATTTAGGAATAAACATCCAACCATCATTTAGGAAAAATTGATCTTTAAGGTATATATGTATTGGTGTTTTTATTTTATTTTTCATTCAACTTTAAAGATAGATTCATTTCCAATTTAATATAGGATATCATCATATTTTATAATTTTATTTATCTAAATAATACATTAACATTAAAATTTAGATCAATTAATTGAAGTAATTTTTGTGATTATTTATTTTATTGTATAATTAATTTGTCAAAAATAGTTCATTGAATGTATTTCAAGTGTTGAGATCCTAAAATTTAAGTATAATTTTTTCATATCAATTTTAGTAAAACATCATTATAAATTTTTAATATATATATAATGTTATGGTCTTATTTATATATATATTTTGAAACTCAAAACACAAACTTCGTTAGATATCCAAATATTTGAGTAAAAAAAGATCCATGTATAGAGACACACTTAAAACCAAACCTAAAAATGAGCCCATACTCCACACCTAACAATATAGTGAGAAACCATGTTACTAATCCATTCAAAAAACTAGACAATTGAGTAATCCAAAAAAGTGTAAGAAAAAAAATCTCATCAAGGAAGAGACCCATAACATTGAAAATATATTCCTACATATTTATCATAAAGACAAGGAATAAGAAATTAGATTTGAGAAAAACCACATTCCATGAGGTGGACCAAGCATTTCATATATAAATATTACATCTTATTAGATGAATATTCATTACATATAATAGTAATACATTCCATAACCATAAATTTTTAGTGTCATTGGAGGCTTAAATAGATAAAAAAAATGGTATATAAAATATCTACATCATCTCCCACTAAGTTCTTTCCATATAGTAAACTTATTATACATATCATACTTAAAACCTTTCTTTGTATATTGGGAAAAGGAAAAATAATAAAGGGATATCTCAGATGCTCAGTGAGGGTAAACATGGGATATATCAATGATCATTTAAGTATAACATGAGCATAAGGGTGTGATAATATGAGTTTTACATTTTAAAACCATACCTAATAATTCATAGATCATAATAATGAGTCATGGAATAAATCTTGGTAGTTTATAAAACATGAATCATAAAAGAATAAAATACATGAGTCATGAGAGAATAACATTGGCATAAGTTCATGTCATAAAAGAGTGGAATAAAATATTGCATGATCATAATCACAGAAATATTATGGCAGGGATACCCACCAAGTCATTCATTACATGGTAGTATTGGGATAACCATCCATGTACCTACATTGGTCATGGGATAACCTCATGTATACCCTATTTTTAGGCTTGGTATAACCTCCCATGTACCCTCTTTTTGGGATTGGAAAAACCTCATGTATACCCTTTGAGCTCATAATCATTAATATTTACCCAATGTATTTTAGGGATATAATATACCAACCCATCACATAATCATAATTCATTCATATGTATGCCAAAAGATCATAAAAAAATTTATCATTACATAAAATCTTAAACCATTGAAAAGAAAATAGGTTTAATAAATATTTCATCATCACAATCATAAACCATCTATAAAAATAATAAAGATGGTAATATTGGATAAAATCTCTAGTAAATAATAAGAAACATCAAATGAATTATTTATAGATGAAAATAACTTTAAAATATCATAAGAATATTTATTGAGGAAAATACCCTTTTCATTTTTAAATCACTTATTTAAAATCTAAAAAATTATAAAATATTTTCTTTGAAAATAAACGTGGAAACTTTTAAAGTAAACTTCAAAGTAAAGAGTATTAATGATGACTAGAAGTGTACCTTTCACCACTTTATTATCATACCCCACATTGGAAATAGTGATCGCATGATATTTTCCTTTATCTTTGGGATTAATAGGTTACTTACATTGATCATCATTATTAACCCTTATATTCAATCACGGGTTAACATAATGTCTATACTCCTTTCATTTGAAATATTGGAGTATGAGTGGTGCATTTTATGTATATTTCTCTCTATTCACACCATTAACTAACCTCTTCTCATCACTTTAGTATCCAATTGCTCAGTGACCTTCCTTTATACACTTAAAGCGTTTATTATTACCCTTAAGAAAATTTCCTCCATTATTTTTTCCACACTTATGGAATAATGGAAGACTCATATTATTCCCTCCATGTTATTTATTATTATAATTTTCTTTGAATTCCATGTTTATTTTATTATAAAAACCATGAGATTAATGGGTAACTCCAATCTCTATTTCTACCTTGATAGCACATCGAAATATTTATTTATATCCATTAAAGTCTCTTATGGATAATTCCATTTAGGGACTTATATTTAATCTATTGAAGAATATATCAAGCTTACTTTTATGTTGTATGATAATACTAGAAGCATACCTCAAAAGTATTGTAAAATTCTCTTCATGGGTACTAATGGATTCATCATCATTTTTATTTAGCTAAAGGAATTCCTTCACCATTTTCATAAAAGGAATATAAGTAAATTACTTATTGAAAAATATACTTTTAAAATCATCACACTTCATAGATTCAATTTCTTCTTATTAACTGAGGTTCTTTACAAGATTCCACCATTGATCATCTTTACCTTTCAAATGATAAACAACCAAAATAACTTTTTCATACTCTGAACACTAGATAACAGAAAATATATTTTTAATGGTACTAATCCATTTCTTGGAAATTAGTGGATCAGTGGACCCACTAAAAGAAGGTGTATTTTACCTCAAAAATTAATCAATAGAAATTTGTTTCTTCCTTTTCTCATTTGGAAGTTTAGCATGATTTTTATCTTTAGAAAGTTTTGTAATCATAGCAATGATATTTTTTATTCCACATCCCATAACATTCATTTTCTTAGGAGGAAAATCATTATATTTTCCATAAAATTATTTTTTAACAAGGTTCCTTCTAGTTCCATCCACTGACTTCAACTAAAAATTATAATTTGAGAAACAATAATCATAGTGATAAACCACATAATCATGAAAAACATTTATATGATTTCTAAATCATAAAACATTATTTTCGATCTATGACTCCTTAGGTTTAGCCTAGGTTATCCTTGGTCATCATATATTCGAACACTTCATAATAGATCATAAATAAAATTTTAATTAACCCTAGAATATCCCTCGAGAGTGTCTATCTAAGTGTGTAGTGTTAGGACTATTCATTGTGTACTGGTGAAGATCGAGTTAATACCCAATGTTCCCCTTTCAGAGTTGTTGCCTCTAGATGAATATGTTCTATAGTCACATCCACTTTCCAGTATCCAGGTAGGGATGTATTTGTTAGGAAAAAAACACTCTTTATTTACCATAACTTAGGATTTTCACTTATACTTAGTCTTATCCTACGGGTTCTCTCTAAAGTTTTCTCATCCAAGTTTCCAAAAATAACTAAAATTTTCTTTGATTTAAACTGAGGTGACATAAACATTTCATACATAAATATTACATCTTATTATATGAATATTTATTATATATCATAGTGATCCATTCCAAAACTATAAAGGTTTAGTTTCTTTGTAAACATGGATACCTAAACAACTAGTACATAAAAGATCTACATAATCTCCCACTATGTTCTTGACAACTAGAACCCTTCTTAGACAGATCATACTTAAAACCATTCTTCATATCTTGGGGAGAAGGAAGTGTAATAAAGGTTGATCTCAAATGTTCAGTAAGGGTAAACATGGGAGATATCAATTATCATTTAAGAATAACATGAGTATAAGGTCATAATAAAATGAGCGTAACATTTCAAAACCATGACCAATAATTCATATATCATAATCATGAGACATGGTATAAAGCTTAGAAATTAATAATACATGAATCATAAAAGAATCAAAGAATATGATCCATGAGAGTATAGCATTGGTATAATATCATATCATAACAGACTTTCATAAAGTGTTGTATAATCATAATCATATAAATATTATGTCAAGGCTACCCACCAAGACATTCATCACATGTTAGTCTTGGGATAACCACCTGTGTACCTGATTTGGGCTTGGGATAGCCTCCTGTGTTCCCTATTTTTGGGCTTGGTATAACTTCTCATGTGCCATTTGATCTCATAAAACATTAGTCTTTACCTAATGCATTGGATGGATATAACAAACCCACCCATCACATAATCATAATCTATTCACCGTATGCCAAAAGATTATAGAAACATGTATCATTACATCAAATATTAACCCAAGGAAAAGAAAATGGGTTTAATCAATATTTCATCATAATAATCATAAACTATCTAGAGAAATAATAAATATGATAACATTGGATCATATCCCTGGTAAAACTTAAGAAACATCAAAGAAAATACCTTTAAAAGATTACTGGAACATTTCTTGAGGAAAATACCCTTTTCATTTTGAAGTCACTTATTTAAAATATAAAAATATTAAAAATATTAAGGAAACCGTTTTCCTTGAAAAAACCATTGAAACTTTCAAATGAATCTTCAAATCAAATAGTATTAATGATAGATAGAAAAGTCATTTGTGTGGAATACATCAAAACTTTAATGACTCGTATTTTCTTTATTTTATTTTTAGAAATTATTTGGGAAAATTTCAAGACCAGGAACTGAGATGGCATGCGATTCTGAGGCTCGGTGTTCCTAGAAAAAATTGTTGAGAAATGTTAAGTTTTTAATATCATGCATTTGCGGCTTTCCTTAAAAATTGTAATATCTTTTAAAAATATGCTTGAATCATAAATCTGAGTAAACCATTGAGATCATAATGGAGGCTTTACCCTAGGTGTGACCTAACTTTAGTCGGTGTGGGTCATTTTAAGAAAAATACACCAAGGACATAACCGTAAATAAAATAAATATAATTATTTTATTTTAAAATCATAATAACTCATGAACGGTGACTCGGATTGGAAATATGATACCACTATTGATTTTGTAATGTTGTGTTTTTCCTAGGAATGACTTAACTTTTCTCAGAATGGGTTTTCTGTGGAAAACCCCAAAAAGAAGGTAATTGTAATTAAATAATTTAAAGATAAATTATTTTATTAAGGCAATTACTATTTCTCCTTTAAATGTATTGTTATATAATTTCCTCAAGGTTGGCCACTCAAACCCTAGGGATTTAGACAACCGTTGGAGGGATTTTTCAGCGAATGATGACAGATCGAAGTTTGGATCGTGGATCATCGTGCCAATAGAATTTGAGGATATCCTCAATGAAGGAAACAGAACCATTCTTCATTAGCAAACAATCCATATTCTAGGAAGGGCGGTTATTTCTTTTTTATTTCCCTATTCTTTATTTTCATGATGAACGCAGGTCAATCTATGAATATATTGATCTGTAGATCAATTATTGTGGGATGGTTGGCAATTGCAGGGTTTATTAATAGGAGATTGTTTTAAATTGTTCTTCATTCTTTGTTCTAACAATAATAGATTTGGGCCAACATGAATAAAGGCCAGTGTCCATTCCTCGGGGTGTTCTTAATGCTTTTATCTCCCCCATTCTTAGCGTTCTTCATCGTTGGACCCTTGTGGTCATGGCTTGACTTGTCGGGAGGCTCTGAATGTAATCAGAGCCTCGGATTGGAGGAAAACTGGAAAAAAAAAGGCCGGATTTGTGTAGACAGGGACCCAAGCATCATGCATATTCCTTCGTTTTGTAATTTCAAGTATCTGAGGTGGCTTGGTGGTTTGTTTAAGGGACCACTGGCACAGGTCCAGTGCGGCGGTCCGGTAAGGCGGTGTGAGGCGACACGGCGACCAGAGGCGGTGGTCATGGTCGTGACTACAGAATCTAACGGTGAGATACGTGGGATGTGGCGAGAGGTCACTACAGCAACGGAGGGCTATGAATGCATAATAGGATGGGTTGTATATGTTGCGGGTGTCCGCGTGTGGAGGTCATGGATGCGGAATGCGGTGCGGTCGACTGTGGGATGTGGTGGTGGTTGTGTGGGATGTAGAAAGAGACTATGTTGATTGGGTCAGACAGCCCACGCATGAGTGGGTTGGTCCATAAGATTTTTTCCAACCTAGGAATATCAATTTAGGGCCAATCAAAATGGGTTGGGGCTAGAAGATTTAGGTTGGGCCCAGCAGAGATGGACCGGTTTGGGTCAGACCTAAGTCAAACCCAGGGCAGACGGTCGACTGCTTCTCATCTCAAGTTGTTGTGGTGCAGTCGACTGTGGGGGTATCCGGACTAGGCGGTCGACCATGAAAGTCGACCACTACGTTCGTTCCACAAGCCCAATGTCCTTCCCTCTTCAAAAAATTCAAACGGGCATAACTTTCAAATGGTGCATCTATTTGATGATCCGTCTACAGCATTGGGACCCATACAACGAGATGGTCATTTTGAAATATCCTAAGTGGGGTTTTGTGGGAGTGTTAATACAACCTAATGGATTAAGGAGTGATTTCTCTTAGAATGAGTGTCCTTTAATCAAACATTTCTATGGATGTTTGTGACCTAGATATTGTGTGTCTTATAGATATTTTTTATCTTATAGAGACTATGTGTCTTATGGAGATTATGTGTCTTATGTAGACTGTGTGTATTATGAAGACTATGTGTCTCATGGAGACTATGAGTCATATTGAGACTGTGTGTCTTAATGGATTGAGTATATATGGATGTTCTTTATATATTTACTATAGACATATATGTGTGTGGAGATAACTATGAATTCATTAGTGGTGTTTCTTTGTGGTATTACTTGGTGGTATTACTTCATGGTATTCCATCTTGGTATTTTCTTGGTGGTATTTCTTTGTGTTATTCCTTCATGATATTTCCTTTGTGATATTTTCTTTGTGGTATTCCTTTGTGGTTACAGGGTGTCCTACTGAGTATTTTTTTACTCACCCATGCATGGGATTTTCCCACACGTTTCATGTATTGTGAAGATGATAGACTCTTCAATGGAGTTCCATGAAGACCAGGACTAGGTGGTTCCTTGTGAGACTGGATAGGACAAGGTGTGTTCTGGAATATTTTCCGATGATAGTCTTAGTAACTCTTACTTTATAGGTTGGACTTGTGGATGAAAACTATTTTCTTTTGGTGGGATTGTTTTGACCCTATTTATTTTACAATACTTTAACTGGTGTACTCTGGTTGTGGGATATATTAGTTTGAATTCATTATTTACTTAGTGTTTTTTTACATTCCATCATTTTTGGCTTGGAGATGTGTGTGTGTGTGTGCAGGTAATTAAGAAAATGCCTCCCATTTGTGGGATATTTCTACTTAGTGCTAGTCACCAACCCCTGTCTTATTAAAGGAGGGCTCGGGGTAGTCATGGCACGGGCCCCTCTGGGGTGAGTCATGATAGAGTGGTATTAGAGGAGGTCAATTCTACCTTAGGATTGGGAGTCTGTGAGGTTGGTTTAGGGTAATAGTGTTAAGTGTTTTGAGTTTGGATTTCAGGCCAAGAAATCCAATGTTGGTGCAGCAGCCAATGTATCCATACACCAGGACTCTGGGGACCTTATTTTCAACTTGGTACATGAAAACATTGGTTTCAGGGAAAATAATGGTATATGCATCATATAGGAATGGTTTGTGTCTTCCATGTCCTTATTGAGTCATGTCTCCATATATACTCAATTGACTGCGGTACATCTTGTTTTATTATAGGATGCCTCCACGCAGCCATCCATCTAGGATTCTATTGAATGATCATGAGGATGATCCACCTAGCGACGAGGCATCGGTATAGGGTCTTATACCAGAGATAGCACCTCCATGTGGTTTACCAGTTATACCACCACCCATCGAGCAGTAGCTACTACCAACACTACCAGCTAAGGATGCACGCTGACTGAGCATGTTGCATGAGTTTCAAAGGTAGAGACCTCCTAGGTTTTTGGGTGATCTAGACCCCTGGGAAATTGATGATTGGATGGAGGCAGTTACCCATGTCTTTCACCTTTTGAGAACACCTTCCGACCAAATGGAATTCCTTTCCGCAAGTCTTTTTAAGGTCTATGCAGGGCGATAGTGGAGCTTAGTGACCCAGGCACATTATGAGATGACTCTATCTTTGGAATACCTTGAGAATCACTTTAGATAGTTCTTTTTGTCTAGATTGTGGTCGGTGTGCATATAGGATCTTCTGCATCTACAGCAGAGCAGTCGGACTGTGGTAGAGTATTCAGCAAGATTTATCGATATTTCATGCTACTCCACAGATATGGTATGAGACTAGTTCTTTAGGGATCAAACCTTCAAACATTGATTATTATAGGAGATCAGGGCATCCATGATATCCCTTAGCATTCTTACTTATTTTGGGGTACTTGAGCAAGCCCTTCTAGTAGAGAGATTTCTAGAGGAGCAGGCATCAGTAGTGGGAGCTACCAGCAGGCACCAGGTAGTTAAGACCTTAGCAGTAGGTGACTGATTATAGTTTCAAGGACCCAATTGGGTTAGGTTATTTAGGATATGATCCCGGGACATAGGATCGGTGGTGTGGGGATCCCAGGGCAGTTCAAGTCAGCTAAGAGATTGGTTGTGTTACTCGTGCGACGGTCGGGGACATCTGGCATGAGATTGCCCAAGTCGTCGTACAAATGGTCATGAGACGTTCAAGGGGACGTTGAGGTAGAGGAAAAGGTAGGAGTAGGGTGGTCCGTAGGGTGGATTACTTTGCAGGAGAGTGGGCAGGGTGGCAGGAGGTGGTCGGAGTTTCGATCTATTACCACCACCAACCCCAAGTGATCCATGATAGGTTTAGGGAGATTGTGGATAGGGATGAGTCCATCTATAGGAGATGGAGGCTAATGAACCTAAGGCTCCATGGATGATTAGTGGTATTATCTATGTCTTCTACACCTTAAATACTGCTTTTATAGACACATGTGTCAATCATTCTTTTCTATCCATGAACCTTGTTCGAGGCTCGGAGATCCCGGTTTAACCATTAACTCAACCCTTACACTTAGAGACTCCTACGGGAGGAGATTAGATGATCACATAATGGTGCTGATAGTGTGACCTTACTCTTGGAGGTGAGAGTTTCGGTTTGGATCTCTTGGTAGGAGTGTTGAGTCCTTAAGACGTCATTCTTGGTATGGACTAGTTATCCATAGTTCATTCTCAGATTGACTATTTTAGGAACAGAGTGTGATGTGTTCATAGTGATGGGACTAGGTTTTCCTTTGTTGGTGAAAAGAAAATGAAGGCATCACAAGATAAAATCACACATAGGAGGGTGTAGTTGATCACTCATCAATTGGCCAACCTGACCCTTGATGTGGTGGATGATTTGAGTTCACAGTTTCCTATATTGGTAGAAAAGTATAAGGACATATTTCCTAAGAATGTTCTAGGGTTACCTACCTGTAGTGAGGTAGAATTATGTATTGATCTATACCTTCATATAGTACTGATATCTACACCTACATATCGGATGGATCTTGCATAACTTCATGAGCTAAGGATGCAGTTGGAGGACTTACAGAGGAAGGGATTCATGAAACCCAGTGTTTCACCCTAGTCATCCCCAGTTTTGTTTTCCAAGAAGGTAGGTAGGATATTAAGGTTATGTGTGGACTTACAACTCCTAAATCAGGTGACCATGAAGAATCAGTATCCATTACCAAGTATTGATGACCTCTTCGATAAGTTAAAAGGATAACATTGATTCTTGAAGATTGGCCTCAGATCTGGCTATCACCAGCTACGAGTACGGTATGAGGATATACCAAAGATGAACTTTATATGTTGTTATGGCCACTATGAGTACTTGGTGATTCCATTTGGAATGATGAAAACCTCAATAGTATTCATAGGACTCATGAACCAGATATTTCATCCTTACTTATACTGGTTCATGGTGGTCTTCATTGATGAAATCCTAGTGCACTCAGCATCTGAAGAGAAGAACGTGAGACACTTAAGGATGTTCCTCAACACACTTAGAGAGAACCATAATTATAGGAATCTCACAAAGTGTTAGTTAGATATTCGAGAGCCCCATTTTCTGGGACATGTCATTTTAGAGGATGAAGTTGTAGTGGATCTAGCAAAGATTGAGGTGGTGATTTCTTGAGAGCCACCCAAGAGTGTTACCAAGGTGAGGAGTTTTCTTGGTTTGGTTGGGTACTATTAGAGTTTTGTACCCGGATTTTCTAGATTGGAATCATCCTTGAAAACTTTTTCATTAAAGGGGAATACTTTTTTGTGGATAGAGATGTTCCATGAGAGTTTATAACGATTGAGGCAGAGATTGATGAGCGCTCTCATCTTGAGATTTCCATAGGAGGGTACCGAGTACGTATTATTCTATGATGCATCAAGAACTGTACTTAGTTGTGTCTCAATTCAAGGTAAATAATTGATTGCCTATGGTTCATGTTAATTGAGACCACACAATCAAAACTACATGACCCATGACCTTGAGTTAACAGCGGCAGTCTTCGTTTTGAATATATGGAGACAATACCTGATGGGAAAGTGATGTATCATCTAATCTGACCATAAGATTCTCAAGTATATCTTCTCTCATAAGGATATAAACTTGAGATAGAGGTTATGGATATAATTCCTCTAGGACTATGACTTTGAGATTATCTATACTCCTATGAAGAGAAACATGGTAGAATATTCTCTCAGTAAGAGATCCAGTTCATAGTTTCTGAATGAGGAATTAGAGCAGTTGGCCTTGTTGAAGATATCCTTTGTGGATGGGGCTGGAGAAGCTTACCTCCAGCTGATGGTTGTTACCCCTCCACTCTTACACCGAGTCAGGGAGGCACAAATTGGGGATACTAACTGTGAGACTTTACTTGTGTATATGTTCATGGGGCATTCCCATGATAGATATTCGAAAGGTGTGGAGCACATAGTTCTTTCATAGGGCACACAGTAGTACCAGTGAAATTGCAGGAGGAGGTTTTAAGGGAGTTCCATACATCCCCTTTGTTGGTATATCCAGGTTTGGAGAAGATGTACCAGGACCTCCGACGTTAGTTTTTGTGGCCAGGGATGAAGAAGGGAGTTTCAAAGTTTGTTTCTTGATGCCTCGCTTGTGAGTAAGTGAAGGTCGAGCACTAGGTTCCAGCAGGTTTGACTCAACCCCATGAGGTAATGGAATGGAAGTGGGATAGGATATCGATGGAATTTGTGATAGGTTTACCACATATGTCTATGGGAAATGATATCATCTGGGTGATCATTGACCGACTCACCAAGTTGGCCCACTTCCTAGCTATTTGAGAGAAGAGTTCAGTGGAGATCTTGGAACGCCTATACGTGTAGGAGATAACTTGACTCCATGGAGTTCCATCGATGATAGTCTTAGCTCATGAAGCTTTATTTACATCCCTATTTTGTGAGGGATTGCAAGAGGCATTTGGGACTTAGTTATGCTTGAGCACAACATTTCACCCACAAACAAACGACCAGACAGAGCGGACCACATAGGTTATGGAGGACATGTTATGGGCTTGCATGTTAGATTTTAGTCTTAGTTGGGAGGATCACCTATCCCTGGTGGAGTTTGTGTACAAAAATAGTTGTCATCCATCATTAGTATGGAACCATTTGAGGCCTTGTATGAGTGACCCTACAGGTCACCACTTTGTTGGAAGGACCTAAGAGAGTTAGCACTCATGGGCCTAGAGTTGGTGTAAGCGACTAAAGAGACGGTATAGATCATCCAAGAGTGGATGAGGACTACACATATCCATTATAAGTCTTATGATGATAGACGATGGAGGCCTTTAGATTTTGAGGACAGATACCACGTATTCCTTTGGGTCTCACCTCAATGCGAATTATGGAGGTTTGGCTGAGGTGGAAAGCTATCTCTGAGTTTCATCAGACCTTTCCTGATACTATGTAGAGTTAGAAAGGTGTCATACTACTTAGATCTACCTCTACAATTAGAGCAGGCATGCGACATCTTCTACATGTCGTAGTTGAGGAGGTACATGCAAGAGCCATCGCACGTCATTGACTAGGGTGATATGGACATCGATGATTGGGAAACTTTTTTTGAGTAACCAGTGGAGATCAAGGATCGACAAGAGAGGATCCTTCATGGGAGGACTATTCCTATGGTGTGTATTTGTTGGTAGCATGAGAATTTCTAGGAGAGCACATGGGAGTGGGAGGATAAGATTCGTGCTCAGTACCCTCATTTGTTTGAGTAGTCCTTGTTTTTCCTTTTAGAGACGTAAATCCCCAAGGTAGGTAGAATGTAATGACTCAAATTTTCTTGATTTTATTTTTAGAAATTATTTGGTAAAATTTTGAGACCAGGTTCTAAGATGACATGTGATTCTGAATTCCTATATACCCAGAACAATTCTTTGAAAAATGTTAAGTTTTTAATAGCACGTGTGCGTGTCTTTCCTTAAAAAGTGGAATATATTTTAAAAAGATTCTCATATCATAAATCTAAGGGCACCATTGAGCTCATCATGGTGGATTTACCTAGGCATGACCTAAATTTGGTCGGCACGGGTCATCTAAAGAAAAAGTAACCAAGGACATAATTGTAAATAAAATTATTTTATTTTAAAATCCTAATAACTCATGAATGGTGAATCGTATTGGAAATACAAGAACATTGTTGATTTTGTAATGTGGTGCTCTCTCTAGGTGTGACTTAACTTTATTTGGAATGGGTTTTATATGGAAAAAACCTAAAATGGACATAATTATCATTAAATAATTTAAAGATAAATTATTTTATTGACACAATGATTGTTTCTCCTTTAAATGTATGGTTGTATAATTTCCTCATGGTTGTCCACTAAAACCCTGGGGATACAGAAAACTTTTGGAGGGCTTTTCTAGAGAACAATGATAGATCAAAGTTCGGATTGTGGATCATCACTTACGGAGTTGGAGGATCTCATCAAAGACAGAAATGAAATTGTTCTTCATCAACGAACGATCCATATTCCGGGTAGGGCAGTTGTTTCTTTTTTATTTCCTCATTCTTGATTTTCACAAATAACACGGGTTAATCCATGAACAGATTGATCCACAGATTGATTGTTGTGGGTTGGTTGATAATTGTGGGGTTTATTAACGGTATATTGTTTTAAATTCTTCTTCTTTATTCATTCTAATGAGAAAAAATTGAGGCCTACATGAACAAAGTTTGAGGTACATTCCTCAGGGTGTTATTCATGCATTTATCTCCCCCGTTCTTAGAGTTCTTTGTCGTTGGACCCTCATGGTCTGGGCTCAACTTACTAGGAGGCTCTGAATGCAATCAGACCCCCAAATTGGAGGCAAACTAAAATAGTGGATAGATCTATGTAGATCAGGACCTAAGCATCATGGATATGAATTCATTTTGGAATTCCAATAATTTTAATTGGCTTGGTGTTTTGTGGAAGGGACCATCGGCATTGGTTCGGTAAGGCGGTGTGAGGCGACGCGGCGACTGGAGGTAGCGGTCATGACGGTGGTCATTGAAGGAGACGGTGGGCCGTATGGGATGCAGTGTGGAGGTTACATGTAGTGATAGCAGTATATGGACACGGAAAGCATATGTGTACAAAGGTGGTGGTCGTGGAACATAGTGTAGTCGACCGTAGGATGCGGCGGTCGCCGTTGCCACGTTGACCGGGTCTGACTTTCCGCGCGTGAGCAAACCAAGGCAGAGGAGGCGAGCCGACCCAAGAGGATCAGGTTAGACCCAGGAAAAATGGTTTAGGACTAGAGGAGTTGTTCTGGGACCATTAGAGATGGACTGGGTTGGGTCGAACCCGGGTCAGCCCCGGGGTGGCCAGACTGGGCCACAGTCGACCGAGCTACTGCGCAGTCGTGGCAGTTGGCAGACGTTCGATTGTCACGGAAGCTCAAGCTACCACAGCATAGTCGACCATGGAGGAAGACTAATTGGGTAGTATACCATGGCAGTTGACCTCCACAGTCGGTGGACCATCTGTACGGTTATTCCACATGCCTAGTGACCTTCCCCCTTCAGAAAATTCAAATGGGCATAACTTTCAAATGGTGAATCTATTTGATGAGCCATCTGCGGCATTGGGAACCTTACAATGAGAAAGTAATTTCAAAATATACTAAGTGGGTTTTTTGGGGAGTGTACATATGACCTAATGTCTTGAGGAGTGAGTTCTTTTAGAACAAGTGCGCTTCGAGCAAACATTTTTGTGGCTGGCTATGATCTAGAGATTGTGTGTCTTATAAAGACTGTGTGTCTTATGGATACAGTGTGTCTTATGGAGACTGTGTGTCTTATTGAGACTATTTGTCTTTTTGAGACTATGTGTCTTATTGGATTGAGTATATCTAGAATTTCTTGATATATTTTTTGTAGACATATATTTGTGTGGATCTGACTATGCATTCCTTAGTGGTATTCCTTCGTGGTATTCCTTAGTGGTATTGCTTTATGGTATTCCTTCATGGTATTTCCTTTATGATATTCCTTTGTGGTATCCCTTCATGGTATTTCCTTTGTGATATTTCCTTTGTGGTATTCCTTTATAGTTTTGGGGTGTCCTACTGAGTATTTTTTTACTCACCCATGTATGGGCTTTGCCTACACGTGTCATGTCTTGTGTGGAAGATCGACTCTTAAATGGAGTTCCAGGTAGACCAGGACCAGGCGGTGCCTTGTGAGATCAGAGAGGCCAAGGTATGTTCTGACATCTTTTTTGGTGATAGTCCCAGTACCTCTTACTTTACATGTTAGACTTGTGGCTGCAGACTCTTTTCTTTTGGTGGGATTGTTTTGGCCTTGTTTACTTTCCAGTACTTTCACTTTTTTACTCTGGTTATGGGATATAGTAGTTTTCATGAGTTTTTTTCTTAGTGTTTGTTTTTACATTCCATAATTTGTGTCTTAGAGATGTGTGTGTGTTTGTACAGGTACTTATGAAAATGCCACCCATTTATGGGATATGTCTACTATGTGCTAGTCACCATACCCTGTACTATTATAGGTAGGCTTAGGGTAGTCACAGAATGGGACCCTCTGGGATGGGTTGTGACAAAAAAAATATTCCATCCACACCTTTGTTGGAAAAGTTCCTCATTAAGAAAATTACAAGAAGATTATTTTAAAAAAATTTATAGAAAGTAAAATATGGTTAAAAATGACTTTAATAAATCATTTTAAAATTTTAAAAAAATAAAGAACATATGGACATGGAAGAAAATTTATATCGGCCAAGCAGGAAATAAGGTCATTTTTTCTTAAAACATTTTATCAAAAAATTTAAGTACTAATAGAGTAAAATGGTACTATTACTTGAAAATTTCATGAATAACTATAGTAGGATAAAATATAAATTTATCGTAGACAATCCCCAAAAATTGTGATTGTAACATAAAAACTCTTACCTCATATTTGACGTGATTCATAAACGCTATAACCTCCTGTATAATAAATTAAAATTTATTATAATTCTATACCATAACCATAATAATACCTATAATTCCATATATGGGCCAATTATAACATTTCAACACCTCTTTATCAATAATTCTTTATTAAAATCATAGTTTCTAGGTGTTAACTATTTCGCTTTTTTTATGAAAGTCTCAGTTCAAAAGTTTTAGACCTTGTACTTTTATCATGGTTCTATCAGCTCCCAAATGTTAATAATGATATAAATATAATATATATTCATTATATACATATTTATAATCATCTATAAATGTTAGATATATAAAAATGAATTACACTGTTCATGGATACGGTAGTTCGTATGTACACATGAACTTTGTTTTTATTTTCTAACAAAAAGAATGAATGAAAGATAAAAAATATATTTTATCATTAAAAAATCATAAATATATCATAAATATCATATATAATTATTAAATTCATAATTATATCCATCAATTTATGGTGGTTATGGAAAATGAATCATATCACTGCATGGTGGCGGTAGTCCACATGTACATAAGAACAATACTTCCATTTTTCATTTGATTGAAAATATGTGGAAAAAGGTTGTTCCATAATCATAATAATATCTCATATATTTATGATACTATATTCATCATGTTATAATTTATACAATAGGTTTAGAGAAGTTGTAATAAGAAATAAAATTGAAAGAGCTTGTTTAATATTTATACCTCTTCTTTGAGAGACCTCCTTTGGCTTACACCTTAAGACTTAAAATATTGGTCATAGGATAAAATCCAGGGATCTAGGATAAATTTAAGGAAGTATTAAGGTATTAAGGTAGCTCTTGGTTGAGTTATAAGGATCAAACATTGTGAATAAGTGAAGTTCTAAAGGATAAAAAAACAACTGAGAAGGAGGGGTTGAATCAGATGTTCACTTTTATGAGTTTCAAAACTTTTAAAAATGTAAACCCTACAACCTATTAAGATTAATTTTCTTATTAACTTTTAGTAAATACTCATGTGTGAAAAAGTAGTAAAGAAATTAAAGCTCACGAGATTTATAAGGTTTGGCCTCAGTGTGAGAACATGCATCCTTACCATAGCCACTCTCGTGGGTCTATGGAAATTCACTATTATGAAGAAGTGAATATAACATGTGCCAACTCCCATTAGACACCTTATATATCCTAATAAGAATGATTAAATTGAATACTATCAGTTTAAAAATTTTCTTACAAGATAATTGATCCAAAAAAATAATGAATACTTTGTTCAATTTGATCCAAAAAAGTTCATGGGTCTGACGGCCTTCAGTCCAATGAACACAATCTGATTGAATCAGTCTGATCAAATTGATACAGTGACCCCTTACTCAATCTACACTTCCCAACATCTCCTCAAAAAAATCAGCCTGATATTCTTCAGTCTGATTGACTCAATATGATTCACTCAATCTCAATCTGAAAAACTAAAAATCCGCTCAAATGTTTAATACTATCTTCCTCAGACCGGTAAAAAAACTTTTAGTAGTCTGACCTTCTTCTGAGATCTCAATCTGAAAAGAAAAAATTGGAAAGAAATATGCATTTCTCCACCTTTTTTGCACTCATGAAAAGTTGCAATGAACGAATGATCTAGGAAACTATTTATAGGAAACCCAGAATAGAAATGGTGGGAAACTTGAAAATTTTTCCCACTTACTCAAGTTTCAAAACTCTGAAAAACACTCAAAATTAAACTTCAACTTTGAATTCTTAAAACCTTCTCAAGAATACTCTAAGATTTATACTGAATTAAATATCAAGTTTGACCACTTCAACACTTTAAATTTTTTCTCTGTAATCAACCTTATTGAAATTTCTATATTTTATTCAGTATAAAGAAACATCCTCATCTCATTATGATGTAACTTCCTCAGCTTCAGCTTCCTCTTCTCATTACAATCTGCCTTTATTTCTCATCTCATTACGATCTGACTATCCTCATTAGAGTTAGTCTGATTGACTTTCCTTCTCAGTGTCAGTCTGATTAACTTTCCTTCTCAGAGCCAGTTTTATGGAATATTTATAATGATTGAATTCTCATTATAATGGAATTCCCATTACGATGGATTTTCCCATTACGATGGAAATCCTATTATGATGATTTTCCTATAACGATGTAAAGTATTAAATAGTGAATCCACTTAGAAAATTTTATATTCCTCAAACCTTATCAGCTATAACTCATTAAAAATTATAACTAAATCTTTGTATGGTACTTATAGATCCGATGCAAACTTTTTCTTTATCTCTGGAACTGATTCAATCGTTACAATTCCTCCATTTCTTCAAAATATTTTATCATGAGTATGTTTCATGATTTATGAGAACTTCATGATCAGTAAAAAATCATCTAAATTAGATTATAAAGTATGAAAACGTTCTAAATCCTGACATTACTATCTTATTTCAACCTCTTCAATAACATTATGACTTTAATTCTCAAGAACTTCTTATTTTTTAACTAACACCAAGTTTGATGAATCTTTAACTTTTTGTCTATGGATCTGAGACCGATTTTGTGTTTGATCAAAAAATTCATCTTTCTAAATGATTTTGTACTTGTTGTTGCTCAATCCAAAAACCTGATTCAGGAAACTTGTGTCTATAAAATAACTTTCTTAAAGATAAAACTTCTCTATCCCATTGTGTTTGGATCCATCAACTTCCAGCTTTCTTAAGAAAACTCATTCTAATGGACTGGGTCCGATTCTTAATAACAAAAACATTATTATACAAAAAGGTTATTTGTCAAAAAATACAAAAAACTTTATTAAAACAAATTATCACAAATTTTCCTCAATATCTCCCTTTGTATTTTTTAACAACCCTCATTAACAAATTTTCAAACTCTCGTAAATTTTTCACAACTCAACTTTTTTAGTCAACTCAAGGTTTTAAACTTTTATCAAAAGAGAGTGTCTTGACACCACGCTAATAGATAAAGTAATATTTTTGAATGAATTCCATCCCTCAATGAAAAGAAAATTTTGTGGCCATGTTAAGATAAAATCTCCCTAGATTTTATCTTTTCCTCTCGCTTTTCTTTTTCTCTCCCCCATTTTATGATAACCACAACTTCAGATTCATAAAATAAAGATAATTAAAAACATACTTCAAAGTATAAATTTGTTACTTTCTCTCCCCATTTTTCAACATAATCCAATGCACGGTGGGGGTTCTTCCTTAATAGATTTAGGAAGTCATTAGAGTAGGTTGAACATGAAGTTGTAGCCTCAATTCAACAAACCTTTATTTTGGCATTGCCTTTATAAAGATATCAGTAATTTGATACTTTGTTGAGAGATATTTAAGAAAAACATATCCTACATCAACTTTATCTTTTATAAAGTGAACTTTATATCAATTTTTTTTTGATCTTGAATGTTGGATAGGATTTTAAAAAAAATCAATTACACTATGATTATAATAAAGTAAATTCAATGGTTTAAAAACTTTTACTTTTAAATCTTTCAGCGTATTTGAGTACAAGATTGAGTAGCCACAACATATTTTGATTCTTCTCTGCTCAAATTTACTGAACTTTGTTTCTGACTATGCCAACTTATACAACATTCACACTAGAAAAACATTCCTACTGAGGTTGATTTTTTATCATTGTAATCTCCAGTCCAATCAGCATCAGTATAACCTTAAAACTTCATCTCATAATTTCTTTTGTATAACAACCCATGTGAAGTTATTCCTTTGATATGTCTTATAATTCTATTTTCTACCAACATATGTGATTATTTTGAATTACTTTGATATTAAGCACACAATTTCACAACATAAACAATATCAAGCCTTAAGGTTGTAAGGTAAAGTAAACTTCCTATCAGGTTATGAAAGTATTTCCGATTCACAATTTTTTCAGACTTGTCTTTACTCAATTTTGTGCTCAGAGATATATGAGTAGAAACTTATTTGGATTTTTCCATCACAAAATTATTTAATAGTTCCTTGGCATACTTTTCTTGATATAAGAAAATGTACTTTTTTTAACTTGTAAGCCAAGGAATAACGTTAATTATCCCAACATTGACATTTTAAAATTCTTCTTTATTTCCTCAGAAAACTCTTTACAATCTTTTTCTTCCTCCCCATCAAAAATTATATCATCCACATAAACAATTACAATTAAAGTTCCGGAGTCAACAACTTTCACATATAAGTTGTTATGAACTTTTCATTTAAAAAAATTCAATATTCTCAAACAATTTTCAAGTTTTGAATGCTAGGAACATTGGGATTTTTTCAATAAATACAAAGATTTATTAAATATATAAACCTTGTTTTCATCATTGTCACTTTTAAAACCAAAAGGTTGTTCAATATAAACTTCTTCCTCAATCTTACTATTTAAGAAAGATTATTTTACATCCATCTGATAAAATTTTTAATTCTAATGTGCAGACACTAAAAGAAACATTATAATAGTTTCTAACCTTGCAACTGGGGTAAATTTTTCTTCAAAATCTGCACCTTCCACCTGTTCATAGACTTTGCAAATAAACATGGATTTGTTTCTTGAAACTTCCCCATGTCCATTCAACTTGTTTTTGTAAACCAGATTCGTTCTGATAACATTTTTATTTGTTGGTCATGGAAAAAGTTCCCAAGTTTTATTTTTATCAATCTGTTCCAACTCTTCATTCATAAAATCCACCCATTCTTTGTGTTTAATAGCTTTTAAAACTGATTCTGGTTCAACTTTTGAGATAAGTGAAGTCTGGTTTTCTAATCTCAGCTTCCTTCTAGTCTGAACTAGATCCTTCTGATTCTCAATAATGTTTTTAGACTCAATATGTTTTTGTAAGGTAGTAAATTTTAAAGTTTCTCTTCTAGATGAACTTTCATCGTCACATGATTCTTTTGAATCTTGATAAAGATATTTTGACTTACTTTCACTATCGTTAGAAATTTCTAGTTTATCCTCCTCAAAACTCTCAACAAATTTTGTTTAGGAATTTTTATTTTTAATTAATTTCACAACATATGAGTCCACCAAGTTTTTTAAATGTTTTTCCCAACATTTGTAGCTTCTTCCATTGGGTGAATAACCCATAAAAGTTCTTTCCTCATCTTTCTCATCAAATTTTCCCATATCTAGATTTTTTATTTTAAGTAAAAATAGACTTCCAAAAATATTGAAGTGCTTTAATGAAGGTTTTTTGTTATACCACATCTCATAAGAAGTCATGTTGTTTTTCGATCTCAATAAACATCTGTTTAAAACATGTACAGTAGTATTAATTTCTTCTCTCCAATAGAACTATGAAATTTTTTATTCTGTTAACATTCTTCTTCCCATTTCCACCAAACTTTTATTTTTTCTTTCTAATACTCCATTTTGGTGTGGAGTTTAGGTAGCACTATACTGATTTTTGATACCATGATTTATTAGATAAGTTTCAAAAGTGTTTCTTATGAATTCAGTACCATTATTTATTCTCAACTCCTTTATATAAGCCCCAATTTTTTTCTCAATTTAGTTTCTAAAAAACTTGAACAATTACAAATACTATGACTTGTGTTTCATAAACATGATGTTTTTAATTTGAGTGAAATCATCAATAAAAGTGATAAAGTATAAATCTACTTTTTTTTATTGATGTATCACCGGCCTATATAAATCGGAATGAATAAGTTCAAGAGGTATGGTAGAACAAATCTTAACTCTCTTATGACTTTTGTTAGTCATCTTACATTTTTGATAAGTAATAAAAACATTTGTCTCTCTTCTTTTCAATTCTGGAAAATAACATACAACATCAAATTTAGAAAGTTTTTTCATGTTTTTCTACCCAAGGTGGACAAGTCTTCAGTGCCACAAATTATGCTCATATTCAACACTTAAGTAACAGGATTTGTTAAATTCTTCTATTTGGAAGAGATTTTAACTGGTTCATTCAAATTGATTTTTTGTTGGAATGTTTCTAACATCTTGAGATTTTTCTTTTCTAACTTCCTATGGGTTAGGAAAGTTACTTATACTTCTTCCACCAAAGATTTCACTTTGTTCAAACCTTCTTACAGTAAGTGATAAGTTATGACAACAAGCCATGTGCCCATATATTCCACAACACTAGCAATATTCATCAAATTTTGATTTTCTATTGAAGTAAGATCTTTATCTATAGAAACTTTATTGAGGTTGATAACTTCTTCCTACTTTAATAATATCTAGGTGTGGACCATCTTTCCTCCTAAGTGGGTTTTCATATTTTATAGATAAAATAGGTTTCTCATACCCTTTTTTCACAAATTCTTTCCCAATACTTTTTTTGAAACCTAAAATGTTAGAAAAATTAGAAGAAATGTTATTTTTGGTGGGTGAGGATTTCACCTGATTCTTGATTTGAGATTTCTCAAAAACTTTAAAAGTCTCAAATTTTACTTTTGATGCTTTTTTGAAGTTTTCATTTATCTTCCTCAATTTACTTTTGGACTTAAGAAGTTTTTATTGAAACTTGTTAACTTCTTCTTCCTTAGCTATCAGTTTCTTACTAAGATTTTCAACCATATTTCCTTGTTTAAGAATTCTAATTTTGTAACTTAAGATATCCTAAATGTATTCTTCCTCCTACTTGATGACATATTTTCTTCCTTCAACAACTTCTTCACAATCTTTCTTCATTACTCTGATTTCTTTCTTGAGAGTTTTGCTTTTTTCAAGACATGCAACAAGTTTTGTTCTGAGTTTATGCTCTCTATAAGATTATTCACCTCCTTCAACTTCACTATTTAAGGATTATTAAACTTTATAAACTTTTTCAATGAATTTTCTGAAATTTTTTGAACTTTCACCTTCTGAGGAATTGTTTTTAGTTGATTCTGATTCAAATTTCTTACTCAGCATACCCTTTTTTTCTACAGTGAACTTATTCTTATATTTCTTAAAATACTTTTCTTCTTTAGAACTTTTGTTCCACTTTGTCCATCAGGTTTTTCATCAGAATCGTCTTGATATTCTCTATCTTTCTTCTTGTTAAAATTCATAGAAAAGTGTATGATTCCTCCACACTCAAAAAAATTGAGAGGAAGTTTACCTCCATATGTTCCCTTTTCTATTTAATAGTTCTTGGATATAAGAGACATGATTTTATCACTTAACTCATCATCATATTTATATTCAGAGTCACAAGGATCAACATCTTCAATATCTTAAATTTTCATTTTTTTCATGGATTCAAAATCTATTTCATCTTTCATCTTCTTTTTGAACATTTAATTTTTCCTCATTTCATAAGTAACAAGAAATTTATGCAATTCATCAAGAGATAAATCATCCTTATCTTCTAAAGAGTAAATTTTAGAATCAAACTTGTTCGGAAAGATTCTCATAAGTTTCTTCATAATTATAGAATATTCTAGTACATCACCAAAACTTATAATGTTGAAAAAAATTCCATTTACTCTGGTGAAGTATTCATCAATAGTTTCTTAATCTATCATTCTTATGACTTTATACTTACTACGTCGGATTTGTAGCTTTTCTTTATTTACTTTAGTATTCCCTTCGAAAATGCTTTCCATCTTGTCTCACATACTCTTTTAAGTTTTGAGACTCATCACCTTCATATACACATTTTCTGATAAATACATAAGGATATAATTTCTAGCCTTTCCATCAAATTCTATGTTTCTCTTATCAAAAAATTTTATAGGATAATCTTTCTCAATAAGTGGAAAACCAATTGTAGCAGCATCAAAAACTTCCAAACCAAGAGATGAGAGATGAGGAATCATCCTATTTTTTCATCCATAATAATATTTTTACATAAAATGCAAGAATACTTCTACAGTTAATATAATTGAGATTATCCATGATAAGGATTCAACAAGGGAACCTTCCCTCTGATACCAATTAAATTTACAAAGTATCAAAAAAACTGAGGGGGTGAATCAGTTGTTCACTTCTATGAGTTTCAAAACTTTTAGAAACTTAACCCCTAAAACTTGTTAAGATTAATTTTCTTATTATCTTTTAGTAAATATTCATGTATGAAGAATTAGGAAAGGAAGTAAAGCACACAAGATTTATAAGGTTTGACCTCAGTGTGAGAACCTTCTTCCTTTTCATAACCACTCTCATGGGTCTATAGAAATTTTCTATTATGAAGAAGTGAATAAAACTTGTGTCAGCTCTTGTTAGACACCTTCTATCTCCTAATAGGAATGATTATACTAACTCTAATAATTTTATAAATTTTCTTACAAAAAAATTGAACCAAAAAAAAAGAATGAAGACTTTCTTCAATTTTCTCCACAAAAGTTCTTAGGTCTGATGGCCTTCAATCTGATGAACCCAATTCGATTGACTCAATCTGATCGACTCAATATGATGCTCCATTACTCAATCTTCACTTATAAACCTCTTCTAAGAACAACTCGGTCTGATCTTCTTCAGTCTAATTGACTCAATATGATGCACTCATTCTCAATATGTAAAACTCAAACTCTATTCAAATTATCAATATGATATTCCTCAGTCTGGTAAACAAAACATTATTAGTCTGACCTTCTGTTGAGATCTCAATTTGAAAATAAAAACTTGTCAATAAATATGTAGCACTCCACCTTTTCCGCACTCATGAAAAGTTACAATAAATGAATGATCTTAACAACTATTTATAGGAGACCCATAATGGAAAGGGAGGGAAACTTAAAAACTTTCCCCGCTTACTCAAGTATCAAAACTCTGAAACTCACTCACATTTAAACTTCAACTTTGACTTCTTCAAACCTTATCATGAATAATCTAAGATTTATGTTGAATTGAATATCAAGTTTAACCACTTCAACTCTTCACATCTCTTCTCCATAATCATCCTTCTTGAACTTCCTATATTTTCTTCAGTATGAATAAACCTCCTCAACTCATTATGATGAAACTTCCTCTACTTCAACTTCCTCTACTCGTTATGATTTTTCTTTCATTCTCAACTCATTATGACTTGAATATCCTCGTCAGAGTTGGTTTGATGGAATTTTCTCCTCATAGTCAGTTCGATTAACATTCCTCCTCATAGCCAGTCTGATGTAATCCTCGTAATGATGGAATTATCATTATGATTGAATTCCCATTACGATGGACTTTCCCATTATAATGGATTTTCACATTACAATGTAAATACCATTATAATGATTTTCCTATAACGATGGAAAGTATTCAATGGTGACTCCTCTTAGAAAATTTTAGATGCCTCAAACCTTATCACCAATAACTGATTCAAAATTCTGAATACTTCTATGTCTGGTGATTCTAGATCCAATGCAAACTTTATCTTGATCTTTGGAACTGATTCAATCATTATGATTCCTCCATTTCTTCAAAATATTTTATCATGAGTGTGTTTTATGATTTATGAAAACTTCATGATTAGTAAAGCATCGTCTGAATTAGTTTAAAATTTATGAAAATTTTCTAACTCCTGACATTACTATCTTCATTCAACCTCTTCAGAAATATTCTAACATTCATTCTCAAGAACTTCTTATTTTTTAACTAACACCAAGTCTGATGAATTTTTAACTTCATGTTGATGGATCTGAGACTGATTTTATGTCTGATCAACAACTTCATCATTCTAACTGCTTATTCATCTGGTGTTGCTCAGTCCAAAAAACCTAAGTCTGGAAACCTATGTTCGAAAAACAACTTTCTTAAAGATAAAATGTTTCTCTCCCTTTGTGTTTGGATCCAGCAACTTCCATATTTCTTAAGAAAACTCATTTCGAGGGACTGGGTCCAATTCTAAATAACAAAAACATACTTATACAAAAAGTTTATTTGTCAAAAAATACAAAAATTTTGTTAAAAATTTTACCACAAAGGTTATTCAATAAGGGTGGGGAGGAGGTGATCTTTTATAAGTGAGGGAGAGGACACACTTGGAATTATATAAAAGATTTAAATTATATAATGTCATTTTCTTGTAAAAATGGCTTCAAATGGCCAAGAATTTGAAGGTAGGATAATATAGGCCCAAAATATCTCTTACCAATAAGAATTATATAGGTTTATTTGACATTATTTCCATTATCTCTTAGTTTACCCCCTGATAAATCCATTTTAACCTTAATTATAGTAACAATTTTTTAATATTTTTACTATTCATTATGACCGAAAATGAAAGTTTATTCATTATAAAATTTGGACATGATGATTCCAAATATGGAATCTATTTTATCAAATTAGGTTTCTATAATTTGAAGAAAGTAATTTTAAAATAAGTACGCAAAATACAATGAAAATCCCTTTTTAGAAAAATGTATTTTTAAGCATAAAACTAAATTTACTTTCATTCCTTACTTAGTGAAAACTATAAAATAAATGTTAAAATATTTGATTGAATATATAATTTATAATTTTCATTAAAACCATTAATCAATAATGATTTATTTAATTTATTAAGATAAAAACACTTTATGCATATAAAAATGATTTTCTAAAAAATAATTTTTTTACCTTTAAATGATTTTATCTTCATTTTTAACCATTAGATAACTAATGTATGAATTATTATTAATTTATTCATATACATTATAAATGTATTTCATTGAAATAATTTTTCAATAGTGATCAATATACTTTGTTTAGATAAAAACACATAACAAGTAGAAAAATACATTTCTTCAAAAAAATAGGTCGTTTAATCGTTAAATAATTTCATTTAAAATTTAATGATTATTTTCTTAAGAATTTATCAATACATTTGAATTTAGGAAAACATTTCTATATATATTTCATAATGTGGTTGATCATATTCATATTCTTAAATCCAACAGCTAGGTTATAATGGTATATTATATCATGGGTTCATTTAGAATCGGGGTTATGTGTAAAGAAATCTTTCAAATACTTCAAGTTTATTTCAAAGGAAATACATATAAAATCTTAGGATGTTAATGTCACCCCTGATCCTTTGTAAAACAAAGTCCTGTACAAAACTGCTACAAGCAATAAGAGGATTCTAATTTGAAACAAGCATCTTATGCATAGATGCAAAAACCGCCCCGTCTAAATTCCTCCTCATGAAACCAACACCAATTCAAAAATCAGTGCATAAAGTGGCATCAGCATTAACTTTAACTACTCCTTCAGCTGGACATTCCCACCTGGACATGGAAGTAACCAACCTTTGGCTTATACCATCAACCTAACATCCCCACCGTAGTTTAAGAATATTATCACCCTCTGATTACACACTTCATCTAGAAACACTTTATTATTAAACACAAACTCATTCCACCGTATCCAACTAAACCACATAATTGAACATATCTCTTGGAAAAATATAATATCAACTTCACACAACACCAACTCATGAAGCATTTTCCCAGGATAACGATGTCATGAATACCTAGAGCAATTGGCTTCTCCCACATAGACCAGATCGACTGCACCGAAGGGAACTGAAACATCGGATGCATGGAAGATTATGGAACATGGTCACAAAGTAAGAAACACTCATCATTTGAAACATGCCTCTGACAAAGAAATTATTTGACATGAATGGGATCACAATAGATCTTTTTCTAGAAACGTTGACCTTCAAAAGAAAATAAATTCACCAAATAGACTTGCAGACGCCATTTGAAGCTTGCTTATCCCTCCTTGTCGCCAACTAGTATGCAAATTTAATGGTAAAGTCCCCATATGTGGTGAAACTCCAAGATATCTAATCACCACAAATCCATTGACAAATAGGGAAACTAATTATATTCTTTCTATCCCTATTATTAAAATGTGTAAAACCCTTATCCAAATCCTAGACCAAAATATCATCATCAATAATATCACGCAATACACATGCCTTCATACCACTAGGTACATCAGACGAAATGAACTTGATATCCGCATTATAAAGCCATGATCCCAAAAATTTAATTTAAATTCCATTTTAAATGTGCTAGAAAACACCAAGGTCGGCCCAAAAAATGTTGTTGCCTAAGGATAAACTTAAATACATTGCCCTTTTATATACTAAAACACATATTAAGAAAAAATACTAAAATTGCAATAAACATTTTTATATAATTATTATATAAAAAATTAAAATTTATATAGTATAATATATTTTATAATGAAATTTTAAAATTTTAAAACAATAAATATTTTTTTAAACTAAATTAAATCTATTATTTTTTAGTAATTAATTATATATATTCTTATAGAATTAAGATTTAAATATTTTTCTACTAATTAAAAATTTAAAAAACTAGGTAGAGATAATTTAAATGTTTAAAAATCCATTTTCAAATTTTATTTTAAAAGATAAAAACTAGAAAACTAAAAAAACAGCATAAAATAAAAAAACATAGGAATGAAATGCAATTATGAAACATAAAATATACCATGTAAATCAAAATTTAATGAATGAAAATTTGATCAAACAATTAATCAAAGTAGACATATGATTTTCCAAACAAATAGGTATAGAATTTAATTAATGACATATCAAAAATTTGAAGGGGTGAATCAATTCAAATAATTTCTGAGATATTATAAACAATTTGTTAATGGTGTTAACAAAACATCAAAAAATATTAATATTAATAAATTTAGTTGTAATAAAAAAACTGCCTTACCACAGCAACTGGGAAATCATAGCCACTGGCCAATAGGGGAAGAGCGGGGTGTGATGTTGGCCAGTAGGGGAAATGAGGATAGAGGGAGAGGGAAGAATGGGGAATGCTTCGTTCGATCGTATAATCAGCAAAGCACCAAGCTATATGGCCTGGGGAGAGAAACTGGGCGAACCGATGTCGTTGTAATGGAAACAACAAGTGACGGGGCAAGGAGGTAACAAATGGGTGGGAGAAGGGGGAAGGTTGGACAAGCCAATGAGGTAATTTCGTTAGGTCATGGGAGGGGAGGAGGTGATTCATATGCTTTAAAGGTTGCAGGTGTCTTTTATTTTGTGAGCGAGAGAGTTGCACAAGACGATGGAGGGAAGACGAATTACAATTTATAAAATGAGTGTGTCATGTCACCCTAACAACTGGCACTATTATAGTTGTCTTCTGATTGGATCTATCTTTTGGGTTTGGTGCTTCTTCCTGGTTAAGCTTTCCTCTTTTTGTTTGGTTTTTTTTGGTCGACTTTTTCATCTGGATTGATTTTTGCTGCTGATTTGTGTTTGGTCTGGAGATTTTTGTTAGGTTCTTTCTTATTCAGAGAGGCGGTGTTTTTTGGCAATGGTTTACCTAGTTTTCTGTTGATGGTTCGATGGTTTGACGACGTGAGGTGGTATTTCTTCCCTCGGTGACGACGTGAGGCGTGAGTCTCCGAGAGGGCAATTACAACGGCGACGATGGTTTTCTTTACGATGACTTTGTTGATTTCCAGCAGGCGGCTCTCGCGGGCGTCTGGTTCTTTGATGATGGTGGTCTGTTGTTATGGAGGTTCGGTTCCGGCTAGTGGAGGCGACGTGCAACTCATTTGTCGGAGCGTGGCTCGAGGTCTCTCCTCGCTGTTTCATGCCTCGAGGTGTCTCGGTAGTGATGAATGGCACGTGGTTATTTTGAATTTCAAATTTTGGATCTCCATCTTGTTTTTGAATTTTGAATTTGGTGGTTTGGGTTGAATCTAGTAGTTGTGAGGTTACCGCTCACCCATAAATCGGTTTATCCAAAAATCAAATAAAAATTGAATTGTCAGTCAGGTTTATCTAAATAAATATAAATATCATAAAATATATAGCAAAGAAATCTTGAAACATTGGTAAAGGGGTTTGAATTCAAAAATGAGGTCACGGGATTGAGCCTAGGCATGCACATAAGTGAATAGTAACCTTGGCATTGGAAAAGTGGTGATAAAGGGATGTTGAGTGTAACGACCCGAAATTTTGAAAAAAATTTGTTTCCTAATTTTGTGTGTTATTTTATTTTATACTCAACAAAACTTTTTCATTTAATAAAATGAGTATAATTAAAATGAGACAGTTGGGTTTCGACTGTTATATTACCGTTGGTCAGTATGACCATTGGAAACTAAATGTTGTGATTATTGTCTATAAATACAAGTGATTTTGGTTAATCAATATAGAAAGAAGATTTGATGGCCTCATCTAGTAGTCTCGGGCCGATCGAGGCCCATCTGACAGAACTTGGAAAGGAGGTAGCACCAATGGGCTTTGCTCTGGACCAAACCCAAGCTGAACTTCATCGTGTGAAACTGGAACGGAATTACCTTTGCTAGAAGTTCAAGCTGATAGAAATCACCACTCGGGCAATGTTGGTCGAGCTGCCCTAAGATTATCTCACCTTAGCACACCTTACACTTAGATCTTATGCTGGTGTTATAAGGGTCTATGTAATGAGACCTTAGCTACCTTGTGTAATCCCTTGATTTAAATAAAAAAATTGATTTCTTCTTATGGTGAAGTTTGAGAATTTTCAAATGTCCGGATAAATATAGTATGCATATTATTGATGAATTTTGGAAAAAGGATATTTTAAAATATTTATGTAAACCTTAAATAATTAATGATGGGTAATGATTTTCAAAAAAATGGTCTTCTACAAATGTGTTCAGTGAGAAATTTAGAGTCTAATAAGATCAACATAATTTTTGGTGAATAGTAAATTATGAATAGTGATTTTACGCTTAGGATTAGTAATGTGACCAAATGGATTAGTAATCTCACTTAAAGAAAGTATTAATATAATTTAGGCACCTTGATTAAGTAATGTGATTCAATAAAATAGGTAAATAACTGTTTTAGAAATTTTTAGTCAAGTATTAATTTTTTTTGGGTGATAGTATTTTTTTAATTAAAAATTAAATTAAAATTATTTATAAAATTATTTTTATAAAATGGAGTACATTTTTGAATTCAAAGCATCGATATTATGTTAAGGTAATTTTTGGGGATTTTTCTGAAAAAAATGAATTTTCAGTGAATAGTGTTTTATTTAAAAATTAAATTAAAAATATTTAGAAAATTATTTTTATAAAATGGAGTTAATTTTTGAATTCATAGCATCGATATTGTGTTAAGTTAATTTTTTGGGATTTTTCTGAAAAATTTGAATTTTCGGTGAATAGTGAATTTTCAGTTTAGAGTTTCAGGTGTTTAATGACATCATTAAGGATATAATAATTATGTAATCATTATGGTAGACTTATGAATAGTATGATAAGGTATTAGGTGTCCCAAGTGTCCAATACCATGGGCAAATACCATAGGCAAGCCCATGGTTTTGCCAATACCACCAATGAGGTGTCCCTTGGCCATTAATGTCTTGTCCCCTCACTTCCCCTATAAATACCAAGCCATTCTCTCATCCTTTCGATTCCAAAACCCTCCTCAACGAATTTCTAGTCTCCTTACCTCCCAAGGAGTCCTTCCAAGGTGACCTCAAGCCTCCCAAGGTCCCAAACTTCAAGATTTTGAAGTTACTCTTCAAGGTAAGGGATCCTACCTCTCTCTTTCTTTTCATGTATTCTCCTTCATGTCATTTATTTTAAGCTCCATGTTCTTATGTTGGGGATGTTATTTTATATTTATCCTACTTTCCTTTTCATTTTCATATGATGAGATACCCCCTCTTTCTCTCATCAATTCATTTTAAGAATGTTTAAGTGGCGCCGTTAGGCTGCCGAATTTTTGTAAGGGATTCTTTCACCCTTCTCATTTTCAAGTTCTATTTTCATGTCAAGTCTTTCAAGTTCCTTTTTATTATGTTGGGGTATGATCTATATATCCATAATACTAATCTTTTATATTCATATGATGAGAGACCCTATTTTATCTCATCAATTCATTTTTTCAAGTTTTAAGTGACGTTGTTAGGCTGTCGAATTTTCATAAGAGAAATATCATTTCTGTCTTCCTTCCATGTTTTTTATTTCATATGGTATGTCTTTAAAATTTTATTACCATATTCTTATATCCTTTATATTCTTTCCCTATACTGTTTTTTGGATCATTTACGAGTGGTTAACCCATGTCCCCACTCTTTTCAATGTTTTCTAAAACTCGGTAACATAGTCGTTATGCTGCAGAATTTTTAGTCTCAAAATGTCTCTCTCTTTTTCTCAAATTATTTTATTTTATTAAGTGAATACTCAAAGATAATTCTTCTACAGGTGTATTCACATGTATATCAAAATGTTCTATTTTAATTCTGGGATTTATATACATGAAACCCACTTTCCTTTTTCGTGGGTTTAAAATGACATAAAGATCATGTCTTAAAAGCAGTTTTTAAAACGTTATGATTATGAAATAAAACCCATTTATTTTATGCTATATGGGTTATTTATGAAATTTTTGATGATTATATATGTGTCTCACATGATGATAAATGAAAATTTAAGTGTGCACCCTGATAGCGCTCCAATGCATTGGGTAATGATGTAATCTCTAGGGATTACAATTTTAACGATACCTTGGTGAATAACCTTGGTAATTTTTTTTAATGAAACCTTGGGGACTGACCTTGGTGAAACGGAAATGATTTTCTAAGTTAAATGTTATAGCCATATCTTTGAGTAATGAAATACGTTACTTCTATTATGATATGCCTCATGGTTTCTTTCTCATGCCTTAAAGTTCTTTTTCCTGACTTTATTGATGCATCTCAAGTTCACATGTTAAATGTTTCCCCTTGTTTCCCTTACTGGGCCTTGTGCTCACCCTTTCCTTTGATGTATGTCCCTAGGTTATGAGATGCAGTAATTAACCTAGGATGAACATAAGGAGAATCCTTTCAAGTGTTTAAGAATAATTTTTTATGTTTTCATGTATTAAGTTCCTAGTTTCAAAAACACTAAACCCTAAAGATCCTCAGTTTTGTATAATGTAATGAAAGTTTTGTTATAAAAAGGCAGGATGCTATAGTTGGTATCAAAGGATGGTTTAGTTATTTATGGAAATTAGGATATCAAAACTTCAGGAAGAACCCTATAGAAAAGTTTAAATATAGGAAATATTCCTGGTATTTTGGTGGGTATTGAGTAAGTGGTTTATCAAGCAAATACATCCATGTCTGGATACGAGTAGGTAGAGGTGGATTTGGCACAGATGTACATAGGGGTAAAACCTGAAAACACTTCTTTGAGCTAGAATCGAACGGAAACTGGTACACGACAATGAGCTTTGCTGCACTCTTAGTTACGACACTCCCGGAGGATATGTTTGGTTATCTCAAGCTTTTTATGAATCATTATGAAGGAATTATAGAAAAATGTAATTGTCTAAGCAAGAAGTTTTAAGACATAAAATCCTTTTAGTTAAAAGATTCGTAAATAAAATAAGTTTCTCACAAAGGATTTATTCTTATAGAAAATGCCCCCATCATCTAGGAATAAGTTGGAATATTTCCTGAGGAGTTACCCAGACCTCCCCCAGAAAGAGAGGTAGAGTTCTCCATTGAACTCATACATGGATCTCATATGATGTCAAAGACCCCCTATAGGATGGAAAATGTGGATCTAGATGAATTAAAGAAACAACTCCAAGATCTTTTGTAGAATGGGTTTATCCAAACAAGTGTGTCTCCTTGGGGAACACCAGTTCTCTTTGTGAAGAAGAAGGATGGATCGATGCAGCTGTGCATTGATTATAGAGAACTGAATGGGATCACAGTGAAGAACAAATACTCTCTTCCAAGAATTGATGACTTATTTGACCAACTTCATGGGACTCAATTCTTCTTTAAGATTGATCTTTGTTTTGGTTATCATCAATTGAGGGTGAATAATGATGATATTCCAAAAGCTACCTTCTAATCAAGATATGTTCATTATGAGTTTGTTGTTATGCCCTTCATATTGACTAATGCACCTGCTATTTTTATGGATCAAGAATAAGTTGATTTTGGAAAATTATGTTTTATCAAATGTATATCCTTTGTATAGGAAAATGATTTTGTGATTAAATGATAAAGGTTATTTTGGATGATGTTTTCTCTTTTGGAGTACTATATGCCTAAGGAAAATAAAATACTACAGGATTTTATTTGTGGAGGAATGGTTGAAATTTTTATTTTGTAAGAATCTATGTATTAATTGTGGACATATGGTGATTTGGGTTATTTCTGGAAAATGATTAACCTACCATAGAGAATATGTGATTAGGTTAATTACACTTTAGTATGAGACTTTAAGAGTCGTCGATGTTATTTGGAGATAAATGTTAAGATTTATTTTGGAAGACTATGTGATTAAATCCTTCTGAGTTTTTGGTTTCAATCTTAGTTTGGATTATTTTGATGAATTGTAAGGAAAATTGTGTATTGAATGGTCTTTCTTGAACTTTGGGTACTATTTGTTGAAATTTAGAGATTAATAGTAGTTTTTTTTTAGGATTATCCTTTTTGGGGATTATATGATCTCATATTAACCATTTTGGTTTTAGTTGATGTCTAAATACAAGGGAAATATATAGTTCTCCTTTTGTGGATTATGTGATTCTCTAGAAGATGATTCTTGTGCTTTTGATGTGACCAGGTCTTTTTGAATGCTCATCATTTGGAGAAAATATTAGTTTTGGTAGAAACTTATTAAAGGATGAAACTCTACTTGAAGGTAAGTATATTTCCTTATGTTTTTATTCTATGTTGTAAATGAATTCCTCAAAATTATGAAAAGGAACGTATAACAAAAACGTTGATGGTTTACGTTTCCTACTGGGTAATCAAAGACCATTTACACACATCATAAGTTTGTGATTTTCTTGTGGTTAACTTTCTCCTAATCATGTTTTCTATCACTCTCCATCAGAACATGACCCTTTGTTTTCTCTTCCATATCCATGTTTCCCTACATGGAATCCTAGTATGGGTTAACTCGGGTGACCTTTCTACTTCCCTTTCTTTCTTTTAAAGTAATAGTTTTACTGAATCTTTTTTTGATGTGGGACTTTCAATGAAATTTTCAAGCCCAATTTTAAAAATTTTGAGGATGCAATTTCTCAAGGGGGGAAGAATGTAACGACCCGAAATTTTGAATAAATTTTGTTTCCTAATTTTGTGTGTTATTTTATTTTATACTCAACAAAAAAATTTCATTTAATAAAATGAGTATAATTAAAATGAGACCGTTGGGTTTCAACTGTTATATTACCCTTGGTCAGTATGACCGTTAGAAGCTAAATGTTACGATTATTGTCTATAAATACAAGTGATTTTGGTTAATCAATATAGAAAGAAGATTCGATGGCCTCATCCAGTGGTCTCGGTCCGATCGAGGACCATCTGACAGAACTTGGAAAGGATGTAGCACCACTGGGCTTTACTCTAGACCAAACCCAAGATAAACTTCATCGTGTGAAACTGGAACGGAATCGCCTTCGCGAGAATTTCAAGCTGATAGAAATCACCACTCGGGCAATGTTGGCCGAGTCGCGCCAAGATTCTCTCATCTTAGCACACCTTACACTTAGATCCTATGCTGGTGTTATAAGGGGATATGTAACGAGACCTTAGCTATCTTGTGTAATCTCTTGATTTAAATAAAAAAATTGATTTCTTCTTATGGTGAAATTTGAGAATTTTCAAATGTCCGAATAAATATAGTATGCATATTATTAATGAATTTTGGAAAAATGATATTTTAAAATATTTATGTAAACCTTAAATAGTTAATGATGTGTAATGATTTTCAAAAAAAATTCTTCTACAAATGTGTTCAGTAAGAAATTTAGAGTCTAATAAGATCAACTTAATTTTTGGTGAATAGTAAATTATGAATAGTGATTTTACGCTTAGGATTAGTAATGTGACTAAACGGATTAGTAATATCACTTAAATAAAGTATTAATATAATTTAGGCACCTTGATTAAGTAATGTGATTCAATAAAATAGGTAAATAAATGTTTCGGAAATTTTTAGTCAAGTATTAGTTTTTTTTTTGGTGAATAGTATTTTTTAATTAAAAATTAAATTAAAAATATTTAAAAAATTATTTTTATAAAATGGATTTCATTTTTGAATTCAGAGCATCGATATTATATTAAGGTAATTTTCAAGGATTTTTCTAAAAAAATGAATTTTCAGTGAATAGTGTTTTTATTTAAAAATTAAATTAAAAATATTTAGAAAATTATTTTTATAAAATGGGGTTAATTTTTTAATTCAGAGCATCGATATTATGTTAAGGTAATTTTTTGGGATTTTTCATAAAAAATTGAATTTTCAGTGAATAGTGAGTTTTCAGTTTAGAGTTTTGGGTGTTTAATGACATCATTAAGGATGTAATAATTATGTAATAATTACGGTCGACTTATGAATAGTATTATAAGGTATGATTTGTCCCAAGTGCCCAATACCATGGGCAAATACCATGGGCAAGCCCGTGGTTTTTTCAATACCACCAATGAAGTGTCCCCTGGCCATTAATGTCTTGTCCCCTCACTTCCCCCATAAATACCAAGACATTCTCTCATCCTTTCGATTCCAAAAACCCTCCTCAAAAAATTTATGGTCTCCTTACCTCCCAAGGAGTCCTACCAAGGTGCCCTCGTGCCTCCCAAGGTCCCAAACTTCAAGATTTTGAAGCTACTCTTCAAGGTAAGGGATCTTACCTCTCTCTTTCTTTTTCATGTATTCTCCTTTATGTCATTTATTTTAAGCTCCATGTTCTTATGTTGGGGATGTTCTTTTATATTTATCCTACTTTCCTTTTCATTTTCATATGATAAGATACCCCCTCTTGCTCTCATCAATTCATTTTAAGAATGTTTAAGTGGCGCCGTAAGGCTGCCGAATTTTTGTAAGGGATTCTTTCACCCTTCTCATTTTCAAGTTCTATTTTCATGTCAAGTATTTCAAGTTCCTTTTTATTATGTTGGGGTATGATATCTATATCCATCATGTTGTTCTTTTATTTTCATATGATTAGAGACCCTATTTGATCTCATCAATTCATTTTTTGAAGTTTTAAGTGACGTCGTTAGGATGCCGAATTTTCATAAAAGAAATCTTATTTTTGTATTCCTTCCATGTTTTTCATTTCTTATGGTATGTCTTTCAAATTTCATTACCATGTTCTTATATACTTTATATTCTATCCCTCTACTTTTTTTTGGATCATTTACGAGTGGGTAACTCATGTCCTCTCTCTTTTTAATGTTTTCTAAAACCCTGTAACATAGCTGTTATGCTACAGAATTTTTCGTCTCAAAATGTCTCTCTCTTTTTCTCAAATTATTTTTTTTATTAAGTGAATACTCAAAGATCTTTCTTCTACAGTGGTATTCACATTTATATCAAAATGTTCTATTTTAATTCTCGGATTTATATACATGAAACCCACTTTCCTTTTTCGTGGGTTTAAAATGACATAAAGATCATGTCTTAAAAGTAGTTTTTAAAATGTTGTGATTATGAAATGAAACCCATTTATTTTATGCTATATGGTTTATTTATGAAATTTTTTATGATGATATATGTGGCTCACATGATGATAAAGACAAATTTAATTGTGCACCTTGATAGTTCTCCAATGCATTAGGTAATGATGTAATCTCTAGGGATTACAATTTTAACGATACCTTGGTGCATAACCTTGGTAATTTTTTTTAATGACACCTTGGGGATGGACCTTGGTGAAATAGAAATGATTTTATAAGTTAAATGTTTTAGCCACATCTTCGAGTTATGAAATATATTATTTCTATTATGATATGCCTCATGGTTTCTTTCTCATGCCTTGAAGTTCTTTTTCATGACTTTATTGATGTATCTCAAGTTCACATGTTAAATGTTTCCCCTTGTTTCTCTTACTAGGCTTTCTGCTCACCCTTTCCTTTGATGTTTGTCCCCAAGTTATGAGATGCAGTAATGAACCTAGTATGAACATAAGAAGAAGCCTTTTGAGTGTTTAAGAAGAATATTTTATGTTTTCATGTATTAAGTTCCTGGTTTCCAAGACACTAAACCCTAAAGATCCTCGATTTTGTATAATGTAATGAAAGTTTTGTTATAAAAAGGCGGGATGCTATAGTTGGTATCAAAGGATGGTTTATTTATTTATGGAAATTAGGATATGAAAACTTTAGGAATAACCCTATAGAAAAGTTTAAATATAGGAAATATTCCTGATATTTTGGTGAGTATTGAGTAAGTGGTTTATCAAGCAAATACATCCCTGTCTGGATACGAGCAGGTAGAGGTGGCTCTGGCATAGATGTACATAGGGGTAAAACCCGAAAACACCGCTTTGAGCTAAACTCGAACAGGAACTGGTACACGACAACGGGCTTTGCTACACTCTTGGTTACGACACTCCCGGGGGATATGTTTGGTTAATCGCAAGCTTTTTTATGAATCATTATGAAGGAATTATAGAAAAATGTAATTGTCTAAGTAAGAAGTTTTAAGACATAAAATCCTTAGTTAAAAGATTCGTAAATGAAATAAGTTTCTCATGAAGGATTTATTCTTTTATAAAATGCCCCCATCATCTAGGAATACATTGGCGTATTTCCTGAGGAGTTACCCGGACCTCCCCCAAAAATAGAGGTAGAGTTCTTTATTGAACTCATACCTGGATCTCATCTGATGTCAAAGACCCCCTATAGGATAGAAAATGTGGAGCTAGAGGAATTAAAGAAACAACTCCAAGATCTTTTGGAGAATGGGTTTATCCAACCAAGTGTGTCTCCATGGGGAGCACCAATTCTCTTTGTGAAGAAGAAGGATGGATCGATGCAGCTATGCATTGATTATAGAGAACTGAATGGGATCATAGTGAAGAACAAATACTCTCTTTCAAGAATTTATGACTTATTTGACCAACTTTGTGGGACTCAATTCTTCTCTAAGATTGATCCTCATTTTGGTTATCATCAATTTAGGGTGAAGAATGATGATATTCCAAAAACTAACTTCCAATCAAGATATAGGCATTATGAGTTTGTTGTTATGCCCTTCGGACTGACTAATGCACCTGCTATTTTTATGGATCAAGAATAAGTTGATTTTGGAAACTTATGTTTTATCAAATGGATATCCTTTGTATAGGAAAATGATTTGGTGATTAAATGATAAAGGTTATTTTGGATGATGTTTTCTCTTTTGGAGTACAATATGCCTAAGGAAAATAAAATACTAAAGGATTTTATTTGTGGAGGAATGGTTGAAATTTTTATTTAGTAAGAATCTATGTATTTATTGTGAACATATGGTAATTTGGGTTATTTCTGGAAAATGATTAACCTAGAATAGAGAATATGTGATTAGGTTAATTACACTTTAGTGTGATACTTTAAGGGTAGTCGATGTTATTTGGAGATAAATGTTAAGATTTATTGTGGAAGACTATGTGATTAAATCCTTCTGAGTTTTGGGTTTCAATCTTAGTTTGGATTATTTTGATGAATTATAAGGACGATTGTGTATTGAATGGTCTTTCTTGAAATTTGGGTACTATTTGTTGAAATTTAGAGATTAATAGTAGTTTTTTTAAGGATTATCCTTTTTGGGGATTATATGATCTCATACTAACAATTTTGGTTTTAGTTGATGTCTAAATACAAGGGAAATATATAGTTCTCCTTTTGTGGATTATGTGATTCTCTAGAAGATGATTCTTGTGCTTTTGATGTGACCAAGTATTTTTAAATGCTCATCATTTGGAGAAAAGATTAGTTTTGGTAGAAACTTATTAAAGGATGAAACTCTACTTGAAGGTAAGTATATTTCCTTATGTTTTTATTCTGTGTAGTAAATGAATTCCTCAAAATTATGAAAATGAATGTAAAACAAAAACGTTGTTGGTTTACTTTTCCTACTGGGTAATCAAAGACAGTTTACACACATCATAAGTTTGTGATTTTCTTGTGGTTAACTTTCTCCAAATCATGTTTTCTATCACTCTCCATCAGAACATGACCCTTTGTTTTCTCTTCCATATCCATGTTTCCCTACATGGAATCCTAGTATGGGTTAACTCGGGTGACCTTTGTACTTCCCTTTCTTTATTTTAAAGTAATAGTTTTACTGACTCTTTTTCTGATGTGGGTCTTTCAATGAAATTTTCAAGCCCAATTTTAAAAATTGTGAGGACGCAATTTCTTAAGGGGGGAAGAATGTAACGACCCGAAATTTTGAATAAATTTTGCTTCCTAATTTTGTGTGTTATTTTATTTTATACTCAACAAAACTTTTTTATTTAATAAAATGAGTATAATTAAAATGAGACCGTTGGGTTTCGACTGTTATATTACCCTTGGTTAGTATGACCGTGGGAAGCTAAATGTTGCGATTATTGTCTATAAATACAAGTGATTTTGGTTAATCGATATAGAAAGAAGATTTGATAGTCTCGTCCAGTAGTCTCGGGCCGATCGAGGCCCATCAGGCAGAACTTGGAAAGGATGTAGCACCACTGGGCTTTGCTCTGGACCAAACCCAAGCTGAACTTCATCGTGTGAAACTGGAACGGAATCGCCTTTGCGAGAAGTTCAAGCTGATAGAAATCACCACTCGGGCAATGTTGGCTGAGTCGTGCCAAGATTCTCTCACCTTAGCACACCTTACACTTAGATCATATGCTGGTGTTATAAGGGGCTATGTAACGAGACCTTAGCTACCTTGTGTAATCCCTTGATTTAAATAAAAAAAATTGATTTCTTCTAATGGTGAAGTTTGAGAATTTTCAAATGTCCGGATAAATATAGTATGCTTATTATTGATGAATTTTGGAAAAAATGATATTTTAAAATATTTATGTAAACCTTAAATAATTAATGATGTGTAATGATTTTCCAAAAATGGTCTTCTACAAATGTGTTCAGTAAGAAATTTAGAGTCTAATAAGATCAACATAATTTTTGGTAAATAGTAAATTATGAATAGTGATTTTACGCTTAGAATTATTAATGTGACCAAATTGATTAGTAATATCACTTAAAGAAAGTATTAATATAATTTAGGCACCTTGATTAAGTAATGTGATTCAATAAAATAAGTAAATAACTGTTTCAGAAATTTTTAGTCAAGTATTAGTTTTTCTTAGGTGAATAGTGTTTTTTTAATTAAAAATTAAATTAAAAATATTTAGAAAATTATTTTTATAAAATGGAGTTCATTTTTGAATTCAGAGCATCGATATTATGTTAAGGTAATTTTTTGGGATTTTTTTGAAAAAGTTGAATTTTCCTTGAATAGTGAATTTTTAGTTTAGAGTTTCAGGTGTTTAATGACATCATTAAGGATGTAATCATTATGTAATCATTATGGTTGACTTATGAATAGTATTATAAGGTATGAGGTGTCCCAATTGTCCAATACCATGGGAAAATACCATGGGCAATCCCATGGTTTTTCCAATACCACCAATGAGGTGTCCTTTGGCCATTAATGTCTTGTCCCCTCACTTCCCCTATAAATACCAGGCCATTCTCTCATCATTTCTATTCCAAAACCCTCCTCAACGAAGTTCTGATCTCTTTACCTCCCAAGGAGTCCTCCCAACGTGCCCTCAAGCCTTCCAAGGTCCCAAAATTCAAGATTTTGAAGTTACTCTTCAAGGTAAGGGATCATACCTCTCTCTTTCTTTTCATGTATGCTCCTTTATGTCATTTATTTTAAGCTTCATGTTCTTATGTTGGGGATGTCATTTTATATTTATCTTACTGTCCTTTTCATGTTCATATGATGATAGACCCCCTCTTTCTTTCATCAATTCATTTTAAGATTGTTTAAGTGGCGTCGTTAGGCTGCCGAATTTTTGTAAGGGATTCTTTCACCCTTCTCATTTTCAAGTTCTATTTTCATGTCAAGTATTTCAAGTTCCTTTTTATTATGTTGGGGTATGATCTATATATCCATAATATTGTTCTTTTATGTTCATATGATGAGAGACCCTATTTGATCTCATCAATTCATTTTTTGAAGTTTTAAGTGACGTCGTTAGGCTGCCGAATTTTCATAAGAGAAATCTTATTTTTGTCTTCCTTCCATGTTTTTCATTTCATATGGTATGTCTTTCAAATTTCATTAGCATGTTCTTATATCCTTTATATTTTGTCTCTCTACTGTTTTGTAGATCATTTACGAGTGGGTAACCCATGTCCCCTCTCTTTTCAATGTTTTCTAAAACCCTGTAACATAGCTGTTATGCTGTAGAATTTTTCATCTCAAAATGTCTCTCTCTTTTTCTCAAATTATTTTATTTTATTAAGTGAATACTCAAAGCTCTTTCTTCTACAGGGGTATTCACATGTATATAAAAATGTTCTATTTTAATTCTGGGATTTATATACATGAAACTCACTTTCCTTTTTCGTGGGTTTAAAATGACGTAAAGATCATGTCTTAAAAGCAGTTTTTAAAACGTTATGATTATGAAATGAAACTCATTTCTTTTATGTTATATGAGTTATTTATGAAATGTTTGATGATGATATATGTGGCTCACATGATGATAAATACAAATTTAAGGGTGCCCCCTGATAGTGCTCCAATGCATTGGGTAATGATGTAATCTCTAGGGATTACAATTTTAACGATACCTTGATGAATAACCTTGGTAATTTTTTTTAATGACACCTTGGGGATGGAGCTTGGTGAAACGGAAATGATTGTCTAAGTTAAATGTTGTAGACACATCTTCGAGTTATAAAATGCGTTATTTCTATTATGATATGTCTCATGGTTTCTTTCTCATGCCTTAAAGTTCTTTTTCATGACTTTATTGATGTATCTCAAGTTCACGTGTTAAATGTTTCCCCTTGTTTCCCTTACTGGGCCTTCTGCTCACCCTTTCCTTTGATGTATGTCCCCAAGTTATGAGATTCAGTAATGAACCTAGGATGAACATAAGGAGAAGCCTTTCAAGTGTTTAAGAAGAATGTTTTATGTTTTCATGTATTAAGTTCCTAGTTTCCAAGACACTAAACCCTAAAGATCCTCAGTTTTGCATAATGTAGTGAAAGTTTTGTTATAAAAAGGCGAGATGCTATATTGAGTGGTGACAAAGAGGGACTTGTTTTGAGGTGGATGAGGGGGGTGTTGTGAATGGTGCAAAATGTTTTTTTTTTGAATTTTATCACCGTTTATTTAGTGCAGATAAAGACATCTTTTATAAATGTTTTTTTAGTATTGATAAATATGTCATTTATCATCATTAAAAAAACACTGGTAAATGTGGTCTTTATAAGTGTTGAAAAAGTGATGATAAATGGTGTTGTTATCATCACTTTTGTTTCAACGACGATAAGGACACCCTTTATCAACGTTTTTTAGCGCTGAAAAAAAACGGTTTTTAACAGTGCTTAGATTAACAATGTTTTTTTAGCGCAAGCACATTTCTAACGCTCTTAAAAGCATGATTTGTAATAGCGATGTTGACCAAGCCTAAGGGCTTGATGGGCTTATCTATGGGATGGCCTAGCAAAAAATGATGATAAACAGTGTTGTTATCATCACTTTTGTTTTAATGCTGATAAAGACACCCTTTATCAACGTTTTTAATACTGAAAAATGTGGTTTTTAATAGTGCTTAGATTAACAACGTTTGTTTAGCGCTAGTAAGCTCATTTCTAATACTCTTAAAAGCGCAATATGTAATAGCGATGTTGACCAAGCCTATGGGCTTGATGGGCTTGTCCATGGGGTGGCCTAACAAAAAACAAAGATAAATGGTGTTGTTATCATCACTTTTGTTTCAACACTGATAAAGACACCCTTTATCAATGATTTTTTTAGCACTGAAAAAAGACGGTTTTTAATAGTGCTTAAATTAACAGCGTTTTTTTAGTGCTAGTAATCCCATTACTAACACCCTTAAAAGCGTGATTTGTAATAGCGTTGTTGACCAAGCCTAAGAGCTCGATGGGCTTGTCCATGGGGTGACCTAGCAAAAAATGATGATAAATGGTGTTGTTATCATCACTTTTGTTTCAATGACGATAAGGGCACCCTTTATCGGCGCTTTTTTTTACGATGAAAAATGCCGGTTTTTAACAGCGCTTAGATTAACAACGTTTTTTTAGCACTAGTAAGCCCGTTTCTAACACTCCTAAAAGCGTGATCTGTAATAGTGATGTTAACCAAGCCTAAGGGCTTGATGGGCTTGTCCATGGGGTGGCCTAGCAAAAAGCAATGATAAATTGGGTTGTTATCATCACTTATGTTTCAACGCTGATAAGAACGCCCAACGTTTTTTTAGAGCTGAAAAATATCAGTTTTTAACAGTGCTTAGATTAACGTTTGTTTAGTTCTAGTAAGCTCATTTCTAACTCTCTTAAAAGCGCGATTTGTGATAGCAATGTTAATCGTAAAAAAGTTTTTTTTGTATATTTGTGGTTATCATTATCGTGGGTCAATTTATAACTGAATTGATTCAAAATGACAGAGCATTGATTCATCTGGTATATCAGTATTTTGATTTTCAAACATTTACTAGATTGAAAGTTTAAAATTTTATTTTTTTGATAAACCCAATGTCACATTTAAGCGTATGATTTCATTCCCTCTGATCATTTTAAGTTTTTAAATATGCATCCAAAGAAGTAAAGTAAGTAAAGGTGGTTGGATGATACTTGATCGCATCAGATGATTGTAAAATAGAGACAGTTGTGGAAAAATGGAAAAGAATCAATAAGGAATTCTTGATTGGATCGGGAAAAATACAATAAAAATTATTTTTACATGGATAAAAGATCTTTATGACTTAACTTACTTAACTGGCTTGATGGGCTTGTTCATGTGGTTTAGCAAAAAGCAATGATAAATGGTATTGTTATCATCACTTTTGTTTCAACAATGATAAGGATACCTATTATCAAATGATTTTTTTTTGCGCGGAAAAATGCTAGTTTTTAACAGTGCTTAGATTAACATCATTTTTTAACAATATTAAACTCATTTCTAACACTCTTAAAATCACGATCTATAATAGCGATGTTGACCAAGCCTAAGAGCTTGATGGGCTTGTCATGGGGTGGCCTAGCAAAAAATGATGATAAATGGTGTCACTTTTGTTTCAATGCTGACACCATTCAATGTTTTTTTTGCGATGAAAAATGCTTATTTTTAACATTGTTTTCATTAATATCATTTTTTTAGCGCTAGTAATCTCATTTCTACCACCCTTAAAATTGTGCCATCCTTAAAATTGTGATTTGTAATATCAATGTTGCCCAAGCTTGAGGGCTTGATGGGCTTGGGTGGCCTACTAAACACACAAAACCAAACACTAGAAAAAACCATATATTCATTTACGATTTGTAATAGCAATGTTGCCCCTTGAGGGCTTGATGGGCTTGTACATGGGGTGGCCTACCAAACACTACACAAAACCAAACACTAGAAAAAACCATATATTCATTCACACACTACATTGTTTGAATAAGATAGTGTTATCTAATGAATTGTTTTGATTTTAAAAGTTCATAGTTTTACTGATCATATTCATCGTGATGCAATCTTTACATACGTAAATTTTTAGGTGATAAAACATATTCAGCTTCATACATGACCAATATTAGAATTGTGGGACAAACTAGTTTATTGATTTGAAAAAGTTTGGTACTCCTTGCAATAAATTTTTTATTGTACAAATGTTTCATTGATGATGTGATATATTGTACAAATTATTTAAAGATATGGGCAGTTTTTAGTTTGGTTTTTGGGTGAATATAGTTAATGTATTTGTTTGAGTATATGTCCAGTTTTGGTCCCCTTGTCATTTTTTTCCCATTCAATAGTCAAAGCCACTCCAATTATAGCACCAAATTTTTGGTGCTGGGGTCAAAAGTAATGGAATCAATTTGCTCTCTCGCCAGCTCTTACACAGTCAGTATTGTCAAAACTCATGAAAGAACACGAATCGCCTGCAGCATTCAAAATTCATTAAATTGCCTATGGGTGGATACATTGTATTTTGGGACTGTACACTTGGAGTTTCCCTTACTAAAATACACCCACCTGTGCCTTTTGGGACGCCATCAATGGAGAGCGTTCACTTTCTGCAACTGTGGTTTCATGGAGGTGAAGTTCAGTTTCAACCGTTATGTCTTGAGGGTGATTCTGATGGGCAGCCCGTCCTGGGGAAGGGCGAAGGGGCCATACTGGATTCCATTCTGCGTGCCCACCACAGTCCACCTGCACCCGCGTGGCATTTCCGCAGTAAAAACCAAATCTTTAAAGCACAGTTTTTGAGTTAATCAGAGTGTCCGTCGCTGGTTTTTGAGGTCCTCACCTGTATTTCGTGGTCAGGTGGTGGACGACGACGAGGATTTCCATTCTGGCAAGCTCGTTCCCAGGGCAGGAGTGGCTCCCGCTGCCAAATGGCACGAAGGTATTAAGATTTGGGGCAACCTGCAGAATCAGAAAATGAGTCTTCTTCTTTCTGCAGAAGTTCAGTACGGTTTCATCATACCTCAAACCTGGAGGGATCAAAGTTCTCTGGATCTGGAAAGAAGTCTGGGTTGTGATGAATGTTTCTGAAAAGCGGCAGCACCTTCCAGCCTTTGGGTATGAGGTACCCTGCAAATGATGCACTAGGTTAAGCAAAACTGAAATGGGTGGGAGAGTGGGAGAAGGAGCTCTGCAACTGACCATCTAATTCAACGTCCTCCACGGCTTCCCGAAAGGTGAAAGACAGAACCGAGGCCACTCTCAGCGTCTCCTGAATCACCCTCGACGTCACCGGCATGTTCTTGGTGTCCTCCCATGTCAGACCCACCGCCCCTGGCTTGGCCATCGCCACGGCCTCCTGCTCCTCCTGCAAATCCATCGAGATTAGAACAGAGGGGAAGGAATTCGGGAGGAGGGTTAAGTTTTTTACAGTGACGGCTTGCAGAACGGATGGGTTTTCCGCGAGGTGCTTGAGGACCCACGTGAGGACGCTGGCGGTGGTGTCGCGGGCGGCGAAGATGACGCCGATGATGTTGTCGGCGATCTGCTCGTCGGAGAGGCCTTCCCGGTCTCCCATGAAGGATCCCAGCAGGTCGGTGCCGGCGGCGAGGCGCATCTGCCGCCGGGACCGCAGGATGTCGGCCAGGAGCACCGCCAGATCCTTTCTCGCCTTCATCGACCTGCGGAACAGCGTCCCGGGGAGGTTCACCGGCATCGAATTGTACCCCTTCTCCAGAATGTAGTAGCACCGTTTCAGCTCCTCCCGGTACAGAATCTCGTCTTCCCCGAAGATCGAAACCAGCGCCACATTGAACGCGTACTGCAAACACACCGAATTATCAAGCAGAAACAGGGGAGGCGGCGAGCCAGAAACAGGGGAGGCGGCGAGCAGGAAAACAGGGGATGCGGCGAGCCGAAAACAGGGGAGGAGGCGAACCGTTTTCATTTCCTGGAACGTGTTGACGAACGGAGCTTCCTGCCAGGAGCGGAGCGCGGCGGCGGCAATGGCGTCGACGGTGGGGAGCATGCGTTTAATGGAGTGGGGCATGAAGGCCCGGAGGACGAGCTTGCGGAGCTTGGCGTGGTAGTCTCCCTGGTGGAAGAAGATGGCCTGCTTGCCCAGCATCCGCTCCTTGCTCGCCGGGAACGTCGGCTTGAACAGCGCCGCCTTCGTCACGAGCACGAACCTCGCCGCCTCGGGGCTGGACACCATCACACAGGGGCACCCGAGGATGTGGGACTTGAATATCGAACCATACCTGCACCCAAACAAGTGTCATTGCAAATGCATGTGCCACTGACAGACCGAAACGAAAGAGACATGGAGGAACGGTTAATCCAATCCAGCCATGGAGATATTTATACCTCTTTTGTTTGGAGGCGAAGAATACGTTAGGGTTTTGGGAGTAGAGTTGGAAGGTCTGGCCGACGTAGGGCCAGCCGAGGGACCCCGGCGGGAGGGGGAGTTTCCGGCGGCTGTTTCCGGGGGTGGGTTTCAGGAGGAGAAACAGAGCAGGAACAAGTAAGAGTAAGAGGAGGAGGAAGACGAACAGATCCATGTCTTCTCCGAGAGTGCGCAGAGGGAAGAAGAAGCAGGGGGTATTTATAGCTTAACCAGGCCTGGTAATGATGCATGTGTCGATGGAGGATTGGTAATTAATTATTAGGAAGGAGGGGGAGAAAGCCCACATGTCAGGATGGTCCTCTGTTCTGTGTTCATTTCTTTATATTTTTTCGGCGGGGATGGTGAGCAGCAGATGGTTTTGGGATGTAAGGGGATGTGTGGTCTCTGGTATTCCCCGAGTTACTTTATTTTATTTTATTTACTTAAAAACTGATTCACGTATTTGCTTTCAGGATCCATCTACACCCTTCTTTGAATTGAGTCGAATCAAATAAGGATAAATATATCCATAAAATATAATCAAAAAATAAAGTTTTATTACAACTAATTGGATTCATTGAGTTTATCATATTGTGTGATATATTCTTCAAAATATTCTTAATATTTGTAATGCAATACAGGCAAAACCAATAAATTGAAACAATGATTTTTCTCAATAAATTATAAATTTATAATTGTACACATATTTATATCAATAAAAAACATATTGAATCACACACACATTTACGGTATTTAAAAAACTACACATGCATTGAAACTCGGGGTCACCAATGATTTACTATCTCAGATGTCATGTCCCGACCTACATAACCCCTACCCGGATCAATGCCAAGGCAAAAGTGGCATCTCAAACTCCCTCCAAAGTTAAGAGCTAGTGACACTATTGGAGATCGCATCTTTATCAACGCACAAAATGACTTTTACCTGTGCTAAAAAACACTAATGTTGTAAGTGTATTTAAAAGAATCTTTTTTATCTACACAAAAAAACACACATAAATGTATCATTTATCAACATTTAAAAAACATCGATAATAGACCATTTATCAATGTTAGTTTTATCAGCGGTTTTTTTAGCGTTGATAAATGCACCATTTATCACCACTAAAAAACACCAAAAAAAGGAGGGTTTATCAACTCTAGATTGATATTTTTTCAATGCTCTCCGCCCACCCACTACCTTTATCACCTCTTCCACACACCCCACCCTTGCTCAGTTGCGACGCCCAACAGGGCTTTATTAGAGCTTGTCCACCCGCTCTGCCTTTATTAGCACTCACCCCACCCCCTACCCAACCACCGCACCCACCTCCGTCAAGATTCAAACCTAAGACCTCCACCCGCCTTACCAATGCTCCATGTTGATTTATTCTCTATTTTATGATATATGTCTTTATTTATATATATTTAGATGCATATTTTTATCTATATATTTATATAATTATTTTTAAATACATTTATAAAATATGTTTGTGTGTGCGGATTTGTGTGTGTGTGTATATATATATCACATATTAATATTTAGTTACATATTAGAATACATACATAAATATATATGTGTTTACTAATACAGACATGTACACAGAAACATATTTATATGTAAACATTATATATATATTCGTATAGTATATACATATCTATACATTTTTATTTAAAATAAAATGGATAGTAAGTATTTATATTTGGTTTATATATTTAAAAATATATTTTACATGTTAATATGTCTAAATATTTATTTATAAAATTAAACTTTTTATATGTAAATATATGTATATATTTAATTATAAAAAACACTGAAATATGAAAAACAATAAAATTTGAATACCATAATATTCATATGAAAGTAAGCCTTGAGAATAAATTTAGTCTCCATTGAAAAAAACAAGAAAACAAGAAGACTCTTAAACGAAACTGAAATTCCATCGAATATTTAAAAATTAGGGTATCCTAACTAAAAACTCATTTTGAAGGCCTTCCAGACCCTTTTTACTGAGAATGAATAGTCGTTAGGTCCCAGAGAGGTGATGACAATGAGCAAGAGGAGGGTGAATTGTCTTTCTTTAAAAATAATCAAAGTTTGAACTTTATGAGGAGAAAGTGATCAGTTCAAATATTAAACAATTCCACCACATCGATATAAGAAAAGAGATAGAAACAAAAATGTAGAAAGGAAAAGATGAACATAAGATATTTTTATTGTAGTTCGGATCTAAATGATTCTATGTCTACTCACCACACACCAACCTAGTGTATGACACCCACTATGGTATATCACTTCTGAAGGAGAGTGATAACTATTTACATCTGCCTTTTTCACATTTGGAGGCTCAACCCAATTCCTTTGTCATTTACAAGTTAAGATAAAAACCCAACCTTTTACAGGAGAAGACCCAACCTAAACTTTTACAGGCTCAATCCTAACCTCTTGCCTTTTTCGAGTTTAGACGAAACCCATTCTTTTACAGGAGAAAACCTAACCCAATCTTTTACAGGTGCAGTCCCAACCTAGACCTTCACAAGCTCAGTACTAACCACTTCTATGTTACAAGTCAAGAGGAACTCAGTCTTCTAAGAGAACAAACTAAAGCGAGACTCTTACAGGAGCAGACATTTCCTCTGCTATTTTACGGATTAAGTGTAACTTTGTTTTCTAAGGGGATAGACTAAACCCAGTTTTCTAAGGGGATAAAATAAACCCAAATGTACCTTTTGTTAGGGTAGTATAACCTTGTGCAAGACGCACTAAGTGAAACAATATAGCGTAGACAGTTACAACACAATGAATGAATAAAACAATTTCACCCAGTGAATGATCATCAATAGAGATGCTGGCGTTTGGATCAGGTAGTGTTCAAGCTCTTCAAGATGTTAAAATAGTGAAGCTTTGACATCCAGCAATGTACTTTCAGCAAATGGATGAATGATGAAGCTCCAGGATTTAGTTTTGAACTGTGCAGCACGTAGGAGATAAAGCATAGTCACATCACTTCTTCTTTACTATATGCCTTGGTCTTTTTATACACCAAAATGCAACAACTATTCTATTCACTTTAAACTCCATGATTTTTTTTGAAAAGGACATATAACATTAATGTCGAAGATCAACCGACGTACAAATGCAAAGCCATGAAGGGAAATTGTCTAGCCAGAGCTGGTTGTCATCGAAGGGGCCTGAGGCCGTCAGCTGATGGGCTGCATTGTTTCCTTCCCTTTTGGTAAAGGAGAAGGTGCAACAAGAGAATCCTTGGCGAAGTGAGCGAATTCTCCTGATGATGAAACCAAATGATTGGAGTCCTCCGTCGTTGTGGTTAATAACATTGATTACGGTGAGGTAGTCAGACTCAATGATGATATCAACCCATCCACGTTCAACAGCGAGCATCATACCTGCCGGGATGACAGAGGCCTCAGCTACTGCGGGTTCCCAGAAGGCATGATGTGATTCATATTTTGCAGCAATGCTTTGCCCCAGATGATTTCTGGCCAGGAGACCGAGAGCAACAAGCCCATCCTTGGGGAGAGACGCGTCCACGTTAAGCTTAAGAATCCCTTCCGGTGGGGGATTCCAATGAGGGGGGCAGAAGGGGGTTACACCTGACATAAAGTGTCCTTTGTGGTCCTTCTAGCTCTCAATCCATGACAAAACCCGTTCAATCCAGAATTCGGGAGGTTTGTAAACGTGGTGAAAAATAGCATTGTTGCGCCGAACCCAAATGATCCAGGTCAGGGTGCAGAGTGAGCCTGCATTGTTCGACGAGAGAGAGGAGCACCAACGCATCAGAAGATCAGGGAGGTAAGAGGCAATGTCTAGTGAAGCATCTGAAGCCGGGGCCCATTTAGTCCAAATTTTCTTAGCTCCTGGGCAGTGAATAATGGCGTGCAAAAGAGTTTCTGGAGTATTCGGGCAGAAAGGGTAGGACTCAGCACTGACCATATGTCGGAAAACGAGAAGGCTCATGGTAGGGAGGGTGCCCGTGCACACCTGCCACCAAAATTGGCGTATTTTTTGGGGGACGTTGAGTTTCCAAAGCGATTTCCATGGTCCCTCTTCCCGGTCGCCAGAGTGAGTGCCAAGAGCAAGTCTGTAACCGGATCTCACCGTGTAGTCACCTGATATGTCATTGGCAAGAACTTATTGAATCCATCATTTGGGCTCATAATAAAATAAAAGTTGCTCTTGCAACTCAACCTAGAGCCTTGAGTATTGTACAAGGACGTGCTGTAGGAGTAACCCATTACCTTCTGGGTGGAATTGCCACGACATGAGCATTCTTCTTAGCAAGAATTATTTTGAACAATAAAATCTTCACGTGGAGGTAGCTTTTAATTTGCTTCGATATAATGTAAAAAAGAAAACACGTTGCACACCAAAATTTATAAACAATTAATATAGCATTGAATATATCCATGAATGTTGATAATAAATATGTTGGAATACTTAGATAATTTATGCGATACTAACTCTCTATTTTCCAAAAATCCAATATAAACTTTTCACTTTTTGAGTTTTCTCTAGATATTCTCTAAAACACATGGTGTATAGAAAGAAACAAATTTAGAACAATTAATATAGTAGTTAATAATCAATATTAACATACATGAAAAAACTCCCAGACAATATTCGAGGCACACTCTTCATATTCCAAGAGGTTAGAATTTGAATATTTCACTTTCTAGAATTTTCAACGTGAATATTCATAAACGCTTAATCACATGTGAATCTAAGTTAAACCTTCATCAAAAAATTTAAAACATATTCACATAAATTCAAGATAATTAATAAGTAATTCTAGAACAAATAAAACATTAAAAATATTCATAAAAACTTGCAGCAAATTGAAATGTCAAATATTACATAAAACATGGCATATTTCTAGTTTTTAGAAAAAACTGTAGAAATTTATAAAACCACATAAGAAAATCCATGTAATAATTTCACATAGCCGATTCTCAAAGGGAATTCACATAGGAAAATTACATAGGCAAATCACGATTCACATAGGTAACTCGCCATGAAAGCAAACTCATCATGTATCCATTAATCAACATAGCCGATTTATGTAAGGGAATTTACATAGCCATTTCACGTAAGAAAATTCACATAACCTGTAATGTCCCGGAATTTCTGTATATATTTTTTTAAAATTATATGGAATTATTTCGAGACAAGACGCTTTGACGACATCTGATTCTGAGGCCCGGTGAGCCCAGAATAGAATTTTGAACTTTTTAAGTTCATTTTTTTTAAAAGATAAGATATGATATATTATTGATCCATCAACCCAAACCTACAAAGACAATCAGAAAAAGAGTACACTAAATAATGATCACCCCATGATTTTCCAAAACAAGCCAAGCGATGAGCATTCAGGTTACCACCTCGTTTGATAAAAGAAAATTTGCAGTCAACAGAGCCTTCGGTCAAGGACCAAATCTTTCTCAAGATAAGGCCAAAAGGTTTAAAGTCATCTTCCTTCTTAGTTAGAGCGTTAAACACTTCAAGGAAATACGATTTCACCAAAACATTGGACCAATTTTTTGAACGGGCAAGAAGGATCTCATGGAGGATGGTAGAGGCCTCCGCCACTACAGGATTCCAGGAGTTTTTCATTGCCCAACACTGAACTTCCACGACCTGTCCAAAACTGTTATGGACAATGAGTCTAATACAAACCCTGGAATTGGCAGAGACAACAACATCTGTATTAATTTTGAAATAACCCTCTGAGGGGGGGGGGGGGGAATAGAGAGCCTCTTACTGAATGCCACCCAAAGAAGGCATTGCATCATTTGCTTTCCAACAGTTCATCCACTCCATAGCCCTCTCGACCCAAATACAATCTTGGGACACCTTCATCTGGTAAATGCATTCATCTCTCCTAGACCAAACTAACTAAGAAAGTGTTCATATTAGCCCCACCACTATCGGTTTCAAAGAAGACACTCATTTAACAAGGTTTTGGACTATCCCAATTGAAGGATCAAAGAGCATTGCAACATCTGGCTTCCACGCCTTCCGCACCCCTTCCATCCCACAACAAAAAAGAATTGCATGCACAGGAGATTCCACCTCTTGAAGGCACATAGGACAACTGTCGTCCTCAGCAAGATGACGTCTCACCAAAAAATTCACGGGTTGGAAGAACACTAGCGCAGACCTGGCACCAAAAAAATTTCACCTTGGGTGGAGCAGTGAGTGACCAGAGACTCTTCCAGCGATCATTGGGAAGGATCTGGGCCAAGCCTTGAACTTGCAATTTGTAACTCGGGCGAACAGAATACCTCCCATGAGATTCCCCAGTCCATCAAATTTGGTCATTTCCCATCCCTGATGTGAGAGGAATACTTAGGATGAGACAACGATCAACCTCATTAAACCAGCTGCCAATCTTTTCCCAATCCCAGTCCTCAAGCAAGTCATTGATCAGATCTCACACCCTTTCATTTTTGAATCCTAGTATAGAAGTCGAGGAAACCTTATGGTTGACACCATTTTCCAGCCACGAATCATTCCAAACACTAACATCATTCCCATCAGGAATTCTCCAAACGCAACCTATGTCAAGAAGATATTTTGCGCCCCAGATGCTTCGCCACAAAAAACTCGACCATGGCCCCAGATGAGAATGCAAGAAGTCATAATGAGGAAAATATTTTGCGTGCAAAACCTTTGAGAACAGAACATTTGGATTTGAGATAAGGCGCCATCCTTGCTTCGCCAATAGAGCCTCGTTAAACCATTTGAGATTCCTAAAGCTGAGACCTCCATAGAATTTCGAAACACACAGTTTCTCCCAAGACATCCAATGAGAGTTATGTTTTCCCTCATGAGAGCCCCACCAAAAATTGGCCAACCGAGAATGAATTTGAGCAACAAGAGTTTCCAAAAATTTAAATAATAACATAGCATAAGATGGAATTGCTTGGGCCACCGACTTAATGAGAACTTTCATTCCTGCCTTGGATATCTTTCTGCTTGACCAAAGACAGATCAAATTATCTAAACTATCCATGATCGAGGAGAACACTTGTTTCTTTGACCTACTGATAAGAGTTGGCAGTTCAAGGTATTTAGGATGTTTATCAACCAACGGAAAACCACACATCTACAGCAAATCCTCCCTCTTTGTTTGTAATACGCCTTTACTAAACGATAACTCTGATTTCGAAGGATTAAGCCATCACTCAGAAGATATTTCATACATCTTAATGATATTCAACACTGAATTGAATTCTTGCAAGGTACCATGAGCAAAAATGATACGATCATCTGCAAAGAAAAGATAGAAGACATGGGGGCCATTTTTATATACCTTAACACCATGGATAATTCCTTGATCCACTGCTTTTAATAAGAGATGGGAAAAACACCAGCCACTAGAATGAAAGGATAAGGTGAAAGAGGATCCCCTTGTCACAAACATCTTGAAGGTTTAAAGCTCTCTGAAGGGGTCCCATTAATATTGATTCTGAAGGAGATAGATGTAACACAGTTCATGATATTAAAGACCCATCTCGTCCCAAAGTCCAACCTGGAGAGAACAATTTCAAGTAAATGTGTGAGTGAGTCTTTTTAAATTTTAAACCGGTGCTCGGATCAAAAATATGTGGGCACCGTTGAACTCAGAACGACGAGATTCACTTAGAATGGACTAAAATTTGACCGGTGAGGGTCGACCAGAAAAGATAGTTTTCAGACTTTTTAGAAACCAAATAAAATAACTTAAAAAGTTATTTTATTTTATTTTCTCACCATTGAAAAGTGGCATGCCAAAACTGCAGTGCGGAAATGATCCCCTTTAATGAGACTCCTTAACAGAAGCGAAACAGACACGTTGTTTCATTAATGAAACAATGTAATGATGTGGCGACATAGCGTAATAGAAATGCAGTGACACATTTCTCTATTAATGAGATAACACGTTGGGGAATCAAACAAATAATTCCTATCACAAACCTATAGAAAAAATCATCTCCAACGATGAATGACGAACGATGACAAATCACTAGCGACGTCAACGCACCTCAAAGAACCGAACCAGAGGGCGACGAACGCTGATAGATTCGAATGAAACTTGAATCCTCACGGGTGGATCGCTTCAACGACAAACTCCAATGAGGCAGGGGTTTGTTTTATATTAAGTTTCCCCATTCTTTTTTTTCTTCTAAACGATGAACGCGGATCAACCCACGAACAGGTTGATTTGCGGATCACTCGTTCTTGCGGGAGGACCAACCCACGAATAGGTTTTTGCGGATCAACCCAAGAACATGTTGGATCGCTCGTCAGGATTATTTGATTAATCGCGATAAAACTTAAATTCTATATCCCATGTTTATAAACCTATAACGCAGAGGGCGCGAACCAACACAAACAATACCAGATTCCCTTCGCCTTGTGTGCTTTGTGCGTTCTTCATGATCGCTTCTTCGAAGTGGCGACATGGAGGATTCAAGGCCATCACAGGGAACATGACGTCCCCCCGGAGGCCGTAGGTTCAAGCGGCGCAAAGAATGGACCTGGTGGTCCATGGAAGAACCCGCCGGTGCACCGGCGCCGGCGGTCCCGGGCGGGTGGCGGCTGCGGGCGGGTGGCGTCCGCGGGCGGGTGGCGGCCAAGGGTGGGTGGCGGCCACGGGAAGGTGGAAGTATGCCACGACGACACACCAGGAGAAGTGCCGTAGGCTGGTGGCGGCGCACCACGATGGCGCGCTGGGAGAAGTGCCGCGACAGTGCGGTAGGAGCCGCCGACCTCCATGCCGGCGGCTGGCGGCGGGTGGACGTGGTCACCCAACCGTGTCGGTGCACCACAGACGCGGCACCGCGTCGCACATGGCAGGACACGGTCAACTGACCGCGGTGGAGGAGCTGTCCCCACAGACGACCTGCGGGGCAGGGGGAGCGGACGCAGCCTCCAACCACATCCCGGCCAAGCAAGAACTGGTCCGCCTATGACCGACCGAGTAGGGCGCTGGCTGCCCCAGCGGGCCGGGCTGGACCCGCGCCCCAACGGGACAGGCTGGACCCGCGCCCCGACGGGCCAGATTCGGGTTGGGTCAGCAGACCCGGGTCGGGTAGGCAGACCCCGGGTCGGACTAGACCCAGACCCAACAGGCCCCCTTTTCAAAAAAATCCAATATCTTTCAAACCGAACGTTCGATTGATGAGCCATTTGTGGCATTGGAACCCTCGCAATGAGGCATATCTTTTGGAATACTCTATGGAGGCTTTCATGGAAGTTGAAATTCGAAGAATGGCTTGATTAGCGGTTCTCCTGGAATCAAGCGCACTACGTGCGGAAACCCTACGGTTGGATGAAACTGAAAGACTGCTGACAAGAAACCCGGTATGGATCTGCTACGATGACCCAATGGGAAGCAGATCTATGTGACCTGGTAGGCCCATATTGGGGAGTGGCTCTGTGTGACCCGACAGACCCATGGTACTCAATATGAGGAGTACCTCAGTATGACCAAGGTGGGAAGCGAATTCTGTGTGACCCGACATGCCAACAGTGGGGAGTGACTTTTGTGTTGTAGGACCCTGGGAAACCCTGAGAGGGGAGGGGTGAATCAGGGCGTCAAATTTTTCTGTTAAAACAAGGATCTTGTTCCCACAGAGGTAGGAACTCATTAAACTTATAAGATTTATGGGAACAAAAAGGAAACAACCATATGAAAAGAGACCACACAATACTTTTACTCGATTCACCACTAAGGTCTACGTCCAAGGAGAATACGCCGAAAAGTTTCCGGTCATACCTAATTCCACTTAACTTCAATAGTTGTGGATTACAAGGTTTAGGTATAGTCACTCTGTCCTAGACACATTTCCTTTACAAATGTTCAGGGATAGCTCATTGCGTCCCCCGGGTCACTCCTGTTGACTCCCCCTGGCTCACTGCCTTGGGTGAAGTCCTACTCAGTTTATAGACATGAAGGTCTCTTCAATAGATTTGCATTGAAGTCTTTTTCTCTGTTCAGCATGAGACACTGCTTGCATCGAATTCCTAGATTGATGCACTTAAAAGCACTAAACCACTGAACCAGATATTCAAAAACAAGTTGGAAGCATAATACCAAACATGCACGCAATATCTCAACTTGCGCGCAATATTTGAGAATTTTCACGAAAGACGACTTTCGCACAACCCTTACTTTCCACACAACACTTATCTTTCATGAAAATTCACCACAAGGTTCACTTGGCCTTTTCAGACTAAAGGAACACCTTGCGTGAAAGATTTACTCCCTTCCAATATTTCATGCGCAAATATTTCATGCGGCTGAGCAACCAGTTTTTTTTTGGAAAATTATTAAGTCTCCCTTGGGGGTAGCCTCATATTTATAGGCCTTTGAAGACCCTACGCGCAAGTTTTTGATGTGTCTTTGTTGGTGTGCGCAAGATTATTCCTGAGTGCGTAAAACCCCTTTTGACGTCGCATTGGGCGTGTAAGATTCTTTCACACAACGCCATCTTTCATGCACATTTATGTCTTGCGTTCAACATTTTCCTTTGCCATATTTTGATTAACTGATCCCAAAATAAACCTTGAGCGCAAGTTTCCAAACACCCTTCAATCTTGCGCGCAATTTCTTTTTTCAAACACACATTTCTCCATTTTCTGATTTTCAGGCCCAAAAATTTGGCAAACACTAGGAAACACCACCACCTTCAATACTATTATATGCTTGAACTGTATGATCCATTTCCTAGAAAACATTCTGAACTTCCAATGATGATTGACAACAAACACAAACCATACTTCATTTCCTGCATAGAACTGTTGTGGTTCCAAGAATCTCCCCCTTTGGGTTTGTTGGCAATCTATAGATAGATTCAAAAAAGTACCATCCACTATTAAAACCTGATACGCAAGAATCAACTCATCCAACACTCTAAGTCTACGTGAGCACTGCTCGGTGTAGAAAACAATAGATAATACATGAATTGTGTTCTCATGTGTTTAAATGAAAGCTCTAACTATTTCCTCATAACACTGAAAAGTTTTCTTCCTTCACTATTCTCTCCATCTTCAGCCATGATTCTACCTGTCTTATCTCATCTAGAGACACCACATTCTATCCATTTCTCCTCCATTGGCAATAAATCAAAATACGGATAATCATCCATTGTAGATCTCAGAACATACTCCCCCTAGATCGTATCTCCCCCATAAAGCAGAAACACTTCCACAACACAGATTAAAACAGTTAAAACAACTGGGGAGAGGGGTATTTTGTAACCTTCTTATGCACTGGGAGGTGGCTGAACACCGAGGTTCAACTGATGTTTCTCAAACATAGCCGCTGACAGTGGCTTGGTCAGGATATCAACCACTTTCTCATCAGTTCCCACATGATCCATTATAACCATGACTTGCTTAACTTTTTCATTGATAAAGTGATATCTGATTTCAATATGTTTTGTACGATAATGATAAACATGATTCTTTGTAAGATCAATTGCACTTTTTTTATCATAGTAAATCACTATTGGTTGTTTCACCTCATCACCAATATATGTTAGTTGTTGCTTCATCCATATCAATTGAGTGAATGCCTTTGTAGAAAAGATATACTCAACTTCAGCAGTACTAAGATAAGTAATTTATTGTTTCTTTATCAACCAGCCAACACATTTTTTCCCAATATAGAATGCTTCACCACTGGTGGATTTTTTCCCCCACTATATCGCCATCCCAGTCAGCATCAGAAAACGCTGATAATTCACTGTCCCTTCCTGCAGTAAAATATAACCCAAAATTATGAGTACCTTAAATATACCTCATGATTCTTTTTACTGCCTCCATATGTTCCTCCTTTGGATTACTCTGAAAGAGGGCCGCTAGACATGTTGCAAAGACAATATCTGGTCGTGTCGCTATTAGGTACAGTAGGCTCCCAATGATCCTCCTGTACATGGTGGGATCTACAAAGGTCCCATCCTCATGATTTCCAAGTTTGGTTCCAACTAAAATCAGAGTTGAAATTGGTTTGGAGTCATGCATATTAAATTTCTTCAGTATCTCTCTTACATACTTTTTCTGAGACATGAAAGTGTAATCTTTCTTTTGAGTCACTTGAAGCCCTAAGAAATATGTGATCTCCCCAATCATTGAAATTTCAAATTCTAATTTCATGTGATTACAAAATTCATCCACTGATTTCTGCTTGCTGCCACCAAATATAATTCCATAAATGTAAACTAGAACTATGAACTGATCTTTCAGAGAATTCTTCACATAGAGATTGTGATATACTTTTCCTCTTTTTAATTCTAGCTTCTTGAGATAAGAATCCAACCGAGAATACCATGCTCGTGGTGCCTTCTTCAAACCATAGAGGGCCTTCTTTAGTTTATAAACCTTTGTTTCATCAATACCAAGAATAAAACCCACTGGTTGTTCAATGTAGACTTCTTATTCAAGAAAACCATTCAAGAATTCTGTCTTAACATCTATTTGATATAATTTATATCCTCTTTGTATTGCCATAGCAATAAAAATCCTGATTGACTCCAATCTAGCCAATGGTGCAAAGGTTTCTTCAACACCGACACCTTCAATATGTTAATATACTTTACATACAAGTCATGCCTTGTTTCTGATAACACTTCCATGATCATCAAACTTGTTCTTGAAAATTCACTTTGTACCAATCACATTATGACCTTCGGGTCTCTTGACTAGATCCCAGGTTTGATTCTTGTCAATATGATATAACTCTTGATTCATAGATTTCACACATGATTCATCCTTTGTAGCTTCTTAAAATGAGGATGGTTCCACCATATATAAGAATGCATATTGTGCATTACTCCTAATTCTCCTTGTTTGTGTGGGTTTAGTCCAATCCCCAATGATGTTGGATTGATCAATTTCTTCCCTTCGATTCCTCCTCTGAGGTTCAACTGAATTCTCTCCAACTATGGTTTCAACTTTAGATTCTTCTTTTAAGTCAACATCATGATGTGACTCCTGGGAGTTTTGTACACCTTTCTCTATTTATGTATTTTCATTTACTCCATGTTCACATTCTTCCTCATCTTCTATCTCACCAGCATAGGAATTATTTGAAGCATTTGGGGTTTTGTCTTCAATGATCTTAACATCAATGCTTTCCAAAATCCTCCCCAAGCGCTCATTGAAACACATGTAAGCTTTTCTATTCATTGGATATCCAAGAAATATTTATTCATATGCATTTTCACTAAACTTCCCTTGATTTCCTTCTTTATTTTGGATGAATCATTTGCTTCTGAAAACATGAAAGTATTTCAAAGAAGGCTTCCTTCCATGACATAATTCATATGGTGTATTCATTTCTCCTATATAAATCCCCGTTCGATTTTGAATGTGCACTGCAGCTTTAACAACTTCTTTCCAGTAATGACAAGAGATACGATTCTCAATCAGCATAGTCCTGGACAGGTTGTTGACCTATCAATTCCAGCACTCAACAAATCCATTTTGTTGCAGAGTTCTCATAGAAACTACCACATTCCGTATTCTATGTTTTTCCAAGTAATTCTAAAACTCAATGGATGTGTATTCCTCTCCATTATCAGATCACAGAACTTTGATTGTCCGTTCAGTATCATTCTTAGCAATCCAACAATAAGTTTTCATGAAATCAAGTACTTTCCTCTTCCTGTGAATAACCATTATATAGGACATTCTACTATAATCATCAATACAAATAATGAAGTACCTCTCTCCATGAGTTCCAAAAACATTTATCAGTCCACATACGTCTGTGTGGATGAGATCAAGAAGGTGTGATGCCATTTTATTCTTTGGTCAATATGAATTACAGACTATATTCCCCCATATGCAAGCATCAAAAGTCTTTTCCCATTCATGTTTCAGAATGGGGATATCCATGACTATCTTCAACTTAGATATCTTTTCCATGTCTTGTTGGTTAATGTATCCCATCCTTCGATGCCACAATTTTTTTTATTCTTCAACAGAAAAATAGAAAAAGTTCTCTTTGTTGTCAACCTGATATAAGTTTCCATCTGTTCTGTAGCATTTCATAAGAGAATTCCATGTTTTTCCCTTTATAGTGTATCCTTTTTTATTAAAAGTTACTATGAGCCCTGAGTCACAAAGTTGATTCACACTGAGGAGATTGTGACATAGACCATCTACATAAAGAACTTCAGTCTTCTTCAGCTCTCCATTGGCCATAGTAGTATTTACACTGCCTTTAATCTTTAAAGCACCATCATTACCAAACCTCACTGTTCCATCAACCTTCTTTTTAATGTTCTTCAAAAGGTCAGCATTTCCTGTCATATGGGACGAGCATCCACTATCAATAATCCAGGTGCTGCTGCTTTTTGTAGCTTTGAGGGCTACTTCTACAAGATTGGATTTCTCAATTTTCTTCTTTTCTTTCCATGATATATTGGATTGAGTATAGGACACTGATGGACTTTTAATTATTTCTTCCACATAATCAGATTCTTCATACCCATACTCTTCTTCTAGAGGAGAAAACCTGTTTGTGAGAACAACACCATCGGAAGGGTGAGTATTGACCCGTCTCTGAGAGTTGTATGAATTTATCCTATCACACCTCTTCCTACAATACATAGCTTTATGTCCAAAGTTAGAACAATGAAAACAGTATCCATAGAAACTATTTATTCTATAATATGTAGGATATGAAATCGGTCTACTTTGTTGACTTCCCAGATCTTCCCCATTTAAGTAGCTCCTTGCCTCTTCTCAATATGACATGGTATGGACCAGATAGTCACATAACTAACACTTCATGAGGGGAAATGTCTTCTCACTTATATTTCTCCTCATGCCTTCTTCCTTAGGAAAATGGTTGAATTGCCTATCATTTATAAATGTTTGAGGATAATCTTTAGTTCTTCTTTTAGTTTGGATTGAGGTTTTATTTTTCAGAACTTCATGAAACTTTTCAATATGTCTAACTTTCATCTTTTCTTTCTTTTGGCTCTATTCACTTCTAGCAGTTGATGTCTCGGCTTCACAACTGATTCCAATCTTTCCCATGCAAGTGGGTCTTTGATCACTCAATATTTTTCCAAGACCATATGAACCACGCCTGTATCTTACCAGTAATTCTGCATATGAGAATATTCCAAATTGAATTTTTTTCTTACCCTCATTTGTGGTTGATTGACACTCAATTTTACTTCTAAGAGTAACAAATTCTTCCTCAATACCCTAAAAAGTCTTGTACTTCTCTTCCAATCTAGATTTAAGGTCATTTATGACCCTTTATTGTTCTTTAATTCTAAGCTTCAATTCCATAATGCCATTTGTGCTTTCAAGGATTGAAGACTGAACTCTCACTAGTTTTTCTAGTCATTCAATTTCATCTTCAAGATCATCAACATATTCTAATGATTATTCCACCATTTCTTTCCACTTATTACATCTCTTACATTTATTCTCAATCTTGGAAAAGACATCCTTAATTCGCAACTTGGGATCACCATTTGGATTCATCTGATTATCTCTGCCTTTATCGATTGAGGGTTCTGTCTTTTCAATGGTAGCCATCATGGAAGAATGGTTTCCAGTTTTAAATTCTAGTTCTTCTTCTTCACAGAATTTAATATCATCACCTTTCTCTTCACAGACAAAACTCTTCTTCTGTACTTTCTTTCTAGATTTGAATTATCCCTTTTTGAAAAACCTTTTCCGAGTCTTCTCAATGTCTTCTGCTTTACTCTCTTCATCATCGAACTTTGTTTGGCACTGAGAGGAAATGTGCCCAACTCTTCCACAACGAAAACATGCCAGAGGTAACTTACCTTTAAATTTACCTTTTTTCCCTCTTCAGCTTCTTAGCAATGAGAGAAATAATTTTTTTTCCTCATCATCTTCACCACCACTATCTCCTGAAATTTTCAGTTTGTTTATGGATTTGAACGCCACTTCATTACTAACACGATTCGTAGCATCTTCAGGTTTGACTCTCATCTCATATGCCACTATACTACTTAGAAGATCATCCAAATACAGTTTAGATAGATATATTTCTTCAAGAGATGACTCCATTGCATTGTACATCGGAGGAATTCTTATCAATATTTTCTTTATGATATCAATGTATTTGATTTCTTCTCTAAGACCATGAATTGCTCCCATTACTTCAGTAATTTGATTAAATAATGAATCTGCATTCTCATCAGGATGCATCTTTATATCGTCAAACCTATTGTGAAGGGCTTGAAGTTTTTCCTCCTTCACTTTGCTTTATCCTTCATAAATATTTTCAAGTTTATCCCACGTAGACTTTGTTGAGGTGAAACTCATCACCTTTAGATATATTTGGTCTGAAAGATCCATAGTGATAACATTCTAGGATTTAGCATCTGCATTAATAAGTTTCCTGTCTGTATCATTCATAGAAAGTCCTATTGGATCAGTAACTTGTATTCCTTGAATAGTAGCAAAGAGGACATCCATTCCAAGGGATATTAAATGTGATCTCATTCTGTTCTTCCAGATCTGAAAATTACTTCCATCGAAGAGAGGGATTCCCCTGGCATTGACTGCATTCTCTATGATAGCAAAGGACAGATCTAACACCAGTAACCTTTACCCTATGATACCACTTGTAGGACCTTGGGACACCTTGAGAGGGGAGGGGTGAATCAGGGTGTTAAATTTTTCTTTTAAAATAAGGATCTTGTTCCCATAGAGGTATGAACTCATTAAACCTGTAAGATTGACGGGAACAGAAAGAAAACAACCACAAGAAAAGAGACCACAAAATACTTTTACTTGGTTCACCACTAAGGGATACGTCCAAGGAGCATACGCCAACAGGTTTTCGGTCATACCTAATTCCACTAAACTTCACTAGTTGTGGATTACAAGGTTTGGGTACAGTCACTCTATCCCAGGCACACTGCCTTTACAAATTTTCAGGGATAGCTCATTACGTCCCTCATGTCACTCCTATTGACTCCCCCTGGCTCACTACCTTGGGTGAAGTCCCACTCAGTTTATAGACATGAAGGTCTCTTCAATAGATTTGCATTGAAATCTTTGTCTCTATTCACCATGAGACACTACTTACATTGAAGTCCTGGATTGATGTACTTGAAATCACTAAACCACTAAACTAGATATTCAAAAACCTGTCAAAATTATAACACCAAACATGCATGCAATACCTCAACTTGCATGCAAGATTTGATAATTGTCACGAAAGATGACTTTCGTGCAACCCCTACTTTCCGCGCAACACTTATCTTTCACGAAACTGCACCACATGGTTCACTTGGTATTTTTAGACTAAAGGAACACCATGCATGCAAGATTTACTCTCTTTTAATCTTTCATGCGCAAATATTTCACACGACTGAGCAACTAGATTTTTGTTGGAAAATTATTAAGTCTCCCTTGGGGGTAGCCTCATATTTATTGGACTTTGAAGACCCTACGTGAAAGTTTTTGACACATCTTTTTTGATGTGTGCAAGATTCTTTATGAGCGTGCAAAACCCCTTTTGACGTCGCATTGGGAACGTAAGATTCTTTCACGCAACACCATCTTTCGCGCACTTTTTTTCTTTTCCATATTTTGATTAACTGATCCCAAAATAAACCTTGGGCGCAATTATCCAAACACCCTCCAATCTTGCGTGCAACTTCCTTTTCCAAACACACATTTCTCCATTTTCTAATTTTCAGGCCCAAAAATTTGGCAAGAACTGAGAAATGATGCCGCCTTCAATACTGTTGTCTGCTTGAACTGTATGATCCATTTCCTGGAAAACATTCTGAACATCCAATGAGGATTGACAAAAAACACAAACCATACTCCATTTCCTGTATAGAACAGTTGTGGTTCCAACATGTGTGACCCAATATACCCATGGTACTCATCAGGGATGAGTACCACAACAGTCTAAGGTTAGTGGGAAGAGGTTTCTGTGTGACCCGGCAGACCCACTATACTCATTGAGGAAGAGTTATCTAGAATCCCAAGGTATTCGATGATACGACTGATTGGTATTACTTTCCTAATTTAGATTATATCTAGTGTGAGCTATCTTGATTCATGGTTTTATTTGTGGATTGATTTGTGGTATTTCCTTGTTGGTTTGGGGTCCCTACTGAGTATATTATTACTCACCCCTGCACGGGCTTCGCTTGCACATGTTGTGTCTGGTGCAGACGGCTTCCACCTTGATGGAGGACTTGGTGGTCCAGCACCCGGTGGTTCCCAGTGAGATCAGGTAGGTGGGGAGTACTTCTACAACTTCCAGCAGCTACTCTACACTTACCCATCAGGTGGGGTTTTCAGTGGACGAATTTCAGAGTTTCCTTGTACTTTCCTGTTTTCAGTTCATCTTTTGTTGGGTTTGTATTCTGTCCCATTTGACTTACAATTTTTACTTTTACTCAGTGGTTGTTTAGTAGAATGCATGTTCTATTTTATAGTTTTCTTGGGATATGGTTTTGTGTGCATATGTATAGGTACTCAGAAAAATGCCTCCCACTTGCAGGTTGATGCCTTCGACGCTAGTAGCTAACCCATAGCCTTTAGGAGGCTGGCTTGGAGGATGTCATAGTACGAACCCTGGGGGATGGGTCATAAAAAAGTGGTATCAGAGGTGGTCGGTTCTACCTCGAAGATCGGGAGTCTGTTTTTTTTGTGTTTGAGAAACAATGTTAAATGTTTCAAGTTTGACTTTCAGATTCGGGGAGTCCAGTGTTGGTGTGGTGGCTGACGTATCCATACACCAGGACCCTGAATTACACTTTTTGTATTTATACATAAAAACACTGTTTTCATGCATCATATAAGAATTGTGTGTTTCCTCATGTTCTTCTTGAATTAGAGTCATCTCACTAGGTATAATCTATTGACTGTGGTACATATTGATCTGTATCAGGATGCCTCCACACAGATAGCCATCTAGGATTTCGATGCCTGACCGTGAGGATAACCTTCCTAGTGATGAGGCATCGGTTCAGGGACTAGTGCTAGAGATAGCCCCACCGGGTGGTGCACCAACGTTACCACCACCTGTTGATTGACAGTTACTACCGATGTTACCAGTAGAGGACGCATGCAGGCTCAATTCCTTGCACGAGTTTCAGAGACAGAGACCTCCTAGGTTTAATGGAGAGATAGATCCTTATTCCACTAAGGACTAGCTGGAGGTGGTGACAGTGACGTGGGTCTTCTGCTTAGTGAGGACGCCGCTCAACCAGATAGTGATCTTAGTTGTGATCCTTCTTCAGGGTTCAGTAGGGTGATGGTGGATCCTGACGATTCAGACTCATGATGAGGCAAACCTCTCTTGAGATGACATAGAATGTCTTTTATGAGAGGATTTCTTCCCAGCGAACTTGCGCTTAGTGCACATATAGGATCTGCTTCACCTACAGTAGGGAAGCATGTTGGTGGATGGGTACTCTATGAGGTTTACAGACCTCTCTCGCTACTCTACATACATGGTGCGAGACCCTTTCTTCAGGGCTCAGAACTTTTAGCTGGGACTCAGATGGGAGATTAGGGAATCCATAGTGTCTCTCAGCATCTCCACTCAGGCTGTAGTGCTAGAGCGATCCCTTCTTGTGGAGAGATTCCTGGAAGAGCAGGCACCGACAGCTGGAGCTACCAGCAGACATCGGGCGATAGAGTCTTCAGTAGTGAGTAGTAGGTAGAAAACGTGGGGACCCAAGCAGGTTAGATCTTTCAGGGGACAACCCAGGACTCAGGGTTAGTAGTGCGGGGCTCCCAGAGTAGATGGAGTTAATAGGGAACCATGCTATTCTTCTCATGCGGCGGACAGGGACACATGGCTCATGACTGCCCAACCCACCACACAAAAGATCAACAGATGATCGAGGGAGTGCAAAGGTAGAGGTTAGAGTAAGGAGGTACATAGGGTGGCATACATGGTATGGGAGCAGGATGAGTGACATGCAGTGGACAATGATTCGAGTTTCTACCACCACCATCCCCAAGTGGTCCACCACGAGCTCAGGGAACCTGAGGATAGGGGTGAGGCCAGCTTCAGGTGATGGAGGTCTACAAACACGGTACTCCAAAGATGATTAGAGGTATGATACGTTTATTCTCCACCTTAGCTGCAGTTCTTATAGACATAGGTGCCAGTCACTCTTTCTTTTACACAAACCTTTTTTGGGGCTCAGAGATTCCAGTGGAGCTGTTGACTCGATCCTTACGATTAGAGACTCCTACAGGAGGAGATTCGATGATTACACACTGGTTCTGACAGTGTGAGATTACTCTAGGAGGCTAGAGATTCAGCTGGGATCTCCCAGTAGCGGCATCAAGGCCTTACAATGTCATCTTGGCTATGAAGTAGTTATCTACAGTCCATGCTCAGATCAACTGTATTAGGATCAAAGTGTGGTGTGTCTGTGAGGATGAGACTAGGTTTTCCTTCACTAGATATAAGAGAACTTCTGCAGCACAAGATGGACTTTCTCAGGGGAGGGTGCAACCGATCACTCACCAATTAGCTAGCCTCACCCTTTTTGCGGTGGACGAGAGGAGTCTGAGATTTCCTATAGTGGTGGAAGAGTACGAGGACATCTTCCATGAGTATGTTTCGGGACTATCTCCTCACAGAGAGGTAGAATTCTGCATCAATCTATACCCTGAGATAACAACGATATCCACCCCAAAATATTGGATGGATCCCATAGAGCTTTGTGAATTGAGGGTACAATTGGAGGACTTGTAGGATAAGGGATTTGTGAGTCCCAACATTTCACCATGGGTAGCCCCAGTGTTGGTTTCCAATAAGGAAGAAGGGAGCTTGAGGCTATCTGTGGACTTCCACCACCTAAACCAGGTGACTGTGAAGAACAAGTATCCACCACCAATGATTTATGACCTCTTCAATCAACTTAAGGGAGCAAGGTGGTTCTCTAAGATAGACCTCAGATCAGGCTATCATCATCTTCGGGTACGGGATGAGGACATATCGAAGATAACCTTTAAATGCCAGTATGGCCACTATGAGTTTTTGGTGATGCCTTTCGGCATTAACAATTCCCTAGAAGTGTTCATGGGACTCATGAATAGGATCTTACAGCCTTACCTTGACCATTTCTTTGTAGTCTTCATTTATGACATCTTGGTGTACTTGGCGTCAGAAGAGGGGCATGCTACACACCTGTAGATAGTACTGGATACACTTTGAGAGCACCAGCTTTATGGGAAGCTCTCAAAGTACCAGTTCTATATTCAGTAAGTCCACTTTCTGGGACACATTATCTCAGAGGATGGCATTGCAGTGGATCCGGTGAAGATAGAGGAAATACTTTCTTGGGAGCCACCCAGGAGCGTGACTGAGGTGTGAAGTTTATTGGGGTTGGATGGATACTACCAGAGGTTTGTTTCTGACTTTTACAGAGTAGAAGCACCTTTATCAACTTTGAAAAATAATGGACATCCCTTCGTGTGGACGGAGAAGTGCCATCAGAGTTTCTAGGAGTTGAGGTGAAGACTGATGAGTTCCTCTATCTTGAGATTACCAAAAGAGGGTGTTGGGTATATAGTCTTCTTCAATGAATCAGGGACTGTTCTGGGTTGTGTCCTGATGCAGGAGCGAGCAGTGATTGCCTATATCTCATAGTAGTTGAGGAAGCATGAGAAGAACTATGTAACCCATGACCTGAAGTTAGCAGCAATGGTCTTTTCCTTAAAGATGTGGAATCACTACTTGATGGGTGAGTGGTTTACCGTATAATTCAACCACAAGAGTCTCAGGTATATATTATCACAGAAGGACATAAACTTGAGACAACAATGATGGATGGAGTTCCTCTAATACTATGACTTTGAGATAGTCTATACTTCTGGGAAGGAGAACGTGGTGGAAGACATGCTCAACAGGAGGTCTGGTCTACAACTGTTGAGTGAAGCGACAAAGCAGTTAGCCATAATGCATATATCCTTTGTGGATGATTATGGGGTAGCTTAACTTCAGTCAACGACTTTCAGTCCCCCACTCTTACAACGAGTTAAAGAGGCACAACTTGTGGATGTTGACTACAAGGCCCGAAATGCTCAGTTATCCTCAGGATAGGCTCCTGATGGATTTTCGATAGGTAGGGAGCACTCCATCCTATTCAGAGGATGCACCATAGTACATGCGATGTTATGATAGGAGGTGTTGAGGTAGTTCCATACACACCCTTTGGTGGTACATCCTGGTGTGGTGAAGATGTACCAGGACCTCTGATGTCAGTACTGGTGTCCAGGGATGAGGAAATCATTGGCAAAGTTCGTTTCATGATGCCTCACTTTTCAACAATTGAAGGCAGAGCATCAGGTTCCAACAGGCTTGGCCCAACTACTTGAGGTACCACAATGGAAATAGTATGGTATCTCGATGGACTTCATGATGGGGTTACTACACATGTCCAGGGGCCATGATATATCTGGGTGATCATTGACCAACTCACCAAGTCAACTCATTTCCTACCCATCCGGGAGCAGGGATCGATAGAGGGCTTGGGACACCTCTACATCCAAGAGATTGTGTGACTTCAAGGTGTGCCTTTGACCATTGTATCAGACCGTGATGCACACTTTACGTCCCCTCAAATAGATGGTCATACATAGTAGACCATACAGACCTTGGAGGACATGCTTCATTCTTGTGTTCTGGATTTTGGTCATAGTTGGGAGGACCACCTACCACTAGTGGAGTTTTCATACAACAATAGATATCACTCCACCATTGGAATGACACTGTTTGAGGCCTTGTTCGAGTGGCCATGTAGATCACCTCTATGCTGGACAGACCTAGGGGAGTCAGCACTCATGGGTCCAGAGTTGGTACGAGATACCAATGAGAAGGTGAAGATCATATAGGAGCAGATGAGGACTATATAAAGAAGACATAAATCTTATGCTGATAGGAGATAAAGACCCTTAGAGTTTGAGGAGGTAGACCATGTGTTCCTTCAGGTCTCACCCCGATGGGGTTTGTAGAGATTTGGCCAGGGAAACAAGTTATCTCCAAGGTTCATCAGACCTTTCCAGATTCTAAGCAAAGTTGGTGAGGTGGTGTACCGCCTAGCTATCCCCCCAAAGATGCACCAGGTTCATGATGTTTTTCATGTGTCACAGCTGAGGAGGTATGTGCATGATCCATCTCACGTCATCGACTGGGGGGAGATGGACATTGACGATGGGGTGATGTTTGTAGAGTTTCCAGTGGATATAGATGATCGATATGAGTGGGTCCTTCGTGGATGGTTAATTCCTCTGGTTCCCATTTAGTGGTAGCATGGGAATTTCTAGGAGATCACATGGGAGCGAGACACTCAGATTCGTGCTAAGTACCCCCATTTTATTGTTTAGCCTTGTTTTGGATTATGAGGATGTGAAACCCAAAAGGGGGGAGTAATGTAATGTCTTGGAATTTTTGTGTATTTTTTTTAAATTATATGGAATTATTTCAAGACCAGACCCTTTGAATATACCTAATTCTGAGGCCCGGTGAGCCCGGAATAGAATTTTGAACTTTTTAAGTTCATTTAAGTAAACGTGCGAGTGAGTTTTTCTAACTTTTAAACCAGTTCTCAGATCAAAAATACAAGTTCACTGTTGAAATCATAATGGTGGGATTTTTCTAGAATGGACTTAACTTTGACCGGTGAGGGTCAACCAGAAAAGATAGTTTTTGGAATTTTTGGAAAAAATAAAATAACTTAAAAAGTTATTTTATTTTCTTTTGGCACTGTTGATTGGTGGCACGCTAGCACTGAGGTTCAGCGATGAGCCCCTTTAATGAGACTCCTTAACAAAAGCGAAACAGACAAGATGTTTCATTAATGAAACAACATAACGACGCGACGCCACAACATAACAAAAACACAGCGACACATTTCTCTATTAATGAGATAATGCATTGGGGGATCAAATAGGTAATTCTTCTGAAGAACCTACAACAAAAAATACTCTCCAACGATGAAATCCGGTGAATCACTAGCGATGTCAACGCACATCAAAGAATGAGACTGAAGGGAAACAAATGCCGACGACTTTGAACAGAACTTGAATCCTCACGGGCAGATCACTTCAATGACAAACTCCAATGAGGTAGGTGTTTATTTAATTTTAATTTTCCCCATTATTTTTTTTCAAAATGATGATTTTGAATCAAACCACGAACAGGTTGATCCTCAGATCACTCCTTCTTGTGGGAGGGCACTTTTCTTGGGGTTTGGAGCTCAGATTATTTGATCAATCGCGATAGAACTTAAATTCTATATCCCATGTTTATAAACCTCTAAAGTGGATGGTGTGGGCCAACACAAATAAGGTTCGAGACCCTCCGAATTGTGTGTTTTTTGTGTTCTTCGTGACTGTGTCTTTGAAGTGGAAACAATTAGGATTCGAGGCCATCGTATGGAAGATGGCATCTCCTGGAGGCCATAGGTGCAAGCGACGTGAAGAACGGACCACCGGAGTAGACCCAGTGGTCTGCGGAAGAACCTGGTGGTGCGCGGTGATGACCGCGAGTGGGTGTCAATGCACCACGACGGTGTTCCGGGAGAAGTGTCATGGACAGATTCGTGGTGGTGCGGTAGGAGCCGCCGGCCTCTGTGCTGACTGTAAGAACCTGGGTTTTATAGAATGAGTTAAAATTCCAACCCTGTTTGAATTTTTGACTTGTTTCTGAGAAAACTGGGAAAATATGGGAAGTTCTAGAAATTTCTAGATTACACTTCGTATAATCTAAGGTACACACCATGTATGGGTTAAGCGAGTACCGTCCGTGTGCTCGCCGAGTACATGCCATGTGATGACCATGTAGGAATTTCCTACTACACGACGTGTAGTGTTTCTTGACATGCTGTGTATCCTTCTTTTTGCATACTGGATGAGTTCAAGCCATGTGTTGACCCATGTGGAGCATCCTAGATGTGTGGCTACCTCCTATTAAGTCGAAGTATAGACAAGGATACTACACAACGTGTAGTCCTTTTTTACACGCTGTGTATTTTTATTTTTATTCACTTAAATGAAAGAGAATCGAGTCTTATTTCAGAAAATAGATTATTTTTACCCAACTTTGGAACATGCCCGTTCTGAAGTTCCGAAGAATGTTTACTAGCCTAGAATCATTATCCGACGTCCACTCTTCAATCCTTCGGTGGTTGTGGGATCGCAACAGCGAGTCTAAACCCGTGCACCCTGTTCCGTTCTTGATCCTTTGCCTCACATGTTGTAGTTTCCATCTGAGTGGAATTTACAGGATTTGACAGAAACATATATCTAAGAATATCGGCTTCGAATTGGAGCTCGATATCAGACGTGCCTACGTCTACAAGTCTTAGGTAGGTGGTACATACCTCTTTTTGTGTTTTTGAAGACTTTTGGGTGGTGCAACCTTTGGCGCATTTTTGGGTATTTTGAGTGTGACCCTATTTTACCTGCTATTGCATGTTTAATTGTTTATTTGACCTATGGGATGTCTTTGGGTATGCCCTGTTACCTGTTTTTCCTGAACGAGGCCAGGTGAGTAGCCGTTTCTCATCTGGCATTTTGACCGGGGATTCCAAAATAGTTATAATTTAATTGTATTGTTTTAAACTGTTGAGTTTAGTTTATTAAACCTTGATATGAATTTTTAGAGACTTTAAAGACCTCAGTGCTGGTATGGGACAACACTTGGTTAGTGAATTTAAACTGTTTAGTTTGTTTTTCCTGTTTAGAAGTGATTATTTTGATTATATATGTAATTGATGAATTGCATATGCTGTAACCCTTACGATTGTGTTGGATGTGGCCCGAATATTCTTGAGTGATGCTGATCACAGGTTGGGCATGGATCGGGTTACATTGGGTGGTTCTGACCACGAGATTGGGCATCATGGACGTGGGATTGTGGTAGTGTGACTGTCAGGTTGGGCATGGCTTGGGTTACTTGGATTGTAAGGCCATCAGACTTGAGTGGCATGGTTGTAGGGGTACGAGGTGTCAAAGAGGTAGTGGCTTGGGAACTTAATTTGGTGATTACTGCTCACCTGGAACTTTGAGTAGTGTGCACATAGAGAGACTCCGTGATGAGGTGGTTTTGACCACTCGTGTGGGTAGAGGCCCTAGTTAGTTGTAGTTTAGGTACTATTGGTTTGGGGGTGCTTGTCGTAGGAATCCACATGGAAGGTGAAGAGCCTTCAGGGGATAGCATTGAGGGTATTGGGTTGGGGGCAGAGGCTCACTATTATTTTAGGGAAGACATCATTGTCCCTCCGATTACATTATTTGAGGGCAGACATCGCTATCCCTCTGGTTACATTATTTAAGGACAGACATCGCTGTCCCTCCGGTTACTTTATTTTAGGGCATACATCGCTGTCCCTCCGGTTACTTATTTGAGGATAGACATCACTATTCCTCCGAGCTACTATTTCTTGGGAATGCCTTCGAGATGTCGGTACTTGAGACATGTGGTGTCAGGGGAACATGGTGCCGGGTTACATGACAGAGATTCCAGTATTGGCTGAAGCAGGTGACACTCCATGGTGGCTGCTAAGTACTAGTGGAGTTTGTGTTTGTTTGTGTGCATCATACTGTTTACTATTTTTATTTATAACTGCATTCCTTCTTAAACAATTATATTAGGTACGAACCGTTGGGTGATATCCTACTAAGATTCATCTCACACCCTATACAGGCCCTTCAGGATGCATGTAGACTTTATGGATTTACATGTAGGAAAAAGGCCAGCTTTTGGAGTTATACTGCATTAGCTGTTGCATAGAGATAGTATAAACCTTGAGGTCTTGCCTAGCTAGAGATTATTCTGTTTTTCTTCCTTTCCCATATCAACATGCTTACTTGTTATGTAGCTACAATTGGTTATCCATTGGAAACCTTTATATATATATGAATATATATGACCTACTTTGGATGGATGTTTTTTTGTTTGGTGGTAGTTACAAGTGATCAACATGTTGTCCTGTTTACTTTCCGTTGCTGTTGTTTATATTTATTTCTTTCACTGTTTATCGATATTGAATGTGCTTCAGCTCTGCGGGTTTGGTTCGAGTCTTCTGAGTCATTTAGTCCACTGCATATTTATTATTATACTCAGACCAGTACCATTATTATCCTCTGAGAGGGTGTAGCCTCCCCACTATACCTTTAAGACCCTCGCTACTAGTCGACAGCCTTTGGCATTTGGGGAGGTGTGCCTAAGGTAGTAACACCCAACCCGTTTAGCACTATTCGAGTGTCTATTTGGGTTTGGGTCGTTACAAATTGGTATCATAGGAGTTCTTGATAGGGATTTAGCAGTAGTTTTTTGCTGGCTACTAATTAGATTGAGGATTCTCTTTTTATTTCATCTGGTTTTACTATTTGGGATATGGTAGACTGGAGATAAGTTGTGACTAGAACTGGGTTTCTAGCTTGTGCTTGGGTTCCTACAGCCCCAGGTACGAGGGATGGACCAAGTTTCCATGGGTGGGAATTACTATTTGCTTTTTTTGCTCAGATTACAATTTATATGATTTCCACCTCAGTGGCTCACTTGTTGTGTGATGTTATTGATTTTGATATGTGACCCTTGACCCGGTGCAGTAAGGGAAAATTTTACCTTGGTTCAGTATGGAAAGGCTATTTGTTTGGATTTTTATAGGCACATTTTTAGGGTATTTCAATTTCATAACTGCACATATGCTCTGTGAAGTGAAAATTCCATGTGAATAATATCAGATTGTCATGATTTGTCTGCTTTGAAATCGGAGTAGGTGAAATTCCTGATAGAATTTCTTATTGATTACAATGTGTTATGCCATGATTTATATATTTTTATAATTGCATGTGGTAGAGTATTTGGGTTTGTCTCTTGAACGAGCAGGAAAGTACTATGGTTGAGGTGATTTTGATCACCAGGATTGGGCGACTCAGTCGTCGGTTTGAGGCAACGTTAGTTGTCAGGACGGGCAAGGCTCGAGGTACATTTGATACTTGGATCTGTTGAGGGTGGGTAATGAGGCCATGAGGTTAGGATTCCATGGGAATGGTTTTCGATAGGGGAGAGTAAGGTGGGTTCCTTTTAGTCAACTCAGATGGAGCGTCAGGTGGGAGATGGTACAATGCCGTAGGAGAAGGGTCTGGTTCAGGACCCAGTGCAAGCAGAGCATGAGACGCAGGTACAGGATCAGGGACAGGAATAGGTCCAGGATCCATTATAGGCAGGAAAATAGTAGGGTTTGGCAGTATTCATACCATGGCTTGATGAGAAATTCCGAGCTAGCCTGGTACGTGTCTTACAACGGTTTGACAGAGGTGCGCAGGGTAAATAGCCATCTATGGAATATCTGACGCGGGAGTTCCAGTCGCAACACCCTCTACTTTTTTAGGGTGAGGGTGGTCCGAAGGTAGCTGAGAACTGGATAGATAGCATGCATATGATCTTCGAGCAGCTCGAGATGCCTCTAGGGCGGAGGGTCAAGCTGGCGACGCACATGCTGCGAGGACCGGCAAAGCGCTGGTGGGATGTGCAGGTTCAAGCTCATATGCATGAGGGACTAGCATAGTAAGACTTTGAGGATAGGTTTTTTCAAGAAATTTTACCTAAAGACACTGAGGTCAAAGATAGATCAGGAGTTCTTAAGTCTTTAGTAGGGAGACATGTCTGTCATGGACTATGTAACTACTTTCATAGAGTTGTCTTGCTTTGCACCTGGTATGGCAAGTGATGACACGACAAGGGTGAGATGATTTGAGGATGGATTATGACACACCATTTGGATCCAGGTAAATATCTTTAGGATGGGTTCATTCTCATAGGTGGTAAATCATGCACTCATAGTGAAGGGAAACCAGAGGGATAGGCCCCAGGTTGTCCGAGCAACAACTTTAGGTGATGGTTCAGATAGCAGGAAGCGAGGACGGGATGAGTTCCAGCAGGGAAGTCGGGCCAATGACTCAGCTAGACCACCTCGTAACAGTTCTTTAGTGGTTTTCTTTCAGTGTGGACAACCAAGACATGTTCGGACTCAGTGTGATAGGCCTCCAAAGGAGTGCTGGGCATGTGGAAAGGTTAGGCATCTGAAGAGGTTATGCAGGTAGCCCACTCAAACAGCCGGAAGGTAGGGACCAAAACAGACAGTGGCATCTGGAGTTGGTTCAGGTTTGGTACCAGGAGAGGGTAGCTGAGTTTCAACTGCACACGGAGGACATGACAGGGATAGTGAGACCCAGCTGAGGGGTCAGTGGCTGGTGACTGGAGCAGCACCGCAGGAAGGTCAGGCATCAGGCAGCCGTACTTCAGGCCAGGTGCACGCCGTGGAGCTTCTAGGGGCTGAGCAGGCTGGTGAGCCGATGAAGGTTAGAGGTACACCGCGAGTGTGTTCGTGACTTAATTTTTTATTTTTGGCATGACCTATTGAGGCATGTCTGTTTAGTGCACGAGGTGCACAAGATTTATGTGGACTGACTAGATACTAGTCAGTGGGATTGGTGCTATATTGGGTGCGTGATATATTTATATATATGTATGAGATGTGTGGCATTAGGGAATCGAGGATGCGGGTTAATTGAGGTTCCTTTGGCATCGAGGCATTGAGAATGAGGGTTACTTGAGGTGCTAGGCACCAAGTTCATTTTGAGAATCCATGGGATATAGGACCTTGTAGAGATGGACACTGATGTGGTGCAGTATATGTTTGGGGTGTCAGGAACAACATGGGAGCACCAATGAGGCATAGGGGTGACGATGCGTCATGAGAGGACCATGAGTCCGTAAAAAGGTTAGTGAACCCTTGCTTTGTTGAGTTTTGTAGGTTTGAGACTGAGTTAGGCAGTTCCTAAGGTGGGGATCCCCTTGAGGAATTTATCAAGAACCTTCAAGACCGGGAGAGTCCAGGTTACCTTGAAGGGGGTGGCATGTTCGGTTCCATCTCTAGGTTTCATTTAATAGCTCGGGAATGAGCTATGTTAAGATGGGGAGATTGTAAGAACCCGGGTTTTTTAGAACGGGTCAAAATTCTGACCCTGTTTGAATTTTTGACTTCTTTTTGAGAAAACTGGGAAAATCTGGGAAGTTCTGGAAATTTCTAGACTACACGCCATGTACTCTAAGGTACACGCCATGTATGGGTTAGGTGAGTACCAGCCATGTGCTCGCTGAGTACATGTCGTGTGATGACCGTGTAGGAATTTCCTATTACATGGTGTGTAGTGTTGCTTGACACGCCGTGTATCCTATTTTCTGCGTACTGGCTGAGTTCAAGCCGTGTTTTGACCCATGTGGAGCATCCTAGCCATGTGTCTACCTCTACTTAAGTCAGAGTACAGACAAGGACACTACATGACATGTAGTCCTTTTGTACATGCTGTGTATTTTTATTTTTATTCGCTTAAATAAAAGAGCGTCGCGTCTTATTTCAGAAAACAACTTCTTCTTCCCCAACTTATGAACATGTTCGTTACGAAGTTCCGAAGAACGTTTCCTAGCCTAGAATCATCATTCAACGTCTGTTCTTCAATTCATCGGTGGATGTGGGATCACAACAGTGAGGCTAAACCTGCGCACCCTATTCCATTCTTGATCCTTTGCCTCACACATCGCAGTTTCCATCTGAGTGGAATTGCTGGGATTTGACAGAAACGTAGATCTACGAAGATCGGATTCGAATTGAAGCTCGATATTGGATGTGCCTACATCTATGAGTCTCAGGTAGTTGAAGCATACCTCTTTTTGTGTTTTCGCAGACTTTTGGGTGGTGCAACCTTTGGCGCGTTTTTGGGTATTTTGAGCGTGATCCTGTTTTACCTACTATTGCATGTTTAATTGTTTATTTGACCTATGGGATGCCTCTGGGTATGCCCTGTTACCTGTTTTTCTTGAGCGGGGTCGGGCAAGTGGTCATTGCTTATCAGGCATTTTGGCTGGGGGATTCCAAAATGGTTATAATTGAATTGTATTATTTTAAACTGTTGAGTTTAGTTTATTAAACCTTGATATGAATTGTTAGAGGATTTAAAGACCTCAATGATGGTATGGGACAACATTTTTTTAGTGAATTTCAACTGTTTAGTTTGTTTTTTCTTTTTAGAAGTGATTCTTTTGAATATATATGTAATTGCTAAATTACATATGCTAGAACCCTTATGGTTGTGTTGGGCATGACCTAGATATTATTGAGTGATACTGATCATAGGTTGGGCTTGGCCTAGGTTACATTGGGTGGCTCTGACCACGGGATTGGGCGTCATAGACGTCGTCTTGAGGTAGTGTGATTTTCAGGTTGGGCATGGCCCAAGTTACTTGGATGGCAAGGCCATCAGACTTGAGCAGCATGGTTGCAGGGGCACGAGGTGTCAAAGAGGTTATGGCTTGGGAACTTACTTTGGTGATTACCGCTCACCCGAAACTTTGAGTAGTGTGCACACATAGAGACTCTGTGATGATGTGGTTTTGACCACTCATGTGGGTAGAGGCCCCTGTTAGTTGCAGTTTAGGTACTATTGGTTTGGGGGTGCTTGCCGTAGGAAGTCACATGGAAGGTGAGGAGCCTTCAGAAGATAGCATTGAGGCTATCAGGTTGGGGGAAGAGGCTCAACGTTATTTGAGGGTAGAAATTGTTGTCCCCCCAGTTACATTATTTGAGGGCAGACATCACTGTCCCTCCAGTTACATTATTTGAGGGCAGACATCGCTATACCTCCAGTTACTTTATTTGAGGGCAGACATCGCTGTCCCTCCAGTTACTTATTTGAGGACAAACATCACTATTCCTCTGAGCTACTATTTCTTGGGCATGCCTTCGGGACGTCAATACTTGAGACATGTGGTGTCAGGGGGCACATGGTTCCAGGTTACATGACAGAGATTCCAGCATTGGCCGAAGTAGGTGACACTCTATGGTGGCTGCTGAGCACCAGTGGAGTTTGTGTTTGTTTGTATGCATCATATTGTTTACGGTTTTTCTTTATAACTGCATGACTGCTTAAACACTTATATTAGGTATGCACTGTTGGGTGGTATCCTACCGAGATTCGTCTCACACACTACACGGGCCCTTCGGGACATGTGTAGACTTTATGGATTTATGTGCAGGAAAGAGGCCATCTTCAGAAGTTGGACTGCATTAGCTGTTGCATGGAGATGGTATGGATCTTGAGGTCTTGCCTAGCTGGAGATTATTTTGTTTTGATTCCTTTCCTGTATCAACATGATTACTTGTTATGTTATTACAGTTGGTTAGCCATTGGCACCCTTTATATACATATATGGATATGTATGACCTACTTTGGATGCATGTTTTGTTGTTCATTGGTAGTTATAAGTGATCATCATGCTGACCTTTTTACTTTCCGCTACTGTTGTTTATATTTATTGGTTCCGCTGTTTATCGATATTGAATGTGATTCTGCTCTGCAGGTCTGGTTTGAGTTTGCTGAGTCATTTATTCTGCTGTATATTTATTATTATACTCATACCAGTACCATTATTATCCTCTGAGAGGTTATAGCCTCCCAACTATACCTATAAGACCCTCGCTAATAGTCGACAGCCTTTGGCGTTCGGGGAGGTGCGCCTAAGGTAGTAACACCCAACCTGTTTAGCACTGTTCGGGTGGCTGTTTAGGTCCGGGTCGTTACACGGGTGGGTGGACGTGACCACCTGACCATGTTAGTGCACTGTGGATGTGGAACTACATTGTATCACACGCAGAAGGCTACGATCAACTGACCGCGATGGAGGAGCTAGCCCCACAGATGACCCGCGGGGCAAGGGGAGCAGACGCGTCCTCCAGCCGCGTCCCAGCTAAGTAAGAATTGGTCTGCCCCAGCGGGCCAGACCCACCCCAATAGGCTGAGCCGGACCCAGGATAGGCCGAATCTAGGTTGATCCAGATCCAGGTTGGGTCAGCATACCCAGGTCAGTCGGTTCAGGTCGGTCTGACCAGGTCGGACCAGACCTAGACCCAACCGGACCCCTTTTTGAAAAAACGCCAATATCTTTCAAACTGGACGTCCGATTGATGAGCTTTTTGCAATGTTGGAACCCTCGCGAAGAGGTAGATATTTTTTCATACTCTATGGAGGCTTTCATGGAAGTTGAAATTCGATGAATGGCTTGAGGGGTGGTTCTCCTAGAATCAAGTGCACTACGTATGGAAACCTTGCGGTTGGATGAGTTTTAAAGACTATTGACAAGAGACCCTATGTGGATCAACTACAATGGCCCAATGGGAAGTGACTCTGTGTGACCCAGCAGGCCCATGGTGGGGAGCGGCTCTATGTAACCTGACAAACCCACAGTACTCGACATGAGGAGTACCTCAGAATGGCTAAGGTGGTAAGTGGCTTCTATGTGACCCGACATGCCCACAATGGGAAGCGACTTCTGTGTGACCCAACATACCCACAATACTCATCAAGGATGAGTACCAAATCAGTCCAAGGTTAGTGGGAAGTGGCTTATGTGTGACCCAGGAGGCCCACTGTACTCATTGAGGAGGAGTTCTTTAGTATCCCAAGGTGTTCGATGATATGACTGATTGGTCTTACTTTCCTACTTTAGATTATACCTGGTGTGAGGTGTATTCCTTCGTGGTTTTTTTGGATTGATTTGTGGTCTTTCCTTTTTGGTTTGGGGTCCCTACTGAGTATATTATTACTCACCCCTGCATGGGCTTCGCCCACACGTGTTGTGTCTGGTACAGACAACCACCGCCTTGACAGAGGACTTGGTGGCCCAGGACCTATTTGACCTAAAATTTGTACTTTTACTCAGTGGTTGTTTAGTAGCACACATGTTATATTTTCTAGTTTTATTGGGATGTGGTTGTGTACTCAGGAAAATTCCTCCCACTTACAGGTTAACACCTTCGGTGCTAGTCGCCAACCCCAGACCTTCAGAAGGGGGGCTTGGGGGATGTCACGGCACGGGCCCCAGGGGACGGATCGTGACATAACCTGTCACGACTCACCTTATTCAAGATGAGGGAAGGGATAACAATATTTTGAGACCTTCATTACTCAAGATGAAGGATAGATAATGACCCCGGAGTCCCGCCTCTAATAGGACCCAAGGTGGTGACTAGCACCAAGGGTAGGTAAACATTCACACAAGATGGGAGGCATTACCCTTTTTAATGAAAACAATATCACGAGATAAGATGTATCAACCTAAAAAAAACTCCAAGTCATATATAAAATAAACCAAAATCCATACCACATGAATTTTTAAAGTAAACATTCTAAAAAATACAATGAAAAGCTCCAAAGTAAATACCAAAATAAAACTAAGCAGTGACACAACAACCATCCCCAACGTTCGAGCTAGTAAGGTCCAACACGATCTACATAATCTCCCTGGAAACCTAAAAACAATTTTATATACATAGGGTGAGCATACAAGTATACTCAGTAGGAAAAGCCAAAGTCTCTCATGCACAAGTGGGAGAAGCATACTGATGCCCCTGTGATAAAATAGCAGAAACTAAAAACACCTAACAAGGTATACTATCCAACCTAACCTCACCAAGGAATGATCACTAAATAACATAAGTAAAGTAAAGTAAATTAGTAAGCACGTCAATATTTGGGTACCCCAGACCACTTCTCATTGATTTACTACTCATACCTAACAAAAAACATCTCGACGCTAGCACACTCTTGCATAAGCCCCACTGTCACAACCTGCCCGCACACACTTGGGCCACATACCACACCACATCTTGCTCGAAAACACCTTGGACAGAAACCAGAATCTCATCCCGAAAACACCAGAGAATCACCACACAACTCATCCCAAAGACACTTGGGAAACACACCTCGCACGCAGACACCTGGGCCTCACAACCACACTGCAACCTGCCCGAAGAGTCTAGGGATACTAATGCCTAGAAGAGGGTGAAGAGAAGAGACAATAACCAACCATACATCTTCTCACCAAGATATTAAGAAAGGACACCCTCCTCCATAACAATGGGGGTGTTCAACACATAGTGATCAACATGGGTGAGGTGCGTATAGAAATCACAAGGAACTACAAGTATATATATATATATATATATAGGTACCTGTCACATTTGGGTTTGATTTTTAACTTGGTTCCGGCTCGGGTCGGGGTTTGGGGGAAGTCTTTGTTTAAATTTTTGAATTTTTATTTAAAGATGAGTGTTTTGGGCTTAACGGCACCAGGCACATGGGCAGAGCATGGTTTGAAGACCGTGTGGCCTTCCCAGTTTTCAAAATAAATTTAAAATTTAAAATAATGATTAAACAAAGTTAAAATGAGTGTTAAAATAAAGTAAAGCAATTGATAATTTTAAGCATGATAATAAAATTATTACTATTGCAGATAATAGTAGTATTATTATTAAATTTGTTTTGTTATTAATCTTTATTACTATTATTAAAATTGTTATTAAAATTTTTACTATTAAAAATAAAATGATGATTATTATTGTTATTATCAAAAGCTTCATTAATATTATCACAATTATTAAAAATGTTATTAATATTAATATTATTAAGAATGAAACAAGCGTTATAACTAATTTTAACATTATGTTGTTGTTGTTGTTATTATTATTATTATTATTATTATTATTTAGGCTGGTGTGCGGACACCGCACAGTTAGCGGAAGCCGTGCGGTCGGCCCGAGTACCCGCACAGTTGCAGTATTTGAATTGACTAAATAAAATAAAGTGAATGAGTTGAAAAATTAAAATTAAATTAAATAAATAATTTACCATAATAATGATAACATTACCGTGGATATTATAATAATAATAATTATTAAATAAATTGATATCATTATTATTATATTATTAAAGTTGCTTTTATTATTATTATGTGTATTATTATTATTATTATTACCGGTAAGAAGGTTAATTATTATTATTATTATTATTGTAATTATTATTATTATTATAGGTTAAAGTTATTATTACTTTTTTTAGTTAGTTTTATTTTGTTTACTTAATTTATTTTTCCTTTTTTTTTCTTCCCTATGGTTTTCTCTCCTCTCTATCCGGTGCTACCTGGTGCACAACCCCCACCCTTGCATCGTTTCTCTTCTCCCACTCCCCTTTAAGCTACATGACCTACTCCCCTACCCTCTCTTGGCTGGCGTATCCCTCCCCCACCCTCTCCAGCGTGACCTGCGACCTCCAGAGACCCCCATCTCCTGCGCACCCACCACCACTAGCGCACCTTGATCCAGCCAGTCTCTCACTGCCGCACCTTCTATTCGGCTGAGCACACCAGTTGGTGCGACCTCTAACCAGCCGTGTGCCACTCCGGTGCATCCTCTCTAGCCGTCCACATGCTTTGTCGATGCACCCACATCCGACCAACCTCCTCTAGCCAGGGCACGACCCAGCCTGTGCAACCCCTCCCTGCACGTGACCTCCAGCCAGCCAGGCAGCTTCATCAGCACCGCCCTCCCTATTTCCGCACCCCCTTCCCGGCCTTCCTGGGCACGACGAACAGTCCTGTCAGCCCCCTACCTCCTTTGTTTGTGCGACCAGCCATACGCCTCCTCGATTGGGAGTGTGACGACTTTATGGGTCAAATTAACTTAAGTTTTGACATCTTCCAGCGAAGGTGAGCAGTTTAGGTTTGTTTTGACCTGCCTACCACTGTGTTAAGGTGAAATTTATGTTGATTCATTGTTTGGGTTATTTTAAATCAATGTTCCTATGTTTTTAGATTCCTTGCACTTGTTGAAATGTGTTGGTGAGGTAAATCTGCGATGCCACAATCTTTGTCTTGCAGGTACTTATGCTCAAGTGTGAGGCAAGTCGTGTTGTTGTGATATATCTACGAGTTGAGGTAGGATTCCCTATGAATTGAACTCTAAATTTAATAATCATTTATTTCTTTCTTTTCGCACCTAGTTTTCATATTAATTATTGATATAGAATTTTTAGTATTTTTTTTTGTCTTGAATTGGAGTAGTTGATTTCTTATGATGTATTGCATTAAATAGTTGGGTTGAGTTTTTACATCAATTGTTTATTTAAATGCCACTTTGTCCTTTATAATTAAATTTTGAATTTATAGTGGTGATTTGAGTTTCTTAAATGGGTCTCCAAGTGCATTCCTAGTTTTCAAAGTGGTGTGCGTGTGATTCTTTAAGAAATGGTTTGGAATGCGAAAATCATGTGAGGCCCGGTTGGAACTTTTGTAAAACTAGTTATCTCAAGAAAAATCTCATTAGATGTGGTCCCCTTGATTTGGTTGAGTTGTATGTTATGGGAGGTCCACTGTGTAGGAATCCCCTATGATCAAATGGTTGAAAGGTGAGGGAAATATTCCTTGGGGTGACTCAGGTGATGCCTTTTGTGTGTTTATATATATATGTCTACGTGATTTGATACTCGATTGGCATCGGTTGGCTCATCATTTTTGTTATATATGTTGACATGAGAACCTAGCATAATGAGTGAATTTTCAGTGAACGATTGCTGCACTAGTTTAGATTACGCATTGGTTAGTGACCCATAGCAGGTGGTACATGGGTTTATTACTATGGGATTGGACCCCTCGGTCAGGCTAGGCATGGTGATTATCAGGAATTTAGGTATTATAATGTCATAAGGTAGGGAATGCCTTCAGAATGAGTCACATGTATAGAATGTTCTAGATTATTCACAAGTTCCTAGGTTCTCCCATGTTGTCTGGTACTTGGTTATCCGCAACAGATGATTGAGGTGCCTAGTTCGATTGCTGGCTCTCGTGTGCTACTTTTCCATTTTCCTTGTTGGGTGTTGTGTGTGGTTTTCCTATTGGATAACAAATAAATTTTGGATTTTGAATTGGTGGCAGAAATGTTTTAAAAATGTAATGCATCCTTTTCCTTCAAACATTAAACTTTTACCTCCTAGTGACTTGGGTTTTTAAATTTAAAAGGGAAATAAACCATGATTTACTTTTATAAGAAAATATGTGAAAACCCAGTTTTATACATTGTATTTCAAACTAGAAATTGATGGATCATTTATTTTGTAGAAATGAATTGGGAATAGATTGTTGGGCACACCTACAGAGTTTTAATACTCACTTTTATATCATGTTTCTTGTTTTTAGACTTGGTGCAGGTTTCAGCATGGTTTGGATCACCTTGGGTGACATTTGGTTTTGGTATTGAATATTGACCCATGGGGTTACATGGAGTCTTGGTCATGGCCAGGTTAGTCATGTTGTTGCTCATTCTTTCCTTTTCTTGCTTATTTAGTTTGAATTGTTCCATTTTTTATTGCTTAGTTTATTTTCTTTGAGAGAAATAATTCCCATTGGTACTTTGTTGATGCCATGACACTTTTTGCCAGCCCGGGAGGATCAGTAATGCCTCTCAGGTCTTTCTACGGATCAGCTCGGGTGACTGGTTCAAGGCCTACCTAGGTTGGTTCATGAAAAAATGGTATAAGAGGTAGGTTGACTCTTTTTAGGACCTTTCTTTTTAGAGTGACCATTATTACTTGGGGATGTCATGGTAGAAGGAGTAGGATTCTCAGGCTCGGGGTGTAAGAATGAGAAGGACATCATGAACCCTTGCTCGTTCTGAACCTCGGGTTACCATGGGATATATGGGTTGTTGGTGTCTTTGGTTCTTGTGGATTGATTTGTATTGGTAAATGAAAAGGGAGTTGGGTAGTGGCCTCTGTGAGCTCGTAGGGCCTGAAAATATATGTGGAGCCGAAGACATTACCCTGTAATTCTCTCCATGATGGTGGCATGACTGGCATATGACCGCCAACCATATGATCGAGTCAACTATCGACGCTAGTTTCTCCCTTGTGAACCATTTTGGGTATTCCTTAATTTTGAAAATTGGTTTTGAAAAGTATTGATTTTAATTGTGAAAAGTTGAATTTAAAATTATAATGAATTTATTTTGATCAAGTTCCTTGATTATTTTTTTATTAGTTTCCACCCCCATGAAGATTTTATGGATCTCCAAGGTTCAGCTTCGGGTGATGCATCTTTAGCAAAAACTATAGTTGGTAAACCTATAGACTACGTTCTAGAATTTCGAATGTTGAACTCTCATCTATTTTATGGTCAATAGGATCCTCTTGAAGTGGAGGAGTGGATGCAGAAGATTGAGAGAGAATTCAGTTTCCTTTCATTGCCTGAATCATTAAAGGTAAAGTTTTCTACCTTCATGCTTGAAGGCCCAACCTGGAAATGGTGGAAGATTGTGTCTCGAAGCAAGTCTTAGGAAGATCTTAATTGGGAGTTCTTCAAGTCATCATTCATCCAACATTATTTCTCTGAGATGATAAATCTGAGAAATAGGATAGAGTGTGTAGTCTTCAACAGGGTGACAAATCGGTATTAGAATTATATCGACATTTCTTGGACCTAGTTCTGTATGACCCATGGTATGTTTCAACCGATCATGAGAAAGATCAACATTTTGAATTTGCGCTTCGACCTGAACTGCAGTCGAAGGTGGTAGAACTCAACCTAACCACCTTCTTTGACATGGTAAGACAAGCCTTTCATGCCAAAGCTGAGTTAGTAGGAGGACTTGGGATGAAAAATCCTTCTCTAGTTTTTGGAAGTTGTGAATAGGATGTCGATAATAAGAATGGGAAGCAACTAGATATTGGTGGTGTTGGTAGGGGAATTAAGAGGCTTTTAGGACTCTAGTAAAATTCTTTAGAGTGCAATGCCATGATCTATCATCAATGTGGTAATTAGGGTCACAAAAAGCAGGTGTCCCCGAGTGCTCCAAGAACTTTCCACACCTGTGGATGCTTGGGTCACCTACACCGGTTCTGTTGGGGTGTTTCCAAGAAGCTTTGTGAATCCAGACCCAACCTTTCAAAGTTCACACTATCCTGTTTATAGAAGTAGGGTGATGCATGTGATCAGTTTGGGGTCCTTTTTCTATAATGTTCATTGGATGTAATAGTCATGTATGATGGAATTTTGTGATGTTTCTTTTCCTTTAGTTCTAAAAATGGTTTTTGTTGAACCCATTGAAACTTTTATTTTAATGGAAGTGTGTTTTGTGAAATTTTGGGTTTTATGTTACATATGGGGGTTTCTAAAGCCTCACTGTGAGGTAGGAGATTCTTCAAACATCAGAGCTCCAACCATAGGTCCCGAAGTGAAGCTAGCACATAGTCAGGAGAACCCCAGTGGGGTAAAAAGGCTTTGGTCTAGTTTCTGTCCTCAGTGTGGCTTGGGTTGTGTTATTATGAGGGTGTGTATTTGTTGGTGTTGTTAGTTATAGTTTTGATGCTTTGTTAGTCAGGCCTTTCCATCCCCTCCCCGTGGTGGGATTTTTTTGGTATGTGTGGAAAGCCTTCGAGTTTGGTTAATATCATCAGTTCTTATGCTTGGGAGACCCATCACAGGTCTCATCTAATTCAGTGTTAGCCTGTTTCTTATGGTGAGGAGTCCGTTTGGGCTACCCTATGCCAATATGTCAGTTTTGTTCTTGGTATCAGTTTGGTGGTGGTCAGTTTTGTGTGAAACCACCTAATGCTAAGTTATCCCTTGAGTAAACGTAAATATGAGAGTTTTCCATTGGTTTGGATAGTTTTTGTTCCATTTGATGATGGTTTGGATGTCCATGTTTCAAGGTAGAATTTGTTGTTTTGAAAATCCTATGTCTTTTGGACCAATCAACTAGGGGTGTTTGAGATTTTGGGGGCGGGTGACACTTAGCGGGGATTTCATTTTGGGTCTCCAAGTTTGACTTTTAAGTCTCTTCCTTTGTGGATAGTGCTCTGGCCTTTTCTTATTTGTTATTAATTGAAGATTCCCTTGGAATGTGAAGGGGGAATTGTTTTCTACAATGGGGTTGGGCCTTGTTATGGATTTCTGGGGGTGGAAAGCATTATGGTGGGGAGAATTATCACATATGAGTTTGATTTTTTGCCTTGGTTCTGGCTCGGGTTGGGGTTTGGGGGAAGTGCTTGTTTAAATTTTTGAATTTTTATTTAAAGATGATTGTTTTGGGCTTAGTGGCACTAGGCACATGGGTAGGGCACGGTTCGGAGACCGTGCAACCTGCCCGTTTTTCAAAATAAATTAAAAATTTAAAAGAATGATGAAACGAAGTTAAAATGAGTGTTAAAATAAAGTAAAGCAATCGAGCATTTTAAGCATGATAATAAAATTATTACTGTTGCAGATAATAGTATTATTATTATTAAATTTGTTTTTTATTAATCTTTATTAATATTATTAAAATTTTTATTAAATTTTTTACTATTAAAGATGAAATGATGATTATTATTGTTATTATTAAAAGTTTCATTAATATTATCATAATTATTAAAAATGTTATTAATATTAATATTATTAAGAATGAAACAATTGTTATAACTTATTTTAACATTATTTTATTATTATTATTATTATTATTATTATTATTATTAGTATTTAAGCTAGTGCGTGGGCATCACATGGTTAATGGAAGTCGTGCGATCATCCTGGGTACCCGTGCAGTTGTGGTATTTGAATCGACCAAATAAAATAAAGTGAAAGAGTTGAAAAATTAAAATTAAGTTACAAAAATAATTTACCGTAATAATGATAACATTATCATGGAAATTATTATTATTATTATTATTAAATAAATTATTATTATTAAATTATTATTATTAAAGTTGTTTTTATTATTATTATGTATATATTTTTTATTATTAGCAGTAAGAAGGTTAATTATTATTATTATTATTATTATTGTCATTAATATTGTTATTATTATAGGTTAAAGTTATTATTACTATTTTTTAGTTAGTTTTATTTTGTTTATTTTATTTATTTCTTTTTCTTTTTTTCTCCCCCAGGGTTTTCTCTCCCCTATGTTCGGTGATACCCAGTGCACAACCCCCATCCTTGCGTCATTTCTCTTCTCCCCCTCTGCTTCAAGCTACACAACCTACTCCCTAGCTCTCTCTTGGGTGGGGCAGCCCTCTCTTGCCCTCTCCAACGTGAGCCGCCGCCATCCCTTGTCCTCTCCAACGTGACCCGAGACCTTCAGAGACCCCCATCTCCAATGCACCCACCACCTCTAGCGCACCCTTCTCCAGCCAACCGCTCGCCGCCACACCTTTTTTTTGGCCGAGCACACCAGCCGGCGTGACCTCCAGCCAACCATGCACCTCACTGGCACATCCTATCCATCCGACCATGGGATTCACCGATGCACCCACATACGACCGACCTCCTCTAGACGAGGTGTGACCCAGCCCGTGCAACCCCTCCCTACACATGACCTCCGACCAGCTATTTGGCTTCACCGGTAGTTCCCTTCCTGTCACCACACCCCCTTCCCGACCTTCCTAGGCGCGATGAACAGTCCCATCGGCCCCCTGCCTCCTTTTTTTATGCGACCAACCACATGCCTCCTTGATTGGGAGTATGACGACTTGCTGGATCAAATTAGCTTAAGTTTCGACACTCATCACCGAAGGCAAGCGGTTTGAGTTCGTTTCGACCCACCTACCGGTGTGTCTAGGTGAAATTTACACTTCTTTGTTTAGGTTATTTTAAATCAACATTTCTATGTTTTTAGATGTCTTTCACTTGTTGTAGTGTGTGTTGTACCTCTCGTATCCCCTCGTGGTTTAATTTTCATGATCACAATCACTTTAATGTTTGTCTAACCTTATTTTTAAGTGTTGTGGATAATAGGCAAAAGATTGCCAAAGGATTGGCCCAAGAAAGTTGGCAAAATGGACTGAAATTCAGTCCACCGGCCAACCGGTGTGATAGCACCGGCCAGCCGGTGGAACTGGCAGAGGCATTGCCCACTGCCAGGTTCCACCGGTCGACCGGTGGCTCTGTCACCGGTCGACCTGTGGCACCCAGCCCAAATAGTGTTTGCTACTGTCTTGCCACCGGCCAGCCGGTGGCTCCTCCACCGGTCGACCGGTAGAGCCTGGACCAGAATTCTCCTCCTCTGCCAAGGCACCGGCCAGTCGGTGGAGCTGTACCGGCCAGCCGGTAGCCCAGTCAAACTAGCCGTTGGCTTTGACCAGTCAACCCTCTTTTGGGCTCCAACGGCTCCGAGGACTTCTGCAACAGCTCTGAAGCCTCCCCAAGAGTTCCATGCCTATAAATAAAGGCCAAGGAAGCCCCGGACACCACCCGGAACACTTGTGAAGCCAACAGACATATTTTGTATCATTTGGCCAACCTCCGGCAACTTCTTCCAAAGGAACCTCAAGTGCTCCAACAACTTCCACATCCAAGGAGCTCCTCCAAAGAAGCTTGGAAGCAGCCTTCAACATCTCCATCCAATCAAAGGCGCCCAAGACTTCTCCAAATACGGTTTTTTATTGTATATTTATTTTGAGCTTCATTTTGGGTTTGTGCCTACAAACCCCAAACTCTTTTCTCATCTCCCTTTCTTTGGGTTCTCACACCACCACTAAGGTGTGAAGAGGTTTCTTCAAGCCTTTCCTTTTAAAAGGCTTGAGTTGTCGGTGAGCTAGCCTTCACCTGTTAAAAAGGCTAGTGGGTTCTTGCTATTCCATTGAAAGCAAGTGGGTTCTTGCTTAACCACCAAAAGCAAGCTGTAATAGGTCCTAGTGCTACCTCAAAGCCTAGTGGGTTTCTTGCTAAAACCATTGAAAAGCAAGCGGTAGGAATCTCTCAACGGTTGAGTTGGGAGCGGAGACGTAGGCCGGGTTTTGGCCGAACTCCGTTATCAATTTTGTGTGTCTTGCCTCTTTATTTCCGCTGCATTCCTTACTTTGATTTTAATTTGTTAATCTTTTTTAAAAGGCAATTCACCCCCCCTCTTGCCATCATTCCTCGTTTGTTCCGACCAAACAATTGGTATCAGAGGACGTATTTGAATAATTCCCTAACCGGTTTCAAATTAAAGATCCTTTTTGATGGCTTCTACCGCTTCAACCTCTTACGCCCCCGAAGGCTTTTCTTTGGATCGTGCTCCATTCTTTGATGGAACCGATTATAGTTTTTGGAAAACCCGCATGACCACATTTCTTAAAAGTATTGGCTATCCTATTTTTAGAATTGTTATGCATGGTTTTACCCTCACTTCCCCCGATGAGTCTAAATGGACCCCCAATGACATTGCTTATTTTGAGCTTGATGGCAAAGCCATGAACGCTCTTCATTGTGGTCTTGACCGTAATGTTTTTAATTGCATTTCTACTTGCTCTACTTCTTACGATCTTTGGAATTTTTTAGAACTAACCTATGAAGGTACTAGCGAGGCTCCAAAGCAAAAATCCGATCAAAAGCAAGAACCCGACGAAAAGATCAAGCCCGTTTGCCCACCTCACAAGAAAAGGGCCAAGAAGAAAAAGAAGAAGGTCCTCAAGGCAACATGGAGTGACACCTCCTCATCCTCCTCCTCCTCCTCGAGCGACCAAGGTACAAAATGCCTAATGGAATTCCATGAGGTATCATCATCCTCTTCCTCTTCTTCATCCTCTAGTTCTTCAAATTCTTTTAATCATTTATCATACGAAGAACTCCAACATGTGCGAGACCAACTTGAAAATGGTTTTCATGAACTCTCGTCAAAATTTGTTGCTTTAAAAAAGTCTTTCAAAAAACTCTCCTCCGAAAAAGAACAACTTCTCAAAGAGAAGGAGGAACTCTCCCTAAAAATCCAAAATTTCCCAAATGTTGATTCTTTGGAATCAACCATCAAGGACCTTAGAGAATCTCTTGCTAAATTCACCAACGGGGAACAAAATTTGAACAATCTCCTAGGTTCCCAACGTATATCTAGAACCACCCAAGGGCTAGGATACACCAACCGAGCTTCCTCCTCCCATGCTCCAACTGTTTTTGTAAGGGGGAGCTCTAGTTTCAAATTTTGTAACTATTGCAAAAAACCCGGGCACCTTATTTATGAATGTAATTGTAAAAATGCCCGGTACGGCCAACCCAAGTCTATTTTTTATTCGGACGAATTCTATAGGAGAAGACCCGCTATGAGACAAGTATGGATTGAGAAATCCCTTTTGGCGAGTCTCTCCGGGCCTAAAATCATCTCTTTTCAAATCCCTCTCCCCGATGATCTTTTGTTTTATATAGGGGGAGAAAATTTCGCTTTCAAATTTTAAATTTCAAAATTTCAATTCATTTTTCAATTCAATTTGTATTTAGAATTTTCAATTCAAATTTCATTTGGTTTCAAATTTCAAAATTCAATTGGTTTTTGATTCAAAACTTTCAATTCAAACTGTTATTCAAATTTTCATTTCAATTTCAAAAATTTCAATTGATTTTCAAAATCTCAATCTTGTTCTTCAAATTTTTCCCTCAATCAAGTTTTATGCCCCGAGCTATTTTGATAATCACAAAGGGGGAGAAATTTCTTGATTGATTGGGGGAGAATCCTTTTCATCATTCTTAGCATTTCCTTTCAATTTCAGTATTTTACATTAATTGTTTTGGTGATTGTGATCATCAAAATAGGGGGAGATTGTTGTACCTCTCGTATCCCCTCGTGGTTTAATTTTCATGATCACAATCACTTTAATGTTTGTCTAACCTTGTTTTTAAGTGTTGTGGATAATAGGCAAAAGATTGCCAAAGGATTGGCCCAAGAAAGTTGGCAAAATGGACTGAAATTCAGTCCACCGGCCAACCGGTGTGATAGCACCGGCCAGCCGGTGGAACTGGCAGAGGCATTGCCCACTGCCAGGTTCCACCGGTCGACCGGTGGCTCTGTCACCGGTCGACCTGTGGCACCCAGCCCAAATAGTGTTTGCTACTGTCTTGCCACCGGCCAGCCGGTGGCTCCTCCACCGGTCGACCGGTAGAGCCTGGACCAGAATTCTCCTCCTCTGCCAAGGCACCGGCCAGTCGGTGGAGCTGTACCGGCCAGCCGGTAGCCCAGTCAAACTAGCCGTTGGCTTTGACCAGTCAACCCTCTTTTGGGCTCCAACGGCTCCGAGGACTTCTGCAACAGCTCTGAAGCCTCCCCAAGGGTTCCATGCCTATAAATAAAGGCCAAGGAAGCCCTGGACACCACCCGGAACACTTGTGAAGCCAACAGACATATTTTGTATCATTTGGCCAACCTCCGGCAACTTCTTCCAAAGGAACCTCAAGTGCTCCAACAACTTCCACATCCAAGGAGCTCCTCCAAAGAAGCTTGGAAGCAGCCTTCAACATCTCCATCCAATCAAAGGCGCCCAAGACTTCTCCAAATACGGTTTTTTTATTGTATATTTATTTTGAGCTTCATTTTGGGTTTGTGCCTACAAACCCCAAACTCTTTTCTCATCTCCCTTTCTTTGGGTTCTCACACCACCACTAAGGTGTGAAGAGGTTTCTTCAAGCCTTTCCTTTTAAAAGGCTTGAGTTGTCGGTGAGCTAGCCTTCACCCGTTAAAAAGGCTAGTGGGTTCTTGCTATTCCATTGAAAGCAAGTGGGTTCTTGCTTAACCACCAAAAGCAAGCTGTAATAGGTCCTAGTGCTACCTCAAAGCCTAGTGGGTTTCTTGCTAAAACCATTGAAAAGCAAGCGGTAGGAATCTCTCAACGGTTGAGTTGGGAGCGGAGACGTAGGCCGGGTTTTGGCCGAACTCCGTTATCAATTTTGTGTGTCTTGCCTCTTTATTTCCGCTGCATTCCTTACTTTGATTTTAATTTGTTAATCTTTTTTAAAAGGCAATTCACCCCCCCTCTTGCCATCATTCCTCGTTTGTTCCGACCAAACAGTGTGTTGGTGAGGTAAATTTGTGATTCTACAGTCTTTGGCTTGCGGGTACTTATGCGCAAGTGTGAGGAGAGTCATGTCGTCATGATCTTGCTGCGAGTTGAGGTAGGCTTCCCTATGCATTGACCTCTAAATTTAAGAATAATTTATTTATTTATTTTTGCACCTAGTTTTCATATTAATTATTGATATAGAATTGTTAGTAAAATTTTCTGTCTTGAATTGGAGTGGTTTCTTTCTTGTGATGTATTACATTAAATAGTTGGGTTGAGTTTTCATATCAATTGTTTGTTGAAATTCCCCTTTGGCCTTTATAATTGTATTTCAGATTTAGAGCGGTGATTTAGGTTTCTTAAATGGGTTTCCAAGTGCGTTCTTGGTTTTCAAAGTGGTGTGCATGTGATTCTTTAAGAAATGGTTCTACACAAAAAAATCATGTGAGGCTCGGTTGGCACTTTTGTAAAACTGGTTATCTCAAGAAATCTCACATTGGATGTGGTCCCCTTGCTTTGGTTGAGTTGTATGTTATGGGAGGTCCGCCATAGGACTCCCCTATGATAAAATGGTTGAAAGGTGAGTTACATATTCCTTGGGGTGACTCGGGTGATTCCTGTTGTGTGTTTATATATATATGTCTACCTGATTTGATACTTGGCTGGCATCAGTCGACTCACCCTTTTTGTTATATATGTTGACATGGGAACCTAGCATAGCGAGCGAATTTTTGCTGAACAATTGCTACACTAGTTTAGAATACGCATTGGCTAGTGGCCCATAACAAGTGGTACTTGGGTTTATTACTATGAGATTGGACCGCTCAGTCAGACCAGGTAAGGAGACGATTAGGCATTTGGGCATTATGACATCATCGGGTAGGGCATGCCTTCGGGATGAGTCACATGTATAGTACGTTCTAGATTATTCACGATCTCATAGGTTCTCTCATGTTGTCTGGTACTTGGTTATCTACAGTAGATGATTGAGGTTCCTAGTTCGGTTGCTGGCTCTCGTGTGCTACTTTTCCATTTCCCTTGTTGGGTGTTGTGTATGGTTTTCCTCTTGGCTAACAATTAAATTTTAGAGTTTGAATTGGTGGAGGAAATGTTTTAAAAATGTTATGCATCCTTTTCCTTCAAACATTAAACTTTTACCTCTTTGTGATTTGGGTTTTTAAATTTAAAAGGGTAATGGACCATGATTTACTTTTACAGGAAAATATGTGAAAACCTAGTTTTATACATTGTATTTAAAACTAGAAACTGATGGATATTTTATTTTGAGGAAATGCGTTAGGAATAGATTGTTGGGCACACCTACTAAGATTTAATACTCATTCCTATATCATGTTTATTGTTTTTAGCCTTGGTGCAGGTTTCAGCGTGGTTCAGATCACCCTGGGTGATGTTTGGTTTCAGTATTCAAGATTGAACCACAGGGTTACATAGGGTCATGGTCAGGATCAGGTTAGTCATGTCACTACCACAAAACTAGGCAAGGCCAGCGCCACACGTTTATCAGCGCTAACGAAAAAGCGCTGATAAAAGTACCCCTTTATCAGTGGTTTTTTTTAGCACTGATAAAGGTACCCCCATTAATAGATCTTTTTTAGCACTGTTAAATGTACCCCCCTTTATCAGTGCTTTTTTGTTAGTGCTGATAAAGGGGGGTCTTTATCAGCGTTTTTTTTAAAAGCGCTGATAAAGGGTCTACTTCCAAAAAAAAATTCATTAAAAAAATATATTAATATTGAAATATATAGATATAGTTATATTGATATAAATATAATATATATTTTTTAAATATAATTTTAAATATATTTTAGATAAGTATAAATATAGAGTTACACTTAATATATAAGATATTTAGTGAAAATGGCTTATAAAAAAATTAAAAAAATATTTTTAATTAATAATTTTCTAATTATTATGTAGTAATAGTCATTTAATAACAATTTGAAGATTAAAAATAAAAAAATTAAAAAAAGATCCAAAATATGTTGAAAACGCAACTCGAACTTCAAACGACCATAACTTTTGATCCGGGTGTCCATTTGAGCTCTACCACATATAAAATTGAAGATTGCGACGAGCTCTACGTCACTATGACCAGGAGAACCCGATAAAGGTTATTTTAAGGCCAAAAAAGGCCCAGCAGGCCTCCAAAATTGAGTTTTTAGTCGGGGTACCCTATTTTTTTAACATTTTGTGGATTTTCAACCTCATTTAAGGGGGTATTATTGGATTTTTTTGTGGGGACTGCATTTATTCCAAGGTATTACATTCATATTGATATTATGTCTTTGAAATTTTATCATTTTTTATAATGCACTGCTATTTATAATCAAATATATAACAATATATACATATTTTTTATATATTCACACATAAAAATTTAATTATAAATATAAATAATAAAATATATTTACATATAAAATATATTATCTTTATCTAAATAATAACTAATATCCATTTTATTTAAAATACAAATACATGAATATTTATATACCTATATATTAATCTAACTATATATATATATATTAATATAACTACATATATATATTAATATAACTATAAATATATATATATTAATATCACTATAAATATATATATATATTAATATAACTATATATTTATATTAATATAACTATATATTTATATTAATATAACTATATATTTATATTAATATAACTATATATATATATTAATATAAATATATATTACCATACGAATAAATATAACTAAATATATATATAAATAAATAGATATATCACTAATAGGAGAACAAATCAATATAGGGGAGTGGAAAAGGCTTCAGACGTGTAGGGGGGAGGTCTCAAGATCAAATCCGGGTGGAGGCAAGGACGCGCGCGCATGGGTGAATCTGGGGCCAATACTGATAAAGGGTGGAGGAGTGCGTGCGGGCGCTGGAGGGGGGGGGAAGCGCTGTAAAAGGGGGGATCAAGCTCTATAAAATCCCCCCTGATTGGCATGATTTTTTTTTAATTTTTTTTAATTTTTAATTTTTTTAACTTTTATCAGCACTTTTAAAAAAGCACTGATAAAAGGGGTCTTTATCATTACTTTTTGGAGTGCTGATAAAGGGGACCCCCCCTTTATCTTCACCGGCATTAATAGCGCTTTTCTAGCACTGTTAAAGGCAATTTTTAGCACTGATAAAAGTTGTGTAGCAGTGTGTTATCACTCGTTCTTTCCTTTTCTTGTTTATTTAGTTTGCGTTCTTCCATTTTTTACTACTTAGTTTATTTTCTTTGGGAGAAATCATTACCATTGGTACTCTGTTGATACCCTGATGCTTGTAGCTAGCTCGGGAGGATTGGGAATGCCTCTCGGGCCTTGCCACAGATCAACTTGAGTGACTGGTTCAGGGTTGAATCGAGTTGGTTCCTGATAGTACCATACACTCAGCCCAACCTATGGGTTTTCAAAATAAACTTCCAGCCCACACCAAATTGTCCCTGGTGCCACCCCTAAATGCACGTATCAAAATGAACAACATTCACTTCCTAATTTGATAAGTGAATGCCACTTCACTATAAGCCACAACTCGAAGTATACCCCCAACCAATTCATTTAACCGGTTGTCATTCTATTTTATCAATTTATTTATTTATTTATTCCATCCCTACACAGGAAACTACCAAACACTAAAATGTTATAAGGTGAAACAACCATACCAACCACTGCCAAATCCAAACAAAGAAATAAGGTCCAAGGTAAAAAATCTATTCTAACACCCATTCATAAAATTACACTCTCTAGAAACTCCAAAAAAATCCCCACGCAAGGTAACACCATCCTTATTCAAAATCATCCCTCCTAAACCATCCTCAGAATCCCCACTGCATGAAAAGAACCACATTCTACAAAATAAATAAAACTAAACCAACTTATAGTCCCATTGAACACTCCCCTTTCCCAGACACCCCTACCATCATTATTCAAAGTCATGCCACCCTGAACTTCCTCTCAACAAGTAAAACCACCAACACACCTCATTACTACCACACTCAATAGCCTCGATGTAAAACAACACCACACCCAACACATCCATAAACATGAACATGAAACAACCCAGTCCTGTAGCCCCGCTGCCCAACCACTTCCCAGATACAGTCTCACTGCATAACAAGTTCATCCATTCCACAATCAACAATCTCTCAACCCGAGATACCATTTCACCACCCATACCACCCCATACTCACAACCACACGCCCATCCACATCACCACATGAAAAACACATACACAAGGCTAAATGGAACCACACACAACACACAACCACACCAACAAGGAAAGGTTTATTCAGATTTAGCAGCACTCATTCTTTAATTATTCTTGATAAAATAAGGTTTATTATAGAAAAAGTTCGATCCTAGGGAATAAATTTATTTAACTAAATATACATGACTAACTAGATTCCAATTCTTATAGAACTGATTAAAAAATCATATAGGTGCAAAAACATAGACCACCAAGGGCCATGATTTTCAGAAGAATAGAACCCATGTGATTTACAAAAAGGATCAAGGATAAAATATAAAACAAAGAGATCATCACCATAGTACTCCAATCCCATCATTTATTACTTCTTATTATATTAATTAAATTGGTTTCAACTATATTTACAAGGTAACATGATTACACCCACCCCACATAATACACAATTAAAAGAGAGACGAAAGAAATACCTACCCGCAACAATAAACGATCAAAAATTCCTCCTTGCGCCAAAATTGGGGGGGGGGGGTGCTCGACTAGCAGGAAAAATACAAGGAAAACTAGATCGATGGGTACAACACAACATGACACTCCATGGAGTGTAAAGGTTCTTGGCGCACCAAGAGAAAGCAGAAGGGTTCAAAAGAAGAGACAATTTCAACTTTAGAAAGTACATATCCTAAATCTATGGGGGGAAACTATTTCAAAGGCCATTAAAGACAGATCATGATCAAGACCACACAGTTTAGGAGTTAAAGGAATATTCAGGTTTTTAGGAGATAAATACCATTTAAAAAAACCTAAAAAACTCATTAAATATGACATTTAACTCATTTAGCGTAAAAGGAAACGTCAAAGGAGAGAAATTGGAAAAATTGGAAAAAAGGGAAATGACTCACCAATGGGTGAGTCACCAACGTGACTCACCGACATGAGTGAGCCACCAATGGATGAGCCACAGACGCTGAGCTACTGATGCGACTCGCCGATAGTGAGTCACCAACGCGACTCACAAACACCCGACTCACTGACGCCACTCACTGATGCCATTCACCGATGCTTCAACCTACTGACGCCTCAATTCACCAATTCCTTGAGTCACCGATGCCCTGATTCACCAACACTGAGCTACAGACATAACTCACTGAAACCCTAAGTCACCAATGCTAAGCTACCGACGTGACTCACCGATTCCTGAATCACTAATAGAAAAACTGGAAATTTAAAAAACTCTTGAAATAAGCCACCGTTACCTCCCAGAACACCCTAAACACTAGATTTTGACAAAGTAATGGACCATGGAGGTCTGATCCATTACACCATATACGTCTCAAACAATTATCTCCCTCTATAATTCAGAACCAAACCTATAAGGAAGAGGGGTCCGAACAACCACCCTGTAAGATACCTCTCAAGGATAAACTACATTGTGTTGTTCGAAAGCTGAAGTGAAACCTCAAAATTCAAGAACAAATCCTCTTATATCTACTAAACTAAACATCCAAAAGATACCCCACACAAGTACCAACTATTTAGACACATGAATTAGGGAATTACTTCTTCCATGTTAAGATACTATTTGCTCTAGGCGGCACTGAATTGCCCACATGAGTTTAATCACATCTCAATTAATGCGTCTTGATTAGAAATCAGGTACTCCCCCTTTTTACATGTCAGGACTTCATCACACATTATGGAACAAGTAAATAACTCATCTTATAGAATACATGGTTCAAGTACTACATCACAATGAAAAACACACAAGACAAAATCAAAACAACTTCTGGTATTGGGCACACATCTACATCTCCCTTTCCCAAGTACTCTCCTCTAGGTCAATATGCCTACACAACACACAAACCAAAGGAATGGTTTTTCCACAAAAAACCTGTAACGCCCCGACCCCAGCTACCCAGAGTCGGTGCATTACTTCATAACATTGGCATGATCACAAAAGATCAAGTCTCGAAAGACCGATTAGTTTAGTAGCCTCGGAAACACTAGATACATTCATAAATCTTACATTACATCATAAAAATGAAAACTACAATAACATGGTCTCCCTAGTCCACACTAATATCCTCACTGACTATTCTTGCAAGTCAGTCATAATACACTTCTTCACATCCTGGGAAAAATAAAACATTGAAAGGGGTGATCTCAAATGCTCCGTAAGGATAACAATATAGCGGAAACTTTCATAAGAAAACATAAGCATTTAAGGAAATGTATAACTAAAAAAAAGCCTTATTGAACTTGAACTTCAGCATAATATGGAAAAAGTAAAATAAAATAATTCCATTACTTACTCACATGGATATTCTACTAGACAAATAATCACATGAAATATCAATAACCACTTTCATAATGAGGGAATGTATAATGCCAAACATTCTGAAACATTTTGTAAAAAAGGTCAAAAAGTACATTGTTTGGAAAACGACGGTAAGATTCCTTTCAAAAACGTATAAGGGTATAAATGAATTTAACCCATTTTCCATTTAATAGTAAAAATGTTTTGAAATACATTTTTAAGAAACATGGATGTGGATGATAACGAGGTCCCAGTAGATAATTATGTATAAACAACCTTGGATAATGAAGAGATTGTGAAGTAAACCCTTACCTTGTACTTTTCCTTGGTTGGGGTAGGTTAACCTCCTTTATAATGGTGAAATAATTGTTATTAAATTATACAAGAATCATATACATTCATATGATATCATATATGATCTTTTAACATTGCTTTGTTAACAATATCTTAGATTTATCGTTGTTTCGGGTGTTAACTTACTCATTTTCGTAAGTCGTGTTTTCATGGATAGGTTGTATCTTATTCATATCAAGAATGATATCATGTCCTTAAACATTATTTTTAGATCATCTAATGATAATTATACTTGAATGGATACGACGGAGAATGAATCTCATCGCGTTCGTGGAGACGGTAGTCCGTACGTACGCACGAGCGACAATATCATTATTTTGATATTAAAATAATATATAATTGGATATTATATCATATATAAAGAATCATTATCATGTTATATTTATTATTTACATGAATTACATATCATTATTATACCCATCTAAATAATAATATATTGAATAACAATTACACCACGACGTGGAGACGGTAAGCCGTACGTACGCACGTATGGTGACATGTCATTCAAATGATGGGTAGAATACTGAATATGGTTGTTCCATATTTATAATAACATCACAGTATATATAAGATACTGGAGTTATAATTTTATAATTGAAATAATAAACAAAGAGGGAGTGGAAGAAGAAAGAAACTTGAAAGAGGGTGATGAAAATGTTACCTCTTCTTCGGGTTCTTCCTTTTGATTTGATCAAAAGGACTCCTTAGGATGGATTTATGACTAAAGTAAAGATTCTAGGATGAAGGGAGAGAATTTTGGAGAGTATTTGGGCAGAGGTTGGCCGAACCAAAAGGCTTGAAAGTGTGAATAAGGTGGTGGAGGTGGGGGCCTTTTATAAGAGGAGAGGAGGGGCTCTTTTGGAAAGATTGAAATGTTACATTATTATCCAATGCTTTTAGGATTATAAAGGTCCCACACTTATATAATTCGTGTATAAGGTGATAAGGGTTCGAAATCTACCCATCCAATAGTCTTTGGACAAGTGTAAGCCTTGTATTTTACATTATCTTTTCATTTTATTAAAATCGTTAAATAATGAGGTCATCACTGCATCATAATGATGTCATAAATAATTTAATTTATTTAATGTCTAAAAATTATAAAAAAAATACTATGATGTAGGAAATATTTTTAGATTTCTAATGAATATTTATAGTCAAAATTTGGACTTGTGTAACCCCACTTAAAAACTGTTTTAGTAAAACAACTCATGTTTGTGTCAATTTAATTTTAACATTAAATAAATATATATTAATGTCATTTTCCAACCAAAGTGGCTCCATGGGGTCCCCAAGTTGACCCATGGGTTGTCTTGGTCGGCCATGACTCATCCAATAGGAGTAGGACAAGTTTCAAGCTCATTTCATATTATTAAAACATTATTTTTACCTTAAACTACACTAATTACCTCTAATCGCGATTAAGAACTTAAAAGTTACTATTCACCAAAAAATTATTTTAATCTCATTGAACCACATTTTACTTCTTAATGACAACCATGTATGTCGGATTTTTGAAAATCAAATCACAGAAGTGGTAATATTTCATTTTAACGAAAAATCAGTTTTTAACAACCACTTAGTGGTTTCACTATTCATCAAAAATTGAAGTTTTTCAGAATAAGGCCAAAATTTCACCCTAAGCTATAATTGATATTCCGAATTCAAAAATGATTTCTATTTTACAAAATTCCAAACATATAAGTTTCATTAATTAATTTTATAATTAATTCCCGCTGTTACAACAAATAGCGTGTTTTTAAGAAACAATTTATATCAAAAGATTGGCAATTGTTTATGTCCAATTTCAATGTTAAATTAATTCTAATGACCACCATTGGATAAAATGGTAAATATATATTCTAATTATACTTTAAAACCACTAAATAGTATAATTTATCACTATGAATTATTTTGATTAAAAAAGTTGTTTTTAAGTATTTTTCACTATTCATAAAAAATTAGAAGTTCTCAGAAAAATACCAAAAATTCGACATAGGCTAATTTCGATATTCCGAATCCAAAAATGAAGTCCATTTTGATAAATAAAATTTATAAAATTTCAAAAAGTAGGTATTACTATTCACAACGGCTAGTTTAATTAGTTGTGGTGTGTGTTAGAGCTCGAGGTTGCGTACAACACACGCTATTGCATTATTCGAAGGGAAACGTACCGTGGAAGCTTGAGGTGTTACATTCTCCCCTCCTTCAAATAATTGCGTCCTCGCAATTTCTAGGGTATTACTGCATAAAAAGACTCGGGTGGTTCTTCATCATAAGTTCCTCAGGTTCCCACGTTGCCTCTTCCATTTTATGATTTCTCCACAAAACCTTTACCAGACGAGTCGTCCGGTTTCTCAGCACCTGCTCCCCCACATCAAGAATTTTGATGGGCTCTTCGCAATAAGATAGACCGGGTTCCAGTTCTAATTCCTCACAGGTAAGTACATGTGTTGGGTTGGGCATGTATTTTCTCAATAGCGATATGTGGAAAACATCGTGAACTTTGGAGAGATTTGGCGGCATCGCCAAACGATAAGCTACAGCCCCAATATGATCTAGAATTTCGAAAGGTCCGATGTACCTGGGACTCAACTTACCCTTCTTACCAAAATGTATAACTCCCTTCCATGGAGATACCTTTAGGAAAACATGATCTCCCACCTGAAATTCCAAAACCTTTCTTCTGTTATCGGCATAGCTCTTCTGCCTACTTTGAGCTGATTTGATGTGGTTTTGGATTACCTTCACCTTTTCTATTGTTTCTTCCACCAGTTCTGGTCCCACAAGTTTTCTTTCACCAACGTCATCCCAACAGGTTGGTGTATGACATCTCTTTCCGTATAACGCTTCATAAGGTTCCATCTGAATTCTTGAATGGAAGCTATTGTTATAGAAAAATTCTACCAGTGGTAAATATTGATCCCACATACCCTGAAAGTCAAGAGAGCATGATCTCAACATGTCTTCTAAGGTTTGAATAGTCCGTTCTGATTGTCCATCTGTTTGAGGGTGATAGGCAGTGCTCAAACGAAGTTCAGTATCCAAGGCCTTTTGAATACTTTTCCAGAATCTTGAAGTAAAACGAGGATCACGGTCAGAAAAAATCGATAGGGGTACTCCATGAAGTCTTACAACTTCATTAATATATAGTCTTGCTAGACATTCAAGTGGTAGATCCTCCCGTATAGCCAGAAAATGTGCTGACTTAGTAAGTCGATCAACAATGACCCGTATTGCATCATTCCTTCTAGGAGTCTTTGGTAGTCCCATGACAAAGTCCATCGTAATATTATCCCATTTCCACTCAGGTATGGGAAGAGGTTGCAATACTCCACCAGGATGTTGCCTTCCAGCTTTCACTTGTTGACAAACCATACACCTCGACACAAAATCAGCAATCTCCCTCTTCATATTGTCCCACCAAAAATGTTCCTTCAAATCTCTATACATTTTGGTGCTCCTAGGGTGTATAGATAAGTTGGAACTATGAGAATCATCCAGCAATTCCCTTTTTAGATCAGGTATATCGGGAACACAAAGTCTCTTCCTGAATTTCAAAATTCCATCCTTATACAGAAAGTCCCTCAATCTTCCATTATTCACATCTTTAATCTTCTACTGAAATTCTTCATCATTGGTCTGAGAACTCTTAATACTTTCTAGTAATGATGGTTTGGAAACCATTTGAAAAAGCATTGATGTTTCACCTTCCCTAGTTATTCCCATGTCCATCTTCACTAGATCCAAGAAAATTGGATCCCTTTCAATTCTCATCACATTCAAAACTCCATGGTCTTTTATGCTCAAAGCATCTGCCACCTTGTTTTCCTTCCCCGGGTGGTAATGTATCGTGCAATCATAATCCTTGAGTAGTTCAAGCCATCGCCTTTGCCTCATGTTGAGTTCTTTTTGTGTGAAAATATACTTCAAACTCTTGTGATCAATATAAATCTCACATTTTTCACCGTAGAGGTAATGTCTCCATATCTTTAAAGCAAAGATCACAGCTGCTAACTCAAGATCATGAGTAGGATAGTTTTTCTCATGAATTTTTAGCTGTCGTGATGCATAGGCAATGACCTTATCATTCTGTATAGGGACACAACCAAGTCCTTTCATCGATGCATCACTATAAATAACAAACCCATCATTCCCCGATGGTAGAGTCAATACAGGGGAATTGACTAATCTTCTCTTTAGTTCTTCAAAACATTCTTCACACTCTTTTGTCCAGACAAATTTAATCCCTTTACGTGTGATCTTTGTCAATGGGTTAGCCAATCTGGAAAAATTCTGGACGAAACGTCGATAATAACCTGCTAAACCAATAAAACTGCGTACCTCAGTTATACTTGTCGGTGCTGGCCATTCTTGAATTGCCTTGGTTTTAGAAGGACCAACGGAAATTCCATCCTTAGAGACAATATGGCCAAGAAAAGAAATCTCATGAATCCAGAATTCACACTTGCTAAATTTCCCATATAATTCATGTCTTCTAAGAGTCTTCAGGATAATGCGTAAGTGATTTTCATGATCTTCGTGGCTTTTGGAGTATACCAAGATATCATCAATAAATACCACTACAAAGTCATCAAGATATTCCTTGAAAACTCTATTCATTAGATCCATGAAAAAAAGGGTGCATTAGTCAATCCAAAATGCATTACTGTAAACTCGTAATGCCCGTACCTTGTTCGAAATGCTGTCTTTGGAACGTCTTCCTTATTCACACACAACTGATGGTATCCAGACCAAAGGTCAATCTTTGAAAAGTATTGAGCTCCATGCAGTTGGTCAAACAAATCATAAATACGAGGTAGGGGATACTTGTTCTTTATTGTTATAGCATTGATCTCCCTATAGTCAATGCACAACCTCATAGATCCATCTTTCTTCTTAACAAAAAGAACAGGGGCTCCCCAAGGAGAAACACTAGGGCGAATAAATCCCTTATTACTCAATTCCTCTAGTTGTTTCTTTAGTTAAACTAATTCCATAGTGGCCATTCTATAAGGGGTCTTCGATATGGGCCTTGATCCAGGAATTAAATCAATGGAAAACTCAACTTCTTGTTCTGGAGGATGTCCAGGTAAATCTTCCGGAAACACATCAACATATTCTCTCACAATAGGTACATCCTCTATTTGAATATTCCTTTCCTCACCCTCAGTAGTTTCCTTCTCTTCCTCCCCAATAATTGAATTTAGTTGAGCTACTGGGGGTGGATCTAGATAAGAATTATGTGGCGAAGATTCTGCTCTAAAGATAAGGTGTTCCTTATCATCATCATCAAGAATCGTAACCTCTTTCCTCTTATAATAAATTTTTGCATCATGGTCCGAAAGCCAATCCATACCGAGGATTATATCAAATTCAATCATGGGTATGACGATGAGATCAGCAGGTAAAGAACATTTAGGTGCTCTAATGGGAACTAATCGAAAAAACTTTGTAGCAACAATACTTCCCTTAGGGGTTTTGACCGACAACTACCTTGTTAAATCAAATTGGAAATATCTAATTTTCTTAGTAAACTGGGAAGATATGAAACAATGCGATGATCCAGAATCAAATAATGCATTTTCTAAACTTGAGGAAACCATTAAATTACCTGCCACCACGTCTTTCGGAGCTTCCACCTCAGCAGTAGTGATAGCATATGCCTGGCCTTGATCCCTTGGCCTCTTCTGAGGTAATTTCCCCTGACACTTAGGACATTCATTTGCATAATGTCCCTTATCTCTACAATTATAACATTCCATGTTGACAGCCACTTTCTTTCCCTTGCATTCATGAGCTTGGTGGCCTTTTTCACCACACTTGTAACATACTCCTTTTCCTTTTAGACAGGCACCAGGGTGCTTCCTACCACAATTATCACAGGGTGGAAATTCATTTCTACCCTTCTTACCTGTTTCCTTATTTCCTTTCCCAGAGTTTTCAGCGGATCTCTTCTTATCTTGCTTTGATTTAAAGTCATAAGACTTAGAGAATTCCTTTTCCGTCTTGATAGCGCACGAGACAATACCTTCGTATGAAGAGAAGGTTTGTGATACTAAAGCTCGACGGAGAAATGGTTTTAACCCATCAAAGAAATGATCAGTCTTACTTCTTGGGTTACGTATGTAATCTGCAACATACCTCGCTAACCTTGTAAAGTTAGCCTCATACTTTGCGACATTCTCATCCTCCTTCTGCCTCAGACTCAGAAATTGCCTTTCCATATCCGCTCGATGGTCTCGAGGAAATTATTTTTCTAAGAATAGCTCTTTGAACTCCTGCCATTCCATGTTTGTTAATTCATCATCTTCCTTTGTGTTTTGAATTAGTGACCACCATTGATCGGTATCTCCAGTGAGGCGGTAAACTGCCATGACAACTTTCTCCCTTTCACTACTCCCCAAGGCATGGAATATTTTCTCTAAGGAATTTATCCATTGATCAGCTACTATAGGATTTGTACTCCCATTGAATGTTGGTGGTTGTTTCCTCATGAAACGGTCTAGTATTGATCCTCCACATTGCGGATCAGGGTGCTCCATACGAGTAAGGTTATTATTTATAACCTGCGTGAGTTGTCCCAGTACGGTGAGAAGCTGATCAGCACCAGTTGTATCACTAGCTCCAACATAATTATCTTGAGCAGGAGGGAAATCCCTACATGGAGTGCGTGCATTGATACGGTTTCCATTCCTTCCACTAGGCGCCATTTCTAAACAATGGCATAAACTAGATTAGTTTATGAAATAAAATACATAATTCCATATTTGTAAAACACTTTACATAAATTGAACTAATTATGGATATAATCCATAATTATAAAAAATGTTTTCTTTGAGGAAGTATATACTCGTAACCCTTCATAGTGGTTTGTAAAGAAAATGGGAATTATCCTAAGCATATCCCCTGGGAGTGTCGTAACCAAGAGTGCAGCAAGGCCCGTTGTCGTGCACCAGTTCCCATTCGAGTCTAGCTCAAAGCGGTGTTTTTGGGTTTTACCCCTAGGTACATCTGTGCCAGAGCCGCCTCTACCTGCTCGTATCCAGACAGGGATGTATTGCTCGGAAAACTCACAAAATCTCTACAATACCAAAATTTTTAGGAAGTTATTCTATACTAATCCTCAAAGTTCATCTTAGGTCTACGTGCTCTAATCAGAGTTTGTCTAAATCTAGCTTCCAAGGTTAGTACTAAACTGCCTCTGATACCAACTGTAACGCCCCGACCCCAGCTACCTAGAGTCGGTGCATTACTTCGTAACATTGGCATGATCACAAAAGATCAAGTCTCGAAAGACCGATTAGTTTAGTAGCCTCAGAAACACTAGATACATTCATAAATCTTACATTACATCATAAAAATGAAAACTACAATAACATGGTCTCCCTAGTCCACACTCATATCCTCACTTACTATTCTTGCAAGTCAGTCATAATACACTTCTTCACATCCTGGGAAAAATAAAACATTGAAAGGGGTGAGCTCAAATGCTCCGTAAGGATAACAATATAGCGGAAACTTTCATAAGAAAACATAAGCATTTAAGGCAATGTATAACTAAAACAAAAGCCTTATTGAACTTGAACTTCAGCATAATATGGAAAAAGTAAAATAAAATAATGCCATTACTTACTGACATGGACATTCTACTAGACAAATAATCACATGAAATATCAATAACCACTTTCATAATGAGGGAATGTATAATGCCAGTCATTCTGAAACATTTTGTCAAAAAGGTCAAAAAGTACATTGTTTGGAAAACGACGGTAAGATTCCTTTCAAAAACGTATAAGGGTATAAATGACTTTAACCCATTTTCCATTTAATAGTAAAAATGTTTTGAAAGACATTTTTAAGAAACATGGATGTGGATGATAACGAGGTCCCAGTAGATAATTATGTATAAACAACCTTGGATAATGAAGAGGTTGTGAAGTAAACCATTACCTTGTACTTTTCCTTGGTTGGGGTAGGTTAACCTCCTGTATAATGGTGAAATAATTGTTATTAAATTATACAAGAATAATATACATTCATATGATATCATATATGATCTTTTAACATTGCTTTGTTAACAATATCTTAGACTTATCGTTGTTTCGGGTGTTAACTTACTTATTTTCGTAAGTCGTGTTTTCATGGATAGGTTGTATCTTATTCATATCCAGAATGATATCATATCCTTAAACATTATTTTTAGATCATCTAATGATAATTATACTTGAATGGATACGACGGAGAATGAATCTCATCGCGTTCGTGGAGACGGTAGTCCGTACGTACGCACGAGCGACAATATCATTATTTTGATATTAAAATAATATATAATTGGATAGTATATCATATATAAAGAATCATTATCATGTTATATTTATTATTTCCATGAATTACATATCATTATTATACCCATCTAAATAATAATATATTGAATAACAATTACACCACGACGTGGAGACGGTAAGCCGTACGTACACACGTATGGTGACATGTCATTCAAATGATGGGTAGAATACTGAATATGGTTGTTCCATATTTATAATAACATCACAGTATATAGAAGATACTGGAGTTATAATTTTATAATTGAAATAATAAACAAAGAGGGAGTGGAAGAAGAAAGAAACTTGAAAGAGGGTGATGAAAATGTTACCTCTTCTTCGGGTTCTTCCTTTTGATTTGATCAAAAGGACTCCTTAGGATGGATTTCTGACTAAAGTAAAGCTTCTAGGATTAAGGGAGAGAATTTGGGAGAGTATTTGGGCAGAGGTTGGCCGAACCAAAAGGCTTGAAAGTGTGAATAAGGTGGTGGAGGTGAGGGCCTTTTATAAGAGGAGAGGAGGGGCTCTTTTGGAAAGATTGAAATGTTACATTATTATCCAATGCTTTTAGGATTATAAAGGTCCCACACTTATATAATTCGTGTCTAAGGTGATAAGGGTTCGAAATATACCCATCCAATAGTCTTTGGACAAGTGTAAGCCTTGTATTTTACATTATCTTTTCATTTTATTAAAATTGTTAAATAATGAGGTCATCGCTGCATCATAATGATGTCATAAATAATTTAATTTATTTAATGTCTAAAAATTATAAAAAAATACTATGATGTAGGAAATATTTTTAGATTTCTAATTAATATTTATAGTCAAAATTTGGACTTGTGTAACCCCACTTAAAAACTGTTTTAGTAAAACAACTCATGTTTGTGTCAATTTAATTTTAACATTAAATAAATATATATTAATGTCATTTTCCAACCAAAGTGGCTCCATGGGGTCCCCAAGTTGACCCATGGGTTGTCTTGGTCGGCCATGACTCATCCAATAGGAGTAGGACAAGTTTCAAGCTCATCTCATATTATTAAAACATTATTTTTACCTTAAACTACACTAGTTACCTCTAATCGCGATTAAGAACTTAAAAGTTACTATTCACCAAAAAATTATTTTAATCTCATTGAACCACATTTTAATTCTTAATGACAACCATGTATGTCGGATTTTTGAAAATCAAATCACAGAAGTGGTAATATTTCATTTTAATGAAAAATCAGTTTTTAACAACCACTTAGTGGTTTCACTATTCATCAAAAATTGAAGTTTTTCAGAATAAGGCCAAAATTTAACCCTAAGCTATAATTGATATTCAGAATTCAAAAATGATGTCTATTTTACAAAATTCCAAACATATAATTTTCATTAATTAATTTTATAATTAATTCCCGCTGTTACAACAAATAGCGTGTTTTTAAGAAACAATTTATATCAAAAGATTGGCAATTGTTTATGTCCAATTTCAATGTTAAATTAATTATAATGACCACCATTGGATAAAATGGTAAAAATATATTCTAATTATACTTTAAAACCACTAAATAGTATAATTTATCACTATGAATTATTTTTATTAAAAAAGTTGTTTTTAAGTATTTTTCACTATTCATAAAAAATTAGAAGTTCTCAGAAAAATACCAAAAATTCAACATAGGCTAATTTCGATATTCTAAATCCAAAAATGAAGTCCATTTTGATAAATAAAATTTATAAAATTTCAAAAAGTAGGTATTACTATTCACAACGACTAGTTTAATTAGTTGTGGTGTGTGTTAGAGCTCGAGGTTGCGTACAACACACGCTATTGCATTATTCGAAGGGAAACGTACCATGGAAGCTTGGGGTGTTACAAAACCTTCTCTCGATGATTTTGGATATCCACTGGTCGCTCCATGAACATTAAGTCATCCTTGATATCCAACTCTCCCTAGTCAATGACATGTGAGTCATCATAAAGATACTGACAAAGATGGGAGACATGAAATATGTCATGGATCCTTCTCAAACGTGGTTGAAATTCTAACTATTATGACACCTCGCCAACTCATCCCAACACCTTGAAAGGTCTGATGAAACCAGGAGAAAGCTTACTCCCTCTACCGAACCTCCACTGCCCACATCAAGGGGAAACCTTTAGGAACACATGGTCCCCAACCTCAAACTCCAAGGACCTTCTCCTGCGATCAGAATACAATTTTTACCAATCTTGTGCTGCCTTCATTCTATCACAGACAAGCTACACCTTATCTATTGTACTCTGCACCACATCCAAACTAAGAATAGCTGCCTCTCCAACTTCCGTCTAGCACAATGGTGAATGACACAATATTCCATATAAATCTTCAAACAGAGCCATACCAAAGGAAGAGTGATAACTATTATTGTAAGAAAACTATACCAAGGGAAAATTTCACACCCAATAACCAATAAAGTCTAGAACACATGCCAGCAACATGCCCTCCAATGTATGGATGGTCCTCTTTATTTTCCCATCTGCCTGATGGTGGAAAGCAGTACTAAAGTGTAACTAAGTGCCAAAGGAATGCTGTAATCTCCTCCAGAATCGTGACATAAAATGTGTATCCTGACACACCAAGCACTTTTCCATAAACTCTGCCATTTCTCACTTCATCTCGAGCCACCATAACTGTTCCCTCAAGCCAAGATACATCTTGGAAATTCCTCGGTGTACCACTAGGGGTGAGTTATAAAACTCACATAGAACTCCCTCATACATCTCCATGAGAACAAACAGCTTCCCATGGAACAACATCCAATTCTGACCATCCCCTGACCATACCTCTAGAGCATCACCTTGGTCAAAGCGATCACGCATTGCCTATGCCTTTGAGTCTACCCATTGAGACCCCTCCACCTACTACCTTAGATATGACTACACCATAATCTGAAATAGACAACCTCTACCACTATCTATTCTTACATATAAGTGAAAGGAATTAAACTCCTCTATCATCCTCCAAGTGTCTGAAAAGTCTAAAATCACCTCCTTTTGTGACTTCTTGCTCAAAGCATCGACCAAAAAATTCCCCTTTCCTGAGGTGTAGGAGATATAAAAATCACAATCCTAGAGAAACTCCATCCACCTTAACTATTGCAAGTTCAGATCTCATTGGGAAAATATGTACCTCAAGATCTTGTGATTCGTGAAGACCACAAAGCGCTCCCCAAAGAGGCAATGTCACCACAACTTTAGCGCAAACATGGTTGTTGCTAGATAAAGATCATGGGTGACATAGTTACATTCATGGGGATGTAACTACCTAGACCCATAGGAGATCACTCCCTATTACTACATCAACACCCCCAAGCCCAGACAAGAAGCATCACAAAACACTTAGAACATCAACCCTTCATCTAGAAACCTAAGCACTAGGGCACTGATCAACTTCTTCTTTAGATAGCTGAATTCTTCATAGAACTAATCTCTCCACAAAAAAGCATGGAATTTTCTATCCAGAGCTGTCTATAGAGCTACTGATCGAGAGAAATCAGGTACGAATCTCTGGTAGTAGCCTTCCAGATTGAAAAAAATGAAAACCTCTACCACATTCTTAGATTATAACCAAGAAAAAACTACCTCAAACTTCATTGGGTCCACTAATACATCATGTTGAGACACTACATGCCCAAGGAAGTAGACCAACCATGTCCAAAACTTGCACTTGGAGAGCTTTATGTAGATCTAGTGGTGTCGAAGGACCTCTAGGACAAACCTGAGATTCCCAATATGCTCCTCCTCTAACTTCGAGTAGATCAAGATGTCATCAATGAGTACGATGACGAACCGGTCTAGGAACTCACTAAATACAAAGTTCATAAGACCCATGAACATGGCTAGTGCATTCATAACACCGAATGACATAACCACGAACTCGAAGTGACCATATCTTCACCTAAAAGTAGTCTTCGGGATGTCACCCTCCTTCACCCTCAACCGGTGATACCCAGACCGTAGATCGATCTTAGAAAACCAACTTTATCCCCTTAGCTGGTCGAAAAGATCATCTATCCTTGGGAGTGGGTAATGGTTCTTGACCATTACCTGATTGAACCTCCGATAGTCTATACACAACCTCATACCACCATCTTCCTTCTTCTCAAACAAGACCAGAGCACCCCATGATGACACACTAGGAAGAATAAATATATTCTTCATCAGATTTTCAATCTAGATCTGCAACTCTTGAAGCTCCAAAGGCACCATTCGATAATGAGCCATTAAAATTGGGACAACATTGGGTTGCAAGTCTATCCTGAACTCAACATCACGTTGAGGGGGTAGAGTCACAAACTCCTTGGGGAAAACATCCAAGAATTACTTGAACACTCCTAAAACCTCTACCATTCTAGCATCCACTAATTCCAATAACAGTTCAACTTACAAGGAAAGGAAAGGTTCCACACACTAACTGCCTGCTCGCCTACAAAATCTACACGTAGTACAACCATGTCTGAAAACATGACTCTTCTCTAGAAGCAGTCGATAACAACACAAATAGAGTACAAACAGTCGATGCTAAGGATAACACCATATGGATGAATTTTTAGCAGAAAGAGATCCCCACTAGACTGATATGACCCCAACATCAGTCTACATCCCCAATAAACATCAAACAAGATGGTTTGACCTTCGACTAGTGTAATCAACAATAGGGGCACATAAAGTCTCTCTATGTATAGTCCCATAGCATCAGATAGACTGGGTTTAACAAAGGAGTGAGAAGCTCCTGAATCAAAAAAGTCACAGACAAGAGTACTGAACAAACTGATCATACCTCGAACGATTTATGGCCCTGCTGGAACTACTGCCTCTATGGCGTGAAACTGACCATGCCCAGCTCCTCTGCTCCTCTGTTGTCAGACACCTCCCCAACCACACCCAGGTCGATGTCCCTATGGAACACCCTGAGGTTGGCCTCCATTTTCTCCATCTCCCCTCAGTGGAGTAGGATCCTACTATCTTTGCTACTGAAACGACCTGGCCGACAACTGCTGCTAAGACAAGCACCAAACCTGCCCACCCCACCATACTGAGCTCAAACTGGGATTAGAATCTGAAGGTGCCCATGGCCTCTATAAGAGAAACACCTCAGTCCTAAGACCGCAGGAAAAGGATGAGTACCAGAAGGTCAGAACTGAAATTGCTGGGGTCGGATCCCAGCTGGCCAAAACCTGGAAGGCCCTAACACCAGGGACCTACTGGTGACAACCTTCCCCTTTGAATAACTCGACCAACTCCCCTCTCATAGTATACCTCCTCACAAGTTCATCCTTTACACTACCTTACCATTCTTCTGAACCTATAAGTATGTCGGAAGGGTGAAGGGAGTAACCATATACTAAAGAGAAGGACGAAAGGCCTCCTATAAGGGTCTTTTTTGAGACTCCTCATCTGAAAAAATATCCAGAGAAAAATGAAGGAGATCCTTAAAATTGATCCCCAGTTCTCTCATCGACATACTCTACTACTATAGGGAGAGTAGCTCCTTCCTCTTCTCAGACTTCATCGTCGAAGAAAGAAATTCTGCTTGGAACTCCTTCTCAAAGTCATCCCACAAAACATTGGTCTCATTCCTCTCCCCAAGGTAAATCATCCACCACTGATGTGCTGCTCCCCTCATCTGGATCACCGTCAGAGGAACCCAATACTATTTCGGATCCCGAATCAAGGTGAAGGTGATCATAAGATCCTCAAGACAACTCTTTATCTCAAAGTCTGAAATACTACCTTCATAATTCCCTAGAGTTTATCGCTGGAAAGAATGAAGAGTCTTCTACCATTGATCATCCTCCCCCACTAGGTCAACCCTTCTTCAGTCGACCAAGTCGGCCTACTGAGCCTCCACTGCTTGTACCAGACGTGATTGATGTCCGAGAGCCATAAATGAAAAGGAAAATAGAAAACTCCTAAGAATATATAGTATGTAAATTTTCATTTAAGATTCATTTTAACTCATCATTTATTTTAAATTCCTAAAAACTCCCAAGAAAAACAAGAACACAAGTCACTATGATGCATTCACCTTTCCTAGGACCTTTACCCTACAATTGGTATAGCCTCACTTGGTCATTCCGTTGGCTTAGATTCCTTGCATTGGATCACAGGGGGCCCTAAAATCCGGTGTCCCAGCCAGTCTTCCTTGGACTATGTCACACACCAATATAACCTAAAACCTTTTCCCTACCATCCCATGCAGTCCTCACTATGCTTAACTCCAAACTCCATCCTATCTCTTAACCATCAGCCTTTGATACCATTCTATCATGACCCACCTTCTTCAAGATGAGGGAAGGGATAAAAATATTCCAAGAACTTCCTTCCTCAAGATGAAGGAGAGATAATGACCCCAAAGTCCTGCCTCTAATAGGCCCTGGGGTGGCGACTAGCACCAAGGGTAGGTAAAAATTCACACAATATTGGAGGAATCACCCTTTTTAATGAAAAAAAATACTATGAGATAAGATGTATCAAAATCAAAACAACTCCAAGAAATATATATAAAAGAAACCAAAATCCATCCCACGTGTATGTTTAAAGTAAAGATGCTAAAAAAATACAATGAAAATCTCCAAAGTAAATACCAAAATAAAACTAAGTAGCAACACAACAACCGTCCCCAACGTATGAGTTAGTATAGTTCAGCACGGTCCACATAATCTCCTTGGAAACCTGAAAATAGTTTTATATACATAGGGTGAGAATACAAGTATACTTAGTAGGAAAAGCCAAAGTCTCTCATGCACAAGTGGGAGAAGAATACTGATTCACTTGTGAGAAAATAACAAAAACTCAAAACACCTAAAAAGGTATACTATCCACCCCAACCTAACCAAGGCACACTCACCAAATAATGAAAGTAAAGTAAAGTAAAGTAGTAATCACATCGATATTTGGGTACCCTACACCACTTCCCACTGGTTAACTGCTCATCCCTAATGGCGAATGTCCTGATGTTAACACACTCTTCCATAAGCCCCACTGTCAAAACCTGCTCGCACACACATGGGACACATACCACACTAAATCTCACCTGTAAACACCTGTTCCACAAACCACAACCCCATCCTGAAGACACTTGGGAATCACCACACAAATCATCCTGAAGACACCCAGGAAGCACACCTCACCTGCAGACACTTGATCCTCGCAACCACATGACAACCTTACTGAAGATTCTAGAGCTACCAATGCCTAGAAGAGGGAGTAGAAAAGAGACAATAACCAACCATCCATCCTCCCACCAGGATGTTAGGAAAGGACACCCTCCCCCATAACAGTGGAGGTGTTCAGCACATAGTGCTCAACACAGGTGGGGTGAATATAGAAATCACAAGGAACTAAAAGTATATATATATAGGTACCAAACACTCAATACAACCTATGGGTTTTCAAAAAAACTACCATCCCACACCAAACTGCCCTTGATTCTACCCCTAAATGCACATATCAAAACAACAACAGTCACTTCCTAATTTGATAAGTGAACACCGATTCACTACAAGCCACAACTAGAAGCATACCCCCATCCAATTAATTTAACCTATTTTCATTCTTCATTATAAATCCATTCATTTATATATTTTATACCTACCTGAGAAACTACCAAACACTATAACATTATAATGTGAAGTAACCATACCAACCACTTCCGAAGCCAAACAATGAAAGAAGGGCTAAGGTAAAAGAATCCATTCTAACACCCATTTATAAAATAACGGTCTCTAGAAACTCCAAGAGAAATCCACATGTAAGGTAACACCATACTTCTTCAAAATAATCTCTCCTAAACCATCCTTGGTAGCCCCGCTGCACGAAAAGCAACACATTCAGCAAAACAAACAAAACTCAACCAGCTTACAATCCCACTGCACAATCCCCTTTCTTAGACACCCCTACTATCATTATTCAAAGTCATAACACCCTATCCTTCCTCTCAACAAGTAAAAACCCCAACACACCTCATTAATACTACACTAGGTATCCACTTTGTACAACAATGCCATGCCCACCAGACCCATAAACATGAACATGATACAACCCAATCCTACAACCTTGCTACCCAGATGTAGTCCCACTACATAACAAGTTCATCCATTCTACAATCAACCAATCTCTCAGCCCAAGATACCATTTCACCACCCGTACCACCCCATACTCACAACCACACTTCTAGCCACAACACTAGATGAACAACCTAGACACAAGGCCGAATGGAACCACACATAGCACACAACCACACCAACAAAAAAAGGTTTATTCATATTTAGTAGCACTCGTTCTTTAATTCCGATTGATAAAATAAGGTTATCATAGAACAAGTTCAATCCTGGAGAATCCATTTATTTAAATGAATATATGTAATTAACCACATTCCAAATCTTACAATAGTGATTCACAAATCATACATGTGTGCAAATAGAGACCACAAATGGCCATGTTTTTTTGAAGAATACAACCCATATGATTCAAAAAAAGGATAAAGGATAACATACAAAACAAAGTGATCATCACCATCATACTCGCAACCCCTCATTTATTACTTCTTATTATCTTCATTAAATTAGTTTCAACCGTATTCACAAGGGAACATGAGTAGACCCACCCTACATGATACATAATTAAAAGAGAGGTGAAGGAAATCCCTACCCTCAACAACAGACGATCAACAATTCCTCCTTGCACCAAAACAAGGGGGTGCGTGAGTAACAGGAAAAATCCAAGGAAAACTGGATCGATGGGTGAAGCACAACACACGACTCCATAGGGAGTAAAGGTTATTGGCACACCAAGAGAAAGCAAAAAGGTTCCAAGGAAGAGAGGATTTTGGATTTAGAAAGTCTAGATTTTAAATCTATGGGGGAAACTGTTTCAAAGGATATTAAAGAGAGATCATGATCAAGACCACATGGTTTAGGACTCAAAGGATGATTCAGGTTTTTATAAGATAAATACCATTTGAAACAGACCAAAAAAACTCATTAAATATGGCATTTAACTTATTTAGTATCAAAGGAAACGTCAAAGGGGTGGAACTGAAAAAACTGAGAAAAAATGGAAATGAATCCCTGATGGGTGAGTCATCGGTGTGACTCACCAAAACGAGTAATCCAACAATAGATGATCCACCGATGCCGAGCCACCGATGCGACTCACCGATAGTGAGTTATCGACATGACTCACCGATGCCTAACTCACCGAAACCACTCACTAGCGCCACTCACCGATGCCACTCACCAATGCCCAACCAACCGATGCCTCAACCTATCGACACCTCAAGTCACCGACACCCTGAGTCACCAAATCCATGATTCATCAAAACTGAGCTACTGACATGACTCACCGACGCCTGACTCACTGATGAAAAAATTGTAAATTTGACAAACTCCTGAAATGAGCCACCGTTGCCTCTTAGAACACCCCAAACACTGGTTTTTGACAAAGTAATGGACCATGGAGGTCCGGGCCATCAAATAACCATTTATCATTATGTAGAAAATTTATTCATGTATTCAATACTTATCACATAGCTAAATATCCACATATCTATTTCTCACGTAAGTGAATTTTCTCACGTAGCTGAATTCACATAAGAGATTATGGAAATTGGAAAAACAGAATGACTTATCCAATTTCAAACCTAATAAAGACCATCTAAATGGAATAATTACCTTTAGTTCTAGTTGAATTATATGTATAAAATTTCATTAGATTTCAAAATAATGAATAATAAAATTAATCAAAGTTATGTATCCCAAGTTATCATCAATATATAGTAGAAAAATTGTAATGAAAAACTAAAAATTTCATATTGAAAACATATAGTAACATATAACCAAATTTATAACATGATAGAGATAGATTCAGTCTTTTATGTACTATAATTAAATGTAGATAATGTTGTTTTATTTCAAAAAAATCAATAATATCTCAATTTAGAGTTGTGTAATCAAATTTATGTCTTGAATATTGAAGGTAACTAAAACTAGGAAACCAACTATGTGGTAAAATTGGCTATGTGGATTTTGGATATGTGGGAGATTTAGCTACATGGGAATAATGATTTGGATACGTGGGAATAGTAAAAACCCTATATAAATGATATTTTAAGGTCTCAAATAAAATTTTTAGCCTATGAACACTACATGAGACTTGTAGAATATGTTATAAAAAATCAAAACATGAAGTCTCAAGATAAATTAAGTAAAGAATAAAAATATATAATCAAAGTTATTCACTATATTAATCAATACACAAGATAAACTAAATAAAAAACTTAATAAATCTATAATAAAACAATATAATCAATGAATAAATGAATAAAAAAGAATGAAAAACTAAAATAATATTAAAACATAATAATTCTATGAGAAATTATAATTGCAAAAATTAAAGTATTTAGACTTATGCTAAATATATCAAGTTATGTTTTGTAAATATCAAAAAAATGTATTAATATTTAAAATACATATGCTATAAGAAAAAAATGAATCTTTGTAATTATCAAAACATAAATTTGTTCAAGGATCCACCCAACATTATCCCCCTTTTTTATAATTAAAAAAGCATGTATAATTTCAAAACTTCTCCACATTTTTGAAATTATAAAAAAGATAAAGTTTTAATAGAAAAATTATCTCTTTGAAATTAATACTCAAAAATTAATTCCCATTAAATGTAAACATAATGATAAAACACATTGTATTTTATAAAATTCTTAAACATCCATACTTCAAAAATGTATATCAATGATCCACTTTAAAACCTTCCAGTTCTATATGATGAGTAGCATTTTACAAGTTGTTTGTGGAAATAAATAATAACACATTCATAAAACATCATTTTATGCAAACTAAAAGTTTAAACATTAAGTTAATATAATTTAGTATGTACGAGAAGTCTTACAACAGTAATATAATAAACAAATTTATAAAGAAATTAAAATTAGTAATTTGAAAATATAGATTACAGATTTCAACAAATTTTATGGAAATCTGAAAATTTAAGCATATAAATAATCATGCTCAAACTCCACCTAAATTTATGTATCAAATATGAGTCTCCATGAGTATAAGAGAATCAAAATGTTTCTAATGGTAAAACTAAATTTGTATGATAAAAATTAAACAAGAAAAACACATATTAGCATCCCCTTGATTTATCATGTTACTCAATAAACAAAAGTTTCAGTATTCCCAAATAAAAATAAAAATCAGATTCCAACATGATTGATATAGACTTAATGTAACAAAAAAATATTTTAGAATTGAAATAAGGGTTTCTATACCTTAATTGATAAATTCTATATATCAATTAAAATAATTTAAATTTTAAAATAAAACCTCTACATAAATTACAACTTAGATAAAACAGTGAATACAAATTTTAAGTACACACATTAAAATTTATAAATCATATTTAAAAAAAAGAGTAAATCCTCCTAAATAGATGATCTCTTTTCAAAAAGAAAACATCAAAATAGTACAAGCAGAATTTTAATTCCTGTAGTGAGAAATTTTCCAAAAATACACTTTAATGTCATAAGGATCCACAAAATAAGTTATAAGATATTCAAAGAATTTTTAATGAAACCAAATAATAATAATCATACAATCAAACTAGAATTTACAACTAGAATAAAATAATTACTGGTCATATATGGTTTTTAAACAAATTACAGTGCAAACCAACTTATCAAATGATAGAAGATTAGATATAAATAATAAAAAATTAAATATATTTCATATTACCTTAAAATAAGCATAATATCACTCAAGTTAACTAACCCAATGTAACACCCCAATTTTTTTAAAAAGATAAAATTATGTTTTATAGCGTACACGTTACGCAACACTGAACCCAAACAAACAATGATTATATGACTGTGGTAACCTAGCCACTAAATTTGTAGGTATGAATAAGGTTAACTAATTTATGATATATATATATATATGTCCCACTAAATGTAAATTTATTAATAAATTCTTAGTAAATAATCACTCAATTTTTGGTAATGTCTTTTGTTCTTCAAAATATGTTTTCTTTAAAGATTATTTTTATTTATTTTTGTGAAAAAATATAATAATTATTGTCTAGAACATTTTGAAAATGTATTTGATAAAACAAGTTTCATTTTTTATATCATCTTATAAAAATTAAATCAGGGTGAAGTATTGGGATTTTTCAGAAAATATTCATTTTTCTATGAATAGTGAAAGTTACCAATTTATTTAAAACTATCATTTCTTTTGATAAATTAAGTAATTTAAAAGTATAATTACTCTATGAATTTTATTTAAAAGTAAAATAATTATTATTGAGTTATATTTATTCCAATTAATTATATTTAAATCATATTTATACGATATTTTAGAATAAGTTTATTTTTAGGCTTAAAAACATATTTATTCTAGAAAACAGTTTTAAAACGAACAATGTTTCTCCATTTTAATTAATTAAAAATAAATCCTAATAGAGAATGATTTAAATTATATGTATATATTATGTATATATAATTTTTAATTTAAATTCATATAATTAATATTACTAGTTATATAGTTAAAGTAAAATCAACCCTTCCTTAAAAAAAATACATTTTTTGGAAAATCGATTTTCCATATTGCTTGCGAGTTTTATTTTAAATTAGATTTTTACAACTCTATAATTTTTTTTTATAAAATTAATTCCATATTTTGAATCATCATAATTAATATTATGTAATAAGGTCAACTTAATTTTTGGACAATATGAATAGTAACTATAGTAAATATTTACTACCACGATAAAAGAAAAATTGGTTAATTAAGGATAAAGATAATTTAACAAGGACTAGAAACAAAGTAAACCAAAGAGTATGAATATTTATATATTCATTTCAATATGATAATTATTATATTTGTTTTTTTACTTTATAAATGATTAAATAATGATGTGAAGCCCCAAACCCGTACTTCCATATTCAGAACATAAAAATGATGTGTATATTTTTTAAAAGAAAAAATAATAATACACAGATAATTTTACATAACAATAAATTTTCCAGTCTAGGTTTTGAATAATTATACATATACATTAGAAATTAATAATGCTGTATAAAAATAAAACAAATGTCTTCATGTGCACTACCTCCATATATGATATAAACACCAATTGAAATTATACTAAACCTATAAAAAATAATTCAAAACATTGGGTAATCATTTAATTTTCCCAGTAATGGGTTTTAAAACCATTAAAAAATACTACGATTTTAAAAAATACTATAGTACTTTGAAAAAAATACCTATGCTTTGAAAAAAATGATTTAAAAATAATCCAATGATTTTTTGAAAAACTTTATGAAAACTTTTGAAAACAAAACCACGAGGCCACTTGAAATATTGAAGGTCATCTTGGCCCACCCACTTTCTTAAGGGACAAGTTCATTTCCCACTCCCTTATCATGTTTACAAAGTTCTGTTGCTTAATTTTTTAAAAATCATTTTAAGCTTGCCTTACATATATATACATTTTTCACTATCATCTTTTCTTTAAAAACATAACCATTCTTTAAATACATACACACTTATATTTATATATATATATATAAATATTAACTTTTTTATAATATCACTTGTTAAATTTGGTACAAAAAAATATATGATCTTTAGACTTTTCATAATTACATGAATTGTTAACTAAAATCCATAAAATAAAAAAACTTCCTTCATAAACTCATTATCATTTAAAACTCATCCTTGAATAAAGATATTAAAAACTCATTGATTTATACCTAAAATAATGATGTAAATATATTAACCCTTTATATAAAATGGTAGTATTAATAAATTTCTAATCACATAGATTAATAGATATATCATTTTTCTTTATTTGAAAAATCATAAGAAAAACATTTATATAAAACACATAAAATTATAAAATGTAACATTTTTAAGTAAAACATTTCATCCTTGAATAAATTTTAAATATCATCTTGAACAAGATCTTGTTTTGAAGTCGAACCAATTTTCATACATGATTTTCTTAAGCATTCAAATCATGCATTAATAGTTAAATATGTCTAAGCACACACACACACACATATACCCATATCATAAGTATAAAAATTATTTTAATTTTGATGATAATATCTTGGTCACATAAAATATAAGAACTTAGAAATATAACATAAAATCGTAATTTGAAATTGTATAAAAACTTTCATAAAATTTAAATATTTTAAAAGATGGTAATTCCATTATATAAACACTTTCTTAATTATAATAAATACATGGAAATAACACACACACACACACATACTTGAATAATATAGATTTGGAAATTATTAAAAATAGTATAATATATATATACACACACAAATCATAAATTTAAATCCTAAGAATATAAATTTAAAGTTTTTGAAATATAACATACATATATGTACATAAAAACATGAAATTTGAAATATATATATATATATAAAATAGTTTTTTAATTTTTAAAAAATAGAATTACCTTTCCAAAACCATAAATTATAAATTTAAATATTTAAAATAAAAACAAAAGAAATCCCTTACTTAAAAAATGATCCAGTAGCCCTTTTGACTGAGGCTTGGACACACCAGAAGAAAGAGCATAAAAGTGTAGAAGATAATGCAGTTCTCAAGAAGGTGTGTAGAACTTGAACAAGGTGTATATAACTAAAAAAAACCGTAGCGAGATAGTGGTTCTTAACATTAATGGAAAACCTATTTATAAACTCAACTTTATAATTATATAATTTCTTGGTAGAAGTGTAATAGAGAAGTTATTAAAACAAAAAAAAATATGAATCAGAAAATCTGTTTGAGGATCTGTCCACACTTAAATAATAATAGTTCAAAGGAATAAATATTATATATATTATTCTAGTAGAAAATAAATCAATTGACCAAAATAAAAATGCCTATTTTCATAGTCATATTTTCTAACCAAAAGTAAAGTAGAAAATACAACGAACGGACCAAAACCAATTGAAAAATCAGTATAAATGAGGAGTCAACAATGAGATAAAATTCTATATTAATCCAAATCCATATTCAAATCAGGAGTATAGATCAAATAGACTAAAAAATACATTGAAAATGATGAATAAACGATTGAAGAAGAACAAAAGAGAACGACATGCACTGATACCCCAAAATCGACTTAAAAATTATTTAGACACCTAAAAAATAAAATAAATAGCTACCTCACATAGATTGAATAAGATATGAGATCTAACACTCAGATCTAAATCTTGATGCTTTGAAACCCCTGACCAAAAACGAAACCCTTCGACGTCACTCGGTCCGCTCTCACCAGCGACCGCTCTCCTTTTTCATCTGTAGTCGAGACATCCAACCTAGAAGATGCTCGACTAGGATCCCCATAGCTATGATTGGATTTGGTTTGAAGGTGCTCCACCTAGACTCCTTGATTTGGGCTCTCGTGAAACCCTGAATCCATTTCTTAAACCAAAACGACACATCACCCCCTCCTCATATCTTTATTTTTTTTAACAATTCATTTTTAATACAAAAATAATAATATTATAATTTAGTTTACCAATATTATATTCTATATTCAAAAACATATAATCTAGATTTTACAAAATAATAATTTTGTTTATAATAAAATATATTGACATTATTATTTTTATTGCATTCATATATTTTTTTAACATTACATTTTGTTATAAAATTTCAAATATAAATTTTTACTAAAATAACTTTTTTAATAATCACTTAATTTTTTATATTTAACGTGTTAAATTTATAATCCCTATTATTTATTTATTTTCATTAAAACTATTTTATATTCATTTAAAATATTATGAATAAAATAAAATTTATATGTTAACCGATTAGTGATAATTATTCTTAGTGTAAAAAACGGCTTATTCTATTAAAAAAATTTTCTATTAATTTTTAAATATAGCATGTAATCATATATAATAATTTCATAATTCTTTTAAATAAATTAATACCACATTTAAAAATAGTATTTTTTTATAATTTTAAATCAAAATATTTTTCTTGAAAAATAACAAGGCATTCAATATTACAACATACTTTTAGATAAAGAACATATTTTAACTTAGCTTAAGAAAAATTACATTTATTTAAAGAAAATATTATATCTTTAAAAGTGATATTTTATAATTTGAATCAAATCTTATTTTGATTAGGCAAAATATCCTAGTTCCATAAAAGTTTTTTATTAAAAACTTTTTTAATTGGTTTTAAAATATAAAAAATTATTAAATAGATAATTAATTTAAAATAAAATTAATATTTAAGTTTCTTAGGATGTTATAAATGATATTGATAAAAAATTAGATTTTGAGGCATTAAAACATAAATTGTATTTGAGTAATATATAGTTTTAATCAAGTCACTCTTTTTTATTAATTCAATTATTTTTAAAATAAATTATATTTTAATTAAATATTATTACTAAATAATATATATTAATTTTAGATGATAATATATTTTTTATGAAGTCAAATGTAATTGTTATAAGTGTTCAAAAATAGTTATTATTGAAAAAACCAACATTTCTCAATAAATGTTGATTATTGTTTTAAACGTAAAAATTTACATATTTAGAAAATTATTTCAATAAAATAAATATTATTTTTGGAATCAAAATGTGTAAATTATCCAACAGTGAATTTTTCATAATTTTCCGAGTCAGTTGAATTTTCTGGTGAAAAATAAATACGGTATAAATATATTGTGTGTATTGTGACATAATAATGACCCAAAAGTGATGTAATAAATGATATAAAGGGTATCCAAGACCAAATATATGTTTCCCATTTAATATAACATGTTTTTGAAGTTATTCCATTAATTTATAAAGCCTTTATAAATCATCCAAGACCTATATTATATTTTAAGGTTTTAAAATAATTTCTTTAAGAACATGAATCACTTCCACATTACCAAGGGTAATATTTTAATAAGTTTAGATTTTGGAATTATAAAAAAACCCTCTTTGGCAGAAACCATGGAAAAAACCATGGAAAGGTTTTTTATTTTTATTACTTTATTATATTGAGTCCAAAACCTATGTTTGAGAAATAATAAAGAACTCCCCACTATTTTCCTATATAAAACCACACAATCTCCCATTCCTCTTCAGTAAAAAACATTGGAGTGTGTACCTACTCTATCCTCCCCTCTATAGAGTCTTCCCAAGGTTACCTAAGCTCTCAAGAAGCTCCTCCCATGCTTTTGGAATCACCCTCTCAAGATAAGAGATCTGCCTCTCTTCTTTTTATTCAAGCACCTCTTTTTTGTTGTGCCTCTTAATTTTCATTTGTTATTGTTTGGGTATATTTTTCTACATCCATATTACTGTAATTTTTATTTCCATGTGATTAAATACCCCTTTAACTATCATTAATTCCTCCCATGAATCTTTTTTTACACCCGTTATGCTGCTGAAATTGTCCTATGATTCTCCTTATAAAAAGTGAGGGACCTCTCTCTCTTTTTTCAATTCAAGCACCTTATTTGAAATTATCCTTTTAAATATAATTTTTTTATATTTTCATGATTTTATAAACATCCATTTACCGTATAATTTAATTTCTTTTAATGATAGATAATTTATCCTCTATCATTTTGACCTTTACCTAAGTTGTTTCTATGCCAGAATTTAGTAAGGGATCCTCCTCTCTTATTTTTATCCAGGAACCTCTTTTATGTTATGACTCTTAATTTACATTTTTTCATGTTTGGGTATGTTTTCTACATCCCTCTTACTTCTATTTTGATTTCCATGTGATGAGAGACCCCTTTAACTCTCTTTAAGCCCTCCTATAAACCTTTATGTACACCCATTATGCTTCTGAAATTGTCCTACGATTTTCCATACCCAAAGTGAGGGACCTATCTCTCTCTCTTATTTTAAATTCAAGAACCTTATTTTAAATTACCCTTTTTAATATAAATTGGTTATATTTTCATGATTTTATAAACATACCTTTACTGTCCACTTGATTTTATTTGAATGAGAGATCATTTATCCCCCATCATCTTGACCTTTACCTAAGCTATTACCATGCCAAAATTTAGTAAGGGATCCTTTCCTCTCATCTTTATTCAAGAATCTTATTTATTTTATGCATTTTATTTCCAATTCCTAATATTGGTATATTCTTTTCCATATCCCTCTTATTTTACATTTGATGTCCAAATTACAAGAGACCCCTTTCTCTCTCATTAAACCATTTTATGAATCTTTAAGTACTACCGTTATACTACTAAAATTTCATTGTGGATTTTCCATACCAAACCTTTTTATTGTGAATACCATCACTATTTCTACTCAAGTATATTCACCTAGACATACCTATAATTATTTTATTGGGGACTTTCATGTATTTATTCCACACTCCTTGATCATAAAATTAAATGTGATGAAATATGATCCTATTTTGAATGATCAATGTGGAAAACTTATGCATGTACATGATACAAAAGTAATAGGTGAGCCTGAAATTATATAGTTCTTTAATGCATTGGGTAATGTTTTAGTCTCAGGATACATCATTCAAGGGAATAGGGAGTGAACCTAATCTATCACAGTACTTTTTTCACCATGTTATGATGTCTTGATGATTAGAATTGACCTATATTTATATTGTCATGTTTAAATTTGTTGCCACATTTCCCATGTTGCCTTTATGTTACCATGCTGTATCATGCCATATTGTCCATGTTTATGATTCTGACCTGTTTTATGGCCCATTGAAATGCATATTGTCTAACACATGATACTTTCTCCATGTTATGCTTTATTTATTCTCTTACAGGGATTTATTTTTCACCCATTTCTTATGTATGTCCTCAGGTTATCCCATACAGTTTTAGAGGACCAGTGATTTCTAAGACAAGGTTAAGGAAGTTTTCAATAATATTGTTATATCCCATGTTCAATATGTTATTCTATGTAACTAATTCCCAAATATGCTAGACTTATCAATCTTATGGGTTATATTATATGTAATATTATGTAATAAATCATAGATTGATGTGTAATAAAGACACGAGTTGTCATAGTTGGAATCAAAGGAAAGTTTAGTTATTTTTGGTATTTGGATTAGAAAAATCTAGAGAAAGCCTTAGATATAAGACTAATCTTAATAATATATCCCTAAATTTTAGTAAAGTATAGAGTAAGTGGTTTCCAAGAAAATAAATCTCTGTCTGAATACTATAAGTGGATGTGGATTTGAAACAGATGTACCTATGGGAAAACCCAAAAACACCACATTGAGGTATACTTTACCAGTTACTAGTGAATGATAATGGGTCTTAATGCACACTTGGTTTGACACTCCCAAGGGATATGCTTTGTAAAGATCATTACGAACCATTATTAAGGGAACAAGAATTATCATAAGAGTATATTTTTGAAAATAGATAATGGATAACTTAGATTAAAGCCTATAAATTCATAATTTAAGGAAATGCATGTCATTTATAATTTATAACTTTAATGTTATTGGATTACTATTTGTATATTTAATAGTTTTAATCACTCATCCCTAATTTTCCCTTCATCATAGTCAATGGTTAGAAATAGGAAGAACTGATTCAAAAACTAAAGTGATGGGAAATGTGATGAATTCCCAAATGAGACACTGAAAATGATGGGAGCTCAAGTAATACATCTTGTGATTATGCCAAACCAGCTATCAAAAATTACAATTAAAAATTGGAACATAGTTGAATGTGAAAATAAATCGAAGAATATTATAACAAAGTATCAAGGAATTTAAACTAAGAAAGGTGATAAAGTAAATAAGATTCAATTTCTTGCATGTCAAAAATGTGGAAAGAGGCACAAAGATAAATGCCATAAAGGAACTCATAGGTGCTATAAGTATGAAAAAATAGGTCATAAAGTTGCTAGTTTCCATAAAAAATGAATAGTATGATAGTGGGGAATAGATTATATCCTACGACACCCATTTTTTTTCAATGTCTTATGTGTGGAGAATATGATAATTATCTGAGTCAATGCCCTAATCCAAGGGTTAAATCCTAGACTAAGGACCTATGCTATAGAATTCATTGAGGTGTAAGGATTAAAGTGTTTATGTATTAGTATTTGAGAGTTATGTTGAAGAAGTATTATATAAATACAATTATGGATATAGTAATCATGATACACATAAGGATTGATCCAAAGTAGTTTTTCCTAAAGGATTCAAAACATATGTTGAATTGTACCAATGACCTATAAAAGTGATTTAGTGATAAAGTGATATTTTAGAAAACACATGATTGAGGGATTGATAACCCTTAATATGTATTTGATGTTGGGATAAAACACAAAATTATTGTGATGATATGTATAAGTATAATATTTAAAATATTTGATACCACTTTTGAAGACTTATGTGTTGGAAGTTTAGCGTGATTAAGGATATTTTGGGAAAATATTTTAAAAGAACAAATCTTTTCTTTTTGATTTTAAGGTGATTAATGATATTTTAGGAGATGTTTTATTTGGGTTGGGGTACATATACCTTTTAGGTTTAATATAAAGGATTATACGAGATGAATTCTATTATGTTTTTAGAGTTTTAAACTGAAGGGTATGAGACAACCTTTGATGTTAAAACATTCATTAATGTTGAGGTTATTTGTGTTATTTGGGATATAGGAGTATTTATTTAAGGAATGATATGTGATAAAACTTTAGTTTTTTTTTGAATTTTGGAGATTAATATATTAAGGTTTATTCATTTTTAGTATTATCTTACTTTATACTAACCATTTTTGATTTAGTAAAGGAACCAGGAATGCCTTGTTATTATTTTGTGGATTATGTGATCCATTAAACTCTTATTCTAGTGCTTTAGGAATAAAAAATTAATCTTGATTTCTCATCTTTTGGAGAAAAAAATTATATTATAGTAGAAATTAATTAAAGGATGAAATTATACTTAAGAATAAAGTATATATCCTTATGTTCCTAGTATAGATAATAAAATAATTCCTTAACTCTAGGAAAAGAGTTTTGAAACAAAAAATGTTTTCATATTATGAATTGATGGACTTTTCACCCATCATGGATTTATGGTTTTGTGGTTGTTAAATTTATCATAACCATGTTATATATCAATATATATTAGTTAATGATAACTATTTATCTTCCATGTATATATTTTCACTTCTCACTAATGTTCTCATACTTGGAAACCTGTTATGTGATGACCTTTGTACTTCCCTTTCTCTCTTTTCAAATGGATGATTTATTAACCCTTTTTACAATGTCGGTTTTAAATAAAAATATTTTCAAGTATCAAAACATAGATTACCAAGATCAAGTTAAAATTAGGAGGACTCTATTTATTAAACAGAGGAAGAATGTAACACCCCTATTTTTTTAAAATAGAAAATTATGCTTGATAGTGCATGCGTTATGCAACACCGAACCTAAATAAACAATGATTATATAATCATTGTAACCTAGAAACTAAATTTTCAGGTATGAATAGGATTAAATAAATTATGATATATATATATATATCCTACTCAACATAAATTTATTAATAAATTCTTAGTAAATAATCACTCAATTTTTGGTAATGTGTTCTGTTCTTCAAAATATGTTTTCTTTAAAGATGATTTTTATTTCTTTTTGTGAAAAAATATTATAATTATTTTCTAGAAAATTTATAAAATGTATTTGATAAAATGATTTAGATTTTTTATATTATACTATCAAAATTAATTTAGGGTTAAATATTGGGATTTTTCAGAAAATATTTATTTTTCAGTGAATAATGAAAAATACCCATTTGTTTAAAACCGCCATTTATTTTGATAAATTAAGTAAATTAAAAGTACCATTATTATTTTAATTTGATTTAAAACTAACACAATTATTCTTGAGTTACATTTAGACCAATTAATTACATTTAAATCATACTTATATTGTATTTTAGAATAATTTTATTTTTAGGCTTGAAAACACAATTTTGTTAAAACTGTTTTAAAACGCATAATGTTTCTCCCTTATAAATAATTAAAAATAACCCATAATGGGTAATTATTTAAATTATATGTATATATATTATATATATATACATAATTATTAATTTAAATTCATATAATTAATATTACTAGTTATAGAGTTAATGTAAAATAATTCATTCCTTGAAAAAAATACTTCTTTCAGAAAACCGCTTTCCATCATGCTTGCAGGTTTTATTTTAAATTAAATTCTTCCACCACTGTGAATTGATTTTTATAAAATGGATTCCATATTTTTAATCATCATAATTAATATTATGTAATAATTTTAACTTAATTTTTAGACAATATAAATAGTAATTATAGTAAATATTTATTACTACGGTAAAAAGAAAATAGGTTAATTAAGGGTAAAAATAATTTAACAAGGACTAGAAAAAAATTAACCATTATATTATGAATATTAATATTTTAATTTAAATATAATAATTATTATATTTTTTTTGTTACTTTATAAATGATAAAATAATGATTTTGATAAAAATTTAGGTTTTGAGGCATTAAAACATAAATTGTAGTTGGGGTAATATATAGTTTTAATAAAGACACTAATTTTTATTAATTAAATATTTTTTTAAATAAAGTATATTTTAATTAAATATTATTACTAAATATTATATATTAAATTTAAATCGTAATATAATTTTTTATGAAGTAAATTGTAATTGTTTTAAGTGTTTGAAAACTATTATTGTCGAAAAAAAGAACATTTCTCAATAAATGTTGATTATTTTTTATTTGGATAAAATAAATATTATTTTTGGAATCATAATATCAAAATTATCCAATGGTGAATTGTTCATAATTTTCTGAGATAGTGTAATTTTTAGTTCAAAATTAAATACGGTATAAATATACAGCGTGCATTATGGCCTCATAATGACTCAAAAGTGATATAATAAATGATAAAAAGGGTATAAATGAACACATATATGTTTTCCATTTAAGACAATTTGTTTTTAAAGTTATTTTATTAATTTTATAAAGCCTTTACAAATCATCCAAAACCTATATTATATTTTAAGGTTTTAAAATCATTTCTTTAAGAACATGACTCACTTCCACATCACTAAGGGTAATATTTTAATAATTTAAGACCTTGGACATAAAAGATAATTAAAAAAATCCCATTTTGTAGAAACCATGGAAAAAAACCATAGGAAGGTTTGTGATTTTGATTACTTTAGTATATAGAGTCCAAAACCTAAGTTTTGGAAATAATAAAGAACTCTCCCCTCTTTTCCTATGTAAACCCACACAAGATCACATTACTCTTCACTCAAAAATATTTCATGACTTAATTAATATTCACTCCCATATCTTGAGTCCTCCCTAGGTTCCCCAATCTCTCAAGAAGCTCCTCCCATGCTTTTTTAATCACCATCTCAAGGTAAGGGATCTCTCTCTCTTCTTTTTATTCAAGCACCTATTTTATGTTGTGCCTATTAATTTACATTTTTTATTATTTGAATATGTTTATATACATCCCTATTACTTAACTTTTTATTTAAATGTTATTAAATACCCATTTCACTCTCATTAATCCCTCACATGAACCTTTATGCACACCCGTTATGCTGCTAAAATTGGCCTGCAATTTTCCTTAGCAAAAGTGAGGGACCTCTCTCTCTTCTTTTAAATTCAAGAAACTTTTTTGAAATTATCCTTTTGAATATCAATTGGTTATATTTTAATTCTTTTATAAACAATCCTTCAGTTTCTACTTGATTTTTTTTGAATAAGAGATCATTTATCTCCTATTATTTTGACCTTTACCTAAGCTGTTACCATGCCAAAATTTTGTAAGGGATATTCCTATCTCTTTTTTATTCAAGCACCTATTTTATGTTATGACTCCTTATTTACATTTTTTTCAGTATGTTTTTATACATCCCTATTACTTACCTTTTTATTCCTATGTGATGAGATACCCCTTTAACTCTCTTTAATCCCTCCAATGAACCTTTATGTATACCCATTATGTTGTCAGAATTATCCTACAATTTTCCATACCAAAAGTGTGGGACCTCTCCCTATTCTGTTAAATTCAAGAACCTTATTTGAAATTAGAATTTTTAATCTAAATTGTTTATATTTTTATGATTTTTTAAACATCCCTTTACTATCCACTTGCTTTTATTTTAATGATATATCATTTATCCCCTATCATTTTGACCTTTACCTAAGCTATTACCATGCTAAAATTTAGTAAGGGATCCATTCCTTATCATCTTTATTCAAGTATCTTATTAATTTTATGCCTTTTATTTCCAATTAATAATATTGGGATATGATTTTACATATCCATATTTCTTTATATTTGACTTCAAAATTATGATAGACCCCTTTCGATCTCATTAAACCATTTTACAAATCTTAAAGTACCCCCGTTACGCTTCCAAAATTTCAATGCAACTTTCCATGACGAACCTTTGTACTGTAAATACCATCGCTATTTACAATCAAGGGTATTTACCTAGAAATACCTATAATTCTCTTATTGGGGACTTCTATGTATCTATTTTACACTCCTTGATCGTGGAATTAAATGTGATGAAATATGATCCTACTTTGAATGATCTATGTGAAACAATTATGCATGTACATGATATGAAAGTGACGGGTGTGCTCAGAATTATGTAGTGATCTAATGGAGAAGTTAATGTTTAGTCTAATGATACATCATTAAAGGGAATATAGAGTAAACCTAATCCATCATGGGACTTTTTCCATCATGTTATGATGTCATGGTGGTTAGACTTGACCTATGTTTATGATGTTATGTTTAAAGTTGTTGCCACATTTCCCATGTTGCCTTTATGTTACCATGCTATATCATACCTTATTGTCCATGATTACGATTCTCACACATTTTATGTCCCATTTAAATGCCTATTGTCTAACATGTGATACATTCTTCATGTTATGATTTTTTTATTACCTTATTGGGATTTATAGATCACCCCTTTCCTATGTACATCCCTAGGTTATCCCATGAAGTTTTAGAGGACTGCTGATTTCTAAGAGCATGTGAAGGAAGTTTTCAATAATGTTGTTGTATCCTAGGTTCAATATGTTATGATATATACCTAATTTTCCAATACACTATACTCCTTGATCTTATGGATCGTATTATGTGCAATCTTATGTAATAAATCATGAATTAATGTGTAATAAATATATAGGTTGTTATACCCAAAATAGAAAACATATATTCTGTCATCCCATATGATAAAAGAAATGCATGCTGGAAAAAAATGATAAAACATAGTTTCTAAATATCATGCCAACATTCCACGGATAACTAAAATGATATGAAAACTAGACACAAGAATAAAAAAATGTATACTACCTGGGTATAAATAAATGTTTAATTTAAAATTAATTAGGTATAAATAATGTCCTAATATCATAAGAATGAGAATACATACCTTTAGGCACCCAAGAAGTAGATGGTTTTGAAATTTTTTCCATAAAATTGGATTTAGACATAAAATTACTTTTGTGAACAAAATACTTGAGTTAACTTCAAGGGGAAATCACAATCATAATGACCATAAAATCCATATTTAAAGTAATTAACTAAAGAAATTCCAACATAATTTTATTTCACAAAATTACTTTTAAACATAATAGGAATGAAAGAATCACAATCAAGGTAATTCCTTTTATCATTACATATCTTGAAATAAGAAGTCTTTAGAAAATAAACTTTTAAAGAACATTTATTATAAAATGAATTTTTAAAATAAATATTTTCATTCATAAATTTATCTAGTTTATTTTTTGGCCTTTTATATTTTTTTAAGAAATTTCAAATCATCACAAACCTTTTCATGTGCAGAAGAAGGTTTATTTCTAAGACTTTATTTTTTTAAGTTTCTTACATTGATCATAAATTTTAGACATATCATCCAAAAATATATTAAACCTTCTTTATTGATATTCATTATTATAAAAAAAATAAAATCTTTAATCCTATCATTTTCACCTTTAATATTCAACATTCTAGAATCAACATTCAAGTTTATAAAATTTTTAATTTTAAGAGATAAAACCTTCTTATCTTTAACAACATTATTAAACTTATAAGATAAGATCATTTTCTTTTCACGAACCCTTTTATTTTATCTTCATATAAATCATACATTTACTTTAGATATTCATTACTTGGATCATAATTTCCATAATTAATAGAATTAAGAGAATCAAAACTAAAATTATCTTTAATTATACTTATCACACACATATTTCTAACTTTTCTAACATATGAACCAAAATCAATAGAAATAGAATGTGGAGGTGAAAATGTTACCTTTTAATATTTTTCAAGAAATGAAACATTACCAGTTTCTTTTTGAATTTTAAAATTATTTCATGAACTTTTATAATCACTCCAAGTATTAATTTTTTTATTCCTTCTTTACCTTATTTTGATTTTTTTATATTCCTACATCCATAAAAAATAATATTCGAACAATATAAATTCAAATGTGAATTACCTTTAGTGAAATCTCCTTTAGAAAAATGATATCTTTCCTTTTTAATGATTGAACACTCCTTTTTCATGTGTCCATACTTTCTATAATTTGGGTAGATAGATTTCATGTAAACTCTTTCTTCAATGGTAGTTGTCTCAAGTTGTTTCCAAATTTCACGAGCAGTGTTTCAACTACAAATTTTATCAAAAATATTTTTAGAAAAAGAACTATAAATAATATTCATATCCTCATAATTAAGATCATATTTAACCGCATCTTGTCCTTTTAAATCAATCAGATAATATTTAGGTAAATCATAATATTTAATTATAATATCCCAAAATAGAATATCAATACACTTTAAATAAGATTCCTTACAAATATTCCACTGAGCATACTTACTCCCATTAAATTATTGTGGAAATATAGAATTCAAAACACTTTTATTATTCAAGTATACCATCACTAAAAAAGATATTTCCCTTAATATTGTTAATGATTAGGATAAAAAGTTATCACAAATAATATATACAATCAAATGAAGCATAATATATCTTTAGGAGAACTAAGCTCTGATATTAATTGTGAGGTATCAAAAAAAGTGAAAAATTAAATTATTATCAAAAGGATCCTTATATAATACCAAATGTAAGGTATCATTCAAATAAATTAACTAAACTTATCCTTGGACATGCTCTTATACCAATAGTTAGGTCCAAGAGAGTTGATATCAATGGATAATGGGGGGGGGGGGTAATTTTATTTATTTAAAAATAATCAAAGTTTAAACTTTATGAGGGGAAAATGATCTATTCAAATATTAAACAATTCCACCACACCAATATAAGAAAAGAGATAGAAAAGAAAATATAGAAAGTAAAATATGAACACAAAATATTTTTATAGTAGTTTGGATATAAATGATCCAATGTATACTCTTCATACACCAACCTAGTGCATGACACCCACTATGGTATATCACTTTTTATGGAGAGTGAAAACTCTTTACATTGGTCTTTTTCACACTTGGAGGCTCAACCCAATTCCCTTATCTTTTACGAGTTCAGAAAAAAACTCAACCTTTTATAGGAAAAGACCCAACCTAAACTTTTACAGGCTCAATCCCAACCTCTTCCTTTTTTAAGGTTTAGATAGAATCCAATATTTTATAAGAGAAAACCTATCCTAATATTTTACAGGTGTAGAACCAACCTATACTTTCACAAGATCATTTCTAACCACTTTTATGTTATGGGTCAAGTGGAACCCAATATTCTAAGGGGACAAACTAAAATCATACCCTTACAGAAGTAGTCCTTTCATCTTCTATTTTATGGGTTAAGAAGAATCTAGTCTTATAAGGGGATAAACTAAAACTATTATTTTAATGGGATATACCAAACCCTGTCATACCTTTTTTTAGGGAAATATAACCCCGTCCAAGATTCACTAAGTGAAACAATTCAACTTAGACAGTTACAACACTAAATGAATAAAAAAATTCACCTAATGAATAATTGTTGATAGAGATTATGGAATTTGGATCAAGTAGTGATTAAGACCTTATAGCTATTTAAATAGTGAAGCTTGGGCATCCAATAGTGTACTTTCAACAAGAATAGGAATGATGAAGCTCAAGGACTTAGTTTCAAACTATGCATCTTGTAGGATATAAATAAGATTCACGTCACTTATTTTTTACTACATGACCTAGTTTTTTATAGAAAAAAATGAAACAACTATTTTATTCACTTTAAACTCCATGATTATCCTTTATAAGTTCTAACAATAAAATCTTCACGTGGAGGTATCTTTTAGTTTACTTCGATATAATTTAAAAAAGAAAACACATTGTACACCAAAATTTATAAACAATTAATATAGCAGTGAATATATCCATAAATTTTGATAATAAATATATTGTAATACTTTTATAATTTATGAGATACCTACTCTATATTTTCCAAAACAATTATAATATAAAGTTTTCACTTTTTGAGATTTATCTTGATATTCTTCAAAACACATGCTATATAGAAAGAAAAAAAATTAGAACAATTAATACAATACTTATTAATAAATATTAAAATCCTTGAAAAAACTGCTAAATAATATTTTAGGCACACTCTTCATATCCCAATAGGTTTGAATTTTAATATTTCACTTTCCATAATTTTCAGCATGAATATTCATACATGGTTAATCCCATGTGAATCTCAATTAATCTTTCATAAAAAAATTTAAAACATATTCACATGAAATCTAGATAATTAATAATTAATTATAGAACAAATAAAACATTAATAATATTCATAAAAAATTGTACCAAATTGAAACATCAAACATTATGTAAAACAATGCATATTTTCAGTTTTTAGATTAACCTATAGAAATTTATAGAACCACTTAAGAAAATACATGTAATAATTTCACATAGTTGATTCTCATAGGGGATTAATATAGGAAAATTATATAGGAAAATCACATAGGTGATTCACCACATAAATTAATTCATCACTTATCTAAAAATTGATGTAGCAGATTTATGTAAGGGAATTTACATAACCATTTCATATAAGAAAATTCACATTACTATTTCTCACTACATAGAAAATTTATTCACATAATCAATAATTATCATGTAGCTTAATATCCACATATCTATTTCTTATGTAAGTGAATTTTATCACATAGCCAAATTCACATATGGGATTCTGGAAATTAGAAAAACAGAATGACTTATCCAATTTCAAACCTAATAAAGACCATTTAATAGAATAATTAGATTTAGGTCCAGTTGAATTATATTTATAAAATTTCATTATATTTAAAAATAATAAATAATAAAATTAATATAAGTTATGTATCACAAGTTATCATCAAAATACAGTTGAAAAAATATAATTAAAAATTGTAGATTTCATACTGAAAACATGAAGTAACTTCTAACAAAATTTAGAACATGATAGAGACCGATTAAGACTTTTATTTTTTCTAATTAAATATAGATAATGTTTTTGGATTTCCAAATCATAAAGAATAACTCAATTTGTATTTTTTATCTAACTTTATGGACTAAATATTGAATTTAACTTAAACTATGAAAATGGGTACGTGGTAAAATTGGCTATGTGGATTTTGGCTATGTGGGAGATTTGGCTACATGGGAATAGTGATTTGGCTATGTGGTAATAGTAAAAAACCTATATAAATGATATTTTAAGGTCTTAAATGACATTTAATCTTGGGAAAACATCATGAGACTTGTATAACATGTTATAAACAATCAAAACATAACATCTCAATATAAATTAAGTAAAGAATAAAAAGATATAATCAAAGTTAAGCATTATTTTAATTAATACATAAGATAAATTAAAGAAAACACTTAATAAAGATATGATAAAATAATACAATCAATGAATAAATGAATAAAAAATAAGGAAAACTAAAATAATATTAAAACATAATATTGCTATAAGAAATTATAATTACACAAATAAAATTATTTAGATTTATTATAAATAAAAAATTTATGTTTTGTAAATATAAGAATAATGTATTAAGATTTTAAATACTTATGTTAGAGGAATAAAATAAATAAATAATTTTAATTATAAAAACATAAAGTGCTTCAAGTATCCACTCAACAATAGTGATTTGGGTATCCTTGGTCTGCATGATGTATATCTCTTCACAGGCTTTGATTTGACATCTTGTAGAGCCTAAATGGATACCCGAATCAAAAGTTATGGATGTTTGAAATTAAAGTCACATTTTCAACTTATCTTAAGATGTTAATTGGTTTATTAGTTTTTCTATCATGAAATTGTTGTTAAATGTCAATTACTCAATACTATTTAGTAATTTGTTAATTAATATTATTTTAATTATTTCATAAACTATTTTTCACTAAATACATTATATATTTAGTATAAATACATATTTCATATTATATACATTGTATTTAAGAAAATATTATATATATATATCAATAGAAATATATTTTTATATTAAAAATGGGTTTTTAATAATATTTTATTTTATTTAGGCCACTTTTTATCAGGATAAAAAAGGCTGATAAAAGCCATCTTTATCAACACTTTTAGGTAGAGCTAATATATGTACCCCCTTTATCAGTGTTTTTTAGTTATAATAAAGGGTTACAATGAATAATCAAGATTATTTATTAGTGTTACTAGAACTAAGTAGACATATCACACATATGAAAGAACTTAGCCTAATGTACCTGTACACACACACACACATAACAAAGAAATTCTAAAAGTAAATAGCTGGAATAAATAAATGCATGTACAACCTCTAATATCTCACAAATGAGTAATAAAATACACATTTAATGTAAATATGAAAAAAATATAGGACCAAAAATTGTTATGTAGGTCCAAATTGACAACAAGAGGGAAAAATATCAGAATACAACCACCAGTCTATCAACAATCTTGCTACCGTAGCCACCAAGAACCACTAAGCACAACCCCCATGAGGCCTCCCTAGATCTTTGTTGAATAACCTATCCACTCCATCAAACATAAAATGTGTGAAAAAATACCATACATGAGTGATTATATACATACCCATTAGGAAATCCCAAAATTACCAATAAATAAATTATTAAAAATGGAGAGTTAAATAAAAAACCATAACCAAGAGGGAAAAGAAAAGGTAAAACCCGAATATTCTCACAGATTGATACACTCCCTAATGTTTAGTCTCAAAGTCACAGCAAAAAAAAACTAATCATTATCAGCTTTCAATCTAAAAGTCTCAATAAAACTACATGATCATTCCCTCAGATGATATTGGAGGATCCTTTCCCCATGAAAATGGGTGAAATAATGACTCTGTTAGTGGATCTATGTCCTGTCTAAGCTCTATAGGTGAGAAAAATAACAAATCCATAAATAGAGGATCTATTCCTCATAATGTGGGTGAAATAATGACTCTATTAGATTATGTAGTTATAATATCCTGACCCCTTACTCACATGGGTAATATATTGACTACCTATGAGGATCCTAGTCATAATTGGTGAGATACCAACTCCACCTAAGAATAACTAGGAAAAATCCACGTCTGAACATAATATCTTAGGTTAAGGAAAACTACATGATGTGTCCTAGGGGCACATGGCGTGTGTGTGTGTGTGTGTGGGGGGGGGGGGGGTCAAGTTCGGTACTCGATGTGCGCCTCTTACCAAGTCATGCTCCTCTAAGACCACATGACGCGTGGGCCTGCCACATGGTGTGCGAGAGCAGTTGAGGTCCCTGGGCATGTCTCCTTAGTATATTGTAGGATGGTAACCTTGGGTAATGCAGAGAGTGGGCCCATCCACACAATGTTTTATTTTTAACTTTCACATAAACCCAAGAACTGTATCATGGAAATACACAATGTGCATTCTTCCAAAATACATGCTAGAAACTTAAACTCATGACACATTTTCCTAATTTAGTCACCCCTTCCATCCATATCATACCCAACCATGCTTAAAACACTCATCATCCACATTTAACATCATTAATTCTTTTCTAGAGATAATATTCCATCTACAATTCATCAGAAAATTGGAATGTCATTACCACTTGAGTTTTCCACACACATCACCCAACAAAAGGACCAACACCTGATTCATCTTCAGATTTCTATCACTATCATCAAACCACCCTTGTGACAAAAATTATTATGATAAACTTGAAAAATAAATCCATGGAACCCATGATCGATCATGCAATGAAATGGTCCCTTGTAAATGGTTGAACCACTGATCGATCAAATACCATAGATGAATTCATATAGAATGGAGACAGATATGCACAAAACACCAAAGTGAGAAATGAGCAATGGCCAAGTTCATTTAGTCCACCCATATTTGAAAAAATTCAAGGATATGGGGTGAAACAATAATAAAATAATCATAAAAAGAAAAATTATTATCAAAACATAAATTAATGGGCTTGAAAATGATCGATTCTAAATTATATTTTTGGGAGTTAATCTATAATCACAAAAAAATACAAAGCAGGGATAAATTCAAAAATCAAATACCCACCTCAAAAATGGATCAATAATTGGTAAATAACATATTAAATAGTAATTTTTTTCTAATAATCCACCACATTCATCATTCACTTCATAAAGATCCATGATTGATTAGTGAATAAGAGAAGCTCATGTCATCATCATCGGTGATTCCTTGATCCCAAGTCGTCTGCCAACGTCAACACCCAAAAGAAGATATCCCTAACTCCCTTGAAATATATAGTGTTAGATTACTAACCATATAGGTTTGGTATAATAGGTATTAAACAGGAAATACCTATATTAACAACAAAATTAAATTAATTATTTAGTTTATTCATTCTATTCAGTCCTGCTACTGCATATCATCCCAAAACCTGATATGAACAAAACTTATTCTATTACCAAGGTAAATCCCATATTCTAGATTCAATAGAGATATTAGTTTCTTCATCTAAGGATTTATTTGAAATATAATACATTATTTATAATTTTATGAGCACATGTGTGTTAATATATTTTAATATTTTTAATATATGAACATCAGGGCAAAATGATGCCTGAAATTCTACACAAACTCCACAACTAGCTCTATAAATATTTTTAAAATATCCAAAGGGTCAAATTGAAAAGACTGAATTCATGAAAATATCCTCACATTCAGTTATTTTAATCCTGAAAAGTATTAACTACTCAAACATGTAAGGGTATTGGCCTCATATATGGTTCTCTATTTCCCATGAGATCTCTTGAAGATTCTCGTGTTGCCAAAGAGCGCGCACAAGTGTAATTTTCCACCCATGAAAGATATTCTCCTATAAATTCTTGATCACCACCAAATACTCTAAAAAGGTTGTTCCATATTCATTGTATATCTCACCCTAATCAATAATGTGTAATGGATCATGCATGTACTTCCCCAACAATGACATGCCAAAGATGTAATGAACTTGGTCCAACTATGGAGGTAAATCCAGGCAATATGAAGCCTCACTAGTCTTGTTACTATTCTAGAATAGAATAATGAACCTCAAAGATAGTTTTTCACCCTAGCCTAATCTCCACAAACTGCACTAAGGCATGACCTTCAAGAACATGTGGTCTCACTCCTTAAACCCCAAGGGCCTCCTTCATTGATCTTTATAGGAATTTTGATGGCTTTGAGATATCCTCATCCTCTCCTGGATGATTTGAACTTTCTTAATTGTTTTTCAAACTAACTTTAGGCCCATAAGTATAGATTCTACATACTTTTACCTACATAGATGTGACCTATAAGGTCTCATATAAATGACCTAAAAAGGTGTCATATAGATAGTTGAGTAATAAATGGTGTTGAATGTAAACTCTAAAAAGGGTAAGTGATCCTCCCGGTTTTTCCCAAATTCTAACATGTAAGCCTATAATATGCTCTCTAGGACCTGAATAACCCTCTTGGTCTAGTCATCTGTCTAGGATGGAATGTCGTGATAATTCATAACCGAATCCCAAAAGCCTATTGCTAGCCTTTCCACATCCGAGACATGAAGCAAGCATCTTAGTTTGAGATAATAATCGAGAGGACACCATGGAGTCAAATGATCTCATGCATGTACAAGTATCCCAAGATTTCTAATGGGCTCTACTATATAATGGTAATAAAGTGGGATAATATAGTAAGTTGATCCAAGACCACCTAGATAACATCATGTCCTCTTTCCATCCAAGAAAATACCATAAAAAATCAATATATATACCATCACACTTCTATTATGTCACCTCAAGGGGCTGTGAAAAACCCACTGGTTCCTAATTCTCAGACTTCAACTACTAACATGTGAGATATCATGAAATTAACCCCAAAATACTCTTATTAATCCTATAACACCAAAACTATCACTGAAGGTCATGGTATATCTTTTCCAATCCAGGATATACTATTAAGAGAGATGTATGGAAATATCTCAGTACCTCTTCTCATAGAACAACTGGTACCACCATTATCCCTTATAAGAGGATGAAATGCTCCCCACATTCATAAAATCCATTAGAAGCACACCTTATGAATATCTGGTCATGAAATACCTCACGATCATCATCACCAATATGTACCTCCCTCATGAACTAGAGAAGTGGAGGATTTAAAACCATCAATAAAAGGTATTCTTATCCTCCCTTATCCACCAAGGATAACCAAAATAAGGACAACTTCTTTGATGTCTCTCCTAGAAATTGGTAATGAGATTTCCTACTAAGATAATCTGAAAAAACATTTTCTTTCCCAAGAGTATAGACTATCATGAAGTTATAGACTTGTAGGAACTCTAGACACCACCATTGTCTCAGTTTGAGATATATTTACATGAAGATATACCTAAGACTCTTATGGTCATAATACATAATAAATAAGGTAGGAAGAACACCAAAAATTCTAGCTCTAAGTCATGGGTTGTGTAGTTCTTCCCATGGGGTCTCAACTTATGAGACCTGTATTCTATCAACACCTAACTCTGTATCAACACACACCTAATCCTAAATCCATAGGTATCTTAAAACACTATTCACTCAACTAACTCTTCCAAAAACCTTAGAATGGGAGTGATTTTCAACACCCACTGCAACTCCTCAAAGGAATTCTGGAACTTCTATGACTATATAAAAATCTACCCATTTTGGGTCAAGGTAATCAAGGGATTCACAGTCCTAGATAAATTTGGCATGAATCTCCAATAATATCCAGGAAACCTGAGGAATCCCTACACCTTTATTACACTATTTTGTGGATCATAAGTAAGAATGACCTCAATATTTATTGGTTATACAACTACTCCTTCATCAGAGATAAAATTTACTAGAAAGTGGACCTATCTAATACATAACTAACACTTTGAGATATTTCCATATAGTTGATGCTCTTGACATATGTCCAAGAGAATCCTCAAATTCTTTGCTTACTCAACCTCTAATGTAGAGTAAATGATAATGTAATTGATAAAGAACACAAAAAAAAAACCAGTCTAGGAAAGGGTAGAAGATCCAGTTCATGATCCCCATAAACAATGTTGGGTTGCTCATCATGACAAAGAGAACCAACAGGAACTCATAGTGTAATATCCCATTACTCGAGTTCAGGTAGTTCTTGACCCTTATTTTGATCATATATTAATAAGGTCTTGTATTGGATAGTTCTTAGTGAAATTTTCAAAATTTTGGAATACCATGGGGTTGTGCATGGTTGGTGCACATTTAGGGAAAACCGTGCAGTTTATCCTAGGAAACCATGTGGTTAAGTTTGAGACACCTAAAGGGGGTTCCAGTTTATCCAAACTATACAACCCATCCCTCAAACTGTGAAAATTCAGACAGTGGGGATTTTCATGGTTAAAGTAACCATTCATACTAACCATGAACTCAAAATAACCCCATTAAAGACACATGGATAAGGCACAAAGTTACTATTAACCATGTGACCTCTCCAGCAAACTGTGCGTGCATGTTTTTAACCCCCAAAAATTTAATTAAATATATAGAGATCCCTATTTAAGATTCCCAAAAACCTAAATTATGCACTAATTAGTTTACTTATATTTTTTATGTTCTCTAGGGAATTATTTGTATCTCCAAACCTCATCTATTGAGAATAAATGTGCCAATGAAATATTTTTATCCCACTTCGGTAAGTGAATCTCCTCTTGTGTGTTTTATATCGATCTCATATTATATCATCTTTAGAGAGTGATGTATCATCATCTTAATGATGGATTTAATATCCTTTTTGATGTATCTTGATTCTAGTTTTGATTTCTTGATCTCATACTCCTTCATTTTTCATTAGTGGATCCTACTATGGGTGTTATGTTTTTTTGACCACATGATTAAAGGTAAGTGGTTTCATAAAGATTTACTCTTCAATTGAAACCTTGGTTTTCTTGATTGATTTGAAATGAGTTTTTAAGAGATTTAAAAACTGGGTTTTGAGTTGATTGATGTTTGATTTTGAAAACAAAATGAAAATTGTGAAAATATCTAATTTTAATGAAATTGAAATTATTGGGTGAAATTGAGAAAAATTGATAGATTTATTTGGAAATTGATTTGATAAAATGATTTGATGTTGAAAATTGAGATAAATAGATTAAATTGAAATTTGATTTAATAAGGCATGAATTGATGAAAACCAATGTTTTTTTTGAAATGAGGAAGACATTTTTAAAACTGAAATTAGGAAATTGTATTCTAAATTGATTTGAATGATTAATTTTCCCATGATTGGTTGATTTATTTAAGAACATGTGAGCTTTTATAGTTAGTGGGTGATTAGTATAAACATACTAGGACTTCGACTCCCTAGAAATGGATTGACAATGACAACACTAAGTAAACCAAGTTCAGAATGATTTACCATAAAGGGATCCCCAAATGGGGTGTAGATTGATTTCCCATAATGGGATTCCCTAATTGAGTGTTAAATCAGGTGTGCACACATATCTCTAGATGTGTTTATGAATAAGAAGTATGAGGATTCTATTACCAAAAACTAATATACCACAAGGCTTATGATCACAGTTCTATGTTCTATTAATTTGATTATACATGTCATTGATTATATAACTATATTATTCATGCTAATTAATTTATATAAACGTTTTATATAAAATTTTCATTTAATACTATTTAATATATCTTTCATCCTTTTTAATTTAAAGCATGTTTTGTTGAAAATATGTAAATTCCATGCCAAAACTTGTTTTATTTAAATTCAAAGCATAAATGGTTTATTGTTATGGTATTGTTTATGGAACACTTGGTGAGACCTTACTGGGCTATCTAGATCACAACCTACCTTTATCTTAGGGTGTTTGTAGATTATCTTATTCTAGTTCCAAGCAAAGGTAAAGTACCACTTGGAGGTGGTGGATGTTCTTGATCCTTGGAAACCAAAGTGATGGAGGTTATTGGTGGAGATGTGATCCACATATTACATGGGATATGTATGAGATTTTATTTTAGAAGATGTTGTATCACATAATGATGTACTTTTTTGGCTTTGTTTTACCTATTTGATTATGGTAATTTCTCATTGAAGAGTGTTGCGCATACTGAATTGTATCTTTTTTCATCCACTATTTTCTGAAAAAATAATTCCCTTGTGATTCTTTTATGAAGAAATGTGCTAGTCTTCAACCCATAGGGATCAGGAATGACCTTAAATCTTTGTAAGATCCACCTTGGGTAATTATCATACCAGGGTATCCAGACTGGTTCATGACAAAGTAGTATAAAAGGTTATATGTTGTTCATATTTCCTTGATGTTAGTATGTAGTTTGGGTTATCTTGGTAGATATAAGGTAGGATTGTTGTAAATTAGGAGGTAATTTCAAGAGAATTTCTAGATATATCTCATCGTAACAAGCCTTAAGTCACTATGGGTGTTTGAGAAAAGTGTCCTTGAGGAATTGTTTGATAAGATTCTAGTATTTTACCTACCTTTATTTTGAGTTTGTTGAAATCCCAATATTGAATTATTATTGATGGAATTAACTATTCTTGTATCCTTGATCCGTGTATCACTGTTGATATTTCAATGTCGTCTATTGATATTTTGTAACATCATGCCTCCTAGAAGACATTTTAATAGCTCACAGGAGGATGCTTCTAGTGAACCAAAAAAAGAAAACCCTTTAGTGACCAAAATATTTTTGAGATAGTGGTGTAGGTTTTCCAATATATGGGATAGGTACCTACACCTGTTCTCATTTAGGATCTAGTAGTGAAACCTTAAAGGGATGAATCTTAGAATCATTCTCAAGAGTTTCTTCCCAAGAAAACGCCAGTTTTCCAAGGATTTAATGATCCTCAAGTGGCTGAGGATTGGTTGAAAAATATAGATCTAATTTTTTTATTCTTGGAAATTCCTGATTCGATAAAGGTAAGTGTACTACCTTCAAGATTTAAGGGCCTTGTAGGAGAGGGTGGGATTCGATGGAAATGATAAAGAAACATGAGGGAATTGAGTGTAAATAATTTAGAGTTATTTTCATGGATCAATTATATCTATAATATATGGTATTAGAAAAATCCATGGATTTTCTCAGCCTTTTACTGGGTGAATGGACCGAGACAAAGTATACAAACCATTTTTCTAAGATTGTTCAGTTTTATCTTGAGGTAGTGATGAATGAGAAACTAAAATCTAGAAGATTTGATATGGGTATTTTATCCAATATTTGATCCTTAGTTTTCATGTTGAAGCTCACTTATTATGATGACATAATAGATAGAGAATTGATGGCTAATCTTGACCTGGCTAGTAAGTCAAGGTTGATGGGAGTCAATTTTTCTCCCAGTGGTAGTTCTGTTAATTAATTTAAAGGAAAGAGGAAACATGATATGCATCATGGTGGATCTCAACATCATTAATCATATAGACCTCCTATAGTGCCTGACAGAGTCCCTATTACTTTCTTCTAGTGTATCAAGGTTGGGCATTCAAAATGGTTTTGCATTGAGGCACCCAAGATCTTTAGTTTGTGCAGATTCTGTAGTCTTCTACATAAGTTCTATCATGTATTTTCTTCTATGTTTAGTGGAATGGTCTCATCAGCTCCAAAAATTATTTTAGTGAAATAAAATGCTTTAAGAACTAAGGGGTTCTAGCCATAGGCATCCAGAAAAAGCTTCTTCACATAGTGGAAGAGTCTATAGATGAATTCGATACAAGTTCATCGACTATTAGAGGTACCATCACTATATATTCATCTTTAACAACCACTATATTTAATACTGGTGCATCTCAATTGTTTATATTGACTTTTATTATGGATTTTTTAAACCTTTCTATAGAGTTTTTATCTTATGTGATAGATATTACTACGCCTTTTGGAATGAATATAGAGCTGGGTATTCAATGTATTACTTGTGTTTTCTCCCTATCTAAAATTGAGCTTACCTAAACTTTTCTTATTCTCGACATGAAAACTCTTGACGTTATTTTGAGGATGGATTGGATGATTGATCATAAGGCTTAGAATTTGTTTCATCTTCAATGGGTCTTATTTACTACTCCTGATGAGGTGTGCCATATTTTCTAGGGATAATGGGACCTGAGGTTGAGTATATCCAAACCTTATTTTCTAGAGTTGGGTAAGGTAATATTAGTGTTTTATTTTAACTTTAATTAAGAATATTTGAGTGATAATCTCCCTCCAGTTGTTTGAGTTTCTTAACATATTTTCTTCTGATTTCTCCAGCTTGCCACCAACAAGAGAGGTGGAGTTCTTCATTGATTTAGTACCCAGTACTTAGCTAGTGTCTATTCCTTCTTACCGTATGAAACCAGCTAACTAAAATAATTTAAAAATAAATTGGATGACTTTTTGGAGAATATATTTATACGCCTGAGCGCGTCACCTTGGGTGGAACCCATTATTTTTTCTAAGAAAACTAATGGGACACTTCTCCTTTGTGTTGATTACCAAAAACTCAATCAAGTTATGGTAAATAACAACTATCCTTTTCCATGGATGATGATTTTTTTGATCAATTGAAAGGGGCGATGTGGGTATCAAAGATTGATCTTTGATATGGTAATAAACAATTGAGAATTAAGAAATATAACATTTATAAGACCGACTTTAGGAGTAGGTATGTCTATTATGAGTACCTTGTTATGTCTTTTGGGGTTACCAATGCTCTTTTATTTTTTATGGTGCTAATGAATAAGATATTTCATGAGTACCTCAAATCATTTGTGGTAGTGTTTGTGGATGAAATATTGGTTTACTCTAAAATAAAGGAGGACCATGTGCATCATTTGAGATCATTTCTATAAATCTTGAGGGATCCCCAACTTTATAATAAGTTTTCAAAATGAAATTTCTAAATTTATGAAGTGAAGTTCTTGGGACACATGGTCTTGGAACATGGTATTTTAGTTGATCCTAAGAAGGTGAAATACATTACGACATGGGAGAAAATTCATAATGTTCTTAAGATTCAAAGATTATTGGGATTGTTAGGGTATTACCACAGGTTCATTAAATATTGCTCAAAGATGTATTCTCTAATGAACGTTCTCACTCATAAGGGAGTGAAGTTCATGTGGGATATGAAATTTCAGATCTCTTTTGATGAGTTGAAATGTATTTTTACTTATATGCCAATGTTTAATTTTCCAAAGGATAGGAATGGATATGTGGTATTTTGTAATGCATCAGGTTTTCATCTAGATTGAATCCTTCTACAAGGTGATCACGTGGTAGAATATGGTTCTAGATAGCTTAGGCCACACAAGGAGAATTATCTTACCCTTGATATCCACCACCAAATCCCTTTTATAATTTTCATAAACCACTTTGTGGAGGAGTGGGAACCATAAAGGAAATACATAATGAAAAAAGGACACCAACCAAAGAAAAACCATTCAAAGAAAAGAACCAGAAACTAAAGAAAAACAAAAACAAAGTTGATACCTACAAAAGATTTTGCACTACTTAAAAACAACCGGTCTCTAGCCCGATGGTTCCAGACAATATTTCCATGCTTGGTCAGGAGTAATAAGGTATTTCTGCATTTGATCAGAAAAGTGTAGGGGGAAGGATAAGAGGCTTAGATTCGGGCCTTTAGGGGCCACCAGGTCCTGTTTATCAACCTCCACCAGGACCTCCAAAGAATCCATTTGGGGGGAACCTGAGTCATGTGTGTTAATCTTGGCCTCTTGAGCCGTTGAATCCAATTTCATGTGTAAAAGATATTCAAAAGAGGCATGGGGTGGAATACTTGTAGTCTTTTGTTTTCATCATTGCCTACACCCCTGTTAAGAGGAATGCCATTATTGATGATTTGAGTGGAAACTCCCAACCCTAACCATGAAATAATTATCATAAGAGTAGAATATGATTAATCACTTTTATTAGTTTCATTTGAGAGTGGGGGTGGATATAACCAAGATCGTTCTAACAAATGTTCAATTGAAATCCTCTCTTCTTGAGATAATTCTTCAATAGAAGTATCTTGATGATGAATTACATGGAATTAAGGAATCTATTTATGACAAGGATACCATTAGTGAGTGGTATTTATCTTCAAAGGGTACCCTATGTTTCCAAAATTGGTATGTTGTTCATTTTCCTATGAGGAAATCCATGATGGGGGATTTATATAATTCCCAATAGGAAGTGCACCCTAAAAACAAAAAGATGTTATATGAAATGAATTAGTTATTTTGGTGTCCAGGTATGAGATGATAAATCATAGAAGTTGATTATCATTATTATACCTACCAATATGTCAAGGCTGAGCACCATAAAATTTCAGGTTCGCTTCAGCCGCTTCCAGTACCGACTTGGAAGTGGGATGATATCTCCTGAAATTTGTGGTTGAGTTTCCACATACCCCTTTAAGAAAGAATACGATATGGGTTGTGATCAATAATCTGACTAAATTAGCTAAATTTATACCCCTTCAAGATATAAACAAAGTTGAGGATTTTGGAAGTCTCTATGTGAAAAATATTGTTCATTTTCATAGATTTCCTTTTGTTATAGTCTTTAATAGGGATCCTTATTTTACTTATCAATTTTAGAGAGTCCTCAAAGAGACACTGGGATCTCAGGTATGTTTGAGCATGGAATATCATACACATATGGATGACCAGAAAAAAGGAGCTATAAATATTATTGAGGACATGGTACGTGATTATATTCTTGAATTTATTAGAAGTTGGGATGTCTATTTTGGACTTGTTGAGTTTGATTACAATAATAGTTATCGGTCCAATATCATAATAACTTAATTTTAGGACTTTTACAGTAGTCCTTATAGATCTTCTTTTTGATGGATGGAGATTGGGGATGTTTCCTTGGTTGGACCGATTTTGATCCAAGAGATGACAAACAATATTCAGTTGATTCATCAGAGAATAGTAATGGAATAGAGCTGGTATAAATCCTATGCTAATTATCATTGATGACCATTTTATTTTTCAATTGAATACTCAATGTTATTGAGAGTTTCACCTTGGTTGGGTCACTAACATCTTGGGAAATAGGGAAAGCTTGCGCTGAGGGTTGTGGGTGCTTTTGAGATTTTTGAGCAGGAGGGAAAAGTGTCCTACTATTTGGAACTTCCACCATAGTTAACTTTTATTCACAATGATTTTCATGTATCATAGCTTAGGAAGTATCTTTATAAACCTTTTCTTTTCTTGACCTAGTAGGATCTTGATATTGATCCTGATTTTTCCCCGACCGAGCATCCAATCGAGATTATCGATTTTGAGACAAAGGTTCTTCATGGGAAGATGATACTTTTGGTTTGTGTTCTATGGAAGCATGGCTATGATTTTCACAAGACATGGGATTTTGAGGAACTGATGAGAGAGAATTTGCATTATATATTTTATATAGAATCTTCTTGATTAGATTTATGGTGAAAGAAAGTGTTTATAGTGTGGAGGTTGTAACATCCCATTAACTGAGTTCAGGTTTTTCTTGACCCTTGTAGTGATCATATCTTGATAGGGTCTTTTCTGAGGGATTTTTTGTTAAAATTTAGAAAATTTTAGAATCCCATGGGGCAATAAATAGTTGGCACATGATTAGGGAAAACTGTGTGGTTTGGACTAGAAAACCATGTGGCCAAGTTTGAGCCTCTGGGAGGGGATGCCTAGTTTTTCCAAACCATGAAACCCTTCCCTCAAGCCATGAAACTTGAGATAGTGGGGGTTTTCATGGTTTGTGAATGGTTAAAGTAACCATGTGGCTTAACTGTGCATCCTAAAACTAATCCTAGTAAGGGTTCAGGGTTAAAGTGCATGATTACTTCTAACTATGCATCCTCTCTAGAAAACCATGAAAGTGGGGTTTTAAACCCCAAAAAATTTAATTAAAAATCCAAGGACCTCCATTTAAGATGACTAAAACCTCCAAAATTAAACACTAATTGGTTTCTTTATCTTTTTGAGGCTCTTTATAGGATTATTAGGCTCTCCAAACCTTATCTGTTATGAAATGGAGTGTAAGTGAAAGATTTTAATCCTTCTTTAGTAAGTGAATCTCATGTCATGTGGTTTCTTATAATATCATCTTCTATCTTATTTAGATAATGATAAATCATCATTTTATTGATTAATCTAATATCCATTTTGATGTATCTTTATTCTAGGTTTGATTTATTGATATCCTACACCTTTGTTCTTTGTTGGCAGAGCCCGCTATAGATGTTGTGTTGTTTTGACCATGTGATTAAAGTTAGGTGGTTACCAAAATATTTACCCTTTAATTGAAATCTTATTTTGATTTAATGATTTGGAATGAATTTTTAAATTATTTAAAAACATTTATTTGATATGATTGATGATTAATTTTGAAAATGGCATGAAAATTATGAAAACCCCCAATTTTAATAAAATTGAAATTGTTGGGTGGATTTAAGAAAAAATGTTAGCTTGATTTGGAAATTTATTTGATGAAATTATTTAATGTGGAACATTGATATAAATATATTAAATTTAATTATGATTTGAAAAAAGTTATGAATTTATAAAAACCTATGATTTGGCTTTGAAATGAGAAAGGCATGTTGAAAACTAAAATTGGGAAATTGTATGTTGAATTGATTTAAAATGATTGATTTAACCATAATTGATTGATTTATTAATTGATTGAAGCACATGTGGTATTGGGTAGTTAGTGGGTTATTAGGACAAGAATTCTAGTAATTTGACTCCCTTGTAATTGATTGACAATGATAACACCAACTAAACCAATTTTGGCATGATTTTCCATAAAGGGATCCCCTAATGGAGTCTATATTTATTTCCCATAATGGGATACCCTAATGGGGTGTTAACTCAAGTGTGCATGCATATCTTAGGTTGTGTTGATGAATAATAATTGTGAGGATCCTATTACTATAAAGTAATATACCATAGGTCTTATGATATGGTGCTATGTTTTACTGATTTTATTATACATTTAATTGATTATAGAACTATTTTATTTATTACAATTTATTTCTATAAATGTTTTATATAAAATGTTAATTTAACATTGTTTGATATACCTGCCATATTATTGAATTGAAAACATGATTTTTTGAAAATATGTAAATTCCATGCTGTGCCTTGTTTTATTTAAATTAAAATAATAAATGGTTTATTATTATGGTATTGTTTATGGAACACTTGAAGATAACCTACTATACTATCTAGAGAACACACTACTATTACCTTTAGGCATTTGTAGATTATCGTATGCTAGTTCTAATGAATGGGAAAGTGCTTCTTAGAAGTTGTGAATGTTCTTAATCCTTGGAACCTAAAGTGATTGAGGTGACCGATGAATATTTGATCCACTTGTTACATGGGATATGTCTAAGCTTTTATCTTGTAAGATGCTATGTCACTTTATGATGTACTATTTTGGGTTTATTTTACCTATTTGATTTTTGTACTTTCTTCTTGAGGAGTTTTGATTATTATAACTTGTATCTTTTTTCTTTTGCTATTTTGGGGCAAAAATCATTCCCTTTGATTATTGTATGATTCTAGGTTCTAGTCACCAACCTGTGGGGAACAAGAATGCCCTTAGAACTTTGTCAGAGATGGATCGAGTAATTAGTGTACTAGGGTATTCCAGATAGTTCATGAAATGTAGTGACTGTAAATACGTCAAAATACTATCTTAGGTATTTCCTACTTGCATATCTGTAGCTGATGATAACCTAAAACAAGGTCTATCTTCAAGAACTACCTTAACTTTTTCAACTGATCAAAGATGTCATTGATTCTTAGTATTAGATACTTATTTTAGGTGGTCACCTGGTTCAAGAAAAGGTGATCCACAAAAAACCTTAGGAACCCATGCACCTTCTTGGTGATTAATATTAGAGCTACCTAGGGGGAAACACTAAGTCAAATAAATCCTTTCCTAAAAGGTCCTACAAAAACACCCCTACTCTCAAAGCTCTATGGGATCCACATGATATTCACCTAAAGATATCAAAGCTATCCGGTGATGAAAGTCGATACAAAAGTTAACCTCCCACTGATGAGGTAACCTAGGTATATCCTCAGTAAAGACTTTTGTGTACTCCTTTACCACTGTAGGGAATCAAACATCCATTAAGTTTTCCACACCAAGAGTCAATATATAAAACTGATAAGAAATATTACACTCTATCCTAAACCTGAGTCTAATTTTCTCTTATTGAAATTATTTCTCATTAGTGAAGGAAAATCCCAACCAATCAACCTAGGTCCACCGTATCGTCTGAAAAAACAATCAATCCAGGAACAAATAGTGAATAACTAGTACATTATAATAATGAAATTATATAGTATCATCAACACCATAAAAAGGTCCCATGAGAAACTCTCACCACTAAGAGTGAATTCACACCAATGAAAGTAGAGTGTGATCATAGAATCCACTATAGTGAGAGTCTCCAGCCATAAGGGTTGGGCTAGAGGGACTAATGAAATCTATAGTTCTCGAATAAGGGATAATTCTAGAAAATAATGGATCATGATTATGTTCATAAAAATGGATTCTAAGGTATAGGACACATAGATCATACCCCAGTTCATGTAGGGATCTTCCGGGTCACAAGCCTCAACTTCCTGAAACTGACCACTTCCCTACCCACTAGCTCCCTGAGCCTAAGGGAGACCACCTGAAGGTGGTTTTGGTGTCATCAAATCATAATATCAGCCACCCCTATATCTATCCCATCTCCTTAACCTCAACCACCTCCCTATAGTTCCTCCTTCCCATGATACTACCTCTACCTTGGTGTCCCATCAATTATCTTCCTATCCACTACTATATGGCGGGTCATCCAGTCTCAAGAAATATGGATTTTCCATCATAGGAAAAGCATCATCTCTCACTTGGATGAATGGAATCTCTTTATGAACCATGGGTTATGGACATTTTTGGTATGATACTGGTCATGCCAACACTTTGAGTTTCATGACCCTCAATCCCAATGCTATCCCGTAACTACTAAAGTATCTACTTCTATGTGAATGATATCAGTCCCAGCTAAATATGACTTCTCCACCAAAAATATCTCTACCTATAGGGTATGCTCCAACACCATGAAATAAGAGGGGATCTAAAGGGACACAACTCTAACTCAAACATCTCTGCATAGACCACACTCGAATATCCTCACCCAGAAAAACACTTCACAAACCATGTATTGAGAGTATCACATGTGGTATATAAGTCCTAAAACATACTAAAACACTAACATGCTTCCCTACCAAATATTGAGAAGATCCTAGATGTTAATTGATTTTAGGGTCACTATAAAATACACCTTCTGAAAGAGGTGTTCGAACTCGATCTAGGGAAGAGTCATCTCATCATGGGACTATGTCATCAAGATCAACCATAATCCCACAAGGACATGGAGAAGTCTCACCATGAGCACCACCATCTAATCCCAAGGGGTCTAAATGAGATAAAATACTTGGTTTATGTGCTATAACTGCTCCTTCAATGCCTACAAGTCAGGATTACCCTATAAATTGGATGGAATCTAACTCTGGAACTCATAAAACATAGTTAAACTAAACAATTCTTCTTCTTATTATGATATAATTATATATTATCTTACAAGAGGTAAAAAATTTTCTTACACTACTGGATGTAGGTCTGCTCTCTACTTGACTGGTGGAAGTGTTGCTCGCTGTCCACCCAGAGGGAAAAACTCTTGAACGGGCCCCTATATTGAGTCCTCATTGCTGAGTTGATCCCCATCGTGAACCTATCACGATACCCTAAATGGATGTCTATGTGGAGGCATCCTGAAATACTCAAGATATACCATGTTCAAAAAATCATATTTAGGGATCTGACTCAGGAAGGACACAGAAACCAAAACCCATTATTAAATGATTCATATACCATTGTTTTCCTTGTAATCAGAGTCTTGATGCAATAATTCAACAATCATGTTATTATAATCCTGATGAGTGGATACGTTTTCCTACACACCACCATTGGGGTCCTTACTCCAAGATTTGAACTCAGGAAATATAAACACCATTACCCTAAATTTGAAACAAATACTCACAACTATTCTAAATCCAAACTCCATCCTAGTATAAACTCATTTTTATACCAATATATCACATTGTGAAATACCAAGGCCACACCTAGGTTGAAAACATGTCAAAAGTGACACCCTAATCCCACATCCAATTATCCAGGGGTTGGTGAATAACACCGAGTCGGCATATCACACATACAAAAGGCCTTATTTTAATGTACCCCCACACGTATCACCATACACACCAAATTAATGTGCAAAGTAAATAACTAGAATAAATAAATTCATCCAAAAATTATAATATCCCAAAACCTAGTATAACACTACACAAACAAAGTAAAGAGAAAAAATATATCCCTAAAAACTGATATGCAGGTCTAACCTGACAATAATAGAGAAAGAAATCTCATCACATAACCAAAAATCTATAGAGAAACCCACTACTGCAACCACTAAGTGATACTTAGCACCTCCCATATGAGGTCCCCTCAGATATTCATCGAATAACCAATCATCTACATAAGACATGACATGTGTGGGAAAATACCATGTATGGATGAGTATATACATACCTAGTAAGATACCTAAAAATCACTAATAAATAAAGAATTAAAATATGAATATTTAGATCAAAACCATAACTAAGAGGGAAAAGAAAATGCGAAACCCATATATTCTCATAGAAGGATACATGTCCCAATGTAAAATATCATAATTATACCCATCCAAACAAATCAGTATTCCAAGATTTCTATCTAGAAGTATCAATAAAACTACATGTTCATTCCCTTATATTATACTAGAGGATCCCTTCCCCATGATGATGGGTGAAATAATGACTCTAGAGGAGGATCCTTGTCCCATCTAAGATCTTTAGATAGAAAAAATAAAAACTTAGTAGATAGAGGATCCATGCCTTGTAATGTGAGTGAAATAATAACACTATCTATGTTATCAAGTAGAAGATCTCAATCCCATACTCACAAGGGTGAAATAATGACTCTTCAAGAGGATCCCATTCCCAATGGGTGAGATACCAACTCTACCAGGGAATAAGGATGGGTAAAATCTACACCTGACCATAATATCTTAGGTTAAGAAAAACTACATGGTGTGTCCTAGGGTTTCACAATGTGTGTGTGTGTGTGTGTGTGTGTGTGTGTGGGTGGGTGGGTGGGTGGGGGGGGGGGGGGGCTCGGGTTTGACACTTGGTGTGTGCCTCCACCCAAGTCAGTCTCCTCAGAGACGAGATGAAATTTGGTCCCATCAAATAGCGTGTGAGAGTACTTGGGGTCCCTAGGCATGTCTCCTTAGTACATGTTAGTCTAGTGACCTAGGGTCACATAGTGTGTGGGACCAACCACATGATGTGTGATATTTAACCTTAGTGTAAACCCTAGCACCACATTACCAAAATACACTACATGTGTTCTTCTGAACTACATGCCATGTAGTCAAACTTTTTTCTCAAGAAACTCTAACTCATGATGCATATTATGATTTCATAAAACCTTACATTGATCTCAACCCTAATAATAATTTAAATAACTATAATCTAAATTTATCACGATCAATGATTCACTAGATATCACATCCCAATCACCATCCATCGTAAAATCAAACTGTTATTTCCACCCAAGTCATCTGCATGAATCACTCTAAAAAATGTCCAACACTTGATCCTTATTTAGTTTTTTTCATTATCATATAACCTCCATCATGCTAAAACCAATGATTCTAAAACCACAACATAAATCCATGTAACCCATGATTAATCACACAACTAAATGGGTCCCCAGAAATGGTTGAACCACATTAAAATCAAATACCAGCGATGAAATCACATAAAAAAAAGAGAGATACACACAATAAAAAAAAGTGAGAAATGATAAATGGATGTATTTGATTAGGACACCCATAATTGACATAATTATAGGATATGGGGTGAAAAAATAATAAAATAATCATTCCAAGAACAACAATTATAAAAAAATTATTTGACTTGGAAATGATTGATTATAAATTAGATTATTGGGAGTTAATCCATAATCAAAACAAAATCCAAATAAGGGGTAAATTAAAAAAAATCAAAGACCCACCTCAAGAACATATCAATTATTAGGGAAGAACAAATTATCTATCAATGTCATCGAAGAATCCACTGCATTCATCATTCTCTCTATAAAGATCCATGATTGATTAGATAAGAAGAGAAGCCCACATAGTCATCATCGGTGATTCCTTAATCCCAATAATTCCACTAACATCAATGATAAAAAATATCTCCCTCCCTCACTTGAAATATATAGGGTTATATGTGACATAAACCATGCCATGACTCGTTGAAAAAATCATGAGAATTTTGAATTTTTTCTCTTAGGCATGATTTGAGGGTAAAATGGTAATTTATACTATCAAATGATCTTAGATAATTTTTATTATTTCCCATTTTCCCCTAGAATAAGGTTTTTACCCCAGGACATGAGTTTGGTTAAATTCCAAGATGATCTAATTTTCATAGAATATTAATAATTAACCAAATATTAACGATTCATGCAAATTCGAATTATGATATATTTTGGATGGAGAGAAAAATTGAAATTTTGACTCCACATTTGAGTCTACAATGGGATGTGAGTGGTTTCTAGTGCATGGAATAACCTCACATCAGGCACCGGGGCTAGGTTCGAGTCCCTTTTGTTTCTTTTTCTTTTTCTTTTTCTACTTTTATTTTCTCCTCCCTCCCTTGACATGCTGCATATGTGGATCTACCTTGTGGGTGTCGTGTAGATGAGAGTGAAACAGAGGGAGATATAGAGAGAGATAATGTTTGGGATCTTATCTAATCATAGATTGGGGATTTATGGTGGCGTCTCAAGGATCCAAGTAATAAGATTCTTTATTTTATTTCTAGTGGTAGGTCCTTGATTTCTTAGCCAAAAATCCTCATAGACTATTTGTTTTTGAGTTTCTGTTTTGTTTTGGTGTTGTTTATAGTTCTATGATCCACCCCATGGGGTGTTTTTAGAAAAACTATGGGGTTTAGATGTATCATAAGTGGTTTTATGTTTTAAAAAACCTGATCACATGACTTTTATTCTTGAGTCACATACTGTGTGTTCATTTTTTTGGGAAAGATGTTGAAGATGAGTGTTAGATAGTGTGTGTGTTCAGGATATTCCATGTAGAGTGACTTAGGGTGTGGATGAGGGAATGAAAATACACCCCATGTTAGAGCACATGGTCATGTGGGGTATACAATCATATCCCATGTGTAGTATACTACTAAAGGTCATGTGGTGGACAAGGATATACCCCGTATGGGGCACATGGAAAGGTGCATGAACTAGAACCCTATGCGGGTGACACACCATGCAGGGAAAGTGAATTCATTGTACTTAGGAAGAGTATATATCAAGTGGTTTATGGTACATATTAAATGAAAATCTTTATGGTTACACACTATGTACTCATGGTGCATGTCATGTACCTTCCCTCTTTGAAGTTATTCACTTGTTTTTCCCCTGGAGTTAGAATTGGAATCATGAGTAGTCCATTCCATGTATTTTTTTATATAGATCATGATGATAGAATCTTTTCAGTATAGAGATGTCATCTGGATGGTGTTTTGGACTGGGGAAGATTTGGAGGGAGTTTTTTCTTAAGGTTTTAGTTTAGAATCCTCACCAAGGTTGGGTCTTAAGGTGGAAATATTGAGAGAGGGTCGTGATATCATTGGATGAATTGGATTTTGAATGCCAAGTGGGTTTTCTCAAGGTTATTTAAAATGTTTCTAGGAAGGAATGATTGACCAGTGACTTGGATTAGGGTGATAATGGGTTTAAAGTTAGTTCATTTATTATTCTAGGATTTTATTCTTATACAGTTGTTGGATGTTTAGTTCAGTGAGATCCATGGGATGAGCTATCACCATAGATCATTGGGTACAATGGGGTGTCGTTTAATAGAGATTGGTATTGGTTTGAGGTACATATTTGAGGATTAACTTATGTTCTTGGAATTATTTTAGTATTACCTTATAGTCTTGTAATTTTTTGAGGATTCCCTTGAGGGCATGGAGTTTTATTTGGATTCCCTTTTGGGTGTGGTATTGCTCAAGGTAAGGTTGTGTTCCAGAGAGGCCGACTGAGGTTTCGTTATTGGGATTGTCCTGAGGTTTTGTTTTCCAGAGGAAACCCTTATATTGTGTCCTATTATCATTGGATGAGATTAGTTTGAGGTTTAGTTTTCTAGAGGATCCCCTTATAGGGTGTCCTAGTCATGCTTTTTTTCAAAGGACCATTAATGATAACATGTGAACTATTGACTATGGGGACCTGTGTGAGTGCCCCTTGTTTTAGTGGATTGCTCTAGGAATGTTTGAAGAAATTTATTAATCATGTTTGGACTTGGGAGGATACCTTTAGTGTACTATTATATTTATAATTTTCCCTGAGATTTATTTGGAATCTCATCCATTGATTGGTGGGTGTTAGGAGGATCTCAGGATATAATGGATGATGTCGATGAGTGGAACCATTTGATCTAGACATATTGAAGTTGCTTAGGGTTTTTATATGTTGTCATGGATTTCAAAAATAGGGGTCCATGTACATGAACATCACAGATCCTATATTATGGATCATAGAAATAACACTCTTAGGATGGATTATATTATCTCATCTAGTTCTATAGGAATTCTAGGACTCAGTAGGTTCACTAGTTGATTCAACCTATAGGTTCCTATTTCCAGTTTAGATCATGATATTAGATTTCTTGATCCCATTAGTGTTTCATAGTTGTGGTTTTTGATTCCTGGGATGAGATCCTAAGGTTTGGATTTCATAATTTTTGATATGTTAGATGTCTTAATATCCTTGTATATATATAGGGAACACCTAATGATATGGATGAGTGATCCATGTGCTATAATCCTATAGCTTGGGCCCGTGTGAGGGTTGATTTACCTTGGGTGTCAAGCTAGAACTGGAGGTTCTCTATTTTTTTTTCAACTCTTCTGTTAATTTTTATTCATTTTTTTTATTTTATGGTAACTTATATTAATTTTTTATTAGGATGTGAATATCATGCGTGCATGAACTATTATATGACAATATATTATAGGTTCACCATTGGGGGTGGCCTAATGAGATTTATTTCTCATCCTATGTACATGGAATTTAGTGTGTATGTATAACCTTATATATTCTTCATTGTTGATCATAAAATACATAGTGCATGAGGTTGAGTCCCTATATTGCATGATTGATTAAATATTTTTGTACGAAGTCTAAGGACTGATTTGGAGTAGTTTTACCATTGCAGAGACCGAGTATGTAGTTCAACTCAGAGTTGGTAGTAGAGCCTATTGTAAATTTTATTTCCTTTTTTTATTATATATATTTGGTCAGCCAATGGGAGACCAGTGTTTTTATATTTTATCATAACCATGAGTCTATATTTTTTCACATTACATTTGATACAAAATTATTTTATTTCAGTTATTTATTATGTATACTTTGATGTTTATGAATGTGTATGTTTCTTGGTTATTTTTATACTGTTATTAAACTCCGATATGAGGGAATAATATCCCCATTTTATCTCATTAGGACCTTTTCACTAGTCATTAGCCTCTGGTATATGAGGAGGCATGAATTAGGCCTTGTTTCAAGCTATATTGGGTAACAAGTTGGGTCAAATCTGGATGATTTGTGATAAAATTGTATTATATGATTTTTTTATTTTTCTTACTATTTATAGAGATGGTATATATAAGGTCTAGGAATGTGTTAGAGCTTGTTATTGATATCAGACTGGTTATTCATGAACACCCTTTCTAGTAGGAAGTCCAAGTTTATTAGGGTTATGTGATTTATTTTCTTGGTTTCCATTTTTACAGTTGTATGATTTCACCTTGGGTGATGCACTTGATTTTTTGGATTTATGATTTATAATATTTTTTCCCTTCTCCCAGTGGAAATAGGCATGTGTACGTGAATTTATCTAGGCATGTATTATTCACATGACATGTGCCTATATATTTTTAGAGGTTTATTTGTTTAAAGTTTTTATGAAAATCTATATGGAATTGTTCTATATAGGTTATTAGTGGAATTTTACTCAACTAGACCATGTGTACTTTTCTTACAATGATAGACCATGTGGATATCATGATGAGATGTTCATTGGTCATGGAAATGTAGTCCCTTTATTGAGGTATGCATGGATACCCTGGTGGGTTGGTGTAGGCATTGGATTTCCCGATGCTAATTGTGTAAGTTCAATGAAGGAAAGGATTCCTAAGAGATGTTTTACCGGGATCAATTTTCCCTAAGGATGTGTATTTTCTAAGGTTACAGGTTCAAGTTTCAAGTGTGGTATCTTAAAACCATATTAGAGAGGGTTTTTTTCATATGGAATGTTGTCTACTTGGTCTCATAGTGGGGGGATCAAGATCTTGATATCTGTTGGGATATTAGATGGGAATGCCTGATCTTTCAATTTGTGAGGAATTCTAGGGTCTTCTATCACTAGGATATCATTCCTTGGTAGGTGATTTTTTTAGTTAGGCATGCTGATTCTTTGGTATTGAGAAGTTTAGTTTGAGAGGGAAGGGTTGGTTGGATGTCTAACCATTTTTTCTTATGATTATGATTCTAGTGGTGTGGTGAGAGTGTGTTTAGGTGATTGTGGTTTTCAATCGATGCCTAAATGGAGGGTGGTCTTGTGCTTGATCTTGGCATGATAGATATTCCTAATTTATGAATAGGAGTTCCAAGGGTGATTCAACTTATTGTAACTAACCTATGTGGGGATCATGGTTAGTGTTTTCAATCAAATTAACCTAGTTTAATTAGTTCATGGATCATGTGATCATGAGAACCTATGAGAGGTTCTTGGAGAATCACTCTTCCTTGGGAGAAGAATGGTGTCTAGTTTGAATTTTCTGGAAAAGGACTTGTTTTTTGAGGTAATCCTTATAGTGGGGAACACACCAAAGACCATTGGTGGGAGGGGTAATCATTTTAAGTGGTTCTTTGAGTGTGGGGATGTCATTCCAGGTGAGATTGGAATGGGTGGCAGTTGGTATTTTGTTCCAGTGCTCCGATGTGAGTGAGTCATCCACGTCAAATACTTTCCTTCAATAGTGAATAGAGTGTGGGACATAAAGTTTTGTGGTTGATTATAAGGAGACGATAAGGATAATCATATTAAGGGGAGTGTATCATTGGTTATAGATGAATGAACCTTATCTTGGTAGCATTGTGGACACTGTGATACTGGTTAGGGGATGATCATGGGGATGTTGGATACCCCATTGTTTGGGGCGAATCTTGGTAGCTGGTTGACCATCAAGACTTATTTAGGGGAAAAAGTGTTATGGTGGGGATTTTTTCATGAACCATTCCATGAAAGGTTGATAAAATCAGGGGAAATCATAATTTTTTTTCTCTTGGGTGAGTTTTGAGGAGAAAATGGAAATTTATCCAATCATAGGTTCTCAGATAAATTTTCCAACCACTCTACTGGTCCCATGATAAGGTTTTTATCCTAGGAAAAGAGTTTTGTGGAATTTAGAGCCATTCTAATTTTCAAAAAAAAAATTAATCTTCTATACATAGATATGGATTGAAATTTTAGCTTAATGGTTGAGTCTCAAATGAGGGGTTTTTACTAGGTGAGATATAACATCACATCAAACATTGAGGATGGATCAGAGCCCCTTTTCTTTTCTTTTTCTTTCATTTAAATTTACCATTTTCTTTTCTCCTCCTTCCCTTGGATTATTGTATAACTAGATCCCCCTTGTGTGCATCACATGTCTGAGAGATAAATTTATGTAGAGGGTGAGGGACATGGCATTAGAGATTTCATCTGGGCTTGGATTAGGGATCATTGGCAGCTTTATCAAGGATCTGAATGAGAAGCTGTAATGTTTTATGCTTAGATCTAGGCCATTGTTTCATTTTTAGCCACAAATCCACATAGAATAGTTGTTTTAAGTTGTTTTGTATTTATTATTTATTTTTTAGAGTGCCATGAGTACCCCCTTGGGGTGTTTTTGGGTGAATCGGGGGTTTTAAGAGATCAAAAGAGGATTTCTATTCAGGAAAACCTGATCACATGATGTGTGTTCTTGAGTCACATGTCGTGTGTTATTTTTTTGGGTGAGTGGTTGAAGATAAGGATTACATGAAATGTGTGTCTAAGACATGATGAGTAGATAGACCTAGGATGTGTCCAAGGGAATGACCATACACCCCTGTCGGGGAACATGGTCATTTAAGGTATAGGATTAGAGCCCATGTTCAATATATGGCCAGATCCCATGCAGCAGACTTGGCTAGACCTCATGTGGGGCACATGGCTAGGAACCTTGTGTGGGTGAACCACTGTGTAGGGTGAGTGCACACCACATACTTGGAAAAATTACACACAAGGCGTATTGTGGTACATGAACATGGAGGATATTTTGGGTTACATTCCATTTACTCATGGTGCATTCCATGTACCTTCCCTCCTTAGGGAGCTTCACCCATTTTTCTACTTAGAGTTAGAATTGGACTCATAAGCAGTTCATTCTAAGAATTTGTATCCATATATCATGATTTTGGAATCCTTTTAGTATAAAGAGGCCATATAAATGGTGTTTTTGATTGTGAAATATTTTGGAAAGAGGTTTTCCATAAGGTTATTGTTTAGAATCCTCCCAAGGGTTGGGTTATGAGGTGTGAGGTTCGAGTAAGGGTCATTATCTCATTGGATGACTTAACTTCTAAACACTAAGTGGGTTTTATTAAGGTTCTATCAGATGTTTTCCAAAATCTAGGATTTAGAATTGACTTTTATTAGTAATGATAAGTGGTTTATATTGAGTTATTTTAGTTTTATTAGATGATATTGTTAGCCACTTACAAGAGGTTTAGTTCAGCGAGAGCCTTGGGATGGGTTAGCATTGTAGAGTATTGGTTATGAATAGTTTCCATTTCATAGAGATTTATATGGGTCTGAGGGACCTATTTTAGGATGAAATTATGGGCTTTAAGTTTTTGTAGGATTCCCTTATAGGTGTGGTATTGCCTTTGTATTACCCTATGGGTGTGGTGTTGCTCAAGGGTAGGTTTTTTACTAAAGAGGTTGGATGAGGCTTATTTGATGGGCTTGGACCAAGGCTTAGTTTTCTAGAGTAGAACCTTATAGGGTGTCCTATTCTTGTTAGATAGGCTTGGCCTAAGGTTTGGTTTTATAGTGGATCCCTTTGTATGTTCTGATTGTTATTTAGTTTAGAGGATCTTTGAGGGTGCCTCATGAACTGTTGACTATAACAACCCATGTGAGTGCCCCTTGTTTTGGAAGATTATGCTAGGAATGTTTGAGGTGGTTTCTTTCTCAGGTTTGGATTTGGGAGGAGACCTTTGGGATACTATTGGACTAGGAATTGGCTCTGAGATTGATTTGGATGGTCTCCTACATTGGTTGGATGGTGTTAGGAAAATATTGAGAGCTAATGGATGATCTAGGTGAGTGCACCCCTAGGATTTGGACATGGTGATCTTTCTTCAGGTTTTTATCCTTGGACATGGTGTTATTATATAGGGGTCTATAGACATGGTTCTTATGAATGATGGATTATGGCCTATGGACATAGAGTTCCTAAGTTGTATTATATTATCATGGCTAGTTCTTTAGGACTTCTAGGACTTGGAAGGTTCTCTAGATGAGTAAACCTAGAGGTTCATATCACTTATTCAAACTGTGCTATCAGAGTCCTAGATATTATTAGAGGTTAATAGTTGTGGTTTCATACATCTAAGATGTGATATTAGGGTTTGTATTTTATGCCTGTTGATGTGTTATATGTCTAGAGTTCCTTTTAAATCTGGTAGATGCACCCGATGATATGTGTCTAGGTGATCCATGTGCTCTTATTATTCTAGATTAGGTTAGAGTGGGGATAGATTTACCTCAGGTGTTAGGATGGAACCCAAGGTTTTATTTTTTATTTTATTCAACCATTTTTTTACTTTCAATATTTTATTTATTTTATGCCATTTGATATTAGTTTTCGACTAGGGTAGACATATCACATGTGTATTCACTTTTATATGAAATAATATTACAGGCACACCATTGGGGGTGGCCTACTAAGATTTATTTATCACACCCTATTCATGAACTTTGGTGTGTGTGTAGATAATTATGTATTATTTCAGGTTGAGAACTAGATACACAATGTATGGGGCTGATTCCCTATGTTTCATGATCAAGCAGAGTCAGTTGTATGGAGTTTGGGGATAGAGCTTGAGCAGTTTGACCATTGTGGAAACTGGGTATGTAGTTCGACTTAGAGTTGGTAGTAGAGAATATTGTAAATTTTATTTTATTTTGTTTATTTTTTATATGTGGTCGGCCCAATGGAAGTCCATTTTATGTATTTTTTAACATGACCATGAGTCTATATGTTTCTTCATTACATTTGATATAACATGTTTTTGTTTCAGTTATTTACTACGCTTACTATAATGTTTATGGATGTGTATGTTTCTTTATCATTTTATACTATTATTGCACTATAATATAAGGGTATAGTCTCCCCACTATATCTCATTAGACCCTTGCTGATAATTGATAACCTCTGGTGTATGAGGAGGCATGATTAAGGTCTTGTCATGAGCCGAATTAAGTGATGAGTTGGGTCAACCCTGAACGGTTCATGATAAGATGACTAAACCTAGAGGATTGAAATAATATATATTAATTAATAAATTCCTAGTTTAATGACATAATTAAATAAATTAAATAAATTAAATAAATTAAATAAATTAAATAAATTATTTAATTTATTTATTCTATTCCGTCCTGCAACTACGCATCATCCCAAAACCCAATGTGAATGAAACTTATGTTGTGCCTAGGGTAAATCCCATATTATGGATTCAATGATGGCCTCCGTTTCTTCATTTGAGTCCCTGCTTGTGATATGATCCATTATTTATACATTTATGAATGCCCGCATGTTAATATATTTTAATATTTTTAATATATTAATATTAGAGGTAAACGATGCCCGAAACAATATTCCAGCTCCATGACTATACCCATAAATATTATTTAAAATATTTTAAGGACCTAGTTTCAAAAACCAAATCCATTACATTGATATTATAGGTTAGACTGTGGAGACTAGTTTTACCCAATTAGTTTTTAGTTCAAATTTTAGGCCCAGAGTTTGGTACCTGCTTCAGTGGGGGGAGGGCTATGCTAGGAATATCATAAATTGTATTGGTCATGTAACACCCAAAGTTTTTATGGACCTTTTTTTCGAAAAAAAATTAAATTTTCATTGATATATTGCATTGCACTAAGTCAAACATTCCTTTCACATGACACTGTCTTGGCGTATGTTACACACAATACCGAGTTTCTACAAAACATATTTTTTTATTATAATTATTTAAATGAGATAATTATAATTTATCCATTAAACATAGTAATATGGATAGTAATAAATAATTTTCAAATATTTTTATAATTGTTTTATATAAATAAAATATATTTATAACCAAATATATACTTTTTGGAGAATTCCTTATATGTTTAAAAATACTATTTTCTCAAATGAACTAGTTTTCATGTCCTTCTGTAAAAAAAAATTAATTTTATACAAATTTAGAAATTTAATTTGATAAAAGAAACTTTATTTTTGAATTTATAATGTTGAAATTAGCTTAGGGTGATTTTTTGGGATTTTTTTGAGAAACTTCATTTTTGTATGAATAATGATAAACATTGAATTTTAATTCAAAACTACCTTTTCATCTAATTTATCTATAAATTTAAATTATATTTTTTTAAAGTTTAATTAGATTAAATTTTTATCAATTAATACAATATATGTCATTAAAACTAATTTCACATTGAAATTGGATATAAAAACTGAGCAAACTTTTGATCATTGTTACTTTAAAAACCCACAGTGTTGTCTCATCAGCGAGATTAAATTTAAATTATTATTATGTAAACTTTGTTTTTGATGAAAAATATTAGTGAAAGTAATTAAAATTAATTACAACGATTAATGTAAAATTAAGTATAACAAGGGAATAAACCTTAAACTTAAGGAAAAAAATGACCTAGAAACTTATCCAAAACACATTTTTTGGCCATAATTTGGACATTAAACTTCTATTATCGAGTTTGGTTGTTTTTTATGACTTTGTTTAGGTAAAAACATGGGTACACCTAACTTGTTTTCAAAAATGCCAAGTATGTTCCCTCCCTTTCCTATAAAAGGCCACCACCTCTACCCATTCCTCAAACCTCTCAAACATCTTAGGTTCTGCTAATATCTTCCCAATAAACTTCCAAAAATCCAAAAATTCATCATTTAATCCACCCTTTGGGCGTAAAACCTTCCAAGGAATCCCTTTGGTAAAAACCAAAAAGAGTTACCCGATTAAGAGGTAACACCCTCCATCAAGATCCTTTCTTTTATTTTATTTCTAGACTCTTTAAATTACCCTTATTACATGATTATTTAATAAAAAAATTATCCTAAATATACTTATATATTTTTATACTTAGGGTTTTACCTACACTTACACACACTTCCATCTAATGGGTAACAAGCATACTGTTTATGTGTACAGCGAACTACCGCCTCACGAAACGATGATTGTTCATTTTACTTTACCACCTCTCTTGGTGGGAATTATTATAGAAACTATATTTATATATGATATATATGATATATATTATATCTTTAATATTATTTAATTATTTTACAACACATTTCTTTATACTTTCCATTTTGTGTAAATACGATAATTTCGTTTGAGGAAGTATGGACTACCACTCCCTCAAAGTGATGTGATTCGTTCACACACTGCATGGAATGTATTAAGGACGGGTTTAGTAAAATTATATAATATATAATATCTAATAATTATAATAATGATACACACACACACACAAACATATATGTCATTTACTTTCTTCTTTTCAATACGATAATTAAGTAGAAACAACGTTCATGCGCACGCACAAACTACCGTCTCTATGAACAATGTATTCCATTTCATATTTATATATTATATAGATTATTATAATGAACATATACTGAATATAAATTATATTTATATCATTTTTAAATTCTGTGAATGATGATATTATTATAAGTATCAAAGATATAACAAATTGAGACACATGCAAAGAAAAAATCAGATATTACCCAAAGTGAAATATTAACATAGAATTGTTAAGAAGTAGGTAATATAAAGTCATAATAAAACCATATATGGTCTTATATATAATAATATATTTATTTATAATAAATTTATTTTTATTATACATGAGGTTTTAATGAGAACGATGAGAGTCGAGACACAAGGTAAGGGTATTTCTAGTCTCACTTTTCTTTCTGTGAGATTTACACCTTATTGACCACTCATCACTTTTGTGTGATGATTATACTAACCATAAATATATTTTATGATTGTTATACTTAATTTTATATGTATTTAAATATCCATTTTATTATCTCTCTTTAATGGGGTATATGTTTCAAGAGTTATCAAATCAGAAAAGTAGTTTTGTCTCAATTTTCCTTCTTTGAGACACACACCATGAACTTCAAGAACCATGTTTTCAAAAAAGGTTTTAAAAGATGATATTTTAAGATAATTTTCAAGGAAAAAAGATTTTAAAAATGTTTTATGGCTTTCAATATTCCTTTAAAAATTTTCAAAGTATTTTCAATGAAATGGTTTTCAAAACGTTTTCAAGATTCTTTTATAAGTTTTCAAGGAAAATTGTTTTCAAAACATTTTCAAGATTATTTTATAAGTTTTAAAGGAAAATGGTTTTCAAATAATTTTAAAGATATATTTATATGTTTTCAAATAAATATGTTTCCAATTTTTTTTTCAAATATTTTTATAAGTTTTTAATTTTATTTTAAAAAAAATGTTTTTAAAAATGTTTTTTGTTTTAAAGATAAATTTTCAAAGAATAAAGGATATTTTCCTCAAGAAATGTTTTAAAAATGTATTTCCAAGTTATTTTCTATATAATATGAAATCTGTTGATGTTACTAATTCCCTTATAGAAAATTATCCAATGGTTCCATTCATATTCTTTCTTAAATGGTTTATGTTTTTATAGAATGATTCTTATGACACATGTTTCTCTTCCATGGGTTATATTATTTTGAAACACGATTCTTTTCATAGGTTATGTTTTTATGAAATAATTATGAAACCTATCAGTTTTCCATAGGTTATGATTTGATGAGAAGTTATGTTACCCATTTCATTTCACGAGATTATGAAATAATGTTTATAAAACCCATCTCTTTTTATGGGTCATGGTATTATGAAAGTTTTATTATGTTGTATAACATGTTTGAATGATTTTATTATGAGATGGGTGGGACCTATATCTACCTCCAATTAATTGGGTAAATATTTATATCTCATGAGATAATGATGTGAATCAAGTTGATGGGATTGATCCACTATGGGAAGATGTAGAAACCCAATCCCTTAGAAGGAAATGATTGTGACAGAGGATGGTGGTGTGTCCCACCCAGTAGGTGTAGTCACCATGAAGTTATAATATGGGTAAACCCAATCTATTATGGGAATATGGGGAAACTCGATCCCTCACAAGGAAAATACTATAATTGGGGATGGTGGTGTATCTTGCCCAGTGGGTGCAGTTCCCATGAAGTTCCTTGATAAGTTCTAGAAATATTTGTTGACTTATAGGGAAATATATGAGATGTTTATGTATACCAAAATTACATATCTTATTAATATGATATGATTTCATGGCTTATGTTCTTTGTTTCTTTATGATTTATGTCTTTTGAAGTACCAAGAGTTATTCCATGATTTATTTTTCTGATCTTATGGTATGAAGGGAATGATATTATAATGTTATGATCATGTTTTCATAGACTTATGATCATGTTTATGATTACATGTCTCCATTTTTTACCCTTATCATGAATCTGAGCTCAACCCTTTTTACATTTCCTTCCCCAAGTTATGAAGACATGTATTACATTTGATATGTCTAAGAAGGATACTAGTCACAAAGAACCTAGTGGGAGATAATGTAGCTTACTTATGTACTGGTGTTTATGTTTTTGTGTTTCCAAAGGAATTAGAATAGTATGGTCTTTGGGTGTCTATTTGTATAATTTTTTTAAGTATTTTTCAAAATTGATGTAATGTTAATGTGTGAAAAACAATGGTCACTATAGTTGGAATCAGAGAAAAGTTTTAGTTAAACTTTTGAATCTAGGATGATAAAACCTTAGCGATAAACCTAGGGACATGTCTAAGGATAAGTTTAAGGATAAGGAAAAGTATTGGAAAATGTATTTGAGTTTTAGTAAAGGATAGAGTAAGTGGTTTCCTAGAAATACTCCCCAGTATGGATACTACAAGTGGATGTGGCTCTGACACAGATGTACCTAGGAGTAGAAACTATGACAAGGTGTGGCGGGCCTGACTTAGCGTAACCTGGTAGATGTTAAAGGGCCTTGCTACATACCTAGTTTGATACTCCTAGGGGATATTCTTTGGGAATTTATGAACTATTCACAAACCATCATGAAGGATTTAAATAGAAGTTGGCTATGAATAACCTAGGATAAACCTAAGGTATCATAGATTATGGAATGTGTCATAATTTATATATCCTATAAGTGACATTTCATGATAATGTGGTTCCTCTATAATGTACTAGATTTTCCATGTATTATTTTTAAATATTATATGGATTATATTCAAGACCATGCACTGAGACGTCATGTGATTCTGAGGCCCGATGTGACTGAAATAAATGTTAGAAATATATTAAAATATTAAATAGTATGAATGCACAGTTTTCTTGAAAAAGTGTAATAACTTATAAATGAGTGCCCAGATAAGAGATCTGAGGGAATCGTTGCATTCAGAGAAGCAACTTTACCCTAGGAGTGACTTGACATTGGCTGATGCGGGTCAACTGTGAAAAGTTGTCACAACAACTTTTAAGAAATAAAATAAATTTAAATATTTATTTTATTTTTCTATTTCACCAAAGAAATTATGTGGAGATTGTTTTATTTTTTTTAAATTAACCTTTAGGTAGGGATCTGGGGTTAGGATCATAACCCTAGAATTCGTTAGAGGCTTTGGAGAGGAAACCCTGAAGATTTCTCTTAGCGGGTGATAACATAATTGTGGATCAAAGATCAATAAATTCCATTCTAGAAATCTCTCACCAGTGAAAATAGATCTTCAATAGAGAGAAATCCGATTCCTAGATAGGATACATTATTTTTGATTTTCTTCCCCATTCTTAGATTTAATGACGAATGCGGACCAACCAACATATAGATTGATTTTTGGTTCATTTGTTCTTTGAGGGATGGGATTTAATTTCAGTATTTATGGGTTTTGATTATTGTTTTGATTTTTGATCATTCATATGGGAATAGATCGATGCTATAATGAACAACGACCGAGGTTCGTTCCTTAGATTCGTTCACTGTGCTTTTTCTCCCCCAGTATTTCTTTGCGTTTTATTCATTATTTGATGTGTTCATGAATGATTGATCATTATGCCTTAATTTCTTGGAAAAATGATCCTAAATTCAAGATACGACATTGGGACGACCTAATGAAGGTGCTATGACAACAATAATGGATGAATCAAAGTGAATTGGAAGAAATCATTCGTCAAGATGTTTGCTTCGGGATGGATTTAAATGGATTTCCAAGATGATTGAAGGTATGGAACACACCGATTTGGTGTTAGGGTGGAGAAATGACCCTGTATATGGAGTTTCTAGGTGAACGAATTAATGAAAAGAGATCCAAAAGACCATCTGAGGTGTACAGAGGAAGAACCAGACATTCTGAAAAATCTTGATGAACATGGTGTGTAATCTAGGATTACACAGTGTGTGCCCCCACTAAGCGGCATCTAGGGTTTAAGGAGATATTTCAATGTCACACAGCATGTGAACCCTATCACACGACATGTGGGACCTTACTAGAGACTTGATGTGTATCTCGGGAGGTACATAGACATGGGGTGGAGTACACGGGTTGCCTACATGGCATGTACCCCACCACACAACTTGTCCTGAACCAAGTATAGAGACTACCCTATGTACTGATACATGGGAAGAGATACATGGGTTGACACCGTGTACCAGCACACGACCAGAGAACATAGGATGAACCTGGATGAAAGGACACGATGTGTGCCTCATTCTACATGGCATGTACCCATCTTCTATATGACATGTTATAAAGATAGGAAACATTGTACATGGGAAGTACCCAGGTTCAAGGGACACATCGTGTGACCCTAATAAACATTTGTACCCCTTTCTACGTGGTTTTATTCACTTTCACTCTGTATCTTGGACAAGTTTTGTTAGGGTTTTTTCCCTTTATCGTTTTCCCTGAAGGTATATATGCATCATTTCCTACTCATAGGACAATGATCCCTCAAACATGAATTTATGGATAGAGTTGTGGAATACCTCAAGAGGCTCAGAGTGGGATACTCTATTCATTATTCATGCCCTAAGTAGAGTCTTCAGTATTGATGTGACCAACTTTATAGGGCGTTGGTCCTCTACTTAGCAGGTTAATTCAGATTGAGTTATTAGCATCACCCCATTACCCTGGATATAATCCTCATCTATGTATCATATCTGTTTCTTCAAATCTATAAGTGTATCTCTCTCATGATAGTTCCCGATGAACAATACTTATCAGATGGATGTTATCAATGCTATCAGACTCAAGAGTGTGTTCTCTTGGATGTGTTCTTCGTTATGTGGTAATCATGACTTTCCTCTAGACTGTGTTCTCCTTTTTTATATTTCTTTGTGGTTTTAGGGTGTCCTACTGAGTATTGTTATACTCACCCCTACACAGAATTTTTCCACACATGTCTTGTCTTATGTAGACGAGAGAACTTCTGATATAGTCCTAGGTGGACCAGGACCAGATAGTACTTTTTGAGATCAGGCAGGCTGAGGTGTGTTCCTACGACTACAAATAATAGTTCGAGTACCTTTTCTTACTGGTTGGACTTGTGGTTACATACTTTCTTTAGTGGGATTATATTTGGCCCAACTTTACTTTACTTTAATTTCCTATCGTACTCTGTTGGTTGGGATATAGTTGTATGCATGTACTGTTTCCTTAATGGTTTTTACATTTCAACATTTTGTGGGCTTAGAGATGGGTGTATGCATATAGGAACATAGTAAATGCCTCCCATATTAGAGATATTCCTACTTAGTGCTAGTCACTAGTTCCTAGCCTGTTGAAGGCGGGCTTGGGGAGTCATGACACGAGACCCACTGGGACGGGCCGTGACAAAATGGTATTAGAGGTGGTAGGTTCTACTTTAGGACTGGGATTCTATGAGATTGGTTTGGGGAAATAGTGTTAAGTGTTTTGAGTTTTAATTTCAGGATAGGTACTCTAGTAATGGGTTCTGGTATCCATGTCCTTCTTGAGTCAGCTCTCTAGATATAATAATTGACCACAATGCATCTTGTTTTCTTATAGGATGCCTTCACAATGCATACCAACTAGGATTTGATAGCTTGATCATGAGGATGACCCCCTAAGTGACGAGTCTTCAATACAGGGACCAGTTCCCCATATGTTACCACCAGGTGGTGCACCAATTATACCAACGCTTGTTGAGAAATACATGGTACCCGTGGTACCAACATATGAGGAATATAGGATGAGTGCGCTATATGAGTTTTATAGATAAATACCCCTCAATTTCTAAGGTGAGCTTGACCCTCAGGTTGATGAGAACTAGCTTGAGGTGGTGACTTGAGTTTTCTGCCTAGGTCGGACACCAACAGATCAAATGGTGGTTCTAGTGGTTAGCCTTCTACATGGATCAATAGAAAGATGGTGAATTTTGGATATCCAAACTCATGAAGAGATGAATCTTTCATGAATGGAGTCTGAGCATCTCTTTAGAGAGGAGTTCTCACCAGTCATACTGAGATATGTGCATATATTAGAGCTTCTTATACTCCATAAGGGTAGCATGAAAGTGGATGATTATTCATCTAGTTTCACCAACCTTTCTAGTAACTCAATGAATATGGTTAGAGATCAATAATTCAGGGATCAAACCTTCAAGTGAGGTCTAAATAGAGACATATGAGCCAATATTATCTATTTATGAATTCCTACTTATACTGGGGTGCTCGAGTGAGATTTGGTGGTTAAAATATTCTTGGATGAGAAGATACAACCAGTGATAGTCAGGAGTGGACAAGAAGGAGAAAAGACATTGGAATAAAGGATCCAACATTATTCCCAAGGACCTAGATGTGGGAGATGTTTTCAGAGGTCCATGGATAGAGGATATGTAGTTCAAGGTTCACAAGGCAAGTCCAATTAGCCTAGGGAGAGGTGGTTCTATTCATGTGATTGGAGGGGACATCTCGCTTGAGATTATCTGACCTGCTGTGCTGCTGACAGGGAGATCGTGTACGGATCACTGAAGCATAGATAGTGACAGGAGAAGAAAGATCCATAGGGTGGTAGATGTGGTAGAGGAGTTGGTAGAGCAGTAGGAGGTGGTATATGTTTAGACTTATTACCACCACTACCCCCATGAGGTTCACACCAAGCTCAGGGAGTTAGAGGACAGTGGAGGGGACAACTGCATATGGTCATGGAATATGACCTAGGGGCTCCAGGAATGATCTGAGGTATGATCTGTGTCTTTTATACTTTAGTTGCAGTACTGATAGACACATGTTCTAGTCATTCTTTCCTCACCACATATCTTATTCAAGACCTTGAGATTATGGTTGAACCATTTAATTAAACCTTATGCTTGGAGACACCTACTAGAGAATAATCAATGATTACACATCTATGCCGATAGTGTGACCTGACCCTTAGAGGTGAGAGTTTCATTTGGAACCTCTTAGTAGAAACATTGAGGCATTACAATGTAATTCTTGGTATGGATTGGTTATCCACATTCCATGCCCATATTGACTATTTTAGGTGAAGGATGCGGTGTGTCCGTCATGATGAAACAAGGTTTTACTTTGTCAGTGAAAAGGAAACCCAGGCAGTACAATATAGACTTATGCATAGGAGGGTGCAGCCGATTACTCAGTAGTTGGATAGATTGAATCTCAGTGAAACATATGTTATGAGCGTCTAGTTTCTAGTGGCGGTGGTGGAGTATGAGTACATATTTCTTAAATATGTTCTAGGATTACCTCCCCACTGTGAAATAGAATTATGCATTGATTTACACCCTGAAACATCACCGATATTTGCACTATAATATTAGATGTCTCCCATAGGGATTCATGAGCTGAGGGTTTAGTTGGAGGACTTATAGAGGAATGGATTCATGAGACGCAATGTTTCACCCTGGGTGGGACCATTTTTGTTTTCCAAAAAATCATATGGGAGCTTGAGGTTGTGAATGGACTATCAGTTCTTGAAATAAGTGACCATGAAGAACAAGTATCCACTACCGAGGATCGATGATCTCTTTGATCAGTTGAGAGGGTCACAATGGTTCTTGAAGGTTGACCTCATATCAGGCTATCACCAGTTGTGAGTATGGTATGAGGATATACCGAAGACAATTTTCAGATGTCATTATGGTCACTATGAGTACTTGGTGATGCACTTTGGCATGAAGAATTCCACAACATTGTTCATAAGACTCATGAATTAGATATTTCAGCCATACTTGGACCAGTTCAAGGTAGTCTTCATTAACGATATCCTTGTATACTCAGTGTTTGAGGAGGAGCACGTGAGACACTTAAGGATGGTTCTAGACATACTCCGAGAGCACTAAATTTATGGAAAACTATTAAAGTGATAGTTCTAGATTTTGGTATTCCACTTTTTGGGACATGTTATCTCATCAGATGGAGTAGCAGTAGACCTGGCCAAGGTTGAGGTAGTTTTAGCATGGGATCCACCTAAGAAAGAGATAAAGGTGTAGAAATTACTCAGGCTAACAAGATATTATCAGAGATCCACACCTAATTTCTCTAGGATATCATCACCTATGAAATATTTGACTCTAAAGGGGTAGCCTTTCGTGTGGATAGAGAAGTACCGATAGCCTTTTCAGTAGTTGAGGCAGAGTTTGACGAGTACTCTGATCTTGAGATTTTCAAAGGAGGGTGTCAAGTACATAGTTTTCTGTGATGCATGAAGAACCAAGCTTGGTTGTATCATGATGTAGAGGAACGAATTGATTTCCCATGGTTTTCACTAGTTGAGACCACATGAGAAGAACTTCATGACCCATGATCTTGAGTTAGTAGCGGTAGTCTTTGCATTGAAGATGTGGAGACACTACCTATTGGGTGAGCGGTTTATCATCTAATTTGATCATAAGAGTATCAAGTATATATTTTCTCAGAAATATATGAACATGAGACAAATGTTATGGATAGAGTTCCTCCAAGACTATGACTTTGAGATTTTATATACTCTTACAAAGGGGAATTTGGTGGCAGATGATCTCAATAGAAGATCTAGTTCGCAGTTGCTGAACGAGGTGTCAAAGCAATTAGTATCATTACATTTATTCTTTTTGGATGGATATAGAGCATATTACTTCCAGTCGATGGTTGTTACCCCTATACTCTTACTGTGAGTTAGAGAGATACAAATTGGGGATACCAACTGCAAGACCCTACGTGATCACATATCAACAGGGTATACTCCTAATGGATATTCACAAGGTGGGGTGCATGTCATTCTTTTCAGAGGACACAGAATAGTACCCGTGACATTGTGGGAAGAGGTTTTGAGGGAGTTTCATACAACCCATTTGGTAGTACATCCAGGTGCAGAGAAGATGTACCAGGACCTACGATGTCAATTTTGGTGGCCTAAGATGAAGAAGAGTGTTGCAGAGTTCATTTCTCAATTCCTTAATCGTCAGTAAGTGAAGGCCGAGCACTAGGTTCCAGCGGGTTTATCTCAACCCCTTGAGGTGAAATAATGGAATTGGGATGATATATCAATGGAATTCATGATGAGTTTATCACATACGTTTAGGGGACACAATTCCATCTGGGTTATTATTGACTGACTCACCAAGTTGGACCACTTTCTAGCTATCTGAGAGCAGAGTTCAGTAGAGATCATGGGATGCCTCTACATTCAGGAGATAGTTTGACTGCATAGAGTTACATTTTCAATAGTTTTAGATCATGATGATTGTTTTACATCTCATTTTTGGAAGGGATTGCAGGAGGCATTTGGGAATAAATTAAGCTTGAGTAAAGTGTTTCACCCACATATGGATGACCAGACAAAGCATACCATTCAGGTTATGAAGGATATGCTATGGGATTACATGATATACTTTGGATATAGTAGGTAGGATCACCTACCACTAGTATAGTTTTTATACAAAAATAGATACCATTCCATCATTGGTATGACACCATTCAATGATTTTTATGGGAAACCCTGTAGGTCACCACTTTGCTGGACTAAACCAGAAGAGTCAGCACTCATGGGACCAGAGTTAGTGTGAACTTCTACAGAGAATGTGTAGATCATCTAGGAGAGGATGAAGACTACATAGAGATATCATAAGTATTATTATGACAGGAGATGGAGGCTTTTGAAGTTAGAGGAATGAGACCACATGTTCCTACGAGTTTCACCTTGACATGGATTATAGAGATTTGGTTGGGGAATCAAGTTATCTCTGAGGTTTATCAACCCATTTAAGATACTACATAGAGTTGAAAAGGTGGTATAATACTTAGTTCTACCCCTACAGTTAGACCGGGTACATGATGTATTCAACGTGTCGCAGCTAAGGAGTTACATGCATAACCCATCACACGTCATGGATAGGGTGAGTTGGACATCGAGGATGCAGTGAATTTTTCTGAGTACTCAGTGGAGATCGAGGATCAGCATAAGAGGATCCTTTATGGGAAAGTGATCCCTTTGGTGCATGTCTGGTGGCATCGTGAGAATCTCTAGGAGACCACATTGGAAAGGGAGGCTCAGATTCATGCATAGTACACACATATTTTTGAGAAGCATTTGTTTGGATTTTTGGGGACGTAAATCCCCAATGTGGATAGAATATAATGTCCTGTATTTTTTGTGGATTATCTTTAAATATTATATAGATTATATTAGAGACTAGGTGCTGAGACAACATGATATTCTAAAGCTCGGTGTGCCCAGAATAAATGTTTGAAATATATTAAAATATTAAATAGAACGTGCGAGTGTTTTTTTTGAAAAAGTAGAATAACTTCTAAATGGGTTCCTAGATTATAAATCTTAGGGAACCATTGCATTAAGAGCAGTGGCTTTACCCTTGGAATTAACTAACATTGGATGATGTGAGTTAACTGTGAAAAGTTTTCATGGGAATTTTTAATGAATAAAATAAAATGAAATATTTATTTTATTTTTCTATTTCGTCAATGCAGCAACGTGATTATGTTTTTATTTTTTAAATAAACCTTTAGGAAAGGATATAGGGCTAGGATCATAACCTTGGAATTCCTTAGAGGCTCTGGAGAGGAAACCCTAAAGATTTATCTTAGCGGGTGATGAAAAAATTATGGATCGAAGATCAACAAATTCCGTTCTTGACATATCTCACTAGAAACAATTTATCTTCAATAGAAAGAAATACTATTCCCAAGTAGGATTCATTATTTCATATTTCCTTCCCTGTTCTTATATTAAATGACGAACGTGGACCAAACAACGAACAGGTTGATCGACAGTTCAGTCATGCTTTGCGAGGTGAAATTTAATTGCGGGATTTACGATGTTTTATTATTGTTTTGATTGTAGATTGTTCTTATAGGAATAGATCAAGTATGAAACAAAAAATGGATTAGGTTCATTCCTCATATTCTTTCATTATTATTTTTCTCCCCTGGAATTTCTTAGCGTGTTCTTCATTCTTTGATGCGCTCATGAACAATCAATTATTGTGCCTTCGTTTCTTGGAACAATGATCCAAAATTTGAGATCCAACATCAGGATGACCTAAAAGAGGTGTGAGGGTGATGTTGATAGATGAATCAGAGTGAATTGGGAGAAACCATTCTTTGAGAAGTTTGCATCAGGATGGATTTAAATGGATTTCTGTGCCGATTGAAAGCCTGAAACACATCGATTCAGTGTTAGGGTGGTGAAATGACCTTGGATCTGGAGCTTTGAGGTGAACAGATCACCGAGACAAGATTCAGAAGATCGGCCGAGATGCATGGTAGAAGAACTAGGCTGTCTAGAAAATCCAGATGAACACGGTGTGTAATATAGGATTACATTGAGTGTGCCCCCACTGAGTGACAACAAGGGTTTTGAGATATAGTTAAATGTCACACGGTGTGTGAACCCTATCACACAACATATGGGCCCTTCCCCAAGACTTGGGTCTTGGGAGATATAAGGAAATGGGGTGGAGTACATGGGTTGCCTACCCGGTGTGTAAACCACCACATGAATTGTCCTAGACCAAGTACACAGACTAATCCATGTACTAGTACATGGTAATAGAAACATGGGTTGACACCATGTACTAGCACGTGGCCAAAGCACATAGGCAGACCCTAGATGGAAGGACATGATGTGTGACTCCTTCTACACAGAATGTACCCATCTTCTATATGAAATGCTCTAAAGACATGGCCCATTGTACACGAGATGTACCTCGGGTCAAGGGGCACATGTATTGATTCTCTTATCCTCCTTATCTTGGAAAAGTTTTGTTAGGGTTCATTCCCTTTATTGTTTTCCCTGAAGGTTTGTATAAATAATTTTCTACTCATAGGACTATGATCCATTTAGAAATATTTTTTAGATAGAGTTATGTAATCCCTTGAGAGACCTAGAGTAGGACCCTCTATTCATTCTTCATGCCCTAGGTAGAATCTTTGGTATTGAGGTGACTAACTTTACATGAAATTGATCCTTTACTTAGTGGGTTAATCTAGATTGATTTATTGGCATCACCCCACGGACCTGACTGTGATCCTCATATATGTATCATATCTAACTCTTTAGATATATTAGTGTATCTCTGTCATGATGGTTCTTGATGAATAATAATTTTTAGATGGATGTCATCAGTGCTATCAAACTCAGAAGTGTGTTCTCCTGAATGAGTGCTTTGTGAAATCTTGAAGTTGAATTCCTAGTGTGGAATGTGGTAGTCGTGACTTACCTCTATACTACTTGTCTTATATTGAGTATATCTATATATTCTTATATGTGATGTAGACATACCATTGTGTAGAGAGTAATTAACTTTCATTTGTTATATTTCTTTGTGGTTTCGGGGTGTCCTACTGAGTATTTTTATACTCACCCCTACACGAACTTTGTCCGCATGTGTCATGTCTTGTACAGACAAGTGACTGTTTGAAGGAGTCCCGGGCGGAGTAGAAACAGACAGTGCTTTGCGAGACCAGGCAGGCTGAGGCATGTTCCTACGACTATAGAAAATTGTCCCAGTACCTTTTCTTATAGGTTGGACTTGTGGTTATAGACTTTATTTGGTGGGGTTGTATTTGGCCCAACTTCACTTTACTTTAATTTCCTACCATACTCTGTTGGTCAGGATATAGTGGTATGCATGCACTGTTTACATAGTGGTTTTTACATTTCATCATTTTTTGGGCTTGGATATGGGTGCATGCATACAGGTACATATGAAATTCCTCACATGTTAATGATATGCCTACTCAGTGCTGGTCACCAACCCCTGACCTATTATAGGCGAGTTTTGGGATTCACGACACGAGCCACACTGAGGATGGGTCGTGGCATTATTATGATAACTACTTCTTACTATATTATTTTGGTTTTAGTCAATGGATAGAACTCTAAGAAACCCCATTAATGGTGATTTAAATGGAAAATGCAATGATTGTCCTCTTGAGAAACCAAATTCTATGGGAGTAGGAATGAAAAATATTATTGCTATGCTCACCCAAATCTCTCAATCTATGAATCATGGTGGACTTCAAAATGAGAATAGGATGGAACAACATTCTGTTGAGTCCTTTATGAGGAAATACCACCTTCTTTCAGAGGATATTATGATCTATTTTTTGTTGAAAACTAGATCAGTAACACTGACAATATATTCTATGTTCTCCAGTGTTCGGATAATGAGAAAGTTATTCAAGTTGTTTATCAGTTAGAAGGTGAAGTAGATTGGTGGTGGAATATAATCAAGAATACAAGGAATCGAGATGAAATTGAATCCATGGATTAGGATGAGTTAAAGATATTATTATTCAATAAATACTTTCCTTATTATCTTCATATGAAGATAGAAAAAATAGTTCATTGAGTTGAGGAAAAAGGATGATGAATCTGTTGGTACCTATGGGGATAATTTCACAAGACTTTCAAGGTATGCTTCTTGAATTATCATCCAAACCAAAGGTGAATTTGATATGTTCTTTAGTGTCTTAAAGCCAAGTCTCATAATATAATTGTCCATAAGATACTTTAGTAGATATGAAGATATTGTGCATTTTGAAATCAAGTTTATGGAGATTGGAGTCACGTATAAATATCATGGTTTTAACAAGAAAAGAAATATGGAGTTTAAAGGAAAATATAAAAACCATGAAGAGAAGAAGATGATATTTCTTTTATGATTTAAGCATGGGAATAAGTATGGATGAGGTTTACTTAAGGTGTATAATAAATGTTTTAAGTGTGTAAGGGAAGTCCATAGGAAATTTGATTGACTATGTGATAGGATTAAGTTAGTTAATGGTTTGAATAGAGAAAAAGTGGCACATAATGAACCTCCTACGATTCAGTGATATAGGTGTAAGGAGAATAAGAATTATGATAACCAGTGCCCAAAACCAAGGTCTAATGATGATGATTGATTTAAGAAACCTCTTAAACTAAGGTACAAGGATAAATACCACATCAAATGTTGAGGAAGGAATGTTCTTCCTAAACATATTTTCATTCTTCCTTTGGTTGAATTTGATGTCATCTTAGGCATGGATTGAATTTATCTACATAAATACCACATCAAATTTTGAGGAAGGAAAGTTAGGTTTTACATTTAAAACCCTCCTATTATCATCCATAAATGTGGCAAAAAGTATGAACTTCTTATGGAGATTACATCCAGTGCATGGGTCTTAATTCCCATTCAAAAGGGTTGTTTATCTCAAATGGTTGGGGAGAAAATTTACATCGATGATATGCCTATTTTTTGGGAATCTGTGGATGTATCTATGGAAGAGTTTCGTATCCTTCCATAAAAACATGAAGTTGAGTTCTCAATAGAACTCATATCTGGTTCCACACCAAATTCCAAGACTCCCTATAGAATGACCTCAATTGAGTTTTAATAATTGAATAAGAAACTCAAAGAAAACCTTAATAAGGGATTCATTCGACCAAGTGTGTCACATTGGGGGGTGCACCTTTTCTTTTTGTAAAAAATAAAGATGGATCAATACCTCTCTGTATTGATTATCTAGAGTTGAACAAGATCACAATCAAGAACAAGTATCCTCTTCCCTGTATCGATAACTTGTTTGATCAACTTCATGGAGCTTAGTACTTCTCCAAGATTGACCTTCATTCTAGATATCATCAATTGAGGGTTAATTAGGAGGATATACCCAAGATGACATCCTGTACATGGTATGGACACTATGAATATATAGTAATTCCTTTTGATATTACTAATTCCCCTATTATATTCATGGATTTAATGAATAGAGACTTTAGGGATTACCTCAATCAATTTGTGGTAGTCTTTATAGATGAAATTCTTATCTATTCAAAGAGAAAGGAAGAGAATGAAGACCACTTGAGAATTTTACTAAATACCCTAAGGAAGAAGAAAACTGTATTCAAAATTTACAAAGTATTAGTTTTGGATGAAAAATGTTTAATTTTTGGGTCACATAATCTCAAGAGATGGTATAACAGTAGATCTATAAAAGACAAAGGCTATTGAAGGATGTCCTAGACCAACCATGGTGAATGAGATCTATATATTTCTTGGTTTATCTAGATATTATCAATGATATATGGAAAAAGTTTCATAACTATATAATCCTATGACCAAGTTAACTTGTAAGGGTGTCAAGTTCCTATGGATAGACGAATGTGATGAAAATTTGAGGGAACTGAAGATAAGGTTGGCCATCACACCTATTCTTAGATTACCCTTTAGTGGAGAAGGGTTTTTAATCTTTATTAATGCATCCAAGAAGGGATTGTGATGTGTTTACATGCATAATAACATGGATATCACTTATGCCTCACAACATTTGAGGATTCATGAGAAAAATTACCCACCTTGGGCACTATCGTTATGGGGAAAAGTGTGATATATATACTTTTAGACCCCGGAAAACGTGTCCCCAAAATTTTCCAGGTGCTTCCATACATGATCCAATATCGTATTAATTTTCTCAAGCTTCGATTTGGTAGGTCGTAGGGCCTGAAAAAAGTTACGAATTAGGAGTTATGGACATTTGAAGTTGGGCTAGAAAACTGGTTCGCGAAGCCCCCTCCATGATCGCGAAGTGCCACCACGAAGCAAGGAGGCGGGATGCTCCACGAATACCTTTGATGTTCACGACGTGCCGCGAACCCACCGTGAAGAAAAGGAGGTGGTACCCTCCACGAATGCCCATGACATTCGCAAACCCGCCGCGAAGCAACCCCATCCTTCTTCACACCGCATGGGCTCTGCTTCACGGTGCCCCTTGCCTATAAATACCCAGCTCGCCACCATTCTTCGGATGGCCACTTCGCCCCTTGGGTGACCGATCTCCCAATTCGCAGAGCTCCTCTTTGCGGCTCTGTGATGCCATGCTCTGCGAGCAGCTTCCTTCGCGTTGCTACTCCATGAGCTGATGCTCCGCGAGCAGTTTCCTTCGCATTGCTACTCCGCGAGTCCATGCTCCGCGATCCGATGCTCCGTGAGTACATGCTCCGTGAGACAATGCTCCACGATGATGCTCCGCAAGCCGATACTCCACGAGCCGATGCTCCGCGAGCCCATGCTCCGCAAGAGCCCTTTGCTCCGCGAGACCCCTTTGCTCCGTGAGACCCCTTTGCTCCGCGAGAGACCTTTGCTCCGCGAGGCCATGCTCCGTGAAGCGACTTCGCGAAGACCTATCCTTTGCGAGGCTCCTACCTTCGTGCCCATCGGTCCATACCACGGGGGCTGTTCCCCCACACCCCTGCTTGGGGTCAGTGCCAGGCTGCGGTCCTGGCCCTCCGGGCAGTCCCTTTGATACCATCACAGACCCCCATGAAAAATGGAGAGTAGCACCGTGAACTTTTCAGCCCGAGACGTCAGGATTTTCCATTGCACCCTTACGCGTAGCCCCCTTCCACCTATGGAATACCATGATTTGAGAGACTCCTCCACACACCATGAGACACCTTGAGTTGACATATTCCTCTTGGTCCCTTTCACATGTCGTGAGTTGAGATTCTCATCATCCATTTCCTGAGTAACTTGAGTCGAACCATTCCTCAAGAAACTCCTCCAAACCCCATAACCTGACTCATATGCCAGGTTGAACCAGAAAGGGCCTCCCTTTAATAAGTCCCAACACCAACCATTGCTTGGAACCTTATGGTAATAGTCCTATCTAAAAGACTTTAAACTGTAGGAATCCCTATATGATCAATATAGGATGCCTCTTACTCAGTATAAGAGATGTATTATGCTCCAAGCATGAGATGCCAACGGTCCTATCTACAAGACTAAAAACTGTAGTAAGACCTATGTTCCAATCATAGGATGCCTCTTGCTTTAAACGAGATATGCCTTATACTCCAAGCATGAGATTCCAATAGTATTATCTACATGACTCTAAACTGTATTAATCCCTATGTTCCAATCATGGGATGCCTCTTGCTCCAAACAAGAGATGCCTTGTGCTCCAAGCATGAGATGCCAACAGTCCTATCTACACGACTTTAAACTGTAGTAATCCTTATGTTCCAAACATAGGATGCCTCTTGATCCAAACAAGAGATGCCTTATGCTCCAAGCATGAGATGCCAATAGTCCTCTCTATATGAATTTAAACTATAGTAATCCCCATGTTCCAAATATAGGATGCCTCTTGATCCAAACAAGAGATGCCTTGTGCGCCAAGCATAAGATGCCTAATGCCATGATCACAACGGCGTAATTTGAAGAGTGTTGGAATCCGTTCAAACATTCCATCACTCCACCTCACGCTTTGCATGTCCTTCATTCGGATACTCATCCACTTCTATGTCTGGAGGGACCCCCTAATGGCCTGGTCCTATGCCACATCGGCTCACCTACCGTCCTGGCCCAACTCCCCAGAAGACTTTGGACAACACTTCGAGTCAGGTCCTATGTTTCGAACACGGTCAACAGTCGACCCTCATTTGTTTTTCCCCACTTCAGGCTAACGTGATAAGGATGCTGTGTTTCGAACATGGTCAACAGTTATCCTTCATCGCCACACCACCCTCATTGAGTTCTGAATGTTGGGCATGTAATTCACACATTTCATCTCCCTTTATTCGGACTGATTCCAACGCCCCTTGGCATTATCCCGCTTGTGCACTAGCACATAGGTAAATGCCTCAACCCACCAGCGAGATGGGATTCCCTCATGGCCAGACATGAGGAAGACATTACAGGCATCTTTCTAGCATAAGACCCATCCACCAATGCCGCTCCATAGCGGTGCTCGGGCAGCTTCCTTGCGTAAGCCCCCATCCACCATTGCCACTCCATAGCGGCACACGGGCAGCTTCCTCGTGTAAGCCCCATCCATGATTTCCGCTCCATAGTGGAACCCGGGTAGCTTCTTAGCGTAAGCCCTATCCACCACTGCCACTCCATAGCGGCGCTTGGGCAGCTTCCTTGCGTAAGCCCCATCCATGATTGTCGCTCCATAGAGGCACTCGGGTAGCTTCCTTGCGTAAGCCCCATCCATGATTGTCACTCCATAGCGGCACCCGGGTAACTTCCTTGCGTAAGCCCCATCCATGATTGTCGCTCCATAGCGGCACTCAGGAAGCCTCCTTTCATAAGCTCCATCCATGATTGTCACTCCATAGTGGCACCAGGGTAGCTTCCTTCCGTAATCCCCATCCATGATTGTCACTCCATAGAGGCACCCGGGAAGATTCCTCGCGTAAGCCCCATACACGATTTCCGCTCCATAGCGGCACCTGGGAAACTTCTTAGCATAAGACCTATCCACTAGTGACGCTCCATAGCGGGGCCCGGGAAGCTTCCTTGCGTAAGCCCCATCCACCATTTCCGCTCCATAGCGGCGCACGGGCACCTTCCTCGTGTAATCCCCATCCACAATTTCCGCTCCATAGCAGAACCCGGGCAGCTTCTTAGAGTAAGCCCTATCCACCAGTGCTGCTCCATAGCGACGCCCATGCAGCTTCCTTGCGTAAGCCCCATCCATGATTGTCTCTCCATAGCGGCACCCGGGCAGCTTCCTTGCGTAAGCCCCATCCATGTCTGTCGCTCCATAGCGGCACCCAGGTATCTTCCTTGCGTAATCCCCATCCACCATTGCCGCTCCATAGAGACACACGGGTAACTTCATTGCGTAAGCCCCATACACGATTTCCACTCCATAGCGGCACCCATGAAGCTTCTTAGCATAAGCCCTATCCACCAGTGCCGCTCCATAGCGGCGCCCGGGCAGCTTCCTTGTGTAAGCCCCATCCACCATTGCTACTCCATAGCGGCACACGGGAAACTTCCTCGCGTAAGCCATATCCACGATTTCCGCTCCATAACGGCACCCGGACAACTTCTTAGCGTAATCCCTATCCACCAGTGCCGCTCCATAGCGGCACCCGGGCAGCTTCTTTGCGTAAGCCCCATTCACTATTGCTGCTCCATAGCGGCACCCGGGCCTCCATCTAGGAGTAAGTCCCAACCCCTCTGGGCCGCTCCACGCGTAAGCCCCACTCCACATCCCATGGACACACCTTTCACGACGTGATCATCAGGTCTCTACTGCCTCTTGTTTCCCACACCGAGCACGACTCACATGGGCTTAGAGTGAGCACCGACCATGACACCGCCCCATCACTGCAAGATGTTAAACTGCATGCCCGAAATACGGGGACTTTGATCTATGTCAATGCATTGTACGTAGGAAGCCTCCCCGAGGTTCAAGCCCATTATCCACCTAGACCAAGGTCCACCTTCACGTCGGTTCGCTGACGACACCATCTTGAACTACGGGGACTTTGATCCATGTCAAGGCATGGTATGTAGGAAGCCACATGAGGTTCAAGCCCAACGCCCATCGGACCAAGGTCCATCTTCACGTCAGTTCACCAGCGCCCAACTGAACTACGTGGTCTTTGATCCATGCCAAGGCATGGTACGTAGGAAGCCTCACGAGGTTCAAGCCCATCACCCATCGGACCAAGGACCATTTTCACGTCGGTTCACCGGCGTACAACCCAAACTACATGGACTTTGATCCATGTCAAGGCATGGTACGTAGGAAGCCTCATGAGGTTCAAGCCTAGACCCCTGGTCCATCTTCACGTCGGTTCACCAGCGTCCAACCCGAACTACGAGGACTTTGATCCATGTCAAGGCATGGTACGTAGGAAGCCTCCCTGAGGTTCAAGCCCAAAGCCCATTGGACCAATGTCCATATTCACGTCGGTTCACCGGTGCCCACCCAAACTACGGGGTGTTTGAACCATGCCAAGGCATGGTACGTAAGAAGCCTCCCTGAGGTTCAAGACCATCACCCATCGGACCAAGGTCCTTATTCACGTCAGTTCACCAACACCCCCATTCTGAACTACGTGGTCTTTGATCCATGTCAAGGCATGGTACGTAGGAAGACTCCATGAGGTTCAAGCCCAAAGCCCATCAGAACAAGGTCAATCTTCACGTCGGTTCACCGACGCCCACCCGAACTATGAGGTCTTTGATCCATGCCAAGGCATGGTACGTAGGAAGCCTCCCTGAGGTTCAAGCCCATCACCCATCAGACCAAGGTCCTTATTCACATCGGTTCGCCGACACCCCCATCCTGAACTACGTGGACTTTGATCCATGTCAAGGCATGGTATGTAGGAAGCCTCACGAGGTTCAAGCCCACCACCCGGTCGTTCCAACCCCCTTCACGTCGGTTCACCCCCGTCCCACATGACGTTAAACTGTATTCGCCACCGAACTAAGCAGACTTTGATTCCTTGCCATGAGGATACGTAGGAAGTCTCTTCAAGACTCAAGCCCAACATCACCGTCATCCTCACGTCGTCCCATCTCATTCCACCTCCACTTCATTCAACTCTGCATCATCCATCCTGATTCTTACCCGGGCCACCATATCCCGGTGGGATCATGTCATCCATTTCTTCACTTCTCCTAGCAGTACCTGGGCCACAATCCATGCGTAATCCCCCAACACGTATTCAGGTTGTTGTCCTCTGTGTACACCCTGATTCATCAACCCTTCAAACTATGTGGGTTTTGACCCCTGTTGTCTACACAGGGTATGTAGGAAACCTCCCTAAGGTTCAATCCCAGCAAATGGTAAACCTTGGTGTCCCCCATTTTGGGGTGCACTCTCCTTGACCCACCCTCAGTGGTATTCAGATCAGCCATTACAGTGTGATATCTCCCCTCCATGGGGCGCACCACCTCAGATCCGTCCTCATTGGGCATTTTGATCCATCCATATTTCTGGTGTTCCCTCCTTGGGATGTACCAATCTGATCCATCTCTATGGGATGTTATGATCACCCTAATTCCGTCTCTGCAAGATGTTAAACTCGCGACCTACCTCATAATAAACATGAGATGCCTGAGGAAAACCTCAGAAGACACGCCTTTGGCATAACCGTCTCTGCTAGACGTTAAAATTACGACATACCCTGTGATAAACATGAAAAGTTGAGGAAAAACTTAGATAAATGCCCATGGCATATGATTCCCCGCATTCGACACGGGATGCCTCGGGTTCTACACCCTTGAGATGCCCTCTTATGAGGAAGAATACCAGTTCCCCGATGTCCACACACCCAGAGATTCCCCGACATGCCTGATGTTGTTGTCTACTCCAACCAAAGGTTGATACCATGTCAAGACCCCATGGAATGTCCTGACGGAAGTAGTGTAATTAACCGGTGTCCATGAAGATATGGAACCGGGAACAAGATTCACAAACCATTACTTAAATCTATGAGGGAGACCCGGACAAGGTGACGAGTTCCGAGGAGGAATCCACGAAAGGAGGAACCGACATCCCATCATCCTGTTTCGACCAAGGTGTAGATGTCCCTAAAGAAGGAGTGAATTCCGCCCGCCTTTGGAAAGTGGGAATGCGGGGCAACAGCTATGTGTCCTCCATAGACGGATACACGCACCCTAGAGAAAGCGTCGAAAACAATACTGATCATAAAATTATAAAATATATATTCACATAGAAGGAGTTGAACATGTTGTAGAGAATATTATTAGGGTTGATAAAGGATTTTGACTTCTCAATACATCACCACCTTGGGAAAGTGAACAAGGTGGATGATGCTTTGAGTGAAAAGGATCATTCTAGCTTATCCAAGATGAGGATAAAAAAAGATCTATTATTTATAGATTTGAAAAGGATAGAGTTGGGAATCCTAAATGAAGGATAAAAATATTATCTTTCTCAAATTAATGTTCAACCCTCCATCCAAGTAAAGATTAAGGAGGAGAAGAGGGAAGGCATACAGATGAAAAAGAAAGTTAGAAATGTTCTTGAGTTTAACATTGATCACAATGTAGTGATGATGTTCAGGAATTGTGCATATGTCACTTCCATACTATATTTGAAGAAAGATCTATTAGAGTAAGCTAATAGTTCTTTATTCTCTATTCATCCTAGAAGTACGAAGATGTATATGGATTTTAAAGAATACTTATAGTGGGATGACATGAAGAGAGATATCATAGTGTTTGTATCTCAATTATTAGTATTCCAACAAGTTAAGACTAAAAGAAAAAATTTAAAGGGGATGTTGCATCCATTATCCATACCAGAATGAAAATGTGATAACATCACTATGGTTTTTTTTCATTGGAATACCCACAAACTCAAAGGGTTTAATGATATATGGGTGGTAGTTGATATCATTACAAAGTCATCACACTTCATCGCTATCAGAGAAGACTTCTATCTAAATCACCAAACTAGGATATACATTATGGAAGTGGTAAGGTTTCATGGAGTACCATATTATATTATACCGGACCAGGATCTGAGTTTTACCTCTATGTTCTGGTGAAGTCTTCAACAAGAAATTTATATAGAATTGAGTTTCATCACTGCTTATTATCCTCAGATAAATGGTTAGTCTAAAATAATAATTCAAACCTTAGAGGATATGTTGAGATATTGTTTTCTAGATTTCAAAGGTGGTTGGGATAAACACCTTCCTATAGATGAGTTTTCATACAATAATAGGTTTCACTCAAGAATTTAGATGGAAACTTATGAATCCATATATGGGAAGAAATGTAGATCTCCAACGTGCATGGATTAGGTTGGAGAAAGAAAGCCATTGAGACATGAGATCACTAAAGAAATGGCAGAGATGAGTATAGCCATTCAACATCATACAAACACAGCTTAAAGTCAGAAAAAAATTTATGTTGATAATCGACAACATGATCTAGAATTTGAAGTTGGTGAGAAGGAGTTTCTATGAATCCTTCCCTGGAATAAATTTATGAGATTTAGGAAGAAAGAGAAACTAAACCCTAGGTATATTAGTCACTTTGAGATTCTTGATCGTATTGGAATGGTAGACTATCACTTGGAACTTACTACAAATATCTCTCAAGTCTATGATGTTTTCTAGTTATCTCTCATGAAGAAGTACATAACTGACCCTTCACGTGTACTAAACTTAGAGGTTATACCATTGGAGTAGGATCTTTCTTACAAGGAACAACCTGTTGAAATTTTGGACTGAATATAAATTTTTTTACAAAACAAGACCACTCATTTGGTCAAAATTTTGTAGAGAAATCACCAATTAGAGGAAGGTATGTAGGAAATTGAGAATATTATTAAGAATAAGTATCCTCATTTGTTTTTACCAAAATAACAAATTTTGAGGGAAAAAATTCATTTTAAACAGGGTAGAATGCAACAACCTGAGTTTTTATGAACTTTTTTTCTCAAATAAATTAAATTTTCATTGATATATTGCATTTCACTAAGTCAAATAGTCCTTTCACATGTCACCAACTTGGCGTACATTACATGAAATATTAAGTTTCTACGAAACATTTTTTTTGTTATAATTATTTAAATGAGATAATTATAACCTTGACATTAAACTTAGTAATATGAATAGTAATAAATAATTTTAAAATATTTCTATAATGGTTTTATATAAATAAAACATGTTTATAATTAAATATATAATTTATGGTAAAGTCCTTATATGTTTAAAAATATTATTTTCTCAAATGAACTGTTTTTCATGTCCTTATATGAAAAATAATAAAATTAATTTTAGAAAAATGTATAAGCTTAATTTGATAAAATAAACTTAATTTTTAAATTTATAATGTTTAAATTATCTTAGGGTTAATTTTTGTGTTTTTCCTAAAAAACTTCATTTTTGGATGAATAGTGAAAAATACTGAATTTTAATTCAAAAACTGTTTTTCAACCAATTTATTTATAAGTTTAAATTATATTTTTAAATTGTTTTAAATATTAATTAGATTAATTTTTTTTATAAATTAATCCAATATAGGTTATTTTAACCAATTTCACATTGAAATTGGATATAAAAACTAAGAAATATTTTGATAATTTTTTCTTTAAAAACCTGTAGTGTTGTCCCGTCAGCGAGATTAAATTTAAATTAATTTATGCCAAATATCTGATTAGAATTTTTAAAAATAGATTTAATATTTGTAATTATAATAAATTATAATTTATAATAAGGAAAACTTATTTTTCTACCAAAAATATTATTGAAAGTAATTAAAATGAATTACGATGATTAAGGAAAAATTAAGCTTAACAAGGGAATAAACCTTAAACTTAAGAGCCCAAATGACCTAGAAAATTTTCCAAAACCCATTGGATGTCCATTATTCATCCATGAATTTTTCATTATTGAGTTTGGTTTGTTTTTTATGACTTGTTTTAGGTAAAAACGTGGGTACACATAACTTGTTTTAAAAAATTCCAAGTATGTCCCCTCCCTTCTTTATAAAAGGGAACCACCTCTACCCATTCTTAACATCTATAAAACCTATTAGTTTTGGAAAATATCTACCCAATACAATTTACAACATCCATCCCTTCATACTTGAATCCTTAATTTTTTCATAAAACCTTCCAAGGAATCCCTTTGGTGAAAACCAAAAGGAGTTACCTGATTAAGAGGTAACACCCTCCCTCAAGCTAATTTCTTTTATTTTCTTTCACCAATATTTAAATTAAACTTAAATTTAACAAAAAATTATCCTCAATATACTAAGATGTTTTTTATACTAAGCGTTCAACCTTCACTTACACACACTTCCATCTAATGGGGAACAAACATACTGTTTATGTGTACAATGAACTACCGCCACACGAAATGATGATTGTTCATTTTCCTTTACCACCTCTCATGGTGGAAATTATGATGGAAAATATATTTATATATGATATATGTGATATATATTATATCTTTAAGATTCTTTAATTCTTTTACAACACATATAGTTATACTTTCCATTTTGTGCAAATATGACAATTTTGTTTGAGGAAGTGTAGACTACCGCCCCCTCAAAGTGATGTGATTCGTTCACACACTGCATGGAATGTATTAAGGATGAGTTTAGAAAAATTATATGATATATATGATATAATAATTCTAATTTAATAATTATATATACAAATACATATACATATACTTAATTTATTTTATTCCTTTTATTATGAAAATTAAACAGAAACAACGTTCATGCATACGTACCACCTACCACCTCCATGAATGGTGTATTTCATTTCATAATTCTGTATTATATGGATTATTTTAATAGACATACTATTTATATAAATTATATTTATATCATTGTTTACATTATGGAAATCATGATATAAGTATAAGGACTAAAGATATAACAAATTGAGACACATGAAAAGAACAAAGTAGATATTAACTGAAGTGGTATAGGCTCTTTCTTGGCATCCAAAAGATACAATATCAAATCTGAGCAGGAAAAAAATTCCAGGTACTGTAGAAGTACTTTAGGAGTGGCAGAACTGTAGCAGCGACAGAACTATAGCAGTGGTGGAACTGTATCAGGCACTGTAACAGAGATACTGTAGAAGGGACTGTAGCAGCGCGGGTACTGTAGACGTACTGTTCACCGAGGGGTCCTTTGGGCCAAAAAATGGGGTTTAAAGCCTTTTATTCAGGCCACTTGGCCTTGGGCCTTCATGATATTTAATGGGTCTCCCTCTACCCTCACTAAAGAGGTCTTTGCTTTAAAAATAAATTGAGGCTTCAACCCCAACCTTTTAAAAAAATATAATTGTTAACAAGAGGGTAATATAAAGTCATAAAAAAACCATATATGGTATTAGATATAATAATATGATTTTTTATAATAAACTTTTATTTATTATGCATTAGTTTTGAATGAGTATGATGAGAGTCAAGACACAATTTAAGGGGATTTCTAGTCTCACTTTTATTTCTATGAGATTTATTCCTTATTCACCACTCATCTATTTTGTGTGGTGATTATACTACCCATGAATATATTATATGATTTTTATACATAATTTTATGGGTATTTACATATCCATTTATGATCTCTCTTTCATATTGTTTATGTTTCAAGAGTTACCAAATCGTAAAAGTAGTTTTGTCTCAAATTTTTTTCTTTGAGACACATGACTTGAACTTCAAGAACCATGTTTTCAAAAATGTTTTCAAAGATGATATTTTAAGCTCATTTTCAAGGAAAAAGTATTTTAAAAATGTTTTATGGTTTTCAAGTTTCATTTAATGGCTTTTAAATTATTTTCAAAAAAATTATTTTCCAAATGTTTTCAAGCTTCTTTTATTATTTTTCAAGGAAAATGGTTTTCAAAATATTTTCAATATATCTTTATTTTTTTCAAATAAAAGGTTTTTGAAAATGTTTTCAAATATTTCTTTATAATTTTTCAAGTTTATTTTCAAGAAAATGGGTTTTAAAAGTTTTTATGTTTTAAAGATCCTATTTCAAAAAAGAAAGGATATTTTACTCAAGAAATGTTTTCAAAATATATTTCCAAGTTATTTTACATATAATATAAAATCTATTTATTTTACTCATTACCTTATAGAAAATTATCCAATGGTTCTATTCATATTATTTCTTGAATAGTTTATGTTTTGATGGAATGATGCTTATGACACCCATTTCTCTTCTACAAGTTATATGCTTTTGAAACCCGCTTATTTTCATAGATTATGATTTGATGAAATTATTATTAAACCTATATATTTTCCGTAGTTTATAATGTGATTAAAAGTTATTATTACCCATTTTATTTCATGGGATTATGATAGGATGTTTATAAAACCAATCTCTTTTTATGGGTCATGATATGATGAAACTTTTATTATCTTGTGGAACATGTATGAATGATTTTATTATAAGATGAGTGAGACCTATATATCCCTCCAATGCATTGGGTAAATATTTATATCTCATGAGATAATTATTTGAATCAAGTCGACAAGATTGATCCACTATAGTAAGATGGGGAAACTCGATCCCTGATATGGAAAGGATTGTGACTGGGGATGGTGGATTGTCCCACCTAGTAGGTGTAGTCACCATAAAGTTGAAATATGGAGATATAAAATCCAATATAGGAATATGGGAAAACCCAATCCATTACAAGGAAAGGACTGCGACTGGGGATGGTGGTGTGTCCCTCCCAGTAGGCGTAGTTCCCATGAAGTTCCTTGATAAGTTATAACATGCATCTTGACTTATAGGGAATGATATCACATATTTATGTATTCCACAATTTCATGTCTTATTCCTATGATATGATTTCATGGATTATGTTATTTATTTCTTTATGATTCATGTATTATGAACTACCAATATTTATTCCATGATTCATGCTTCTCATTTTATGATTTTCATGGAATGATATTATAATGTTATGATCATGTTCGCATACCCATATGCTCATTTTTATGCTTAAATTTATCCCTTGTTTACCCATACTGAGCATCCGAGATCATCCCTTTTTATGTTTTTTTCCATAGTTTATAAAAATATGTATTATTTTTGATGTGTCTAAGAAAGGTTCTAGTCATGAAGAACCTAGTGGGAGATAATATAGCTCACTTATGTACCAATGTTTATGTTTCCATGTTTCCAAAGGTACTAGTCTTATATAGACTTTGGGCATTTGTTTGTATAATATTTTAAGTATTCTGAAAAAGTGATGTATTGTTAATTTATAAAAAGTGAGGGTTACTATAGGTCAGGTATGGTTTCTGTACAAAAAAATCATGTGTGTGCATTAAATATTTAAATGATCACTCACACACATATTAAATATTTAAATATGGAATGTCTTACTATTAAGATAAATAATGTATGCATGTCTTTAAAATAATTTTAATAATATATATATATTATAAATTGATAAAAAAATTATTTTTACAAAAAATATAATATTTATAGCATATATAAAATAATAAATATTAGTTATATAGATTCTTATATATATATATATACAGTTAATATTTTAAATGAAATTTTAAATTGAAAAAAATAATTGAATATATATATATACTTGTTAATATATAAATAAAAATATATAAACACCATGTATATTAAAATAAAATTATAATTAAATTCAAATTTCAAAATTAATTTGAATTTTAAATACATACATATACATTCATACATTTTAATGATCCTGAATTTTCAATATGAAAATTTCCTCTTTAATATACACATGTTTCATAGTTAGCAAAAGATATAGTATAAAATGCAACCACCCCATAACAAAAAAGAACACTATTTTATTTCATCAATATGAAACATTACATATGATGTATAAATATATTCCATAAAATTAAAAATATTAGAATGAGATAAATATATATATCAAGTTAGAAGTTGAAATGAAGGTGCATTGTAGTCTCCTAGAACTATCATAGATGAAAACAACACTGTAAAAAGAAAACATAATATTAAAAACAATGTTTTCATTTGGTAAATGAAAATAACCTTGATAGAAAATTGTGTGAATGGATAATGATCGAAATAATAGAAATTTATAGAATGTATAAAATTATATGACCATTGGAAATATGAACATTAGAATAATAACCTAACTGTTCGAATAGAAACCCGACCATTGAAATAGTGAAATGAGAATTATGGTAAATAAGGAATTAACCTTTTAAATATTTTCACCATCAATTAAACAAGTAATGTAAGTTTCAAAATATGATGAAATTATTACTCAATCAATGTAACATGATGTAAGTAAAATTATACAATTTTAGTAAATCATGTTTTACATTATTCAATAATTTTTTTATACAAAAATTAAATATTAAAATTACATAATTAAGAAATTTATTTTAGAAAAATGTATTTCATTTTTTGGAATCATCATGTTGAAATTTGATAAGGGTGGAATTTTGGTATTTTTCATTAATAGTAAAATACACAGGTGAATAATAAGATACTGTATAAGTATTATTACTTATAACCATGTATATGAATGCATTTATTAGGGTAATATAAGTTAGAATAATATTTTAATATCCCATTTACTATTAAATCATAATCACCTTACAACTGAATCATATGTTTGGTCATTATTTTGAGAAATAATATTTTATTCTAAAATATCTCTCTCCTCTTATAAATACCACCCACTTATCTTCACACCTTAAGATTCTTATCATGCCATAGTCATTATAAAGTCTTTCCCCAAATCCCCTTATCCATGTTTTGTAGGTTCTGGTCTTCAAAAAAGACCATTCCTTAAAACCCAAGTAAGATATCAAATGAGGACTTCCAAAGGAATAAGTAAATTATCCCAATCCAACTATTTGATGTTTTTATTCTTCTTATACCACCTACAAATATATTCCACCAATCATGAAATAATAACATTAGTATCATAGTAATACTAAAATTTTATTATAATTAAGGGAATATCCATTATCCTACTCCCCCTCATTTATTATAAAATGAAAAATTGCCCATATTATCATCGGTTCACCACCTCCATGGTTGATAAATTTCATTTTTTATCAGTAATTCCATTGCTCATTTAAAACATGATTAATATTATATAATAAAAATGGTAAAATAATAAGCTTAACATAATTGTTTTTAAAACATATATTTATGGCTAGTATAACTGCCTACAAGGATGCCATTTTTAAACAACTATCACCACCTTCCTGGATGGTTATAATAAAAAATTTATTGTTAAATATAATATTATAAATAATGATATTATAATATTATTCATATTTAAAAACCAGTAAACTATTAAAAATTAAATAAAAAATGAAGTTCATCATGATGTATAAAACATAAAAGAACACACCATTATACAGTAACAATCATAATAATTGAATCGTACATACATTGGAACAAATTTTGATATTTTGAACAATTTGAACTTCTAGAAAGATATGTAATTAATATCATTAAACTTTTAGAGATATAAAATCTTTGAACATGAACTTCAATAATTACTGATATATCAACGCAACCTTACAATCATAAAAAAATATCCCCTAGATGATAGAAATGAACATCATGTTTAAATAAAGTGATTATGATGATCATAAAAGAATAATAAAAATGAAATAAAAATAAATAAGATTATGAAACAATTATTTAATAAATTTAATTTTATTATTTATGAGATTATGCATAAATACTAAACGAAGTATAAACTCAGGTTAAGGGGTTTGATATCTCTATTTTATATCTATATATTGATGGGATTTATATTTTAACTCATTGAATATTAATAAATTAAAGTTTAGTTTCATGGAAGATATTGATGTATTGTCTATTGTTATGAAAGACCAACATTTGGAGAAATATGAAGGAATAAATAGAAATTAAGGAACATAAAGCACTTCTCACTAAGCCATGAAGCTACTCAGCATGATAGTAGAAATATAAAGAAGTTGATATTGAAGATTTAATCCAAAGAGACCAAGAAATATATTGAATGAAGGTTTCACATGGGGTTGGATGATCATGGGAGGTTTTGAAGGCACTAAACTAAAGAATTAGAGAAAAAAAGAGCTTCTAGAGTTATAAAACACTTTACACATCATGTACTCATTACATGACATGAAAATTTACAAGACAGAAACTATTTGGAGTCCATGAATAAGAATAGAAGCTATCAGAGTGAAGAACACCCATTTCATGGCGTGACACATATATTTTATTCCGTGACACTTCCTAAATATTTTCAGAAAGTTTTTCATGTCATGAAGCATACTGTGAATCTTTTAAGGCTCGAACATTACATTTCTTGTAAAGTTTACATGACATGAAAGTGTTAGATAGACCTAAAAAATAGTGATTTTTGATGTATCTTTGATGGGAGTAATTTCTTTTGACCCGCGAACGACCACTTAAAGTGGTTTTTGACCTAAGTTAGACCATGGATTATATATAGGACTATATATACGACTTTTATCCAAGATTTTATCCATTTAATTCTAGGTATGGGGAGGATCAACTACCAGGAGGCTGCTGTTAGGTTTCAACTTACCATTCTTCATAGATATTTTTTTTGATTGTTTGTTTTACTTATCTTTCTTTAATGAAATGTTGAATATTTTTTAGTTTAATTCCAACCTCTTTATTTTATTCATTATCATTCAAATTCTTTCTCTTTTAATCACTCCACTATGGGTTTTTGTTTATTCATCATTGGTGATCACCCAAAAATGATCGGATAAACCCGTAGGGGTCAAGAGTAGGGGTGATTTGAACCTATTATATATCTAAAATCAAAACTGGGAAACCCTATGAATAGTAACCGGTTTTAAAAAAATTATCATTCTAATTATTTTGTACTATCCCTGACCATTAGTGGTAAAAATTGAACGACTATGAGCTAGTAGAAGAAGATCATACTAGGACCAATAGCCTGTAATTCTTTCTACCCCGAAGCCAAGATTCCTGCACTTTGGTTTTCAATTACTCTAAATCAGGGAGGCTTTTATAGTTTAGTTTGACAAAATTTGTTGGAATAAGATCAATTGGTGATTTTTACATCTTTTCACCCCATTCCATTTGTCTATCCCAAGCTATATTTAGGATTACCCTTTTACCTAAACCATGGAATTCACCCTTGTCTCTTTCTTTTACCACCATTTATTTAATTATTCCTTCATTTTAATTATTTAATTTTCATAATTAGTTTAATAAAATCAAAATGAAATTGGGACAACATGACCTTTGGTCGAAAGACTTCTACTGTATTCCCCACTCTCTATTGGATTGAACCCATACTTCCACTTCACTATGCCTTGGTAGTTACTGCACTTTGGGACAACATTAATTTCTAATTTGATTCTGGTGGAGGATTTAATAATTTATTCTAGATGCATCAGGGTTCCTTTCACTCACATTATTTCTTTTGGTTATGTTCTCCCTCTTTATATATATTTATCCACATATTATTCAAATATTATTTTTCTATTTTATGTATTTATTTTTTCTCTATATATACCTAGTTCATTTCCCCATTTTTTTATTGTAATATGCCATATGTTCAAGTTTCCTCATTCCCAATCTCTTCTTTAAAGAAAACTTGATAAATAGAACTTTTATCTTTCTTATTTCCTTTTCATGTTTCATCCTTTTAAATGATTTCATCTTATGTGATTTCTAAAAATACTAATTATTTTAAGGAAAAAATATTTTGTTTTATTTATAGTTTTGAGGAATCACATATGATATTCTATTCTTTAATGGTCCTTTAACCATCATAAAAAATTATTTAATAGGTTCACTTATATTTCTACTTCTTCACCCTTTATTATTATTTTTTCTTTACTTGTGCTCTATTTTTATGTCCCATGATTATTTACTCAACTATGGCCACCTAATATTTTTTAGTCCCTCCCTTCCATGGGATTATTTATGAAATTTCATTTTATTATTCCTTATAACATCATTATGTAACCCATTCCCCCCTCTTCAAGGTTTTACATGTTTATAAATTATGTATGATTATTTTCTATTTAGAATATATATTTATAAAAATATTAGGTTGTAATGGGTAGGAAAAAAATTATATATCCACCCAATCAATTGGGAAATGATTCATATCCCATGAGATCATTATGTTAGGGACAAATATAGTTAGACTTTTATACAATGTTATGCATGGAGTATATGCTGTTAGCTTTGTATATAGTGTTAAGATATTTTAGTAATGATGCTTGACTTATGTGTGTGATTAAATACCTTGTATTTGGGCAAGTTTTATGATTCTCATGATATTTTTTATTTTATTCCTTATTTTCATTTGATAATTTACAATAATTTTATTTTATGATTCTATGGCATGACTTTTTAACTCTTATAATATCTTACCCCATGATAATCTAACCTTATCGTCTTCCTAGAATTTATGCGTCACCCTATATTTTATGTATTTCCCAAGTATATACCTTGCAATTATAGGAGTATGGTCAAATCTAAGATAAATTTATAAATATAGAAATGAAATATTACATAGTTATTTTTAAAAAGTATGATATTATATTCATAATTTCACAAAGTCACCGGAACTCTAGATTTATAGATTCTTATGGATATTTATCTTAAAAATTATGTAGTATTATTTGTAAGAGATGTAGATCATTATAGTAGGTATAAAATAAAGTTATAGCTATTTTTGGGGAATATGTTAGTAGGAATAATAATAAATAAACCCTGAATAACCTATATTGAAACTTAGAAAGACATAAGTTAAGATATATAATGAATTTATGGGCCATTATTTCTAAGTTTACAGTTTTCCTTTTATATGTCTATTAATTTTTTTTATTCTCATCCTTAAATTTCCTTTTAGTAAATGTTTAGAAATAGGAGGAACCATGTCAAAAACCAATACAATGTGTAATGTAATGATTTACTATATGATATTCCTAATATTATGGTAGTGGGATACTAGAAATTCACATTGGTACTTGCTAAACTAAACCAAGTTATAATTTAAAACTTGAATCTCATGGAGCACCCATATTCTTCTAAGAGAGAACAAGTTACTGTTTAGTTGTTTATATGATAAATACCACCCTATTTTAGTGGATCTTTTTATCAATTAATCATGGAACAATGGATACATTCCATTCAAATAACATTCCATTTGCTTCATTATTATAAGAAAGGGAAATTAATCATGAATATATTTTCCTTATAATGAGAATTATATTGGAAGTGGAAACTATTATAGGAATCAATACATAGAGTTTGAGTCATTGGTGAAAACACCTAGTGTTTTAATAATTGCATATCAAGTATATGACTATTTATCAATTAACATGTGGGGTGAGAATCTTCCAGAAAACCTAGTTATTCCGCATTTAGTAAAATTTAATACTATATTATTCATATATTGGATATCTTTATATAGAGACAATATCAACAACTAAGATATGGAAATCACTTTCCATATCCTAAACTATACTATAAATCTATACAAGTGTAATGGGAATGATGAATCTTGTTTGTAAACTTCTTCTTAAGCATGAATATTATTTCCTTATGATAAATATTATCTATATTAAAATATTAGGAAACAAATAAAGGATTATCCTAGAAGAAATTCCTATTATGAGTAAATATGATGATGGCTTTCTTAAAGAGTTTCATCTTCTTCCTCACAATCTAGAGGTTTAGTTCTATATATAACTTATACTCTAAGATATACCATTATCCCAGAGTCTCTATAGAATAGACCAAATTGAACTAGAAGAGTTGAAGAAGAAATTATATAAGAACCTGGAAAAGGGTTTTATACAGTCGAGTGCTTTACTATGGGGTGCCCTATCCCTCTTTCTTAAGAATAAAATTATTCACTACCTTGATTACCATGTTCTCAAAAAAATATTGATAAAGAATAGGAATCCATTACCAAAAATTGAGGAATTATTTGATTAATTACATGGGGATTTTTAATTCTAAAAAATGTATCTTCAATTGATATGTCATCAATTATAGATAAAATAGAAGGATATTTTAAATACAATCATTCATATAATCTAAGAATATTATGAGTTCATGGTGATCCCTTTTAGACTCACTAATGTCCCAAAAATCTTCATGGACATGATGAATAAAGTCTTAATATATTAACTTGATAAATTTGTAGTGATCTTTAGAGATGATATTATCATATACTAAAAAAATAAATGAATAGTATGAGGAGAATTTTTATACTATGCTAATAAATTTGTGAAAGGAGAATATTTATGAAAAGTACAGTAAATGTGCCTTTTGGATGGAGTAAGTCACGTTCTTGGTCCATGTTATCACATGTTAGGTGATATTGGTTTATCCTTTAAAGAATAACATGATAGAGGAATGGTGAAAACCAACATATGTGATAGATATCCATAGTTTCCTTAAATTGTATGGGTACTACCAATGTTTTGAGAGAAAATTCTTATGATTTTTGAACCAACTAATCATGTTAACTTGAAAAGAAGTAATTTGCTTCCTAGATATATGAATGTGAGGAAAGTTTCAAGGAGAAAATGATAATTACTGCACCTTTACTCACATTACCCTCTAGTGTTGAAGGATTTATGATGTATAATGATGCTTCAAAGAGGGGATTAGGTTTTGTACTCATGAAAAATAATAAAGTGATAACCTATTCCTCCAGTGTTGAAGTTGATGCATTGGAACCAACAAACATTTTAATTTTAATTACCAAAATATTAATAAATATCTTATCATATGATAATTTTTCTTTAGCATAACATTAATGTAATAATGTCCTTAGATTATTTATCACATCGAAAGGTGATAGAAGTTCCCCACTATAATGAGAACCAAGAGGTGTTATGAAAATATTTTAAACATATGTCCTATGATCTAGATAAAATTTTCTTGATGGGAAAAAATGATGTTTGATTATCAAATGGTGGAGGGTCCTAATATATTGAGACTTTTTCTCACCAAGTTCTCACTTATTAATCTATAATAAGGGATATTATGAGGTAAAACCCACCAATATAAATTCCACATGTTATATATGTCATCGAATAATCCTATTTGTGTATGTGTTTATTGGTTCTTAAACTTAAGATTATTATTAATATATATTATGAATCATTAACTTTGATATATGGAAAATAATTTCAATGATATATTCTTGTGGTGAGGTATCATACATTGGATGTTTTAGAAATGATATGAAATTAATTAAATATATAAAGAAAAGATTTGTACCTTCTCAGTGAATGAAAGAAGATATCTCTGACCTTATGATTGAATTAGAACTATCTGATTAAATCACTATCCATGGTAGTACAATCAATAGGTTTATTTTAGATAGTGAAATAATGATAAATCAAGAATATATAGTGATGGAATAATTTTTCATCATACCTGATGACATATCAAGACAAATGAATTATATTATATAGTGTAATTTTTTGGAAGGTATTTTTCATTATAACATTAACTTATTTATCTATGGGTTCCTAGATGTTTTTCTAAACATTGATCTTGAACTTTAAGTAAGTTCACCTAATTCCACTGAAAAAGTGGCCTATAGGGTCACACATTAAGTGTATATATAATCTAATTAAAGTATATTGAATGTAGTATTAAGAATAAATATCATTATCATCTTGTGGAATAATAATTATTCAAGTTAAGATGATTGTATAAATTCAATCATAAAATATTCAAGTTTAGAATATATGAGTATAATTTTATCCCTTGTTTATTAATCACAAGGTAATAAATAAATAATTATTGATTAAATTTTTTTTAAATAGATTAATAACTAAATATTTATTTATTTATGTGAATATTATAATAAATATTTATTCACGAGTTTAATGAATATAATTTTTATTTTTATTATTTAATGAATAATATTTATTGGATTAAATATTTTATTATTCAAGGATTGATAAATTTCATGTAGGATTGATGATCCGAGTTAAGGGTTCAATGAAAATGATTCTTTTTATTTAATATAATTTTAGAAAATATTAATTAATTAATATAAAAAATGATATATAAATATGTACATGTTAAGTGATATAATAATAATAATATTATTATTGTTAGACATGGTGAATAACTAATAATTAATATTTGATAAAGGTCCATAGTGAAATTATCAAATGATTAACCCCAAGTATATATTCTTGTTTATATCATTTTAAAATATTAGAGTTTTTATGCTCAATTGTGATACTTTAAACATTATATCAATCTTTAGAGAGAATATCTTCCTCCTCCCACTCAATAACAAGAGAGAATAAGAGAAAACTCTTATTACAATCAACGATGAATGACGTGAAGCACCAGGTTCCTCTTTACTAGTACCTAGAATATAATGAGTGTTATTTAGAGATTCATGGAGCCCATGTGGATGAAATTATAAGAATATGTGTTTTGATTTTACATCACAATGAAAACATGATAAGATAGTCATCAGAATTGATCATAAGGAATTATCAAGTTCAGGGTAATTCTTTTTCTAAAATAATTATAAATTAAATAAAAAAAAGTCAGCACTTAGAAGATTATAGGATTTCCTTCATCAAGTTATTTGAATATTATATATTAAAACCAATGAAAAAATATTTTTGGGCACAAAACCATGCTTCTACCACACATTAGAACCTCCTAGTGGTATAGAAATGATCACATTATAACTTATAATTATTTATTATTTGTTTGATCAATTTCCAGCATTTTTTTGTTAGCTTTATTTTCAAGTTTTTATTTATTAATCCAAAAGTCAAGATAAAATGTTTGTTTGAATTCATATGACCAAGAATAGAACAATAACATATGAAGAATACTTGAAGATCCCATCTATAGGTGATGAAAATACTGACTAAATGTCATTGATACATGACATGTAATAGTAAATTATTGATTACGTACCCTCAATCAACCATACAAGGCACATTACACTTTAATCAGAACATTCCATATGGATTAGTGCATGATTTCATTTCATGTCATGTATTTACCATAATAATTATACATAGTTTGATAAGGATTACATGGAATGTATCAATCATACATGTCATGTATCCCCACACGACTTTGACTCCTTATAAATCACAAAATGTCATGTGGTTAGTTACACAATATAATTACATTTTGTGTATTTATTTCCAACCAAGATATGCAAAAAAATAGAATACACAGTGTGTAACAAGATTTAAATTCCATGTTACACATAATATGTCATAAAAGATACAGGCTAAGACTTAAGTTGTGTTTTGTGGGTGGCTAGAAGATTATTACATGATGTGAAACTAGATAAAAAATTTGTGCAATATATGCTAACTCACATTAGGTACATGTCAAAATAGTCATGTCCCATGAGTTAACACATGGATAATTAAAGCGAGACCTAACTAAACAACGTGTAGCTTACGGTACATACCATATAATAGATTTTATTCCACACCATGTACACACCAAGTGATTTTTGGTGTTTTATGTGGAAATAAATGTATATAATTATTATATATGTAATTTTGTAATAACATGATGTGGAACATTCATCATACATGCCATGTAATTTAGGTGCATTGCCAACAATACAATCCACCTATATTTATGGGATGTCATGTGGTCATACATTCCACATAGACTATAAAGATTGACCCATTAGACCACATGTTATGTATATCATGACAAGTTGTGTGGCATACATGTTGTGTAAGTACACAATACCTAACAAGGACTATACATAGTGCAAGTAAAATAATATTTCAAGTAAAAACACACACACTGTGTAATAATTAAAATTCACAAATATATTTAATCTAATGAATAAAGGTACAAACCATGTCACCTCCAAAGTACACACCATGTGTATATTAAATTCTAGTAATGAATTTAAATTGAGTATGAGGGTATGCACCATTTTCCATTTCAGTACATGTCAGATACATATTTTTTTTAATTTAAAATTATATAGGATGGGTATCTCAAGGACTATCTAGATATATTATTAAGATAAAAAATTAATTAATAGATTAATTTATTAATTTGAATAGATTAATCTTAAATATAATAAATTTAAATGAATTCTAGAAAGTTTAAATGCATAGTCGTTACATGTTGTGACTGATCATGAGATTTACTGACCTGTGTATGTGTTAGGTTAATTTAATTTAATTATTTATTACATGTTTTTTTGTGATAAATTTATTATTAAATTAAACATGATGATATGTGAATTAGTGAGTGTATTGCATGTATACATTTTTAAATAGAATTTACTTAATTTCTATATTTAATTAATTATTTTTTCTTGAATATATATTTTTTTCATTACATTTTGGGGTAACTAATATTTTAAAATTTATTTTGGAAAAATAAAAGAAAAAAAGAATATTTATTTATGAATTTTGTATATATTTTAACAAATGAAAATAATTGGTCATTTTAGGTATAAAAACTAGCCTTTACACTCACTAGGAGAGGAGAACATATGGGAATGAGGTATAGAGGATAAAGTCTATCCTTGTGTGTGTTGACTCACAAACAGTGTAGAGATGGTGTGGGTCGACGTCAACATGAGTAGTGGAGGTTGGTGTCTGGGATAAGGCAGTCTATAAGGGACATTATGAGATGCATTCACCATGTCTTAACTCATTAACCATACCACTCCCACTACAAAATTTGACATGGGATGATAAATTATGCTGACATTATTCATTTTACTAAAACGTCACCATATCGAGATGTTTTGGGCGGTGTCTTCCTCTCACATACTACTACACCTTCCCCACTTGTTTTTTATTATAGATCTGATGTTGATGGAAGAAGGAGTTTTGAACAACACTTCATGTTTGAATATGGATACAAAACAATCATGGGTTTGAATAGTATCCAATTTTTTGGTGGATAAAACAAAATATTTTCTACATTGTGGTCAATTGTTTTATATTGTCGAGGTCCTTGATATGGAAGTGGGTCAAGGATTTTATAGGGGGAGTTTCTCCTCCATTTATATGATAGGTGTGCTATATATAGATAAGTCATGGAGATAGATATAGACTAGGATTTATATTTTTTTATAGGAATAAGAAAATGAAGAGAGTTTGAAGATGACATGGGGATATTATAGCATAAGGATCTTCTTGAAATATAATTGGAAATATGAGATTTAGGATGATTTTCATGGAGAAAATATTTTGTGGCGTAAGCATATTTATATAAAATGGAGGTGATGTTTTTGACAGAGACTTGGTTTTCATGGAGGATTTTCAATATCCCATAGTACCAGATCTACATTGAAACCTGGAGTGCATGATGAAGGTTATCACACAAGTCAATTTCCATGAAATAACCTATAAATACAACACATATATGAAGGACCCATATTTTCTATCCATGCACATGATTATAGTTAATATACAGAGAAGATTCCTGGGAATTATTCATGAGGATTTCATATGAATCTAGGGAAGATAAGGTCATAGATACAAGCCATAGATATGAAGCATAAGTAGCATAAATATTGTTGGCCAAATCTCACTCCCTCATAGAAATTATGATATATTTAAGATAAATCCTACAGATAAAAGAAGATATCATGAATGTAGGTTCACATTCTATTTTAGGAATTCAAATTAATTACAAAAAGAATATATAAGGTTGGATATTATAGTAAAGATGAATATATATTATAAATAGAGTGTATTTTTATATATATGGTTGATTCACATAGGAGTAAAGATAGATAATATAAAATAAATATACAATGATATAAATAGATATTTTTTTTGATGCTTTTCCAATAAATAAGCAGTAGTGTTCACACATAGAAGGGATTTAAAATTGGAGAGAAGACAAAGTTCTAATTCTAAAAGTGGCAGTGAAAGGAATATCTCTATATCAACCACCCGATTGGATGTTTATTTAGTTTTTTTTAATTTTTAGTTGTTTAATTTTGTGATTCATGCATTGGTTTCCAAATAAAATCAATATAATTATTTTATTTGTTTCTTAACACTTTTATTTTATCTAAATGATATATTCTATTCTCCATGATTTATTATTCATTAATGGTTTGTGGGAAATATATTACGAGTGGTTATGTGTTGTAGGTGAGGGTGGAATTTATGAAGAGTATGTTTTCCAAATGTTTATAAATATTCTAAGATTGTGAGACTTTCTTATTGTTTATAATTGATTTGTGAGAATTTATATCACATTACTTAATTACCAAATGAGAGTTAGGGTGCTAGGGGATGAAACCCGATGTGATAGAGGGTATTGGGGGAGTAGGATCCACTTAAATATTCTTTTTTCTTATAGATTTATTTTAATTCACTAAGGTTTGTTATATATTACCTATAACAAAGGGATAAATAGGTTGTAAGTGTTTTAGTTTGTGCTGATAGGTAGATATAGATACCCTAAAAAGTACCACAACTAATAATTTTATTTGTTTTCATAAGTGGATTCAAGTTTTCTTTAATTTTGAGAAACCATCCTTAGATTTAGCTTCCCTCTCTTAATCATTTTCTTTTTCATCTTACATATTCAATCATTCAATTCATCGATTTAGTTTTTTTAATTTATATTTCATGAAAATTCTTAACTATTTCATCATAGTTATCCTACTCCTTGTGGGTTCGACCCTGAGACTTTCATATCCTATACTACTTGTTGGTAATTTTAGTGATTTTTGGTTTCATTTTTATAAATTATAAACTTTAAAAGAAAAAATAATATTTTTGTGAATATATTTTTTATTAGAAAAATTGTTTATATAGGCTGAAAAAAGTGGTTGAAGAACTAGATAAAGGAAGACTCATGTGTGATCTTGTAAGAACTAAGTAGAAAATTGATCTTGGAATAATTCAACACCGATCATTCAAAAGCGTTAAGAGGCAAGGAGGCCCGAAACATGGGAGGGGGTGATGAGAAGGATTTTCCTGGGCCACAACTTTGGGGCCGCTAACTGATCGAGTAATGTGTAACCCACATATATTTAGTAGAGGAAACCTGATGGAATAATCGATGCTATTCAAACTTATATATTCATAATCATTTTGATAACATGTTCTACATCATCATCCTCAGAAACACTTTCCTATGTCCTAACCATCATCTATGCACCGTAATTCTTCCATGACCAAATGAGCTAAGCTCAAGGATTCACTGGAAATTCATATTTAGACACTATGTGATCCAAGTTTTGTATAATGGAAACAAGAAATTGTTTTGGATGATGAACTCATGTCATGAAAATGGTTATTTCATTATGGATTTTTACACTACATAGGGGAGTCTAAATATTTTTTTGAAGGATTCTATGACATGGTATGCCTCTGCACCATGGTTCTTACTTATAAATTTATGGTAAATAATAATTATTCAGATACAGATTTGTTGTGATTTAGGGGATAATTCATGGATTTGGTCTCTATAAATGAATTGAGGATGAGAAATAAAGTTTGAATATGGCTTCGGTGTATCTTCTTACTACATCATGGAGGTTCCATTTTTAATAGAGACATGATTTTTCATGGGTGAATTATTATTCCATAGTGTTTGATTCATGTTGTAGTGTGGACTTAGGAAGAAGATAGAGTTCATGGATATAAATTAATAGTAGTTCCATTCAATAGTATCTATATCTTTATAAATATATTAGTTTGATATTTCCAGTCCATGGATGTTCTTAAATATTCAAAATGGGAGAGATATAAAGGATATAAATGGGTGTCCTATACATGGAACCTCACCTATAACTTAGGAGTTTGAATACAATAAAAAAATAAAATAGATAGTTCTAGGTAATTCTAAATATCCTTTGTGATGTTTTGATAACAAAGTTTTTTATTTTTTAACAACTAACTTTTTTTGAAGAATGTTTCTATAAAATAGGAAAAGTAGAGTTGCTAGAAGTTAAAAATTTTTTTTATGAAGTTTATAAAGATAAAGAAAGTTGTAAAGTCAGAAAGTTTTAAAATTTGTAAAGATAATAAATTTACAAATGAATTTTAAATTTTATAGGTGTATTTTACTGGATAGAGAAGCACCAGATGTAGGAGTTGTTAGAAAACTAGAAGTTTGAAGAATTGAAAATTTTCTAATCAGATAAACCATTAGATAAATATTTTTTTATAAAGTTAGGGAGTTATTAAAGTTTCTAAGATGAATAAAGTTAGAAAAGTTATAAATTCAGAAAGTTTATAGATATGTACAAAATTATAAAGTTTGAATGCTAGAAAGTTTCCAAAGATAAAGAAATAATAGTAAAAAACTTTGAAATTTTCCTTAAATAACTTTACAACTAAGTTAAAAGATGATTTTATATAATTTCAAATTCTTAAAATATCATGAAGTTGTCATGATACGAGGTTAAGGTTGTAAAATAAAAGATAATTACATATTTACGGAGTTTCAAAAATCAAGTTTCTGAATTAAATTTTTGTTATAAAGTTTGTACTTCAGCACCAGAGGAATTGTATGATCATACAAAGAAATAAGATGAATAGTATGATCAGACTAAGAAAGAAAATGAACAATATGATTAGAATGATAAAGAACAAAAATAGTACGATTAGATTGAGAAAGTAGATAAACAATATGATCACACAAAGAAAGCATATGAACAATATGATCAGACTAATAAGGAAAATGAATAGTATAATTAGAATGAGAAAAAAGATAAATAGTATGATCAGATGGAGAAAGAAGATGAACAATATGATCAAACTAATAAAGAAAATGAATAGTATAATTATACTTAGAAAATATATGAATAGTTTGATCGTACTGAGAAAGAATATGAATAGTATGATCAGATAGAGAAAGTTTATAAATATTACGATCAGATGGAGAAAGTGGATAAATACTAAAAATAGCTATACAAAGTCCTTGTTTTTTGTTTGTAAAAATTTAAAGTTTCATGAAGCAACAATGTTGAAGTTTTTACAAGTTACAATGTTTAAGTTTCATAAAATTACAAAGTTTGAAGAGTTTCTTAGACATCGAGTTTAAGGAACTTCAAAGAAGGTTGGAACACTGGAGAATTTGAGAAGATTCAAGAATATTTGAGACAAAACTAGAAGAGTTTATAATATTTGAGAAGAACCCTAATAAAATTTAAACGAGTGTGAAATTAGAATTTATTTATTTTAGTAAGTGGGAAAGGAAAAATTGGTTTCCATTATTTACTTTTTATGGATTACCTATAAATATAGATGCAAAGTACATCATACAATACACTATAAATGCGTGCAAAGAGTTTAAGTGCTTAAAAGTTTGTCTCAAATTGAGTTTCCCACCAAATTTGAGTTTCATGTTGAAGAAAATTTCTAGATAGAAGAAAGTTTCTAATTATAGTATTGAAGAGTCTAAGTTCAGAATACCAGAAAGAGAGTATCAATTTTAAGAATATCATACTAAGTAATTGAGTAGAGTCTCTAAAAGCTATAGGGTTTTATTAACCGATAATAATTTAGATTTTTTAAAAGTTTTTGTTACATAAAAGGTGCATTGGACATATGCCATCAGATGTAGTCCCATAAGACATAGGTACATCATATTGAGTTTCCACATGAACCTTTTTTAGAGTACATTTGAAAAACATACATATTTGTGTTGTGGATTAATTTTTTAGGAAAAATTTGTAAACTAATGAGAGTAAGTATAATATTTCCTATTGGGAGATAGAAGGTGTCTAATGGGTGTTGAAATAAAATTTATATTAAATTATTTCTAATAGTGGATTTCCATAGACCCATGGGAACGACCATGGTTAGGATGTAGTTTCTCACACTAAGGATGAACTTTGAAAATATTTTATGCTTTTCTTACCTTTATTTTTTTGCATGCATGTGATTTTACTAAAAGTTGATAAGGAAATAACTTTAATAATTTGTAGGGTTTATGTAATGCCCCGACCCTAGTTACCCAGAGTTGGTGCATTATTACATAACATTGGCATGATCACAAGGGATCAAATCCCAAAAGACCGATCAATTTAGTAGCCTTGAAAGTACTAGATACAAAAATAAGTTTTACATTACATTATGAAATGAAAAACAACAACATTATGTCTCCTTTTAACACATTCATATCCCTTAGAAAATCCCTATAAGTCAGTCATAATATAATTCTTCACATCCTGGGAAAAATAAAACATAAGAAAGGGGTGATCTCAGATGCTCAGTAAGGATAACAATATAGAAGAAACTATCATAAATAAGAATAAACATTTAACGCAATGTATAAGACTAAAACACAAGAATTTTAAACTTAAACTTCAAAATAATATGGAAAAGATAAATCAAATAATTCCATTTACTTATTCCCATGGATATTATACTAGTCTAATAATCACATGTGATATCAATAGCCAATTTCATAATGATAGAATGCATAATGTCAGACATCATAACCATATAGTCAAGGCCTCATGCCAAGACTACAAATAATATTTTGTCAAGGCCTTGTGATAAGACACTAGTTTGTCTCATGAGACCTACCAATGCATCAAGGATCTATAGCGGGCTCCATCTGTCACTTACTAAGTCCAATGCATCCTTATATGAAAAGGTTGAAACATAACATAAACATTAATATTAAAACTAGCATACAAAATGTTAATACTTTAACCATAAACCATGAATGGTATAAAAATATTACATCCACATTCAAACATATCCCAAAACCTTCAATATAATATGAAAGATTGGATCACAATAAATCAACTTCAAACAAGTGTCAAATACCTCAAAGGATGTTGACATAGATAAAATGAAAACTATTTGAGAGGAATATATATTTCTATTTTGAAATCATTTAAAAGTCATGTAATTATAAAATAAAAAATTTATTTTGAAAATATTCTTATAAGATTGTAAGGTAAGCTTCAAAGGTGTTATAATGGTAGAAAATAACCGCACCCGCTGTATAAGTTAAAAAAATATTCTTACCTTAATTTGTCGAAACGTTTATAAAGTACCTTGTTTGGAAAATGACAGAAGGATTCCTTTAAAACCATTTTATAAAAAGTCGAATGAGGGTATATATGACTTTGAACCGTAGTCTCGTAAGTATTTTTTTTAAAATCCATTTTTAAGAAACATGAATGTGGATGACAAAGAAGTCCCAGTAGATACTCACGTATAAGAAACCTCGGATAATAAAGAGATTGTAAAATTAACCCATACCTTGTAATTTTCCTTGATAGAGGGTAATTTAACCTCATATATAATAGTTAAATAATTTTTATTAAATTATACAAGAACCATATACATAAATATGATATCATATATGATCTTCTAATATTGCTTTGTTAATAATATTTGAGTAGTATCATTGTTTCAGGTGTTAACTGATTCATTTTAATTTATATTTTTTATTACGCAAGTCATGTTTGTTATGGATAGGATGTATTTTATTCATATATAGAATTATATTAAATTCTTAAACATTATTTTTAATCATAAAATGAAAATTATTCTTGAATGGTTATGATGGGGAATGAATCTCATCGCATTCATGGAGAGGGTAATCCATATGTACGCATGAGCGACATTATCATTTTATTGATGGTAAAATCATATGTAATTGGATGTAATATCATATAAATAGAATCATTAACATGTTATATTTATTATTTACATCAATTATTCCCATTATTATACCCATCCAAATAATTAAGTGTTTGAATAACAAACTACACCATAACATGGAGACGGTAAGCCGTACGTACTCACATATGGTGACTTGTAATTCATAGGATGAATAGAATAATGAATATGGTTGTACCATATTCATAATAACATCACAGTATGTATAAGGTACTGGAGTTATTATTTTATTATGGAAATAACAAAGAAAGAGGAAGTGGAAGAAGAAAAGAACTTTGAAAGAGGTGGTGAAATTATTACCTCTTCTTCAGGTGTTTCCTTTTGAGTTGATCAAAAGGGTTCCTTAGGTTGGGTTTATGATCAAAGTAAGGACTCTAGGAATAATTGATGGTAGTTGGGAGGATATTTGAGTAGGTTTTGGCCGAGCTAAATGGTTTTGATGGTGTGATTTTGAGAGAAGGGGAAGTACCCTTTTATAAGAGAGGTGAAGGTCACTTTTAGAAAATATTGAAATATAGTTTTATTATACAATAATATTCAGTTTATAATGGCTCCAAAAGGTTTTATTTTGAGGATAATGTGGGTATGTGTCTAAAAACTCTCAACCAATATGTTTTAGACAGGTTTAGGTCACAATATTAACCTTATCTTTTATATCTATCTCTTAGTTAAATTGTTTAACTTTTACCATGTATTCTTGTATTATTAAAATAAATGGTTAATAAAATTACTATAAAAATCCAAGAGAACCCCAAGTGGTTCATTATTGATATATATAACATTATATAAGTCCTTTGGCCAAACATTAGATTTTTAGGAATATTATATCAACTAATAATATAGTATTTGTTTTAAAAACTCATTTATGTCAATTTTGACACTATTTGGTATTTTGTTTTTGTGAAAGTCAGAAAAATTTTATCACTTCAAAAAAAAATTATTTAATCAACCCTAACATGTCATATTAGCCAATAAAATTATTGTAATTTATCATAAGTCTCAATTTACATTTATTTTAATATTTTTAATATCAATTACTTTATTCTTTCAATAATAAGTTAATTACTGCATCTTCATTGTGTCATAAATAAATCTAATTATTTAATGTCTAAAAATTATAAATAAAATAAAATTATATAGGAATTTTTTTTATGTTTATAATGAATATTTATATTAGAATTTATCTTATGTATGACCCTATATTAGAAATGGTTTAGTTATTAAACTTTGAATTTAACACTTTTAACTCTTTTTTAAATAAAATAATACTAAATGCCCTAATCTAATAAAAGTAGACCAAAAGGATAATATTTTATTACTAAGGTTGATTTTGTTCGAAATAAACTTATCCAATAGAATTAAGTTATGTTTTAGGGTAATTATAATATCATTTTTACCTTTAATTACCCTATTTACTTTTAACCGTGGTAAATAAAAGTCAAAAGTTACTATTCACCAAAAATTATTTTTATCTTATTGAACCACATTTTACTTACTAGTTTCAACCGTGTCTCTCGTATTTTTGAAATTCAATTCACAGAAGCTGTGAAATTACGGTTTATGTAAATTTGCAAATGCGCCTAGATGGTGGGTAAAAGACGGTAAAAAGTTCAATATTCTTTTTATATCTAATATTATTATAAAATGAATCCAATGAATTACACTAAACATATATAGGTATTTTCTATCTATTTTTACCTAAAATAAATTTAAATAAAGTAACTAATTATTTAAATAAATAGTTGGTTTTAAACAATAACGCAATGTTTTTCACTATTCATCAAAAATTGAAGGTTTTTAGAAAAATACCAAAAATTTACCCTAAGCTAATTTTGATATTACAAATCCAAAAATGATGTCCGTTTTGAAAAATAAAATTTATAAAATTTTAAAAAGTTGGTATTACTATTCATAATGACTTGTTTGATTGGTCATGGTATGTTAGAACTCGAAGTTGCGTAAAGTGAAAGCTATTGTATTAGTCAAAGAGAAGCGTATCGTGGAAGCTTGGAGTGTTACATTATTACCTCATTATAATAATTTCATCCTCAAAATTTCTAGAATATTACTGCATAAAAATATTTAGGTGGTTCTTTATCATAAGTTCCTTGGGTTCCCACATCACCTCTTCCATCTTATGGTTTCTCCATAGAAATTTCACCAGAAGAGTCGTCCGATTTCTTAACACTTGTTCTCTAGTATCAAGAATTATGATAGGCTCTTCACAATAAGATAGGTCGGGTTCTAGTTTTATTTATTCATAGGTGAGTACAGGCGTTGGGCCAGGCATTTATTTTCTCAACAGTGATACATGGAACACATCATGAACTTTGGAGAGACTTGGCGGCATTGCCAAATTATAATCTACAACACCAATTCGTTCTAGAATTTCTAAAGGTCCGATGTAACTGGGACCTAAAATTCCCTTCTTACTGAATCATATAACACCCTTCCATGGATATACCTTCAGGAAAACATGATCTCCTACTTGAAATTCCAAATATTTCCTTTGGTTATTGGTATAGCTCTTTTTCCTAATTTTAGATGCTTTGATGTGGGTTAGGATAACCTTCACCTTTTCCATTGTTTCCTCAACAAGTTCTAGGCCTATGAGTTTTCTTTCACCAACATCATCACAACAAGTTGGTGTGCGACATCTCTTTCTATATAACGCTTCATATGGTGCCATCCGAATACTTGAATGAAATCTATTGTTATAGGAAAAATATACCAGAGGTAAATATTGATCCCACATACCTTGAAAGTAAAGTCATCAATATCTCAATATGTCTTCTAAGGTTTGAATAGTCCATTTTGATTGTCCATTAGTTTGAGGGTGGAAGGCAGTGCTCAAACAAAGTTCAGTATCCACGACCTTCTGAATACTTTTCTAGAATATTGATGTAAAATGAGTATCATGATCAGAAACAATAGATAGGGGTACTCCATGAAGTCTTACAACTTCATTAATATATAGTATCGATAAACGTTCAAGTGGTAAATCTTCTCTTATAGCAATAAAATGTGCCAACTTGGTAAGACGATCAACAATGACTCATATTTCATCATTCCTTCTAGGAGTCTTTGGTAGTACCGTGAAAAAGTCCATCGTAATATCATCCTATTTACACTCAGGTATGGGAAGAGGTTTCATGAATCCTATAGGATGTTGTCTTTTAGCCTTCACCTATTGACAAACCATACATCTTGACACATAATCAACAATCTCTCTCTTCATGTTGTCCCACCAAAAATGTTCCTTCAAATATCTATACATCTTAGTGTTACCAAGGTGTATAGAGAAATTGGATCTATGAGCATCATCCAAAAATTCTCTTTTTAGATCAGGTTTGTCAGGAACACAAAGTCTCTTCTTAAATTTAAAAATCCTATCTTCATATACGAAGTTGATCAATCCCCATCATTCACATCTTTAATTTTCTTTTGAAACTCATCATCATCAGTCTGAGAACTTTTTATCATTTATAATAAAGATGGTTTGGCTACCATTTGAAAAAGTATTGATGTTTTACCTTCCATGATTATTCCCATATCCATCTTTACTAGATCCATGAACATTGGTTCCCATTCAACTCTCATCTTATTCAAAACTCCATGATACTTTCTACTCAAAGCATCTGCAACCTTATTTTCTGTAACACCCCGAGATTTTATGAAAAATATTCTTTTAATTTCATTAATGTCTTGTGTTGTACGCTACACCAAAAGGATCTTGCACAACATGCATCCCTGACTTGCCTTTCATTACACGCAATCACGACCTTCCTCGATAGCGTGTGTAGTACGCAATACCGAGTTTCACTAAACGAGATATTATTATAATATTATTATGAACTAGCCGTTATGAATAGTAATACCCACTTTTTGAAATTTTATAAATTTTATCTTTCAAAATGGACTTCATTTTTGGATTCGTAATATCGAAATTAGCTTAGGGTGAAATTTTGTTACTTTTTGGATAACTTTAATTTTCCGATGAATAGTGAAAATTACTAAATTTTAATTAAAAACAACCTTTTTAATCGAAATAATTAATAGTGATAAATTATTAATTTGAGTGTTTTTAAAGTATATTTAGAATATGTTTTTACAATTTAATACAATGTTGGTCATTGGATGTAATTTCACATTTAAACCAGACATAAACAAGTGTCAATCTTTTGATAGTTATTATCTCTTAAGAACACACTATTTGTCTTGACGACGAGAATTAATTTTAAAATTAATTAATGCAACTAATATGTTTTAAATTTGATAAAATAGACATAATTTTTGATTTCATAATGTCAAATATAGCTTAGGCCTAATTTTTGGTATTTTTCTGGAAACTTTCATTTTTTTGATGAATACTGAAACCACTAAGTGGTAGTTAAAAAAAATGAATTTTTCATAAAATTTAATTTTACCGCTTCTGTGAGTGGAATTTAAAAAATCCAAGAGACACGGTTGATGTCAGTAACTAAAATGTGGTTCAATGAGATGAAAATAATTTTTAGTGAATAGTAACTTTTTACTTTTTTTACCATGCTTAAAAGTAAATAGGGTAATTAAAGGTAAAAATGTTATTATTATTACCCTAACACATGTCCTAATTCTATTGGATAAGTTTAATTAGACCAAAAACAACCTTAGGAATAAAATATGACCATTTAGGCCCACTTGGATTAGATTAGGACATTTATTATTAATTTATTTAAAGAAGGGTTAAAATAGTTAAAATCAAAGTTTAATAACTAAATAATTTTTAATATAGGTTTATACATATGATAAATTCAACTATAAATATTCATTAGAAAGATAGAAAGATTTACTACATAATGATATTTTATTTGTAATTTTTAGACATTAAAAAAGTTAATTTATTTATGACACAAAGATGATGCAGTAATTATCTTATTACTAAAATATTGACATAATTGATGTTATAAATACCCAAATAAATATAATTTGAGACTTTTTATGAATTAAACTAATTTTATAGGTTAATATTACATGTTATTATTGATTTAATTAACGTTTTTCTAACTAATAATTCTTTTATGAGTTTTAAAAAAATCAATTACTAAATAGTGTCAAAATTGACATAAAATAGTTTTTAAAACAAATATTATATTATTAATTGTTATTTTATTCCTAAAAATCTAAGGTTCGGCCAAATGGATTAGATAAGGTTATATATATATATAATAAACAACTTGGGGTTCGTTTGGCTTCTTATAGTAAGTATATTAACCTTATAGTGTAAGAACACAAAAAGACACGGTAAAAGTAAAATTATATAACTTAATGTTAAATATAAACGATAAGGTTAAAATAGGAACCTAAACTTGTATAAATTATATTGTATGAGATAATTTCGACCCATCCCCACCTTATCTTCGAAATATATCAATTTTGAACTATTAAAAACCGAATTTTACTTTATAATAAAATAATATTTTTAGTTATTCCAAAGGTGCCCCTCTCCTCCCTTATAAAAGGGCACCTCCTCCCTCTCTTCCTCACACCACTTTGAGCCTTCAAGCTCGGCCAAACCCTGCCAAATTCTCTTCTCCACTTCCCTAGAAACATCCTAGAGGTTCTGATATTCCTCAAAGACCAATTTTAGTGCCCTAAAAGGAGATCTCAAAGAGGCGCTTCAAAGAAGAGGTAATGTCCGTTACCGATTCTTTCAACTTTATTTCTTCTTCCACTTATTATTATTAGGTTGTTTCATTATGAAGTAATAACATCAGTATAACTCATATACTTATATGTTATTATAAGTATGAAACAACCCTATTTCACCATCTATCCATCCTACGGAAAACGAAATCACCGCGCGTGCGTACGTACGGAATACCGTCTCCATGCCGTGGTGTAATCTATTTTCCACCACCACCTTACTTGGATGGGTATGATGGTGTACATAATAACTATATATGATTATTTTAAAGTGATATTTATTCTGAAATATTATACATACACACCAATACAATTCCATGATCATGAGAACGATATCATCGCTCGTGCGTACGTATGGACTACCGTCTCCACGACGCGATGAGATTCATTCTCCACGTTAACCATTCATGAATGATTATAAAGTATATATAATAAGTAATCATGAAATATATGAAATAATAATGATACTGGATTTATGTGTATATATATGTATGTCATCTACTTAATTCCATTCAACTCAATAAGGAAATGAAAACAGGGTTCATGCGTACGTACGGCCTACCGTCTCCATGAACGGTGTATTTCTTTCCATTTACTGATCTATTATATATATTTATTTTCTGAATATATATTATATATAAATCATGTTTTATATTCTGGAATTAAGTAATCATGATCTAAGTAATCATATGAATAATTACAAACACGGACAACAAATGAAACAATTTTACCCAAAACGCTCTTTAACATGGAATTTTCAAAAGAACGGGTAATATAAAGTCATAAGTGAACCATATATGATATAATAAAAATGAGTATGATTCTAGAATAAGTCAATGACATTATTTAAATCATTATACAGGAGGTTCGGACACTTACGAAGAAAATCAGACCTAAGGTAAGGGAAAATCTCGCAATCTCAATTTTTATCCGAGATTGTTTATACTTTAGAATTTACTGGGGTGTATTTTATCATCCACATCCATGTTTACTCAATATGTAATATTGTTCCATCCACCTACAATTGTTTAAATCCAATTTTACCCTTCAGTGAGTTTTTAGTAAAAGATATGAAAGGAATCTTTTGTCATTTTTTGTACGAGGTACTTTTTTACTTTTCCAACAAAAGTATGAGAAGAATGTTTTCTTTTAACTTATACGGCATGAATGGATTTTTAAAAAATTATTTCCAAGAATCTTACCTTACAAGTTTTCATTTTTATTTTTAATCAAATTCTTTTATTTTAGAATTGTATGACATGTTAAGAAAGGAAAAGTGTTTTTGAATTAGTAAGGATATTTTCCTCAAGAATGGAGTTCAAGTGTTTTATCAAAATTATTTTCCATCTAAGATAATAAAGGGTTCTGTTTCTATCCCTATTATTACATTGATTTGATTATGTTGTGATGAAATTATTTATATGAATTCCTTTATCTTATATGAGTTGTTTTATGATGTCACGGTGTTTAAGATTCCCATTTTTATTACATGGGTTATGCTATGATGTACGGTTTATGATTTTGTGGCACACATAAGAATGGTATCATTATGAGATGGGTGGGACCTATATCTCCCTCCAATGCATTGGGTAAATATTTTATATCTCATGAGATAGACATGGCTGGAACGACAGGTTAAACCGGTTCAGTGAAACAGGACTGAAACGAGGAGTGAACTCGGTTCAGAAATGGACTTTGTCCACTAAGATAGTCTTGGAAATGAGTCTTGACTAATAAGAAATGATTCTCTATGATTATGTGTGTATTTCTAAAGTTTCATGTTTTAAGTTATGATTATTGGGATTACATTTCACTATTATGATTTATCCGATGTTATGAAATTATGATTTCTTTTGCAGGTTAAGATTTCCAAAAGTTATGTTCTAATGTGTATGATGTGATTGATATTTCTTTTGTTTACCCTTACTGAGCATTTGATCTCACCCTTTTATGTTTTATTTTCCCCAGGATATAAAGAAAGGTTTTAGGTAAAAAAAAGAAGATCTTTATGGGAGATGTTGAAGATCTTTCACCACGATTAGAAGATTATATTCCGTGTTTCCAAAGACACTAAACTATTACGGTCCTTGTGTGTGTGTGTTTTTGTAATGTACTAAGTATTCCGCAAAAGTAATGTATTGTCCATGTACCTTAAGCTTCGGGTCTCTACAGTTGGTATCAGAGGAAAGGTTTAGTCAACCTTTGGAAACTAGGATGCGAGAACTTTAGTGAGATCCCTAGAGATATTTCTAAGGTACGTCTAGGGATGTACCTAAGGTTAAGTATAAGTATAGGTTATAGTACTAGAATTACGGTAACCCAAGATGTTAGATATTGAAGGTACTCCTCATTTATTGTGTTGTTTTCCCTAGCATGATTTTTTCCTCTCACACTATTCTTTTTGGGTTTTAGATGATGGCTGGAACCCGAAGGAACCGTGTTGATAAATGTAATGGACAATGCAATGATTGTCCTCCTGAACAAACAAATGTTATGGGAGATGGAGTGCAAAATCTTATTGCTATACTTACACAAGCTATGAATCATTCTGGACTTCCAAATGAGCAGAGAAGGGAAAAATATTCTATTGAGTCCTTCATGAGGCAACGTCCACATTCTTTCAGTGGGTCTTCTGATCCACCTGTTGCTGAACAATGGATCAGTACTACTGAAAAGATATTTTCAGTTCTTCAATGTTCTGAACATGATAAAGTCATCTTAGCAGTGTATCGTTTGGAAGCTGATGCTGATCAATGGTGGAATCTTATCAAGAATACGAGGCGAAGAGATGAAATTGAGTCCATGGAATGTGACGAGTTCAAGAACTTATTTTTCAATAAGTACTTCCCTCGTATTCTTCGAACAAAGATGGGGAAGGAGTTTCTTGAACTAAAGAAAAAGGATGATGAATCGGTTGGTATATACGAAGCGAATTTTACAAGGCTTACAAGGCATGCATCTGGATTTATCATCCAACCTGAAAGTAAAGATGATCGATTCTTCAGTGGCTTAAAACCAAATCTTCGAAGGGAATTAGCTATAAGAGACTTCAGTAGCTATGAATAAATTGTGCATTGTGCTATCAAGGTAGAAATGGAAGTTGGTGTCACTTATCCATCTCATAGTTTTGACAAGAAATGAAAGATGGAGTTCAAGTAGAAATCTCAGAATAATGGTGAAAAGAAGATGAATGTTTCCTTATGCTCAAAGTGTGGAAAGAAGCATGGTGGAGATTGTCTTAAAGGGACAAGTAAATGTTTCAAATGTGGAAAGGAAGGTCATTGGGAACTTGAATGCCGTAATGATGGGAAGAAAATGTCTAATGATGCAAATAAAGGAAGGGATACACATAATGAACCTACTACACTTCAATGCATCAAGTGCAAGGAAATGGGGAATTATGCTAATAAATGCCCTAATCCAAGGGTTAGTGATGATCGACATGAGCAACCACTTAAGGAAAAGGAGAAAGGGAAGTCACATGTGATCACCATTGGCGATGTTGAATATGAAATGATGTGGTGGAATGATTTAGTGTTTATGTAATGGGATTCCAAAAATAATGTTGTATATAGTATCGTGGAATATTGGAATATTTATGTATTGGTCTATTTTGGTTTTCAATAATTTTATGGTACCGGTAACCATGGAAAGTGATTGAGATATTTTTGGAAAAAATATGATATGCACATAATGAAGGGATAAGGAAAAAATGAAATGTTTGACAATATTCATGAGCTCATGATTGATATAAGGACTAAGTGATATCATGGTTTGAGTATATAGAATATTGAGGATTTTGGTATGTGGAAAAAGTTAACTTTTAACAACATTCATGTTTTCAATAAGGTTCAATGAGTATTCATTTTTTTTTCAAGAGAATACATGATTAAGGCCTTTGAATGTTTGGAATGTGACCAACAAGACATATCTCATGATATATGGGGATCAACAATGGTATTAACATGCTAGTTGTATGAACTCTTTGGTAATCGTTTTCACTATAATATGAGATTAGACAGCATTATTTTGGATAAGACTAAAGATTGGAATGGATTATGTTGGATATAAGTTAGTATTGTTTAAGGATATAATTTTTTTTTGATATTATTTATGGGATGTTAGAGTAATGTAGTTTTAGAAAAAGGATAACCTGCAGGATGGGCGACAACCCATCGCGTCGGACAAGGCTGTGGGAATCAAACCCACAACCGAAGTGCGACTGAACTTTATCGCCTACCACTGGCCTACAGGAAGTCCCTGTTTAGTAGAAACTAGTTTTATTATATTAAGAAGTATGATATATGAAGTATAAGTCCATTTTATGAACTATATATGATTAATCTCACTATAGATGGACTTATGTAAGTTTTGATAACTTTTCTAACCTTTTGTTTGAGACAGATGGAATGACCCATCATTCTATCACATGATCTTCTAACACATCATGAATGAAAAATTCAACTTCATTTCTTTAACAGATGAAGTGGAAATTGTCCAAAGAACGACCAATGGTGAGACTATACCAAAATCACGAAAGTATTTCTTCTAATTCCAATTTCATCAACTTTAGGGAAATGATCTTGAAAACCAAAAATGTTGTCCTAGTGCTATTATATCTGATGAATCAGATGATATATTAGATGGTCACAAATTTATGGCTTTGTGATTGCTGTATTTTCTATATCCATGTTCTCTACTACTCTCCATCAGAACATGATGGTTAGATTTCTCTTCCATATCCATATTTTCACCTATGTGGAAACCCAGTGATTAGTTTATTTGGGTAACCGTTGCGTTTCATACTTTTGTTTTTAAAGATTGGTTTTGGTATTCCTTTTTACGATGTGGGTTTCTATTAAAGAAACTTTAGAGTAGTAAACCATTTATAACCCCGACGAATTTCGAGGGTGAAATTCATTTTAAGGGGGGTAGAATGTAACACCCCGAGATTTTATGAAAAATATTCTTTTTAATTTCATTAATGTCTTGTGTTATACGCTACACCAAAAGGAGCTTGCACAAAATGCATCCCTGACTTGCCTTGCATTACACGCAATCACGACCTTGCTCGATAGCGTGTGTAGTACGCAATACCGAGTTTCACTAAACGAGATATTATTATAATATTGTTATGAACTAGCCGTTATGAATAGTAATACCCACTTTTTGAAATTTTATAAATTTTATCTTTCAAAATGGACTTCATTTTTGGATTAGGAATATCGAAATTAGCTTAGGGTGAAATTTTGGTACTTTTTGGATAACTTTAATTTTATGATGAATAGTGAAAATTACTAAATTTTAATTAAAAACAACATTTTTAATCGAAATAAGTAATAGTGATAAATTATTAATTTGAGTGGTTTTAAAGTATATTTAGAATATATTTTTACAATTTAATACAATGTTGGTCATTGGATGTAATTTCACATTTAAACCAGACATAAACAAGTGTCAATCTTTTGATAGTTATTATTTCTTAAGAACACGCTATTTGTTTTGACGACGGGAATTAATTTTTAAATTAATTAATGCAACTGATATGTTTTGAATTTGGTAAAATAGAAATCATTTTTGAGTTCATAATATCAAATATATCTTAGGCCTAATTTTTGGTATTATTCTGGAAACTTTCATTTTTTTGATGAATAGTGAAACCACTAAGTGGTAGTTAAAAAAAATGAATTTTTCACAAAATTTAATTTTACCGCTTCTGTGAGTGGAATTTCAAAAATCCGAGAGACACGGTTGATGTCAGTAAGTAAAATGTGGTTCAATGAGATGAAAATAATTTTTGGTGAATAGTAACTTTTTACCTTTTTTTTACCATGGTTAAAAGTAAATAGGGTAATTAAAAGTAAAAATATTATTATTATTACCCTAACACATATCCTAATTCTATTGGATAAGTTTAATTCGACCAAAAATAACCTTAGGAATAAAATATGACCATTTAGGCCCACTTGGATTAGATTAGGACATTTATTATTAATTTATTTAAAGAAGGGTTAAAATAGTTAAAATCAAAGTTTAATAACTAAATCATTTTTAATATAGGTTTATAAATAAGATAAATTTGACTATAAATAATCATTAGAAATATAAAAAGATTTACTACATAATGATATTTTATTTGTAATTTTTAGACATTAAAATGTTAATTTATTTATGACACAAAGATGATGCAGTAATTATCTTATTAATAAAATATTGACATAGTTGATGTTATAAATACCCAAATAAATATAATTTGGGACTTTTTATGAATTAAACTAATTTTCTAGGTTAATATGACATGTTAGTATTGATTTAATTAACTTTTTTCGAACTAATCATTCTGTTATGATTTTCACAAAAATCAATTACTAAATAGTGTCAAAATTGACATAAAATAGTTTTTAAAACAAATATTATATTATTAATTGTTATTTTATTCCTAAAAATCTAAGGTTCGGCCAAATGACTTAGATAAGGTTATATATATATATAATAAACAACTTGGGGTTCGTTTGGCTTCTTATAGTAAGTATATTAACCTTATAGTGCAAGAACACAAAAAGACACGATAAAAGTAAAATTATCTAACTTAATGTTAAATATAAATGATAAGGTTAAAATTGGAACCTAAAATTGTCTAAATTATATTGGATGAGGGGATTTCGACCCATAACCACCTTAGCTTCTAAATATATCAATTTTGAACTATTAAAAACCGAATTTGACTTTATAATAAAATAATATTTTTAGTTATTCCAAAGGTGCCCCTCTCCTCCCTTATAAAAGGGCACCTCCTCCCTCTCTTCCTCACACCACTTTGAGCCTTCAAGCTCGGCCAAACCCTGCCAAATTCTCTTCTACACTTCCCTATAAACATCCTAGAGGTTATGGTCTTCCTCAAAGACCAATTTTAGTTCCCTAAAAGGATATCTCAAAGAGGTGCTTCAAAGAAGAGGTATTGTCCGTTTCCGATTCTTTCAACTTTATTTCTTCTTCCACTTCTTATTCTTAGGTTGTTTCATTATGAAGTAATAAAATAAGTATCACTCATATACTGATATGTTATTATAAGTATGAAACAACCCTATTTCACCATCTATCCATCCTACGTAAAATGAAATCACCGCGCATGCGTACTTACGGAATACCATCTCCACGCCGTGGTGTAATCTTTTTTCCACCACCACCTTACTTGGATGGGTATGATGGTGTAAATAATAACTATATATGATTATTGTAAAGTGATATTGATTCTGAAATAGTATACATACACTCCAATACAATTCCACGATCATGAGAACGATATCATCGCTCGTGCGTACGTACGGACTACCGTCTCCACGACGCGATGAGATTCATTCTCCACGTTAATAATTCATGAATGATTATAAAGTATATATAATAAGTAATCATGAAATATATGACATAATAATGATACTGGATTTATGTGTATATATATGTATGTCATCTACTTTATTCCATTCAACTCAATAAGGAAACGAAAACAGCGTTCATGCGTACGTACGACCTACCGTCTCCATGAATGGTGTATTTCTTTCCATTTAATGATCTATTATATATATGTATATTCTGAATATATATTATATATAAATCATGTTTTATATTCTGGAATTAAGTAATCATTATCTAAGTAATCATATGAATAATTACAAACACAGACGACAAATGAAACGATTTTACCCAAAACACTCTTTAACATGGAATTTACAAAAGAACGGGTAATATAAAGTCATAAGTGAACCATATATGATATCATAACAATGAGTATGATTCAAGAATAAGTAAATGACATTATTTAAATCATTATACAGGAGGTTCAGACACTTACGAAGCAAATCGGACCTAAGGTAAGGGAAAATCTCGCAATCTCAATTTTTATCTGAGATTGTTTATACTTCAGAATTTACTGGGGTGTATTTTATCATCCACATCCATGTTTCCTAAATATGTAATATTGTTCCATCCACCTACAATTGTTTATATACAATTTTACCCTTCGGTGAGTTTTTAGTAAAAGATATGAAAGGAATCTTTTGTCGTTTTTCGTACGAGGTACTTTTTGACTTCTTCGACAAAAGTACGAGAAGAATGTTTTATTTTAACTTATACGACATGAATGGATTTTTAAAACATTATTTCCAAGAATCTTACCTTAAAAGTTTTCATGTTTATTTTTAATCAAATTATTTTAGTTTAGAATTGTATGACATGTTAAGAAAGGAAAAGTGTTTTTGAATTAGAAAGGATATTTTCCTCAAGAATGGAGTTCAAGTGTTTTATCAAAATTATTTTCCATCTAAGATAATAAAGGGTTCTGTTTCTGTCCCTATTATTAAATTGATTTGATTATGTTGTGATGGAATTATTTATATGAATTCCTTTATCTTATATGAGTTGTTTTATGATGTCACGATGTTTAAGATTCCCATTTTTATTACATGGGTTATGCTATGATGTATGGTTTATGATTTTGTGGCGCACATAAGAATGGTATCATTATGAGATGGGTGGGAACTATATCTCCCTCCAATGCATTGGGTAAAGATTTTATATCTCATGAGATATACATGGCTGGAACGGTAGGTTAAACCGGTTCAGTGAAACAGGACTGAAACGAGGAGTGAACTCGGTTCAGAAATGGACTTTGTCCACTAAGATAGTCTTGGCAATGAGTCTTGACTAATAAGAAATGATTCTCTATGATTATGTGTGTATGCCACAAAGTTTCATGTTTTAAGTTATGATTATTGGGATTACATTTCACTATTATGATTTATCCCATGTTATGAAATTATGATTTCTTTTGCAGGTTAAGATTTCCAAAAGTTATGTTCTTATGTATATGATGTGATTGATATTTCTTTTGTTTACCCTTACTGAGCATTTGAGCTCACCCTTTTATTTTTTCTTTTCCCTAGGATATAAAGAAAGGTTTTAGGTAAAAAAAGAAGATCTTTATGGGAGATGTTTAAGATCCTTCACCATGATTAGAAGATTATATTCCGTGTTTCCAAAGACACTAAACTATTACGGTCCTTGTGTGTGTGTGTTTTTGTAATGTACTAAGTATTCCGCAAAAGTAATGTAATTTCCATGTACGTTAAGCTTCGGGTCTCTACATTTTCCTTCCCCGAGAGGTAGTGTATAGTGAAATCATAATCCTTGAGTAGTTCAAGACATCGTCTTTACCTCATGTTGAGTTATTTTTGTGAGAAAATATACTTAAAACTCATGTGATCTATATATATCTCAAATTTTTTACCATAGAGATAATGTCTCCATATCTTAAAAGAAAATATTACAGCTTCTAACTCAAGATCATGATTGGGATAGTTTTGTTTATTAATTTTAAGCTATCGTGATGTATATGTAATAACTCTATCATTCTGCATAAAGACACAACCAAGTCCTTTCTTTGAAGTATCGCTATAAATAAAAAACCCATAATTCCCCGATGGTAGAGTCAAGATAGAGTGATTGATTAGTATTCTATTTAGTTATTCAAAACATTCTTCATACTCTTTTTTCCAAAAAAAATTAACCCATTTATGTGTAATCTTGGTTAATGGGTTAGCCAATCAGGCAAAATTTTGGATAAAACACTGATAATAACCTATTAAACCAATAAAATTGTGTACCTTAGTTATAATCTTCGGTTCTGGACATTCTTGTATTGCTATTGTCTTAGAAGTATCAATAAAGATTCCATCCTTAGAGACAATATGGCCAAGAAAAGAAATTTCCTGAAGCCAGAATTTACACTTTCTAAACTTCCCATATAATTCATTTCTTATGAGGATTTTCAGAATAGTGCGCAAATGATTTTCATGATCTTCATAGATTTTGGATTAAACCAGGATATCATTAATAAATACCACTAAAAAATCGTCAATATATTCTTTGAAAACTCTATTCATTAGATCCATAAAGACATAGAGTGCATTAGGCAATCCAAAAAATATTATTGTAAACTCATAATGTCTGTTCCTGGTTCGAAATGCTGTTTTTGGAATGTATTTCTTTTTCACACACAACTGATGATATCCAGATCGAAGATCTATCTTTGAAAAATATTGAGCTCCATTAAGTTGATCAAAAAATCATCAATGCGAGGTAATGGATACTTGTTCTTTATTGTTATAGCATTGATCTCCCTGTAGTCAATGCACAACCTCATAGATCCATATTTATTCTTAACAAAAAGAATAAGGGATCCTCATGGAGAAACAGTACAGTGAATAAATCCTTTATTACTCAATTCCTCTAAATTTTTCTTTAGTTCCACTAATTCCAAAATGTACATTCTATAAGGGGTATTCAATATGGGCATTGAACCAGGAATTAAATCAATAGAAAACTCAATTTCTCATTCTGGAGGATGTCCAGGTAAATCCTCTGGAAACACATCAACATATTCTTGCACAATAGGTGCATATTATATTTGAACATTACTTTCCTCACCCATAGTTATTTCATTCTATTCCTCCCCAATAATTTAATTTAGTAGATCTATTGGGGGTGGATCTAGATAATAATCAGGCGGTGACGTTTCTTCTCTAAAGATAAGGTACTCCTTATCATCATCAAAAATTGTAACATCCTTATTACAATAAATTTTCACATCATGGTCTGAAAGCCAATCCATACCGAGGATTATATCAAATTCAATCATGAGTATGACGATGAGATCATTAGATAAAGCACATTTATATTCCCTAATGGGAACTGATTCACAAAACATTGTTACAATTATACTCCCCTTAGGAGTTTTGAGTGACAACTTGTTAAATAAAATTGTAAATATCTAATTTTTTTTAGAAAATTGGGAAGATATGAAAAAATGCGATGATCCAGAATCAAATAAAGCATTGGATAAACTTGATGAAACCATTAAATTACCTACCACCACGTAATTCGGATCTTCAACCTCAGAATTTGTGATCTCATAATATTGAACTTGATCCCTTGGCCTTTTTTGAGGTAAGTTTACTTGGAGCTTTGGACATTCATTTTCATAATACTCCATTTATCTACAATTGTAGCATTAAACAGTGACAACCTATTTCTTTCCCTTACAATCACGAGATTGGTGGTCTTTTTCACCACACTTGTAACAGACTCCCATTCCCTTCAGGAAAGTACTAGGGTGTTTCTTCCAACATTTAATCCAGGATGGAAATTAAACTTTTCCCTTATTCCCCTTATTTCCATTTCCAGAGTGTTCAGTAGATCTATTCTTCTCTTGCTTTGCTTTAAATTCATAAGACTTAGAGAATTCCTTTTTTGTCTTGATATCACATGAGACAATATATTCATATGATGAGAAGGATTGTGAGACTAATTCTCAACGGAGAAATGGTTTTAACCCATAAAATAATCAATCACTCTCACTCCTTGGGTTACATATATAATCTTCCACATACCTTGATAACCTTGTAAAGTTAGCCTCATACTTTGTGACATTCTCATCCTCCTTTTTCCACTGTATGACAACCATGATCTTTTTTACACAATTAAACATAATTTATTTCATAAAATTCATTTGATGCAACATAGAAGATCGATAGGTCTAGTGTATTTGGGGATTAGGATCATTACATAATAACTTAAAACATTAAAAACAATATCTTTATTGAAAACTTCTATTACATGACCACTACATTCCCTCATACTTAGCATTGCATGGGATAACCTGAGAACATGCAAAAAAGGGTGAGCTATAAAGCCCAATAAGGGAATAATCATAGAACAACATGAGGAATAAAATACATGTTAGACAATAGGCATATCAATAGATCACAAGAGAAGTATAAACATAAAGGCATGATAAATCATGATAATCATAACATGGAAATGTGGCAACAACACTTAACATGGAATTAGCATGAGCCAAGGCTCATTGCACATAGAGCATGAGTAAAACCTCATTGAACATGAAGCACGAGTAAAAACTAGTTACACTTGAATTATCCTGAGTAAACTCCCATTTCACATGAATTATCATGACACTATACTTTACCCAATGCAATGGAGCGCTATCAGGGCACACCCTTCTTAAACATTTCACTTCATGTATAAGTGTGCTACATGGATGATAAAACATTGAATCATTCAACATAATCATTTATTCCACGATAAACGAATGTGGAATACATACTTGAAACTTTTTAAACAATAAGTAAATGTGCATAAAGGTGAATACCCTTGATAGAGAAATGGGCATGGTATTCACTACACAATGACTTTGGCTTGGAAAAACGCGGTGCAATTTTGGCAGTATAACAGTGTGACATAAGAACTCATAAAAATGGTTGATGAGAGAGAAAGAGGTGTCTCATCATATTTACATGACATGGAAAGTAAGGGGGGCATATAGATACATGTCCCAACAAATGTAATGGAATTTAGATTCATGATACAAAATAATTTCTTGAATGTAAATGAGGAGAGAGAAATTCTTTTTGGAATTTCGGCATAGTAACATGTGTACATGGGATGAATTTAATGAGAGAGAAAGGGGTCTACCATCATTCAAAAATAAATAGGTCAGTATGGGGGAGGATAAAAACCATACCCCAACATTTATAATTTAAATTAAAAGGGCATAACAATTTAAAGAATATTGGGAAAAAATGAGAAAGGAAGAAAAAACCCTTACTTGGAAGTGTGATTCCAAAGGCTTAAGAGATGATTCTTGGGAGCTTGGGGCACCTTGAGAGGATTATATAGAGAGGAGGGAAGAGGTTGGACAAACTACAAAGGCTTTTAGTGAGGAGGAAATGGTATCTTGGATGGGTTTATATACAAAAGGTGAGGGAATTCTTTATTATTTAAGTTTGGGACACCTCACATTAAAATAATCCAAACCACAAACCAGCCCATTGTTTTTGCCCATAGTTTTTGGAAAAGGGAAGTGGAAAACAATATTTTAAAAGTCCAAAGTCGTAACTTCTTAAAATAATGGGGTTTCTTACGTGTAGGTGAGTCACACTCCCAAGGAAAACAATTTAAAAACGCAAAATGCTTAATAAGTCTTGAAGGGTCCACTAAAACTTTTGTAAAATAAATAAAACAAACCCAAAATTATATTATTTTAATGGTAAAACATATATTGTCTGAACATAAAGTTTATATAATTTTATTACATCACTATTGGGTCATTATGATGTCATAAAACACATTATATATTTAAATGGTATTTAATTTTTACCCAAAAATTTGACTATCTCAGAAAATTATGAAAAATTGAAAACTGGATAATTTCGACGTCCTAATTCTGGACATAATATTCATTTTATCTACATAATTTTCTAAATATGTTAATTTTGAATTTTAAAATAAAAACCGACATTTATCGAAAATTCATGGGTTTTGACAAAAATGGCTTTCAAACCTTAATAAAAATTACAATTGCATTCATAAAATTATACAATTATTTATATTTAATAAAAATTAATTTAATAACAATAATAATATTATATTAAGATATTATTTAATTCAAAAATCTATTAATTCATCAAAATATATTTCTTAGTTGAAAATTAACTAAAAATACTATATGTGTTTTAAAAACTATTTACAAGGTAACAATAATAAAATGAAAGTATATTCATTATTATATTAAAAAATAATGTACATAAACATTAGTACTAGGGTATTGTTAAATAAACCCTTAAAACACCCACATAAGACCGAAGGGTGAGGTGTGCGATGGTGACAGACTCTTGGGGTGGCTCAGATAACATTGCTCGGGTGGTAATCTCTATCAACTTCCACTTCTCCCATAGGCAGTTCCACTCAAGCTTAACGTGTTCAAGTTTGTCTTGATCTTGGTCAAGAGAGAAGACCAATAACACCACCTCATTTCGAAGCTCTAACAAATGGGCTTCATATGGGGCATTCCTACTGGATGAGGCCATCGCTTCCTTTGTTTGAGTAAATTGGATTTGATAAAGCCTTATATTTATACTAATCTTGTGATCACTATTCAATGACTATATTAGCAATGGTCACAATTCTTAACATAAAACCAAAGAAGTTGACATTTTATATAAACATTTTACATAAATAGAAATTTAATTAGATCAAGAGGGATTTCCATTAATGAATGTTTGGGTCGTTGCAATCTTCCCCCCTTAAGAAATTTCACCCTCAAAATTTCCTTTTCCCACACTAAAACAGATTTGTGTAACTCTACTTCATCATTTCCTTTGATTCCCATGCATATTCTTCAAACTTATGGTTTCTATACAACACTTTGACGAGGGTCATTTTATTATTTCGTAGAAAATTTTCTCTAAGATCTAAGATCTTTACTGGTTGCTCCTCATAAGAAAGATCATCCTCTAATTGTACCACCTCTGAAGAGAGTACATGTGAAGGGTTCGGTATGTACTTACTTAAGATAGATACATGAAATAAATATTGTACTATGGCCATAGTAGGTGGAAGTGCTAATCGATAGGCCAAAACCCCAACATGATCAAGAATATCAAAGGGCCGATGTACCTTGGACTTAACTTCCCTTTATTTTCAAACCTCATGACCTTATTTCATAGAGATATGCATAGAAATTCCATGTATCCAACTTTAAACTCAAGGTCTCATCGATAGTTATCTTCATAACTATTCTGTCGACTCTGGGCTACCTTGATATGCTGGTGAATGGTTTTCACCTTCTCCACCATTTCTTCGACCATTTCTGGTCCAAGCAGCTTACGCTCACTGACCTCATCCCAACACACCGGTGTTCTGCACCTTTTCCCATGAAGGGATTCATATGGTTCCATTTGGATGCTCGAGTGGAAACTGTTATTATAAGAGAACTCAACAAGAGAAATATTTTGATCCCATCCTCCTTTAAAGTCCATTGAGCACGCTCTCAACATGTACTCAAGTGTTTGGATAGTCTGCTCGAATTAGCCATCAGTTTGAGGATGATAGGCTGTATTGAAGTTCAGTTCAGTATTCAGAGCATGTTGAAGACTCTTCCAAAACTTAGAGGTGAATCTTGGATCTCTATTGGACACAATAGATAGTGGTACTCCATGAAGCCTTAACAATTCCATGATATATATCCGTGCCATTTGATCCAATGAGAAATCCTCTCAAATAACAATGAAGTGTGCAACCTTTGTAAGATGATCCAAAACAACCCAGATTGCATTGTTGTGTTTGTATGTCTTCTAAAGTATGGTGAAAAAGTCCATGGTTATGATCTCCCATTTCCATTATAGTATGGGAAATGGTTGCATAATTCTCTTAGACTTCTGCCTCTTTGCCTTCACTTGCTGACACCCCAGACACTTTGATGTATATTCAGCGATCTCCTTCTTCATATTATCCCACCAATAATACTCTCAGATATCTTGATACATCTTTGTGTTTCTTTGGTAAATAGATAAATTTTAACTATGTGCATCATCCAAAAGTTATTTCTTCAGATCCGGACTTGATGGAACACATAGTCTTTTCCCAAATCTCACAATTCATTCTTCATTAAAACTAAACTCCGAGGATTTCTCTTTTCTGATATCTTCCACTTTTTTCCTGAATTCCTACATCATCCTTTTGAGCATCCTTTAAAATTTATAAAAGTGATGATTAACCAATTATTTGTGAAAGTATTGATGATGTTTCCTTCTTTATTATTCCCATGTCCATATTCATCAAATCCAAGAAGATTGGATCCTTTTCAATTCTAATCAATGATAGAATCACTGAGTCCTTTCTACTTAGGGAATTTGACACCTTGTTCACTTTCCTAGGGTGGTAATGGATTGAGCAGTCATAGTATTTGATCATATCTAACCATCTTCATTGGTGCATGTTCAACTCTTTCTATGTGAATATATACTTGAGGCTTTTTTGGTCTGTATATATTTCACACTTCTCTCCAAATATATAATTCCTCCAAATTTTCAAAGTGAAGATCATTGTAGCCAACTCGAGGTCATGTATTGGATAGTTTTGTTAATGAACTTTCAATTACCTTGAATCATAGGCAATGAATTTGTGTCATTTTGAATCAATACACATCCCAGACCCTTCTTCGAAGCATCACTGAATACCATAAAAAGTTCTCCACTTATGGGTAAAGTGAGAATGGGCACAGTGATATGCCTCCTTTTCAACTCCTTGTAGCTTTCTTCGCATTAATCACTCCAAGAAAACTTTACTCCCTTCCAAATTAGCTTGGTAAGAGGGTTGGAAAATCATGAGAAATTTCTCAAAAATCATCGATAATATCCATATAACCCCAAGAAGCTACGGATATCCATTACCGATGTTGGCCTTGTCCATCCCTCAATTGTATTTGTTTTGGAGGGATCCACAAATATCCCATTTCTTGTGATGATATATCCCAATAATGAGACCTCCTTCAACCAGAACTCCCACTTGTTGTACTTTTCATATAGATTATCCTTCCACAATGTCTCTAGTATAGTTGTTAGATGCTCCTCATGCTCCTCTTTATTTTGGAGTATATTAGAATATCATCTATAAAGACTACCAAATTTTTTTCGAGGTAATATCTAAAGACTCTATTCATCAAGTCCATGAAGATTTCTGGAGCATTAGTGAGTCTTAAAGGAATTACTATGAATTCATAGTGCCCATATCTTGTACGAAAAGTATTCTTGGGGAAATCTTCCTTCTTCACCCTTACTTGGTAATATCACGACCGTAAATCCACCTTGGAGAAGTATTGTTCTCCATGAAACTGATCGAAAAAGTCATCAATTTGTGGGAGATGATAGTTGTTCTTTATTGTGATTTTTTAATCTCACGATAATTGGTGCAAAGGCACATTGACCCATCCTTCTTCTTAACGAAGATGACTGGTGCACCCCATGGTGAAGCACTTTGGTGTATAAACCCTTTATCTATATTCTCCTGTAGTTGTTTCTTCATCTCGTCAAGCTCCACAATAGTCATTCTATATGGTGTCTTGGATATTGGAAATGCCCCAAGTATAAGATCAATTAATAATTCAACATCTTTTCTAGGAGGAAGACTATGAAATTCCTTAGGAAACACTTCAGCGAATTCCCTCACAATAGGCATGTCTTCAAGGATGGTTGCTTCCTTGGACTCAATCATCTGATCCAGATACGTGTGCTCATAGGGCAGTAATATCCATGCTTGAGATGATGGAGCTAAATAATATTCATCTTCCTACTTGCACTTGTATAGAATCGGGGGTCGATTCTCCACATGAAGAGTGATTTCCCTCTCACAACAATTTATATAGGATCTATATAAGGAAATCCAATCCATTCCAAAAATTGCATAAAATTCCACCAAAGGGAGTATAATGAGGTTCACCAGGAAGTTTAATCCACAGATTAGGACAGGGGAGAAGTTATATTCATGGGATGCAATGATTGCCCCATTTTCCATACTCACCGACATCTTCACTTCCATGATTTGTGGGGGTGTTGGGATTGTTATACTAAACTTTCGAGATATAAAATAATGCATAGAACCTGAATCAAAAAGTACATTCACTATTATTGAATGAATAACTAGCGTACCTATCACCACTTCATTGTCGGGGTTCACCTCGACAGTAGTGATGGAAAAAACTCTCCCTTGCTACCTTGGAGGTTGTTGGTTGCCTCTGAAAACCCTTGGCTTAGGGAACTAATTTTAAAGATTCCATGATTATTTTCAATTGTAGCAATAAACCACGCGTTGAGGTTTGAATGGAGTGTTCTTCTCCTCTGTCACAGCTATGGGTCTTTCTTGCTAACAGTTAATAGATAAGTTCCCTTCTCTTCTACACCTAAAGAATTTCCTAGTCCCCTTCAGGAAATTTCTGGGGTGCTTCTTTCCGCACCTTTGGCAAGTGGTGTGTTGGATCTTATTATCACCATTGGATTTATCCATCAGACCACCAGTATTAAATTCCACCTTACGCTTATTATCCCCATGATACGCCTGAGATTCTTTGATCTCCATTTCGACCTTGAGGGAACATCAGAAAATTTCATCATAGCTGTCGAAGTCACAGATCGCCAGCGCTTTCCACATGTTAGGTTTTAGCCCACCAAATAAGCGGTCAACCTTGCATTCGGGGGAAACGAAAAAGCTGGAAGCGTATCGTGCAAGGCTTGTGAAGTTTTCCTCGTACTCTCCAATAGATTCTTCATCTTTTTTTCTTGAGGTCAAGGAAGTCCCTTTCCATCTTAAGCTGGAGGGTGCGCAGAAAATATTTATCGAAAAACATCTTCTGGAAATCCTTCCATTCTAATGCCTTGGTCTCCTCCTCAGGCTTCATATTTTTTATCAACGTCCACCATTGATCAGATTCACCCTCCATACGATAAGTAGCTAGGAGAACCTTCTCTTGTTCAGAACATTAAAGGATGGAGAAGATCTTTTCAATGGAGTTGATCCATTGTTCGATGATTGAGGGATCAAATGATCCATTAAAAGTAGGAGGCCTTTGTCTCATGAAGCTCTCGATAGTGACTTGTTCTTTCTTAGGGAGAGGGAGGGGGGGGGGGGTTGAATGTTCCTCTTAACCCATGTTTCTATTCAAATCTTGAGTTAGTTGAGAGAGAAGTGTGACAAAGTTCGCAATTCCCGCTCCCATTGGATTGGGCATCTCATTAGTATAGTCATCACATTGATCTTCACATCAATTGTTAGTCCGAGTCCTCCTCTTACCGACCATTGGCTAGAATAAAAGAAAATTTAGGGGTAACACATAAAGGGTAATACAAGGAAAAAATTGATGACTTATAAATAACTCTTATTTCCTTAACATATGAATCTGTTGGCTTCAGTCTATGTTATCCATGATCTACTTTCTAACATATATTCTTAGGGAATTTTTTTGTCCCTTAATAATGGTTAATACTAAGCTTGTGAATTTACCAAAGCATATCCCCTGGGAGTGTTGTAACCAAGAGTGTAGCAAGGCCCGTTTTTGTGCACTAGTTACCATTAGAGTCTAGCTCAAAGTGGTGTTTTCAGGTTTTACCCCTAGGATACATCTGTGCTAGAGCCGCCTCTAACTGCTCGTATCCAGACAGGGATGTATTTTCTTAATAAACCACTTACTAAATACTCACCGAAACTTAGGGACATTTTTATTATACTTAGTCTTCTCTCTAAGGCTTCACTATGGTTTTCTAATCTTAATCCCAAAAACAACTAAACCTATCCTCTGATACCAAATATGACAAACCTGATCTTTAATTACACAATTAAACATAATTTATTACAAAAAATTCATTTGATAAAACATATAAGATCAAGAGGTTTAGTGTCTTTGGGGCTTAGGAACATTACATAACAACTTAAAACATGAAAAACAACATCTTTATTGAAAACTTCTTTTACATGACCACTACATTTCCTCATACTTAGCGTTGTATGAGATAACCTGAGGACATGCATAAAAAAAGTGTGATCTATAAAGCCCAGTAAGGGAATAATCATGGAATAACATGAGGAATAAAATACATGTTATAAAATAGGCATATCCATAGAGCACAAGAGAAGAATAAACATAAATTCATGATAAATCATGATAATCATAACATGGAAATGTGGCAACAACACTTAACATGGAATTAGCATGAGCCAAGGCTCATTGCACATGGAGCATGAGTAAACCCTCATTGCACATGAAGAACGAGTAAACCCTCATTTCACTTGAATTATCATGAGTAAACACCCATTTCACATGACGTATCATGATACTATACTTTACCCAATGCATTGGAGCGCTATTAGGGTGCACCCTTCTTAAACATTTCACTTCATGCATAAGTGTGCCACATGGATCATAAAACATTTAATCATTCAACATAATCATTTATTCCACAATAAATTAATGTGGAATACATACTTAAAAATCTGTAAACAATAAGTAAATGTTCATAAAGGTGAATACCCTTGATAGATAAATGAGCATGGTATTCACAACACAATGACTTTGTCTTGGAAAAACGCGATGCAATTTCGGCAGCATAACAACGTGACATAAGAACTCATAAAATGGTTGATGAGAGATAAATAGGTGTCTCATAATATTTACATGACATGGATAGTAAGGGGGTCATATATATACATGTCCCAACAAATGTAATGAAATTTAGATTTATGATACAAAATAATTGCTTGAATGTAAATGAGGAGAGAGAAATTCCTTTCGGAATTTCAGCATAGTAACGGGTGTACATGGGAGGCATTTAATGAGAGAGAAAGGGGTATAACATAATTCAAACATAAATAGGGAAGTATGGGGGACGTTCGAAACCATACCCCAATATTTATAATTGAAATTAAAATTGTATAAAAATTTAAAGAATATTGGAAAAAATGAGAAAGGAAGAAAAAACCCTTACTTGGAAGTGTGCTTCCAAAGGATCGAGAGAGGCTTGAGAGAGGCTTCTTGAGAGCTTGAGGAACCTTGGGAGGATTATAGAGAGCGGATAGAATATTTTGGACAAACTAAAAAGGCTTTGAGTGAGGAGGAAGTGGGAGCTTGGGTGGGTTTATATAAGAAAGGTGAGGGAATTCTTTATTATTTAGGTTTGGGACACCTCACATTAAACTAATCCAAACCACAAACCAGCCCATGTTTTTTAGAAAAGGGAAGTAAAAAACAATATTTTATAAGGCCAAAGTCTGAAATTCTTAAAATAATGGGGTTGCTTATGTGGAGGTGAGTCACACTCCCAAGGAAAACAATTTAAAAAGACAAAATGTTTAATAAGTATTGAAGGGTCCACTAAAGCTTTGTAAAATAAATAAAACAAACCCAAAATCACATTATTTTAATGGTAAAACATATATTGTCCGAAAAAAAAGTTTATAGTATTTTATTACATCACTATTATGTCATTATGATGTCATAAAACACATTAAATATTTAAACGCTATTTAATTTTTACCCAAAAATTTGACTGTCTCAGAAAATTATGAAAATTCCCCATTGGATAATCTTGACATCCTGATTCCAGAAATAATATTCATTTTATCTAAATAATTTTTTTTAAATATGTTAATTTTCACTTTTAAAATAAAAAATGACATTTATCGAAAATTCATGGGTTTTGACAAAAATGGCTTTCAAAACTTAATAAAAATTACAATTGCATTCATAAAATTTTACGATTATTTATATTTAATAAAAATTAATTTAATAAAAATAAAAATATTTTATTAAAATATTATTTAATTCGAAAATACATTAATTTATCAAAATAGATTTCTTAGTTGAACATTAACTAAAAATACTATTTGGGTTTTAAAAACTATTTACAAGGTAACAATAATAAAATGAAAGTATATTGATTATTACATACAAAAATAATGTACATAACCATAGTACCAGGGTCTTGTTAAATAACCCCTTAAAACACCCGCATAATACCGAAGGGTGAGGTGTGTGATGGTGGCAGACTCTTGGGGTGAGTCGGATAACATCGCTCGGGTGGTAATCTCTATCAACTTCCACTTCTCCCGTAGGCGGTTCCGTTCAAGCTTAATGTGTTCAAGATCAGCTTGAGTTTGGTCAAGAGAAAATCCTAATGACGCCACCTCCTTTCTGAGCTCTGACAAATGGGCTTTGTATGGGGCACGTCTACTGGATGAGGCCATTTCTTCCTTTGTCTAAGTAAATTAGATTTGTTAAAGCCCTATATTTATACAAATCATGTGATCACTGTTCAGAGAATATATTAGCAATGGTCACAATTATTAACATAAAACCAAAGAATTTGACATTTTATATAAACATTTTACATAAGGATACATTTAATTAGATCAATAGGGATTTCCATTAATGAAATTTTGGTTCGTTACACTCAGAATCATAAGTCCTTCCATATCCGCTTGATGGTCACGAGGAAAGTATTTTTCTAAGAAAATATCTTTAAACTACCTTCATTATATATTTGATACTTATTCATCCATATGTTTTTTGAATTAATGACCACTATTGATCTGCATCTCCTGTGAGGAGATAAACTGCAATGAAAACTTTTTCCCTTTCACTACTTTCTAATGAAAGAAATACTTTCTCTAAGTAAATTATCCATTTCTCAACTAAAAATGGATTTGTAGTCCCACTGAATGTTGATGGTTTTTGCCTCATGAAGCGGTGTAACATTGATCCTCCACGTTGTGGATCAGGGTTATCTATACAGGTAAGGTTATTATTCATAACCTGAGTGAGTTGTCCCAGTATGGTTATAAGTTTTTCAGCACCAGTTGCATCACCAGATCCACTATAATTATCTTGAGTAGAAGGGAAATCCCTACATGGATTACATGCCTTGATACAATTTCCATTCCTTCTACTAGGTTCCATTTCTAAACAATTTCATACACTATATTAGTTTATGAATCTCAATACATAATTCCAAACTTGTAAAACACTTAACATAAATTGAATAGTTTATGGATATAATCCATAATCATAAAAAAATGTTTTCTTTGAGAAAGTATTTACTCATAAATTCTTCATAATGGTTTTTAAAGAAAATGTGAATTATCCTAAGCATATCTCCCTGGAGTGTCATAACCAAGAGTGCAACAAGGCCCGTTGTCATGTACCGGGATACCTCAGGTCAAGCCCGAAACTCCTTGTCAGAGTTTTCACTCCTAGATACATCTGTTCCAAATCCTCCTCTACCTGCTCATATCCAGAAAAGGATTTATTGCTTGGAAAATACACAAAATCTCTACATTACAAAAATTCTAGGAAGTTTTTCTATATTAATCCTCAAAGTCTTTCTTAGGGTAATGTTTTCTAATCAGAGTTTATCTAAATCTAGCTTTCAAGGTTTGTACTAAACTTCCTCTGATAACAACTATAACACCCGAACCTAGTTACCTAGAGTCAGTGCATTATTACATAACATCGGCATGATCATAAGGGATAAAATCCCGAAAGACTGATCAGTTTAGTATCCTTGGAAGTACAAGATACAAATATAAGTTTTACATTACATTATGAAATGAAAAACAAAATTATGTATCCTTTTAACACATTCATCTCCCTTAGACTATCCCTGTAGTTCATTCATAATATACTTCTTCACATCCTAAGAAATATAAAACATAATAAAGGGGTGAGCTCAAATGCTCAGTAAGAATAAAAATATATCAGAAACTATCATGAATAAGAATAAACATTTAAAGAAATGTATAAGACTAAAACACAAGCCTTTTAAACTTAAACTTCAATATAATATAGAAAAGATAAATCAAATAATTCCATTTACTTATTCACATGGATATTCTACTAGTCGAATAATCACATGCGATATCAATAACCAATTTCATAATGCCGAAAATCATAACCACATAGTCAAGGCCTCGTTCCAAGTCTACAAATATTATTTTTTCAAGGCCTTATTCCAAGACACTAGTTTATATCATAAGACCTACCGATGCATCGAGGAGCTATAGCGGGCTCCACCCATCAATTACTAAGTCCAATGCATTCCTCATATGAAAAGGTTGAAACATAATATAAACATTCGTATTAAAACTAGCATATGGAATGTTAATAATTTAACTATAAACCATGAATAGTATAAAAATAACACATCCACAGTCAAACATATCACAAAACCTTTAATACAATATGGAAGATTTCATCATAATAAATCAAATTCAAACAAGTGTAAAATCCATCAATTTATAAATCATTTAAAAGTAATTTAAAAGTCATGTAATTATAAAAGAAAATATTTATTTTGAAAATATTCTTATAATATTTTAAGTGAATATTTAAAGGTTTTATTAAGGCAGAAAATAGCTGTACCTGCCGTATAAGTTAAACAAACATTCTTACCCTAATGATTTCTATTTTGAAATAATTTAAAAGTCATGTAATTATAAAATAAAATATTTATTTTGAAAATATTATTATAATATTTTAAGTGAAGATTTAAAGGCTTTATTAAGGCAGAAAATAGCTGCACCTGCCGTATAAGTTAAAAAAAACATTCTTACCCTAATTTTTTGAAAAGGTCCTAAAGTAATTTTTTTGGAAAATGATGGAAATATTCCTTTCAAACCATTTTATAAATATTCAAATAAGGGTATAAATGACTTTGACCCACAGTCTCATAAATAGTAAAAATGTTTTGAAAAAAATAATATCAAGTTGATTCTAAGGAATAACCTTAATGAAAGAAGTTTAACAAAATTTCTATAGAAGAAAAATCATGCAACAAATATAAGAATAATTTTTCTAGAAAAAAAGAATTATGATGAGTATGAAAACTAAATATAACTTAATTGAAAAAAATTCTTTAGAATATGATAGTTTAGATAAGTTCAAAACATTATCCACAGAATTTGAGAAAATAAAATATTCCTTAAATAGTGAAGAAGAAGGCAGTGAAAAATATTATAGATAATATCATCTTAGATAAGAGCTTGTTGCATGTCTTGATAAAACTAAAATTCTCAAGAAAAAATCATAACAATGAAGAATAAAAGTGAGAGAAAGTTTTATGAAAATTAAGATATTATTAAAAGGTAAGATTCATACATTGGGGATATTAAGAACCCCAAACTAAAAATTGCAGAATAAGGAAAGATGGTAAAAGATATTTGTAATAAAGATGATACCAAGAAAGATTAGGTTTGTAAAAATCAATCAAAACTTATTGAGTTTGAAAGTATCATAAGAAATATGAATTAAAATTTCAACAAATCTTCATAAGTAAAAGACGATACTTCTATAGTTTCCAAAAAAAATCATAGTAAGAATCAGGTGAAATATTCACCCACTAAATGTGATAGTTCATCTAATTTTTATAACTATGTAGGTTTTAAGAAATATTTTGGGAAATAATGGGTTGATTAAGGATGTGAGAAATCCATCACATTAACAAAATTCGAAAATATCCATTTTATTAAAGTTTCTCCATACTGGGAGGTAACAAAAATAGAAAGTTAGTATGAACCTCATAAAAATTTCTACAGGTAAGGATCATACTTCTACAGAAGAAAAAGATTCGATGCCTTTTTTTAGTATTGTGTAATTTATGAGAAAAAAACTTATGACTATTGGCACAACATGTCTTAACCTAGAAATAGGCATGAAGTAAGGGGGAGCAGTAGTGGAAGAAAAGTAAGTAACTTTCCTAAAACATAATAATTTTTAAAAGAACATTCTAAAGATGTTAGATACTTTAAAATGAAAAATTAGTTTTATTTCCTAGAAGAAATATGTATAATTGTGACCAATTAGGTCACTATGCTAAATTATCTTTGATAACCTTTCCAAGAAAAGTTTCTTTTCAAGGAGAAAAAGGAATATAGAAAGAATAAAGTTAAGGAAAGAGATTTTTTTGTTGAGACAACTTTGAAAGAAAGAAAAATAAACAAATCATGGATTCTTGATAGTGGATGCTCCTCAAAAATTTCATGAGATTTAAAGATATTGAGGAATTTTGAAAATCATGATGGAGGAGCTGTAACTTTGGGAAATGACAGTTACTTGAAAATTAAGGTAATTGGAACAACTAAGATCGACGATAATAAACTAAAATATAAGGAAGTTTTATATGTTGATGGGATCAAACATAACTTACTCAGTGTAATCCAACTATGTGATGATGGAAATGAAGTGATATTCAGAAAAGATTTATATATCATAAATAGTGTGTAAAATGGAAAAATTATTACTAGGGGAGAAAAAACCAGTGGAAATATCTTTCAGATAGGAGAACTTTTTAACACCTGTTTCTTAAGTGATGAAGAAGAAAAAAAACTATGTAATCACATACTTGGTCACCTTGGGTAGAAAATAATGAAAAAATATTCCAAAGTTGGTACTATTAGAAACTTACCACAATTAAAAAGAACGGAATATGATGTTTGTGTTATATTCCAGAAAGGAAAGATGCTTAGTAAAAGTCATAATAAGGTTGAGATTCAATCTATAGACATATTTAACTTATTTAATCAGATATTTATGGACTGATGATCCATCAATCAACAAAAGGACATTTATACTTTATCACTTTTATTGATAGTTTTACTCAGATGACCAATATTATGTTTATAAACATATATCAAAGGATGTAGAAATTTCCACATCTTTCATAAGATATATTGATAGAGAAAGATGGGTTTATATAAAAATGTTAAGAATTGATAGTGGTACAAAATTGACATGAAATAATTTTGAATCTTATCTAAAGAAGCACGGAATTAAGCTTCAATATAATACTCCATAAAACCCTCAAAAAATGGAGTAGTAGAAATAAAAAATACAACTTTGGTGGAAATTTTAAGAATCATGTTGGTAGAGTACAAAATTTAAAATTTATACCAGATATAATCTATTAGATTTACTGTACATGTGAAAAATAGAAGTTTTTTAAGTCCAGAATCAAATAAGTCTTCCTATGAAATCTAGTATAAAAAAATCAATGAAATATTTCAATGTTTTTGGAATACCTTGTCTACTAAAAATAAAAAATATGAATATTGGGAAATTTGGTAAAAAAGATGAGGAAGAAACTTTCATGGGATATTCACCTAAAGAAATAAGTTATAAATGTTAGAACAAATGTTTACAAAATTTGGTGGATTCCTATGATGTGAAGGTTATTGAAAATAAAAATTCCATAAAAAAGGATGTTAAAAATATTGAGGAAGAAAAAATAAATATTTTCAATAAAATTAAAAGTAATCCAAAAAAGATATATAAAAACTCATAAGAATCTTGTGAAGAGAAAAGTGAAGTTGGAATAGGAAATTTGAAATTTTCTACCTTACAAAAATAGGTTGAAACTAAAAATATACTTAGAAATTATAAAGTTCTGATTTTGACTAGAAGAAGGATGAAATTATAAGATCATACATAAATCATTTCATTGCCTGAACCTGAACCAGTTTCATAAGTAGTAAAACACAAAGAATGGGTGAGTACAATGAATCAAGAGTTGTATCAAACTAAAAAAAATAAAACATGGGAAATTATTCCATAAAAAGTAGATAAAAATTTTATTGGAACAAAATGGATATACATAAACAAGTTTAATGAACTTGGATAAGTTTCAATAAATAAAGAAAAACTTGTTTGTAATGGTTATGCACAGGTGGAATGTGTGGACTATGAAGATATTTTTCCCCCAGTTTCAAGATTAGAAACTATTAGAATGTTTTTAGAAGTGGTTTCACATCAATATTATAAAGTTTATCAGATTGATGTAAATTCAGCTTTCTTAAATGTGGAGATTGAGAAATAAGTTTAAATTGAGAAACCTTGTGGTTTTATACTTGATAACAATGAGAGAAAGGTTTATAAATTGAATAAATCCCTATATGGGTTAAAATAAGCTCCACATGACTGGTGCTCCAAACTTGATAATTGTATGAAAAAGTTCATTTTTTATAAAGGAAAAGTCGAAATCAACTTTTATGTGAAAGAAGTGGATTCATACTCAAAAGACCAGGATTTTTCCATGTAATTTTTTTAATTATATGGAAATATTACGAGTTTGTGAAAATTGACAGTGTGTGATTCCGAGGCCCGGATTTCCCAGAATAAAATTCTGAACTTTTTTTAGGTACATTCAGTAAACGCGTGAGTGGTGTCTCGTAAATTTTGAACCAGTGCTCAGAATTGAAATCCGAGGATACCATTGAACTCGCAGCACCAATATTCGCTTAAAGAGTCCTTCACCTTGACTGTAGTAGGTCATGGGTGGAAGTTAGTTTTTTCGTATTTTCATGGGAGAGTTAAATGAAAAATAATAAAAATAAAACAATAACTTTTATTTTTATTTGAAACCTTCTATTTTAATATTTGGTGGTGGGGACCACCCAAACTTCCCTTTAATGTGAGGAAACCCTTGGAATTATCTGAATTAATGAGCTAACTAATAATTGATCTAGTAATTAAGTAAGTTGACTCCTCACCTTTCTTGAGGTTGGGGGAAATAGTTGGCAATGGAGAGCCTTGGAGAAATATCCTCCAAATGAAGAACCTCTCAAACAAAGAACTTTCTTTGGATCAAGAACATGAAACCGACCTAAGGAGCGTGTTGCAGGAGCGACGGGCGTCGGCGTATTCATCATCATTATCTTCTTCCTCATGCCTTCTCCAATGAATGATCAATGTAGGGAATTTTTTAAATCATTCTTCATGTTTTTATGTTGATTCAATTCTCTTGAACTGCCTGCTATCAGTTAATGTGGAGGGTGAAGACCAAACAAACACGGCCTGATCCCTCCGCAATCCTTCTTGATTTACGTGTTCTTTGTGGGTGGCGGCTGGCACACCGACCAGCCATGATGATGGTGGCAACGCAACCGCGCCGCTGAAGGAGACCGCGACCCATTAGCCGTGGTGGAGGAAGGTGGTAGTCGACAACCAGCCGACTGCATGGAACCGGGGTGGCGTATCCGCGCCACCGGTAGTGAAGGAGACCGCGGCCCATCGGCCGTGGTGGTGGGAGGATGGCGGCCGACATGACAGTCGGCCACATAAAGGTGGGGTGGCACAGGTCAGCGCTACCGGTAGAGGAGGAGACCATGAACCAAATGCAACGGTGGCTCACCAAGGCAGCCGACAACCGACCGACCACGGGAGGATAGCTGCACCGTCGCGCCGCTGGGAGGAGGACTAACCGAGAGTCTGGCCAACCATGAGACGCCAATCAGGACCGCTCCGGTGGGTCCCCCGTGCTAGAAGGTTCTATCCAAACGGTCCACCAAATGTTCAGAATACCAGGGGCACCTTCCCCCACGGGTTGCGGCTAGGACGGGCCCCTCCATGGCGAATCGCACCCAACCAAGCAGGTCGCACCTAGCACGGGCCAAGCTGTTCCAGTGGGCCGGGATGCCCCCTTCATGGGATGGTCCCGCCCCAGCCCAGCTCATTCGAACTAGACCCAAACCAGGCCGAGACGACGCGAACCAAGTCGGGTCCGAACGGACCCGGTCCCATTCAGACCCCGTTTTTCCTTTTTGGCCATATCAATATAACTGGGCATCTGTTTGATGAACCTTCTATGATGCCTGAATCCTCTGATTGAGTTGGTCATTTTGGTATACTCTACTTGTGTTTTGGATAAAGTTGGGGCGTGGATGGGTTGGATCGAACCCGAATCCAACCAGGCCCTCGGAACGGAAACACTAATAACTTATAGACTGGACGTCCGATTGATGCACCAAATATCCCATTAGTTCCCTTATGACATGAAGAACCTTTGGGATACTTCTTCATGATACTTCATGGTAGTTGAATTATTGAACGATGGCTTGAGTAGCGGAACCTCCCATAATCAAGCGTGCTTAGTGCGAGAACCCTATAACTGGCTGTACTTGAGGAGTCTTCAGATCCGGTGTGGGTCATCTTCGGATCCTGTGTGGGTCATTGCTCAGCGATCCTATGCGGGTCAGCGCATACTGATCCTATGTGGGTCAGTGCTCAGCGATCCTGTGGTGGTCAGTGCATACCGATCCTATGTGGTTCATCTCCATATCCTGTGTGGGTCATCTCCAAATCCTATGTGGGTCATCTTCGATCCTATGTGGGTCTTCTCCAGATCCTTTGTGGGTCATCTTCAATCATGTGTGGGTCAACAACAAAGATTCTTGATGAAGTAAGATGATCTATCAATATATATAATCATCCATACTTCTGTAATTAATTTATACCTGGTGTGTGCTGAGTCCTTACCTTTGTGGTATTCTTCTATGTGGTGATACCTTTGTGGTATTATTCTATGTGGCATTAACTTTGTGGTACTTACCTTCGTGGTGTTACCTTTGTGGTATTATTTCCTTCGTGGAACAGTTGTGATTTGGGCTAATGAGTTGGGACTTGTGTTTCCTCATAAATGAGATGGATATACTTGATAACTTAGGTATATGTATGGGCATATACCTAAGTAGGATTTACTATTGTTTTCATGCTTTGTGGATTATCCTTTTTGGATTTTGAGAGACCTTCGGGGGTCTCAGGTTCCCTACTGAGTATTTTTATACTCACCCCTGCACGGGTTATGCCCGCCCTTGTTGTGTCTTATGCAGATGATGGACAACACTGACTGAGGACGAAGGTACCTGGATGGGAGGCTACTCAAAGGTGGACCTTAGATGAGGCGTACCGAAGAGACGACTGTTTGAGAGCTGTACCTACCTTTCAGGTAGGATCCTTGATGGGTATTTGTAGGAGTTGTTTTCAGTTATACTTGTACTTTCTAGTTGGGCTTGTATTCTGACCCCCTTTACTTACTGTACACACCATTTTACTATATAGTTTACCTTGTGCTTGTATCTTTCTGTGTGCTTGGTTTTGTGAGTTTATAGGTTATAAAGGAAATGCCTTCTTGGTTTTAGGGATAAGACTTTTCGGTGCTAGTCCCCAGCCCCTGGCCTATAGAAGGTGGGCTTTGGGTAGTCACGGCACGGGCCCCGGGGGACGGGTCATCACAAATTGGTATCAGAGGAGTTCGGTTCTACCGAAGAACTGGGACTCTGATATTTTCTGTGTATCAATAGTGTTATGTGTGATGAGTATGGTTTTTAGTTTGGGGAACCCAGTGTTGGTGCAATGACCAATGTATCCATACACCAGGACCTTGACTTCTGATTTTTGACTTAGTACACAAAAACACTGATTGCGTGTGTGTTTTTAAATTTTTTTATTTGTGATCTATTTGAGTCAGCTCACCAGGTATAACTTATTGACCATGGTGCACCTATTTCTTTTAGAATGCCTCCATGAAAACAGCTTTCTAGGGTTCTTGGTAGAGTATGTGATGATAGCCCACTGAGCGATGAGGATTCGGTGTAGGTCCCCTTTATAGAAGTTGTACCATCAGGTGGTGTAACAGCAGCACCACTCCCCGTTGGGCTGCCGATGCCACCAGCCCCAGTAGTAGAGGGTGCACGCCGCTTGAGCGCGTTTCACGAGTTTCAGTGCCAGAGGCCACCAACGTTCCAGGGAGAGACCGATCCATAGGCAGCTGAGGACTAGCTCGAGGCCATGGTTAGAGTTTTTCGACTGGTAGGGACACCATATGACCTCATGGTGATCATTATTGCTAGTATTCTTCAGGAAGCAGTGGGCAGATGGTGGAACTTGATGCTCTAGGTCCATGACGAGGTTACTCTCATCTGGATGGATTTAGAGAGCCTTTTTAGGGTAGAGTTCATCCCAGAAACTCAACGTTCTGTGTGTATACAGGAGCTTCTAGACTTGCAGCATGACATCATGACTGTGGCTCAGTATTCAACGAGGTTCACCGACCTCTCGCACTACTCCACTGACATGGTGCATGACTCTTTATTCAGGGCTCAGACCTTCGATAAGGGGATTAGATAGGAGATTAGAGCATTAATGATTTCTCTCAGTATCCCGACATAGGCATGGGTGTTAGAGAGAGCACTCTTAGTGGAGAGTTTCCTTTCTGAGAAATCACTGGCAGCGAGACCCACCACCAGACGTCACATAGTAGAGTCATCTATAGCTGGCAGCATAAATATGACATAGAGGTCTAAGAGGACTAGAACTACAGGTGGATGACCGCAGGATACATGGTCGGTTGTGCGGGGTTCTCGAGACAGAGTAGGATAGGAAAGGACCAGGAAATATTACTCGTGCGGTGGGCAAGGTCACATGGCTCATGACTTCTCGACTCGCCATACGGACAACCAACAGACAATAAAAGGATCGCTTGTGTAGAGAAAAATATTCGATCGAGGAGGTCCACAGGCAGTAGACAAACATGGAAGAGTAGCTAGCCATGCAACAAGTGGTGGGCGGTGATTCGAGGTTCTATCACCACCACCTCCAGGTGGTCCACCCCGACCACAGGGAGCAGGTGGAAAGGGATGAGCTCAGCTCCCGGCAGTTGAGGCCTATGACCACGTTGCTCCGAAGATGATTCAAGGTATGATCTATGTCTACTCCACCTTAGATTTAGTACTTATAGACACAAGTTCTAGTCACTCTTTTATTTCCATTGCCCCCGTTCATAGGTCGTAGATTCCAGTGGATCCATTGGCTCGATCCTTACAGCTAGAGACTTCTACTGGAGAGGATTTGATGATTGCACACTGATGCCAGTAGTGTGAGATTACTCTAGGAGAAGAGAGCTTCAGCTGGGATCTTATAGTAGCGACAACGAGGCCTTACGAAATCATCTTGGGTATGGATTGGTTATCTACAGTCCATGCTCAGATCGACTATATTAGGAAAAAAGTGCAGTGTGTCAGTAAGGATGGGACAAAGTTTTCCTTCACCGGTGATAAGGGAACCTTTTCAGCATAGGATAGACTTACCCAGAGGAGGGTGAAACTGATCAAACATCAGTTGGCTAGCCTTACCCTTAGAGTGGTTGATGTTGAGAGTCTAAGCTATCCTGTAGTGGTGGATCAGTACGCTAAAGTTTTCCCTAAGGATGTTTCAGGTCTACCTCCTCACAGAGAGGTGGAATTTTATATTGACTTGTACCCTGGGACATCACCGATATCTACACCAGCATATCAGATGTCTCCCGCAGAGCTTCAAGAGCTGCGAGTATAGCTGGAGGACTTGCAGAGCAAGGGGTTCTTTAGGCCTAGTGTTTCACCTTGGGCAGCCCCGATTTTGTTCACCAAGAAGGCAGATGGGAGTTTCAGACACTATGAGGACTATTGGTGCCTGAACCAGATGACCATGAAGAACAAGTACCAACTACCGAGGATTGATGATATCTTTGATCAGCTGAAGGAAGCACGATGGTTTTCGAAGATAGACCTTAGATCAGGCTATCACCAGCTCAGGGTATGAGAAGAGGATGTGCATAAGATGACCTTCAGATGTCCATATGGCCATTATGAGTTCTGGGTTATGCTATTCGGTGTGACTAACGCCCCAGTAGTGTGTTCATGGGAATCATGAACAAGATCTTCCAGCCATACCTCGATCACTTTGTGGTAGTCTTCATCGACGATATCCTGATATACTCAGCTATAGAGGAGGAGCATGCCTATCATTTACAGATAGTTATGGATACACTCCAAGAGAACTGGCTTTATGGTAAACTCTTGAAGTGCCTGTTCTGGATATGAGAGGTCCACTTTCTGGGACACATCATCTTGAAGGATGGAGTTGCGGTGGATCCAACAAAGATTGAGGCTATGCTTTCTTGTGAGCCACCCAAGAGTGTGACGGAGGTGCATATTTTTCTGGGTTTGGCTGGTTACTACAGGAGGTTTGTGCCTAACTTTTCCAGAGTTGCGGTACCCTTATCAGCATTGATGAAGAAGAGGCAACCCTTCGTGTGGTCGGAGAGATGACAACAGAGTTTCCAGGAGATAAGGCTGAGACTGATGAGTGCCCCCATAATGAGGCTATCAGATGCGGGCGTTGGGTACGTAGTCTACTGCGATGCATTAAGGACTAGTCTTGGATGTGTCCTGATGTAGGAGAAAGCGGTGATCACGTATGGTTCTCGATAGCTGAGACAACATGAGTAGAACTACACTACTCATGACCTGGAGTTAGTAGTAGTGGTCTTCGCCTTGAAGATGTGGTGACATTACTTGATGGGTGAACGTTTTATAGTCTACTCTGATCACAGGAGTCTCAGTTATATCTTCTCTCAGAAGGACCTGAACCTGAGACAACAACATTGGGTTGAGTTCCTCCAGGACTATGACTTCGAGATAGTCTATAATCCTAGAAAGGGGAATGTTGTAGCAGATGCACTCAGTAGAAGATATGGTATACAGTTTCTGAGTGAGGTGATAGAGCAGTTAGCCGATTTGTGGATATCCTATGTGGATCGAGATGGAGTAGATTATCTTCAGTCTCTCACAGTCACTCCCCCACTCCTTCAGTGATTCAGGGAGGCACAACTTGGGGACATTGACTGTGAGGCTCGACATGCTCAGATATCTACAGGACAGGCACCTGATGGATTTTCTAAAGGTGGGGAGCATGAAATCCTCTTCAGAGGATGTACTATGGTACTTGTGGCACTATGGGAGGAAGTATTGATGGAGTTCCGTACATCCCCTCTAGCGGTACATCCAGGATTGGTGAAGATATACTAGGACCTTCAGCAGCAGCAATAGTGGCCAAGAATGAAGAAAGTAGTGGCAGATTTTGTCTCACAGTGCCTCACTTGTCAGCAAGTGAAGGTAGAGCATCAGGTTCCAGGAGTCTTAGTTCAGCCACTAGAGGTGCTAGAGTGGAAGTGGGATGGAATTTCCATGGAATTTGTCACATGACTTCCATGCATGTCCAAGGGACATGATTCTATCTAGGTGATCGTTGACCAAATCACCAAGTCGGCCCACTTCCTACCTATCAGAGAGTGGGGTTTAGTAGAGGGATTGGGATGCCTCTATGTGAAGGAGATTGCGCGGCTTCATGGGTTGCCATCTACGATTGTATCCGATCGTGATGAATGTTTTACTTCCCATCTATGGAAGGGGTTGCATGAGGCGTTTGAGACACAACTTCGGTTGAGCACCACCATCCATCCTTAGATGATTTTTCAGATAGAGCAGACCATTTAGAACCTCGAGGTCATGTTGTGTGCTTGAGTCCTTGATTTTGGCCACAAATGGGAGGATCAATTGCCCTTGGTGGAGTTCTCATACAACAACAATTATTAGTCCACTATCGGTATGGAACTATTCGAGGCACTGTACGGTTGACCTTACAAATCACCTCTATGCTGGACTGACCTAGGGGAGTTAGCACTCATGGGACCAGAGATGGTATGGGCTACCATAGAGAAGGTGCAAATCATCTAGGAGTGAATGAAGACTGTATAGAGCAGGCAAAAGTCTTATGCTGACAAGAGATGGAGACCTCTGGAGTATAAGGATGGTGACCATGTCTTTCTACGAGTCTCACCTCGATGAGGTTTGCAGAGATTTGGCCGGGGAGAAAAGTTATCTCCGAGGTTCATCGGACCCTTTCAGGTCCTCAGTAGAGTTAGCGAGGTGGAATACCACTTAGATCTTCCCCCTCAATTGCACCAGGTGCATGAAGTTTTCCACGTATCCCAGATGAGGAGATAAGTACATGATCCTTCGCACATCATTGACTGGGGAGAGCTAGATATCGATAATGGGGCGATATTTTCAGAGGTTCTAGTTGAGATTGATGATCGAGATGAGTGGGTCCTTCGTGGGCGGTCGATACCTCTGGTTCACGTTCGTTGGTAGCTCGAGAACCTCCAGGAGAGCACTTAGGATTAGGAGGCTCAGATTCGTGCACAATACCCCCACTTGTTTCCCTAGTTTGTGTTATGGATTTTGGGGACGCAAATCCCTGATGTGGGGAGAATGTAAAGACCCGGATTTTTCCATGTAATTATTTTAATTATATGGAAATATTACGAGTTCGCGAAAATTGATGGTGCGTGATTTCAAGGCCCGATGTGCCCAAAATAAATTTCTGAACTTTTTTTAGGTATGTTCAGTAAATGCACGAGTGGTGTTTTGTAACTTTTGAACCAGTGCTTAGAATTGAAATCTGAGGACACCGTTGAACTCACAGTACTGATATTCACTTAAGGATACCTTCACCTGGACTGTAGTAGGTTGAGGGTGGGAGTTAGTTTTTTGGATTTTTGTGGGAGAGTTAAATGAAAAATAATAAAAATAAAACAATAAATTTTATTTTTATTTGAAACCTCCCATTTGAATATTTGGTGGTGGGGACCACCCAAACTCCCCTTTAATGTGAGAAAACCCTTGGAATTCTTCCAGTTAATGAGCCAACAATTAATTGATCTAGTAATTAAGTAAGTTGGCTCCTCACCTTTCTTGAGGTTGGGGGAAATAGTTGGAAAATGAGAGCCTTGGAGAAATATCCTCCAAATGAAGAAACTCTCAAACGAAGAACTTTCTCCGGATCAAGAACGTGGAACCGACCTTGGAGCATGTTGCATGAGTGAAAAGTGTCGGCGTCTTCTTCATCATCGTCTTCTTCCTCATGCCGTCTCTAACAAACGTTTGAGGTAGGTAATTGTTTAAATCATTCTTCGTGTTTTTACATTGATTCAATTCTCTTGAACCGCCTAATATCGGTTAATGTGGAGGGTGTGGACTAAAAAAACACGACCCGATCCCTCTAAAATCCTTCTTGATTTACGTGTTCTTCGTGGGTGGTGGAAGACACACTGGCTGGCCATGATTACGGTGGTGGCGCAACCACGCCGTCGAAGGAGACCGCGGCCCATCAACCACGGTAGAGGAAGGCGGTGGCTAGAAACTGGCCGACTGAATGGAACTGGGGCGGAAATTCCACGCCACCGATAGAAAAGAAGGCCGCGGCAGTGGGAGGATGGAGGACAACATGCCCGCCAGCCATGTAAAGGCGAGGCAATGTGCGGCCGCACCACCGGTAGAAAAGAAGGTCACTACCTGAAGGCCGTAGTGGTGCATCAAGGCGGTCGACAACCGGCCGACTGCGGGAGGTCATCAGCACCGTCGCGCCATTGGGAGGAGGACTAGCCAGGAGTCTGGCTGGCCGTGATGTGCTGAGCAGGACCACTCTGATGGGTCTCGCGTGCCATCAGGCACCAGCCGAATGGTCCACTGACCGTTCGGAATACCGGGGGGCGCCTTCCCTCCAGGTTGCAGCTAGGGCGGGCCCCACCATAGCGGACCTCACCCAGCCAAGTGGGCTATGCCCAGAATGGGATGAGCCTGCCGCAGACTAGCCCGTCCGGACTGGACCCAGACTGGGTCGGGCCGGGTTGGTCCGATCGGGTCGGATTAGACCCGGGCCTAGCCGGACCCAGTTTTGCCTTTTTGGCCATATCATGAGAACCAGTCGTCCGTTTGATGAACCATCTATGGCACCAGAATTCTTGGATAGATCTGGTCATTTTGGTTTACTTTAATTGAGTTTTGGACAATGTTGGGGTATGAACAGGTTGGATCGAACCTGAATTCAACTGGGCCCTCGGAATAGAAACGCTAATAACTTACAGATCAGGCATCCGATTGATGTGCTGTCTGTCGCGTTGAATCCCTTATGACGTGAAAAAAATTTGGGATACTTCTTCATGGGAATTCATGGTAGTTGAAGTGTCAAAAGATGGATTGAGGAGTGGAACCTCCCAGAATCAAGCGTGCTTAGTGAAGGAATCCTATAGCTGGCTGTACTTGAGGAGTCATCAAATCCTGTGTGGGTCATCTTCAGATCCAGTGTGGGTATACACTCAGCGATCCTATGTGGGTCAGTGCATACTGATCCTATGTGGGTCAACGGTCAGTGATCCTGTGTGGGTCAGTGCATACTGATCCTATGTGGGTCATCTCCAGATCCTGGGTGGGTTATCTTCGATCCTGTGTGGGTCATCTTCAGATCCTATGTGGGTCATCTTCGATCTTATGTGGGTCAAAAACAAAGCTTCTCAATGAACTAAAATGATCTAGCAATACATCTAATAAGACATACTTCCATACTTAAGTTATACTTGGTGTGAGATTAGTCTTTACCTTTGTGGTATTCTTATGTGTGTTGATACCTTTGTGGTATTCTTCTATGTGGCATTAACTTTGTAGTAATTACCTTCGTGGTGTTACCTTCATGGTATTCTTTCCTTCGTGGAACAGTTGTGCTTTAGGCTAATGAGTTGGTCCTTGTTTTTCCTCATAAATGAGATGGGTATACTTGATAAATTAGTTATGTGTATGGACATATACCTAAGTAGGGTTGACTGTTGTTTTCATGCTTTTTGGATTATCCTTTTTGGATTTTGAGAGACCTTTGGGGGTCTCGGGGTCCCTGTCGAGTATTGTTATACTCACCTCTACATGGGCTACACCCGCACCTTGTTGTGTCTTGTGAAGAAGATGGACAATGATGACTGAGGATGAGGGTACTAAGACTAGAGGATACTCGGAGGTGGACCTTAGATGAGGCATACCGCAGATACAACCATTCAGAAGCTGTACCTACCCTTCAGGTAGGATCCTTGGCGGGTGTTCTAGGAACTGTGTTTAGTTCTACTTTTACTTTCTAGTTGTGATTGTATTCCGATCCCCTTTACTTACTATACACACCCTTTTACTATATAGTTTACCTTATGCTTGTATCTTGCTGTGTGCTTCATTGTGTGAGTTTACAGGTTATAAAGGCAATGCCTCCCCGGTTTTAGTAATAAGCCTTTCCGGTGCTAGTCGCTAGCCCCTGGCTTATGGAAGGTGGGATTGGGGTAGTCATGGTACGGGCCCCGGGGGACGGGTCACGACACATACACATTTATTATAATTGTTTATGTGGATGATATAATTTTTTAGGTATAGAGACAATGTTTGTAATTAATTATTTTAATAAATGAAGAAGATTTTTGAGATGTAAATGTTAGGATAATTAACTTTTTCCTGTGTTTACAAGTTCAAAAAAAGTAAAGTGCTTTTTCCTATCTCAATAAATGTATACTAAGGAGTTGTTAGAAACTTTTGGCATAGAATATTATATATAAGTTTATACTCTGATATCAATGAGAACAAAGTTGAGTATAGCTGAAATTGAAAAAAGTGTAAATCAGAAATATTTTCAAAAGTTGATAAGAAGTTTGATTTACCTTACAAACGCAAGACCTAATATTGTTTATACTGTGAATTTATGTGCCATATATCATATTAATACAAAATAATATCATATGCTGGAATAAAATATAATTATGAGATATTTTAAAGGAACAAATTCATGTGGGATGATGTATAAAAGAAATTGTGATATGAATTTTCATGGTAATATTGATGCTGATTGGGTTGGAGACTACAATGACAGAAAATCGAATTCAGGAGGAATATTTTTCTTTGGATATTGTTTTGTGAGTTGTCATAGTAAGAAATAGAGTTCAATAACTTTGATCACAACAAAATTAGAATATATTACTATTACTTAGGCTTGTATTCAAATGGTGTGGAGGAAATTTCAGTTGAAATATTTGAAATTGAATATTTCTACACCATTTAAGATACTTTGTGATAATCAGAGTACAATCAATCTTCTTAATAATCAAATCTAACACTCAAGATAAAAGCAAATTTATATTAGGTTTCACTTTATAAAAGATAATGTTGTTACTGGAGGTGTTTTTTTTGTAATATATTTGAACAAAGTATCAAATTGATGATATTTTTACCTAAGCTATGCCAAAATAATGATTTGTGGGTTTGAGGATGAAAATTCATGTCCAACCTCCACCAAAGACTTCCTAAATATATTAAGGATTTTCCCCACTATGATTTAGATTATGTTGACAAAGGGGGAGATAAAGTAACAAATTTGTATAAGTTTTTACATTTATTTATGTAATGAATCTTAAGATGTGGTTATAGTAAAATGGGGGGGGGGGAATCATGAGTTAAGAATTCATAAAAAATAAAAGAATATAAAATTTAGGGGGGGTTATCTTAACATGGCCAAAATTTTAATTTATATCGAGGGATGCAATTTATTTAAAAACATTACTTTATATGGTAGTGTGGTGTCAAGACACTCTCTTTTGAGGAAGGCCATGATTTGATAAAATTTAAAAATTTTGATTTTTGAAAAATATGAGTGATGAAAAATAAATATTGTTAAAAGTTTTTAATAAATGTTTTCAACAAATTAAAAGGGGGATATTGAAGATAATTTATTATGTTTTTCTAAAAAGGTTTTTTATTTTTTGAAAACTTATTTTTTTAAAGATTTTTTTTGTAAAACAGGAAAAATAAATTTGCTGGAAGTTAATTTTTTTATAAAGTTGGTAAAGATAAAGAAATTTATAAAGATAGAAAGATTGGAAAGTTAAAATGATAATAAATTTACAAATAAATTTTAAGTTTTTCAGATATAGTTTCGCATATTGAGAAGCACCAGACATATAAGTTTTCAGAAATCTAAAAGTTCAAATAATTAAAAATTTTATGATCAGAAAGACCATTAGATGAATCTTTTGTTTTAAAATTTTTAAGTTAAAAAAGGTGGTGATATGAAGAAATTTATAAAATTTACAAAGTCAAAACGTTTCTAGGCATGTAGAAATTGAGAAATTTATAAAGTAATAAAGTTGTTGAAGATGAAAAAATAATAAAGTTATAATGTTCTACTTAAATAAATTTATAACCAAGTTAGGTAATGCTTTTATTTTTTTTCAAGTTCCAAAAACATCAAGAAGAAATTATTATATGATCTGAAGGTTGTAAAATAAAATAGAATTTTAGATTTATGGACTTTCCAAAGTTTAAGTTTCTAAATGAACTTTTTGTAGAAAGTTCTTACTTAGTTATCAAATGAATAACATGATCATAAAGATAGAGTAGATGAACATATGATTGGAATGATAAAGAAAATTAATAGTGTGACCTTATAGAGAAATAACATAAACAATACGATCATATTGAGAAAGTAGATGAACAATATAATAACATGGGGAAAGCAGATTAACAGTATGATCAAACTGAGTAATCAAATGAAAATTACAATCAGACTGAGAAAATAGTTAAATATTATGATTGAATGGGGAAAGAATATGGATAGTATGATCAGATTGAGAAAGTAAATGAATAGTTTGACCAGACTTAGAAAAAAGATGAATAGTATGACCAGACCTTAAAAGAAAATTAATAGTATGATCAGACAAATAATGTGTAAGAACAATATGATGAAATGGATAAAGTGGATGAACATTGAAAAAAGTTCAAATTCCTTATTTCAAGTTAATGAAAAGTTAAAGTTTCATGAAGCTACAAATACTATGTTTGAAAATTCTATAATTTTATTGTTTTTTAAAGTTACAAAGTTCAAAGAGTTTCTTAAAGATAGAGTTTAAAGAACTTTAAATAAGGTTGGAACACTGAAGAATTTGAGAAGATTAAAAAAGATTCTATAAGACTCTAGAAGAGTTGGGAAGAGTTGAGAAGTGTCCTAAATAAATTCTAATGAGAGTGAAATTCAAATTTATGAATTTTATTAAGTGGGAAAGGAAAAATTGTTTTCATGCATTTGATATTTCTAGATTACATATAAATAGAGATGTAAAGTACATCATAAAAGACACTGTTCATGTGTGAAAAGAGTTGAAGTATTATAGAGTTTGTGTCAGAGTGTGTTTCTAAATGAAGTTTAGTTTTGCATTGAAGAAAAGTTTCAAACAGAAGAAAGTTTCTGATCAGAGTATCATATATAGTCTAAGTTTAGAATACCTGTCTGAGAGTATTGATCTAAGGAATATTGAACTGAGTAATTGAGTAGACTTTCTAAAAGGAATAGGGTTTTTTTAACCGATTAGAATTTATATTTTATAAAATTAACTATTTTAGGTGAATAAGATAGAGTCCATTAGATATAGGCCCATTAGACACAGGTACATCAGACAAAGTCTTTGAATGGACCTTTATTGGAGCATATTTCACAATGTTACATGCTTGTGTTACAGATCATGTTTTGTAAGAAAACTTTGTGAACTGATAGGAGTCAGTATAATATTTCTTATTAGGATATAGAAGGTGTCCAATGGGAGTTTACATTAAAGTTATATTCACTTCTTTCTAATAGTGTATATCCATGAACCCATGGGAGTTTCCATAGAAAAGCTTTAAGTTTTCACACTAAGGTTGAACCCTGTAAATATATTTTTCTTTACTTATGTTCCTTATTTTTTATGCATGTGAGTTTACTAAAAGGTGATAAGGAAATAACTCTAACAAGTTATAGGGGTTAAGTTTTTTAAATATGGAAATGTTTAAAATTATAACAATTAATTCAACTCCCCCCTTCTTAGTAGTTCAATGATCCTTAGGAACTTCAGATTCAAGTTAATATATAGCTTATATATATAACTAAAAATCCATTTCTGTACGAATATAAAAGGATGAGTCTCTACCATGGATAATTTGTGATATATTCAGAGCGAGATATTTAGAGGACCAAAATTGGAGTTAGATACTGACTTAATTTTCTAAATATGAGGATAAAATATTTATAAGATAAAATGGTATAGTGATATATAAATTGGAAATATCAATTGAGAGTATTTTTTTAAAATTAAGAGTTTTTGTTTACTATTTAATGTATTAACAAGTTATAGGTTCATGAAGAGATAGTGGATAGAACACTGGAGAAGATTTATAGTTTAGGATTTTATTTCCCCTTTTATTTTTAGTGATTTAATAGTAGAATGCATGTGTGGTTTTCAAAATCAAACAATAATAGTTTCATTGTTACTCAAAACCTTTATTTTTTTATAACTTTTCTATTCCATTCACTATGATTATTATTTTATTCCTAGTTCATGACCAATTGATCATGAATGGATTAGTGTTATAGGAGAGGGTGGAGTTGATGAAGATTATGTATCAGACATGTATAAATTATTCAAAGCTAGTGAAATTTTCTTATTGATTAGTATTACATTGTGATTATTATAAATATTATACCCTAGTTTCCAAGTGATAGTGGGGTTGATTAAGGGTCAAAACCCAATGTGATGAAGAGGAGTGGGGGATAAAGAGCTGACTTAAATCTACCTTTCACTTAGATATTAATCTTAATGAATCTAGGTTTATTATTGATCACCTTGATGAAATATATTAGTAGGATTAGGTAGTTTTAATTTATAATAAGAGGTGGATAATCCAAGAAGTATTATTACTAATAATTTTATTTGTATTCACAAGTGGAGTCGAGTTGTATTTAATTAGAAGAAATCATCATGGGATTCCGTTTCCCTTTATTTATCCTTTCTTTTTCATCTAACTTGATTAATCATCTAATTCACTCTTCCTATTTTGTTTAGTTTAAGATTTATTATTAATTCCAATCTATTAGTTTTTAGTTAGTTTTTTCCTTATGGGTTCGACGTCGGTACTTACATATCCTATACTACATTAGCAGTTTTATTGATTTATAGTTTCATGTCTATAACCTCTAAAATGATTTGAGACCATAGGAAGTAACAATACCTATGGGATTAGTAATGTTTTGGAACTGTTATTAGGGACTGGGAATTAAAATTAAATTCAATAGTTAGGACAAGTATCTTCCCCCCTCTTTTCAGTTTTTTTATTTTAGTCTAGATTTGTTTCATTATTTTTGTATTTATTTTACATTTTAGGTATTTTTGTATGTGATGGAATGAATTTGATTTATATTGAATGATAAGGATAAGTTTTATATCCATTTTATGAACCTTTGAAACCAAATTAAAGAACTTTAAAGGATCTATATTTAAGAAGGAAGAAGCGCACTACATTACCCAAGTGTGTATGAGACACTAATCCATGAATTGGAAGTTGAATTTGATGTGGAGTTCCAAGACTTGGAAAATATGGTCAAGAATAAAAAGGTCTCAAGTGAATAGATTTCCAATGAGGAAGCCAAGCTAGTGGTATCACTTGAGGAGATGCTAGAGAGTGACTATGATTCCAAGGATGAATCTGAGGTAACTCTTGTGTCTAAAGCTAAAATTGTTTCATTAGAAGATTCCCTCACCACTGAAGGTTTATATAAAGATTAAAATATGATAAATGTATCCATGAATAAGAAGAGGAAAAGGAAGGAATGATTACTACTGACCATTGGAACAACATGATAGAGTTAGTATAGGATAAGTCTATGGATCTTGTTGAAAGTTTTGATGAAGAAGAACCTCCTCCAATAGTTCTAAAGTAATATAATTCAGTAAAAGAAGAGGAATGATTGACTAAAAAACATGACGTAATCATGGAAGGATTTGAAAAAAAGATGCAAATAATTTAATGAAAATAGGAGTGGAATAAATTTTGGACATCTCATGACTTACTTTTATAATCATTGGGTATGTCCACTAATTGGAATCCTCCTCCATAAAAAAGAAGCTGAGAACATCATAGAGTTTGAAAGGAAGTATCTAAGATGCGGAACAAAGTATAAATTTGGTAAAATAGAGATGGTTATTTTTATACCATACTCTTATTACGTGATCCATAGAGGTGAGTTTGAGCTTAACAACCTTAAAAAAATCACACTATGAGAGAAAATCAAGTTTTTTATTGCTATCTAAGAATTTAGTTTTTAGATTAATAACTTTATTTTAGGATGTATTCTTGATCCCCTTATGTTTTTTAGATTTAAAGTGCATAGAAATTATGCTATGATGAGTTGTTTTCTTTTACATATCCATAATGAAAAATGAACAAAAGGAATATAAATGATCCTTATGAGGAAATAACAGCATTGTTTTAAATTCATTATTTTTTACTTCCACTATTTTTTTTAAATTTTACTTTTGAATTTTGAACTGAAAATTGCATACCCACAATTATATTTTTTATATATTTTTAATCTATGATAGAACATATTTCTTATAAATCCTATGATTCCATGTTTTAGATTTAGTTTTTAACAAATTTTAATGAGTAAAATGGATTAATTAATGATTAAATATAAATACAGGGGTATGTATTTGATGAATCCTGATTTGGGGAAGCTAGTTTATTTATGTAAATGAAATTTACCTATGATTTTACATACTTTGAATTTCTAAAGTTCATATTGATTAGTTTTTTCTTATTGTTATTTGACACAAGCGATTAGATTTTATTATTTATTCCAATTCTAGAGAGGATTTCAGACCAAATATTTCTGTTATTTTCTAAGTATTTATTTTGAGAGAAACTTAGGACATGCTCACCTACTAGATTCCGCATTGGTATCTTGTCAAATCTATCATTATATAAAGTCAAATTTAATATTATCAAGGATTTTTTATTGAACAACCCTTATATTTGAGACCAACCATTACGTTTATCCCACCTTTATCCCATAGAAGCCATGAATGATGTTTTTAGGGAATATCCACATTACAATATTATTCTATCCCTTATTACCCTTACTCTTGTATTTTTCATGATATTCAAAGGTTTAAGTATGGGGGATTAGTTGTCCAATGTGGAAAAGGATGTTTCATATTGAGGAGAGAATGTGGGAGTGTTTAATGGGATTTGGAAAAGGTTCATGATTTCTATCATTATACTTCATTATTTATCCCTCTTGGAAAATATAGGAATGAAAAAAATAAAAAAACCAGGGGAAAAATGGGTAGTGTCTTGGGAGGGTAAAAAATCATCATCACTTGATCAATGATATTGTTATTATGATTTATTTTTCTTTATGAGTCAAATTTGATTTTTGGAAGTTTTGGGGTGATGACAATTTAAAGTGGATATTTTCATTATACTTTAATTATGATTATTATGCAACGTTCTTGAGAGTTAAACCTTCGTTTTGACCGTTACTGTTTATTAAAAACATTATCTACCTACCCCTAATCTTTTGTGTCTTTTGACCCAAATTGTAAATAATTCATGATCATTTGTGATCTTTGTCTTCATGGGGTGGATATTTATGATCCTTTTCAAGCGTATGCCTAGGAACATTTATTTAAGGCATGATCATAAATCCATTAAATTGTTACCTTGAAGTGAGGTAGATCACAAAGTAGAATTATTATTAATAATAAATTAAGATTATTTAATATAAGTTTGGAGAATATTCATTAATTTTAATGGGGAAAAGTAAAATACATGATGAATTTATTTAATTTAAAACTAAGGAATTGATGAAATATTTCTATATGATACTTGAAAGTTTGTTCCGAAATGATAATTTTTTAATTTTATTATTTTGGAATTTAAATATTGGTAGCATGGGTGCCCTTTATAATTCACATTGAGATATATTCTTAATGAAAAGAATAGTATAAGAGTGGAGGATTTGATTACCAAATTTTATGCACACATTTTTGAATATGATTTCATTAATTATAGATTTTAATTGATTATTTTTTCCCAATTTATTGTTTTCATAGTATATTTGTGGGTAATTAATATTTTAAAAGTGATTTTGAAAAAATAGAATAAAATTAAAGAAAAATAAATAATATGCATAATTTTAAAGAATAATTTAAAAATAAATAATTGATTTATCTATGAAGAATTATTTATAGGAAAAAATTATTTATGTAGGCTAGAAAAAGTGGACAAACAACTAGACAAAGGAAGACTCAAACATGATCCAGGATGAACCAGGGAGAAAGAGGATCCTTTCATGGGTTGACACTATGTTTTCAAAGGATTCAAGGGGTAAAGAGGCCCAATGCATGTGGGGGGGGGGGGGGTCGCTGAGCAGGAGTGACCTGAGTGGTACCTCAAGATATTCCAATTGATCAGCTAATGAAGTGACCACATATATTAATTAGAGGTATCGCAATTGAACAATAGATGTGGGGACACCTTATTTCTAGGAACTGCTCACACTCACATATGTGACATTGTTTTAGTATCATGTTCGGTATCTTCTCCCTTAGATACACTCACCCATTCCACAACCATCGTCTCTGCACCATAATTCTTCTATGACCAAACAAGACAAGATCATAGCTTCATTGAAAATTCAAAGATGAACACTCTATGATCCTGGTTTTATGTCATGGTAATCGGGAATTATTCTAAATAATGAACTTATGTCATGGACATGGTCATTTCATAGTGGAGTTGTATACTACAAGGGAGAATATGAATATTTTCAAGAAGTATTATGTGATTTGGTTGTTGGTTCTGGGTATAGTAGAAGCGTTTGGTGGTGGGTGATATATTAAAATATCTTTTAATAATAATTTCCCAAAACCATGAGTGAGGATATTTCATGTAAAATTTATAATTAATTTATTTAATATCTAAAGAAATAAATTCCCAGGCTTAGGAAATTTATTCATTGATGAATTTGGATCATTTTAAAAGATCCTTTCAGATTTCCTTAATTTTCCTATGAGGATCCAAGGATAGAATCTTTCTAGTGATGATCCATGCATGATCCAATGATCTCTGAGTAACACCACTAAATATATGGGTGCGAGCGTGGTGAATCGAATGTCTTGTATTGTTCATTCTTGACCACTCATTATCCATTATTTAATAAATCTCTCATGAATTTATTGTTCTTGACAAGGAGAGATAATGAGGAGTCAAGAGAGAATTCATTTTGTCAAACAATTTTTTATTCACAATTTTGGATAATTTACACAATAGACATAATTATCTATTTATAGAGATCAGTTTTAGGATAAAATAATAATTTAATTTCATTCCAAAAATTAAATAATATTTAAACTTTGATGAAACCCTATGAAACATAATAATAATAATAATATTTTTTTAGCACGTGCTAACTTGTGCAAATTGATAAATAATTTTTACCAGCTTGATAATAATTATTTTATCACCAGATGTCATCTTGGTACATTTTAACTCCTCAAAATTTATTTAATACCCAAATAAATATTTTATTCATAAATAAATATTTTATTCACATATTAGGAAATAAATATTTATTGAATATTTAATAAAATAAAAAAATATTTTAATTAACATGTCAGTGAATAAATATTTATTTAATTTCTGTGATTGATATAACTTGAATAAAATTATTCCTCAGTCTTAAGAATAATATTTATTCCATTAATTAAATTCATATAAAATTTAATTGAGATCAATGGAAACACTTAGTGTGTGACCTTCTAGGATTATTTATCATTGGCATTAGGAAATCTTTCCATAAGTCCAAGATTACAATCTAGAAATGGATCAAGACATCCAATAGAAATAAATTAATTTCACAATGATGGAAACCAAATAAAAAATATCACTATGTAATATAATCCATTTTTCACAATATGTCATCAAACAGGTTGCATGATAGTGTCATAAACCCATTTGATTGATACTTCTTTCTTTGACTATTTTAAATAAGCATGTCGTTACACCATGGCCATGTAATTTAGGTGATTATTATATTCCAATCAAAGGGATGATATATCAACTCCTATAAAGATGTAAGGGACAAATCCTTCCTCAATTTACCCCTTAATAAAATTTCAATCGTGATGCACCCAACGTACCCTACTTCCTTCCAACATATGGTGTGGTAGTTTTTATTAATAAATCTAAGATCTAGAGTCATGGCATGTATTAATGACAATATTAAAGTCTATAAACCATTACACACATTCACGTATAGGAATATCTAATTACAAAAAAACATGTAGAATTCATACTAGCGGGTTTGTTCTCATTATCTCCAGTCATGGAGAATACCAGTGCAGAATTCATGAGAAGAAGACTCATCTTCTTATGAGTACTCATAATTGATGGTATAAATACTATGTGTCCCATTATAGTAAAATATCCAACAATATAAATATATTAAGAATATTTTCATAACACTTTATGGTTGTCATCATAGCAGGGAAATGATACAACCTTATCGATGTGACAAATAATCTCAGATAATATTACATTAAGGACATACAAAACAATGAATAATATGTAATATGATATTTAATTAATATTAAATACATAAAATATACATAAAATAAAAGTATAATCAGTTGGTCCTAGGACACCAACTCTAACAATCTTCCACTTGGACTAGAGCCAACTGCCTATGACTTTTAGTCCACTAAACCTCACCTGATAATCACGTTTCTACTGAGTCAAGGATTTAGTTAAGGGGTCCTCTAGTTTTTATTCCATTGAAATAATGATCACTAAAACCTCACCCCCAAGGGAAAAATCCCTCAAGAGATGATACTTACAAAGTATTTGCTTCATCTGTAGATGTGACCTTGGATCTTTTGTGAGAGCCACTGCTATAATATTATCAGAATAGAGTGTGATAAGATCTTCTATACTAGGTACAATTTCAAGATCTTGGATAATGTTTTTCATCCATACTAATTCCTTAACTACCACAAAATCCTCGATATACTCAGGCTCTACTATAGAATCTGCGACCGTATCCTACTTTGAGATCTTCCATCTCATAAAACCTCCATTAAAAGTGAAGATGTATCTCGTTTATGGATTCATGTCATCATGATTAGTTTTGAAAATATTATTTTCATATCCTATGATTACTAGTTTTTTATCTTCTCTAGATACTAGGAATATATCATTAGTATGCCTTAGATACTTAAGGATATTTCTAACTACCATCCAATAGTGGTCACCTAAAATATCTTCATATCTACCTACTACACTCAATGAATATGAAAAATCAATCCTAGTATATAGAATAACATACATGAATGACCCAATCACTAATGTGTATGGAATCCTTGCTATTCTATTTCTTTCCTCATGTGTCTATGGAAACATTTTCCCAGAAAGTTGAATGCCATGTGACACTGGAAACAACCCCCTATTAGATTGTTCCATAATAAATCTCTTCAGAATCTTTTCAATGTATGTACTTTGACTTAGTCTGAGTAACCACTTGAATAAATCATGACGGATATTGATCCCAAAGAATATATGCTGGCTCACCCATGTCCTTTATTAAGAAGAATTTATTTGACCATACCTTAACATACTATAAGACAAGTATTTGATTTCCAATAAGTAATATGTCATCGACATATACTATCAAGAAAAAGATGGCACTACCACTAAACCATTTATAGAAAAATGTATAAAATTCATTCTTCATGAAACCAAATTCCATAATGGACTCATCAAAATTAATGTTCCCTGAAATTTATGATTTATTTAATCTACAATTGGATCTTTGAAACTTTCATACCTTGTTAAAATCCTTTGGAGTCAAAAACCCTTTTAGTTATGTCATATAGACATCTTCTTGAAGGTTCTCATTAGGGATATCGATTTTGACATCCCTTTTCCAAATCTCATAATCATGGAATGCCATATTTTCAAGTTGAATTATGATTGATTTTATCATTACAAATCATGAAAAGGTTTCTTCGTAGTCAATGCCTTGGCACTATTTAAACCCTTTTACAACTAGTCATGCCTTATAGGTACAGACTTATCCTTCCATGTCCACTTAAATACCCATTTGAAACCAACATGATTTACATCTACTAGAGTGTCTACCAAAATACAAACTTTATTTTGGTATATATAAACCATTTTATAATTCATGGATTATTTTTACTAGGAAAACTTAGTGCCACTTACTAATTCTATGTAGGTTATATGATCATTATTATCAATAATAATGAGTCACCATCCTCTGTGAATATAAAACCATAATATTTTAGTTATATAACCTATCTTTTACTCCTATGTAGTACTTGTGTCATAGGAACAATTTATTATTCCATAGGGCTTTGTGAAATCCATTCCTATACCAATTCTTGTGTACCTTGAGCCTCAACTTCATCTAAGTATATATAACTCCCACTATCACTTTTAGAGATTTTATCCTTCTCAAAGAATATGGAGTATCTTTCCACTATAACCTTTTTTTGATGGTTCATATAGGTAATATCCCCTCATTTCCTTGAGGTATCCTATAAAGGTACACTTTGTTCCTCGGGGTGCAAGTTTGTTACCTGAAGAGGCCTTAAAAAATGTTTCACTTCCCCACACATATAAATTTGATAACATGGATTTCTTTCCACTCCAAAATTAATATGGAATACTATATATTTTTTTATTTGGTACTTATTTTAGTATATGTGTTGCTATTTATTACGCATATCCCCAAAAGTATAATAGATGACTCACATGACTCATCATTGATCTCACCATGTCCAATAAGGTTTGGATTGTTCTTTCTATCACACCATTCTAATGAGGTTTTTAAGGAGGATGGGGTTGGGATAAGATCCCAAAATTTTTAAGTAATCAATGAAGTCTTGATTAAGATATTTTCTACCATGGTCTGAGAAGAGTTTATTAATCTACTTACCAAAATGGTTCTCAACTTAATTCATTTATTCCTTGAATTTATTAAAATAATATGAATTATACCTTATTAAGTAGACATATCCATATCTACTAAAATATTTAGTAAAATTTATAAATTATGAGTACTCTTTACTTGATTCAACAAGAAATGGTACACACACATCAGTATGAAATAATTCCAGAAGATCTTTATCCCTTTCACCTATCCTAATAAATTGGGATTTGTAAATTTTGCCTTGTAAACATGTGTGAAATACATGAAGTGATTTTAGTTCAAAATAATCTAAATATACATCTTGATGTAATTTCATCACCCGATTTTCATTTACAAGACCTAGTTAGTGATTCAAAAGTTGGGTGTGGTATGAGTCATGTGATGTAACTTCAATATCAATTTCCATTACTTGGTTCATGTAATCCAACACATAAATACCATTATTTAAATGCACCATACCATAAAAAATGATATCTTTATTAAATAAGTAACATTTATTCCCAAATTTGAAAATAAATCCATCATTATCTAGTATGGATACCGAAATAATGTTTTTTTAATAGATGAAACATAATAACAACCTTTCAAAACCAATATCATTCTTGTCAACAATGTTTGGTGGTAGTCCCCGATAGCTACAACAACATGTTTAGATCCATTGGCTGCTCGTAGATCTACCCCCCATGGTCAATTTTTCTAAATCTAATTGGTTACTATGTTTGAATATATATTAATGAACCAAAAGATGTATCTAATACCCAATTTTTATAAATAGATAAATTGCACTCAATAACAAACGCACCTGAAGCTTCCCCTTGCTTCTTTGGTTGGGTGCATTTTTTTCTTTCAGTGACCCTTTTTGCCACATGCTAAACAGACAACATACTATTACCTTTATTTCCCTTTGATCTTCCTCTTCTTGGAAGGACATAAAGAAGCTTTGGGTTTAAATATCTTCTCTTTCACTTTTTTCTTTTTCACCATAAAGACTAAGGTTTTTCATGCTTATTATACTTATCTACTTGGAGAAGAATATTAATAGGATCTAGTGGAGACTTATCAATGTTGTTCATATTAAAATTAATAATAAATATGGTGAAGCTCTGAGGGAGTGATGTTAGAATGATATCATTACATAGTTATTTTGGGAGTTTAAACCCTAAAACCTATGAGCAATCAATATAACGAGTGATATTGACTATGTGAGGCCTAGATGGGGCTCCCTCTCCAATATTACTATGAAAGATTGGATTAGAAATATAAAATCGTTCCTATCTATATCTCTCATGGTAAAGACCACAGAGGTGCTCAAGCATTATATACACATCCATGTTTTCAGAAGACTTCATGAGTTCATTAGATATATATGAAATAATCAAACATTGAGCGTCGAATACATCATTCATAAATTTTTAATAGACTAATAAAACTTTATCACTCACCTCCCTAGTAGGTTGACTATAAAATGAGGATTCTAGCATGTAATATTTCTATTCATGGCATAGAAAAACCTGAAGGCATCTGTACCATTCCTAGAAGTTACTGCCATTTAGGAGGTTGTGTTTATCCAATATTGATCAAAGGGATAATATGGATAACTATATTTCAATTTTATTCTACAATTAATAGATCATATTATTACTTTTCTTGATTATAATTTGGGTGAAATATATTAAATTAATTAATTTTATTAAATCTACCACTATTTTATCAAGTTCCAATATCCCTCACCATTGAAATCTAAATGTCTAGTTTCTCTAACATTGTTGTGGAAAGGATACATATTCCCATTTTAATAACCCCAAAGGGTTGGTCAAGATACTTGAAGTTATTTAGCTAAGTAGTTTTTTTTCCAACTACAGGATTTTAGCTTCTTGATCCATTGAGTAGACTCACCTATCCTGAAATCCTAACTTGGATTTCCTCAATACTTACCTCCAAATTACACCAAGTTTATCAAGGGATATTCTTATTAATGTAAAATGGTTAAGTTAACAGAAAACCTTCAGAAGAATTCTATATATAAAAGTAAGTGTCACAACAAGGGTTGGTCAAACACATAGTTCTATTGAGTTTCATTCCTAGTCAAGTAATGGAAGGTCAAGTATTATTTAATATTTAATTGATGGATTTAATTTATTATACGTAAATTTTATCTTGTTTTATACATTTCATGTCTTATTAATATTAAGTGGATGTTTCTTAATTAATTAACCATGTTGGATAAAAAATTTATTCATAATTCATTTATTTAATTTCTGTATTTGCACATTAATTCATTTATTGATGTGATTGCAACCTTGCATACATAAAAATAATAATTTATAGATAGAAATAAATAAATAATTAAATGACCCATTCATGAGATTTATCTAATGGCTAATTTAATGATCATACATTAAATCAACCTTTTACCTAGGGGAAATAATTCACATTTCTAGTCTTGGAATGAGTTATAACATTCTAACTTCCCACCTATGTATCACCTGGTTTGGTATCATAATGGTTCTATCTTGAACCATCTCTACATACCTTGGGATACTCCATTAATTACATATATTTATGACTCATATGCTGGTTAGGGGAACCAAAGGATTGATATAAAAGGGGATTACATAAATATCCTTGTACATGAAGGTCCTACATAATAATGTTGGTAAAGATGAATCATAGGAATTCATTTAATTTAATATTAAATAATGAAAACCCATACAATAAATTAAATTAAAACATCCAACACATGTACAGGTCTTGGTCAAACTCATGAATAGTCATACATGTAATGAATATTCAAAAACTAACTGGATGGAAATTATTTATTTATTTATTATTTATTAATAAGATGAACACACTTTTATTAATTAATTAATGAATTAATTAATTCCCTTTCATCATAATGATCATCCAAACATAATTGGAGATACCCATAATTTATGGAAGTCATGAAAAAACCAATAAATATAGATTTATCATAATAAATTAATTGAGAATTTAAAAATCTTTAAAACCATTACTAAATTTTCAAACACACAATGGTGTTCCAATCAATAAAATAAGATTTTAATGCTGTAATGTTCTATTTTAATGTTATTTTTTATTTTTTATTTTAATGGGATACTATACAATGTGTACATACAACTACACACTTTGTATCTCGATTTCTATATATCTAGGGTACATGCCTGGGTCTACGATGTTTATGTTGGCTGGAATATACTGTGTGTACAAGCCAAATACATTCCATGTATCTCTTTGATATGTGTGTCTTTTTTTCTCACCGAGTCATTTAGAATGTTCTTCAGATGAATGAATTGATTAACTACATCCCATTTACACTACATATATGTCTTTTATATCCTAAATTCTCTGGGTTGCCAGTATCATGTACTTTTGAACTTGTATTATGACAACACAGATTGCACAATTTACACTGCTAACCTATTTAGACTACACGATGTGTACACTGATTCACACCATGTAATCTGATAACCCAAGTTCAACCATGACTGCTCAACATTTAGAGTTCACAGTGTGTAATTAATTCATGGCGTGTCGTGTATCTCTTGTCACATCCAGATGTAGTGCAGTAGGGTATATGGCGTATACTTCCAAGTACACACCGTTTAACCCAATCTTACTGGCCATAAAGTTGGTAGTACCTAATGGAATATCTGATTGTTCATCATATTTTCTTAGAACTTTAAGAAAATAAAACACTTAAACTAAGATAATTAATATTTTGAATCAAGTTAATTCAAATCAAATTAAAGAATGAATAATATGAAATGAAAATCTAACCACAATTTCCCATTTATCAAAAACAAAATAAATAATTATAAATTAAAAAGAAACCTCTCTCTGATACTATATGTTGGTTATGGGGGTAGTAGAAGTGTGCGATGGTGGGTGATATTTTAAAATTTGTTTTAATAATTAATGCCCTAAACCATGAGTGAGGATCTTGCACATCAAATTTATAATTAATTTATTTAATATCTAAAGAAATAAATACCCTATCTTTGGAAATTTATTGATTAATGAATTTTGATAATTCAAAAAATCCTTTTGGATTGCCTTCATTGTGCTGTGATGATCTAAGGATATAATCCCTCTAACAGTTATCCACATGTGCACAAATAATCTCTGAGCAACACCACTCTATCTCTAGTTTCTAGTGCGGTGAATCAAATGTCTTGCATTATTTGTTATTGATCAAACTTTCTTCTATATTTAATAAATCTCTCTTATGTTTCAAATTCTTTATAGGGAGAAAAATTGAAGAGTCGAGAGAGAATTTTGTGTGTGTAACAATTCTCTATTCTCAATTTCGGATAATCTACACAATAAACATAACTGTCTATTTATAGAGCTAGGGTTTAGGCTAAAATAATAATTTAATTTCATTCCGATAATTAAATAATATTTAACCTTTAATAAAAAACCATTCCACATAATAATAATAATAATATTATTATTTTTTGATGCACACCAACTTGCGAAAATTGATAAATAATATTTACCAGCTTATAAATAATTATTTTATCATCAGACTTGAACTTGGTCTATTTGAAATCCTCAATATTTATTAAATAGTCAAATAAATATTTTATTCATAAATAAATATTTCGTTCACATATTAGTAAATAAATATTTATTAAATATTCAATAAAATATACAAATATATTTTTATTCACTTTCTAATGAATAAATATTTATTTAATTTATATGATAAATATAACTTAAATAAAATTATTCCCCGATCTTGAAAATAATATTTATTTAGTTAATTAAAATCAAATATAATTTAATCAAGATCAACAGAAACACTTAGTGTGTGACCCTCTAAGATTCTTTCTCATTAGCATTAGGCAGGTTTTCCTAAAGTCCAAGATTACTATCTAAAAATAGGTTAAGGCACCCTAGAGAAAGAACTTAATGTCACAATAATGACAACCACATACGAATGCTCACTATGTATTATAATACCCTTTTCACAATTTCTCATCAAGCATGTTTCATGATGGTTTCATCAACCTATTTTCTCGATACGACTTTCTTTGACTATCTGAAATAATCATGTCATTACCCCATGACCATAGAATTTAAGTGAAAATTTTATTCCAATCAAAGGTCCAAGATATCAACTCCTATAAATATGGAAGTGAAAAATATTTCCTCGACTTATCCATTAATGACATGACAATCATGATACACCCAACACACTCTACTTCTCGCCAATATATGGTGTGATGAGTTTTGTCAGTAAATCTAAGTGTGCGATTCATGACATGTATTAAGGATAATATTAAATTCTAAGGACCATTACACATTTCCATAGATAGGAATATCTGATGAAACCAAAATATACAAAATTACTACTAGCAGGCCTGTTATTATAATCTCCCATATTGGAGATTACCATGTGTGAACTTCATGAGAATAAGCCTCATTTGTTTATGAGTACTCTCACCTGATGGTCTAAATACTACGCGTCCCATCATAGTACACTATACAACTATATAAATATATTAATAATATTGTCATTGCACTTCAAGTTTCTCATCCTAGTAGGAAACTACTATGAACTTATCAATGTGACAAATACTCTAAAAAAATATTACATTAAATTCATGCTAAATAGTGAAAAGCATGAAATAATATGTTTAATTAATATTCAATGCATCAAATATACATATAATCAAAGTATAATATGTTGGTCCTAGGATACCAACTCTAATAGTGGTATGAATATCTTACATAGTTCCTATTGATATATCGATGATAAATAATGGGGGTTCACATGTCGAGTTTCTATGATGTGGGGAATACTTTCTACATTATGGACTTTTTAGATGCATCAAGGATGAGAAATAAATTTTGAATATAGTTATAGAGTAGTGATTTACTATATCATGGAGGTATTGTTTTTAGTAGAGACATGATTTTTAATGTGAGGTTACTTACACCATAGTACTTGATTCATATTGCAGTGTGGTCTCAAGAAGAAAATGGAGCTCCAAGATACATTGTAATAAAAATTCCATGCCACAATATCTATATATTTAAAAATATATTGGTTTAAAAATTTTGGTCTATGATCATTATTATAGAAACTAAATGGGTGAGATATAGAGGATATGTATGGGTTCCATACACGTAGAACCTCTCCTATGACTAAGGAGTTAGAATATGCTATAAAACAGAAGAAATAGAGCTAAGGGATTGAAGTGAAGATATAAATTATAGATATAATGTAGTATTTGTTTCCATACCAATATATAAGTGTGAGTATCTATCACGGATAATTATTGATATATAAAGAGGGAGATATTTAGAAGATCGAAAGTGGAATTAGATACTAAATTAAATCAATAAATATGAGGATAAAACATATAAAAGATAAAATAGATACAATGAGATATAAAGAGGAGATATATGTCGAGATCTTTGTCTATAAATAAGACACACTTTTCACTTTTTAAGGGATTTAATATATGAAGGTTCATAAAGTGGGATTGAATCGACCGCCAGAGGAGCTACATAGTTTATTATTCTTTTACTTTTTATTTTTAGATTTGTAATAGTGGAATGCATGCATGGTTATCAAAAGTAATAAAAATACGTGTTTAATTGTTATTTAATAGCTTTATTTTTATCTAACTTTTATATTACCTTATCTATGATTCTTAATTTATTCATGGTTGATATCCAATTTATCATGAGTGGATTGGTGTTATAGGGGATGGTTTAAATGATATAGAGGATATGTGCGACATGCATTAATTATTTTAAAATTGTGATATTATCTTATTGATTAAAATTTCGTTTTTATTATTCTAAATATTATTACCAAGTTGAATAGTGTGAGTGAGGGTGGATAGGGGAAGAAAACTAATGTGATTTATGGTATGTGGGAGAGAGAGATAACTTAACCCCACATTTCACTTAAATATTGTTCTTAATGAATCTAGGCTTGTTATAAATCACCTCAACTAAAGGGATCAACTATCATTGTTAGTTTTAGTTTATACTGAGAGGAAGAGCTAAATACCTCAAGAAATCTTGCAGTTAATAATTTTATTTTCTTTCATAAGTGGAATCAAGTTGTATTTAATTATAAGAAACCATCATTGGATTCAATTACCCTCTCTTCATCCTTTTATTTGTCATCTAAATTGTTTAATCATTAAATTAACTCTTATTGTTTTGTGTAGTTTAATATTTAGTGAAAAATCCCATATATTGGTTTTTAGTTGTCATTTTCCTTATGGGTTCTACCTTAGGACTTGAAAATACTATGCTACTTATTATTTGTTTTAGTGATTTTTAGTTTTTTGTTTGTAATTTATAAACTGATTCAAGATTGTAGGAATTAACAACACATGCATGCCCGATTTTGAGGACTAGGAAATAAAATGAATCCTATAGTTAGGACAAGACTTACCCCACCCTATTTTCTATTTTTATATTAGTTTTTATTTTTTATTATATTTTACATTCATGGATTATTTTATTTGTGTGAGGAGGATAAAAATTAAAAACCTCTCATATTAAAAGGATGATTCAACTATTGAATCTATCATAATAGATTATTACACTAAAATCAATGATTTAAATAAAATATTGTGCGTAGAAAATTCAATCCTAGGTCTCACAACCACTCTTGAGTCCAGATGAGAATCTATTCCAAAGTATGGAAAAAGAATACATGGGGGAATTTATACTATTAGAGAGAATGGAAATAGAATCCTATGATTTAATGGAGGGAACTGATGAGGAATATCACTTTAAATAATAAATTGAAAAATAATTTGAATGAATTATTGGACCTGAAGCTAAATCCATGGTAACTTTTATTTTTGATTCCGAAGCTAAAATTAAATGTGAAATTACCATGGAAAAAACCTCCACAAATGTTAAGGAGAAGGAACAATAGGAATAAGAACATAAAAAAGGAGATTAGAAGGGGGTGGGATATATTGAGTTTTGGAGAAACATGATCAAGTATATAGAGGAGAAATAATTGGAGAATGTTGAAATATTCAATGACGATAAATTTCCAACATTAGTTTTAGAGAAGTGAGGAGAAGAAAATAATAAGAGGTGGTGATGATAGCTGTAACAGAGGAAAATATTTATTATTTTGAATTTGATCAACCAAAATAAGAAGATAAGGAGTAGTTTCATCATGTATAGACCAAAATAGTATCAATTCTTCTATATTTGTACACTACTTGGTTTGTTCTTTAACAATGTTTAAAGAAGATTTAAAGGAGGAGGTGGAAAGGTAGTAACCTAAATAAAAAAAAGTAAAAATTGGGTAAATTCTATATTGTAATATTTATACCATATTTGTATTACACCATCTAATGAGGTAAGGTTTAGATCAACAACCTTGAGAAAAGTACTTTACAGGAGGCAAACTTATTATTTATTAATTCCTATGAATTTAGTTTTTATTTTAAGAATCTCTTTTAGGATGAAATTCTGACCCCTTTTATCTTTTTTATATTAAAAATCCATAGCCCTTTTACTTTCATGTTTTGTTTTATTTTTTAGGACCATGAAAACAAAGTAAAAAAGTAAAATAGAGGAAAGAAAGTGCTTCTTGAGGAAAAGAGATTTTTATTTTAAAACTCTGCTATATTTTTAAAATATGTTTTTGAATTACAATTGAAAAATACATGACCACACTCATATTTTTTCTACTTTTTGATCTATTATACAAGAATTACTTAGGAATATCATTATTTGATGTTTTAGATTATATCATTAATATATTTGAATGAGTAAAATGAAATAATGAAAGGTTAGAGTATAGTATAGGTGTATGTATTTTATGAATAATGATTTGGGGGGATTAGTTTATTTATGTAAATTAAATTACCTTGTATTTTTTATGCTTTGAATTTATGAAATTCACTTGGATTAGTTAATTATTAATATGTATTCCATGAGTGATTGTCAGATATTGTGTGTACCTGTTATTAGAGTATTCTAGACTAAATATTTACCATTTTTATTATCATATTCCTTAAGAGAATATTTATATATGTAAACCTACAAGAACATTCATTGTAATCTTGTCAAATTTATGATTTTACAAATTCAATTTTAAAATAATTGACTCATTTTTTATGCCAGAAATTATCCTTGAGACCCACCATGACATTTAATATTTCTTTTGTCTAGTATAATCCATGAATTAACTTGCTAGGGAAGATCCACATTATAAGAAAATATTATCCTTTTCTACCATTAATTTTAGTGCTTTTTATGATATTTAGCAGTCTAAGTGTAGATGAGTGGTTTTCCATAGTGGAAAGGGATGTATTTCATTTAAGAGAAGATGTAAGTGTGTTTTATGGGTTGTAGGATAGGTTTATGAATATCATTCATTGTGTTTTATTTTTTATCCCTCTTGAAAACTATTAAAATAATATAAGAAAAAATAGGAAAAAATGAAAAAATTTGGGAAATTGGATTGTGTCTTAGGAGGTTCAAAAATCACCATTACAAGAACTACAATATTTTTTTCCACTTATTCAATTCTTGAGAAGATCGTATGAGGTAGGGTGATGGATATGAGATTTTCCCAAGCATAATTTTTAAAAAAATAATGAAAAAGTAAGAAAAAAGAGGGTATATATTTCATTTTATTCATTACTTTGTGAGCCTTTACGTTGAGTTTTAGGGAAGTGGGAGTGATATTATAAAGAGGATATTGTTCATTGAGATAATTTAATGACCCATCCCTCCAATGGTACCCCTCTTGGGCCAATAATTAAGAAAGGTATATAATGATACATAAAGCCTACCTCCAATAGGCCATGGGTTGGTTACTAGCATTGAGGATATTTTAATTGCATAAATGGGATACATTATCCTCAATATAGTTCAAGGTGTAAGAGATAAGAAGGATAAAATTCAAACCAGCACCATGCATAGACTAGAAGAAACCCCAATACATGAAATGATATATTTAAATTGAAAGGAATTACAAAATTACCAAAAGTAACAAAAGTAATACTAGGCAGTAACAATGAACACTAGTAACTCCAAACAAATAATTAATAACTCATCTATGATATTAATGTCTAGAAGAATCACCAACTTGTTCCTACTAACCTGAAAACAGCTTAGATATACATAGGGTGATCATTACATGTTTACTCAGTAGGATCCTCCCTAAAACCTCTCATAAAAAATGTGAAATAAGCATACTAAGGAACAATAAATAAAAAAATGAAACAAAATCATCACTTAAACATATAATAATATATTCCATACCCTCACTATGGATCACTCACTAAATAATTCATAAAAGTAAAGAATTATATACCAAAATAATATATATATATATATATATATATATATATATATAAATGAAGGTACCTATCTTCCACTACCTCACTAGTTTTCAATTTCACACCTCAATTACACACATAATTTTCTCATATATTACATAATTCAACCATGATGTGAGTCAATCCTCAGACCTACCTACCTCAATACCACGTAGGGGCCAACATGTCATGTCGGAATCAGTCTACATGCCTATCTCATCATCATTACCATCCCATATATAACCAAGTGTATGTACAGAAGCTAATATAGCCTATTTAAATGAATTATACCTCAATACATCACAACCTATGCATGTAAACCCATGTGAATTCAGATCCACCATGACTAGATACATGTATGTTCTTTACCATAAGCCATTACAGGCCGTACATAAATGTATAGTATGACCGAGATCTATCACATCCCGGGTAAGAACACAACTTATACCATAACCCATTATAACCTAGGATATTCATATTAATATCTACATCTAAATGGAGAGTGGGAAAGAGGGATAAGTCCACCATCTATTCTATCCCCATCCTAGATGTTGGAGAAAACACACTTTAAAACATTTGGGTATCAGTTTCCTTTTTGACATGGATGGGGTATCATATGAAATCACAAAATATAAATAATATCATGCATATAAAAAAATAAGGGAATAAAATAACCTTAGATTCATCTGTTACTATTGTCGCATATGTCCCTCAGCTGCCACTGCTAAGGAATAGGTATCGAAGAATCACACAACTATCAAAGCTCTTATTAATTAATTGATTTTCCATTAATTAATATTATTTAAATATTAACATTTTAATCTTATTAAGCTAAGTTCCAAGGACATTATTAATTATCTTACTTATATTCTTAAGTATTCTATCATTATTAAATCTGGTCTAACCCTTTCATTAGTGTTAACAAACTTTATTATACCACATTATAAAATTCTATATTTTAAACCCATGCTTCTTGGAGCATCTCGTTCAACCATCCCATGGCTTCCATTAACATAAAATTAAAAATTTAACATTACTATCATAAAAAACAACCCATCTCATGGGTTGATTAATTATTAATTTTTTATTCATAAATTATTCTAGTACTATAGGAATTATCCTAACCTACAACAATAGAACAACACATGCTATTTAGAGAGTGTGATTGCATCAATAAGTGGGAGACCAACAAATAAATCCATCCAATAGGCTATTCAATAAGAATTAAGAAAGAAACTCATGGATGAGAAAGCACTGCTCTAAACCCCTACTAGATACCCTGGTTTCCTACACCATTTCAAATAACATAAACTGTCCTTATATCACTGAAATCAACCATAACCATAGGTTGGGCTCCCAACCCATTCATCATCCAAGTTTCCCAACCATATAAAAAAAATAACAATCAAACAACCCTAGGCTCCCAACCAATTCCTCAGAAAAAAAAACAACCACACATGATTATCAAACAATCATAAAAATTCTCTAAATGTTTTTAGAACACTCATACATTTAAAATGTGTTTTCTATATATATTAAAAGGAATCAAGGCCGTAGAACTAAAGAATACAAAGCATCCAAAACAAGAATGAGCTCACTCAGTGAAAAATCATTTTTATTTAGAAAATAACCATTTTAATTCCCATATTGAAATAATAGGTTTATTTTTCATAAGATTCCAACAAAAAAAACCTATAACTTATCATAAATTGACATCTATGAACAACATAAACATGAATTTAACGGTACTTTGATATTTCAAAAAGAACAAGGAAGAATAAATATCAAATTAACATACCTAATTGTTTAATTATACCATCAAAATTATTTAAAATTTTCATTATTTATGATATTTCCTAAAGGATTAACCATGATAAGCACAAAAATAGACATGATATATAGATAGAACACTATATAGTAAAACAAGAGGCCATAATATCATAAACCAGAACAATAAAAAACCCACACTAAAACTCGATTGTTTTTTTTAAATTATCTATTATTATCTTATTAGATAATTTCAATATTACCCAAAGAATTAAAGCATGATAATTTGACCCTTACACTTTTAATTTAAGAGAGAAAACAAGCGCTTATATCAACATGAAGATCTCAACATTCTCTAATAAAGAACAAAACAAAAACAGACAAGCTATGATTTACTCTTCCATGGGGAACCAATGATCCCTAAAACACCATCCTGATAGAATACCTTTATCATTAATTAATAGAAACCATAGTAAAATCAAATAGAAAAACCCACCATATAATGGGAAAATAAGAACAGAAGATAAAAAAACCATTCTAGAAAGGAAAAATAACCTTGGATCACCATGAATTGATCTATAAAAGATAGGGGTTGAATTTTATTCAAGAGGTTTCAATGGAATTCAAAAAATATCTCTAGGTCACATAGGGTTTCATAGAGGAGAGGAAAAATAAAGGAAATCCAAGGGGATCCCCAACTTATAAGAAATATATTAAATATTCATTTATGTTGTTAAAGTAAACTTCATGCTATAAATTCCATGAATACCACATCCACTAAACATTCAGTCACCTCATCCCTAATACCCAAAAAATCAATCACGCCATGATGTAATAATTTAAATCACATATTTCATCTCGTTAGAACTGCTATATTCCACCTTCAAACACTTCAGGTCATGAACCAATATTCAAGTCATGAATCAAAATTCATGTCATGAATAATGAGTTTACACCATAAATTCCTTCAAAAATTGGGTTTCCAGCTTCTGAACACTGTCTCCTACCTTAATATCACAAAGTAAAGGATCATAAAAATATGAAAACTTACATCAGATACCTATCAGACAATTCTCATCCTTAAGAATTTAAAACAAAATTAGAAAAGAAAAGTGGGTTTGAACAACCACCCCATAATATACCTCTCGAATATCTCACTATAATACAAACATAACTATCCCAATAAAAGAACAAAGTGAAAAAATAATAGCATCACCAACCAACCTTAAAATACACCCCAATTTAAGATAGCACTCAATGGTAAGGATAAAACAAGCACAACACCAACGAATAGAAACTATCTCATAAAATTTCTCATTATATTGAGTAAACAAGATCAAGAACCGCAAAAATTAGGATATGGAGTGTGAAAATTTGACTCCTACTCCCAAGTGATCTCCTCTAAGACACCATGATTCTATAGAACAAAAACTAAATGAATAACATGCCCCTATAACACCTTATCTTGATGGCTTTGAATCTTGATAGGTCACTCCTTGAAGGTTATAACATCTTAAATATCCAGCTCTCCCTAATTGATATTATGAGAATTTAAAGAGCACTGTCGTGGGCGCCCTCAAATGATTAGTGTGATTTGGGGTACTTAGGTGCAGCAGAGTGGCTGACCAAGGTCGTCTCTCAAAGGAGGAAGTGAATTTAACAACTTATTAGAGGTATTCTAAAAAAATAAAATAAAATAGAATAGAATAAAAACACTAATTTAAAGGATTGGGTTTTGTTATAGTTTATTAATCTAGAAGAAGTTTGCTGGAAGAAGATTGTATAATAATTTTTTTTGTTTTTAGTTTTGAAATGAATTTCGATTAAAATGACACAACAAGAAGATGTTTTTTTGGAAATCTATTTAAAAGGCGCAATCGATCCAACTCTACCTCTTAACTTTTTTATTAATAATTATCATTTAAATTAACATTCACTTAATTATGATCCCTTAATTTTTTAAATCTCTAACCCTACGAGAATTAACTTTACCACGAAGATGATGTGAATTTAACCCTATGCTAACTTCGGAACATGCAATCGCAGCACCCTGCTTTGATTGATGTTCTAAGATTAGGTTATGGTCAGTGGTAAATTAAGGAAAATATCCATTCTGGAAATGAGTATGAATTGTGTTTAGGGATTATATTTTAACTCTACAAATTTATCCCGTGTGGTCTTGTATTACCGATTAAGATCGCGCTCTCACAATTTACACAAAATCCCGACCTCGCGTGTTTTTGTGTTAATTGTTCAATTGCTTGCTTAGTTTCTAAAAATTTAAAAACACAATTCATGGATAATATTAAGTGAATTAAAGTAGATCAATGATTCAAAATAATCAAATGAAGAGGGTAGAATATAGATCGATTACTAAAAGACTACTCTTCCATGGGTGGCGTAATCATAGTAGAAGCGTTTTGCATGTGCAAAGGTTTATAATGGGTATAACCCAATAACGCTTCTACTCAAGAATTCCAGACTAAAGAGGAAAATTAAGAGAAGATTAAATTTAAACAAAACAGAAGAAAAGAGAAGAAGTAAAATAAGAACAAAGAAGTTTATTACACAAATGAAAACATTACAAAATGAAGAAGAGAAGGAGGCTTCGATGAGGGGATCCTTGCTTCAAGAGCTACCCCTCTTACAATGGTTGGAGAATTTGGGTGAAACAAATTATCCTCCGCCTCCAATCTCCCAATTCACGTCCCAACCCCTCCAAATGAGAAAAACTCCAATTTATAGAGGGGAGGAGAGGATAGATTACAAGTGGTTTCAAGTGTGAATGTGGAAATTCGGCCAAATATTTTATGCCAAATTTCACCGCCTATTTGACCACCAAACGCGTGAATTGGCCAGCCTTACAGAAGGCGAAAATGTTCATATATGGGTCCTCTGTCTCCTCTAAAAATTTGGGCTCAATAAAGGACCATATGAAGGAGTTATGGCCGAAATACAGAAGCTTCTCCATTCTGGAGAGCCCAACCCAACTTTGACTTCATGGACCATTTTCAACAATCAAATGAACTCTTTAGCTCTTGTGTCCTGAATAAAAGTTGTAGATAATTAAGTTAGGAACACGGTTACAAAATTTCAAATTCAAATAATAAATATAAAAATATTTATCTTCGAAATACTACAGTGAACTATAAAGGGTAAAACTGGAATTTTCATCAAATATTCAAATGAATGATCTAATCCCAAATACTTTCTAATTAAACATATTTAACACAATGTGAGGAAATTATATCATTTATTATCAATGAAATATTCAATAAAATAGTGTTTTATCAAGAATAATCATGAATATATCTATGAAGTTGCGAGATGTTGAAGAAATCATGAATTTAGATCATCTAGGGAATATTGCTAACTAATAATCCATGACTCCAACCTGATCCAACACCTTGAATGGTCTAATGAACCTGGAAAAGTATACTCCCACAATGGAACCTTCACTCCCCATGATGAGGAGACAACTTTAAGAACACATGATCTTCAATTTTGAACTAAAAATGTCTCATAATATGATTAATATAATACGTTTGACAATAATACACCACCTTCATTTTATCATGGATCACTTAGAAATTATCTATCATAATCTCCCCCAATTCTGGTCTAAGAACTGCTGACTCCCCAACCTCGATCCAACATATCAGATATCAGAAATTTAGACCATGAAGATCTTTAAAAAAATCCATTCTGATGGTAGAGTTATAACTATTGTTATAAGAAAACATCAATAAGGGAAGATTCCTAAACCATGAACCTAAAAATTATACACTACATACAGGCAACATGTACTATAGAGTCTGGATAATCTTCTATATTTAAACATCTATATTCTTAAAAAATGTGGTGATAAGGTATAAATGAGATCCAAAATAACACTAGATACCTCTTCACACCCTGGACGTAAAATGGGGATCACATTCAGCTACGATCATCTTCAGAATCCTATGAAGCCTAAAAATATTCTCCAGATACTGCCTCAATAATGCCTCAATCAAGAAAAACTCCTTGATCTCCAATAATTTATCTAAATTCATCTGAAATTCCACGATCATATATATAACATCAAAACCTACATGATCTCTAGGTAAACTGGTGATGAAGTCTATCAAAATTTCGCCCCACTTCTATTAGGGAATATATAGTGGCTAAAGAAAACCACCAAGAACACAATGATCAACCTTCACTTTCTAGTAGACCAAACACTGAGAGATATACTATGTAACTGAGTGCTTCAGGATAGACCATCAAAACTATCCGTTTAGATAATGATACTCATTTATCACAGTAGGATATACTACTAAGGGAGAACTATAAAACTAATAGATAACTGGTTAATGATAATTTGAAAGAACTAAAATATTTCCCTTGAATAACAAATGATGTTATCCATCATTATAATGACTCTTAGGAGAATTGATACAAACAACTTGATCATTCCAAACCTCTACCTCAAAATCCCCAAGCTAGGACTCCTCCACTTACAGCTCTTAAGATTGCACTATCGATAAAGTTAACCTCTACCACCAACTACTCCCATATCAAAGTGTATCATTGATAACTCTTCTATCACCTTTTCAGAGTATCCATACTCACACACAACCCCAACACACCACTTATTTATCAAGGTTTCTAAAAAAATTCCCTTTACTAGGCATACAGGAATCTCAAAGTTTTAGTCTTGCAAGAACTCTATCAAATGTAACTACCATGGATTCAAGTCATGCTATGAGAAGATATAAATAATGATTTTATAATTCATGAAGGACAAAAAAAATTCACCAATAACATAGTGTCTCTATGAATTTATAAAAAACACTACCTCAAAAATCAGAAGATCATGGGTGGAGTAGTTACATTTGTGTGTCCATAACTACTGAGACCCATAATATATAACCACTCTATTTTTCATAAACACACAACCCAAATCAAAAAATTTAGTGTTGCATTAAAACTGAAATTCAAGAAATTCCTCTGGAAGATGATGAACTAGATAAATAACTAGCTCTGAATTCAAATAATTAAAAGCATCCTAGAACTATTCAGTCCACTTGAACACCTAATCCTTTCTAGTAAACACTATTATAGGTGTCACAATCTGATAGAATTCAGGTACTAACCTTCTATAAAATCCAACTTGACCAAGTAAACTCTACACATCCATAACATTCTTGGGGAATACCCAAGAGTGGATCAATATTTGAAGGCTTAATGAATAATGGATGATGATACATAACATTCACCGAGAAAAATATTTCATGATCCCAAAAATCACTCTTCTATAGCTTCCTGAAAAATTGATAAAATCAAAGAAATCCCAACACAACCCATAGATGGAATTCTTGATCCTCCACTAACAATGAAAGCAAAAGTATGTCTTTGATAAAAACAATAATAAATAATCCTAGAAACTCATAGAAAATAGCATTCAAGAACCCCATGAACAAGGATTCACCATTTATCACACTGATCAACATCCCAAAGAACTTGTAATGACCATACTGACTTCTAAAATAATTATTTGAGATATACTCATAATTTATTCACATATGTTGATATCAAGACCATAGATAAATATTCAATAACTAGATTTATCCCTTAAACCGATCGAATAAATCATCAATATATGGGATGAGTAGTGGGTATTCACTATTACCTAATTTAAATAATAGTAATCAACATAAAACAACATACCACCATCTTCCAAATTCTCAAACAGCACCGGGGCTCCCCAAGGTGAGACACTAGGTGAAACAAATTCTCTATATAAGAGATCATTAAACTAAACCTTTAGATCCTACAACTCATGGGGAGGAATTCAATATAAAGATATCTATATAAGAGAAACACCTAGTTATAGCTTTATCCCAAACATGATCTCTCATCAAGGGGGTAGTGACAAAACCTATTTAGGAAAAAAATAGGATACTCTTTAAAAACCCTGGTAAACACCACTAGTTAAACCTCTTTAGAACTCAACACCAACTCATCCAACAAAGAAGACAAAGACTCAACACGCCTCTAAACCATATGAGGGTCTCTCTCACCAATGAACACTATTTGGTCTCTATCAATGTTTTAGAATATAACACACCTACTAAAAAAATATATGATATCTTGAAATAAATATAACCAACCCATCCCAATGATGATGTTATATGGATGTATCCATAAACATAGGAATCTTCCCAAGATTGGTTCTTTCCAAGAACTAAATTTTAATATCTGCACACATAAAAAAGTTTAGATTGACCACCAATTGGAATATTCAATGCCAAGAGAACATTAATCCTCTCTATCTCAAGTCCCAAATCATAGACTATAGTAGGATAAATGAATGAGTTCATAGATCCAAAATAAAAAAACCCATAAGCCCAATTATAAAATAGGTAGATATTAACTCATTGGATATCGGGCTCACTTGGTGCTAACAATGCTAAAGTATACATCTAGCCATGAACTACTCCCATAACTCTCTAGCCCTGAGGGTGGCTGAATACATATCCATAATATGCCTACTATCCTTTAGGGTAAGGTAAATCACCAATATTTCCTTTATCCTCCTCATCCCCTCCCTATTTCTCAAAGGCAGAAACGCCCTGCTGCTATTGTTGTTACCTTGATTGAAACTGATACAAGGGTTGAACCTAAAATAAGACACCAGTCACACATTGGCTGCTGATGAATGGAATAAACTCTTGCTATGATGTAAATTACCACTATGAGAAAAGAAAACCACCACCAACCTACTAAAAAGGGATCATAAATCACTAGCTTTGTTGAAGTGGGTTGAAGAGAGCTGAAACCTACTCCCTGCCAACTGAAAATTCTTCGAGACAGAAAACCAAGAACTCTGGGTCATAGCTATGCTATATAAAGAGTCTAGATGATTCCCATCCTATGATGATTTGGTCCTATTCAACATCCTCTTAAGGACCTATACCTTCACCAGTACTTCAGTATATGTATTCAACATAAATGGTGTGATATGAAATTGGATATCTAAACACAAATCTTACACAAAATTCATTTTACTAGCCACATAATCTATAAAAATATTTAAAAAATAGGATATTATAGTGAATAATAAACTATGAAATATTATAAATCCCCTATATAAGGGTAATTACATCCCACCAAAAAGTTACCTTATAGGTTAAAGATTAAAACTTGGCATAAAATTGATCCCAAGACTTTTCATGTGAAACAAAAAAATATTCTTGACCCCAAAGGAAAAAATACACCCATTCCAAGATAACCCATGAAAAATTATCATGTCCAAAGAAATCTAATTCCCTCACCAAGCATAGATCAAAATAAAATATATATCCACCTCCTCCTGCCAATCCTTTATCTCTAGATATGAAAAAGATCCTTCATACCTCTACAAATCCTAGTACTAGAACTCTTAGAATGTCTTCCACTATGTTTCATCACTGTTTACCTCATCTTTATTGAAATCCATTAAAACATATTACTGAACGTCTTCTGTAAGAACCTGGTTCTTATCTCTGAGGTACGAGTTTCTTCTTTTCTCTTTTCCTTAAGTGTTTTTGTGAAAATATGGAAAATAGGGAAAATTCTAAAATTTGGAAAGTATAGGCCGTGCACTTTGTCCACAGGCTATGTACTTTTGTCAGTGTGGAGTGAGTACACAGGGCGTGTGGCCGTGTCGGCGATGAAGGGTGTAGGAACCAACTACACGCCGTGTAGTGGTCCATTACACGCCGTGTAGTTAGTCAGCAGGCGAATAGTAAGGTGGTGGCCAACTGTGGGACAGAACACGCCATGTACTCAAGGAGACATGCTGTGTAGTCATGTCGGTAGGTGAACAGTGCCACGCTGGCGGGAAGCTGTCAGGGGAATAGTTAAAAATGGGGAGTACACGACATGTACTTGGAAGTACACGCCGTGTACTTTGTTTTTTTTCCGCTTAAAATGGGCAGTAGCCTCCCCTGTTCACAGGGAAGACTCAGAACGGGAAGGAGGCTCGGGAGAGGATGGCTGAAAATTCAGAGATCCTCCATACATTCGTCAGGAATCCGTTTCCACCTCGGACAATCTCGTAGGAATCGCACGGGTAAGCCCTTCGCTATTATTAAACCGTTCTTGCCAATTATTCCTCTAAAGGAAGTTATTTACGTTTAAACGGAAAATTATTTTACCTCAGATGTACCTCATTCTAGGACGATTTGTGGAACTTCATTTGAGTAGATCGATTAGGAGCGTATAAGGTAGGTTGGCTTGGTGTTAATTTTTCCAACTGTTGTGCGTTTTGTGCGTTTTTGTGCCAAGAACCCATGTTGGGGTGTCGTGTGGATGAGGCCATGGCTATTTTGAATACCTAGAATTGTATAGGTAATAAATATGATATTAAAATGTTGTTTGGGATCGTTGCTTGGATTAAGGACCATCCCGAGGGGTGCGTTCCTCTGTTTAGCCGTTTTGCCAGGATACCCGAGGGTATGCCATGTTTAAATTATGAATTAATTTTACCTTGAGAGGAATTATATGTAAAATTTCATGTTATATGTTGGGCATGGCTCGGTTACTTATGCTTGAGGGCGGTGTTTTACTATAGCCTGAGGGCATGACTGTATTAGCCTGAGGGTGATGTTCTATTTCACTTGAGGGCAACCTTTCGTGCCTGAGGGCTTGAATTCTGTGCATGAGGGCGAGAATTATGATATGCCTGAGGGAAATGCCTTATGTAAAGATTCTGATATGCCCGAGGGCAATGCCTGAGGGCGAGATACTTTTACGCTTGAGGGAAATTACCTATGGGTGGGATTCTGGTTACCTTAGGGCAAGGTTTTACTTGTATGAGGATGCTGACTGATTGGGCTGACTGATTACAATGAAATTCACTATGGTGGTTTCTTAATAATAAATAATGAAATGAATTTTAAATGGAAATATAATTGGGAAAGTTAGTTACTTTTGAGTACTTCTTAGTTTATTGCATTTAATACTGCACACTATTGTTGCATGTTTTACACACAGTTGAGCACGGGCCTTTGGTGGGTGCCTACTGGGAATTTATTTCTCACACCCTGTTTGGGTCATGCTTTTCGACCCAAAAATATTATGTTTCTGAAGGTGTAGATAAGGACAAGGGTCCTTATACAAGTACTTTATTCCTGCTGGGGTGTAGGAGAGCATGGGACCGAGCATTGGCTCACGATGCCGTAGGCTGTTCTATTTTGCTTTTCTGTACTTGTACTTCAGTTGTATTGTACTGCTATGTAACATGTTCTGGCTATTTTCTTAGAATTGGAGACATGGTGCATCATATCTATATATCTGGTTGGTTATATCTACTACAATTGTTTATTTCAGTTGTGTATGGTTTACTACTTCCATTGTTGTTGTATGTTTTATTTATATTCCACTGCACTACACTTTGAAAAATGAGGGAATAGTTTCCCCACTATCAGACCTGGGCCCTCGCTGCTAGTCAGCAGCCTCTGGCGTTTGGGCAAATGCGCTTGAGGTCACATGGCTAACTGAGTTCGGGGCACCCATTGAGTGGCACCCGGAACCGGGATGTTACAAAGTGGAATCAAAGGCGTTCTTTTCTTTGACTTACTATTTGGAGCCTTAGTCAGGGATAGGCCGAGAACGATAGTTGGTAATAAGCTGTGCTCGGGCGTAGCTAACCCATGTACAGGGAAAAACCAATTTACCTCGTATTGAAATTTTACAAAATTTTCAATTTACAGTTGATATGATTTCACCGTTGGGTGACACACTTGTGGTTGTGCTGTTTATATTTTATCTATGGGTTTTATTTAGTTGCAACCCGATGAGATAAGGGTATTCCATCTCACGCATCATTTAGGAACATGCTAGAAATCACATGCCATGAATAATTTCCATTCCATGTAGGTGTATTAGAAAATTGCATGTTGTTGTGATAGTTGTTGTGCTAAAAAAGCATGCTGTTGTGATAGCTGCTTGTTAAATACCTGCTGTTTGATAGGGTATTTTTGTGCGAGATTGTTTATTGAATGGACGTCAAACTTCGGTTTTTGGAGAGTATGGGCCCCCATTTACTGGAATTTGGTGGATCATTGACTGTTTATTATGTTATAACACAGATAAGCTGTCAAAATTTGATTCGTGGGGAGTATGGGTCCTCACAGATCGGAATTTGACACTTAGGTGTTGTTTTTCAGTGTTTTATGGGTTCCGAGGAAGTTTCTGAGGCATACTTTCTGGAAACCCAGTATACATTCCATGTAGTACTATACACACACCGTGTATATTCTTCAGCTCGAGAAGAAAAATAAATTTTTTGAGTACACGCCGTGTACCCAAAGTACACGCCGTGTAGTCTCTTCCTGTGTCACAAAACGTGTGGGCGGCGACACGGGGAAGGGACAAGCTTGGGGAAAACATGCCGTGTAGTTTTTGTACATGCCGTGTAGTGTGGACACGGTGTCCACCGTGTAACTTCAACACAGGAGGAGGAAACCTTAAGACATACACGCCGTGTCCAATGTGGAACACGCCGTTTAGTGTGACCTCGGAACCAGCCGTGTAACTAACAACACGAGTCAGGGTAAACCTTTCGAGTACACGCTGTGTGTGTATTGAACATGTCGTGTATGTTGAGCCGTGTAAACCAGCCATGCAACTAACAACACGGGTCGGTGAAGCTCGTCTAGAACACGCCGTATACCTGTGGGACACACCGTGTTGTCTTGTCCGAGGACAGACTGTGTGGAGGAATCCATGTGGCTGGGAAAGGAGGTGGTGTACATGCCGTGTGTGGGTGTAACACACCGTGTAGTGTTAAGCCGAGTAGTCGGCCGTGTCACAAGAGACACGGGCAGTTGGAAATAACACCATACATGTCGTGTAGATAATATACACACAGTGTAGTTTTGTTCAAATGAGAGCCGTGTGGCTTAGCCGTGCAGAAGGACCCGGGAAGGGAAAGGGGAGTCAAGTACACGCCGTGTAGTCAGTATACATTCCGTGTAGTCTTGTTTTGAAAATTTTTAATGCCTTCTTCCTCCTATTTCCTTCGGGTTTCTTCATTTTCGGTCGTTGTTAATCTTGTTCTAAAGGCATGTTTTTTAACTTGTAGTGTCATGCCGCCTAGACGACCGTGCATTGTTCGCCAGGAGAGCAGGGACGACTATAATCTAGAGATGGTGGGACATGGGCTACCTGTTGATCCTTTAGTAGAGCCAGATGCAGCTCCAGATGCTATACTGGACACAGGCGCGGAGGCGCAGTTCCGTGAAGGCTTTTTTCGGTTCATGCGGACTTTTCCGGGAGCACCGCAGGCTGCCACATATATGGCTGAGCTGAATCGTATCTTCCAGAAGAAACATCCGCCTACGTTTTCAGAGGATGGCTGACTACAGTCTGTAGAGTCTTGGCTCAGATCGATGCAGACTATTTTCGAGCATCTTGAGACTCCTCCAAGGCGGAGGGTCAAGCTCACGACATACATGCTGCGTGATTCCGCCAAGAGGTAGTGGGATGTTACCACCCAGTCAGAGTATCACAGATACATGGTGTGTGAAGATTTTCAGGAAGTCTTCTATGAATTCTTCTTCCCGGAGACACTGAGAGTAGATAGAGCTCAAGATTTCATGAATCTGCAGTAGGGCGCTATGTCGGTGATGGACTATTCTGCTCGTTTCATGGAGCTTCAGTGTTTTGCACCCGTGCTGGTGGGTGATGAGACGCTGAGAGCTAGACACTTTGAGGATGGTCTTCATTATGACATCCATGAACTGGTGAATGTTTTCAGGTTGCCTAATGTACATGCTATTGTGAACCAGGCACTGATTACAGAGAGGAACTAGTAGGAAGCTAGTGGTGTGGGCCATGATGGTTCATCACCAGTTACTGGTACTATTTCTACTGGCAAGAGGAAGAGACAGATGGACTTCTCTCAGGGTGGAAGTACTAGCTAGGAATTTTCTTTAGGTAGCCCAATTAGGTGCTACTAGTGTGGTAAAGAGGGGCACAAGAGACCTCAGTGTCCATGAGACCCAGTGGAGTGCCGAGCTTGCGACAAGATGGGTCATCTGTAGCGCTTTTGCAGGACGTTTCCACTGATGGCTAGTGAGAGGGGTTCTGTGTAGACTCCGCATACGGGAGCAGGACCAATGGATTCTTACCAGTCGGGGAACTGGAATACGTCAGGGCGTGCAGGCAGAGATGGTGGTCATGGCCAGGGTAGCCAGACACCAAGATCTCAGATGCAGCAGGGCAGGACAGCTCAGGGTATCCAGGTTGTGTCGTAGGGCCGCAACACTAGGCAGACATATGCAGTGCAACAGACCCAACATAAGCAGGATCCCACACCTTCTACAGTCAGAGGTACTATTCTAGTAGCTTCTGTTTTATCTTTAGTACTTTTTGATATGGGTGATACACATAGTTTCATATCTGTACCTGCAATGGAGAGCCTTGGGCTCTGTGTTTCTAGTTCTTCTAATATCATGAGGCTAGACACTCCGTTGGGGACTAGAACGGCTGGTGTGCGTCAATGCAAGGAGTTCCCCCTTGAGGTTGGTGGGTGTCACTTCCTTTGGGACCTCTATGTATTGGAGATGAATATCTATGATGTCATTCTCGGGATGGACTGGTTGGTTCCCTTTCGAGCCTTTATAGATTTCTATCGTCGCAGGGTGAGTTTCACATCACCAGAGGGCGGAGAGTTTCTATACAAAAGTGAATGGGATGTTCAGGCGATTCGAGATGGACCAGAGCATTATGGACGAGGAGGAGTCACAACCCAGATGGAGAGTTTATATCTCAATGATTAGGGGACTTGTTAGACAGATTTCCCTCCAGTGGTTGATCGTTTCAGGGATGTTTTCCCAGATTACTTTTCTGGTCTTCCTCTGGAGCGTGAGGTGTATTTCTCTATTGAGCTTGTGCCAGGAGCATCACTAGTGTCCATTCATCCTTATAGGATGGATACACCATAGTTGTAGGAGCTCAAGAGGTAGTTATAGGAGTTATTGGCAAATGGTTTCATCCGACCCGGTACTTCTCCATGGGGTTCGCCGATCCTTTTTGCAAAGAAGGCAGACAGTACCCTCAGACTTTGTGTGGATTATCGAAATCTGAACCAGTTGACAGTTAAGAAATGATATCCCTTTCCAAGGATTGATGATCTTTTTGATCAACTTCATGGAGCACGAGTGTTCTTGAAGATTGACTTGAGATCAGGATACCATCAGCTGGGCGTTAGACCATCTGATATACCTCTCACGGCTTTCAGGAGACGGTATGGTCTATAAGAGTATATGGTTATTCCGTTCAGACTCATGAACACGCCAAAAGTTTTCATTTCTATGATGAATCGTGTGTTCCATATTTATCTGGACTCTTTTGTGGTAGTATTCGTGGACGACATCTTGGTGTACTCTCACACTCGACACGACCATGCCACCCATCTTGAGATCGTACTGAGTACACTGAGAGTGCATCAGGTATATGCTAAGCTCTCAAAGTCCCACTTTTGGATGGACCAGATACACTTCATGGGTCATATCATCTCAGAGGCATGAGTTTCCATGGACCCATAGAAGGTGAGAGCAGTAGTTTCTTGGGAGCAGCCTAAAAACGTGTTTGAGATATGAAGTTTCTTGGGGCTGGCTGGTTACTAAAGGCACTTTATACAAGAATTCTCCCGCTTAGCAGCGCCGTTTATGTGCTTGACTAAGATAGGTGTTAAGTTCGTTTGGTTAGAAGCTTGCGAGACAACATTTCAGGACCTGAAAGGAAAGTTGACATCAACACTGATCCTGATACTCCCAGAGCAAGGTAGGAGCTATACAGTTTACTGTGATGCATCAGGTATTGGGCTGGGAGGAGTGTTGATGTAGGGAGATCGAGTTGTTGCGTACAGGTCTCGGCAGTTGAGGCCACATGAGAGTAATTACCCGACACATGATCTCGAGTTGGCAGCAGTTGTGCATGCGTTGTGCTATTGGAGACATTATCTACTAGAAGAAAATTTTGTGGTTTTCACCAACTACAAAAGTCTCAAGTATATTTTTACTCAGCATGACTTGAATCTGAGGTAGGGAAGGTGGGTTGAGTACCTATAGTCCTTCGATTTTGAGCTTACCTATACACCTGGTAAGGGTAATGAAGTAGCTGATTCACTAAGCAGGAAGACTCAGACACAGGCAATACAGGAGGCCAGTGGCGAATGGAAGCTCATGGATTTGTTCTCTAAGATGCATTTGGAGGTGCATGACAGTCAGGGACAGACCTATCTTTCATCTTTAGCTGTGACTTCTACCCTCTTGGATAGAGTGAGGATGAGATAGCTATCTGATCCAGAAGGCCTAGTTCTACGGGAGTCGGTGGCAATAAGGACCCTCCTCCTTGTTGGACGATAGGCGATGATGAGGTTCTGCGTTTCCATGGACGTGTATGGGTTCCAGGGGATATACATGAGGAGCTGATGTGGGAGTTTCATGCTTCAGCTTGGGAAGTTCATCCCGGGGTTACCAAGATGTACCGTGACTTGAGACGTCAGTACTAGTGGCCGGGTATGAAGAGAGAAGTAGCTGGTTTTGTTAAGAGGTGTTCCACTAGTTAGTAGGTAAAGGTGGAGCATCAGAGACCAGCTGGGCTTTTACATAAGTTACCCATCCCGGAGTGGAAATGGGATGATGTCACGATGGATTTCATGACTGGGTTGCCGAGGTCACCTTGAGGCTGTGATGCCGTGTGGGTTGTTGTGGACAGACTCACAAAGGTAGCTCACTTTTTTCAGATCAAGGAGACTTTTGGAGTTAACAAGATCGGAAGGTTGTATATCCGAGAGATCGTACGTCTTCATGGTGTCCCTCGTTCTATCATTTCAGATAGGGACACCCGTTTTACATCTTGTTTCTGGAAGAGTTTTCAGAGGACACTGGGTACACAGGTACTTCTGAGCACAGCTTACCACCCTCAGACTGATGGCCAGTCAGAGCGTACGATATAGGAGCTTGAGGACATGCTGCATGCATATGTCCTATACTTTGGGGGCTCTTGGGAGAGGCATATACCCCTAGTCGAGTTTTCCTATAACAATAGTTTTCAGGAAACTATCGAGATGGAACCATACGAGGCTTTATATGGTAGGCCGTGCTGATCACCTTTGTGATAGTTAGAGGCAGGTGAGGCAGATTTACTGGGACCACGTCTCGTGCAAGAGACTTCTGAGCAGGTCCAGTTGATTTAGAAGAATATGGCTACCATGTAGTCTCGTCAGAAATCTTATACTAATCGCCGCAGACGACCTTTGGAGTTCGTGGTCGGGGATTAGTTTTTCTTGCGTGTTTCGCTGAGGCTGGGACATAAGCGGATCAGGAGATAGGGTAAACATTCACTGAGGTATGTGGGGCCATTTGAGATTCTGGAGAGATTCGGGCTGGTTGCCTATCGGTTGCAATTACCGCAGAGGTACTGGGCCATGCATGATGTCTTCCATGTATCTCAGTTGCACCGTTGTCATTCAGACCCGTCTCACGTCTTTCAGCCCGAGGAGGTTGATCTAGAGGTAGATGCGTCCCTTGAGGAACATCCAATTCGTATCGTTGATAGGAGCACGAAGGTTCTCTGAGGCTGGTCAGTTCCTCTCATACGAGTGCTATGGAAGCATGGCCGAGTGCAGGATGAAACCTGGGAGTGGGAGACCGATGTACGCGCTCAGTGGCCAGAGTTGTTCACGGCTATATCTTCGCCACCCTTGGAAGGGAAATTCGGGGACAAATTGATTTAAGGGGGGAAGTTTGTAAGAACCCAGTTCTTATCTCTGAGGTACAAGTTTCTTCTTTTCTATTTTCCTTAAGTTTTTTTGAGAAAATATGGAAAATGGTGAAAATTCCAAAATTTGGAAAGTACACACCGTGTACTTTTTCCACACGCTGTGTAATTTTGGCCGTGTGGAGTGAGTACACAGGGCATGTGGCCGTGTCGGCGATGAAGGGTGTAGGAACCAACTACACGCTGTGTAGTGGTCCCTTACATGCCGTGTAGTCAGTCGGTAGGCGAATAGTAAGGTGGTGGCTAGCTGTGCGACAGAACATGCCGTGTATTCAAGGAGACACGCCGTGTATTCATGTTGGTAGGTTAACAATGCCATGCTGGTGGGAAGCCGTCAGGGGAACATTTAAAAATGGGGAGTACATGCTGTGTACTTGGAAGTACATGCCGTGTACTTTGTTTTTTTTCTCTTAAAATGGGCAGTAGCCTCCCCTTTTCACAGGGAAGGCTTAGAAAGGGAAGGAGGCTCGAGAGAGGATGGACGAAACTTTGGAGATCCGCCGGGCGTTCGTCGGGATCCGTTTCCGCCTCAGACGATCTCGTTGGAACCGCACGGGTAATCCCTTCGCTCTTCTTAAGCCGTTCTTGACAATTCTTCCTCTAATGGAAGTTATTTACATTTAAACGGAAAATTATTTTACCTCAGATCTACCTTGTTCTAGGAGGATTCATTGAACGTCGTTCGAGTAGACCAATCAGGAGCGTATAAGGTAGGTGTCTTGGTCTTAATTTTTCCAACTGTTGTGCGTTTTGTGCGTTTTGTGCATTTTTGTGCCACGAACCCATGTTGGGGTGTCGTGTGGCTGAGGCCGTGGCTATTTTGAATACCTAGAATTGTATAGGTAATTAAATTTGATATTAAAATGTTGTTTGGGATCATTGCTTGGATCCAGGACTATCCCGAGGGGTGCGTTCCTCTGTTTAGCCATTTGTCCAGGATACCCGAGGGTATTCCATTTTTAAATTATGCATTAATTTTTCCTTGAGAGGAATTGTATGTTAATTTGCATGTTATATTTTGGGAATGGCCCGGTTACTTATTCCTGAGGGTGGTTTTTTAATAAATCCTAAGGGCATGATTGTATTAGCCTGAGGGGGATGTTCTATTTCGCTTGAGGGAAACCTTTCGTGACTGACAGCTCGACTTCTGTGCCTGAGGGCAACACTTCGTATGCCTGAGGGAGATAATTCTGATAATCCTAAGGGCAATGCCTGAGGGAGAGATTCTGATATACCTGAGGGAAATTCTTGAGGGAGAGATACTTTTACACCTGAGGGAAATTACCTACAGGTGGGATTCTGGTTACTTGAGGGTAAGGTTTTACTTGTCTGAGGAAGCTGATTGATTACGCTGACTGATTACATAGAAATTCACTGTGGTGGTTTCTTAATAACAAATAATGAAATGAATGTTAAATGGAAATATAACTGGTAAAGTTAGTTACTTTTGAGTACTGCTTAGTTTACTGCATTTAATACTCCACACTATTGTTGCATGTTTTACACACAGTTGAGCATGGACCTTTGGTGGGTACCTATTAAGAATTTATTTCTCACACCCTGTTTCGGTCACGCTTTTCGTCCCAAAAAAATTATGTTTTTGTTGGTGTAGATAAGGGAAAGGGTCTTTATACAGGTACTTGATTTCTGCTGGGGTGTAGGAGAGCATGGGACCGAGCATTGGCTCGTGATGCCGCGAGCTGTTCTATTTTGATTTTCTGCACTTGTACTTCAGTTGTATTGTACTGCTATGTAACATGTTCTGGATGTTTTCTTAGAATTGGGGACATGGTGCATCATATCTATATATATGGTTGGTTATATCTACTGTAGTTGTTTATTTCAGTTGTGTATGGTTTACTGCTTCCGCTATTGTTGTATGTTTTATTTATATTCCGCTGGGCTACACTTTGAAAAATGAGGGCATAGTTTCCCCACTATCAGACCTGGGCCCTCATTGCTAGTCAGCAGCCTCTGACATTTGGGGAAATGCACTTGAGGTCACGTGGCGAACCGGGTTTGGGGTACCCGTTGAGTGGCACCCAGAACCGGGACGTTACATCTTCAGAATGAACCTGACTGGGATTTCAACCTGGTGTTACATCTGCGAAAGAATAAATGTCAGTACTCATTAACCAAAGTCAAAAGAACATTTTAAGGTCTATTATTTAACTCATTAATTTATTCTAACATATTTACTACTTTCTACCAAAATTCAAACACAGAAACCAAAAATCATGATGCATGATCCTTACCTAGGTCACTACTCTACAAGAAGCATAACTTCACATAGCATGTTCAGTAAACTTGAAGTTCCCTATGTCTGATCACATGTGGCCATAAAACCCCATGTATAAGCCAGTATCCTCTGTTTATAGTACATACTAATTCCAATTGATAATGTTTTCCTACCAACCCATTAGTCCTCACAAGTTCCTAACTCCAAACTCTATCCTATCTTATAACCATCACCTATGATACCACTCTATCATGACCCCTCCCTCCAAAGGTATCCATCCTAGGCCAAAAATAAATAAAAGGAGGTAATGACTCCCAAAACCCACATCCAAGAGGCCACCATTTAGTGAGTAGCACCAAGGGTATATGAATGACATACATGGGAGGTATTACCCTCTATATAATTTAAGGAGTTAGTGATAAGAAGGATAAACTACCGACTAAAACCATTCAAAAACAAAAATAAACACCAATAAATGTATTTTCATATAAAAACTAAAAGAAAAACTTAAATTAAAAAAATCAACGCTGGGCAATGATAATGAAATCCAGAAACTCTTGACTACTACCAAAAAACTCCTCCAAGCTAGTAATGTCCAGCCCGATCATCAATTTGTTTCTGCTAACCTAAAGAAAATCTATATATATGTAGGGTGGTCATGAAATGTATACTCAAAAGGATCCTCATTGAAACCTCTCTTGAAAAATTTAAAAGAAGTATACTAAAGCCCAGTAAATAAACAAATGAAACTAAATTGTCTCCTAAATAGGCAATACTAAATTCTCTATACACACCATGTTTTAATAACCAAATAATGCATAATAGGAAAACCATTATATATCAAAATAATATATATAAATGAAGGTACACCACTTCCATTTCTCCATGGGATTTTCACTCTCACACCCTAATAGAACCAATCCTATTCTCATCACTTTCTTAAGTCATCCTTGATGCGAGTTAGGCCTCACCCTACCTACTTAATTCCCATTCAATACCCAACATCTCATGTTTTTTGGTTGTAAATCAAATTATCTAAGACTCAATATGGGGTGATCATTAAGGTATGGTTACAATATGATCTTTTCTTAACAAATGCAAAAAATAGAAAATAAAATCACAAATAAAAGAGACCAGTCATAGATATTTATAGTGGTTTGGGGAACATAAATCCCCTAGTCCAATACACTAATTATTAAAACCTATATTTTGGTTATTTTCACTTGAACTGTGATTTTTATAGGGATTTCCATTCCTTTTTAAAGAAAATAAATGACTAAGTGAAAGTAGCTGACACTGGGTACAACCAAAGAAGCTTTAAACTAGGATTTAAAAAGGATTTATAAACAACATATTTGAAGGTTCTTTTACAAAGAACCTTCAAAAAGAGAGTGAGAATAAATAGAGAATTTAAAGATAAAGCTCATAGTTGTAAGATACAATTGAAAGAAGAGAATAAATCTCTAGAATAATTGATACGAATAAAAAGGTGTCTAAGGAGAGTCTTTTTAAAATAATAATGACAATCTTGGTAGCACAATTACAGAGTCAATTATTCTTCTTTTTGATTTCATAAAAATAGATTATAACATAGAGATATTCTTGAGAGAGATTATTGATAATAGTTAAATCACTTCTATTATTTTTATATTCTCTTCCCCACTTATTCCCACCACAAATGAAAAATTCATGAAATACTTCTATTTTAATCACACAATATCAGATAAATAAAATTTGGGGATAGGAATTAAATTCCATAAGTCTTTTTTTCCAAAAATATATTGACAATAGTAGAAAACATTAAATTATCATTGTAATTATTATCTTTCCTAGTAATTTAAACTTTTTAAAACCATTTTTACCATAAATAAGAAATAAAACATTTAAAGAAATCACAACAAAATAAATTCTAACTGAAAGTACACTAACAGTAATAAATATTAGGTTTTATAATGAAAAATACAATTCTATATCACCACATAGCCTAATTCCACATATTTTAATTCATCTATCCAAATTTATCCACATATCTATTCTTTAGGTAGCTGATTTTTCCATGTAGCCGAATTGTGTATAGTTTCTTTCATGTAGTCAATTTTCTTCATATAGGCTTCTTGCTCACGTAGGCTAATTTGAAATAGCTAAATGAACTAAGTAGCCATTTAGAACCATGTAGCTATTTTTTCCACATATCCAAGTCATGTAGCTGATTACTCCACATAACCGATTCAATTAGACAATTAATCTAAGTAGCTGATTGTTCATGTATGAGATTCATCGATGAAAGTGATTTCCATGTAACCGATTTCATGATACAATTGTTTTATATAAGAGAATACTATACATAGAGAATTGGGATAACCATTTTTTAAAATTAGACATTTCTCCATGTATCTGAATGTCTCATGTAACTGATTTTATATACTTTGGAAAATTTTCATAGAACTTCCAGAAATTGTAGATTTCAACAGAATGGACTAAAATAATGATAAAACCTAATGAAAATGCTTAAAAACAAAAAAATAAATAACATATGAAGGGTATTTTTTATCATAAAAACATAAAGTACATGGGATATATTGGAACAACATTAGTAGTCCAATAATGTTAACATCATTCTCCACATCCATGACATCCCCACCACCACACCATTTGTAACCAAGTGTATGTCTGAAAGAAACTAAAACCTTTATAAATGTGTTATACCTCAAGACATAATAGATAATACATGTAAAACCATGGGAATGTTAATCCACCATGATTATATATGAGTATTCCTTATACCTCAAGCCATTATGACCCACAAATAAATTTATAGTAAAACTGAGAGAAATCACAACCTAGGTTGAAATGCCCCATACACTATAATCCATTATAGATTAAGGAACAAATAATTATATCTACATACAAATAGATCATGTGGGAGAGGGAGAAGTCAACCATACATTCCCTATCTATAAGGGATGTTAGAGAAAACTCACCATAAAAAATTTGAGTTTCGGGTTCCCAGTCGATGTGAGTGGGGTAGAGTACAACATCAGAAAATAAAAATAATATCAAGAAAAAACCACATAAAAGGAAAAAACTAGCCTCAAAATCATTTTATACAATAATTTTAGATATCCCCTAGATTCCACTATTATAGACTAGGTATCAAATTAGCACACACACATCGAATATCTTATTATTTAATTGATTAGCCAATAATTAATATTATTCCAAGATTAACATTTTAATATTCTCGAGCCAAGTTCCAATTAAATTTTTAGTTCTCTTGATTATATTCTCATGTATGTCATCATCATTAAATATGGTTTAACCCTTTCATTATAGACAATAATATTTATTAAACCACATTACAAAATTTGAAATTTTAAACTCATGCTCTTCGAAGCATCTCGTTCAAACATCCCATGGTTTCCATTAACACGATATTACACATTTAACATTTATATCATCCACAATACCCCATCCCAAGGGATTATTAATTATTTATTTTAAATTAATAATTTTTTTATACTCTAGGACATTGACTATTCTACCACATCAGAACAACACATGTTGTGAGAAGAGTTTGAATATGTCAAATAGTGGGAAACCAATAAATAACATCATGAAAACATGACATCCAAAAAGCATTAAGAATGAAAATCACCAATGAGAAAGCCCTGACCTAAACTCATCCTAACCACCACTGTGTACTAGACCATGGTTCATATCATCAACTATCATGTCATCAACAAAATCAACAATTACCATATCCTAGGCTCCTAGCTCATTGCTCATCCAAGGTTTCTAACCATATCAAATAAATATCCAGTCAAATAGATTTGAGATCCCATCACATTTACCATAAAGAAACCCAACCATACATGGTTATAAAACAATCATAACATGTCTCTAAAAGTTACTAGATCACACATACATTTTAAATGAGTTTTAAATACATAAATAGAGGCACTAAATCTATATAACCTAGGCATAAAATAATTCCATAATAAGAACGAGTTCACTCAGCCCCAAATAATTTTTATTTATAAAAAAACCATTTTAATTCCCATATTAAATTAATTGGTTTATTATCTATACTATTTTTGAAACAATAAACCTATAACTTATCAGTAATTAACAACTATAAATAACATAATCATTCATTTATCATTAATTTTATATTCCACCTAGAATAAGGAAAAACAAATATCAAATTAACATTCCCATTTCCTTAATCATATTATCACAATTATTCCATCTTAATATTGTTTATCCAATTTCTAGTATAATTAACCATGATAAGAAAAAAAATAACCACAAAATGTAGATAGCACACCATCTACCAAAACAAGAGGCAATAATAATATAAACCAAAGTGATTAAAAACTGAAACTGAAACTGAATTCATTATTTAAATTACATAATATTAAATTATTAGATAAATTACACCATTACCTAAAGGATTAAATAATAATAATCCCACACTTTCACTTTAAAATTAATAGAGTTAAAATATCCCCAACCCCAACAAGAGGATCTCATTGTTCTCTTGGTAAAAACAGAACACTTTGTGCCAAAATCTAATTACCTATTCTATAGGTAACCAATGATCCCTAAAAAAACAACCTAATAAGAGAACTATATCATTCATCAATATAAAATGTTAGAAAAGAGAATAGAACAACATTCTATAGTATTTAAAAAACAAGAACAAATCTATATGAGAAGAGAAAATTAACATCAACTAACCAAAATTCGATATCTAGAAGACAGTGGTTAAATACAATTAAATGGGATTAAAAGTAATTAAAAATAATATCTCTATGTTACCTAGTGTTCAATATAGGAGAGGGAAAATGGGATAAATCTGTGGGGTACCCAATATATAAAAAGTTTGGTAAAGTTTAATTCATAAAATTAAAGTATAATTCATTCCATAAATTCCTAGAATCACACATACATTGAATATTCAATCGTGTCATCCCTAAAAATAGAAAAATCATTCATTTCATGAAACATAGATTCATTTCATGTTTTTTTGGGAATAACCACCAACTTCCACCTCAAAACCCTTCATTCCATGAACTATTATTCAACTTATGAATCAAAATTCACAACATAAGTACAAATTTCACACTATGAATTCCTCTTGAATCTAGGTTTATAACTTTTTGACCACCCACTTTTACCTCAACATCAAAAAATAAAGATGTAGGAAAAATTAAGCCCTTACAACTTTTATTTTATATACCATTCAATATAATATAAAGTTATCCCCATTTTAAGCCTTAATTATTGTACATAATTTACCTACCTACTTAAAGTCTCAAAATCCTATGATCCTAATTTTGGATCCCTCATGATTATTAGTTATATTTGTCTTTATGGGGTGGATATTTGAGATCCTATGAAATCCTATGGATAAGAGAATGTATTAAAGGTATGTGAAAAATCTATTATATTGTTACCCTAAATAATGCGAGAAATAATTTTAAGATGAGGTAAATAATGATTGGAAAGATTAGTAATAATAAATTAAAATATTTAATGAAAGTTATGAGAAGTTACATCAATTTAAATGGTGGAAAAGTAAATTTCATTGTTGGATTGGTTTATTTGAAAAATGGGGAGTTAGATTGATATTATTATATAATACATAAAAATTATTCTCCCCATTGATAATTGTTTTATTTTTTTATTTTGGAGTTTAAATAATGTTAGCATGGGCTTCCTTTGTAGTTTAAGTTCAGATATATTCTTGAGGATAATTATTGTTTAATTGTTGGGTATTTTATGAGTGTATTTCATTAATACATTTTAAAATTAAATTTCATTAATTTTTGAATTTAATTAATTATTTTTTCTAGAGATGAATTGTTTCATTATATTTATGGGTAAATAATATTTTAAAATAGATTTTAGAAAATGAAAAGAAAAAGGAATATTTTTTTATGAATTTTAAAGATATTTTACCTAGGGAAAATAATTTGTCTTTTAAGTTATAAAAATTGGCCTTCACACTGTCCAAGATAGGAGAAATCACGGGCAGGCGATACAGAGGAGAAAGGCTATATGTGTATGGGTAAAAAAATAGATAGAGGAGAGATGGTACATGTCAGTGTCAACATGATTAGAAGAGGTTTCTCACTAGTATAAGGCGATCCATAAGATAATTTTTGATTTACGTTCACCAAATCCTGTTATATTAATTATACCAATACCACAACAAAATCCAATATGGGATGATATTTGATGTAAAAACTATTCAATTAACCAAAACATCACCATATCATGCTATTTTGGGTGTAGGCATCCTCACACATACTAATGCACTTCCACCACCCTTTTTATATTATATATCAACTATGGATGGAATAGGGAGCTTCAATCTATATTTTTTTTATTCAAAGATGGATTTGTTGAGATCATGGGTTCTCTCCATATAAAACACCTTTAGGATGAAACAAAGAATTTTCTAATCCATAGTTGACTATTTTTTATAGTGAAGATCCTTGATATGGATGTTTCTCAAGGATTTCATAGGGAAATTGCTACACCGTCACCAATATTTTTGTATCGTAGAAAAAGAAGGCATGAATAAGGATGTGATATAGGGTTTACAATTGTGTTATTAGAAGAAGAAGATGAATAGAGTTCGAAGATAACATATGAATATTATAGTATGATGATATTCTTAATCCATATTTAGAAATATGATAGTTATGATGATTTTCATATAGGAAGGAGTTTTCAAAGTTTATTTCTATGACGTGAAGATTGTTTTTTTGTTAGAGACTTGGTTTTGTGTAGAGGAGTTTCCATATTCTGTAGTATTATCTCTACATTTAAACCTAGAGTTCATGGGGAAGGTTCTTAAATAAGTCACTATACATGCTGCAAACTACAAATATAACATAGATATGGAGGATTGATACTTTCTATCTTTACATGTGATTATAGTTAAGATACATAGAAGATTCATAAGAATTTTAAATGGGGATTTCATAAAAATTATAGAAAGATAAGATTAGAGATACAATCTATATATATGGAGAATAAAAAGTAGATATATAGTCGGTCAAAACTCTCTCCCTCATGGACAATCCAATATATTTGAGATATATCAGGGAGATAAAAGAAGAGATTATACATGTGGGTTCGCATTCTATCTAAGTAATTCAAATACATTGAAAAAAGGAGAGAAAAAATTGTAGATTCAAATGAATATTTAGATAAAATATAGATAGAGAATATTTTTATAGATATGGATGATTACAATAGGAGTAAAGGTATAAAAGATAAAGGAAATATACAATGATATGAAGAGAGATATATCAACTGATACTTTATATATAAATAAGAAGTGGTGTACACACTGAGATGAGATCAATGACTCAGGGTAAGATAGAGTTCTAATTATATAAGGGAGAGTGGAAGGAATAGGTCTACATCAACCACTTTAGTGGCTATATAGTAAGGTTTTTTGTCTTTTTAGTTGAGTAATTTTGGGATTCATGAATTTTTTTCAAAAAAAATCAATTCGAGTATTTCATTTAATGATCCAATCTTTTATTTTGTCTAAATAATATATTACCTTATATATGATTCATATTTCGTTAATGGTTGATGATAAGTCAATCACGTGGGGATATGTGTTTTATGGGAGCATATAATTGATGAAGAGTATATGTACCAAATGGTTATAATTATTGTAACCTTGGAAGATATTTTATTGTTTTTTATTACATTGAAATAATTCATATCATATTCCATTGTTAACTTAAGAGAGTGAGGGTTCTAGGGGATAAAACCCAGTGTGATAGAGGGGAGTGGGGGAGTGAGATCCAACCCACCTCTTCCATTTTCTTAGATATATATTTTTAATTTACCTAGGTTGGTTATGTAATGACCCAAACATTCATTAATGAAAATTCCTCTAAATCTAATTAAATGTATTATTATAGATATATAAAATTTATGTACTTATTTGGTTTTATGTTTTTGGATTTAAAAATACCGTTAGGCATTGTGACCATTTCTAATATAGCTGTTAAACAGTGATCACATGAGTAATATAAATATTGGCCTTTAACAAATCCAATTTACCCAGAAGAAGGAAGTGATGGCCTCATCCAGTAGAATTTATTCATACGAAGCCCATTTTTCAGAGCACGGAAAGGAGGTGGCATCATTGGGATTCTCTCTTGACAAATCCCAAGATGAACTTCAACATGTTAAACTCGATCGGAACTGCATATGAGAGAAGTGGAAGTTGATAGAGATTAACACTCGAGCGTGTTATTTGTGCCACCCCAAGAGTCTGTCACCATCATGCACCTTACCCTTTGGTCATATGCGGGTGTTATAAGGGGTTATGTAATGATAACCTAGTACTATGATTATGTACGTTATTTTGGTATAGAGAATATACATTCATTTTATTATTGTTACTTTGTAAATATTTTTTAAAGAAAAAATAAAATTTTTAGTTAATTAAGAAATCTATTTTGAGGAATTAATGGATTTTTAAATTAAATAATATTTTAATTAAATATTATTACTAAATTTATTTTTATAAAATATAAATGATCGTATAATTTTTATGAATACAATTGTTATTTTTATTAAGGTTTGAAAGTCGTTTTTTTCAAAACCCATGAATTTTCGATAAATGTCGGTTTTTATTTTAAAAGTAAAATTTCACATATTTAGAAAATTATTTATATAAAATAAATATTATTTTTGAAATCATGATGTCAAAATTATCCAATGGTGATTTTTTCATATTTTTCTGAGACAGTCGAATTTTTGAGTAAAAATTAAATACTGTTTAATTATATAATGTGTTTTATGAAATCATAAAGACCCAATAGTGATGTAATAAAATAATATAAATGGTATTTTCGACCAATATATGTCTTAACATTAAAATAATGCGACTTTAGGTTTGTTTTATTTATTTTACAAAGCTTTAGTGAACCCTCAAAGACTTATAAAACAATTTAACTTTTTAAATTGATTTTCTTAAGAGTGTGACTCACCTTCACATAAGCAAGCCTAATATTTTAAGAAGATCATCCATTGGACTTATAAAATAATTTTTTCCAATCCCCGTTTTCAAAAACCATAGGCAAAAACCATGGTATGGTTTTGGGTTTTGATTACTTAAATGTGTGGTGTCCCAAACCTAAATAATAAAAAATTCCCTCTCTTTTCCTATATAAACCCACACAAGCTCCCACTTCCTATTCACTCAAAGCATTTTTAGATAGAAAAACCTCTTAATCCTCTATCTAGAATCCTCCCAAGGTGCCCTAAGCTCCAAATAATCCTTTATTAAGCCCCTACCAAACCTTTGGGATCACACTTCCAAGTAAGGGATTCCTTCCTTCCTCATTTTATCAAAGTTTCTTAATATTGTTATGTCCTTTTATATTCAAATATAAATGTTGGAGTATGATTTCTCACCACCCAAATAATTTTCTCCTTATGTTTGAATTATGTGAGACCCCTTTATCTCTCATTAATTCCTTCTATGTACATCCGTTACCATGCTGAAATTCCATAAGGAATTTCTCTCTCCTAATTTACATTCAAGCAATTCTTTTTTGTATTATGAATCTAAAATTACATTAAATATGTTGGGACATGTATTAATATGACCCATTACTTTCTATTTCATGTGAATATTATGATAAACCCTTTACACTCTCATCAACCATTTTTACAAATTCTTTTTTCACATCGTTACGCTGCCGAAATTGCACTCTGATTTTCCAAGCCAAAGTCATTATGTAATTAATACCATGACCATTTCTTTATTAAGGGTATTCAACTTTATGCATATTTATTTATTTATTATAGAGTTTCATGTCTGAATTAATCATTCATTTATCATGGAATAAATCATGATGTTTATTGAATCCCTGTTTTATGATCCATGTGGTACAATTATGCATGAAATGAAATGATTAAGAAGGGTGTGCCCTGATAGTGATCCAATGAATTGGGTAAATATTAATATCATGATAAATCAAATAAAATTATGTTTTACTCATTATTATTCAAGTTAAATTAGGGTTTACTCATTATCCATGTGAAATGAGCCTTGGATTATGCTAAAATCATGTTAAATATTGTTTCCACATTTCCAAGTTATGATAATCATGCTATATCATGCCTTTATGTTCAAGTTTCTCTTACGCTCCAATGATATTATTATTTCTTAAAATGTATAGTATTCTTCATGTTATTCCTTAATTACTCCCTTACTGGGCTTTATATCTCACACTTTTATTATTCATGTCCTCAGGTTATCTCATTCAATGCTAAGTACGAAGGAATGATGTGGTAATGTAAAAGAACTTTTCAATAAGATGTTGTGTTTTATGTTTTAAGTTGTTATGTAATATTCCTAATCCTCAAAGACACTAGGAATCTAAATATTCTATGTTGTATCAAGTGAATTTTTTATGTAATAAATTATGTTTAAGTGTGTAATAAAAAGAAGTGTTGTTATAGTTAGTATCATAGGATATGTTTAGTTATTATTGGGATTATAATTAGAAAACCCTAGTGAAATCGTTAGGAATAAGAATAAGCATAATAAAAACATCACTAAATTTTGGTGAATATTGGGTAAGTGGTTTATTAAGAAAATACATCCTTATCTGGATACGAGCAGGTAGAGGTGACTCTGGCACAAATGTATCTAGGAGTGAAAACTCTGACAAGGAGTTTCAGGCTTGACTTGGGATATCCTAGTATAGGAAAACTAGCCTTGATGCACTCTTGGTTACGACACTCCCAGAGGATATGCTTTTCTAAATTCACAAGCTTAGTATGAACCATTGTTAAGGGAAAAAATGCCCCTAATAATAAATGTTGGGAAGTAGATTATAGATAACATATATTGAAGCCTATAGATTCATAAGTTAAGGAAATAAAAGTTATTTATAAGTCATATGTTTTTTTCCTTGGATTACCCTTTATGAATTAGCCCTAACTTTCCTTTTATTCCAACCAATGGCTGGTAATATGAGGACTTGTGATAACAACCGATGTGAAGATCAATGTGATGACTGTTCTAATGAGATGCCCAATCCAATGGGAGTGGGAATCACAAACTTTGTCATGATAATCTCTTAGTTAACTCAAGACTTGAATAGAAACATGGGTTAAGAGGAATGTTCAACCCACCTAAGAAATAAAAAGTCACATTTGAGAGTTTCATGAGACAAATGCCTCCTACTTTTAATGGATCATCTAATCCCTCAATTGCCGAACAATGGATCAAATCCATTGAAAAGATCTTCTCCATCCTTCAATTTTATGAACAAGAGAAGGTTCTTCTGGATGTTTATCGTATAGAGGGTGAAGACGATAAGTGATGGACATTGATAAAAAATATGAAGCCTGAGGAGGATATCAAGGCTTTGGAATGGAAGGATTTCTAGAAAATATTTTTCGATAAATATTTACCTCGCACACTCTAACTTAAGATGGAAAGGGACTTCCTTTACCTCAAGAAAAAAGACGATGAATCCATCAGAGTGTATGAGGTAAAATTAACAATACTTTCATGATACGCCTTCATCTTTGTAATTACCCCTGAATATAAGGTTGACCAGTTCTTTGGTGGGATGAAACCTAGCCTACGGAAATCCCTAGTGATCCATGACTTTGATAGCTATGAAGAAATTTTCTGATATGCCCTCAAGGTCGAAATGAAGATTGGAGAATCCTAGGGGTATCATGGGGATAAGATGCATAAGGTGGAATTCAATTCTAGCAGTTTGATGGATAAATCCAACGATGCTAAGAAAATCCAGCACCCCACTTTCTAAAGGTGCGGAAAGAAGCACCCAGGAAATTTCATGAATGGGATGAAGAAATGCTTTAGGCGTGGAAGAGAAGGGCACCTAGCCGTTAACTTTAGACAAGAAAAACATGCGGTTGCGATGGAGGAGAGAAATGATCCATTCAAACCTCAATGCATTGTTCATTTCTTCACCTACAAAGAACCAGGGCACCTTGAAAATCAGTTCCCTTAGCCAAGGGTTTTCAGAGGCAACCAACAACCTCCAAGGTAGAAAGGGAGAGATTTTTCCATCACTACAGCTAAAGTGAACCCCGGAAACGAAGTGGTTATAGGCATGCTAGTTATTAATTTAAGAACAGTGAACATACTTTTTGATTCTGGTTCTATATATTCTTTTATATCCCAAAATTTTAGTAGAATAATCTGAAAACCACCATAAATCATTGAAGTAAAGATGTCAGTGAGTATGAAAAATGGAGAAATCATTGCATCCCATGAATATAACTCCTCCCCTATCATAATTTGTGGATTGAACTTCCTGTAGAACCTTGTCATACTTCCTATTAGGGAATTTGATGCAATTATTAGCATGGATTAGATTTCTTTATATAGAACCAACATAAATTGCCGTGAGAGGGAAATCACTCTCCATTTGGCGAATTGACCCCCGATTCTTTACAAGCACAAGGAGGAAGATGGATCTTCTTTTACACCATCATCTCAAGAATGGATATTACTACCCTATGAGCAGGCGTATCTTTCCCAGATTATTGAGTCTAAGGAAGAAACCATCCTTGAAGACATACCTATTGTGAGTGAATTTGCTGATGTGTTTCTCTAGGAATTTCCTAGTCTTCCTCCTAGAAGATATGTTGAATTCTCAATTGATATTATACATGGGTCATTGCCAATATCCAAGACTCTATATAGAATGGATGTTGTGGAGCTTGAGGAGATAAAGAAACAACTACAAGAGAATTGGGATAATGGGTTTATATGCCCAAGTGATTCACCATGGGGTGCATCAGTCCTCTTCATCAAGAAGAAGGATGGGTCAATGCGCCTTTGTATTGATTATTGTGAGATCAAAAAAATCAAGATGAAGAAAAATTATCCTATGCTCCGAATTGATGACTTGTTCGATCAACTACGTGGAGCACAATGCTTCTCCAAGTGGGATTTGCAGTCGGGATATTACCAAGTAAGGGTGAAGAAAAAGGATATCCACAAGACTGCTTTTAGTACAAGGTACATGCACTATAAATTCATAGTAATGCCTTTCAAACTCACTAATGATCCAAAAATCTTTATAGAATTTATGAATCAAGTCTTTAGATATTACTAGGACAAATTTGTGGTATTATTTATTGACAATATTATAATATAATCCAAAACCAAGGATGAGAAAGAGGAGCATCTAAGCATTGTACTAGAGACATTGTAAAAGGTGAAGCTTTATGCAATTATAGAAAGTGTGAGTTTTGATTGAAGGAGGTATAATTCTTGGGTAATATCATCACAAGAAATGGGATATCTGTAGATCCCTCCAAGACAACTACAATTGAGGGATGGAAAAGGCCAACATCGGTAATAGACATACCTAGATTCTTGGGGTTAGCTGGATATTATCACTGATTTGTGAGACATTTATCACGATTGTCCAACCCTCTTACCAAGATAACTTGGAAGGGATTCAAGTTTTATTGGAGTGAAAAATGTGAACAAAGCTTCATGGATTTGAAAAAGAGGCTTATCACTGCGCCTGTACTCACATTACCCACGAGTGGGGAAATTTTTGTGGTATTTAACGATGCTTCGAAGAAGGGCCTAAGTTGTGTGTTGATACAGAATAAAAAATTCATTGCCTATTCTTCAAGGAAATTGAAATTTTATGAGTAAAACTATCTAAAACATGATTTGGAGTTGGCTGTAGTGATATTCGCTTTAAAAATTTGTCGGTATTACCTATTTTGGGAGAAGTGTGAAATATATATGGACCACAAAAGCCTCAAGTATATATTCACACAGAAGGAGTTGAACTTGTGCCAACAAAGATGGTTAGAGGTAATCAAAGACTATGACTGCTCAATCCATTACCACCTTGGGAAAGAGAACACGGTGGTAGATTCTCTAAGTAGAAAGGACCCAACAATTCTATCATTGATGAGAATTAAAAAGGATCCAATCTTCTTAGATTTGATGAAGATGGACATGGGAATCGTAAAGAAGGGAACACCATCCGTCCTTTCACAAATGATTGATCAACCATCTATTTTAAAAGGGTTAAGGGATGCTCAAAAAGATTATGTGGGATTTCAGAAGAATGTAGAAACTATTATAAAATGGAAATACTCCGAGTTAAATGACAATGAAGAAAGAATTGTGAGATTTGGGTCAAGAATATGTGTTCTATTGAATATGGATTTAAAGAAGGAAATTTTGGATGATTCACATAGTTAAAATTTCTCCATTCACCTAGGAAACACAAAGATATATCAAGATCTCTGAGAGAATTATTGGTGGGATAACATGAATAAGGATATCACTGACTATACGTCAAAGTTCTTGGTATGTTAGGAAGTGAAGGCTGAGAGGCAGAATTCTAAAGGGATAATGAAACCATTACCCATACCAGCATGGAAATTGGATAATTTCACCATGGAATTTGTCACTGAACTTATGAAGACATCCAAAGGAAACAATACTATATGGTTTGTTTTGGATCGTCTTACAAAGACTGTACACTTCATTACAATTTGGGAGGATTTCTCACTGGATCAACAGGCATGAATATACATCAGAGACGTGGTAAGGATGCATGGAGTACCACTATCTATTGTATCTAATCAGGATCCAAGATTCACCACTATGATTTGGAAAAGTCTTCAACATGATCTGAATACTAAGCTGGACTTCAGTATGGCTTATCATCCTCAAATTTATGGCCAATCTGATCATACAATCCAAACACTTGAAGACAAGTTGAGAGAATGCTCAATGGACTTAAAAGGGGGTTGATATGAACATCTTCCTCTTGTTGAGTTGTCATAAAATAATAGTTTCTACTCAAGCATCCAAATGGATCCTTATGAAGCCCTGTATAGGAAGAGGTGTAGAACACCGGAATTTTGGGATGAAGTTGGGGAGAGAAAAATCCTAGGTCTGGAAATGGTCAAACAAATGGTGGAGAAGGTTAAGACCATCCAACAACACATTAAAGCTGCTCAGAGTTGACAAAAGATCTATGCTGATAATTGTCAACGAGACCTAGAGTTTGATGTCAGAGACATGGTATTCCTCTTTATATCACTGTGGAAGAGAGTTATGAGATTTGGGAATAAGGGAAAGCGTATTCAAAGGTACATTATCCCTTTTTAGATCCTTGATTACATTGGAGCAGTGGCCTATTGACTATAACTTCCACCGAACCTATCTCAAGTACATGATGTATTCCATGTATCACTCTTGAGGAAGTACATACCCGACCCATCGCATGTACTCAATCCAGAGGTGGTACCATTGTAGAATGATCTCTCCTATGAAGAGAATCCGGTGAAGATATTAGATCGTAGGGAAAAAGTTCTAAAAAATAAGACAATTCCCCTCATCAATGTGTTCTGGAGAAACCACAAGTTTGATGAAGCAACATGAGAATCATAGGAAGTAATGAAGCAGAGTTACCCACATCTGGTTTAGTGTTGGAAGACGAAATTTTTAGGGCAAAATTTCTTGAGAGGGGAAGATTGTAACTACCCAAACATTCATTAATAAAAATTACTCTGGATCTAATTAAATGTCTTATTACGGATATATAAAACTTATTTACTTATTTGGTTATATGTTTTTGGATTTTAAAATACCGTTAGAAATTGTGACCATTGATAATATATCCATTAAATAGTGATAACATGATTAATATAAATATAGGGATTTAACAAATCCAATTTACTCAGACAATAGAAGCAAATGCCTCATCTAGTAGAATTTCTCTATACGAAGCCCATTTTTTGGAGCTCAGAAAGGAGTTGGAATCATTGGGATTCACTCTTTACCAAGCCCAAGCTGATCTTAAACACATTAAGCTTGAGAGGAACCGCCTATAGGAGAAGTGGAAGTTGATGAAGATTACCACCCAAGTGATGTTATCCGAGCCACCCAAAGAGTCTGTCACCATCACACACCTTACCCTTCTGTCACATGCAAGTGTTATAAGGGGTTATGTAATGATACCCTAGTACTATGATTATTTAAATTATTTTTTTATAGATATTAGACATTCATTTTATTATTGTCACTTTGTAAATAGTTTTAAAATAAAAAATAACATTTTTAGTTAATTACGAAATCTATTTTGATGAATTAATGTATTTTTGAATTAAATAATATTTTAATTAAATATTATTACTAAATTAATTTTTATTAAATATAAATGATTGTATAATTTTTATGAATACAATTGTGATTTTTATTAAGGTTTAAAAGCCGTTTTTGTCAAAACCAATGAACTTTTGATAAATGTGAATTTTTATTTTAAAAGTAAAATTTCACATATTTAGAAAATTATTTAGATAAAATGAATATTATTTTTAAAATCAGGATGTCGAAATTATCCAACGGTTATTTTTTCATAATTTTCTAAGACAGTCAAATTTTTGGGTAAAAATTAAATACTGTTTAATTATATAATGTGTTTTATGACATCATAATGACCCTATAGTGATGTAATAAAATAATATAAATGGTATGTTAGGACAATATATGTTTTAAAAATAAAATAATTTTATTATAGGTTTGTTTTATTTATTTTACAAAGCTTTAGTGGACCCTCCAATACTTATAAAACATTTTAACTTTTTAAATTAATTTCCTTGAGAGTGTGACTCGCCTCCATATAAGCAAGCCGAATATTTTAAGAAGTTAGGACATTAGAATTATAAAATAATGTTTTAAACTACCCTTTTTTAAAAAGCATTGGCAAAAACCATGGTCTGGTTTGTGGTTTTGATTACTTTAATGTGTGGTGTCCCAAACCTAAATAATAAAGAATTCCCTCTCTTTTCCTATATAAACCTACCCAATCTCCCACTTCCTCTTAAATAAAAGACTTTTGAGCTCGACCAAACTCTACCATCTTCTCTCTATAATCCTCACAAGGCTCCCCAATATCTCAATAAGCCTCTCTCAATCCCCTCCCAAGCCTTTGGGATCACACTTCCAAGTAAGGGATTCCCACCTTCCTCATTTTATCAAAGTTTCTTAATATTGTTATGTACTTTTATTTTCAATTATAAATGTTGGGGTATGATTTCTCACCACTCCCATACTTCCATACTTATGTTTTAATGATGGGATACCCCTTTCTCTCTGAATAATACCTTCCATGTACATCCGTTACCATGCTGAAATTCCGTAAGGAATTTATCTCTGCTCCTTTATATTCAAGAAATTATTTTGTATTATGAATGTAAAATTACATTACATATGTTGGGGAATTTATCAATATGACCACTAACTGTAAATTTCATTTACATATTATGAGACACCCTTTCCACTCTCATCAACCATTTTTACGAATTCTTTTTTCACGCTGTTACGCTGCCAAAATTGCACCACGTTTTTCCAAGCCAAAGTCATTGTGTAGTGAATACCATGCCCATTTATTTATCAAGGGTATTAAACTTTATGAACATTTACTTATTTATTTTAGAGATTCATTTATGAATTTATCATTACTTTATTATGTAATAAATGATGATGTTTAATGAATCCATGTTATATGATCCATGTTGAATAATTACGCATGAAATGAAATGATTAAGAAGGGTGAGCCCTGATAGCACTCTAATGCATTGGATAAAGATTATTATCATGATACATCAAGTTAAATGAGGGTTTACTCATGATAATTACATATAAATGAGGGTTTACTCATGATCCACGTGCAATGAGCCTTGGCTCATGCTAAAATCATGTTAAATGTTGTTTCCACATTTCTAAGTTATGATAATCATGCTATATCACGCCTTTATGTTCAGGTTTTTCTTATGATCCATTGATATTATTATTTCTTAAAATGTATCTTACTATTAATGTTATACATTTTTTACTCCCTTACTAGGCTTTATAGCTCACCCTTTTATTATGCATGTCCTCAAGTTATCCCATGCAATGCTAAGTAGAAATGAATAATGTGGTCATGTAAAAGAAGTTTTCAATAAGATGTTGCATTTTATGTTTTAAGTTGTTATGTAATGTTCCTAATCCCAAAAGATACTAGAAATCTTGATCTTCTATGTTGTATCAAGTTAAGGGTTTATATAATAAATTATGTTTAAGTGTGTAATAAAAAGCAGGGTTGTTATTAGTTATAAATTACCCCGACTAAAGAGAGCGGCAGGCCTAAGTAGTTTTAGTTTGTGCTAAGGGGTAAATATAAATACGCCAATATGTATTGTGGATAATAATTTTTTTTCACAAGTTAAGTTAAGTTTTATTTATTTACATGAAAACATACTTGGATTTAGTTTCCCTATATTCATCATTTTCTTTGCCATATAACTTGTACACTCATTCAACTCATATATTTAGTTTATTTAATCTAGATTTCATAACAAGTATTAACTATTGAGTCATTCTTGTATTAATCCTCATGGGTTAGACCTCAAGAATTTGTATATACTATACTACTTGATAAAAGTAAAATATATTTATGGTTTCATGTATATACATTCTAGACTAATTTGAGACCGTATGAAGTAACAACACCTAATTCCCTAGTCATGAATCATACCTTCCTTCTTTTTCATGTATGGGACTACATATCTAAGGTAAATTTTATGTAACCCTAAAACCTTGGTACTCTTAAATTTCAAGTGAGAAAAAATTTATAAATTATAGAGTTCTTGATGAGAGGGGATGATTCAAGACCCAATACAAGATGAACCCAAATAATGAATATATATTGGTTGATGGTAAAATTCTATAACTTGATCCAAGAAAATGATCAAGGAGTTTTTCCACCAAGGTTAAGGATGGTTCATCTTGGACCAACAAAACAACTAGTAGATAAAATTTAATGACCATATCACATATTTATTTTATTTATTAGTGCATGATTATTTTTTTATTTATGAAATGCATATTTTTTTTGGATGATTAAAAACTAGCATATAAAGTTAAAAAATTAACAATATTTTTATGAAAAAATAAAATAAAATGATTATTCATAAATTATTTTATCAGACTTAGTTAATTAATTATATAAATTATACATATTATTAGTATCCATATAAATAATTAAATAAGTAATTTTTATGAATATGTCAAACAAAACCACTTAAAGAAAATATTTTGTAATATATATCATTTAATCACATGAGTTAGAATGAAACTATAGACCAAAGTACTAGTCCAACCCCTATTAGGAAACTTTCATTTATCAGGGAGTTATAATTAAAGTATTTTCTTTACTTAAGTAAGTTATCATCAAGATTAGTTTACCTTAAAATACTTGGTTTAAATTGGAGGTAAGCATTATGGAAATATGAGTTTAGGACTTACGGATTGGGGATTCCACTCAAAATATCAAGGAGCCATGAGTTATTGTAGTTGGAAAGAAAAAAATACCTAAATACCATTGAATAATTTTACCAGCCCCCTGTCAGGGTTATTATAAGGGAAATGAAAATACTTTCTACTATAATATCCATGTGATAGGATATTACACATACAATTAAGAGGGATATTTTTATTTTATAAAATATTGTTAGAGTGAAAAAATTATTTTATTACAACACAAATAATAATCTAGATAAATTAATAACATTTAATTTAATTTGTTATAGAAAATGGAAAGTAAAACCATAAGAAAATTGTTATCATTCCTAGATAAAGATAATTTCACCACCAAAAAAAATTACAGAGGGTAGTGAAATCTCTTGTATACTTTGGTACTAGAAGATTTTTATTATTATATAATCCCCTATTCTTGATCATCCAACTTAGTGAGGGAGTGAAGGAGAATATTTTTTCTTCATAATATATATTGAGGATGCTTCAAATTTAAATTTAATCATGATATCATCTATGTATAGAGACTAAAAGATTCAATATAATTAAATGGATACATACACCATGATAATTCATCTCTTAGAATTTGAAAAGGAGAAAGAGAGGCGAAAAATAAATGTGATTTTCACTAGACTAAAGAAGTGTAAATTGGAAGATGGGTACCTAGTTAGTGATATTGACTTAATGATGTTGAAGTATATAGATTAGTTGATAAAGTTGGGATAAAATATAGATAATAAATTATATATTAATCTCATATTATCATCCTTACCATCCAAATTTTCCATATTCATTAAGAATTAAAAAAGATTAGTATGTAGAAGACACTCAAGAATATTTTGACAATGTATTGCCAAACCAATAGTGTAACATCCCAGTTCTAGGTGCCTCCCAAGGGTTCCCCATAACTAGTTGGTCACATGAACACAAGACCATTTCCCCAAATGCCAGAGGCTGCTGACTAGTAGTGAGGGCCAAGGTATGATAATGGGGAAACTATGCCCTCATTGGCAGAGTATGTACAAAGGAATAACAAATAGTAAATAATAGTGGAAGCATTAATACCATACAACAACTGTAAACAATAGAAAACTAATAGTAATATAACAAATAGAGAATATATAAATGATGAATGTCACATGTATCTAGGAAATTGTCCAAACAAGTCACAATTTTTGAAATACACCATTGAAACCAAAGTACAAAAAAGAAGTAAAATCTAATAGCATCACAAGCCTTAGATTGGTATACTCTCTAGCTCCAATAACAATCAATTACCTGATGAAGAAGGGTGATTTACCTTATCTATACCTATAACCATATAATCTGTTTGGGTCCAAAAGCATGACCCAAATAGGGTGTGAGATGAATACCAGTAGGAAACCACCAAAAGATCTATGCCTAACTATAAGTTAATATATATAGAAGGTAATATGAAAAAATGAAGCAATAAACTAAAAAGTACTCAAAATTAAACAATACTACAGTTATAAATTACATTCATTTACATTTATTTATTATTTAATTTGTTGAATAATGTAATATCGGGATCTATCCTTAGCTTTATATCCCCCTGAGTAATAGTAACAAAATATATGTCTTAGAAGATCATCTAAACAATAAAGTAAGACTGAGTCCAAGCTAGTTCTTTGGCTTTTCAACTCTTCATAACCATTCAATTATCCACAAATGGCCCTCTGGGAAATCTTTCATGGTCTAACCCTGATGGTCCCACATGGAATATATTAATGATAAATGGACTTCTAGGTAGCTCTCACGTTCAATACCCTTAGGTCTACAAAGCATCAATAATTTATAAACGACCTCTGGTTAGATCTCACGGTCAATACCCCCTAGGTCATAATATCACAAATAATTTATAAATGACCTATGGGTAGCTCTCATGGTCAATACCCCCTGGGTGAAAGTCTACACCAATGATCTAATAGTCCTCTGTAAATAAACATGGAAACCCCCATAGTTTTCCTAGTCCAAGATATCATGGTCCATTGAAAAAATAGCACACATATCAAATCAAAGAACTATATGTAATCTATAACTACTACATGGATAACATTCAAAAGCATAATGCATGAAATTCATCAAACGCCACCCTAAAAAAATGCATGGAAACAAGGTATGCCTCATAAGAAACCTTGAAAAAATGAACATAAATAGTCAAACTAGGGAAACACACCCATGGGGTGTCCCATAAATAAGGTATCTAAACTTATACATAAGCAACAACCACTTTTAAAAAAATTAAACCATTTCATGAAAATAATATGGTTAAATACTCAATCAATAAATACCCCAAACATGGGTATGCATCACTTTTAGCATATATAATCCAAATATTTACAAAGAGAGGCAAAAACCACCTACCTCAATATCATATGATCGATACTATTTAATGTAGACCCTTGAATCAACCTATAATGCTGTAGATCTACAAAAAGGGTAAAAATGATCATCCAATGATAACGCACGGGAGAGGAACAATCAGGAAAAATGAACTAGGGGAAGATATAACTCACCGGTGGGAATCCAACACAACTGACGATGTATCAATCAGATCTTGGATGGAGAACTGGGAGGAGATCGAAGTTCACAGCTGTTCCATCACTTTCCTGTATGAACTGATTGTAGAAGAAGGCATTTCCAAGGACGAGACATGACCTCACACCGATTTATCAAATAAAATGAAAAGTACACAGCGTGTTCATTTAATGTACACATCATGTATTAGCCTCAACTGGCCCCCGATTTAGGTGTTCTACCAGGTCACCTACAAATCCATGTACTCATCCATTACATGGCCAGTACACAGTTGTACGCGGTACCTAGTTACAAGAAGTGTACTCATAAGTACATGGTGTGTACTTAGAAAATTCTCAATTCTTCTTTTTTAATAAAAAACAACCCGAAATAAAGATCCATACCTGAAATGAAGATCCAGGTTCTTACAAACATCCCAAATTTAAGAAATTTGTCTCCAGATTTCCCTTTGAAGGGTGGTGAAGAAGAAATTTCAAACAACTATGGCCATTGGGATCGTACATCAACCTCCCTCTCCCAAGTCTCGTCTTGTACTCACCCATGATACCATATAACCTATAAAAGAGGAACATACTGACCATGGAGAACCTTCGTGATGTGATCCATAATCTAAATAGGGTTCTTCTCAAAGGATGAATCCACATTCAAATCAAACTCCTCGGGTAAAAAAATATGAGATAGGTCTAAAAAGTAATATCGTAATAGAGAAACATGAAATACGTCGTGCATAGCCGGGTACCTCCGAGGTAACAACAACAAATAGGAAACCATACCGAATATCTATAAAACCTCAAATGACCCGATGTATCTTGTTGAAAGCTTCCCTTGTCTCCTAATCCTTCTATTTCACAACCTTGGTGTGACACATAAGAAAACCTGATCTCTGGCCTCAAACTCTAGAGGTATTCTCTGTCAATCATCATAAGATTTCTGGCGAGATTGTGCAGTGGCCATCCTCTTTCAAATCAACTGCACCTACTCCATGGTCTCCTGAACAAGATGCGGTTCCCGTATAGCTATCTCTCCCACCTCCAGCCAACATAGGGGTGATATACATATCCCACCATACAAAATCCTCATAATGTGCCATCTGAATTTTTTCCTGAAAACTATTTTGTAGGAAAAATACACCATGGGTATGTGTCTCTCCCAATATTCCCCGAAATACAGGACGCATGCTCGAAGAATATCCTCCAAAACTGGAATCGTACTCTCAGACTATCCATCTATCTGGGGATGGTAAGATTTACTAAGGAGTACCTATGTACCCAAAGCCCTCTATAGTCCCTTCCATACATGAGAAGTAATCTGGGAATCCCTGTTTGAAATGATAGAGTGAATAACCCCATGAAAGCATAAAATCTCTTGGATGTAATAATTTCCAAGCTCATCAACACCGAAGGTTTCCTTGATCAACAAAAAATGTGCAAAATTCACGAGTCTATTGATAAAAACTCAAACTACATCATTCCCTCTATGTGACCTCAGTAAACCTATCACAAAATCCATCGTGATATCATTCCACTTCCAGTTGAGAATGGGTAACTGCTGTAATAGCTTTTCTGGTCACTGATGTTCCACCTTCACCTATTTATAGGTGGAACACCTCATAAAAAAACTAGTAACATTACTTTTCATTCCTGGCCACCAATACTGACAGTGTAGATCTCGATACATCTTGGCGACACTAGGATGAACTACCCATGCTAAAGCATGAAAATCAAAAAAAATATCCTCGCGTATGTATGATGACACCCATACACGCCCATGAAAACACAAAACCTCATCCTCTCCTATAGTCCACATAAGAGTAGAGTCCTCTCTTGACACACTCTCCCGTAGGACTAGACCTTTGTAATCTAATAGTTTCCTCATTCACACTCGATCCAGATGAGTAGAGGTAATAACTGTAGAAGAAAGAAACGTTTTCCCCTTTCCATCATGCATATCCAAATGCATCTTAGAGAATACAACCATAAGCTACCACTCACTAATGGACTCCTGAACTTCCTGTATTTGAGTCCTCCTTCTTAACACATCATCCACTACGTTGCCTTTCCCAAGCGTGTAGGAAAGCTCAAAGTCAAAAGAATGAAGGTACTCAAACTACCTTTTCTGTCTCAAATTCAGATCTCGTTAATTAAATATATACTTGAGATTTATTTGGTCAGTGTATACCACAATATGATATCCTAAAAGATAATATCTCCAACAGTGTAAATCATGCACAATTGTATCCAACTTGAGATTTTGCGTCAGGTAATTCCTCTCATGTGGCATCAACTGTTGAGACCCATACGCAACGACCCCTCTCCCTGCATAATCACTGATCCTAGCCTGATACCCAATGCATCGTATTAAATGGAGTAACTATTGACTGACTCTGGAAAAATCAGTATCGATGCTGAAGTCAATCTCCCTTTCATCTCATGAAATGTTGAATCACATGAATCTTCCCACAAGTACTTTTCCCCTTCTTAGTCAGGCCCTTCTGTGGTGCTTATAAGCATGAAAGTCTTGAATAATGCACCTATAGTAACCAGCCAACCTCAGAAAACTTAGTACCTCAAAGATGTTCTTCAAATACTCCTACGAAGCTACTGCTCTCACTTTCTCTAGGTCTACTAATACTCCTATATATAAGATGACGTGACCCAAGAAGTGAATTTAGTCCATCCAAAAGTTTCATTTTGAGAGCTTAACATATAACTGATACTCTCTCTGTGTACTCAATACGATATCAAGATAGATGGCATGGTCATGTTGAGTGTGAGAGTACACCATGATATCGTCTATGAAAACAGCCACAAAAGAATCCAAGTAAGGATGGAACACTCGGTTCATCAGAGCCATGAAAATTTCCAGTGTGTTCATGAGATTAAATGACATAAAAAAATACTTGCATAGACCATACCTAATATGAAAGGCTGTAAGAGGTATATCTAATGGTATAACACACAACTGATGATAACCAGATTTCAAGTAAATCTTCAAGAACAATCAGTATCCTCATTGATGATCAAAGAGATCATCAATCCTTGGCAAGGGATACCAGTTATTAACTGTCAACTGGTTCAGATTTTAATAATCCACACATAGTCCGAGGGTACCATCCACCTTCTTTGAAAAAGGGACAGGCGAACCCCAAGGAGAAGTATTGGGTCAGATGAGACTCTTTTCTTACAACTCCTCTAACTGCTTCTTGTTCTCCTGTAACTTTGGTGTAACCATAATATAAGGAGGAATAGAAACCATTGCCACTCTTGGAATAAGCTCAATAGAGAAATCTACCTCTCTATCTAGAGGTAAACTTGAAAATTCAAATGGAAAGACATCTCTAAAAAAATCCACTACTAGAGGAAAGTCTATATGAGAATTTCCCTAGTCATCTAGATATACACTAGAAATCTGGGATGTAATTACTCCCAACCCATGATGCTCGAGTCCCTCTCTACTCACCTATACATCCCATTCACCCTTGTTTAAAAAAACCCACCCTCTGGTGATGTGAAACTCACCCTATGGTGATAACAGTCAACAAAGGCCTGAAAAGAGACTAACCAGTCCATTCCGAGAATAAAATTGAAACATGTCATTTCTAAGACATAGAGGTCCCACAAGAAGTGAAACCCACCAAACTCAAGAGGGAACTCCACGAACTAATGTACATTAGATGTCCTAATCCTTAATAGAGTGTATAACCTCATAACATCATCAGAAGTTAAGATTAAAATCATGAGGCTCTCCATAATCGATAAATATATAAAACTATGGGAATCCCCTCTATCGAAAAGAATAGAAGCTAAAATAGAAGAAACTATAATCACACCTCTAACCATAGAGGTTCCAGGATCCTTCTTCTACTAAGTATACTCCATCGAAAAAGTCTAACCTGTACCACGAACTTGTAACCCTACCTGACTACCATGTGCTGATCCATCATACTATAAGTGAAAACCTGTCGTCTGGATACCCCGATCATGACCACCTCCTCATCCGGAACAACCTAATGAACTACATTTGCTTAACTGATGAGAAACTGGTGGTCTTTCTCATAAACTTGGAGTCATAATCGATCCCCTCTCATTAGCCGTTGGTGAGAAAAATTGACAAAAACAATGAAGATGACCTATCTTGATGCAAGATTGACACTCACATGGGTCTCTTTGGCATTGAGGTATCGTGTTCCCACTCTTTCCGCACTGGTAGTACCTCACATGGATACCTCTAGATACATCCCTACTACTGGAATCACCACCTGAAGGCTCCCTGTGATGCTTCCTGCTATCAAACGATGGAGTTCCAGCTCTGGATGCTGAACCTCCCTGGCTCACAGCTCCCAACTCCCTCAAATTAAACTCAGTAATCAGAACCTAATTTACTATATCATTCACCGAAGTCATACTGAAAACATTCACCTGCGATCAGATGTTGTACCTGAGACCATCCTCAAACCACCGAGCCAAAGATAACTCATCACCTCCCAAAACAGGTGTGAAGCGCTGAAAATCTATAATGTGAGATGAGTAATCCATAATTGAAAGAGTGCTCAACTACAAATTCCTGAAATCTCAGGATCGATCGGCCCTCAACATCTCAGGGTAAAAGTAGTCATAGAAATTCCTATGAAACTCTTCCCAAAAAATATCCCAATGAATTCCCGCCTATGAGATAGCATCCCACCATCTCTTGGAGGAATCATGTAACATGTACGTCGTGAGCTTCACCCTCCTCTTAGGAGGAATCTCCAGATTCTCAAAGATAGTAATTATGGACTCCAACCACATATCTACAACCTTTGGTTCTCCATTCCCTAAAATAGTGGGAGGATGATGCTGTTGGAACACCCATGTCAACTCTTGCATAATAGGGGTATGATGTGGTGCTATTTAGAATGTCTCTATCATCCTCAAAAAGCCTTCATGGAACTGTGCATCAACACCTGATTTTGGTATAACAATTTGTGCCAAAATAGGCATGATGAGAGGATCTTCCGGTAGTCCCTGATATACTATTTCTGATGTCTGATTATCACTCATTACATAGCGTACAACTGAAGGGCCTATTAGTGGCATGAATATGCAAGGTCAAGCACACACCTCAATTCAAGATTATCAAGGAAAACAAATTTTAAGATAAATAATGGAATAGGAAAAGGAAAACATTCAAGTTTTACAAAATAGGGTTACATGCCATGTATAACTACAATATGACATGTTCCCTTTTATCCTTGACATGGGCATATACCTCTTCCAAACCTGGTCATATAACACCCTATACACATGATGTGTTCCTCCTTAGACATGGAGTGTACTTGAATTTTCCCTCCTTCCAAATTATTTCTACATGGATCAAACCACATAGTTCTGGTGGTGTAATACTACACGGCGTGTTCACCTTAGACACAATGTGTACCATTTAAGTTTCATCCACCCGTGTCATTGGTCACACATCCGGATACACAGTTCTTTATAACACGACATATACAATCTTGACATGGCATGTTCTACCAAAAGTTTCTCAACCCCGTGTATCTTATCACATAGTCAGTCACATGGTTAAAGACTACCCAGTGTTTACATACTGTACACAACGTGTACCTAAGAGAATTTGTTTCCGCAGAATAGAAGAATACATGGTGTGTGTTCATAACATCACACACTGTGTTGTTTGGTTTTCTAGACAACAATCCTCTAAAATTTATATGGAACCCTTAAAAAAATTAAATTTTTTCCAAGGCATGACAAATTCTAACCCGTGGGAGCCCATACTCCCCACAAATCAAAGTTTTGCATCCTTATTCACATCATAACTTGAAAAAATTCAACTAAAGTTCAAATATGATCCACCAAATTACGATCCAAGAGGGCCCATAACACCCCAGGGATAAAATATTGGAATCCATAAAAATGAAACTTTAAATATACCAATACCCTATCAAAATAGCAGGTATTTATATCATGAAATCTATCATTACAACATGCATATCTAGCACAACATCTATCACAACAACATGCAATAAGTAATTCACCCTAAGTGGCAGGACAAGAATGCGTGACATGTGATCTCAAGAAAGTGACTATATGATGCATAAGATGGGATACCCTCATCTCATTGGGTTTAAATAGAAATAGAACCACAATGATATCCATAATAATAGCACAAAACAAGTGATGCACTCAATGGTGAAATCAAATCAACTGTAACAATTGCAAAACCAGAAAAATTGCAATATTCATGGTAAATTAGTTTTTCCTGTACACGGGTTCACTACTCCTAGGAGAAACTTATTACCAACTCTCTATTACTTCCTTTCCCTATATATAGGGCCCAATTAGTAATAAAAAGAAGAAAATAAACCCCTCTAATACCACTTTGTAATGTATCGGTTCTGGGTATCGCCCAAGGGTGCCCCGTACCTGGTTGGTCACATTGGTTGCGCCCAAATTTACCCTACTGGTAAAAGCAGTCGTTGAAGTACAAGTAGGGATCGAATCCACAGGGACCGAAGAAGTAACCTTGAGATGCTATGATTTATTGATGGATGGGCTATGAAGTGGCCAACTTTGAGGTAGATTTTAATTAAAGTAATAAAGATATAATTTAAATAAGATATAATAAAAAATGATGTGAACTAAACAATTATTGATGGTGGGTTGATCTTAGGGTTTTGCTTGGGGTGGATTGGATGAATTTCTTTTCTTAGAAAATTTCATGTCATTAATTCAAGACATATCCAAACAATGGGATAATTCTTCCAAATCATTCACCAATTTAATCCCTACACAATTACAAGGCTAATCACTAATTCAATTTAAGGATCACTTTAATGAGCACTCAAAGAAAATAGATCGTACTAGCACTCAAAATGTGTCATCGTTAAAGTTGGCAAAGATGAGAAAGAATGTAACTCATCAAATGGAAATCCTAAAATAACGAATATATTTAAATATTAAGTACATGAAATAACATTCAATCCATGACCTTGCTACTCCCTTGGATCAACCCTTAAGAGGTTAGCCCTCCATTGATGCTATTCAACCATTGGAAGCGGGATGTAGACTTACGGGGGCGGAAGTGAAGAAGAAGAAAATTATTAAAAGAACGAACACTCCACCGTTGTGTGATTGAAATCACAAGTGTTGGTGTGAATAATTTCACACCATGATTCAACGGTATCAACGTGTGAAGAAAATGAAAATAAAAAGTGAAGAAGAAGAAGAAATTTTATTAAAATAATAAACGTGAAAGAAAAACATTCATGGGAAAACTTGACGATGCGATTACAAATTGAAAGCAGAAAATTACAATTGAAAGAAATACAAAGGATGAAAGAAAAACATGGATTCAAAGAAAAATGTTCGATTCAAGGAAAAATGTTAGATGATTATTCTCTTCACCACCAGCTCCTTATATAGGCATATTAGAAGCCTTAGGTCCACCCACAACATTAAATTCACCCCCCAACAATTAAGAGAGTCAAAAGGAGGGTGAAGAATCAAAAGGAAATTGACGTTTCGAAGTTGACCCGGAAAACTGTCCAGATTCGTCCTCCATTTTGACGTGTGAGTTTGACACTTTATATGGCCGAATCCTAAGGTGTCATAAATATAAAATATCTTCGTCCATGTGTCTTCTAGAATATCCCAAAATATCAGGAACCTTGGCTCAGCCGTTTGGATGTTATGGTCTAAATGGTGGGACGGATTTCTCTGCATTAATGACAAGTCCACCATTTAAATGTTAACTTCATATCCATTTATCATCATGAAAACATCAGAATTAGCTCCAGCCACAGTTTAATAAAATGATCCTCATATTTTTATCTTTCTCATGTATAAATTTTAGCTTCATTGGGCTTGGTTTCTGGGCCCCACATTTGTTTGATGGGCCTTAGGCCCATTATGATTTTTCCAGAAAGTTTCTGCCTTCAGGCGCAAAAGTCTCCATCTTCCTTTGGGATTCATCCATCGGACCTAAAAGATAAAATGTTCCAAACAAAGTGATAAATCATATCCCAAAATTTCAAATTAAAATGATGAATATTGTAATTTCCACAAGAAAATATTGAGTGGGCCCAAATTGACATTTTAAGCATGAATTGCACAATGATGGGAAATGAAGTTCAATTTCTGAATTGGACTAAAATTGATGTTTATGAACTTTTAAAAACATTAATATTAAGATCTTAACAATGAATGTTAGCCACTTTTAGTGACTAATCACACCCCCCAACTTGAGTTTTGCTAGTCCCGAGCAAAATAAATTACAAATATGAAATCCAAATCCCCTTTTCCAAAAACATTTAAATACACATTGCTCACCCAAATATCTAATATCAAAAAAATTATGAAAACCCATAAAAATCATTAAAAACAAGCTAGGTCCATAAGAATATCCCAAGCCCAAGCCCATTCCTTTGTTCAAATTCATTGCCACATTTCATCCAATTCCAATTAAGCATGATAAAGTGTTGTGCATCATAAAAGATATGGGGCCCATTTTATTGTTCAAGGGGAAAAAATGGAAGCGCTAGGTGGGAATCACATTAAACCTTAATATGAGTATCCATTTTTTTTTGATTTTTTTTGATGATTTTCTTATCCACAATAGATATGAAAAGACTAACTCTGGGCAAGACAACTATGGAGTCACGATCCCCAAGTGCCGGACGCCACACATATTGTCAATTTCATGCTCTACAATAGAGATATAAAGCCTAACTCTGGGCAAGACAACTATGGAGTCACGATCCCCAAGTGCCGGACGCCACACATTTGGACAAAACATTGCTTTATGTGGTCTTTTTTTTTGTTTTTTTTTGTTTTTTGTTTTTTTTGTTTTGTTTTTTTTGGATACTCAAATTAAACTAAAAGTGACCCCAGAACCCTATGCTATAATTAAAGGGACCCAAGAACTCAAATTTACACCCATGATCCAGTAGACATGCATTGTGGCATTTTTATTAAGAGGATGAAAATGTAAACATTGAAAAATCACATCGGACAACCGCACTTTCCAAAAACTATGCTCATGAACTTAAACTTGCATTAAAATCAGAATCAAGGAATGAAAAATTTATTTGATATCCAATTTTAGAGTTTGCAATGTGTGTTTATCATGTTTAAGGTTAATGGAATTTTTCTTTTCATGCATTTTTTTTATTCAAAAAAAAATTATTTTTTATCCCCCCCAACTTATAATAACACTGTCCCCAGTGTTTAAAGAAAAGAAAAGATAGAAGGGGGTAGGAGAGGAGTTAAAAGAAGAAATTTTAAATGAAAATCATGGAATGAAGTCACCTGGTGGTTGATGATGATAGCGCATGCCATAGTCTCCCTTCAATCCTGGATTTGAGTCTCAGCGGCTTGGATGATGGTGAATGGATTTTCCTTATGGTTTACGACATGTCCTTTTATTTTTTTAAACCTATAAAAACATAAAAATAAAACAAAACAAAATAAACTGATGATACATTGTCTTATTTATATTTTCTGGGTAAGGTATTACTCAGAGATCACGCCACGTGACACAGATGAATATGGCGCTCCCCTTTCATACCCATCCTTACTCATAAAAGAAGAACAGGTCAACAGTCTATGGTAATTTATTATATGAAATAGAAAATGATTCAAAATGATTAGAAAACATGAAAACCATGGGTTGCCTCCCATGCAGCGCTTTTGTTTAACGTCGTTGGCTCGACTTTTCCCCCCAACTTATCCAATTGCAACTTTCAGCATTTTAATTAACCCATCTTTCTCCACTTCAACTTGATTGAGATTGATTGTTTTTTTAGAATCTTTTCCTTGTATAAATCCATGTTCTAAAATAAATCTGAAGATACAAGGAATGTCAGAAATGGTTGATATAGTTTCATTTTTTGTCTTGCCTAAGACGTTAAGGTTCAATCTAACATTATTTCTTTCATGAGAAGAATGAATGAATAAATTATGGTCGTGGGTATCACCTATGATGTAATTCTTGTTTGGGGAATGAAGGATGATGATTTTGAGTTTTGGTTGATTGCAATTTCCTAATGAAGATTGGCAATTTGAATGAAAGTCGGTTTCTTCCCCAAAAATTTTAGAAAGAATTGGTTCCGTTTGAAAATATGATTCATCCCCAAAAGTGTCTAGTTTAATTTCAGGAGTGTGTATAGGCTCAATGTTTGGTATTTCTCCAAATTTTTCAGTGATTGGTGATTCTAAAAAATCATTTTTGGTGTAATATTCTGGACATTCAATCCTTGAAGAATAATTTCCCTCTTGTGAATTCATGAAATCAATTTCATCCTGATTTAAATACTCATTAACAATTCCTTCATGTTCTTTATCTTGAATTTCAACATTACCTGACCAAATCTCTTCATTATCTAACTCTGTATTCCAAGATTTTAAAGTGGGTTCTTTACTAAATTCACATGAGTTATGTGGGAAACAAGATTCTTCTATAAGTGAAGTGGAAAGGACATCCTGAGTGGGAATGGGTTCTTCATAAGTCTCAATGCTTTGTAGTTCTTAACTAAAACTTGATACCTCTGAATTCATTTTTTCCATTTGTTCACACAATTTTTGAAGAATTGTTTCAGGATTAGTATTGATAGATGTTTCGACATCATGGACTTCCTCATTATTCATCTTTTCAATCATTCTTGATAGGTATGGAAATTGATCTTTTAAACCTTCATCGTTAAAAATTTCATTCATGTTATCAGGTATGGGGTATTCATTCAAAGGTTGATTAAAAAAGGTTGGTGATTCCCAATGTGGATTTTCAAACTGATTCCATCCTGAGTTTGTGAAGTGATATTGTTGATGATACTCCATTGGAGTTGAATGAAATTTGGATTTGGATTTTTTTGGGCACACGAAAATAGAAAGGGGAAAAGAAAAGAGAAATATAGGTGAGAAAAGAGAAGTTAGGTGAGAATAGAAGGTGGGTGTCTAGGAAAACTTACTTGGGTCCCCGGCAACGACGCCAAAATTTGATTGCGCCCAAATTTACCCTACTGGTAAAAGCGGTCGTTGAAGTACAAGTAGGGATCGAATCCACAGGGACCGAAGAAGTAACCTTGAGATGCTATGATTTATTGATGGATGGGCTATGAAGTGGCCAACTTTGAGGTAGATTTTAATTAAAGTAATAAAGATATAATTTAAATAAGATATAATAAAAAATGATGTGAACTAAACAATTATTGATGGTGGGTTGATCTTAGGGTTTTGCTTGGGGTGGATTGGATGAATTTATTTTCTTAGAAAATTTCATGTCATTAATTCAAGACATATCCAAACAATGGGATAATTCTTCCAAATCATTCACCAATTTAATCCCTACACAATTACAAGGCTAATCACTAATTCACTTTAAGGATCACTTTAATGAGCACTCAAAGAAAATAGATCGTACTAGCACTCAAAATGTGTCATCATTAAAGTTGGCAAAGATGAGAAAGAATGTAACTCATCAAATGGAAATCCTAAAATAACGAATATATTTAAATATTAAGTACATGAAATAACATTCAATCCATGACCTTGCTACTCCCTTGGATCAAACCTTAAAAGGTTAGCCCTCCATTGATGCTATTCAACCAATGGAAGCGGGATGTAGACTTACGGGGGCGGAATTGAAGAAGAAGAAAATTATTAAAAGAACGAACACTCCACCATTGTGTGATTGAAATCACAAGTGTTGGTGTGAATAATTTCACACCATGATTCAACGGTATCAACGTGTGAAGAAAAGGAAAATAAAAAGTGAAGAAGAAGAAGAAATTTTATTAAAATAATAAACGTGAAAGAAAAACATTCATGGGAAAACTTGACGATGCGATTACAAATTGAAAGCAGAAAATTACAATTGAAAGAAATACAATGGATGAAAGAAAAACATGGATTCAAAGAAAAATGTTCGATTCAAGGAAAAATGTTAGATGATTATTATCTTCACCACCAGATCCTTATATAGGCATATTATAAGCCTTAGGTCCACCCCCAACATTAAATTCACCCCCCAACAATTAAGAGAGTCAAAAGGAGGGTGAAGAATCAAAAGGAAATTGACGTTTCAAAGTTGACCCGGAAAACTGTCCAGATTCGTCCTCCATTTTGACGTGTGGGTTTGACACTTCATATGGCCGAATCCGAAGCTGTCATAAATATAAAATATCTTCTTCCATGTGTCTTCTAGAATCTCCCAAAATATCAGGAACCTTGGCTCAGCCGTTTGGAAGTTATGGTCGAAATGGTGGGACGGATTTCTCTGCATTAATGACAAGTCCACCATTTAAATGTTAACTTCATACCCCTTTATCATCATGAAAACATCAGAATTAGCTCCGGCCACAGTTGAATAAAATGATCCTCATATTTTTATCTTTCTCCTGTATAAATTTTAGCTTCATTGGGCTTGGTTTCTGGGCCCCACATTTGTTTGATGGGCCTTAGGCCCATTATGATTTTTCCAGAAAGTTTCTGCCTTCAGGCGCAAAAGTCTCCATCTTCCTTTGGGATTCATCCATCGGAACTAAAAGATAAAATGTTCCAAACAAAGTGATCAATCATATCCCAAAATGTCAAATTAAAATGATGAATATTGTAAGTTCCACAAGAAAATATTGAGTGGGCCCAAATTGATATTTTAAGCATGAATTGCACAATGATGGGAAATGAAGTTCAATTTCTGAATTGGACTAAAATTGATGTTTATGAACTTTTAAAAACATTAATATTAAGATCTTAACAATGAATGTTAGCCACTTTTAGTGACTAATCACACATGTCCTCAATAGTATTTCCACAAATTCTAGAGGCTTCTGACTAATAGTGAGGACCAAGGTATGATAAAGGAGAAACTATGCCCTCATTTGCAGTGTATGCACAATAGAATAACAAATAGTAAAAAATTGCGGAAGCAGTAGTACCATACAATAACCTTAAATAGAAGAATATTGATAGTAATATAAAAAATGGAGCATATATAAATGATGCATGTTACATGTGTCTAGGAAAGTATTCAAACAAGTCACAATGCTAGAAATATACTACTAAAACCAAAGTAAAGAAAATCAGTAAACTCCAATAGCATCTCAAGCCTCGACTTGATCCCATACTCTCTAGCTCCAATAGGAATCAAGTACCTGATGAAGAAGGGCGCTTGCCTTATCTATAACTGAAACCATATAATCTGTTTGGGTCCAAAATAATAACCCAAATAGGGTGTGAGATGAGTCCCAATAGGTAACTACCAAAATATCTGTGCCTAAAAATCCATGAATATATATAGCAGGTAATATACATAAATGAAGCAATAAACTAGGAAGTATTCAAAAGTAAACAATCCTAAAGTTTTCAATTACATACATTTACATTTATTTATTATTTAATCCATTGAATAATATAATATCAGGATTTGGCCTAATATATATACCCTCTGAGTAATAGTAACGAAATAGATGTCTTAGAAGACCATCTAAACAATCAAGTAAGACCGATTCCAAGCTTGTACTTTGGCTTGAAAGCTCACCAAAATCATTCAATTATCCACAAACAACCCTCTGGGAAATCTCTCATGGTCTAACCCCTATGGTCCAACATATCATAGAGTAATGATAAAAGACCTCCTAGGTAGCTCTCACAGTCAATACCCTTAGATCTAAAAAGCATCAATAATTTATAAACAACCCATGGGTAGTTCTCATAGTCAATACACCCTAGGTCAACATATCATAAATAATTTATAAACGACGTCTGGGTAGCTCTCACGGTCAATACCCCCTGCGTAAAAGTCTGCACCAAGTTTCTCAATATCCTATGTAAATAAACATGAAAACCCCCATAGTTTTCTTAGTCCAAGGATCTCATGGTCCATTGTAAAAACAACGCGCATATCATATCAAAGAATCACACGTAATCTATAACTACTACATGACTATCATTCAGAAGCATAAAAAATGCAATTCATATAATCAATACAACTCCATCCTAAACAAACAAGTCATGGAAACAAGGTATTCCTCATAGGAAACCTAGGCCAAATGACCATAAATAGTGAAACTAGGGAAACACACCCATGGGGTGTCAGGTAAAAAGGTATCTAACCTTATAAATAAGAAACAAACCCTTTTAAATCAATTAAACCATATCAAGAAAATAATAGGGTTAAATCCTAAATCATGATATACCCCAAATGTGGGTATGTGACACATTTAGCATATATAATCCAAATATGAACAAAGAAAGGTACAAAACACATACCTCGATATCGTACGATCGATACTCATGAACGCCAGGCCTTGAATCGACCTAGAATGACATAGATCTATAAAAGGGTAAAAATGATCACCCCAAGATAACTCATGAGAGAGGAAGAATCAGTAATAAAGGCTCTAGGGGAATATAAAACCCAATGGTGGGAATCCAACGCAACTGACAATGTCTCAATCAGATCTCGAATAGAGAACTAGGAGAAGATCAAAGTTTGTGGCCATTCTGTCACTCTCCTGTACTAACTGATGGGAGGAGAAAAAGTTTCCAAGGACTAGACACGACCCCACAATGATTTATCAAATAAAAAGAAAAATACAATGCGTGCTAACTTAATGTACACACCATGTATTATCCTCAACCGGACCCTCTTTAGGTGGTCTACCAGGTCACCTATATGGCCATGTACTCAACCTTTACACAGCCAGTACATGGCTATACATGGTACCTGGGTACATTGCATGTACTCATGAGTACATGGAATGTACTCATAAGTACATTTCATGTACTCATAAGTACACAACATGTACTTAAAAAATTCTCAATTATTAATTTTTTTCAAAAACCCCTCAAAATAAAGATCCATACTTGAAATGAAGATATGGGTTCTTATAGATAGATATTCATGAGAATATGGTTCCTTATCCATTATGGTGAATAAATTTAGGTAAAAGTTTGAGAATCCTATAAAATGTTTAGAGTTAATAGTTTTTTTATAATATATATCAAAGAGACAAAAGATTCATAGGGATATAATTGAATAGAACACTATCTAATTCACATGCAGAAAGAAATTTCATTAGAATATGAACTAAAATAAATCATAGAAGAAAAAAAATCTTCTACTTAAGGTATATTCATCATTTAAAATAATATTTAAGTTTTAATATTCTTAAGTATTAAATAAAATAATAACTCAAATATTTTTATCCAAATACATGAACTAAGGAAGTTTATAAAGATTACAATAAGTAAGGTAATCATTCTAATTAGCTAAAGGAGGGTGTTTCCTAAGTTATCTAAGTTAAGGAAAACACTTCACATTTCCAAGTGGACTAATTCTGATAAAACTTTATTTTTTTTCTGAGTGTTACCAAACCATTTATCTCAGTGTCCAATTCTAGTGAGACATTATTTCATGTTTGAAATTAATTTTGTTATAGTACATCATACTTAATAGTTTAATAATACCTGAATCACATATGTATGATATTGGTAATTCATGATGAATAAAAAAATATAGGATGTGAGTAATACCCAATTGTGGAAAGATAATTCTTTTTTTAAGTAAAACTAAAAGTAAAAGTCTATAATACACCAAGAAGGGTGCTTAATTTACTTGGAGATAATTTTGTTTGTTTTTTTACGTACTTAATTATTAAGTTTTTGATAAAAAAACCTTTAGAAAATGAAAGACATAATTCAAAAAATATTTTAGAGTTAATTCAAAATGATATGTTTGAACTATTCTAATGAGAATATGGAGGTAAATTCATATACTTGATGAGAAGTGTAAGTAATGAATAGAGTTGGTAAAAGATATATTATCCTCAAATATGGTTATTCATATAATAATATAGGAATTCATAAATAATTTAAATGTAGAGTAGAGATATTCATCAAATCACGTTTCCTTATACACATCATAGTGATAATGGTAGTAAAATGAGGATCATTAATGATTCTTATAAGTATTTTAAGTCATCCATAATTTTTCTCAAGACATGTTTCAAAAATAGCACTGTAACAAATAAATATGGTCCATCCATATTGAATAATATATATCATATAAGTTACAATATGACATAAATACATAATTTTATAGATTCATGTTTTTTGATGAGAACCATTTTTTAAAGATAATATTATAAATAAACTTATATTAATAAAAAAAATAATGCATCATAGTTAAGTATCCAAAAATACTTAGGATATAACTATTCCTAAGATATAAAGGTATGAGTTAGGAAATTGAATTTATTTATATAATAGGTAAGCACATATCTTTTGAGATAGTGAAAGTAACCTATACATTAATGAAGCAAGGATTAAAATTCACATGATTTGGAATTGGAACCCTACACTCTACAATATTTAGTGGGAGTGGTTTTTCCATATACATATACTTTGTAGGAATGTTAAAACCAAAGAGTTGATTTCATATTCATAAATTTAGGTGATATATTATTCTATAAGAATAATTAATTCTAAATAGAAGCAGTAAATAGAAAAAATATAACAATAAAAATCTCATATGAATTCAAAAATGGATTTAATGTACCAAAATTCATTCTTTTATTTTTTTAGTTTCTTTAGTTGATGTAAATATACTGGTGGTTATTCAATTAGAAACTAGACATAGAAGGTAAAGTTAATACCTACAATTGGTTATTGCAAACTGAAGGTTTCTAGTGGTTTCGAAACATAGTCTATGATGAAACCTTTTCACCATTCATCATGCTAAAATCCATTAGAATTCTCCTTATTATAGAAACCTTATATGATCATTAAATTGGAAAATTGGGTGCTAAAACCATATTCCAAAATAGAAACATCATGGAATATATCTATATGATGAAATCATAGGGGATTTTGACACTAATTAATTCCAAAAAGATCTTCATGTCATAAAAATCCAATTATGGGTTGGAGAAAGCATCATGATCATATAATATTCAATTTGATGAATCCATAAGAATGTATCATTTTATTAAAAAATAATGTGAACCATGTGTCTATAATATTGAGAGAAATTGTTTTATATGTCATGAGTTTTTTTATAGAACATGTAAAATAGATATTAAGCCTTACAATTAGTTAAGATTAAGATAAAAGATATTTTCCAAGAATTAATTAAAGTATAAAAATAATTTATAGAGAATAAGATCCAAAAAAATGGATCTATGAGGTTAATTAGATTCATTAATATGAAATAAATTGATAATTCATTGATAAATAAAATATTTAACAATTCAAGATTTAATTTATGTCTATGTCACATGGCCTAAAATCCCTCCAAGTTGATGTGTTAACACATAAGAGGAGATTATTATGATGAATAGAATTTAATATGATTAAGTACTTGGAATCTATCCCATATTCCATGATATGTATTGAAACTTCATATTTATTATGCATAAATAATAATAGATAAATATCAAACAAAATTTGGATAACTACATAGGGTAGTTTTTAGAATAATTCAACAACACTTAAGAAAGTGAAAAGGATAAATTCCTGGTACTTGGAGGAGTGTGAATGCTAGTTTTCAAGGAGATTAAAAACAAGTTTTACTATAGATCAATTTGATGTCATATATTGAAATAAGGCTAAGTAAATAAGAAATATAAACCAATTAAATTTGGTAGTATCCATATCTACATAGACCAAGTATGTTATAGCTTTTGAAGAAGCTTAAGTAGAAATTTAAGTAAAGATTTATTCAAATTTTATAATTGTATCGAGATAATAAGGTATTATCATTATATATATATATATATCATAATAAACTTATGAATATGGTATTAGTGAATATATCATGTTTATAATGGAGAAAAAAAATGTAAATACTTGATGATATAACTTACTGAGCGATTTTCTTAAAGGAGTTAAATTGGAACATGAAGAATAACCATAGAAGAACAGAGTAGACCTAGAAGATATAGTCATACCTCAAAATAATCATGTTTATCATGTGAGATCTAGAAGACTGTAAGTTTATATTATTTGGATTTAACGCAAGTGAGAATCTATTTGATTTGCTGACCTAGAAAAAAATTTATTTTTACTTTCAATTACTATAATATTAATAAATATCTCATAACATTATGATTTTTCTTCTATGTAACATTAACATGATAATTTACTTAGAGTATATTTTCACATCAAAATTTTATAACAATTCCCAAATATAAAGATAACTTAAAGGTTCAATAAAAATATTATTAAACATATGTCCTATGGTCTAGATAACAAATTCTTAACGAGACATTGATGATGTTTTTCTATCAGTTGATAGAGGATCATAATAAATTCATACTTCTTATAATGAATTTTAAAATTTGGTAATATTTAGGAAAGGAGGTTATGAAGATAGACCTTCCAATAATAATTGAAAATGTTATATGAACCATTGGATAGTCTTATTTTTAGATGTGTATTTTTTCTTTATACATGAGATTATTATTAATGTATATCATGAATCACGTACATTGATTATGGATGAAAATCGTGATGACATGTGATCATGAAGAGGTAATATATGTTGGGTATGTCATAAGTGATATGAAATTAATTGAATAAGTTAAGAAAGTATTTGTGCCTTTTGAGATAATGGAAGTAGATACCTTTGACCATTTGATTGAAATATAACTATTTGATTAAATCCATGGCTATGGTAATTCAATTGATGAGTTTATTTCAGATAGTCAAATAAAAATAAATCAAGAATTTAGGGTGATGAATCAAGTATACATTCTTCTTGATGAGAAATTGAGAAAAAGGGATTATATTACAAATTAATGTTTATTGGAAGGTTCTTTTAATTGAGATATTTACATATTTCTATATTGGTGACTTGACATGTTGCTAGACACTGATCTTTGTATTTATGTAAGTTCACTAAATGCTATTGAAAAGTGTACAAGAGGGTCAAAACTAAGTATATCCAGAATATATTTAAATTATATTGAATTTATTATTAAGTATAAATATTAATATTGACTTGTAGAATAATAATTATTTAGTTAAAGTAGATTTCATAAATTCAATCACCAGATATTCAAGTTTAGAATATGTGATTTGAATTTTATCTCTTGTTTATTATTTACATGGTAATAAATAAATATTTATTTATTCACAAATTTAGTTATTTGATTAATATATAAATATTTATTTCGTAATGTAAATATTATACTAAATATATATTCACAAGTTCAGTGAATATGATATTTATTTATTTATTGAATGAATAATATCTATTTAATTAAATATTTTATTATTCAAGGTTTGATAAATTCCAAGGAGGATTGATGAGCTGTGTTAAGGGACTAGTGAAAATGATATATTTTATTTAATATAATTTAAATAAATATTAATTTAGTTAGTTAAAAAATTATATTTAAATATAAACATGTAAGGTGATATAATAATAATATTTTTAAACATGGAGAGTAACATAAAATTAATATTTTTTGAATGAAAATTGATAAATTATGAAATTATTTCAACTAAATATATATTATTGATTATATAATTTTAGAATATTAGAGTTTTTTTATAGTGAGACTATAGAAATTATCTCAATCCCTAGAGAAAACATCATCATACCTCCTTCTCAATATCAATAGAGAATAAGTGAATCCTCTCACTATGATCAATGGAGAATAACAAAAAGAATCTGTTTACTACATGATAGAACCAAAATTACCAAGATCATTATTTAGAGATTCACAAAGCACATTTGGGTAAGACTAGTGAAATATGCATTTGTAATATCCACCACAATGATCACACAATAAGTGCAACATTATAATTGATCATAAATAATTATCACATTTGAGGTTATTCATGTTCAAAGTTAATTATAACTTAAATGTGAAAGATATTAGAAGATTCTAGGGTTTCCTTTTCAAGTTGTTTATATATTATCTATGAAAATTGATAAAAATATATTGGTGGGCTCTATCCCACACTTATGCTACATCCCAGAACCTTTTTTAAAATATTTGATGGTGCATGAAAAAAATTACCTAAAACATGATCTAGAGTGGGATGCAATATTCTTTGACTTAAATATTTTGAGGCATTATCTCCCTTGAAAAAAGTGTAACTTATATACTGATAATAAAAATTTAAAGTATATTTTCACATAGAGGGATCTCAATATATGTCAACAAATATAGTTAGAGTAGATCAATGACGATGACAATTCATTTCATTACCATTATAGAAAGGTAAATAAAGTTTTATATCCTTTAATAAGAAAATATTTGAAAACCTTATCCATGATGAGGATTAAAAAGGATCTAATCTCACAAGACATAAAAAGGATAGACATGAGACTCATAAAGGGAGTGGAAACTTTCTACATTTCTAAAATGATTTCTTAACCACCCATCTTTTAGAAGATTAAGGAAGATAAAATGGATTATTAGAGATACAAAATAAGGTGGAATCAATAAATATGGTAAATTTATTAGATTTGATTGTTAATAAATATGAGGTTGTTATATTTGGGACATGATTATGTGTGAAATCAGAATTTGGGATAAATAAGGAGTTATTATAAGATTCCCATAACTCAATATTCTCTCCCCAACCAAGGAGAAAAATAATATAAAGAGTTCCGAGAGAACATCTGGTGGTAAAATATGAAGAATGAGAACATATAATATACATCAATGTCCTTAGTATTCTAACATGTTAATTCAAAATAGAAAATTTCCAAAGGGATTATAGATCACTTACCTATAATAATATGGAAATGGGATAACATCACCATGGAATTTTTCACATGTCTTATAAATGAATATAAATGAAAAAATTCTATATGGGTTTTTGTTTCATGTCTTATTAAAATTTCAAACATCATTATTATTTTGGAATACTCCCCACTTGATAATTATATAAATATATACATTTGAGAAGTGGTGAGGCTACATATAACACATATCGATTGTATATGACCGAGATTCAAGGTTCACCTCAATGTTCTAAAAGAGTCTTAAATATGCCTTACACATAGATTTTATCTTTTGTATGATATATTATCATCATATAGATGTTTAATTAGAAAGGACCATTCAAACTATTGAATATATTCTTAGATCCTACTCAATGAACTTTAAAAGATGATGAGATCAACATATTCCTTTGGTAGATCTATCCTAAAATAATATATTACACTCAATAATTTATATGTATCCTTAAGAGTATAACTCCAACATGTAGGGATGTAGTTAGAGGGTGTAAGATATTGGGACCCAAATTGTTTGAAAAAATGACTGAGAAAGTCCAATCCATTCAATAGCACATCAGAGTATAAAAAATTTGATTACAGAGTTATGATGATAGTCATCGATGATACAATGAGTTTGAATATGGAGATAATGTTATCATTTTTATATCACCATAGAATAGATTCATGAGTTTTGGTAATAAAATAAAGTTAATTCCTACATACATTGTCCCCATCAAGATCATTGATCATGAAAAATCTATTGATTTTTTACCATCAATTCCACAAAACCAATCTCAAGTACATGATGTGTTCCATGTGTCCCTCTTGAGGACGTATATACGAGATCCATGACATGTACCAGATCCATAGGAAGTTTAGTTTGAGCATGATCTCTCTTACATATAGAATCCAATGAATATCTTGGATCATGGTGATTAAGTGCTCCAAAATAGGAAAAATCACCTTGTTAAGGTACTTTGAAGTAACTATTAGTATGAATAAGAAACTTAGGAAATCAATGATGGTATAAAACAAGAGAACCCTCATATATTTTCATCTTATAGTATGAATTTAAATTTTGGGGATAAAATTTCTATAAGAGTAAGAATGCGCTGACCCAAACTTTTTATTATGAAATTTTCCTCTTTAATATAAATTTGTGACATAATTAGGAAAAAGATTCAGTATAAAACTCTTGAACCCAATAAAAAAATGAACTCAATTTTATTTCTTCAATATTAAAAATTACTTATTATGTATAAATATATTACATAATATAATAAATAGTATAACAAGATGATAAGAAAAAGTAAATAATTAAACATGAATTTTAAATTTTGGTGTATTGAGGTCTCTTAAAACTATATTAGATGTGAAAAACACTATAAAAAGAAAAAAAACTATTAGAAAAAAAGTTGAAATTTTATAAATTAAAATAAAATTTAGATAAAATTGAGTGAATAAAGAATGATGTAAATAAGTGGTATTTATAGTATGTGTATAATTATATGACCATTAGAAATACGACTATTATAATAGAAACCTGACCATTATAATAACTAGACCATTGGGATAGTGAAATGATCATTAGGGTAAATTATAAATTAACCTTTTAAATAAAATATATAATTAATAGAATAAGTAAATATAAGTTTCAAAACATCATGAAATAATTACCTAATAAATGTAAGATAATATAAGTAAAAATATACATTTTTAGTAAATCATGTTTTACATTATTTAATAAAATAAAAATTACTATAATAGAACTAAATATTAAAATTTCCTAATTTTTTATTTTTTAGAGAAATTAATATCATTTTTAGAATCATATATTTGAAATTTGATAGGGTAAAAGTTGTAGTATTTTATATGAATATAAAAATACATTGATGAATTGTAAAATACCACATAAGTATCATATTTTTTAATAGTGTACATGAATAGATTTGTGAGATTTATATAAGTTATATGAATATTTTAATATTCCATTTACTATTAAGTCACAATACCATTACAATTGAATCACATGTTTGATAACTATTTATAGAAATAATATTTTATTCTAAAGCACCCCTCACCCACCTCTTATAAATTCCACCCCTAACCCACCTATTTCTCCTCACACCTTAAGATCATTAGATTTGAAATGTTATACTAAATTCACTCCCCCAAATAACTTATCCACATTTTATAGGTTCTTATCTTTATAAAAAATCATTACTTAAATCCTAATTTTCATATTAATGGAGGACTTCCTAAGAACGGGGTAAATTATCCGGACCCAAATATTTTGAGTTTTTTTATTCTTCTATATTATACAAATATCTTCTATCCATAATTTTATAATTACATAAATATCATAGGTATACTAAATATTTATTATATTAATGGAATATCCACTATCCTACTCCCTCTTATTTATTCTAAAATGAAAACATTGCCAATATTATGGCCGATTATACGTCTCCATGGATGATGTATTTCATTTTCCATCACCACTCCCATGGATAGATTTAATATGTTATACATGTATAATTATGGTATAAAATAATATTTTTAAACATGATTAATATTCTATTATAAAAATTTAAAAACCACAATTTGAACATTATAGTGGGTTTTTATAACAAACATCTATTAATGGCTTGTATAAAAAGCTATAAGGATGTTTTATAAATAACTATTACCACCATCAGGGATAGTTATAATTTTTTTTATTAAATTTAAATTAATAATTAAATTATAATATAATTCAAAAATTTTAATTGGTAAATAATCATAAATTAAATTAAAATTTTCAAGTTCATATAGGATGGTAAAACTATCTAAATGAACACACCATTATATGATAATAATTACACTAATAAAATCATAAAAAATTGAAACAATTTTTGATAATTTGAACCATTTTAAATTATAAAAAGAAATTAACTTCTTATCATTAAAATTATAGATATATAAACTCTTTGAGCATGAAGTTTTACCAATATCAACATTTATATGTGACCTAGGGACCATGAATAAAAACATCCCTGTGATAATGAAAATAACGATAATGTTTCAATAAATTAATTATAATGATCATAAAATAATAATAATAAATAATGGAAACATTAAGCACATTCTGAACCAATTATTTAATAATTTTAATTGTATTATTTATGAGGTTAGTCACATAAACTAAGCTGAGTTAGGACTCAAGGCAAGAGGTTCCTTTAACCCACCCACTTTATTTTTGGTTATGTATTCTCTATTTATCTATATCGTATTCACAGATTCTTATCTTATGTTTTTTTATATGTTTACTCTAAATATACCTAATTTATTTTCCCTTTGTTTCTGAGGGATATACAAGATTTTTATGTTCTATTCACAGTCTATTCTTTCATGAAATCCTAATAAATGGGAAAAATTATATTTCTTATTCAAATTTTCATGTTTGACCATTTTAAAATATTTTATCTTATATTATTTAAAAAAATGAATTTTTAATGGAAAATATATTCAGGTTGTTTCTTTAGTCTGGAGGAAAACTCTTTTCTCTTCTCTTATTTAATGACTATTTAATAATTTCTTAAAAAATGGTTTAAGAGGTTCACTTTTATATATACTTATTCACCCTTTGTTATTATTTTTTCCTTCACTTGAGAACTATTATCATGACCCATGCTTATTTACTCAATTATGAGTTCTCAATATTCTTTAATCCCTCCAATCCATGGTATTTATTATAATACACCAATTTATTATGACTTATGTCATTACTATATATCCCAATTGCTTCTCTTGAGTTTTTTACATGTTTATGATTTATATATGATTTCATTAATATGTAGAATACATTGAATGTACATATTTTGATGTGATGGGTGATCCTAGAATTATCACCACTGTAAAAAAGGTCTTTTACAGTGCTAAAAATGGTCTTTATTAGTGCTAGAGAAGTGATAACTATGAGAGCATGATTAAAAGACCTATGTGTTTTTCAGTGAAAAAAAGCACTGATAAATGGGAATACTATATTGTGCTATAATAGAATAATCCAACACCAGTGCAGTGTGCTGTAACAACTTACTGCAATATTATAAATGACAACAGAAAGCATCAAAATCAAGTACCAATACAGAATTTAAGTGAAATAAAATTTACAATAAAAATAAAAGAAAAAACTCTATATTATAGACATTTCAGACATTTTTTTATACAATTACATTAGTAAGTAAAAATTATTACATACATTAAAAAACATCAATGTTCCTTTTTCTTTTTCCCTTGACCCTGAATCATGCTATTACTAAACAAATCACCCCTTATCAAGAAAAATAATGCACCTATATAAGAAAAAAATTATTATATTAGTAATAATATAAAATAATAAATTATATAGAAATTTTTAATTTTAAGCTAAACTTGGAGTTATACTGGGAACACTATGTATCAGATTGAGTTGCAGTTAATTATTTAATGTTACACCATTTAATGTTCATCTTCAAACACAATCTCATTGAAAATTAACTAAATAAGTATAAGATAAAAATAATAAGCAAATTAATTAATTAATATAAGATATAATGATGAGAAAGCATTCTAGCATCATTTTCTCAGTTTTGACAATGTAAGGAACATTTTAAAATAAAATGACACTAATTAAATAAAAAGAGGCACTTGGAGTCATACCAATCATACTGGGCATAATATTGAGGTGAGGATGATTTCTACACATCTTAAATGTTTTATGGATCATTTTTCTAAAGAATAAAAACAATCTGAATTCATTTTCTTGGTTTTGAGTACGTCACTTGTCTTTTTTTCTTCTAAAATCCCATTTTAAACTAGGAACCCACACTTTGAATCATACCAACCACATCATTTTGAACATTTTTTTGATTATTTTTATAAAGTATAAAAACAATCCAAATGCAATTTCTCGGTTTTCAGTATCTCAATTGTTATTTTTACTAAAATTAATGTTAATTTTAAATAAAAATATGTACTTGGAGTCATATCGGTCACACTGTGAATTCAATTGAGGTGAGGGTAATTTATACAACTCTAAAATGACTTATGGATCACTTTACTAAAGTATAAAAACAATCCAAATGTGTTTTATCTATTTTTAGTAAGTCATTTTTCTTTTTTTACTAAAATGTGATTTTAAAATCGAAACACACACTTTGAATCATAATGGTCACATCATGTATCAGTTTGACATGGGAATGATTCCTAATTATTGAAAATTAATTATGAATCGTTTCAATAAATTATCAATAAAATCCAATCATGTTTTCTTATTTTTTAGTGAGTGAAACCTTTTGAACTAAAATATCAATTTTAAACTGATAACAAACACTTTGAGTCATACCAGGAACATTGTGTATCGGATTGAGGTGTGGATGATTCATAAATTAAAAAAATAAATTATGGATCATTTTACTAAAGTATCAAAACAATATGAATTTTTTTTAGTTTTGAGTATGTTATTTTTCTTTTTTACTAAAATTAATGTCGATTTTAAATAAAAAGACGTATTTAGAGTCATACTGTTCACACCGTGCGTCAGATTGAGGTGAGGTTGATTCCTAAACATCCCAAATGACTTATTTATCATTTTAGAAAAGTATAGAAAAATATGGATTCATTTTATTGGTTTTTTTATTTCATGTTTCTTTTTTACTAAAATTTCATTTTATACTTGAAACATGCACTTTGAGTCATATCAGTCACATCGTATGTCAGTTTGAATTGAGATTGATTTCTACAAATCAAAAATAACTTATGAATTGTTTTACTAAATTATCAATAAAATAAAATCATGTTTTCTTAGTTTTTAATAAGTGTAACTTATTTAAATAAAAAATCAATTTTAAACTGATAACAAACACTTTGAGTCCTACCAGGAATTTCATGTATCAGATTAAGGTTTGGATGATTCCTAAACATCAAAAATTAATTATGGATAATTTTCCTTAAGTATCAAAACAATAAGAATGTGAGAATAATTAATACACATAAAAAATAATTATGAATCATTTTCCTAAATTATAAATATAATCCGAGTTCATTTTTTGTGATTTTAGTGAATGACACTTTTTGAACTAAAATGTTAATTTTAAACTGATAACGGACACTTTGATTCATTATATGAACATCATGTATCATATTGAGGTGAAGATGACTCCTAAAAATAAAAAATGACTTATGGATAGTTTTCCTAAAGTATGAAAATAATCCTAATGCATTTTCTCAGTTTTGAGTAAGTCAGTTGTCTTTTTTTTAAAAAATAATGTCAATTTTAAATAAAAAGATGCACTTGGAATCATAATGGTCACATTGTGCATCAGATTAATGTGAATATGATTTCTACATGTCTCAAAACAATTATGGACCATTTTACTAAAGAATTATAACATTGGAAATGGAAAGAATTATAACATTGGAAGACAGGAACATGGTATCTATTTTTTGGATTATTTTAGATAGTTTAAATCAAAATATGACTTCCCAAAATATCTATGAAAAGAACTAAATAAGTATTAGATAAAAATGATAATGAAATTAACTTAGAAATAATAGATAAAATGATGACAAAATTAATTAAATAAGTAGTATGAATTCACCTTTTCATGATGGCTGTATAAATTGTTGACCCATTTCATTGTTTTTATTATCTCAATTGCAGCCTCGAAGTTCAATATCTCATAAGCATGAGTAGCTTCGAACAAACCATCCTAACTCGAACAAAATAATCCCCCCCCCGTATAAGAAATAATTTGAACATAAATATGAAATAATATATTAATTCTATGAACAATTATTTAACTATAAAAACATCAAGATTACCTCTACGATTGAGAAGAGGCAGTGCCATTTCTCTTCTTGCAAAGTTAGTAGAGGGAACTTAAAGTAAAGTGATAAATTCCAACACTATAGGGGTGAAAAGGTTTTGAGGGAGAAGAAGTTTGTGGATGTTTTGGTGCATAAAGGCATGTAATATGGATAGAAATACTCTAAAACAAACAAACTCTACAAGGAATAATTAATATTAAATCAACATTTTATTATATAATTTTTTAGTTAAATAGAGAAAGTATATCATAACATTACATTTATATCTTCCCGAAGAATTTTCTTTATTATAGTTTGTTCTTATACAGGATTGGTAACATCATCTTGTGTAGAAGATATTTTCTGCATGAGTAGTCAAATATTTAATTTAGATTATGTTAATTTATTAGATAACAATTAATATTATGATTAAAAAAGATAGTATATTAAAAAAAACTTTTACCATCTCATTTCACTCTTTTTTTATGGTTTTATTTATTTGGATTGTATATCAAGAATAAAAATCCCCTCTTTGTGGTCCTATATAATATACAAGAAATTATCTACATTGGGACTGATATGAACTAATTATGATCTCCCATTAAAATGGTAATCCTCAATTGAATTTTCATCTGACCCAACAGTTGTTTTTGTCGCCAGTAGGAAAATTGAAAAATTATTGATTTTTTATATGAGGCATAAAATACTTTCACTCCTTATTATTCTATTATGAATGCCTCATACATTTCCTCTTCTGCACTGAAATTCACCTCTTTGAATCCTATTTCATAAACTTTCACTACACTTCATTTGTCAACCCATTTGAAATATAAAATATGCACTTGAAATGGTGTATAATATAACTTTTATATCTGTTAGATAATGCCAATATATGACATATTTTCACAAATTGGATTTCTATCCTTGGAACTAGATATATCTATAAGAGTAACTCCACTATTTCTCATTCTAATACAGTTATTATGTTCTTTTATATAGAACATATAACCATTGATTACAAAACTAGTGTAAGATATAAAATTTTCATTCGGCCCCTAACTAGCCATCAGATTCTTTCAACAACTGAATTAAGTTTTTTGGAAAAATACTTATAAATTTGATATTAGAACCATCCTATAAACTATTGATTAAGTTTATTTGATATCCATCCTTTAACCCTTGATGGATTCAAATTTCTAAAAATTTATTTGTGGGATTCAATATATGGATAAACATCTTCACTATTATGTAAAATGTAAAGGTGTTCTCGCTCTCACTCTATGAAAGTAATTGAAACAACATCTCTTATGGAAATACCTTCACTAATAAAGCATACTATATGACGAGACTTTGGGAGACTGATGCTATTAGAATCTGATAGGTAATCAGTATAGAATTCAATAGATTCTTCAACAATATATTGTTCTGTAATACAACCTTCTGGATGACTTCGATTCTTAACATACCTTTTCTAAATCTTTAAATACTATTTAGTGATGTATATCCAACTGTAATGGATATGACCACATAGTTTAATATCTCAAACCAAGTGAACCATTCAGTGGACCATTATATTAGATAATGATGGTGGGAAGAAAATATATAATTCACATAATATTACTTGAACCTACTTATTCATGTTTGGAAACTTATTTGGGTTTATAAATTTTCTGTATATGGATTTGAAAAATAAGTAGAGTCTAGTTAATATATGCCATAAATTTTTAGGCAGAATGAAATGGAAATAAACAAACATAAAATCTTGTATCAAAATATGAAAATCATGTGATTTTAGTCATTGTATCTTCAAATTAGTCATTGAAACGACATTATTGATATTTTATGAACACCCCTTTGGAACTTTTACACTATTAAGAAAAATAAAAAATTGAAATTTTTCCTGTCTGGATAGAATGTAAGCTAGTGGAGGAAGAAAATTCCTCTATTTACCCTTCACCAATGCCAAATATTCCCTTATCCCCATGCCAATAATGTACAAACTAGCCATGATTCTATCTTTCATATTTATAAAAACATTTAGTAACATGCCAATAACACTATAAAATACATTTTTTTTTTCTACGTACATGAAATCAATAAAATTTCATACGTACAATGAATTCCAAGATGGAAATTCAAAGAAAATTGATTGCTTATTCCAAACTTATTTCATAATGTTTTTTGATTTTTTTACCAAAAATATTGTCAATATATTTTACTTTATCGAATAGTTGACCACCCATTATAAGATATGGTGTTGTACCATGTTCGATATTCCCATCGAATGTTATCATCCATGATCTATATTTATATTGTTGATATAAATTTTTTTGATTTCTTAAAACACAGTCTTTGAGGAATGTTTCTACCAAACAGAGTGTGTGCATTCTTTACAAATGGGACACTCCAATATTCCATTAATTCTCTATACTAATAAATTTATATACGTATAAAATTTATTTATCATCCATTACAACATAGACCTCAATGTGAATTATTCAATTCTATGAGCATCATATATTGTCACACCTATATTCCACATGAATATCATTACCATATTTCTTTGGTCTAGATATAAGTAGAGACAACATAATGTATTTTCTATTCATTCATAAACATGGAGGGAAGTTATAATTTACTAACATGATAGGCCATGCACTTTTATTACTACTCTGTGCACTAAAATGATTAATTTCATATGTATATAATGAAAGATTAAAGTTTCCCAGCTCATTTCCAAATTCAGGATTCTCATGATCAATTTTCTTTAATTGAGGAGAATTTTCTTGATAAAGTAGGTTCCTATCTTTATTTATTGTATATGCATGCCATGTAAATTATCTCTTGGTTTCCTGAAATCTATATAGTCTTTTAAAATTTGGAATGATAGGAAAGTACCATACATGTTTCAAAGGACTTGATTCATTTTTCTTGTATCGATCATCACCAAACTTTGGTCATTTTATGAGTGATTCAAGGTCCTTTAAAATTGATATGAAATAATTTGTACAAGCATGTATTTTTTAGAGATCTATACCATTCAACATAGAATTAATTTAGTGTAATATTTTTGACATGGAAGTTCATTTTATTCTAGAAACATATCATTTAGGAGACCAAGTAGTTTTGTAACGTTGGTGTCACTCCATCTACTGCCATCTTTCAAATTATATAACTTCATTATAATAGACAATGTTGTGTATTTAGTTTAACTCGTATAAAATTTTATCACAACTATTTAACTTCATAAATAACTTTGTAAAATCCTAAAGGTCATCTTCAATTTCCATTTTCATTTCTTCCATTCGATCTCCATCATCATTCACCCTCATATTCATATCAAATTATAGATAAACCATAGTATCATACCAATCGGTGTTCACATCTATTTTCCCCCTTGTTTGTTCCAACATTTATAGCTATTATCTATTCTAGGACAAATAAAAATGTTCTTCCAACTCTTCCAGACTATTTTTTCTTTAATAACAACAATGTACACATAGAAAACTTATTTGAGAAGGGTCCTATGCCTGCTCTATTACAAACTTGATTAACTATTTAACTCCATATTCATACTATTTTTTCAAATGATTAAAATGAATCCATTTTTGATTAATATCCATCCTCTTAGGTTCAAAAAATATTCATTTTTTATAATAAATAAATAAATACACACAAGATATTCATTATCAAATGTGAAAGTTGTGGATAATTCTTATAAGGGGAACCAAAAATTTGATTTTTTCAAATAATTTTATTATTGTTTTAAGGAAAAGGGTAATTTAATTTAAGAATATAATTACTCCACTATGGTATGTGTTATCCTATGATTCCATCAAAAGGTAAAAGTTTAGAAAACTTTCATCCTCATCCACTTTATCTTTTGAATAGCTATTATTACATTCTGTTGCTTGAGAATCATAACCCATATCTTATAGGCATCCACCTATTTTGATTGAACTACTATAACCAAAATTCATACCATACTAGGTTTTGGTAATCATTTTGGATGACTACTTGTAAGAGTAGTTCAAGAAATATACAAGATATGGTGGAAGATACTCAAGAAATAAATTACAATAATAAATTTTTGGGAGAGAAATTTGATGAGGATGAATCGAAACATTTCTTATCTTAAATAATGGGGGTGCTTAGAATTTTTCAGAGTTTCTATTGCTAAAATAACTAAAAATGAAACTAAAAGAATTAGATAAGTTTTTTTCTTATAGATAATAAAATAAATCATATAGAATAATTCACATAGAAGCTAATGCCATTTTTTAATCTATAATTATATAATTTTTTCAGAATATAATTTATAGAGATAATTAAAATAAAATTATTCCTCATAGACTTAGATACAGTGTTTCATCTAGTTAATATATAGTGATAGAGTAAAGATTTTCTTGAGTTGAACCTAAATGGTGTACAATAAATATAAAGAAGAAAAATCTATATCATGAATTTATATATTTCAAACCCTTCATTTTTTTATTTATAGAGATAAAAAAAATAATATTATGAAAAAAAATCTCATGGGTATAACCATAGATGATGATATCAAGTTAGATAAAGAATCATTGTATTCAAAATATGTAGCATTCTATAAAGAATCATTTAATTATGAAATAGATTCTATTATGAGAAATAATACTTTCATATTTATAAATGTTATAAAATATTCAAATCATATTGGTTTTAAATGTGTATTTCGAATCATTTATATGTCCAATGATAAAATTAATGTTTTTAAGTTAGATTAGTAATCAATGGTTTCATAAATATGGTATGGGTTTGTTATTTTCACACTTATTTCAATATACCAAGTAAGTAATGAATAATATGTTTTCATATCTATGTCTATTTATGAATTAGATAGTGCTTTAAGAGGCTTAAAATGAGAATAAATCCAATCTTAAGCATAGAATTCTCTAATATTTTTAAAAGATTGTTTTACCGCCTTTTGATGGAGAACCATTTTTAAATATATCTTTTGAAAATTTTATAATCTCTATTTGTCAAAATAAACTTATTCTTTATGATTGTTACATTGAAATTTACTTTGGATAAATTTTTGGTATTTTTCTGACAATGTTCATTTTTTAATAAATAGTGAAAAATACTGCATTTTAAATCAAAACTGCTTTTTCATCTAATTTAATTATATGGTTAGATTATCTTTTTAATTGGTATTAAAGTTTAATTAGAATATAGTTTTTACCATTTAATCAAATAATGGTCATTATAATTAATTTCACTTTGGAATTGGTCATAAACAAGTGCCAAACGTTTCATAGATATTGTTTAAAAAAAACCCGCTATTTGTTTTGAGAACGTGAATTATTTTTAAATTAATTATTGAAATTTATATGTTTGGAATTTGGTAAAATGGATTAAATATTTTGAATCATAAGTTACAAATTATTTAATTAATACTCTTTTGTTTTTGGACATTATGAATAGTAACGACGATAATTATCTTTAATTATCTTGATTAATTAGTAATCTGGTAGTTAAAGATAATAAATTAATATCATAATAATAAAAAATGACCCCAACATGTGTCCTAATGATACTGTTTGTGTCATGGCTGACCATATGATGCCTTGTGACAAACTTTGGGACCCCATGGAATCACATTGGGGTGAAAGTGACACTTTATCATTTTATTTTTAAAGGAGAATATCACTAAAGAATGTATCACCTGAGTAAATTTTTTTAGCTTTTTCTGTGTAAACGATATATTATACTATAAATATTTATTGGAAAGATAAAAATATTTACTATATCATAGTATTTTTTTATAATTTTTATACATTAAATGAATTAAAATATTTATGACTTCATGATGATGCAGCGATTACCTCATCAATGAACGATTTAAATAAAATGAGAAGATAATGTAAAATCTAAGACTTACACTTATCAAAGACCTATTTGATGAGTATATTTCGAACCCTTATCACCTTATACTAAAACTATATCAATGTGGGACCTTTAAAATCTGAAACTCATTTTAATATAAAGTAACATTTTATAACTTTCCAAGAGTGCCCCTCCTCTCCTCTTATAAAAGGCCCCAACATCTACCTCCTTAACCCCACTTCTCAAGCCATTGGCTCGGCCAAACTCTACTCATTTCATCTCTCCACATACCTATATTCATCCTAGAAGCCTTAACTTAGGCAGAAAGATCTTCAAGAAACCCTTTTGGTTCAAACCAAGAGGAGTTGCCCGATTTAAAGGTAAAGACTTCTCTAATGTTCTTTTATTTTATTTTGCTTCTCCAACCCCATAAACTCTTTTTATTCAATTATTTTGTAATAACACCAGTATCTTCAATATAATTTGATGTTTTTATAAGAATTATTAAATATACACTTACACACACCTACATCTAATGGTTAAAGAACATAATGTTTCTTTGGATGGCGAATTTCTGCCTCACGAAATGATGATTGTTCAATATTCTTCTAACACCTTAAAAGGTGGACATTAAGATGTCACTATATTTATATATGATACATAATATTTTTATGTTTTCCTTAAGATTGTGTATTTTTCATTTATGTCATACCTTTATGGTTTCCATTATGGGTAAACACAATATCTTCATTTTAGGAACTGCGGACTACCACCCCCTCAAAGTGATTTGATTCGTTAATGCCATATGTGGGATGTATAAAGGATGGAGTTAATGATATTATATATGATATTATAATGGAATTATAATATAATTTTATATCATTATGATTCCATTCCATTAAATAGGAAATAGAAATGGAAGTAGTGTTCATGCGTACGTACGGCTTACCGTCTCCATGAATCGTGCATTTCATTTCTTACCTATAAATGTTATGTAATATTATAAATGCATGTATATAATGGATATATATGATATATATGATATCTACATCATGAATATAATTCTGGACAGAATGGATATTTTACCACATGAACAACTTGTAATTACAAGAAGTTTATTTTTGACTCAAGTACCAATGATTGACAAAACGACCACTATTAACGTAAATAATTACATAGTGTTCATGACATGTTAATAAGTGATATAAAAGGAATAATGAACTTGAAAAAGATTCTTAAGCAAGTATAAATTAACTCAAGTTTATTATTCAGGAGGTTAAATAACGATCGAGTCAAGTCGGACCCGAGGTATGGGACTTCGTCTCAATTTCCTTTCATTGAGGAATATTTTGCTTTAGACATGACCTTTTTTATACGGTGTATAAAACCCTTTGACTTTTACATTTATTAAAAAGGAATATTTTTTATACGAAGCATTTTACTAAATGAAAAATGGATTTTTTTGTCTTACGTATGCGGCGACAATGACTTCTCTGCCGTCGTGACCATTATTTGACTTTTGGCTTCCTCTACAATCAATAATTTTTTTTAAAAGAAAAATAAATACCATGTTTTAATTTTCTTTTATTTTGGTATTGAAAATGGTTTTGATAATGTTTTTATTATATCAATGTGTTTTTGACATCTTGTGATTGAAATGTGGAAATGTTATGTTTCCTTTATAGATGTTTTATGTGATATGATTATGTTATGGTTCTTGGGAATTGCTTATGAAGACGGGTGGTTTCGTGATAAACTAAGGGCGGGTGAGCCCGATATAGCTCTCCAATGCATTGGGTAACGTGAAGAAGTTAAACGCTAATGTTTCTCCAAAGAGATTTAGGGAATATATTTTGATGGGTATTCCAAATGTAACCATGAGGGTTACTCCCTACGTAAGAATGTTATGAATGCCTCAAGTTACCTTTATGTCTTATGATTTCTATGATTTATTCATGATTTTATGAGTTATGTTAAAATTATTATGTTTTATGAGTAAACTATGATTTCATACATGGACTAATGTTTTCATTTCATACTTTTATATCCCTTACTGATCTTTTTATGCTCATCCCAAGTTTTTGAAATGTTTTTCATAGGTCAAGGGAAAGGTACTTGATGTGATGATAGTGTCAAGGAAGTGTCAAGAAAGAATCCATGTTTTATTTTAAATATGTTTCTGTTGATGGAAAAAATGAATATTATATTTTATGTAACCAATTTGTTTAACAGAGATAGTCAGGTTACATGGAGTTCTTCTCTCCATTGTATCTGCTCGTGATCCCAGGTCACTTCTAATTTTTGTAAAGGCCTTCAGAAGTCATTGGGTACTGAATTAAATTTTAGTACAACTTTTCATCCTTAATCAGATGGGTAGTCAAAACGAATGGTTCAGACTTTAGAGGATATCCTACGTGCTTGTTCGATGGATTATCAGGGAAGTTGGGACCAACATCTTTCTTTGGTTGAGTTTTCTTATAATAACAGTTTTCATTATAGTATACAGATGGCTCCATTTTAGGCATTATATGGGAAGCAGTGTCGAACTCCAGATTTTTGGGATGAAGTAGTGGAAAGGAAGCTGATGGGACCAGAATTTGTATAAGAGATGGAAAAAAAGTTCAGCTGATACAGAAACACATGAGAACAGCTCAGAGTAGGCAGAAAAGTTATGTAGACAACAGGAGGAAGGATCTCTCTTTTGAGGTAGGTGATCATGTCTTCGTCAAAGTTTCACCATGGAAAAGTGTGATGCGATTTGGTAAGAAAGGAAAGATGAGTCCAATGTTTATTGGACCGTATGAAATTATGGAGAGAGTTGGATCAGTTGCATACCGAGTGGATTTACCTCCGAGTTTATCTCATGTACACAATGTTTTTCAGGTTTCAATGTTACGGAAGTACATGCCAGATCCATCTCATGTTTTGAGTCCAGAGGTAGTTCAGCTGGAAGAGAATCTATCTTATGAGGAAAAAATAGTCCAGATTCTTGACCACATGGATCATGTGTTATGGAATAAGGTGATTTATCAAGTAAAAGTTTTATGAAAAAACCACATGATTGAAGAGGCAACAAGGGAATCTGAAAATGCAATGAGGGATAAATACCCCAACTTATTCAATAAGTAAATAAATTGAGGGGAAACAATTTTCTAAAGGGGGGAAGGATGTAACATCCCAAGTAAGTAATGAATAATATGTTTTCATATCTATGTATATTTATGAATTAGATAGTGCTTTAAGAGGCTTAAAATGAGAATAAATCCAATCTTAAGCATAAAATTCTCTAATATTTTTAAAATATTGTTTTACCGCCTTTTGATGACAAACCATTTTTAAATATATCTTTTGACAATTTTATAAGCTCTATTTTTCAAAATGAGCTTATTCCTTAAGATTGGGACATTGAAATTTACTTTGCATAAATTTTTGGTATTTTTCTCACAATGTTCATTTTTTAATGAATAGTGTAAAATACTGCATTTTACATCAAAACTGATTTTTCATCTAATTTAATTATATGGTTATATTATCTTTTTAATTGGTATTAAAGTGTAATTAGAATATATTTTTTCCATTTAATCAAATGGTGGTCATTATAATTAATTTCACTTTGGAATTGTTCATTAACAAGTGCCAAGATTTTCATAGATATTGTTTAAAAAAAACCCGCTATTTGTTTTGACAACGGGAATTATTTTTAAATTAATTATTGCAATTTCTATGTTTGGAATTTGGTAAAATGGATTCCATATTTGGAATCATAAGGTCCAAATTATGTAATTAAGACTCTTTTTTTTGGACATTATGAATAGTAACGACGGTAATTATCTTGATTAATTAGTAATCGGGTAGTTAAGGATAATAAAATAATTTCCTAATAATAAAAAATGACCCCAAAATGTGTCCTAATGATACTTTTTGTGTCATGTACGACCATAGGATTCCTTGTTCCAAACTTTAGGACCCCATGGAATCACTTTTGGGTGAAAGTGACACTTTATCATTTTATTTTTTAAAGAAAGGAGAACATCACTAAAGAATGTATCACCTGAGTAAAACATTTTTAGTTTGTTTGTGTAAACGATCTATTTGAATATAAATATTAATTAGAAATATAAAAATATTTCCTACATCATAGTATTTTTTTTAATAATTTTTAGACATTAAATAAATTAAATTATTTATGACAACATGATGATGCAGCGATTACCTCATTAATGAACGATTTAAATAAAATGAGAAGATAATGTAAAATCTAAGACTTAAACTTGTAAAAGACCTATTGGATGAGTATATTTCAAACCCTTATCACCTTATCCTAGAAATATATCAATGTGGTACCTTTAAAATCCGAAAATCATTTTAATATAAAGTAACATTTTATAACTTTCCAAGAGTGCCCCTCCTCTCCTCTTATAAAAGGCCCCCACCTATACCTCCTTACCCACACTTATCAAGCCATTGACGCGGCCAAAATCTACTCATTTTATCTCTCCACATCCCTATATTCATCCTAGAAGCCTTACCTTAGGCAGAATGATCTTCAAGGAACCCTCTTGGTTAAAACCAAGAGGAGTTACCCGATTTAAAGGTAAATATTTCTCTAATGTTCTTTTGTTTTATTTTGCTTCTCCAACCCCCTAAACTCTTTTTATTCAATTTTTTTGTAACAAAACTAGTATCTTCAATATACTAGGATGTTTTTATAAGAATTATTCGAGCTACACTTACACACACCTACATCTAATGGTTAAATAATATACTGTTTCTTTGGATGGAGAATTTCTACCTCACGAAATGATGATTGTTCAATATTATTCTAACACCTTCAAAGGTGGCCATTAAGATGTCACTATATTTATATATGATACATAATATGTTTATTTTTTCCTTAATCTTCTGTATTTTTCATTTATTTCATACCTTTATGGTTTCCGTTATGGGTAAACAAGATATCTTTATTTTAGGAAGTGCGGACTACCGCCCCCTCAAAGTGATTTGACTCATTAATGCCATATGTGGGATATATAACAGATGGAGTTAATGATATTATATATGATATTATACTGGAATTATAATATACTTTTATATCATTATGATTCCATTCCATTAAATAGGAAATAGAAATGGAAGTAGCGTTCATGAGTACGTATGACTTACCGTCTCCATGAATGGTGCATTTCATTTCTTACCTCTAAATGTTATGTAATATTATAACTGCATGAATATAATGGATATATATGATATATATGATATCTACATCATGAATATAATTTTGGACAGAATGGATATTTTACCACATGAACAACTTGTAATTACGAGAAGTTTATTTTTGACTCAAGTACCAATGATCGACAAAACGACTATTATTAACTTAAATAAGTATATAGTGTTCATAACATGGTAATAAGTTATATAAAAGGAATAATGAACTTTAAAAATGTTCTTAAGCAATTCGAAATTAGCTCAAGTTTATTATTCAGAAGGTTAAAGAATGATCGAGTCAAGTCGGACCGGAGGTATGGGACTTCGTCTTAATTTCCTTTCATTGAGGCATATTTTGTTTTATACATGGCCTTATTTTATACAGTGTATACAACCCTTTGACTTTTACATTTATTAAAAAGGAATATTTTTTATAGGAATCATTTTACTAAGCGACAAAAGGGAATGTTTTTGTCTTACGTATGCGGCGACAATGACTTCTCCGCTGCTGTGACCATTATTTGAGTTTAGGCTTCCTCTACAAGCCATAAATTTTTTTAAAAGAAAAATAAATACCATGTTTTAATTTTCTATTATTTTGGTATTGAAAATGGTTTTGATAATTTTTTTTATTATATCAATGTGTTTTTGATATCTTGTGATTGAAATGTGGAAATGTTATGTTTCCTTTATGCATGTTTTTTGTGATACGATTATATTATGGTTCTTGGGCATTATTTATGAAGACGGGTGGTTCCGTGATAAACTAAGGGCGGGTGAGCCCGATATAGCTCTCCAATGCATTGGGTAACACAAAGGAGTTAAACGCTAAGGTTTCTATAAAGAGATTTATGGAATATACTGTGATGAGTATTCCAAACGTAACCACGAGGGTTACTCACTACGTAAGAATGTTATGAATGCATCAAGTTACCTTTATGTGTTATGATTTCTATGATTTATTCAGGATTTGATGAGGTATGTTAAAATGATCATCTTTTATTAGTAAATTATGATTTCATACATGGACTAATGTTTTCATTTCGTACTTTTATATCCCTTACTCAGCTTTTTATGCACATCCCAAGTTTTTGAAATGTTTTTCACAGGTCAAGGGAAAGGTACTTGATGTGATGATAGTGTCAAGGAAGTGTCAAGAAAGAATCCATGTTTTATTTTAAATATGTTTCCGTTGATGGGAAAAAATGAATACTATCTTTTTTGTAACCACTTTATTTAAATGTGGAATGTAATGAATGATTTATGATCTAATTATCTAAAACTGTAAACCTGAAAAGATCCTCAATGTGTAATCTTGTAATAACTCAAGATTAATAAACGTTTAAGGCTGGGGCCTTATACTTATACTCATTTAGTTCAAATTATAACAATAGAGATATTATTTTCCTTTAAATTTGATAAATAATTTGTTTATTCATTTAACAAAGATAGTCAGGTTACATGGAGTTCCTCTCTCTATTGTATCTGATCGTGATCCCAGGTTCACTTCTAATTTTTGGAAAGGCCTTCAGAAGTGATTGGGTACTAAATTAAAAATTAGTAAAACTTTTCATCCTCAATCAGTTGGGTAGTCAAAACGAATGATTCAGACTTTGGAGGAAATGCTACGTGCTTGTTCGATGGATTATCAGGGAAGTTGGGACCAACATCTTTCTTTGGTTGAGTTTTCTTATAATAACAGTTTTCATTATAGTATACAGATGGCTCTATTTGAGGCATTATATGGGAAGCGGTGTCGAACTCCACCTTTTTGGGATGAAGTAGGGGAAAGGAAGCTGATGGGACCAAAATAGGTAGAAGAGATGGCAGAAAAAGTTCAGCTGATACAGAAATACATGAGAACAGCTCAGAGCAGGCAGAAAAATTATGTAGACAACAGGAGGAAGAATCTCTCTTTTGAGGTAGATGATCATGTCTTCCTCAAAGTTTCACCATGGAAAAGTGTGATGCGATTTCGTAAGAAAGGAAAGCTAAGTCCAAGGTTCATTGGACCATATGAAATTCTGGAGAGAGTTGGATCAGTTGCATACCGAGTGGATTTACCTCCGAGTTTATCTCAGGTACACAATGTTTTTCAGGTTTCAATGTTAAGGAAGTACATGCCAGATCTATCTCATGTTTTGAGTCTAGAGGTAGTTCTGCTAGAAGAGAGTCTATCTTATGAGGAACAATTGGTCCAGATTCTTGACCACAGGGAGCAGGTGTTATAGAATAAGGTGATTCATCATGTAAAGGTTTTATGGAAAAACCACATGATTGAAGAGGCAACATGAGAATCTGAAAATGCAATGAGGGATAAATACCCCAACTTATTCAATAAGTGAATAAATTGTGAGGACACAATTTTCTAAAAGGGGGAAGGATGTAAAATCCCAAGTAAGCAATTAATAATATGTTTTCATATCTATGTATATTTATGAATTAGATAGTGCTTTAAGAGGCTTAAAATGAGAATAAATCCAATCTTAAGCATACAATTCTCTAATATTTTTAAAAGATTGTTTTTACCACCTTTTGATGGAGAACCATTTTCAAATCTATATTTTGACAATTTTATAAGATATATTTGTCAAAATAAACTTATTCTTTATAATTGGGACATTGAAATTTACTTTGGATAAATTTTTGGTATTTTTCTGACAATGTTCATTTTTTAATGAATAGTGAAAAATACTGCATTTTACATCAAAACTTCTTTTTCATCTAATTTAATTATATGGTTATATTATCTTTTTAATTGGTATTAAAGTGTAATTAGAATATGTTTTTACCATTTAATCAAATGGTGGTCATTATAATTAATTTCACTTTGGAATTGGTCATAAACAAGTGCCAAACTTTTTATAGATATTGTTTAAAAAACCCTCTATTTGTTTTGACAACATGAATTATTGTAAAATTAATTATTGAAATTTCAATGTTTGGAATTTGGTAAAATGGATTCCATATTTGGAATCAGAAGGTCCAAATTATGTAATTAAGACTCTTTTGTTTTTGGACATTATGAATAGTAACGACGGTAATTATTTTGATTAATTAGTAATCGGGTAGTTAAGGATAATAAAATAATATCATAATAATAAAAAATAACCCCAAAATGTGTCTTAATTATACTGGTTGTGTCATGGACGACCATATTATGGATTGTTCCAAACTTTAGGACCCCATAGAATCACCTTTGGGTGAAAGTGACACTTTATCATTTTATTTTTTAAAGAAAAGAGAATATCACTAAAGAATGTATCACCCGCGTAAAACATTTTTAGTTTTGTTTGTGTAAACGATATATTAGACTATAAATATTAATTGGAAATCTAAAGAGATTTCATACATCATAGTATTTTTTTATAATTTCTAGACATTAAATAAATTAAATTATTTATAACATCATGATGATGTAGTGATTACCTCATTAATGAACGATTTAAATAAAATGAGAAGATAATGTAAAATATAAGACTTACACTTGTCAAAGACCTATTGTATGAGTATATTTAGAACCCTTATCACCTTATCCTCAAAATATATCAATGTGGGACCTTTAAAATCCTAAAATCATTTTAATATAAAGTAACATTTTATAACTTTCCAAGAGTGCCCCTCCTCTCCTCTTATAAAAGGCCCCCACCTCTACCTCCTTACCCACACTTATCAAGCCATTGCCTCGGCCAAAATATGATCATTTAATCTCTCCACATCCCTATATTTATCCTAGAAACCTTACCTTAGGTAGACAGATCTTCAAGAAACCCTTTTGGTTCAAACCAAGAGGAGTTACCCGATTTAAAGGTAAAGACCTCTCTAACGTTCTTTTTCTTTATTTTGCTTCTACAACCCCCAAAACTCTTTTTATTCATTTATTTTGTAACACAAATAGTATATTCAATATAATAGGATGTTTTTATAATAATTATTCTAGCTACACTTACACAAACGTACATCTAATGGTTAAAGAACATACTGTTTCTGTGGATGACGAGTTTTTCCCTCACGAAAAGATGATTGTTCAATATTCTTCTAAAACCTTCAAAGGTGGCCATTAAGATGTCACTATATTTATATATGATACATAATATGTTTATTTTTACCTTAAGCTTATGTATTTTTCATTTATTTCATACCTTTATGGTTTCCATTATGGGTAAACGTGATATCTTCATTTTAGGAAGTGCAGACTACCGCCCCCTCAAAGTGATTTGATTCATTAATGACATATGTGAGATGTATAAAGGATGGAGTTAATGATATTATATATGATATTATACTGTAATTATAATATACTTTTATATCATTATGATTCCATTCCATTAAATAGGAAATAGAAATGGAAGTAGCATTCGTGCGTACGTACGAGTTACTGTCTCCATGAACGATGCATTTCATTTCTTACCTCTAAATGTTATGTAATATTATAAATGCATGTATATACTGGATATATATGATATATATTATATCTAAATCATTAATATAATTCTGGACATAATGAATATTTTACCACATGAACACCTTGTAATTACAAGAAGTTAATTTTTGACTCAAGTACCAATGATCGACAAAACGACCATTGTTAACTTAAATAATTACATAGTGTTCATGACATGTTAGTAAGTGATATAAAAGGAATAATGAACTTGAAAAAGGTTCTTAATAAAGTATAAATTAACTCAAGTTTATTATTCAGGAGGTTAAAGAATGATCGAGTCAAGCTCGACCCGAGGCATTGGACTTCGTCTCAATTTCCTTTCATTGAGGCATATTTTGTTTTATACACGACCTTCTTTTATACGGTGTATAAAACCCTTTTAATTTTACATTTATTAAAAAGGAATATTTTTTATATGAAGCCTTTTACTAAAATACAAAAGTGAACATTTTTGTCTTACGTATGTGGCGACAATGACTACTCCGTTGCCGTGACCATTATTTGAGTTTCGGCTTCCTCTACAAGCCATAACTTTCTTTTAAAACAAAAATAAATACCATGTTTTACTTTTCTTTTATTTTGGTATTGAAAATGGTATTGATAATGTTTTTATTATATTAATGTGTTGTTGATATCTTGTGATTGAAATGTGTAAGTGTTATGTTTTTTATGCATGTTTTTTGTGATACGATTATGTTATGGTTATTGGGAATTGTTTATGAATACGAGTGGTTCCATGATAAACTAAGGGAAGTTGAGCCCGATATAGCTCTCCAATGCATTGGGTAATGTGAAGGAGTTAAACACTAAGGTTTCTCCGAAGAGATTTAGGGAATATACTGTGATGGGTATTCCAAACGTAACCCTGAGGGTTACTCCCTACGTAAGAATGTTATGAATGCCTCAAGTTAACTTTATGTATTATGATTTCTATGATTTATTCAGGATTTGATGAGGTATGTTAAAATGCTTATATTTTATGAGTAAAGTATGATTTCATACATGGACTAATATTTTCATTTCGTACTTTTATATCCCTTACTGATATTTTTATGCTCATCTCATGTTTTTGAAATGTTTTTCATAGGTCAAGGGAAAGGTACTTGATTTGATGATAGTGTCAAGGAAGTGTCAAGAAAGAATCCATGTTTTATTTTAAATATGTTTCCGTTGATGAGAAAAATGAATACTATCTTTTATGTAACCACTTTGTTTAAATGTGGAATGTAATACATGATTTATGATCTAATTCTCTAAAACACTAAACCTGAAAAGATCCTCAATGTGTAATCATGTAATAACTCAAGATTAATTAATGTTTATGGCTGGGGCCTTATACTTATACCCATTTAGTTCAAATTACAACAATAGAGATATTATTTTCCTTTAAATTTGATAAATCATTTGTGTATTCATTTAACAGATGTTAAAAAAGTATTTTTAAATGAAAATTTGAATAAAAAAATTTACATGGAATAATATGAATATTCTCAAATTTATTTTATGAAGGTCCTAAAGAACATTTCCAATTAAATAGACACTAATTGTTTTGGAATTTTTAGAAATATTTTTGAGGAGATCATTGAATATAGTGATGAAAATAAATGAATGGAGAAGGTTTTAAAAGAAAGAGTTTACATCTATTTTAATCACTCAAAACAAGTAATACAAAAAAATATAATGATTTTAGAATTAAAAGAATAATGCACCAATTTTGAAAATGTGTTTATCACTACAATTCAAGAAAGGGAATATGACAAGAAAGGTATTGAGTAGATAACCCGCAAATTAAAATAAGCAATTGTTATAAAAGATGATCAAATGGATATTATAGGAAAAAATATTAAAGAGATTGAAAATATAATAAAAGAAAATAGGGAAATGAACGAAGATAAAATTTGAGATATAAGAATATATTATGAAGTAAAAGTAAAAATAAAATAGAATGATAAAATTTAAGGACCCAAACTATTATAAATAAAATTCCCCCTTTTGATTTATTTAAATGTATTATTATATAAGATGGTTATAGAAAACACATGCACTCCTTTGGATTTATCCTACCATATTTAATTAAATTTTAAGAATCATTATAGTTGATATTATAGAAGTTTAATAGTGATCACATGATTAGTATATATATAGGGTTTTAACAAATCAAACTCTCATAGAAAAAGGAAGTGATTGCCTCAACCAATGGGATCGTACCCTATGAATCCCATTTATCAGAGCATCCAAGGGAGATGAAATTTTTGGGATTTTACCTTAACCAATCCCAATATGAGATCCAAAAACTTACACATGATAAAAACCATTTATTGTATAATTTCAAGCTCATCGAGATCATGACCCAAACTATGTTCGCCAAACCACCCCATGGTAGTCCCACCACTGCACACCTTACTTTTAGGGAGTTTTCTCATGTATTAAAGGGATATGTATCAAGAAACTAAAAATATGAGTATGTACATTATTTTTTATATAATAATGAATATATTTTCTTCCAATTATTTTTAATTTGTAAATGTTTTTTATTTTGATAAAATAAAGCAAAAATTCTATTTTTAGTTAATATTATAATTAAATTAATCAATTTATGAATTATTAGATTTTTTAAAATAAATAAAATTTTAACAAAATATTATAATTAAATATTTTTTATCAAATATAAATGATCATATAATTTTTATGAAGTTAAATGAATTATTTTATTAGGGTTCAAAAAACTGTTATTACCAAAAAACCCATCATTTTCAATAAATATCGGTTATTATTTTAAAAGTGAAAATTAAAAAATTAAAAAATTATTTATATAAAATGAATATTATTTTTGGAATCAGAATATTGAAATTATACAATAGTGAAATTTTCATAATTTTCCAAGACAGTCAAATTTTCGGGTAAAACTTAAATACTTTATAAATATACTTTGAGTATTATGACATAATGATGACCCAAATGTGATTTAATAATTACTATAAATGTGATCCACCAAAAAATATATGTTTTTTAATTTAAAATGATATTATTTTAAGTTTATTTGATTTATTTTATAAATCCTTTTTGAATCCTCCACAACTTCGGATATATTTTAAGGTTTTTAAATCATTTCTTTAAGTGTGTGAATCACCTCCACATCACCAGTGGTAATATTTTAATAATTTATTCTCTTGGAAATATAAAATAATTTATTCCACTCTAATTATTTAGAAAGCATGATATGTTTTGTGGTTTTAGATATTTAATTATATAGAGTCCAAAACCTAAATAATAAAGAAATTCCCCTATTTTTCTTTTTAAACCCACCCAATATCCAATTTATATTCACTCAAACTCCTTTTATCCTGTCTATACTCTTCCCTCCACTCAATATAGTCCAAAAAAGGTGCCCAAAATCTCTTAATAATACCCTCCCAAGCTTTTGGATTCACACACTCAAGTAAAGGATCCCCACCTTCCTCTCTTTCTTTCAATTCAAGAACCTTCTTTGAAATTAGTCTTTATAATTTCAGGTTTTTATATTTTAATTCATTTATTATGATTCCTTTACTATAAAATTGATATTTTTTAATGATATACTGTTTATAATCTCTCATTTTTACCCTTACTTAAGTCGTTACTATGCCAAGATTTCGTAAGGGATTTCTCTCTTCTCATTTCCATTCAAGCAATTATTTTTTGTTATGTATCTTAAATTACAGTTGATTATATTGAAATATATTCTTCCATACAACCATTAAAATATAGTTAATGTATAAATGATGATATCTCATATCCCTATCATTAATCTTCCCATGAACCTTTATGTACACCCACTACCATGCCAAAATATAGTTACCATTATTTTCTCTATTTAAGTTTCTTCATTACTTTATGAATTGTATTTCCAACTTTCTATTATTGTGATATGTTTTTATATGTACTTAACAGTTCCAATTTTATTTAAATATGATGATATACCTCTTTATCTCTCATCTAACCATTTTCAAGAATCTTTATGTGACATCGTTATGCTGTTGAAATTTCACCGTGATTTTCCATACCAAAACAATTGAATACCATACCCAATTTTCTATAAAGGGTGTAAATACCCCGACCCAAATTGCTCAGATCCTGTGCCTTACTTAAATACATTGGTCTAATAAATAAGTAAATTGCATCCTGGAGGACTGAATAATTTATTATATTTGAAAAACTAGATACATACATAAGTTTTACTTTACAAATTAAAAGGAAAAACAACATAGAAACTCCATTGGAAACACCCACAAACTCCTAGGTTATACCTAGAAGTCATTCATAATATACATATTTGAATCTTAGGGAAAAATAAAACAAAATAAAGGGGTTATATACGATGGTAATTAAGGTTAATTAATAAAAATTAATCTAATATAATATATAAGGCATGATGAGTGACTAATAACACATGCCATTAGAGCATAAACTTGCTCATAATATGGAAATAATAAAAGCTGAATAAATAATTCCATAAAAATAATCACATGAGAATGAATCTTAACCATGGATATTATAATAGTATAATATTCACATGGATAATCAATTACTAATCATAATTAGGAAATTCATATGTTGGAAATTATAAACATACAGTTGAGGCCTCAACCCAGACACCTGAAAATAAATAGTTAAGGCCTCAGCCAAAATCCATTTCTATTTCGTGTCATGAGACCGACCAACGCATTGAGGGGATATAGAGGGACTAACCAATAACTCAAAAAGTCCAATAAATTCCTTATATAAATGGGGTTAAACATAAACAACATATACATATGAAATATAAATAGCTTTCCCTAATCTGTTAACATAATCAATAACCATTCTGAGTAGTATGGTGAATGGTATCAAGATAGAACATCCACTGTCAAAATGGTCACAAACCATTTAATAAAATATGATAGATTATAATATTAATTTATTATTCCAAATTAATCAAAATATTAAATAAAGGGTATTGAAATAGAATAAAACACTCTAATAAAATCGTCAAAGAATACTTGAGAGAAATACCCTTACTTTTCAAAGAAGAGTGATTTTGGAAAAAATATTTTTATTTTTCATAATTGTTTTTATAAAACCAGTAATGAACAAAAATAGTTTTTCATTAAACATTTAGTGATTTTATAAAAATAATGGTGTCTTAAGACATATTATGTATGGTACTTGAAAATGGATAAGAAATCAGGAATTTCTCTTTAATTAGGTTTTCTTATTGAGAAGAATTGAGAAGGGAACCTTGTTAAATTGGGATTTAACCTTAAACTAAAGTTTAAACGATATGAATATATGATTTTGGAACATATAAGTAGAATTTATAATAATTATATAAAAATAATGAAGAATTAAATTGGGGTAAAGAGATATAAATCATAACCTGAATGGAAAATGGACGTTCGGGAAGAAACCCTTACCTTATGTCCAAAAGTGTTTTTCACTTGAACTTAATGTCCTTGATAATAAAATTAAATCCATTAATTAATTAATTTATAACCTTTTATACATTTATTTTATTTTTTATAATTGTATTATGTTCATTTATGGTTTTTTGATGAGTTATAAGATACAATTTTATCATTTGGGAGCGTTCATTTCCTTGGTTTTCATGATTGATTTCCTTGAATATGAGTATGCTCGTTCATGTAAAATGATAATATATATCCAAAATTGATGTTATATGTTATTAATTAATACTAATATTATTAAATTGTTATATAAGTCTTTTTATTATTTTGGGTGATGATGAATCATTAGATAAGACATTCATGATAATTGTTTAGATTATTTTGGCGGTTTTTTTTATCATCACAAACTAGTTTTGTTTTATTAATTAAAATCATATGTATATAATTATTATAGAATATTACATATTTTGTAACACATATATTATAATCTAGTTTAATCATAATTTTTTTATGATAATCCTTGAATGCATTAATGGAAAATGAAAATGCATCTTCTATGATGTCGGTAAATTGACACATCACATGCGATGTTTTCATTTATAGAATAAAAGAGAGAGAGAGAAATGAGTTTGATGATGGATATTACATTAAAATGATATAATTTCATTATATAAATTATATTGGAGTTATAATGTCAATTTGGATAGGGTAGGTGAGGTAAGGATAATAAAATAAAAGAAATTGAAAGAAAATAAAAGAAATGAAAGATTATTTTTACCTCTTGAATTATCCTCCTTGAGAACCTACTTAAGAGAATTGGTTTGGGTATTTTTTTGAGAAAAAAGGATATTTTACATTGGTTAGGGGATTTTTAAGAGTATTGGGCAGAAATTTGATAAGTATTAAAGCTTGGAAGGTGTGAGGAGAAGGGGTGGTATTTATAGTGGAGGAGAGGAGTGTTTTTTGAATATTTTATTTATTTGTTTATTATTTTTTCTAAAGATAAAAAATAGGGAGGATTATTGTTAATAAATACATTAATTAGTTCATTTGAGTTCAAACCAATATTTACTTACATCATTCATGACTGAAGCATGACTAAAAATCCATTTATTTACTTATACTGTAAATTACCGTATTTTATTATTCACAAAATTCAAGTATTTTAGAAAAATACAAAAAATTTAACCTAACAATTTTTCAACATGTAGAATTAAAAAATGAACTCCATTTTATGGAAATAATTTTTTAAATATGAGAAATTTAATTTTTAACTAAAATCACCATTTACTCGAAAAATAAAAATTTAAAATTATAACTAATTTTACAACACCTTGAAAAATTAACTAAGGTATCATAAAATTATCTTAAAATCACAAGACAAAAAAATATTTATTTATGAATACATTTTATGTGAATAAATTTTCTTTTAAATCATTTTATTAATTATATAATTATAATTAAATATTTTGGCTTACATAAATACCAACACTTAATTAATAATTTTTAAAATATTCATTTACTTATACTATCATATAATTATATCATAGTTTCATTAATAAGATTCCTAAATGTTATTTATTATTTCATGGGTGAGGTTACTATTCATTTGGAAAGTTTAATGTTCATAAGGTTCATATTACTATTCCTAAGGGCATGATACTATTTCATCAATATAGGTTCCTTAAATTCTAGAAATACCTATTATTTTATTCATTATTCATTTATAAAGTTTGTATTATGATCTATAAGGGATTTTATGTTATTTATACTATATGAAATAATTATAAGAAGGGAAATTTTATTGATAGAATTATGGGTCCTTACATTCTCCCCTCCTACAAAACTTTCATCCTCGAAATTTCTAGATTGTCACCTCATAATTTTTTTGTAGTTATTAATCATAAGTTCCAAAGGCTCCCACATAACCTCTTCGATTTTATAATATTTCCAATGTACCTTTACCAACCGAGTGATATGATTCATCAACACCTGTTATTTAGGGTCTATAATCTAGATAGGCTCTTCACAATATGATAAATCAGTTTCCATTTCAATTCCTTCAAAAGTGAGGACATGCACCGGGTCATACATGTAATTCCTTAACAAAGAGATGTGGAATACATTGTGTACTTTATAAATGTTAGTAGGAATTTCCAAACAATAAGCCACAACTCCAATTATCTCTTGGATTTCAAAACGGCCAATGTACCTGGAGATTAGTTTCCCTTTCTTTACAAATCTTAAAACAACCTTATATGGAGATAATTTTAGGAAAAAACGACCCCCCACTTGAAATTACAAATCCTTACTTCAATTATCAGCATAGATATTTTTCCTACTTTGAGATTCTTTGATATAGATTTGAATAGTATTTACCTTTTTTGTTGTTTCCTCCGTAAGCTCAGGTCCTACAAGCTTCCTTTCACCAACTTCATCCCAACAAGCTAGTGTATAAAATCTATTTTCATATAATGATTCATATGGTGCCATTTTAATACTTTAATGGAATCTATTATTGTAGTAAAAATCTACCAAAGGTAAATACATATGCCACATACCTTGAAAGTCAAGTTAGAGTGATCTCACCATATCTTTTAATGTTTTAATGGTGCTTTCAGACTGCCCGCAGTTTGAGGATGATAAGTAGTACTCAAATGAAGCTTAGTATCCAAATAGTTTTTAAGAATTATCCATAAATTTGATGTAAATCATGGGTCATGTTCAGACACAATTGAAATAGGTGCTCCCTAAAGTCGTACAACTTTATTAATATAGAGTATTGCAAGGTGTGCTAGTGGAAAATATTCCCTTATAGAAAGGAAATGTGAATATTTGGTAATTCAATCAATAATTGACCATATTGTATTATTATTTCTCAGAGTACATGGTAATCCGATGAAAAAATCCATAGTAATTTAATGCCATTTATATATAGGAATAGGAACAGGTTGCATGAATCCTCTAGGATGATGTATTTCTAACTTCAAATATTGATAGACTAAATATCTTGATACATAATCTGTAATTTTTTAATTCATATTATTCAACTAGAAATGTTCCTTAAAATATCTGTAAGTATTAGGGATACTATGGTGTATATAAAAATAATATGTATGAAAATCATCCAATAACTCCATTTTTAGCTTTGTTATAGAGGGAACACATAAGATCCTCCAAAATTTCATAATTCCATATTTATACATGAGTCTTCCAACTTCCCATAATTAACACCTTTAATTTTCTTTTGAATAATACCATCATCAAACTGAGAACTTTTAGTCCTTTCCAATAAGTATTATTATAAAACCAATTGAAAAATTAATGTTGTTTTACCTTCCTTAATAATTCATATATACATATTTTCTAGATCCATGTACACCAGATCATTGTCAATCCTCATTTTGTTCAGAACAACATGATCCTTCCCTCTCAATGCATCTTCAACCTTATTTTCCTTCCTTGGGTGGTAGTGAATTTAACAATCTTAATCATTGAGTTGCTTGAGCCATCTCCTTTTCCTCATGTTGAGTTATTTCTATGAGAATATATATTTCAAGATCTTTTGATCAGTATATATCTCACATATTTCTCCATAGAGATAGTGTATCCATATTTTTAGATAAAATATTACAGCTACTAACTCAAGATCATGCATTGAATAGTTTTGTTCATTATTTTTTAACTTCCTTTATGCATAGTAAATAACTCTATCATTCTTCACAAGGACACATCCAAGCACTTTTTTTGACACATCAATATAAATCACAAACCCACTATTTACCGATGATAGATTTAGGATTAGAGAATTCACCAATATTTTTATTAATTCTTCAAATCACTCTTCACATTTGTTTATCCAAATAAACATAACCCCTTTACAAGTGAGCTTGGTTAATGGGTTAGTTAATTAGGAAAATTTCTGAATGAAATGAAAATAATTACCAGATAAACCAATAAAACTATGTACCTCAGTTATGTTTGTTGGTGTAGGCCATTCATGGACAACATTTGTCTTCACAGAATCATTTGATATTCTATCCTTAGAGACAATATAGCCAAGAAAATGAACAATTTGAAGATAGAATCCATACTTTCTAAACTTACCATATAACTCTTTTATTTTAAGCTTACTCAGAACAACCCAAAAGTTGTTCTCATGGTCCTCATAGATTTTGGAATATATCAAGACATTATTAATAAATACCACAACAAAATCAACCAGATATTTCTTGAAATATATTTTCATTATATGCATAAATATATAGTGTGCATTAGCCAATCAAAATGTAATTACTATAAACTCATAATTTCTATACATAGTTTAAAATTCTATCATTCGAATATCATTATTCCTCAAACACAATTGATGATATCTAGATCGAAGTTCAATATTTATAAAATATTGAGCTCTATGAAGTTGATCAAATAAATAATCAATGTGAGGTAGATGATACTGGTTTTTTATTATAATAGCATTTATTTCTCTATAGTCAATGCATAGCCTGATGGACCCATCTTTCTTCTTGACAAATAAAACATGGGATCCCCATAGAGAAACACTAGGGAGAATACATCCTTTATCACTCAATTAATCTAGTTGTTTCTTCAGCTCTACTAATACCAAAATGGCCATACTATAAGGAATATTTTATATTGGCCTAAAATACGGGATTAAATCGATAAAAAAACAATTTCCCACTCTGAAGGATGTCCAGGTAAATCCTATGGAGAAACATCAATAAATTCCTTCACAATTGGTAAATATTTAATTTGAATATCCATAGATTATCTTTTCTCTTCCTCTCCAAGAATATCATTTATAAGAGGTATTGGAGGTGGATATGGATGTGAACCATATGATGAATTTTATGCTATAAAGATAAGGGGATCTACATATTCCTCACAAATTGAAACTTTTTTCTTATTTTAACAGATCTTCACATCATATTTTGACATATAATCCATACCAAGGATTATGTAAAAATAAACCACAGGTATGAAGATAAGGTTTACAAATAAATCCCATCTATTTGTCAAAAAGGGGATTGACCGACACATCTTTTTTGTAATGATACTTCCCTTAAGAGTTTTGACTGAAAAATACTTTATTAAATCAAAATGGAAATATATAATTTTCTTGGAAAACTAGGAATATATAAAAGAATGTGATTATTTATAATAAAATAAATTATTGGCTATGTTTTAGTAAATGATTAAAGTACATTCCACCACATCTTTAGGAACTTCAACTTCCACAGTTGTGATTGAATAAGCTTAGTCTTTATCCCTTGGCCTTTTATGGGGAAAGTTTCAATAATGATTTGAAAAATAATTTCCATAGTGTCCCATCTCCCTAAAATTATATCATTGAACATTCGTAGCTTCTTTCTTTTCCTTGTAGTCATGGGCTTGGTGGCCTTTTTCTCCACACTTGTAATATAATCCTTTTCCTTTTAAGTCGGCACCGAGATGTTTCGTTCCACAATTATCACACATTGGAAAACTCCATTTTTATTTTTCCCTTTATCTATTATTTCCTCCTTCACCCTTTTCTTATCTTGTTTTCCCTTAAAGTCATAATACTAAGAGAATTATTTATTTGTCTTGATAGCACATGAGACTGTATCTTTGTATGATGAGAAATTTTGGTAGACTAGTGACTTTTGGGGAATGGTTTTAAACCATAAAAGAATCAATAAATATTAATCCTTGTATTATGTATCTAGTCTGCGACATGCCTTTCTAACATTGGAATGTTGGATTTATACTTAAAAATGTTTTATTCCCCCTTTCGTTTCAGACTCAAGAATTACCTCTCCATATCTTCTCACTGTTTTCGAGGTAAATATTTTTATAAGAAAAATTCCTTAAAATATTTCCATTCGATATTTTTAATTTTTTTCTCCTACTTTGTGTTTTAAATCAATGACCACCATTGATCAACATCTACTGAGAGACGATAAACTTCCATCATAAACTTCTCCCTTTCATTACATCCCAAAGAGAAAAATAGATTCACTAAAGAACTTATCCACTACTCCATTACAAATGGGTTTTTATTACCATTTAATGATGATGGATATTGTCACATAAAGAGGTCTAACATTTCTCCTATACATTGTGGATCAGGATGCACCATATGGGTAATGTTACTGTTCACAACCCAAGTCATCTATCCTAGTATAGTTATAAGTTGCTCAGAACCTACTATAGCTCCAGTACCAATATCATTATCTTATATAGAAGGTAAATACCTACATGGGATGCGCGCATGGAAACTGTTTCCATTAATTACCCTAGGTAATATTTTAAAATAATGGGAGATAATAAATTAGGTTATGAATCATAATGCATAATCCCAAACTAGAAAAACACTTAACATCAATTGAAATCTTATGCATTGCTAATCTCAAAATCATAAACATGATTTATTTGGGTACATGTTTAATTTTAAATCCTTCATAATGGTCTATAAAGAAAATGTGAATTATCCTAAGAATATACCATAGGAGTGTCAAACCATGTGCGTAGTAAGTCCTGTTGTCATATACAAGGTTATCATGAGTTAGGTCTGAGACACCTTGTTAGAGTTGTTACCCCTTGGTACATCTGTTCCAAAACTACATCCACTAGTAGTATCGAAACAAGGATGTATTTTTAGGAAGACACACATAATCTATACCTCAAAAAAATCTTGGATTTTATTATATATTTATATTCAAATTCTATCTTAGGGTTTTTTTCCCAAATCAATTATTTATAAATCAACTTTCTATGTTTTCTACTAAACTTCCTCTAATACCAACTTTAAAGACTCCGAACCCAGTTTCCCAGAGATGATGACTTACTTAATTCCATTGGTATAATAAAAAAGGAAGTTATATCATGAAGGAAAAAATTGTTTAGTAGATTTGGAAAACCATATATATATATACATTTTACATTACAACTTAAAAGTAAAAACTACATAGCAACTCCATTGGAAACATCAATAAACTCTTAGATTTTGCCTGCAAGTCAATCATAATATGCATCTACGCATCCTGGTAGAAAATAAAACATAATAAAGGGTTGATATCATATAATTATTAAGGGTAATTAATACAACTAAAGATAATATAAAAAATAAGGCATGATGAATGACTAAAAATACATTCCATTATAACATAAACTATAACATAATATGGAAAGAATAAAAGATGAATAAATAATTACATAAAAATAATCACATGAGAATAAATATTTAAGATAGATATTATAATAGTTGAATATTCACATGGATAATACATTACTAATAATACTAATGGAATTAATATGCCATCCATTATAAACATACCATCAAGGCCTCTACCAAGACACCAGAAAATAAATGCTTAAGTCCTCGACCAAAATCCATTTTTGTTTGGTCTCATGAGACCCATTGATGCCTCAAGGGGATATAGAGGGTCCCAAAAATCACTTAATAAGTATAATTCATTCCTCATATGAAAAATTTTAAACATAACAATATATAAATATGAAATTTTAATAAATTTCCCTAATCTGTAAACATAATCAATAACAATTTTGAGTAGTATGGTGAATTGTATCAAGATAGAAAATCAACACAAAAAATTATCATAAACCATTTAATAAAATATATTAGACAATAATAATAATATATTTTACCTAATTAAGAATAAAATTCAATAAAAGGTGTTGAAATAGATGAAAATACTCTAATAAAATTATATAGGAATACTTTATATAAATAACCTTTTTTACTTTGTAAGGAAAAGTTATTTTGGAAAAATCATTTTTATTTTTCATAATTGTTTGAATAAAACTAGTAATGAAAAATTATAGTTTTTCATGAAAAAATTAGTGATTTTGGAAAAATAATTTTGTCTTATAACATATTATATATGGTACTTGAAAATGGGTAATAAATTGGGATGTTCCCTTTAATTGAGTTTGCTTATCGGGAAGAATTAAGAAGGGAACCATGTAAAACATGTATTTTCTATTTAAATAAAGATGAAATGATCGGGATATATGAGTTTTGAAAATATAAAATTAATTTATAATAATTATATAAAAATAAATAAGAATTAAATTGGGGTAAATAGAGAGAAATTGTAACCCAAATGAAAAATGGAGGTTTGGGAAGAAACCCTTACCTTATGCCCGAGAGTGTTCTATACCTAACCTTAATGTCCTGGATAATAAATTTCAATACATTAATTAATTAATTTATAAGATTTTATACATTAATTTTATTCATTATATTTTTATTAATTTCATTTATGGTCTTTTTGATGAGTTATAAAATATAATTTTATAGTTCAGAAGAATTAATTTCCTTGTATTTCATGATCAGTTTAATTGTATATGAGTATGAATGTTCATGTAAAATGAGAATAGATATACATAATTTAATTTATATGTTATCAATGAAAATCAATAATATTAAATGTTTATATAAGTTATGTGGTTATTTGGGTGATGATAAATCATTAGATAAGACGTTCATGATAATCATTTAGATTATTTTGGCGGTTTTTTCATTCATCACAAACTAGTTTTGTTTTATTAATATACATAATGTGTATATAATGGTTTTAGAATATTACATAGTATGTAATACATATATTATAATATGTTTTAACCATAAAATTTTATTTATGATCATCCTTGATGGAATTAACGGAAAATGAAAATGCATCATCCATGATTTTGGTAAATTGACACATCACAAGAGATGTTTTCATTTATAGAATAAAAGAGAGAGAGAGAGAGAGAGTGAAAGGAGTTTGATGATGAATATTAAATTAAAATGATAGGATTACAGTATATAAATTACACTATAGTTATCATGTCACTTTGGATATGGTAGTTGAGGTAAGGATAATAAAATAAAATAAATTGAAAACAAAATAAAAGAAAAGAGAGAGGATTTTTACCTTTTGAATTCTACACCTTGAGAACCTCCTTAAGGGAATTGGTTTTGGTATTTTTTTGAGAAAAAAAGAACCTGAGAATAGGTAAGGGGATTGGGAAAAGTATTGTGTATAAATTTGGAAAGTATTAAATCTTGAAAGGTGTGAGGATAAGGGGTGGTATTTATAGTTGAGGAGAATGGTGTTTTTTGAATATTTTATTGATTTGTTTATAATTTTTCTCAGGACAAGAAATAATGAAGTTTAATGTGACTAAATATAGTAATTAGTGAATTCTAGTTTGAGAAAATTGTCAATTACATCATGCATGACTCAATCATGACTCAAAAATTCATTTATTTACTTATACTGTAAATTACCATATTTTACTATTCGCAAAAACTCAAGTATTTTAGAAAAATACCAAAAATTCTCCCTAACTATTCTATGATGTGTATAATTTAAAAATTAACTCTATTTTATGAAATTAATTTTATAAATATGATAAATTTAATTTGTAATTAAAATCATCATTTACTCGAAAAATACAGATTTTAAAATTATAACTCATTTTATAACACATTAAAAAATTATCTAAGTTCTCATAAAATTATCTTAATTTAATAAAAAAACAAAATATTAATTCATGAATACATTTTATGGAAATAAATTTTCTTTTAATTCATTCTATTAATTATAAAATTGGAATTAAATATTAATGACTTACAAAAATACCAACATTTAATTAATAATTTTAAAAATATTCCTTTACTTATACTATTATATAATTATATCATAATTTAATTTATAAGATGCATAAATTTTATATATTCTTTGATGGGTGATTTTACTATTCATTTGATCGGTTTACTATTCATAAGGGTCATATTACTATTACCAAGGGAAAGTTACTATCTCATCGGTCTAAGTTCCTTAACTTCTAGAAATACCTCTTATTTAATTAATTATTCATTTTAAAAGTTTTTATTGTGATCTAGAAGTTATTTGATATGATTTATACTATATGAAGTAATTATAAGAAGGGACATGTCATTGATAGAATTCTAGGTCGTTACGAAGGGTATTCAACTTTATGCACATATGTTTATTTATTGGGGACTTGAATGTATTTATTCAACATTCCTTGATCTTGGAATAAATTATAATGATGAATAAATCCATGTTGTATGATATATATGGCACATTTAGGAATGAGAATGAAATGATTATGATGGGTGCACCCAGATAGCACTCCAATTAATAGGAAAATGTTTAGTATCATGATACGTCATATTGGTACAAGGAGTGAACCTGATTCCTTTATGGGACTTTGTCCACCATGAGGTCTTGACAGATTTAGCATTTAACTAAGTTTTATGATGTAATTTTTAAGTTGTTTCCACATTTACTATGTTTAATTTATGATTACCATTATCTATCACTTCTCATTGTTGATGTTTATGATTCATACTTTTTATGCACCATTTAAATTCCTGTTACCTAACATGTATTATATTTTTCATGTTATGCCTTGTTTATTCCCTTATTGGGATTTATCACTCACCAATTTCTTATGTTTGTCCCCAGGCTATCCCGTGTAGTTTTAAGTTTTTTTTGGAAAATTAAAATCATGTCAAGGAAGGTTTCAATAATGTTTGAATCCCATGCTACAAGTTGTTATGTAATGTACCTAGTTACCAAATACACTAGACTAATCGATATTTTGGGCTGTATTGAGGGTATTTTTATGTAATAAAACATGTATTAATTTGAAATAAATGGAATAGATTTCATAAAAAATCATTCTAAACGTAAAATGACTTTATATTTCTACTAAATTTGAGAATATGGAATCAATACAATCAGTGTCTTATCAAAAAGTAAAAAATAATGATCATACCCCACAATATTCTATGAATGATTCTTATAGTGAAAGAACCCTATCTGGGGGAATGAAAATCCTCATATAATATAATCATCTAGATATATCTACATCAAAATGGAAATATTCCATCTATTCCTAAATATAATTTTTGTGCTAAAACTATTTTCATTTAAACCACATGTTTGAAATGTAAATAATTTAACAATTAGTTGATGAAAAATTATGAAGGACCCTCCACTTATCCAAAGTGTCTAGTAGAAAGTGTATAATTTATTTTTACCCAAATAAAGCCTTACCAATTGATATAATCACTTGAAAACTACAAGATTATCGTTCTGAAAAAACTAGACAACATGTGGTTTAATATAATAAATCATGGTTTATAAGTCATTTAATTTTCTATGATAAATTTTGACATAATGCAATGGATATTTTGTAAAATTTAAGAATTATAAAGGTACAATGGAAGGATATTTTAGGTGGAAAATATCTCAAATGAAGCAACATCCATAGACATTAAACACACATATGTTGAACTCAATTAGAGTTGAAATGATTAGAAATATATGTGGTATTTATAATGGAAATAGTCACAGTGAAGAGGCATGCGGGTAAAAATCAGTCAAGAAGGAAAGCAGTGATAAATGATGAATATCAAGATATAATGAATAGAAAAATTTCAAAAATATATCTCCAAACAAGAAAAATGATTGAGGATAAGGATAAAAACTAGTATACCTTGGATTGAAGCATTGATTTGTCTAAGAGAAATAGATATATCGCACCCGAAATGCTGAATTTGTTCGAGCATTGGATTCTTAGAGCCTTGATTAATTTGAGCCTTATATTCGACCCTTGGATTTTCTGAGACTTGATTCGAGGTTGGATTCGTTGAGGAGTGACAACTGGAGGTTGATTCTGTGGGTAGCTTAATAAATCACGACATATTCACTCACCGTTAGGGTTATTAAATAGATCATGGAAACTTTTATCAATACTTATAAAAAAGTGTTGATAAATATCCCTTTCATCAGTATTAAATTAATAAGTGTTGAAAAAAGAAATCATTATTAGCACTATTTTAGCATTGATAAAGATAGAGATTTATGAGCGCTAAAAAATCACTGATAAAACTCCATCTTTATCAGTGCTAAAGATGCACTGATAAAAGGAATATTTATCAGTGCTAAAAATTTAGCATTGATAAAAAATTTACAATTATAATTAAAAATAAAAAAATTTGTAAATATATTTATATAATTATATACTTATTTATTATAATTTTATAATTAATTATTTATAATTATATAGATTTTTTTCTTAAAAAATTATAATGATTTATTTATAATTATAAATATATTTATATCAGTATATATATATATATATATAATATGTATATAGAGTAAATATATTTATTATTTAGATATATTTATTATAATGTTATAATTATTTAACTATATTTATTATAATTTTATAATTATTTAAAAATATAATTATATAAATACTTTTTTAAAAGATAATATTTATATATTTATATCATTATATATTTATATAATTATATATATGTATATTTAATAAATAACTATAAATATAAATATAAATATAGTAAATATATTCATTATTTAAATAGATTTATTATAATTTTATAATTTTTTAAATATATGTAATTATTTATTTATAATTATATAAATAATTTTTAAAAAATAATATTTATTTATTTATAAATATTGATATATAAATTTATAAATATAGTAAATATACATTTATAAATATATTTATTTATACATATTTAAAAATATAATTTTAGCATTACTAATGAATATATATTATTAAATGCGTGCATGTTAAAAATGAGTGAACTCGAATAGTTATAAATGAGTAAAATTTAAGAATATTGAAAAAATGGATTAGTTTTATTAATTAAATATAAATTATTAAAAAATATAGATATATATTGAAATAATGGTGAATATATATTAAAAATATCAAAATATAGTAAATAAATAAATATAAATAAATAAAAAAAATGATTAACTTCCCAAAAAATAAAAAATAAAAAATAAAAAATAAAAAATACTAAAAATGACTTAATACCTAAGTGTAATAAAATTAAAATTAAATAAATAAAATTTATCGATTAATGACATAATATATTAAATGTATCATATTATAATGAAATTCTAAAATGAATAATAAATTTGAATAAATTACATAAATATTAGGTGTATGTGTTTCTATATAAGATTTCATTAATTACGTAAATATTTTTGTGTGTGTTTATGTTGTATATAAAAATACATTAATTATGCATATGTATGTGAAATAAATATAAAACACATTTGATATATGTTAAATTGAAAAATAAAATGACATTCAATTATATCTATTACTCGATGCAATTTGTTAGAATTTTTAATTCATATTAATTTAAATTATAAACCATTATTCACTAAAAATGAATTATTTAATATAAAGCTTAAATATTTTTTATTATATAAATCAGATTTAAGAAATATTATATACATTCGTATATATCTATATTTAATATAAAATATTTATTAATATTTATAATATATATATATATATTAAATTTATTCTTTTTTATCAATAATTAATTAATTAATAAAATGCTTTATTTTTTTCTTAATTTACTAATGTTAAAGTTTTAATTATTTAATTATGTTATTTTACATATCTATTTATTAAATATATACTATTTATTAGTATCTATAATTTATATATAATATATTAAATTTATTCATTTTTATCAATAATTATTTAATCAATAAATTTTTTAATATTTTTTTTAATTTACTCATTTTTAATTTTTATTTATTTATTTATTTATTTTTATTTGGGACCTTTATCAGCTCTAAAAAAGCGATGATAAAGGATCCCCTTATTAGTGCTAAAAAAACTGCTGATAAAGGGTACCATTTATCAGCGCTAAAAATAAAACATTGATAAAGGGTACCTTTGATCAGTGCTAAACAAAGCACTGATAAAGGAAACCTTTATTAGCACCTTTTTCTAGCACTGATAAAGGCCAACGTTGTTAAATGCCCATTTTTTAGTAGTGTATACACCCCAATAAACTGGGTAATTCATTACAACTCTTGAGATCATTATGTATAGGCCAGATGCAATTGGCTTTGTCCACAGTGTTATAAATAGACTAGATAAAGTTATCTTTATCTATAATGTTATGATGTATTGGTGGTTATCCTTGACCTATGTGTGTAGTGAATTCATCTGTTCTTGTAGAAAAAGCCTTATTCTTAGGTCATAACCATTTTTTTGAGAACTCTACATTCTATATTTCTACAGTAATCTTAAAATGAACTTTTGCTTGCTTTAGGGATTCTCAAAACTCCTATAAATCATATTGGAACATCCTCTTATGATCATTTTAGTTATTAGAATTATTAAAAACTCCTTCAAACATATATATGAGGTGTTTTAGAAAATAAGATACTTATATTAGATTATAGAATATATATGCTAGCTTATGCAAGTCATTCCCTAAATAAATATTGAGTCATATCTAGTTATAATAACCTTTATCCAATAGTTTTATGGCATTTATAATAGTTTCCAACATGATTTGTTCCACTCAGACAAGTTCCTTAGATTTTAAATCCAAGGAATGTTTCTAGTTAACTATTACAAGGACAAATGGTCTTCTTATTTTCCATTTATTCCTCATGGAAGAAATTTCTCTTTCATGGGTGGATACTCATTTCTTCACCCACGAAACCATCTTTACTTGAACTCAAATCATTAACATGATCTTTGACAATAAAGACAAAAAAACAAATTTTGGGTACATCAGTGCCCACCTTTGTATTTATTTTAAAAACACATATCATATCAATGTTAATGATGTTATCCCCCCTTCTCTAACAATAAATGAAAAGGGTATGATACTAAACCCCTTTTGAAGGCTTTATGATTTAATATATTCCCAACCTTAAATGTCGAATATCACTTGAGATACCAATTGATATTCCCAGTGATACTAATTGAAATGTTAGGGGAGGCTCTTGTCCAACTTTCTCAACTTCTTATGATTTATATATTAGAGTATTTCAGCAACACATATCCTATATAAATTATTTCTCACCCCATTTTAGGGATCCAATAAACTCCTATTGGAGAGAAGTTTTTCAATAATAATCACTCCTTACTATTTTCAAGTGGTTGTGGGAACATCAAAACAACACATCATCTTTTAAAATTGATTTGGAATCACATTCTCCTCAATAATTTATCATCAATAAATAAATAATAATTATATATGGTCTATAAATTTATAAAAAAGGGTGATAAGTTTATAAAACAAGGCTATACATATTATCACATGTGATACAAATTTCTTACTTTCACTTTGGGGGAACACATACATATTTTCAAAAATTTTCATAAACCGATGATCACTTGAACAAATAAATCAAATCATTTCATGTGCTAGGTTATCCCCACTAGTTATATAATTAATTCCCATTTATAAACATAATTTTTTCATGATAAGATAGATATTGGAGAATGAAATCATATCTCAACTTTCATATATTTATAAGGATATATAAATTCTTAGGATTAATAGAATTTATGAAGTTTTGGAAGATTTATAAATTTTATAATCTTCCCCATCAAGGAATATTAACCATCCTCATCATCTTCTCTATTTATCATTTAAAGGCCACTAAACAAATATAAGTGAGGTTAGATCTTATAGAAGCACCTTATATTGAGAAAAATGGTTGTGATAGATTTATAAACATAAAAACTTCTTTTCTTGTAGGTCTAAAGTGTCTAGACCTCTTCATTCATGCATCCCTTTTTATTTTCTAAATTTTTTCCTGATTGGGAAGCATGGATTTATTTCAATCATAACTCTTCTACTTAGCTGGAGTAAAATTTTTGATTCGTGAAAATATAGTGCTTTATTTATTTTCATGTTGCTCTATCTTTCAAGAAAACTCCAACTCTTCAAGATATATGGTTATAGAACCTTTAGGAATATAAATAAAATTATATTTGTGTGTGGTTTTCTTCATTGAAACATTAGGTTTTTAACTTGATCTTATAGATTCTTTACCACTATTCTTAAATCATGTTTCTTATTTTTAGTATCCATGTCATATATCTGGTTAAACTATGGACTACTGTTAGGTCCACAAGGCTGAATAACCTGAGAGGGGGGGTGAATTAGGGTATGACTAATTTAAAATTAAAGCCCGTTCTGATCTTGTTTTTCTGTTAGAAAAAACACTCTTCTCTATTTTTTTTTGTACAAAAAATAAACAGAAAGTAAAGCAAGCACAGGACACAAAAATTTTACTTGGTTCACCACTAAGTTCTATGTCCAAGGAGCATACACCAACAGGTTATTGGTCATACCAAATTCCACTAAACTTCACTAGCTGTGGATTACAATGTTCGGGCACAGTCACTCTGTCTCAGGCACACTGCCGTTACAAGGTTTAGGGTCAGCTCACTGCTTTCCCAAGGGTCACTCCCTGTTTCTCTCTCTCTGGCTCACTGCCGGTGGAGAGGATCACCTTCTTTCTCTTCCTTTGCTCAATGCTCTTGAATAAATCCACTCACACTGTATAGACCTCTAGGTCTCTTCATTTTCATTAAGGAATGAATCTTTCTCTGTATGTAGATGCTCTGTTGAAGTCCAAATTTCACCCGTAGATGAATATCTCTTTGCACCAAAGGTATCGAGAAAACTTCCAGCTTCAACGTAGAACGAAAACACTGCCGAGGAATCAACCTTACTTGGCGGGCAAGTTAACTCCGGCGCGTAAGTATCGGCACACAAGTCACAACTAGCGTGCAAGTATACCTCAACTAATTGTGTGACACAATCTTCTTCAACTCCAAACCTGTGCGACTCACTTCCTTCCTCGCCTAAACCACCTCAAGCGCGCAACTTACACTTGGAACACAACTTCCTACTCTAGCGTGCAAGTCCCCACTTGCGCGACACACTACCAATTGCGCGACTTGCACACCTACATGACGGGAGATCTGATTTCTCTATGTGTTGAACTCCGGTAAGAAATGAGGAGGGGTGGTCCAGTATTTATAGGCATTTGGGACACCCTGTGCGACACCACGCAAGTCACCCCTTGGCGCGTAAGTTTTGGCGCACAAGTCTACTCTCCTCCTAGACACTTGCACGACCAAACCAAACACCTGTGCGACCCTCTTCGCTTTTCCATATTTTGATATTTTGATCTTGAAAAACAACAGGAGCGCAAGTCTCCATACCTCCTAAGCACCAGCGCGCAAGTCCTTTCTCGGCGTGCAAGTCACCTGCGCGACCAACCCAATACTTGCGTGATCCTTATCCCTTTGCCATATTTTTATGATCTGATATTCAAAAAAATATGGCGCATAAGTTTCCCATCCTCCAAGACCTCTATGCTGAAGTCTCTTGTCCAAAAACACTTTTCTTCATTTGTCAATTTTCAGGCCCAAAAATTTGGAAAACACTAGAAAACGGTGCCACCTTGTATTTTTTATTTTTATGCCACCTCCAGATCATCCATTCTTTTGTCGAAATTCTTGAATCAAACATGGATCATTGACCATAGCTATTGAACTCGAAATTCCACCATGAAATCCCCTTTGTCAACAAATTTTTATGTCATGGTTTGCTTTGTCAACAATCACAGCACAATTGTCCACTTTGTCAACAAACACAATCACCTCAAAAATGCTTCAATGATACCTTGAGGGATTTTTTCCCAAGAACTACCTTCTTTCATGTTCCACACAAAAATTCATTAACTTTTACCCCTTATTTGGTATCTTCTCATAATCTTTTCAAGGAGTTTCAACAACCATTCCAATCCTACTATCTATTTCTTAGGCTCACCCCCTTTTCAATTTTAGTTTTATCGCATTAATTTTCTTATTCTTAAAAATATTGAAGTAGTATATAGCATGGAATATTTTACCACAATAAAATCACTTTTTTATAATAATTTTAACATCATGGTTGGCCTTCCACATTTTCTTCTTGGGTGAATTTCTATTCACTGATTTATAACCAAAGGAATCTTCATCTTATATCCTCACCTGATTCACATCTTAATATATTTATCTATTTTCATCATTAATTTGATGATACATGGAAGAAATTTACCATTATTCAAAAAAATATGATCTTCAATGATGTAAATGTCATAAATGTTTTTCCATGATTTTAGATCTTTTCTTTAGAGACATATTTTTCCCTTTATGTGAGGTGGGAATCTATTAAATATGTTTCATTCTTTCTATATATTTTCTATCCCTGAATTTAAGACTTATAAAATTTCCATTTACCTAAATATTATGCTATAAATATATATCCTTATTCTTAAATCTATAGTAGCAGTAACACCTTCCGCTAACCTTGTTCTTTTCACTATAGGCACAGACTGTCTAGCATGACATGCTTGTTATTTTTGGACCATAACCTCAACATTTTGGGACCCTTGTGTGTGTTTGTGGGGGGAGGGGTGAAGGATTATTTAATACATTATTACCTCCAAACTCGATATATTGGTGGGTTTATTATCACTTTTATCTTTCAATAGTTTTTCAAAATATTTCTTTTTCATACACTTATAGAAGCAACAAATTTAGTGTAATAAGATTTATCTACAAGGTGGGTTACCTCTTTCCAAGAGAATTATGTAGATTCTTATACAAATTCTTTCAATATATTTTTATCTCCATTTATAAGGATCTTTAATGTAAGACACTAATTATAATTTTATGTGGAAGCACTTATATTATCAATTGATTAGGAAGTTTCATATTTTTCTCTTTCCAGATTATTCAATTTAATTTTCATCTCTATACATTTTAGGTTGATAGTATTCTTCTCATATTACACTTATCTAAAACTATCATCCCAATAACTCTTTATCTTCATAACAAAAACCTCATGCTCTTTTCTAGACTCAAATAAATAATTATCTATCTTTTTCACCCTTTTGACTTAACTTCTAGATGGTAAGATTTAAAATCCATGGAGGATTTATGATATTTCTATAATACATGGAATAATTCATTCAACACATTCTTTTACACTTCCTTATCACATAATTCTCTTAAAATTTTCAATAAGTAAATAAATTTTCCAGTGAGAAGTAAGAAAAATTCATCTTTGGCCTTCACAAACTCTTTGATAGTGTTGTAGGAAGTCATTTTATTTTCTAATGTATTATCCATTTCATAAAACTCTTATTCTATACATGAATTTTCATTGTGATGTACCTTTATGAATTTGAAGATATATACCAATTATTAAATTGGGACATTCATTACATGTTACTTAACCTCAGTATAATGGTATTTGACTTTTTCAATGAAATCACCACTATAAATTTATCTATAATCATTGGAGGAACAATGATTAACAAATTTAACAAATAAATACTCCCCATTACAATTACCTTAATTTAACAGTGTTTCATTTTTTATATTCAAACTCTTTATCAAATTTATTTCCACTTTTTTTCTTTAAGTTTCTCAAGGAATTTTGTAAGACCTCTAGATCTCTTTGAGTAGGAGTTTAAGTATATTCTTATATCTGGGATTCTTCTTTAGAAATCAAAAATTTAAACTTCATATATATTATATAAAATGACTAAGATAAAATTTATAGTCCTTGTGAGAGTGAAAATTGTTCTTATGATCTATATTGAGATAATACAATGGATTCAGGTAGAACAAATCTAGGCTTTGATACAAATTAATATTCCCAGTGGATCATGAAAACACACCTGAGCGGGAAGTGAATCAGGTGTTTCCATATTTTCATGAGTTCCAATTTATTTTTTACCCCATTAAATATATATTAGACTTAAAAAACCAATATATCTAATTAAGAATTATGGATCTATTATTTTTCACCATATATAAAACACCACATGTAGTAATGTAATGAAAGTAATTATGGAAATTTTTTTTTACAAGGTTTACCCCCTCCTCAGAAACCTACACCTTTCCACACTCGAGATTTAAAAGGTACATACTATCCACTAGAAACTTATTATCATTATAAGTAGATTTTTCAAAGTATCATCCTATAAATAAGTCAAACCATATTACACATTTTTGGTCACCATATTACACTGGTGACTTTCTCTACTCTTACTGATTATTTATACTCATATCTTGTGAGTCCCCTTTAAATTACTCCTTTTAAAATAGATATTCACAATCTATACACGGATGTATTCACATACAAAAATGATATACTTACTCAAATAATTGTAGTTAAACTACATGAATGTCATCATATAAATCATATGCAAATCATGATCTGAAATTTTACAAAGTTTCTAGTTCATTATATAATCACTTACTAGAATCTCAATAAAAAATAATTTTTCTTCAAGTCATAATAGGTTGAATATTCGTAGCAAACTCAATTATTATTATTGTTATTATTATTCTTCACTACAGTTTTTAGTGGATTCTTTTTCTTTTTCTTTGGGATCTTTTGTTTCCTCAGATTTTGAGTTTCCTTACAATTTTTTAGAAACACTTTAAGTAACTTATTCTTCATATTTTATCCACCTCTCATTATTCTCAAACTCAGAAACATAGGTATCTATAATAAATTCATTATTTCCTTTTTAAATACCTTAAATGGAACATTTAGAAGACAAAATTTTCACTATAAAAAAACCATTATAAAAAAACCATTTTTCGTTTCAATGGTTCCTTTGAATCTCTTTTTCAACTTAGGGTGCATTCCATGAATACCCTTAATAAATGAACCTCATTTAAGAATAAATAAATAAATAAATATTATTTTATTATTCTACATGAATGAATTATTCATAATGAAATTCTTCAAAAATCTCCACTAAATCCACACTTAAACAATCTGTAAATCCATTTAAGAATATACAACACATATATCTATGAAAAGAAACTTATATTCATTTCCATATTCATGAAACCTGGAAGATATATCATTTTTATCTCATGGGAAAATTCCCTAACATCTATCTCAATTACTATTCATATTAAATCAAATAATATTGCATCCTTGTGATGTAATCATTAATAAAAAACATCTTGTGATTCAATGGAACTTAATCTATATTATTCTTGAAAACATAATAATATTAATTTTCTTCATTTTATTCTTCAAAAAAAATATTAGATATTTTATTCTCTAAGAATAATTATTTTTGGAACTAAAAATCATAGAATAAGCATATCCATATTTTTATTTACTAAAAATTAAAAAAATTCTAGAAACCCCCTTTTATTCATTCATTTATCTTCATTTTACATGGATGAAGATTAGATTATAATTTGTTTAATTAATAGATTGAACAAAATTTTAGGTGTTGGTGATGTTTATATCATGATCTAAAAGCTCATACTTTATATTGTTTTATTTCATCTTCGTTATATTCATAATATAGAAACTTGATTTTTTGGGATGGATAACTTCGAAATTTTCCAAAGTATTGAAGTCTTACACTAGGGACTTTAAAGGTTTACACTCACCAATAAGATTTTTGAATTCTTATGATGAGCTAATAACTTTCTATAATTTTTTCAAAGTATTGAATATTTATTCTCTGCCATAGATTTATGCCGGGGGATTCAAATACCTACACTAAATAGTAGAAGCCTTACGATCACACATTTATCTATTTACAATATAATCCAGTATTATATGATGAAGGATTAAAATCATAAAATACATACATTCAGTTCATGAAGCATTATGTTTATAGTTATTTCATCCAATGTAGTAGAAAAATCCTTATACTCTAGACTTATCCATTTTTAGTGAACTCTAAAATATATATTTCTAAAGAATGATTAACAAAAACTTCATATTTCTCTAGGCCTTCTCTAATCTCCTCGAAATCTTCAACAAACTCCAAAAAATGATTATTAGAATTATTAGAATAATTTAAAATCCCATAAAACATATATACGAGGTGTTTTAGAAAATAATATACTCATATTAGATTATTTCCTTGAATATATCTACTAGATTAGGCACGTATCTCCTTCAATTAATCTTGATCCATCTCTATTCATATTAACCTTCATCCAACAGGTGCATAAAACTCATCACAAAACCAACATCATATTTTCTCATAAAATGGGTTTTAAAAATTTAGGATCTATGGAACCTATATGTCCAACTATTCTAAGGACCCATGGTATTCTTATTGGCCATTTATTACTCATGGTAGAAACTCATATTTTATGGGTGGATACTCACATATTTACTTGAGAAGACATCTTCACTTGGACTCTTATCATTGATTTGATCTTTGAAAAAAAATATAAAAAACACCTTTTGGGAACATCAAATAAAAATAAAGGAAACTACATTATAAAATATATATTAAAATAAAAATAATATCCATTTTCAATACCAATGCATTTATAAAATAAAATTAGTGTAGACAAATAACTAATGAAAAATTTTCAAGGAATAAAAACATAGTTTACTAAAAATTTCCTTTTAAAAAACTATGGATTTTATAATATTTGTATGAACCCGGATCTTCTTTTCAGGTATGAATCTTGTTTTCTAGTTTTTCGAGAAAAAGAGGAGTTTCTGGAAATTTCAGGAGTACACGCCGTGTACTTATAAGTACACGCCATGTACTTAGTTTCTGTGGGTATCCGTGTGATGGCCATGTAATGACTGAACACATGGCCATGTGGGGTGACCTGGAGACCGCCTAAAGTCGGGATTAGTAAAGGAAAGTACACACCATGTACTTTTTAGAGACACATAGTGGACTTTATTTTTATTTCATTAAACGGATTGGGGTCATGTCTAATCAAAAGAACTCCCTTCTTATTCATCTGTCGCATCCAAGAGAGACTATAGGCCACAAATATTCTTCAAGCCCATGAATCCTCATCTATTATTTGAATCTACTGCCATCAATTTCATTGGAATCACCACAGTAATCTCTTACTTCTTCTAGAGCCTTATTCCCTAATGTATCCTCTTTCATGAGATATTCTCGGCTAAACTTTTATTTTTCATTCTTGTAGATCTATGGCATTCTTGGGAGATTCAAGGCCTGAGGTTCACATATATCATTCGTACAACACCAAGGTATGTGTTTTGTTCCTTTTCATAGTTAGTCTTTGAGTTATATGTGCAAAAGTTCCCAATCCCTTGTTCGGGGTATTGCGTGTTAATGGTTTTTAGCATGATATTTCCTGCTATTCCTTGTGTGCTTGTATATAGGATTTATGATTGTTAATTGGGTTATTTACCTTGCTATAGATGTGTTTTTTCATGCATGTTTGATTTTGGTCGTTTTGTATAGTCTTGCCTATTAGGCTATTGTTTTGCCTTCCTAGTGTTGTTATGATGGAGTGATTATTTATCTAATATGTTGTGCCATGCCTTGTAGATAATTTAACCAAGTAATACTTTGAGGTTTACTTTGTATGCCGATTATTTTTTGTGCACGATTGCTTTACATGGGGCTGCAAGAACCTGGTGTAGTGAGACTATAAGGGAAATTGACGTTGAGGGATTTCCCAAAGTGTCTGTTATAATTATCACACTGTGAGACCATACGGGGGATTGACGTTGAGTTCTCCCTCAGAGTGTCTATAGTTACTTTATGAGACCACAATAGGAATTGACGTTGAGTACTTCCTCATAGTGTCTGTAATTTACCGTTAAAAGACTATAGGGATAATTGATGGTGAGTGTTTCCTTAGAGAGTCATTGATTACACATCACTATATGGGGAATTGACGGTGAGTGCTTTCTTAGAGAGTATTTGTTGTTTCTTATCTTTTATTTTGAACCAGAGGGGTTAGGCTATGAGAACTACCTTGAGGGTTACTAGAGTTTGTAGTTGAACCAGAGGGGATAGGTTTTGAGAACTTTTCCAGAGGGTTTCTTGTATTTGTTTTGGTTTGGTTAAATTGTTAAAAGTAAATGTTTATAATTGAACTGTAAGACTATTTAATTTTGAGTACTTCTTTATTTATTGCTTCATTTTCTTATTTCCTGCCATATATATTCACTGACTGTTAGTAACATATCTTTGGGTGGTTGCCTACTGGGATTAATCTCACACCCTATTTGGGTCATGCTTTTGGGCCCAAAAAAATTATATTGTTGCTGGTCTATATAAAGGAAAACTCCCTTCTACTTCAGTTACTTGATTTCTATGGAGTTGGGAAGCATGAAACCAAGATGAGGATTTCGATGCTGTTGGAGCTTATTTTTTTTCTTTGTATTTTGGTTTAGTACTGTATTCTATCATTGTGACTTGTTTGGATGCTTTTCTAGACATATGTATCTTTCATCATTTATATATGTACTCCAGTTATTTATTTCTTTCACTATTCCACTTTCTACTGTTGTATGGTATTATTATTGCTTTCGATTTTGTTATATGTTTAATTCGGTATCATTACTCTATCAATGAGGGAATAATTTCCCCACTATCACACCCAAGTACCCTGTTGGTAGTCGGCAGCCTCTGGCTTTAAGGGAAATTCTCTTGAGGCCATGTGACCAACCAGGTACGGGGCACCTCTGGGCGGCTTCTAGAACCATGATATTATAAAGTGGTATCAAAGGTGTTATTTTCTTCTTGACTTACTATTTAGAGCCTATATCTTAAGATATGAAGGAAATAGGTACTTGGTAATGAGCTATTCCCGGGAGTAGCTAACCCATGTACAGGGAAAAGACGACTTACCTCGTTATTCAAATTTTTATTGTTTTGAAATTATTACAGTTGATTTAATTTCACTTTTGAATGATTCACATGTTTTCTGCTGTTATTGTTGATATTATTGACATTCTATTTCTAATGAAACATGATGAGATGAGGGTATTCCATCTCATGCATCATATAGGCACTTTATAGAAATTAGATGCCATGTATCCTTGCCATTCCATTTAGGGAAAATTATCGATTTCAGGTTGTTGTGATAGATGTTGTGCTAAATATGCATGCTGTTGTGATAGATGTATTGATAGATACCTACTGTTTGATAGGGTATGGTTTGTATACGGTTTTTCTAGAATAAACCCCAAAATTTGGTTCTTGAGGTGTTATGGTCCCTCATGGATCGAAATTTGGTGGATCATTGCCTTATTAATCCTTGTATATAAAATGTATAAGATGCCAGGATTTTATTAACAGGGAGTATGGGCCCTCAGAGATCAGAATTTGGCACTTTAATGTTCGTCTTAGTGTTTTCTGGGTTCTAGAGTAGTTTCTGAGGCTTACTGTCCAGAAAAAATCTAGAATACATGACATGTAATAATAAATACACGCCATGTGTCCTTCTATTTAGTAATAGACTATTTTTCTTAAGTACACACCGTGTATTGTATTTTCACGCTGTGTAGTCTCTAACCATGTCACTGGCTGTGTGGGAAGAGACACGATGTTGAAAAATCTTTTGTGGGACACACCATGTACCAGATATACATGCCATGTTGTGTGGACTGTGTGTCTACATGTGTGACTAATGAAACAGATGGATAAAATGTAGGTTATACACGCCATGTCAAACTTGAGCACTCCATGTATTATAACCCTTGTATCTGGATGTGTAACGAACAACATGGGGGGTGGAATCCTTTTAGTACATGTCGTGTCTGGAATAAACATTTTGTATAGAGTCAGCTGTGTGTCCACCCATGTGACCAACAACACGAGCAGTTGAAACCTAAGCGGCCCACACGATGTCTGGAACAAACACACCATGTAGTCCTGTCCTAGGAGAACCATGTGGGTTAGACATTTAGAAGAACTTAGGCAGGGGAAATGAATTAAGTACATGAATTATCTTGAGAGAAAACGCCGTGTGTATGGGGTGTTACATGACTAGTTTTGGAAGGAGTACATGCCCATGTGAAGGCTTAAGGGAACACTCTATATAGGTGCTATACACACAGGGTATCCATGTTTAGAAAACCTTGAATGATTTCTTTCTCCTGTTCCCTTCATACACTTCTAAGTTTCAGTCCTTCATAAATCTTGATCCTAAGGTGTGCGCTTGACCTTGAAGATTCATGCCACCAAGACATCCTCCGGTTGTATGCCAAATACAAGGTAGTTATTAGACACCAGACATGGCTAATTAGGGACTACCAGTATATCCTCTTGTAGTGCCAGCCTTGGCACTATTTTTCATTCCAGACACAAGTGCTGACACATAGTTCTGATAGGGATTTATGAGGTTCATGAAGATCTTCTAGGGAGCACCGTATCCTACCCCATCAATGGAAGAATTGAAACTAGTTTTCTATCAGCATCATCCTCCCACTTTCACAAGGCAAGGAGGACCTCAGGATGTAGAGTCATGGTTCGAATCCATGATTTCTATCTTTGAGCATCTAGAGATTCCTCCAGAGATGAGGGTGAATCTCACTACTTATATGCTTTGGGACTCTTCCAAGAGATGGTGGGATGTGATCTCATAGGAAGGATGCTAGCAGGGTATGGCTTGAGATGATTTCTAGTGTGACTTCTATGATTAATTCTATCTGGAGACCTTGAGGGTCGATCGAGTTTGAGAGTTCATGAGTTTGGAGTATGGTACTCTTTTAGTTATGGAGTATTATTCTATCTTCATAGAGCATCAACGCTTTACACCCTTTTTAGGGGTAGATGAGTTATTCCTAGAAAAGAATTTTGAGGATGGTCCCAGGAAAGACATTCAGGCTCAGGTGAACATCTTCATATTGACGTCCATCAATTCTATAGTCAACCAGGTGCTGATCATAGAGCGCAACCTGAGGGATTCTGGAGCTGTGGGCCAGGGCGGTTCAACATACAGAGTTGGTACTTCTCCAGCTGATAGTAGGAAGTGCTATAGGGAGTATACCCGTGGAGATCCGAGTAGGTGGGATGCACCTTCAGGTTGCCAGGTGGTATGCTACCAGTGGAGGAAGTTCGGGAATACCAGGCCACATTGCCCAAGAGACCTACCAGAGTGCCAATCTTACGGCAAGATGGATCATCTTTAGTGCTTCTATCAGTTCTTCTCACCAACAGCAGGTGATAGGGGTTCTTCCATGACTTGGCGTTCAGGAGTAGCACCACCAGTTTTTCATTAGTCTAGGAGCTGGAGTTCTTTCGGCTGTTTAGGCCAAGGTGGAGGTCATGGCTATGGTGGTCCGATATAGGGTTTTCGACTGCCATAGGGTGGATCAGCTTAGGGATCTCAGTCAGCTTCACAGGGCCATGGTGCAGGTCAGGATTTTGTGGTGGAGAATACCTAGCAAGATCAGGATTCTAGACCCTCTGCAGTTTGAGGTATAATCCTAGTTGCCTTAGTTTTAGCTTCTGTAATATAGGGTCTTCCCATAGATTTATATCTATCACTGTTGTGGAGAGCCTTGGGCCTTATATCTTTTCTTTTTATGATATCTTGACGCTAGACACTCAGTTGGGGACTAGAAAAACTAGTGTAGGTTAATGAAAGGAGTGATCTCTCGAGGTTGGTGGGTGTCACTTTTTATGGGACCTTTATGTCCTAGAGCTGATAGGTTATGATTTCATTATCGGAATGGAATGTTTAGTTCCCTCCCAGGCTTTTATTGGCTGCTATCGTCGTAGGGTGAGTTTCAAATCACCAGAGGGTAGATAATTTCTTAATAAGGGTGATTGAGATTTCTAGGCGATCAGATCAGGACCCGAACATCATGGGTTGGGAGTAGTTACAACCCAAATTGATAGTATATATTTGGATGATCATGGGACTTCACAGTTGGATTTTCCTCCAATGGTGGATCTTTTTAGGGATGTATTTTCATAGGACTTTTCAGGTTTTCCTTCAAAGTGATAGGTATAATTTTATATTGATCTTGTGACAGGAGTGGAACCGATGTCCATTCCTCCTTATAGGATAGCTACACTAGAGTTACAGGAGCTCAAGAAGCAGCTAGAGGAGTTACAGGCTAATGGGTTCATCTGACCCAGTACTTATCCTTGGGGTTCTCCTATCCTGTTTACGAAGAAGGAGAACAATACCCTCTGGATTTGTGTGGATTATAGGAAGTTGATACAGTTGAAGGTTAAGAACCGATATACTTTACTGAGGATTGATGATCTCATTGATCTGCTTCGAGGAGCCCGAGTGTTCTCAAATATTGACTTGAGATCTGGTTATCATAAGTTGCGGGTTAGACCACTAGATATACCACTTACAGCCTTTCAGAGCTGGTATGGTCTATAGGAGTATGTGGTTATGCCATTCGGTCTCATGAACATGCCTATAGTTTTCATGGATCTGATGAACTAAGTGTTCCATCCATACTTGGATTCTTTCTTGGTGGTCTTCGTGGAAGATATATTGGTGTACTATCGCACTCGACATGACCATGCCACAAATCATGAGATCGTTTTAAGTACATTGAGATAGTATCAGTTATATGCTAAGCTCTCCAAATGCCACTTTTTGATGGACCATATTCACTTCTTGGGTCATGTTATCTCAGAGACATGAGTATTAGTAGACCCAAAAAAAGTGAGAGCAATAGTTTCCTGGGAGCATCCGAATAACATCTTTGAGGTGCAGAGTTTTCTTGGGATATCTAGTTACTACTAACATTTCATACAAGACTTCTCACGCTTTCCAGCACCACTGACGGGCCTGACTAAGAAGGGTGTGAAGTACTTGTGGTCATATTCTTATGAGTCATCCTTTCAAGAGTTGAAAGGGAGGTTGAATTCAACACCGATACTAGTATTTCCAGAGGCATCAAGAGATATACTATGTACTATGATGCATCAGGTATAAGGCTGGGTTCTATGATTATACAATGAGAAGGAGTCATTGTGTATGAGTCTCGGGAGTTGAGGCCACATGAGAGGAACTACCTGACGCACGATCTCAAGTTGGCTATCGTTGTTCATGCTTTATACTATTGGAGAAATTGTCTTCTTGGAGAGTATTTTTTGGTTTTCACCAACCAAAAAATTCTCAAGTATATCTTCACTCAATGTGATCTAAATTTGAGATAGCAAAGGTGGGTCGAGTACCTTCAGTACCTTGACTTTGAACTTGCCTACATGCATGGGAAAGACAATGCAGTGGCTAATGCATTGAGTATAAGAACTCAGATACATGCAGTTCTGGAGTCCAACAGTGAGTGGATGTTTATGGCTCAGTTCTCTGAGATTCATTTGGAGGTTCATGATAGACAGGGGAAGACATTTTTTCTTCTTCTATAGCTGTTACCTCTACTCTACTTGATTGAGTGTGAACAAGGCAGCTATCAGATTCTGAAGGCCTAGTTCTATGGGAGAGTGTTCCAAGAGAGGACCCTATTCCTGAATGGATAGTAGGCGAGGATGAGATCTTTTGTTTTGTTGGGAATTTGTGGGTTCCAATAGAAATCCATGAGGAGATGATGCGAGACTTTAATTCCTTTGTTTGGGTAGTTCATCCTGGTGTCACCATGATGTATCGAGATCTGCACCATCAGTATTGGAGTCCAGGTATGAAGAGAGATGTTGCAGGATTTTTCATGAGGTGTTCCACTTGTCAGCAGGTTATGGCAGACAATCAATGACCAGTAGGGATTTTTCAATAGTTACCCTTTCTCAAGTAAAAGTTGAACGATGTCGCGATGGAATTAGTGTTAGGTTTTCCGAGGTCACCACGAGGGAATGATGTTGTTTGGGTTATCATTGGAAGACTCAGGAAGGTTTCTCACTTCTTTCTGATCAAGGAGACCTTCAGTGTTGATGAGTTGGGAAGGTTGTACATCTGAGATATTGTACATTTACATGGAGTTCCACACTCCATTGTTTCATACCGGGATGCACATCTTACTTCTCGGGTCTGGAAAGGATTATAGAAGGCTTTGGGTACATAGGTACTTCTGAGTACAACTTACCACCCCCAGATAGATGTCCAGTTTGACCATACGGTTCAAGTGTTCGATGAAATTCTTCGAGCATGAATCCTATACTTTAGAGGTTCTTGAGAGAAATTCATACCTCTTGTGGAGTTTTTCTACAATAATAGTTTTCAAGAAACTATTCAGATGGCACCTTATGAGGCTTTGTATGGTAGGCCATGATGATCTCCTTTATGTTGGCCAGAGGTGAGAGAGGAAGCTATGCTAGGACCTCGTCTTGTTTAGGAGACCATGATAAAGGTAGAGTTGATTTGGAAGAGGATGGATACTCCATAGTCACAAAAAAAGTCTTATGCCGATCGACAGAGATGACCTCTGGAGTTCAAGGTTAGAGATCAGGTTTTTCTACGTGTCACACTGAGGTTTGGACATATTAGGATTAGGAGACAGTGTAAGGTTTTACTGATGTATATCAAACTGTTCAAGGTTTTGGAAAGGGTCGAGCCTATTTCCAATATGTTGTAGTTACCTCAGAGGTATCGGGCCATGCACGACATCTTTCACGTTTCTCTGCTACGATGTTACTTCTCAGAACCATCTCATGTCTTTCAACCAGAGGAGGTTGAGCTAGTGGTGGATGCATCATTCTAGGATCATCCTATCCAGATTGTTGATCGTAGTGAGAATGTTCTCCCTAGATGGTCTATTCCTCTAGTATGAGTGCTATAGCAGCACAAGCAAGTACATGACGAGACCTGAGAGAGGGAGGCCGATGTACAATCGCAGTGGCCAGAACTGTTTGACGATTATTCTTCCATGCTACCTTGCTAAGAAAATTTGAGGATGAATTTCTTTAAGGGGGAAGTTTGTAAGAACTGAAATCTTCTTTTCATGTATGAATCTTTTTTTCTGGTGTTTTTGAGAAAAATAGAAGTTTCTAGAAATTTCAAGAGTATACACCATGTACTTATAAGTACATTCCATGTACTCGGTTGTTGCAGGTAGCCGTGTGCTGGCCATGTAACGACTGAACACATGGCCTTGTGGGGTGACCTAGAGACCACCTAAAGCGGGGTTCTATAAAGGCAAGTACACACCATGTAATTTTTAAAGAAACACCGTGTACTTTCTTTTTTATTTCATTAAACGGACTGGGGTCGCGTCTAATCAGCAGAACACCCTTCTTCTTCATTTTCCTCTTCCAGGAGTGACCATAGGCTGTGGATCTTATCCAATCCCCAAATCCTCATCTGTTCTCTGAATCAACCACCGTCGATTGCATTGGAATCACCATGGTAAGCTCTTCCTTCTTCTAGAGCGTCATTCCCTTATTTCTATTCTTTCACGATATATTCTCAGTTAAAAGTTTTTTAGAGTTTTTGTAGATCTACTGCTTTCTAGGACAATTCAAGGTTTGAGGTTCATGTACATCATTCTTACAACACTAAGGTAGGTGGTTTGTACCTTTCTGTAGTTAGTATTTGAGTTATATGTGAAAAAGTGCCCAATACCCTTGTTCGGGGTATTGCGTGTTTATAGTTTTTAGCCTGATATTTCCTTCTATGCCTTGTGTTCTTGAGTAAAGGATTTATGATTGTAAATATTGTTATTTACCTTACTATGGATGTATTTACCCATGCTTGTTTGATTTTGGCCGTTTGGTCTAGCCTTTCCTATTAGGCTATTGTTTTCCATTCCTAGTGTTGTTAGAATGGAGTGATTATTTATCTGATATGATGTGCCATGCCTTGTGGCTAATTTAGCCAAGTAGTACTTTGAGGTTTACTTTGGCTGCTGGTTATTTTTTGTGCACGATTGCTTTACACGGGGCTGTGGGAACTTGGTGTAGTGAGACCATAGGGGAAATTGACGTTGAGGGATTTCCCAGAGTGTTTGTTACAATTATCATGCCATGAGACCATAGAGGGGATTATCATTGAGTGATCCCTCAGTGTTTTTATGGTTACATTATGAGACCACAAGAGGAATTGATGTTGAGTGATTCCATGGAGTGTCTGTAGTTTACGTTAAAAAACTATAGGGGGAATTGACGGTGAGTGCTTACTCAGAGAGTCTTTGATTACACATGACTATAGGGGGAATTGACGGTGAGTGCTTCCTCAAAGAGTCTTTGTTGTATCTTATCTTGTATTCTGAACCAGATGGGTTAGGCTATGAGAACTACACAGAGGGTTACTTGAGTTTGTAGTTGAAACAGAGGGGATAGGTTGTGAGAACTTTTCCAGAGGGTTTCTTGTATTTGTTTTTGGTTGGTTAAATTATGAAAATTAAATGTTTGTAAATGAACTGTAGGACTGTTTACTTGTGAGTACATCTTTGTTTATTGCTTCATTTGCTTATTGCCAACTATATATATTCACTAACTGTTAGGCACATATCTTTGGGTGGTTGCCTACTGGGATTCATATTACACCCTGTTTGGGTCATGCTTTTGGGCCCAAACAGATTATATTGTTGCACGTATAGATAAGGACAAGCACCCTTCTACTTCAGGTACACAATATTTGTGGAGCTGGGAAGCATGGGACCAAGCTAAGGCTTGCGATACTATTGGAGTTTATTTGTTTTCTTTGTACTTTGGTTTAGTACTTTATTCTACCATTGTGGCCTATTTGGCTACTTTCCTAGACATATGTATCATGCATCATTTATATATGTACTCCATTTATTTATTTCTTTTAGTCTTCTGTTGTTTACTATTGTATGGTATTATTACTGATTCAACTATTGTTATCTGACTATTTCCGCTGAGTTACTCTGTCAATGAGGGAATTGTTTCCCCACTATCACACCCAATGCCCTCGCTGCTTGTCGGCAGCCTCTAGGGTTTGGGGAAATTCACTTTAGCCCATGTGACCAACCAGATACGTGGCACCTCTGGGCGGCTCCTGGAACTGGGAAATTACAATATTAATGTTAAATAATTATTTTAATGAAACATATTGATAATATATAAAATAAAATAAGTTAACATCTATTTATTAGTTATTACAAGGTATGTAATAAATTCATTATATTCTTAGAAGATAATTTTTTCTCTAAAATTGTTTTATGTGTTATGCATGCTTACATTAATTTTTTTTATAAATTTTAGAAATTAAATTGTATAAAATCAATTTTGGATCTATAATAATTTTTTTCAGATCATAGATCAAGTTCAATACCAATTTTAGACATTTAAATCAATTATCAAGCTTAAAATTAATCACCATGATAATAGTAAAAGTGTTATTTTAAAAGAATTATTTTTACAAGTGTTTAGGTAATTCTTATCAAAGCAAATTATGATGATATATACTAAATAGTGAATATAATTTAATTTTTTTTACATATAAACAAAATATATTAGCACTCATTTAATTAGTCATTGATGTGAAATTAGCCCAAGAATGCATAACATTTTTAAAGTAATTTTTTTGAAAACTGATTTTATATATACTATATGTTTTTAATGTAATTTTATTTTCATATATTTAGAGATATAATTAGATTAAATAGATTGTAAATTATGAATCAACTCATCAAATTTTTTTTACGAGGAGTCATATTATATTTTCATAAAAAATAAAATTAATATGGTTAATTTTTAATCAAGGTTAATAAGGGAAAAATGAGTAAAATAAAGTGGATCAAATTTTAAAAAATTAAATTAATACAAAAAAATATAGAATAATTTTATAAGGTTGGAAAGTTATACATACATGTATCACCAATATTTTATCACATAACTCACCTAACTCTATTTCAATTCCATTTTTACCTCTCACCAACTATTCAATTTGAATGAAAAGTCCCTATTTTTTAACCTATAAAAAGAGTTCACTTCCACCCACTTCAAGAAACACCTCTAAATTGAACCTTCCCTTGAAAACAAACTCACTGTATCTCCCTAAGAGTGATATTACACATTAATAATTCGCTTTTTATATGCTTAATCCCTATGTCCTCCATTTATAAAGAATCTTTCTGGAGAAGATTCAAATTCCCAACATGAGTATTTCCCACTCTCTAACATTCTTATCTATATATTTCTCATCCACCATCTTCAAAACCTATTAAAACCATACTCATAAAATGAAATCAGTATAATTATTATATTGAATTTTATTATATTTACAATGCAATCAGTATCTACCTTCTTCCCTTCTCCTTATAATAATGAAAATGATGTCTATACATATATGGTGACTACCGCCTCCATGAATGATGAGTTTTTTTTTTCATAAAAAATTTATTTGGATGATTTATAAATTGCATTAAATAAATAAATATGATATTCATAACTTTATTAATATTATAAAAATATAAATAAGTTTTTTTCTCCTTTTTGTTCCATAGAAAACAAAAACATCATCCTTGTGTATGTCCAGACTACAACCTCCAAAGAGTGACATGATCCATCACTACCTTAAATGATAAGTTCTAAAAATTATTTGATGATTATATATGATATAAATTATAATTATATTTTATTAATATTATTCTGAATTTATGAAAAAAAATCAACAATCATTATTAAATAATCCTTTAATACCGGCAAATTACCCACAACAAGCTCATCACTGACTTTGTCTTCATGAAACGTTACTAAAACCCTCATGGAATGAAAATATAATTTTATAAATCATTAAGGAACATATATTACAGTGCTTTAAATAATATAATAATGATTAATTTGGTATCACTATATAATCAAATCATTAACAATCGATGATGAAAATAAACATTAACTAGATAATGAGTTTATAATGAATGATTATAATCAAAGGGTAGAAAAGTTAATAGATAAGAACAAGGTTATTAAATAGGTTATTAATATGGTTATATTTATTATTAATGAGGTAAAATCACTTTCATGGATGGAAAGAGTGAAGGCAAGGGTTTTCTCTCCTCAATTTCACTTCAATGAGATATGCTTCAAATTCAATGGTTATTTTATTTTTTCATGTATATACTATCCATGGATGAATTTTTAATATACATATAATGAAATTAAAAGGATTTAAAAATCCATCCAATTTTCATAGTTTCATGGTTTTTTGATATGAAAGATAATGAATTTTTAAGGTTATTTTATAACTCAATACCACTTTATTGAGTTATAATATTTCTTCTTGAAATTAATTATTATTAGATAGTTACATTCTATCATATTATTGTATTATTTCACATTTTTTTGGATATTTACATTTATATACCATTAACCCATTTTTAAATGTTACATACATAGTGAATTATTATTTTTGTAAGAGTTTTTGTCTCAAAATTATTTCTTTAAGACATATACCATATTCCGGGGTTATTATATTGATAGAAATACTTTATAGTGATGGTAAGAATTCATAGTTACATGAATCCGTCATAGTAATAGGTATAATTTAGAGTGATTGGAATAATTCAAGAGTTCTTAGCCTTTATCTAGTTATTGGCAGACTTCAGGAGTTACAATTGACATCTCTATTATCACATGAGGTGTTATCATAGTGACTAGTCATGATAGAGTGGTATCAGGGACAATATTTTTTTTATGGCGTTAATAGTAGAAAGGGGTGATGTTTAAATTGTATTAGTATGGAAAAAATTTATTTCATCCTAGAATGCGATTTACTCTATAGAGACTGGATAGGGCATCGAAATAGGTCTAAAATTTAACATAATGACCTTAACAGTCTATTAAACACACTTAAGAAAGGGTATTTTGTTTATAGAGTATAAACCTAGTTATATTTCATGTATCAAACATTTTTCACATGTTTTCTAATTTGAGAAGTTTATAGATAAATTAAAATTAATTTAATTAAAAATCATTAAATAAAATCAATATCAAATGTTTATGATTTTTTTTATTCCTATAGAAAGGGATGGTGGATGACATCCTTATGTAGTTTAGGTTGGTGTGATGTAGAATTTCATGAACCAATTTTGGACACCATATAATCGATGCCCGACTCGGTCCACGATAAGGCCCGATGGGTGTCCCCCATTCCCACGGGCTGGCACAAGTGCCCGGGTATCAAAAATAATACATGGTAATGATTTACCCAAAAAAATGAACATAAAACAACTAACTAATTCGATGGAAAGAAACTGAATTTAAACAACCAAATAGGCCCTTAACACATTTTAGATATAAAGGTTTATAACTTGAACCAAAAACCCAAAAGAAATGAAAATAAAGGAAAAACTAAAACTCCAAATCAAACCTTCAAGAAACATGAGATGCAACATCCTTAAGCCACGTTCACCAAACCAACATGAGAAGGTCAGTATACACCCGAACCACCCATGCAATACACGATTCCTCAACCTAGAATACACAAGAAACCTGATCTATATACACCCAAATGTGTATGTATGGTGTGAGCCAAGTGCCCAATAGGATTCCATTGAGAAAACATTCCACACATAAATATTAAATGAAAAATAAATTTTCAAGTTTATTAAATGAAAGGAAACAAAAGCTTAAACAATTTTAAAGAAATAATTTCAATAAAAAAACTTAATTTAAAAACACACACTAAATTTTACGACAACCCATTTGTTACAATACATGATGACAGTGAGCATAAAGTAACAAGGATCACCAAATATGGGAGATTCTATATAGGTACTAGTGAAATGTGGGACCCAAGAACATCAAGTATCGGTGAAAATTGGTATAGAAACCATAATGACACGAGTTCTCATGCATGATCCAATAGTAGGGAACACACCCATATCCTAGTGGTCTCCAAAAATCATCCCAAAGTATAGTTATTATTGTAATCGCTAATACAACTAAGTGAAACCGGGTCAATTCCACTTCCGTATCACTAGGACACTAGTCATAGTCTTCCCATATAGTCCTCGGGCTTCCCTGTTGAGATCAAGAGGTTCCAAGTCCATGTCACATGTCATATTCAAATAAATCAAACAAACAAGGTGATATATATACCCTATACCACACTTGCACACAAAAATTCAACTTTGAAATAATACACACACCAAAAACCATTAAAAACTCAATATATAACATTTACACAATCAAATAAACAAACTGCATAATTAAAAAGAAACCATTTCATGATTAAACAAACCACTAGAAAATTTATGAAACAATTTCAAGGGGAAATCATGACTTTGAACACACAAAAGTCACCATTTATACACCCAAAACATATCTAAACACTATACACACTCAGTTGTTTAAAAAAATGTGATATGCTCTATATAAACAATTTGGTAAAACCCTTACACTATTTATAGAACACTTTTTCATCGTTCATAAAATTCAATAAACAAAAAATAAAAGTTTATAAAAAAATTTAAAAATAAATCACTTCTCATTACCCACTAAACCCACAAAGAAAAAACCTCTCTTATGACCGAACAGACACAACACCACATAAAAAACACAATTAACACCACTTCCACAGATGAAAAACTGACTACACATATTATTAAAACACTAACGATTGACTAAATATATGTTTTCAGCAAAAATGCACCCATACCATATAAACATGCTACCAAACAAATCCAACACATGATAAACCTCAAGAGAACTAAATTTTCACCCACAAAATTAATCAAAGTACATGAGAAGTTAATTAATCAAGAAGATTAATTCATTAAATAATATTTAAACTGGAACCACCTACCTTGATGTAGAAATTACCATATTTTGTGAGAATATTCAATCACACCTAATGTTCACCACAAGAGACCCAAAAAGAACCCTAATCCACAAGATCCAACCAAAAAACCTATAATCAAAACCCTAGTTGACACCATAAAATGCTATAAACCAAAAACCCCAAACTGAAAGAGGGTTTTACCTGGAGGGACTATTGGAGAGGTGCACACACACAAGGGGGGTGGAAAGTGGAGGACATCGTTGTAGGGAAAGGATGCTGGCGAGGGTTGGATGGAGTAGCGACAGGGCACCGACCATGGGAGGGGGTATAATCTTGAACTAACATGGGAGGGGGTGTGCACCATAACCAAGGGAGGGGAAATTTGGGCTCCAATAGGAATAAGGGAGGCTGGACAAGAATGCGCCGACAAGGAAGAGGGGAGGTTCACTGGTGAGGCTACTCATTAGGAGGGAGAGGGAAGCATGACCTGGGTAGGTCAGGGGCTAAGGGTGACGCCACCAAGGGCAAGGGAGGGTAGAATATGAGGAAAAGAAATAAAAAAAGAGTAATTTTTTTGAAATAAAACCCTAAAAAATGTCCTAAACCAACCTAGGAAGATACTGATAATAATAATAACAATAATATGTTAATATTTTTACAATTATGACAACAATAATAAAGGGTTAATTATTTTAATAGTAATACTGACATTATTAATACCAATAATAATAAACACTAATGATAATAATAATAATACTAATAATAATAATAATAAAACTCTTGATATTAATCATAATTTATTAACAAAATATTAATAATATGAATAATCTTAATAATATTAATAATAACAACTTAATTAAAATATTGACATTAATAGCCACAACAACAACAACAAAAACAATAATTACCATCATCCTTATTATTAAAATGACTTATCAGACTTCATTTTATTTTTCCTTTTTTACTTTTTCATCATATTATAATTCATTTCGTTTTTTTATTTATTCAAATCGAACATTGGTCCAGCCACATGGAGACCCAGGAAAATCCGTACAACTTTAACTGTGTCCTTCCCATGCATTAAATGATGTCAAGGCCAAAATATTCCTTTATCAGAAAAACATAATAATTTTTAATTGGGATTGGCCCACACCTTGTTTTTTTTTCAAATTCAGATAAAATAAAAAAATAAAGTTTTTTAAAAAGTTTGGGTGTGTCAATTCTCTCCACCATAAATCTTTTTTCCCATAGAAACCCACAATGAGACACGGAAAATAGAACTGACTTCCCTATCAACTCAAAGAGGTTCTCGACAATGACACATAAGAGAAACAAGAACACTGAAAACAAAAAGAAAATGCCTATAAAATAAACCGAGGAGTCTGCAAATGGACTCCCCACCAAGTGAATCCTACCCCCAAAAGCTAAAACACCTCAAGTTTATTGATCAAGGAAAGGAGCTTTCACATCCACATAATCCATCCTGTCACCCCGAAAAAACCTCAAACACTATAAATGGACACCACAACACTTGTACAATATGAACAAGTAAAACCAAACCACCCTCAAAGAACACTTCCATAACCTACCACTGATCTATATCTAGAAATAAAACCAAAAGATCGACATGGGCTTGCCTGAATGGACTTACAACCATTAGGAACCAACCTACCCCCAGGACAAGATTGGAAAAATGACACGAGGAGGCATGAATGGACTCCCCACCATTAAAAATTGGCTAACATTGATTTATTGATGAGGAATTTCAGTGAGACCCACAATGGGTCTCACCACCATTAGAGCCAACAGAAACACACAAACTTGGAGACTTTCTAGCACTAACCAAACACCCCACCATAAGTGGTATAGAGGGAAGGGACCAACTACCGGGGCGTCAAAACCACAGTTGAAGAAAAACCAACGTCTTCACATACATGGATGAGCACTAATAAAAATTGAGACTGGTTTACCCAAACAGACTGCATAAGAAAAACTAAATGTGATTACATCTAGTGGGACAAAACCACCAAGACTTTAAGGTAACAAGACAACCATGCCTTCTCAGAGGCACAAGAAACCTCAAAAACCCAAATGGTTCATTCAGAATATAACAACTATTGGAAATAAATTAAACTACCTTCACCATAAACATTGACGTCAGAAATAAGGCTGGAACCATAAACTCCTAGGGATCCTGACCATGTGCCAGATTCACTCCGAGGCCTATGGCTGGAGCCCTGATGTTTGAAGCTTCTCCTGCCTCGCAGTTAGGCATTGAAGACCTCAAAACAGAGCTTCTCCTTTTGGGTGCCACACACAACCACACCAAAACCAAGACAACACCAATAAACACAACACATTTCTACATCCAACTACCCCCTCACAACATATCCACCAAAATAGGGGTTTAGATGACGCACATGCATCACCTATTCACCTTCACAAAGAAACTTCAGAAGGAAAGACGCACAACAAACACTCCCCCTTTGAAAAAATATTAGAACTACCTAATAGGATGACACACTCCTGTGAAAATAGGGATTCCCAAAGGATTCTATGAAATCCACCCTTTCACTTAAAAGAGAACTCATGCTTTGCGACGTCACCAAATATAACACTCATGACTAATGAAATCACTATAACCCTTTCAAGACACTGGTCAACACCCATAACTCTAAATTGCCTTCACCCTTACCTACTGGAATTCCTTTCACTATTTCCATGTAGGAACTTCAGACAAAACAATGTAAAAATTCGTACTCGTCAACTCAAAAAACTCAAAGAGACTAAAAATACCTTCAACTCCTCTCACACATACCATCTACTGCAAGAGGATCCGCTAATCCGAAAAGTAAAAAATGGATAGAATCATCACTACAAATCAAAAGGTAAAGTCGCTAATTTGATAAACTAGAGGTTCAACCAATGGTGAATTTCCCATGGACACACTTCAATCGCATGTAAACTCTTTATGGGGGAATATACTAGCGAAGAACGAAAACTGCGGACCTAAAAAAACTAGTCCATTGGTCAAACATACTGTAACGCCTCGACCCCAATTACCCAGATTTGGTGCATTATTACGTATCGTTGGCATGATCACAAAAGATCAAGTCTCGAAAGGCCGATTAGTTTATTAGCCTTGTAAACACTAGGTACATTCATAAGTCTTAAATTACAAGATAAATTAAAAAACGACAACAACAAAGTCTCCATATTCCACACTCATATCCCCTCAGACTATTCCTGCAAGTCAGTCATAAAATACTTCTTCACATACTGGGAAAAATAAAACATGGAAAGGTGTGAGCTCATATGCTCATTAAGGATAACAATATAGAAGAAACTTTCATAAATGAGCATAAACATTTAAGGCAGTGTATAACTAAAACAAAAGCCTTTTAAACTTGATCTTCAACATAATATGGAAAAAATAAAATGAAATAATTCCATTTACTTATTCACATGGATATTCTACTAGTCTAATAATCAAATGAAATATCAATAACCACTTTCATAATAATGGAATGCATAATGCCAGACTTTAATTTATGTGTCAAGGACTTGTGCTAGGACCGAGGGGCTAACTGTAACCGGACCCCAACTTGGAGATCCTCTGTAACTAGACTCCATCTCGGAGAGCCTCTGTAACCAGACTCCAAATCGGAGAGCCTCTGTAACTGGACTCCATCCCGGAGAGCCTCTGTAACCAGACTCCATCCTGGAGGGTCTGATGTAACCGAAACCTAGCTCGACCCAGAACATACTAGTCCAATACAATCATCATAAGAAAAGGATGAAATATAACATAAACATTCTCATTTAAAATAGAAAACAAAATGTCAATAATTTAACCATAAAACATGAATGGAATAAAAATAACTCATCTGCAGTAAAAAATATCACAAAAACTTAAATTCAATATGGAATATTTATATCATAATAAATCAACTTCAATCAAGTGTACAATTTATCAAAGGATATTGACATAGATGAAATCAAAACTATTTGAGAGAAAAATCTCTTTCTATTTTGAGATCATTTAAGAGTCACATAATTATAAAGAAAAAATTTATTTTGAAAATATTCTTATAATATTGTAAGGGACGCTTCAAAGGTGTTATAACAGTGGAGAATAACTGCACCCGCCGTATAAGTAAAAAGAAATTCTTACCTTAATTTTGTCAAAAAGATCATTAAGTACCTTGTTTGGAAAACGATGGAAAGATTCCTTTGAAAACACATAAGGTCAAATAAGGTTATAAATGAATTTAACCCATAGTTTAGTAAATAATATTTTTTTGAAATACCTTTTAGGAAAACACGGATGTGGATGATAAAGAGGTCCTAGTAGAAACTTACGTAAAAACAACCTCAGATAATAAAGAGATTGTGAAATTAACCCTTACCAATTTGGTAACTTATGAAACATACACCCCATGAATGAAGTATCATACAATTAATATGTAAATACACATAAATTAAAGTGTATTACACAAATAATACCAGTACATACACCACACAAAATGTAATAGTGGCAATATGGAATGAATCTCATGGGAATAAGGAGTGAGATGAAAACCCCTTACCTTGTACTTTTACTTGGTCGAAGGTAGATTAAACTCCTGTATAATGGTGTTTCCTCTAGAATTTGGTATGATCTAATTGATTTAATATTAAAACATTCCAAGTGGTTTCTAATGGGTTTGTTTGTAGAACCGAAAACATCCAATGATTCCATATCCATTTGGACCTACTTTCCAAAGGTAGGTGATCATTAGTTCTGGGATGATGAGGCTTAAGAATTTTCATTGGTGGAGAGGATGGGAGGTCGACTCATCACACCTTTTTTGTGGGAATTATTGTCTACTCTGGGACTCTCTTTATAGATTTAAGTTATGTTCGTGAATCCTTATTAAATTACCAAGTATAAAATGAGCTTTCCTTTAGATCTAACAATCAATGATTTTACATGTAAAAATTTTAGAGAATATTTTATATGTATTAGAGGTTATTCATCGATAGAGAATCATCTGTATTTGTTAGAGATTCCTAGTCAATGGTATCCTTCAATACATAAAAGTCTCTTGGTCATTATGATGACCATATTGGTTTTAAAGCCACTCAGTGGGGCACTTGAAGTTTATTGTCATTCAGAAGGACATGAATTATTTCAGAGTTGGGATCATACCCACAGATGGGATACCTACGTATCCTTTGATTTAGAAAAGGAATCAGAACCCATGTAGTTCAATTAAATAAGTATGGGGTTATATTCATGATTAATGGCTCAAAGAAAGATGTCATAATTACTTTTACACTCTAAGATCACGTGATTTATACTCAATGTGAGAAACAAGAGGTATTGGTAAAACCAGAAAATTGTGCCATGAAATATGCAATTATACGAAATGAGTGGGGCTAATGTATGTATGACTACCCAGATAGATGAATATTAGGATTTACTTCTGGGAAGAAACCCGGGAACAAGGTCCATAAAGGTATATGTGCTTTTTTGAGATTTTAATACTCTAACTTGGGGATTATTCCTAAGGAGGATGCCCAAATTAGAAGGGGACTTATGATTGGGTTTTACTCCAAAAAAGGAAGCCCAATTAAAAAGTAAATTAAGACTGGTTAAGAGAAATTATGACTAGGGCTTACTCTTGAAAAGGAAGCCCATATTTGAGACTGGGGATTACTCCTGAAAAGGAGGCCCATGTTAAGGAAATTTGGATTTTGGGAACTTGGGTATTACTCCTAAGGAGGATGCCCATATTTAAAGAATTATGGCTGGGGCTTACACCTGAAAAGGAGGCCCAAGTTAAGGGAATTTGAATACTGGGGCTTACTCCTGAAAAGGAGGACCAGGTTAGGGGATTTGAGACTTAGGACTTATCCCTAAGAAGAAGGCCTAAGTTAAATTGAATTTATGACTGGGGCTTAGTCCTGAAAAAGAGGCCCAGGTTAGAAGAATTGTGACTGGGGATTAGTCCTGAAAAAGAGGCCCAGGTTAGAAGAATTATGACTAAGGCTTAGTCCTAAAAAGGAGGCCAAGAATTAAGGGGACTTGGGGATTACACCTGAAAAGGAGGCCTAGGTTAAGGATTATCTCATTTTAAAGGATGAGGTTGAATGAATGAAATCTCTGACCTTAGTGACATGAATATATGTAAATCACTAGGTTTCTAAGAGATGTTCCACAGAATTCCTTTCAGATAAGGAATCCAACAAGGAAATCATGCCATGAATGGATTTGGAGAGAGTTTTGAAGGCTTAATCTTGAAGAGGATAAGTGGATGGGCATAAAATAGGTAAAATAGGTGGGAGGGGCCCACAAAAAGATGGTGGCGCACAAGTCCTATGTGGGCGCGTAAGTCCTAGTCGCACAAGTATACTTTCACGACACATGGGTACTTTCACGATAGTCAAACCTTAGGGTAATACACGGGCAAGAGTTGTCACAATCCCTTAGTACTATCCCAATTTGCTTCTAGAAGAGGGGCACACAAGTTCTGTTGAAGGAGCAAGGCGATGCGCAAGTGTGGCCATTCTCTTTAAGGGTTGACCACTTAGGTGCGCAAGTGTTGATGAGTTTCAACACTTTGGACTTGCTCCTCCTCTTTAGATCTTCCGTTATAGGTAAGAAACTTCCTTAGAAGTGTTCAGAATCTTTGAGAAGAGACTAGGGCACCGGGAGCTCAAATCTGAGTTTCTGGAATTTTTCGTCTTCGAAATGGGGGGGGGGCACATGGGGTATTTATAGGCTGGAGAAGACCCTGGGTGAAATTCAAAGAGGGTGCGCAAGTCACCTGCATGACCAATGGGAGGTGTGCAAGTTTACTTGCGCGACCTTGTTGGAACTTGCGCGACTCAAGTGCATTTGAACCTTTGTTCTTGCCTTTATCAATTTTTGATGTTTCTTCAAAGGTTGAATCACTTTGGGTTCAAGGTATTTCCCATTTTTAATTCATTAGAATCTATGAAGGAAAGGATCATCAACAAATGGTTAAATGATTTTTATTAAATTATAAAAGAATCATATACATTAATATGATATCATATATGATCTTTTAATATTTCTTTTCAAATAATATCTTAATAATATCGTCGTTTCAGGTGTTAACTGATTTGTTTTCCTTTATATGCTTTGTTACGTAAGTAATGTTTGTTATGGATAAGACGTATCTTATTCATATTAAGAATGATATTAAGTCTTTAAACATTATTTTTAATCATCTAATGAAAATTAGTCTTCAATGGATACGATGGGGAATGAATCTCATCGCGTTCATGGAGACGGTAATCCGTACGTATGCACGAGCGACAATATCATTCTTTTGATATTAAAATAATATATAATTGGATGTTATATCATACATACATAATCATTATCATGTTATATTTATTATTTACATAAGTTACACATCATTACTATTCCCACCCAAATAATAATGTATTGAATAACAATTACACCACGACGTGGAGACGGTAAGCCGTATGTACGCACATATGGTGACATGTCATTCAAAGGATGGATATAATATTGAATTTGGTTTTACTATATTTATAATAACATAAAATTATATATAAGATACTGGAGTTATTATTTTATAATGGAAACAACAAAGAAAAAGGAAGTGGAAGAAGAAAGGAACTTCAAAGAGGTGATGAAATATTTACCTCTTCTTCAGGATCTTCCTTTTGATTTGATCAAAAGGGATCCTTAGGATGGATTTATGACTAAAGGAAGGTCTCTAGGATGAATTTAGGACAGTTGAGAGGGTATTTTGGTAGGGTTTGGATGAGCCAAATGTCTTTGAAGGTGTGAATTAGAGAGAAGGGGGGGGGCCTTTTATTAGTGGAGTGAGGGGCACCTTAGTAAAAGCTAGAAATATTATTTTATAATAAAATAATTTTCAGTTTATAATGGCTCAAAAGTGTATTATTCAAAGGCTAAGGAGGGGATGGGTCGAAAAATACACAACCAAAAGGTTTTAGACATGTTTGGGTCGCTATATTAACTTTATCTTTTATATTTGACTCCTAGTTAAATACTTTGACATTTACCATGTCTCTTTTTATTTTTATATTATATGGTTAATAAACTTACTATATACTTCTAAGAGAACCCAAAGTGGTTCATTAATGATACACCTATAATTATATAAGTCATTTGGCCGATCCTCAGAGTTTTAGGAATAAAATATCAATTAATAATATAATATTTTTTTTAAAAAACTCATTTATGCCAATTTTGACACTATTTGGTATTTTGTTTTTTCTAAATTCATAACAGCATTATTACTTCGAATAAAATTCATCTAACAAACCCTAATATGTCATATTAACCAAGAAAAATATTGTAATTCATAAAAAGTCCCAAATCAAATTTGATATTTATAATGTCAATTACTTTAATATTTTATTAGTTAGGTAATTACTGCATCATCATTGTATCATAAATAAATTAAAATTATTTAATGTATAAAAAATATAAATAAAATACCATTATTTAGGGAATCATTTTAGATTTCTAATGAATATTTATAGTCTAATTTATCTTATGTGTAACCCTATATTAACAATGTTTTAGTTATTAAACTTTGATTTTAACTCTTCTTTGAATTAAATAATAATAAATGTCCTAATCTAGTCCATGTGGACCAAATAGGTTAATATTTTATTCCTAAGGTTTTTTTGGTCTAATTATACTTATCCAATAGAATTAGTACATGTGTTAGGGTAATATTAATATCATTTTTACCTTTAATTACCCTATTTACTTTTAACCGTGGTAAATAAAAGTAAAAAGTTACTATTCAACAAAAATTATTTTCATCTTATTGAACCAAATTTTACTTACTGATATTAACCACATCTCTATGATTCTTGTAATTCAACTCACATATGTGGTAAAATTATGTTTTATGCAAATTTCCTAGGAGGTGGGTAAAAGACGGTGAAAAGTTCAATAAAATTTATATATATATAATCTTATTATAAAATAACTCCAATGAATTACATTGAACACATATAGTTATTATTTATCTATTTTTACCTAAAATATATTTAAATAAAAAGTCAGTTTTAAACAATAACTCAGTATTTTTCACTATTCATCAAAAATTGAAAGTTTTCAAAAAAATACCAAAAATTCACCCTAAGATAACTTTGATATTCCGAATTCAAAAATGAACTCTATTTTTTCAGATTCAAAAAATAAAAGTTGCATTTATTAATTTAAAATTAATTCCTGTTGTCAAAACCAAAAAGCGTATTTTTATGAAATAATAACTACCAAAAGTTGACACTTGTTTATGTCCAATTTCAATGTGAAATTACTTACAATGACCATAATTGGATTAAATGGTAAAATTGTAATCTAATTATACTTCCAAACCATTAAAATGTATAATTCAACACTATAAATTATTTTGATTAAAAAAGTTTTTTTCAGTTAAAATATAGTATTTTCCACTATTCACCCAATTATGAAAGTTATCATAAAAACACTAAAAATTTATTGAAAATAAATTCTTATGTTCTGATTATAAAGAAGAAGTTTATTTTTTCAAATTTAATATAAAAATTTCAAATATCGGATTTAAAAAAAAGGTTCTCTATTAAAAGGCGGTAAAAATGCATTTTTTGAAAAATACATCTTTCATCTGAAAAAATTAATTTGTTCTTACATTATGCCTAAGAAACTCATTATATGAATTCTAAAATTATAAGGAATATATAAATTTCAAAATTCATTAAATATTATTCATAAACACTTTTTAACGACTAGTTTGGTAAGTTGTAGTGCGCTTGAACTCAGTGTTGCGTATAGAGAAAGTTATTGAATTACTTTGAAGAATTAACGTAATATGAAATCTTGGGGTGTTACATTATTTCCTCCTTCAAAAAATTATGTCCTCGTAATTTTATATTGTTTTTCGAAAATAAAAGGTTGAAAAATAGAAAATACCTTCGTGGGAAAACCCACATCAGAAATTGGGTTAATAAAATTTAGTCTTAATAAGCAGAAAAGGGGAATGAAAAATTCACCACACAATTATGATCTCGATTAGGAGGAAATTGGTGAAAATTATTGACACATAATTAGAGGAAAAATTTAAATATTTATACGGAGTTATTGAGGTCATAAATCACAAACAATTACAGAATTGAGGTTCTCAAAGACATCAATCTATGATGATTTAAAATATCATCGGTTCAAAAAAACATAAGGTATTAAGATAACACATTTTTAGTTTTAAGATCCCTTACCTAAAGTTTAAAAATTAATTTCTTCATAGAATAAGAGAAGAAAAAAAAATACTTGACAAGTAGAGTTCCATCCTTTAACTAATTTCTACCACAAACTCATTTTTCACGCTAAAAGATAATAGAACTTAAAAAAATATTCTATTTATCCTATTTGTATAGGGTTCGAAAAAAATGAATTTATAATTCACCTATCAGACCCTTTAAAAACACTACATTATACAATTCAGGGACTTCACGTAGTCTAGTGGTAGGCGATAAATCCCAATCACACTATTGTTGTGGGTTCGATTCCCGCAGATTTGTCCAATGCGATGGGTTATTACACGGTCTGTGTGTTGTCTTTTTTATAAGAATCCAAAAATAACTTTAACAATAGTATCCAGTTTCAAACTTAATCCATTCCAACCTTTATACTTATCCAAAATACTTATATCCAAACTCACAGTCCAAAATTTATAAGGAAGGTAAACACAATGAAGATCCTTTTTGCCACATAATAACATGTTAACACCTTCATCATGCATTCTTTTAAAACACTACAACATCCTGAATTACCACGAAACCTTGTTGTTTGCATTCATTCTCCCTTATTCCTTATAGAATACTGGATATACTCCTTTTATCCAAAAATGTTGTAAAATCCAACAATGATGGAATATACAAATCATTATTCAGTTTCAAAGAAGTCAAGAATATCCAATATAATTTATCCAAATCAACCATCTGTTATTCCAAAATCACTACCTCATTATCAGAACCATATTAAGGATTACCTTTCCTTAAACCATGTATTTTCCAAAAAGTGTAGCTAACTATTAATTCACTTTTCTTAGAACCATATAATCTCAAATCCTCAATAAAATAGTATTGTAGTATAATTCTTATATACTATATAATTATTATAACATGTACTTCATTAATACAATACTCAAATGAAATAATACTTTAATAACAACATAACAAATCTAATCATTCCTCTTCATCTTTGATAGTATCATAACTTTATTATTATCCAATAGTAGCATTTGGGGTATACTCTGATGATTTGGACATTGATTCGCGTAGTGTCCCAACTCCTTGCAGATGAAGCATTGTAAATTTGAAACTTTTTTCTTACCCTTGCAATCACATACTTGGTGTCCTTTTTCTCCACACTTATAACAAACTCCCATTCCCTTCAAGCATTTACCAAGGTGATTCTTTCCACAGTTATCACATATGGGTAAATCCTTCTTTTCCCTCTCCCCTTTATCTATATTTATCTCTTTCATCCTTTTCTTCTCTTGCTTCCCTTCAAAGAAATAGGACTCAGATAATTCTTTACTTATCTTATTAACACATTATAATATTTCTTCATATGTTGAGAATACATGGGAGACTATTTCCCTTATAAATGTTGGCTTGATACCATGAAATATATGATCCTTCTTACTCTTTGGATCATACATATTGCTGGAGTTCACATTCCTTCTACTGGGTGCCATTTCTATACAATGGCCTAAACTAGATTAATTTATGAATCGAAATACATAATTCCAATCTTGTAAAACACTTAACATAAATTGAACAGTTTATGGATATAATCCATAATCCTAAAAAAGGTTTTCATTGAGGAGGTATATAATCATAAACCCTTCATAATGTTTTGTAAAAAAAATGAGAATAATCCTAAGAATATCCCCCAGGAGTGTCATGACCAAGAGTGCAACAAGGTCCATTTTCATGCACCAGTTTCCATTCGAGACTAGCTCAAAGTGGTGTTTTCAGGTTTTACCCCTAGGTACATTTGTGTCAGAGCCACCTCTACCTACTCGTATCTAGACAGAGATGTATTTCTTGGAAAACTCACAAAATCTCTACAATACCAAAATTCTAGGAAGTTATTCTATACTAATCCTCAAATTCTATCTTAGGGTAATGTGCTTTAATCAGAGTTTATCTAAATCTAGCTTCCAAGGTTTGTATTAAACTTTCTCTGATACTAACTATAACTCCCCGACCCTTGTTACCCAGAGTCAGTGCATTATTACGTATCATTAGAATGATAAAAAAAGATCAATTCTTGAAAGACCGATTAGTTTAGTAGCCTTGGAAACACTAGATACATTCACAAGTCTTAAATTACATGATAAAGTGGAAAACTACAACAAAACAGTCTCTATATTCCAAACTCATATCCCCTTAGACTATCCCTGCAGGTCAGTCATAAAATACTTCTTCACATCCTGGGAAAAATAAAACATGAAAAGGGGTGAGCTCAGATTCTCAGTAAGGATAACAATATAGCGTAAAATTTCATATATAATCATAAAAATTTAATGAAATGTATAACTAAAACAACAGCCTTTTAAACTTGAACTTCAGCATAATATGGAAAAAATAAAATGAAATAATTCCATTTAATTATTCACATGGATATTATAATAGTCAAATAATCACATGAAATATCAATAACCACTTTCATAATAATGGAATGCATAATTCCAGACTTTAATTTATGTGTCAAGGGATTGTGCCAGGACCTAGGGGCTAACTGTAACCGGACCCCAACCTGTTGAGCCTCTGTAACCGGACTCCATCCTGGAGAGCCTCTGTAACAGGACTCCAACCCAGAGAGTCTCTGTAACCGGACTCCATCCCGGAGTGCCTCTCTAACCGAAATCCATCCTGGAGGGTCTTCTATAACTGGAACCCAACCCAGAGGGCTTACTTTTATCGGTCCCCAACCCAAAACATACTAGTCCAATACAATCATCATAAGAAAAGGCTGAAATATAACAGAAACATTCGTATTAAAACTAGCATACAAAATGTCAATAATTTAACTATAAACCATGAATGGAATAAAAATAAATCATCCTCAATCAAACATATCAAAAAACCTTAAATACAATATGGAAGATTTGTATCATAATAAATCAACTTCCATCAAGTGTACAATTTATCAATGGATGTTGACATGGATGAAATCAAAACTATTTGAGAGAAAAATCTCTTTCTATTTTGAAATCATTTAAGAGTCACATAATTATAAAGAAAAATTTATTTTGAAAATATTCTTACAATCTTGTAAGGGAAGCTTCAAAAGTGTTATAATAGCCGAGAATAACCGCACCCGCCGTATAAGTAAAAAAACATTCTTACCTTAATTTTGCCGAAAAGGTCATAAAGTAACCTGTTTGGAAAACGATGGAAAGATTCCTTCCAAAACATATAAGGTCAAATAAGGGTATAAATGAATTTAACCCATTGTTTAGTAAATATTAAAAAAACCTTGAAATACATTTTTAAGAAAACATGGATGTGGATGATAAAGAGGTCCCAGTAGATACTTACGTAAAAACAACCTCGAATATAAAGAGATTGTGAAATTAACCTTTACCAATTTGGTAACTTACGAAACATAAACCCAATGAATGAATTATCATAAAATTAATATGTAAATACACATAAATTAAAGTGTATTACACAAAGAATACAATTATGGGTAGTACATACACCACACAAAAGTTAATAGTGGCAATATGGCATGAATCTCACGTGAATAATGAGTGAGATGAAAACACCTTAACTTTTACTTTTCCTTGGTTGAGGGTAAGTTAACATCCTGTATAATGGTAAAATAATTGTTATTAAATTATAAAATAATCATATACATTAATATGATATCATATATGATCTTTTAATAATGCTTTATTAATAATATCTTAGTATTATCGTCATTTCAGGTGTTAACTGATTCGTTTTCCTTTATATGATCTATTAAGTAAGTAATGTTTGTTAAATATAGGATGTATCTTATTCATATTCATAATTATATTAAGTCTTTAAGAATTATTTTTAATCATCTAATGAAAATTAGTCTTGAATGGATATAATGGGGAATGAATCTCATCGCGTTCGTGGAGACGGTAATCCGTACGTACGCACGAGCGACAATTTCATTATTTTGATATTAAAATAATATATAATTGGATGGTATATCCTATATACATAATAATTATCATGTTATATTAATTATTTACATCAGTTACACATCATTATTATATCCATCCAAATAATAATGTATTGAATAACAATTATACCACGTCATGGAGATGGAAAGCCGTACGTACGCACGTATGGTGAAATGTCATTCAAAGGATGGATAAAATAATGAATTTGGTCGTACCATATTTATAATATCATCACATTATATAGAATATATTGGATTTATTATTTTATAATGGAAACAACAAAGAAAAATTAATTGGAAGAAGAAAGAAACTTGAATGAGGTGATGGAATATTTACCTCTTCTTCGGGTTCTTCCTTTTGACTTGATCAAAAGGGCTCCATAAGTTGGCTTTATGACTAAAGGAAGGCCTCTAGGATGAATGGAGGAGAGTTTAGAGGGTATTTGGGCAGGGTTTGGCTGAGCCAAATGGCTTTGAAGGGGTGAATTAGAGAGAAGAGGGAGTGCCCTTTTATAATAGGAGTGAGAGGCACCTTAGGAAAAGCTAGAAAAATTATTTTATAATAAAGTCATTTTCGGTTTATAATGGCTACAAAGTGGATTTTTTAAAATCTAAGATGGGTATGGGTCGAAAACCACACAACCAATAGGTTTTAGATAGGTTTGGGTTACTATATTAACTTTATCTTTTAGATTTAACTCTTAGTTAAATAGTTTGACATTTACCATGTCTCTTTGTATTTTTATATTATATGGTTAATAAACTTACTATATAATTCCAAGAAAACCCCAAGTGGTTAATTAATGATAAATCTATCATTATATAAGTCCTTAGGCTGACTTTTAGATTTTTAGGAATATAATATCAATTAATAATATAATGTTTGTTTTAAAAACTCTTTTATGTCAATTTTACACTATTTGGTATTTTGTTTTTTTCTAAATTCATAACAGCATTATTACTTAAAATTAAAGTCATATAACCAACCCTAATATGTCATATTAACCTAGAAAAGTATTGTAATTCATAAAAAGTCTCAAATTACATTTATTTGGATATTTATAATGTCAATTATTTTAATATTTTATTAATTAGGTAATTACTACATCATCATTGTGTCATAAATAAATTAAATTATTTAATGTATAAAAAATATAAATAAAATACCATTATGTAGGAAATATTTTTATATTTATAATGAATATTTATAGTCGAATTTATCTTATGTTTAACCCAATATTAAAAATATTTTAGTTATTAAACTTTGATTTTAACTCTTTTAACTCTTCTTTGTATTAAATAATAATAAATCTCCTAATCTAATCCCTGTGGACCAAAGAGGTTCATATTTTATTAATAAGGTTTTTTGGTCGAATTATACTTATCCAATAGAATTAGGACTTGTTTTAGGGTAATATTAATATCATTTTTACCTTTAATTACCCTATTTACTTTTAACCGCGGCAAATAAAAGTAAAAAAGTTACTATTCACCAAAAATTATTTTCATCTTATTGAACCAAATTTTACTTACTGATATCAATCATGTCTTTAGGATTTTTGAAATTCAACTCACAGAAGCGGTAAAATCAAGTTTTATGTAAATTTACTAATTCTCCTAGGAGGTGGGTAAAAGACGATGAAAAGTTCGATAAAATTTTTATATATCTAAATTTATTATTAAATGACTTGAATGAATTACATTGAACTTATATAGGTATTATGTATATATATTTACTTAAAATAATTTTAAATAAAATAAATAATTATTTAAATAAAAATTCAGTTTTAAACAATAACTCACTGTTTTTCACTATTCATCAAAAATTGAAAGTTTTTAGAAAAATACCAAAAATTCACCCTAAGCTAATTTTGATATCCGAAATTAAAAAATAAAGTCTATTTTACCAAATTCAATATATAGAAGTTGAATTTATTAATTTAAAATTAACTCCCGTTGCCAAAACCAAAAAGCGTATTTTTATGAAATAATAACTACCAAAAGATTGACACTTGTTTATGTCCAATTTCAAAGTAAAATTACCTACAATGACCACCATTGGATTAAATGGTAAAAATATAATCTAATTATACTTACAAACCACTAAAATTTATAATTCAACACTATAAAATATTTTGATAAAAAAGTCATTTTCAGTTAAAATATAGTATTTTCCACTATTCACCCAAATATGAAAGTTATCAGAAAAACACCAAAAATTTATTGAAACTAAATTCTTATATCCTGATTATAAAGAAAAATTTTATTTTGTCAAATTGAATTTATAAAATTTTCAAATATTGGATTTAAAAAAAGGTTCTCCATTAAAATGCGGTAAAATTTCGTTTTTTAAAATATACACCTTTCATCTGAAAAAAATGATTTTGTTCTTACATTTTGTCTAAGAAACTCATTATATGGATTCTAAAATTATAAAGAGTATATAAATTTTAAAATTAATTTAATATTATTTATAACCGCTTTTGAACGAGTAGTTTGGTAAGTTGTGATGCGCTTGAACACAGTATTGCGTGTAGAGCAAGTTATTGAATTGCTTTTAAGAAATAACGTACTATGAAATATTGGGACGTTACACATACCATGAGAAAACACTGAAATAATGAGGAATCCATTGAAAAGGCCTCCCAAAAAACATCTTAGGAAAGACCACTAACCAACACCTCAAATTAACTTACCAATAAAACATAAACTTAGACCATCATCCAAATAAAAAAGGTTTTTTAAAGCTCAAAATACCCCACTAAAAGATTCCCAAAACACAGAAAAAGACACACCACACAACTATGGAACTTCAAAAACTCCATATTTTCATAAAAAAACACTTCTGAAACAAAAACTAGGAGGGTTGGATATACATTCACTAATGGTACCTCATGGGCCGCACACATGAATTCTCTTGTTCCAACTAGGAACCAAATCACCTTCCGCATATATCCCATGCATATGGTCACCCATGAAAGTACTCAAGGTTAGAAAAAAATTATTTCCATTTTTCAACACAATAATCGACCCACAACTCCTCTTTTCAAAACCACTAGTCACAAAAATAAACCCATTTTGAATCTTACAAAAATTTTACAAAAACACCAATCTTCCAAACAATAATTTATTTTCAAACCTTTAATGTCAATTCCAAACATTTAATCCCATTCAAAAAAACTTTCACCAGTTTAAAAAATTCCATTGAAAGCAGAATTTCAAAGACCAACTTAAATTTATCTATTTTTTGCAAAACCATCTAGTTTATAAACCCACAAGTTTCAATTATGAAAATCCAATATCATTTTACCCAAAAAATATTTCATGAAAATCCAAATTTCTAAAACCTCATTCTAAATAGTTATGAAAACCCATGTTACACCACTTTGAAAATCAAGTCTTTTCCACTTAAAAATCTAAATTTCATAAATTTTCAAACAGATGGTTTTAAAATGATTTGAGAAACCTAAAGGGAAACAAGACAACTTAAGAGGAAATTAGTGAGAGTGGGTGACTTGGAAATATGGTTGGAAACCATACACCAATCACTCCACTATAATTGAGAGTGTATTAGGGAAATTCCCCAACTCTACATGGCTTTCTAGGCCCCATGAGCTCGATGAGACCATTGAACATACTCCCTTTTCATTTCCCCAAAACAAGATTAACCACAAAGAAAAAAGACTCAGAAAAACCTCAACTTCCCCTGGTAACTTGAGTCCTGCTACAAGATATGATGGACATACACCTTACTCATCACCAGAACGTTAATTTTCATCAATCCTATCTCTGGTTTGCCCCGAATCTTTCTCATGAAAAAAGACCTAAAAGAGTGAACCTCCTTCTGATACCATTTTTTCATGAACCAAGTCGGGTCTCCATCCATTCGACTCCCGACCCAGTCCAGGGTAAGGCCTGAGGGACATCCTCAATCCCCATGGTCTGGCACAAGTACCCAAGTATCAAAAATAATACATGGGGTCAATTTACCTAAAACAATACAAATAGAACAACTAAATACTTTTATGGAAACAAACTAAATTTACACAACCAAACAATCCCTTAACACATTTTAGATATAAAGGTTTATAAATTGAACCAACAACCTAAAAGAAACAAAAACAAACGAAAAACTAAAACTCTAACTCAAACCTCCAAGAAACAGGAGGTGCAACATTCTCAAGCCACATTCACCAAATCAACACAAGGCGATCACTATCAAACCAATCCACCAATGCTATGAATGATGCCTCAACCTAGGATACACAAGAAACATGATTTACCTACACCCAAAGTTGTATGTAGGGTGTGAGACAAGATCCTAATAGGATTCCACCAAGAAAATATTCCACACATAATTATTAAATGAAAAATACATTTACAAGTTTAATAAGTGAAAGAAAACAAAACCTTGAACAATTTTAAAGAAAAAGTTTCAATAAAAACAACTTCAATGAAAACAAATTAATTTAAAAACACACAATTAAATTTACGAAAACCCAGATGTTACACCGTATGTTGACAGTGAGCGTAAAGTAATAAGGAGCTCCAAATATAAGAGAGGCCCTATAGGAACTAGTGAAATGTGGTACCCTAGAACATCACGTCTTAGTGAAAAGTGGTATAGGAACCAAAATAACATGTTTTCTCATGCATGAGACACTATTAGGGAATGTACCCATAACCTAGTGGTCTCTAAAAATCATTCCAAAGTTTAGTTAGCAATGTAATCGTCAATCCAGTTAGGTGAAACTGGGACAATACTGCTTTTGTACCACTAGCACACTTGTCCTAGTCCACCCACCTAGTCCCCAGTATTCCCATTTGTGCTTAAGAGGTTCCATGTCCATGTCACATGTCATATTCAGATAAACAAAAAAAGGCACTATCTATACCCAATCCTACAGTTGCACACACAAATTAAACTTTGAAATAATACACACACCAAAAACCTTTTAAAACTCAATCTGCATCATTTACACAATCAAATAAACCAACTGCACAATTAAAAAGAGACCATTTCAAGATTAAAAAAACCAATAGATAATTTATTAAAGAATTTCAAGGGAAAATCATGACTTTTTACACACTAAAGTCACCATTTATACACCCAAACCATATTTCAACACCATAAGTACTCAAAAAAAAAATTAAAAAAATGTGACAAGTTCTACATAAACAATTGGTAAAACCATTATGCCATTTATAAAACACTTTTTTCACTATTCATAAAATTCAATAAAACATAAATAAAAGTTAATAAGACAATTTAAAAAGAAATAACATAGATTTACCAACTAAACCCACAAAACACCTTCACTTATGACCAAGCACACATAACAACACATCAAAAACAAAATTCAAACCACTTACAGAGATGAAAAACTAACTCTATATATTATTAAAATACTAATGATTGACTAAATATAAGTTCTCAGAAAAGATGCAACCATACCATATGAACATGCTACCAAAAAAATACTACACTTGATAAACTTCAAGAAAACCAAATTCGAACCCAAAAAATTAATCAAAGAACATGATAAGTTAATTTAATAAGAAAATTAATAAATTAAATAAAATTTAAATGCGGAACCACCTACCATAGAGTATAAATCCCAAAATTTTGTGCGAATCTTTAATACTACTTAATGCGCACCACAAGAAAACAAAAAATAACCCTAATTGAAAATATTGAACAAAAACACCTATAATTAAATCCCCAATTGACACCCTAAAATTCTGGAAACCTAAAACTCCGAACTGAAAGAGGGTTTTATCCAGAGGGACTACTAGAGAGGAGTACACACACAAGGGGGTCGTGAGCGGAGGGCACTCGGGTAGGGAAAGGATGCCAGTGAGGGCTAGATAGAGTAGTGACGGGGCCCTGACTATGGGAGGGGGAGTGTTGTGACCTAACAGGGGAGGGGTTGTGCACCGCAACTAGGTGAGGGGAAATTGGGGCACCAGTGGGAAGAAGGGAGGCCGACTGTGAAGGCACTGACAGGTAAGAGGGGAGGTTTGTTGGTGAGGCTGCTGGCTGGGAGGTAGAGTGAGGTGCGACCTGGGTAGGAGGGGGGCTGAGCATGATGCAACCAAGGGGAATGGATGATAGAATAGGAGGAAAATAAATAAAAAAAAGAAAAAAATAAATTGAAATAAATCCCTAAAAAAGGTCTTAAACCATCCTAAAAAGATAGTGAAAATAATAATAACATTAATAATATATTAATAGTTTTACAATTACAAAAATATTAATAAGAGGTTAATAATATTAATATTAATACTGAAATTATTAATACCAAAAATAATAAACACTAACAATAACAACAACAACAACAATAATAATAATAATAATAATAATAATAATAATAATAATATTTTTGATAATAATCATATTGGCTTAACAAAATATTAACAATATGAATAATCTTAATAATATTAATAATAATAACTTAATTAAAATATTATCATTAATAACCATAATAATAATAATAATTACCATTATTATTATTATTAAAATTATTTATTAAAATTCATTTTATTTTTATTTTTTTACTTTGTCCTCATATTATTATTAATTTAAATTATTTATTTATTTTACTTGAACATTGGACATGCCACACAAAGACCTTAGCGAAGCTGCGTGGCTTCGACTATGCCCTGAATATGCACTGGATGGTGCCAAGGCCAAAATATTCCTTCGCTAGTAAAAACACAAAAAATTTCAATCGGGGTCAGCCCACACCTCGACATAAAATTTCAAATTTAGATAAAATAAAAAAATAAAGTTATTTCAAAATTATAGGTGTGACATAGAAAGAAACTTTGACTGGTCATTTATAGATTAAAATTAAAGAAATTGACATGTAGATGACAATATTAAAGTATTTTAAGTATAAGATTCCTTAAAAGTAAGGAGGGCCTATTTTATATTAGGATATGTAGACGTAGTTAGAAGAGATTGAAATAACTTTTAGCTTGATTATTATAAAGATATATCATTGGATCCCTTTATTAGTTATCTTGTTGAGATATATAGTTTGATAGTGGTGGATCCTTTATTTTAGTGGAATTTATGAGTAGAGTTTTCCTAATGAAATTAAAAATATATTTTCATACCATGTTCTTATCATCAATGTTGAAGGTAGTACAATTACATGAGAGACTCATCATATAATTGGGAGAATCAAGTGTGTGGGAATTCAATGTGAGGTTAAGAAACTTACTGAGTTATTCTACAGATATTTGATTAGATTATGAGGAAATTTCATGAAATTTTGAGGAGGTTTTATCCCTATATATATGTTTTCAAGTTAATTATTTCATATGATTGATGTATATCGAGGTGGTCAAAAAAGATACATTTATGAATAAAAAATTACCATAGATAGATTAAAATTGGGATAAAAGTTATCAATTTTATTTAAATAAATGGGTATATGAATAGGGGATATGGTTTAATAGGGTGGTTGAGGTTCTAGCCGACGAGAAGTTTCCCACATCCCTATTTTTTTTCGTTTTTCAAGAGTTGATAGTTCACGAATTCTATCATAACCTCTAGTGTGATATTTTATTTTCAAGGAGAGCATGTAAACCACTGTTCACATGTACTATAATTCTCAATAGTCATCATGGAGTTGGAAATGTAATACTGGGTCGATCTAATTAGCTTTAGAACATCCCCAACAATGGTTTCCTCCTCAACCATATCATTAGCAATTAGGTCCTTAGGAGTTTTGACCATAGATGAGAGAATTAAGTATAGTTTAGATCTAAAATATTCATTATCCTGGAGGATATCATTAATATCTTAAAGGATATGTCAATAGGAATTATATGTGACATGGATAAGGTGTAAAAGATGAAAAATTATATGTGATGGTGTTTCCCACACCAAGAATATAAGAAATCAATCAAGTTAATATTTTTATATATTCTAAAATGATTTCTTCTCTGATTTATATAATTTTTTTTTTCACATTTTAGATCAAAATTATATTATGTTTCATAAAGAGTCACTACTCAATGTCTATCTAATGTCTCTTCCTACCAATAAGTTAATTAATCTAGATTTATTATATTTTTGAATTCAAATTGATGATCTGTCATAGAAGGTATTCATTTAAGCCAACATGTCTCCTTACAGATCATTTATTTTTTTTACAAGAAGGAAGATAGGTATTTGTATCATTTCATAGATTTTTTTTAAAAGTTGGGGCCGAAGCCTCATTTTATTATTTAAAGAAAATCAAAGACCTCTTTTAACTGGGTAGAGGGAGACACATTACATAGCCCGAAGGCCCAGTGGGAATGTAGCCCATTACATAGCCCGTAGGCCAAATTTTTTGACCTAAGGCCCATTCTGTGAATAGTAACCCAGCTGCTACAGTATCGCCGCTACTACAGTGCCCTGCCGCCGCTACAGTATCCAGCCTCTGCTACAGTACCACTGATCAATAGTACCACCGCTGCTACAATACTGCTACAGTACCTGCTCCCCATGGGTTTTGAACCCCCATTTTTCATGTAGGATTACGGGGTTCTTACCACTAAGCCCAACCCCAAAAACATATATCATTTCATAGATTATTAGTGGTTAAACCAAGTGACTATAAAGAAACTTTATCCACTATAGGGGATTTATAAACTTTTCTAACAATTAATGGATGATAACAAGTCTTCAATGATTAATTTTCAATTGAGATATCATTATATATGGGTGAAGGGGTAAGATATTTAGATTACCACTTTCATGTGAAACTATAGACTTTTTTATTTCCAGATTTTTTCTTTTAGGGTTATGAGTGCACCTATATTATTCATGAAATTGATTAGTTTTGTGTTCTATGTACATTTGGTCAATTATTCATGGTATTCATTAATTATATTTGTGTGTATTCAAGTTCATAGAAGTTTCATACCATGAATTTGAGTCATATCTTAGAGACAATTCAATGATATTTACTACATGGATGGTTTTACAATTAAGATTTTTGGAAGTGGCATGTGCACTTCCTTAGACATTCCATATATTAATAGGGTGTATTTTTTGATCAATAAAAGATTAAGGTTGTTTTTATTAGGAAAAATATGTGAATATTCTGGAGTATTATAACCAACATGGTCTGTAAGAATACTACTAGAGGTTTGTAACTGATTTATTATAGATTACATCACTTATGACTTCTTTGATAAAGAAATATAGGGCCTTTGTGAGGATAAAATAGTGTCAGGGAGAATTTAATTAATAAAACATGAAGTTGATCATTTATCACATCTGATGTTTTATTAAAGGAGTTAATTTATATGTGTATCAAAATTATTCTTATCATGGATTAGGTTGTGATTTTATCTAAGAGTGAGTAGTGATGTCTTATAATTTTGGTAGTTGTGTCCTTATGTGGATATTTACACTGCCTTCGATCTTGAGTTTGTAGTTATATTGTTTTTATTGAATATATGGTTTCATTAATTCATCGAGGTTCATTTTTTCTCTTCACATATCATAATATTATGTGGTTTAACTTATATTTCTAGGATTTTAATTTTCATATGTGATGATGGGTGGAATTCTTGTAAGATTACATCTTTAATATCGCTAAAACTTTAGGAAAAACTAATTTTGTAGCTAATGAAATTTGTAGGAAGAAACATGTTAATGTTTCTTTATATTTTAGTGAAGAGTATAGAATTATAGGAGAGTTTTAAAAAGTGAATATGATCATGAAAAAATTTAGTAGTGGAGTCCACTTATATCAGATGATGATAAACACTCTGTTTAATTAAGTGAAACAATATCTACTGGGAGGTCCTTAGGTGGGGAATCAAAGACAGTGTTTTTCATGTTAATTATATTAATTTATTGTTAGGGGATAATAATAAATAGGTAATATTTTTTGGAAATTTTTTTATCCTATGGAGATTCGAGAGGTAGTTTTTTAAGAGTTTGATTACTCAACCTTGGTAGTGCACCTAATAATTTCAAAGGCATATTATATAATCCTCACAAGATTTATTGCATTTATAGGATAAAAATAAGTTGTTGGTGGAATTTATATCTTGATGGATTATCTATTAATGGGTTAAAATTGAACACTTATCCATGATTAGCCTATTGCAACCATTACATGTTCCTGAATGGAAATGGGAGGTCATAAAAAGTTTTTCCACAGGCTTTCCTTAGAATTTTGGATTATATAAATCAAATTAGATTTTGTCTCAATTGATGAAGTTAGTTCTTCTCATGGTGGTTAATGAGTTGAGTGTGGTATATATGTTCGTGAGGTAGTATTTTATTGAAGTGGAGAGGATTAAAATAATTCTACATAAGAACATCATTATTTGAGAACCTCATTTTACATTTTGAGTATGGAAGGGTTTGTGGTGTGATTTCCCCTCATTTATAACTTACCATGGAATTTAATTCCCAATAGTATTATCAATAGGAAAAAAATGATCCAATCATTAGAGATCATTATTTTTTCATTTGTTCTCAAATTTAGAGAATCTTAGATGAATCCTTTTCTTTAATTTTAATTTTTTAAAAATATATTATAACAATTCAATTTGCATCACACTATTTTGGGTGTTTTAATTTTCTCTTTAAAGATCATTATTACATTAGAACATTGTTAGGGATTTAGAAATTATTGGACTAGATTTTGTGTAGATTTTTATGGAGAAGGAATAAGTGATTTGAGAGGGTATGATGGTTATATGGGGATATCATAAATGTTATTAATATATATTGATGAGACCATTGAAGTTTTATGTTAGTGAAAATATATTCTTTAAGGTTTATCCTAATTTTGGATGATAAAATTATGATTTATATAGTATTATTTCTCTAAGGATTTTTCAACCTTTCCAAGTGTACTATTGAATTAGTGTGGTGGAATACATGTTTTCACATCTAGAAAAGATGGATAAATTTAATGATTTCTTACATATGCCTCAAATTTTGAGATATATTCATGAAAATTACTATGAAATTGAATAAGTTTAGTTAGATACTGAGGATTATTTCAATCTTGTGGAGAAGATTCAGGAGATCTAATAGTATCATAAGCTTGAATTTTATGGATGAGTTTTTCCTTTAGTGTGCATCTTATTGAGGAATTAGTGGAATGTATATGGTAGTGAGAATCATAGATGTGTGAAAAATCTTGAAATGGTTCAAAAATTTAAATTACATGGACTTGCACAATGTATTAGAGATTATTTTTTATTGAAATATTTTATCCTGAATGAAAAGGGATAAGATATAGTGAAATGATACGTGATTCCTACGTTGACATTTCATGAAATCCAAAATGAATCCCTCTGAAAACCCGTAATAACCTATCATACATAATAATTACTATGAAAAATAAAAACTTATCCACCAAGGAAAAGAACCAGTACACTAGAGGATACTATTCATTCCTTTATGATGATATAAACACACACACACACATAGAAACACACACACACACACACACACACATGTAGGCTCAAGCATAAATCAATTAAATTGTACACGATCCATATATAGAAGACAACCATAACATAACTTGTGAATATATATACACAAAAAAGAAAATAAAAACATCACTATACATCTATAGATTTATATTCAAACCAAAAAAAGAACATAAAATATTCTAAGTAAAACATTAATGGGTTATTCATTGCTTGGTCTAATAATTCCATCCCAACTATGATATTCATGACCAAATAAACTTCATGAACTAATGCCTTTCCTTGCACTAGATCATAGGTAACTAGTGTTAAGAACCAATATGGGTCACCATCTGGATTGGTGCCAAACCTAGTCTGCAACAAGGCCCAAAGGGAATTCCCGATCCCTATAGGCTGGCATAAGTGCCTGAGTATCAAAAAATAAAACTTGGGAATGATTTACTTGAATAAACAAATCTAAAAAAACAAAATATGAATAAATTAAAACTAAATATAGACGACCAAACATTCCCTTAAACTAAGTTTAGATTTTAATTTTACAACTTGAACTAAAAACCCAAAAAATGACTATAATAGAGTAAAACCAAAAATCGATCTCAAACCTCCATGCCACGTGAGAAGTCACATCCCCAAGAAACCATCAACAACATGCACAAGAAAAACCACTATAACTCGGACCATCATCACTAAGTCTGATTCCAAGACCTGGAATACAATAGAAACAAGATCTACATATACCTAAAGATGTATGTATGGTGTGAGCCAGGAGCGCAGTAGGATTCCACCAGAAAAATGGTTCCATGCATAATTATTAAATAAAAAATACATTTGAAATTTTAATTTAAGAAAAGAATTAAATGCTTGAACATTTTTTTTAAGAAAATAGGTTTAAAGAAAACAGTTTCAAGGGAACAACTTAAGTTAAAACACACATTTTATTTTGAAATAAAAAAAGTATCAAACCAATGAGAACCAAGTAAAAAAGGATCCCCAAATATAGTAGATTCCTTGTGGGTGTTATCTAGCCACGGTCTTTAGATATTTTTGTCTCAATAATCATGGATTAGAAACCACAACCCTCAGTAACTATGGATTAGAAACCACAACCCTTAGTAACCATAGATTAGAAACCACAACCCTCAGAAAATGTGACTAGGAAACCACAACCCTCAGTAACTCATATGTTTAGTTTGTGTTACAGTCTTCAATTTGGGTATGCAAAAACAGGGCCAAAGAAACCCCTGGATCACTATCCCGCTAGTCCAGTCCACCTATTTAGCTACCTGGGATACCCAATTTGTGCTAAAACAATTTTCATGTTCATAAAGGGTGCATATCATATAAACAAGCCATGCTAAAACACCACACATGTCAAGATACCATTTACACCATCAATTTCAATTTTTAAATCCAAGTTCATGTCACACGTCACACTTATGCATAAAATCCAAACATGGTACTTATATACATATAATCACCATTTTCACACTCAAACCCTCTTTTAAAACTATATGCACACCAAAAATCTATTTAAAACATGACCCGCATAGGTTAAACACTCTATTAAACCATCTACACATTTTAAAAGGACACTTATAATTAAACAAACCTTAACTTACTTGAACTAATACCATTTTGAAATAAGACGCACACTAGAAAATTATTCAAACACGTATCACATCATCGAAATAATTTAATAAACCATTTAAAAAGTTTATGAAACATTATCAAAAAAAAATTAAAATGGATTTACACACAAAAAAGTAACCATTTATACATCCAAAACATATTCAAACATCACACATACTCAAATAAAACCTTAAAGTGTGTCTTACACCACACAAACAGTTTGATGGAAAACCTTACACCATTTGTAAAACAACGTTTTCACAAAGCACAAAGTTTAATAAGCCAAAAATAAAAGTTTATAAAACAATTTAAAAAATCACTTGGTGTTACCCACTAAACCCACACAAAACCTCCTTTAATGACCAAACACACATGACACCATGTCAAAAATAAAATTCACACAACTTTTACAGATAAATAAGTTAACCACACAATTTAACAATCACTAACAATTAACTAGATATGAGTCTTTAGTAAAAGGTATACACATGATATAAATGTGCTACTAAATAAATAAAATGCAAATCTAACTTCAAATAAAACCAACTTCACACTACAAAAGTTAGTTAAATAATATGCTAAATTAATTAGAATTTCAAATTAATTCATTAAATAATATTTAGATGGTGAACCACCTACCATTACATAGAAAACTTCTCAATCTTGGTGTGAAACTCTCGCCACATGGCCATCACACCTTAAAGGACCTAAAGCAAACCATTTTTCATGAAATAAACCCAAAAACATAGAAACCCAACCCAACACTACATTAAACACTAACCTGATAAACTATCAAAGGAAGAAGTAAACTATAAGAATAAAAAAACACCTGTGGCGAGGGTGCAGGAAGAAGGTTGAGCATGAAAGGGAGGTGATAGTGGCGTGTCACACTGGGAAAAAGGTACAATCAAGATATAGAAGTAGTGTGTGGCTGTGTGATGGGGAAAAAGGCTTTTCAGATGCCTATGTGAGGTTTCTGTGTAGTGAAGGGTGGCTGAGGAGGGTGTGGCACACCAGTTCGAGGTCCAATAACTGGATTCACGTGCCAGAGAGGGGACGCTAGCCAGAAGAGCATCCAAATAAGGTGAATGGAAAGGGGGACTTACAAGAGAGTTTGGGGCATTGAGAGAAGGTGTCACGAGGTGATGGAAACACTCATCGGAAGAAAAATGCTGGAAGGAGGGTGGCCAAAATGAGGGGCAGTGGTATGATGTGGAAGAGACTGGTGTGAGGCAGTGGTTAGTGTAGGTCGATGCAAGGTGGGCTGCTAGTTCAGTTTTCCAGAGGAGGAGGAGGACGAAACTGGTCTAGGAGAGGGGGAATAGGCAGTCTAAAAAAGAGGTGGAGGGAGTATGGTGTAGCGCTTAGGGTTAGAGGGGGAGGAGCACTATGAAAAATATGGGGAAGGGGGAGGATTATCACGATGGGGAAATGGGAGAGCAAGAGAGAAACAAGAAAAAAAATGAAATAAAATAAAATAATAAACGAAAAAAGAAAATAAGATGAAATAAAACATTAAAAAAATGCCAAACCAATCTAAACTAATAATAAATATTTTTAAAAAATAATGACAGTAATAATAATAATAACATGTTAATAATTTTAAAATTAGGACAAAAATTGTAATATTAAAATCCTATGCAAAGTATTTACGATAATAATAATAATAATTACAATAATAACAATAATCTTAATAATAATAATAATAATAATATTATTATTATTATTAAAAAAACACAAAAATAATTTTATATTCGATACCAATATTTAATATTACAACCAAATTAAAATATTAAGTGAAATAATAATAATAATAATAAACTAATTGAAATACTAACTTAAATAATAATAATACTAACAATAAAACTAAAACAATAAAACCAACCATAATAATAATATCATTATTAATTGGGGTTGGACACCACACACATTCAAGTATATGATCGCATGCCCGTGTAATAACACATTTAATAATAAAGCGTTCTCTTATTAGGGTTGAGCACTACACATGATCGTGCGTACGACCACACACCCCAATTTTTTTTAAAATAAAACCAACTCAACCTGAAACTAAAAAAGTGAGACCCAAAATAATTAGAATAAAATAAGGCGTCGGTCAGGGTGTGAGAATTCTCCCCAACATAACACTTTCTACCCCCAGAAGGTCCCAAAAGACTTGACTAACCCAAGATTACAAGCAAGACCACAAAGATACCTAAAACAAAAACTCAATCACATGAAGGCTGAGCATTCAAAATGCCCATGAACTGAAACTTCAAAGATCAAAAAACCAGAATCACCATGAAACATAACCAACAATAAGGAATACACCTACAAACAAAATTACAACATGGAACACCCCAAACCCTAACATAGTGATCAACAAGGCCACTCAAGATCTCCAATAACGCTCATCAAGCAACCCACTACCTGAGATAACCAATTACCATGGCCAAGTTCGGGTGGAATAGAAGTAAGGGATTTCCCCACCAAGCGAACATTTAAAATAGACTTTTCAACAATCTCATACTATGGTGGCCTCCCCACAATATTAGGATTCTTGTCAAATATTGGTTCTCCAAACCAAAACAACTCACAAACCCAGACAAGCCTCTAATAGTGGGTTGAACCTCTAAGCTCCCTAAGTTTAACCAAACCAATACAAGAGGAAATGCTGGCAAGAACCGTAGTGGGTCTCCCCACCATTTTAAAATTTTCCAAAGACCATGACATTAGCGTGACAATATACATTTATTTTGAGAAATACAAGTTGAAATATTCATCACAAACCCACCAACACAGTCTGACTTGCATGAAAAATTCCGACAGTGGACAACACTCCACCACATGTGGTGGTTTTGATAGTGGAAACCCCTAACCTAGTGAAAAACTGGACAGGCATGCGTCAATCCCACAAGACACGAGCATCTCTGAAACGAGTACAATATTTATCCATAACTAACCACAAGATGGTTCAAATACCACACCCACTGGCTTTACAGGATTATAGATTCTTCAAACCTCTTTAAGGACCAAGATGAACTCCCATAAATTAAGACCACAACAAGGGGACAAGGGCTTCATTCCCCTCACAAAAAAATGAAGCCTTCAAAGATGGTACCTAATAGGTAAATTTAAGTTGTCCCCATTCTAACACTACTGACTTAGGTTAGAACAAACCCATCCCATATCCGATGAGTTTTGACTGTGTGCATGCTTCACCCTGAGACCTATAGTTGGGGCTCCAATGTATGAAGCATCTATGTCCTAGAAGTCATAAGCTGACCACCTCTGATTGGAATTTCCTAAACTGGAAAAGAAACCTACATACTTCTGTTCGTGTCCTAAGTGGCCACTCTATCAACATACAAACTAAGAATTGTTGTGAACATCTTAGAGTGACCGACTGACCACAGTAGAGATAAGAGATTGAGCGGTCTGCCAAATGGGCAACACAAAGTAATGGAAGGAACACTCCAAGAACAAGCCCCTTTGGTTCAGACTCCTCATCATATGGGGAAACTACACTTACCACAATTTCAATAAGACCAAATAATATTATGTTCTTTAAAATGATTGTTCCACACAACCTATGGGGAACATGAAACTAGCTCAGTAGAAAGGTCAACACACCTCCTTCTCTTCCTATTGACTGGTTGAGCACCTACGAGATCCACAATATTCCCTCATCTACACTTCCTTAGGTACAACCACAGAATGTGGCTAGTCTTGAGGATCACTCCGGACATCCCCATTCGTAATGAAAATGAAAAAAATCCCCATTTACCTGCCTAGTTCTACTCCACTAAACATACTCGAGACAACTTACACCCACACAACTTTTGGACATCCTCCGAAACCAGAGACACTTCCAACTTTCCCAAAGAACTCGATGATATTCAACCGACCTCAATGTCTACAAACAGTCAACACAACTGAGTAGAACCTAACTAAACCACTCCACTTAGAGTCTGGGCTGAGCCAAGAATTGACAGACCTACTGGAAACCCATGGGACATTTATAGGAGGAATATCCCAAACACGAAACACAAAACTATCCTTCCACAAAACCAAGAATCTCACCAAACCAACATCTACATTCCATACACAAATTCAATAATTCAAATTTAAAACATCAATTCTTTTTCAAAGAAAAACACCCTCTTGAAAAATCAATCATAATACAAAAAAACCGAACAACGATTTTGAACCCATTGCTTTCAATCTGAACTCAAAACTATTTTCCAATTTACAAAACCATTTAAGCACAAAAACCCATTTCAGAGAAAAAGCCACTTTCTAGGAAACAAGATGAAACCTCAGAAATCAATCACTCACCACTGATATTCCATGATGCCATGAAAATATGAATTTTTATTCCACACAGGCACCCATACACAAGATTCCCAAACTATTCATAAATCACATCCACATGCAAACAAGAGAACCCATGGGAATACCACTAGGCAAAACAAGGCTCTTCCACTTTCAAAACAAAACATTCCTAATATTCCAAAAATACTTTTTTCTAAAACCATTTCAAAAATTCAAGACAAATTTTCAAAATGATTCCCATTTCTAAAATAACTCACTTCGATTTCAAATAACTCCAGACATTCTTTTTGAAAATCACCTTCAAAAAATCAAACACCAAATTCCATAAACAAGGTTAAAAAAAACACACCCCAAGAATCATGTCAAACTCACATTAATAGAAAATAAGAGCAACCCCAAAGTCCGCATTCCTTTTAAAAAACCCTTCTCACCAACCCAAAATTGAACCAAGACATCACCAACACTAAAGCACCTAGATGAAGGACTAGTGGTCATACCTAACCCAGCAACATTGTTGAGCAGACGATGCCCTAGGAAAACTCCAACCACTTAGAGTGTTGAACCATAATCTCGGGCATCACATGGGTCACTACCACATGTGATACCACATGAAATACCATTTTACTCCTACTTTCATCCCTCATCCACACTGACTAAATCCAAAAACTTAAATCCTATACTACCACTGGTTACTCGAGGATTAGAACGAGTAAGAGTTTGTGATGATCTTCCTTCACCTAACACTTGAGTATCGATAGTTCTATCTCCGATCTACCTGATTCACCAAATAATAAGAACAAAAACCTGATATGATACCATTTTGTGACGAACCATGCTAGGTCACCCTTTGACCCAGTGCCAAAACCGTTCCGTGGCATGGCCCGAAGGGTGATCTTGATCCCCACGGGCTCACATAAGTTCCCAAGTAGCAAGAAAATAAAACTTGAGAACAATTTACCTAAATAAATAAAAATAAAACAAACCACAAGATGAATAAATTAAAACTAAAAACAGATGACCAAATAGGCCCTTAAACTACGTTCAGTTTTAAATTTTACAACTTGAACTAAAAATCCAAAAATGGGATACAACAGAGGAAAACCAAAACTCAAACTCAAACCTCTATGAAACATGAGGAGTGACATCCCAAATCCACCACCACCAACCTGCATGAGAAAAACCACTACAACTCGAACCATCATCGCTAATCCCAATGCCTCAACCTGAAATACAAAATAAATAGGATCTACATACACCCAAAGGTGTATGTAGGGTGTGATCCAAGAGACCAGTAGGATACCACTAGAAAAATAGTTCGACGCATAATTATTAAATGGAAAATACATTTGTAATTTTAATTAAAGAAAATAATTAAATTCTTGAACAATTTTTAAGAAAACAGGTTTAAAGAAAACAGTTTCAAGGGAAAAATTTAATATAAAACACAAACACACTTACTTTTGAAATAAAAAAAGTGTTGCATTGATGAGTGTAAAGTAAACAAGGATCACAAAATATAGGAGAGCTCTCATGGTTTTTAGCTAGCCTGGGTCCCTATATCTTCGTGTCTCGGTGTAACGTGGCTCAGAAACCATGACCCTCAGTAAATGTGGCTTAGAAACCATGACCCTCAGTAACTGTGGATTAAAAAACATGACCTTCAGAAAATGTGGTATAAAAATCATGACCCTCAATAACTCATATGTTTAGTTAGTGTTTAAGTCGTTAATCATTTTATGTGAAAAAGGGCCGAAGCCACCCCTGGATCACTATCCCACTATTCTAGTCCACCTTCCTAGCTACCCGAGCTTCCCGCATTGTGATCAAACAATTTTCAAGTTTATATAGGGTTCACATCACATAAAAAAGACAAGCTAAAACACCACTCATGCCAATATACCATTTACACCATCAATTTCACTTTTTAAATCCATGTTCACATCACACATCACACTTATGCATAAAAGCCAAACAATGTACTTACACCCACAGAATCACCATTCTCACATTCAAACACTCTAATAAAACATACACACACCAAAAATATTTTTAAAACTTAACCTGCATAGGTTACACGCTAAATTAAACCATCTGCATAGTTTAAAAAGACACTTATAATTAAACAAACCACAAATTACACACAAAAATACCATTTTAAAATAATACACACACTAAAACATTCTTCAAACACATTTAACATAATTTAATTAATTTAATAAAACATTTGAAAAGTTTATGAAACATTATCAAAAAAAAGTTTCACAAGGATTAACACACACTATCGTAAGCATTTATACATCAAAAACATATTCCAACATCACAAGCACTCAAATACAACTTTAAAGTGTGACCTGCACCACAAAAACAATTTGATAAAAAACCACACACCATTTCTAAGACACCTTTTGCACAATGATCATAGTTTAATAAGGTAAAAATAAAATTTTATAAAACAATTTAAAAGAAATCACTTGGAGTTTCCCACTAAACCCACACAAAACCTCCTTTAATATCCAAAACAACACGACACCATGTCAAAAAGACAATTCGCATCACTTGCATAGATCAATAAGCTAACCACACAATTTTACAATCTCTAACAATTAACTTGAGATGAGTCTTCAGAAGAAATCAGACACATGATATAAAAATGCTACTAAAAAACTCAAATTAAAATCAAACATAAAAGAAAACCAATGTCTCACTACAAAAGTTGATTAAATAAAATGTTAAATTAATTAGACTTTAAAATTAATTCATTAAATAATAATTATATGGGGAACCACTAACTATCATGTTTAAAACTATGAAATCATGGTGTGAAACTCATCTTGTATGACCATCACACCTAAAAGGACCTAAAGAGAACCATTTTTAAGAAATCGAACCCAACTCTGCATTAAACCCTAACCCGATAAACTGTCAAACGAAGAAATCAACCGGATGAAGAAATATTCCCCTGCGACGAGGGTGTGGGAAGCTAGATGAGCATCAAGGGGAGGTGTTGGAGGCGTGCCATTCTGGAAATAATGTTTGGTCAAGATATAGAAGCAACACGTATTTGTGCGAAGGGGAAAAAGGATCCTTAGATGCCGATGTGATGCAACTGTGCAGTTCGGGGCATTTGAGGAGGTTACGTCTCACTGGTTTGAGGGCCACCTATTGGATTCGTGTGCCGAAGATGGGATTCCAGATAGAAGAGCATCCAAATAAGTTGAAGGGGAAGGGGGAATTTCAATATAAGTTAGAGTGGTGATAGAGAGGGTGGCGTGAGGTGCTAGAGAAGTTTTTTTGGAAGAAAACCGCTGGAAGGAGGGCGATTGAAATGAGGAGCGATGGTATGATGTAGAAGGGAGCGACGTGAGGTAGTGGCCAGTGTAGATTAGTGCAAGGCAGGCTGCTGGTCCAGTTCTCCGGAGGAGGAGGAGGATAGTGCCAGTTCCGAAGAGGGGGTGCAGGCAGTCTGATGAGGAGGTGGAGGGAGAAGGGTGTGACACTTATGGTTAAAGGGGGATGAGCGCTATGCAAACAGGGGGAAGGGGGAGGCCTGGTGTGATAGGGAAATGAGAGAGTAAGAGAGAAAAAAAAAGAAAAGAAAAGAAAAAAATAGTAAAGGAAAAAGAAAATAAAATGAAATAAAACCTTAAAAAATGTCAAACCAATGTAAATTAATAATAGATATATAAATAATAATAATAATAACAACAACATGTTAATAATTTTACAATTATGACAAAAATTGTAATATTAAAATCCAATGAAAAGTATTTATGATAATAATAATAATAATAATAGTAATAATAATAATACTAATCTTAATAATAATAATAATAATAATATTATTATTATTATTAAAAAAACACAACAATAATTTTATATTGAAAACCACAATTTAATAGTACAACCAAATTAAAATATTAACTGAAATAATAATAATAACCTAATTTAAATATTAAATTAAATAATAATAATACTAATAATAAAACCAAAATAATAAAACCAACCATAACAATAGTATCATTATTAATTGAGGTTGGACACTGTGCACGGTCGCGTGCACGGTCACGTGCACAGTTGCCTGCACGGTCGCGTGCAGGGTTGCACACATGGTCACATGCCCATGTAATAATACATTTAATAATAAAAAATTCTCTTATTAAGGGTGGGAACTACACACGATCACGTGTACGACTACCCACCCTTATATGAACCCATTTTTTGAAAATAAAACCAGCTAAACCTGCAAATCAAAAGTGAGTCCCAAAATAATTAAAATAAAATAAAGTGTCGGTCAGGTGTGACAACTAGGACCACATACATTCCAAGGGGACATGTATAGGGTGTGAGTACATTGTATTAAGTAGGGAGTCCATAGATAATCCCTAAAAATTTATCATAATATAATGTGCATGTAGTTTCAATATAAAGTATCCTGAGAACAATACATATACCATAATAAGTTTATAACATATGTTGTCAAATTAAATAAGATAAAATTACATTATATTAGTTTCTAAATATTAAAAAATACACTAAGAAACAAAAACCATACCTGATTTGATACATTATTTTAATCCATGTCATCAAACCTACACATTGGAAGATACATTTTAATAATTGATCGGGTTATGGGGTCACATCGTGATTGAAAATGAGAAAAAAATGTTATTTAATCAATATTTGGGGAACCTTAGTGACCATCCTAAACTAAGATACAATTTATAAACAAGATAAATGAACCCTCAATTATCATCCCATAAAGATTCAGGATACCATAGTTCATATCGTATCATTCATACATACATTTATACATACATTAATATATAAATATGTATGTATGTACATGCATTTATACTTATATATATAATTTTTATCTAGTGTACACATATACATGTATAATTAATGTGTACCAACCTACTATCTTGTCCCCAAGGGACTTTAGAACCTACATAATTATGGACAAAAAACACACACATATTATTTTTCTCTTAAAACATGGGTTAGACATATGTTACATATGTATATAGTTTAATTTCACAATCACCACCATACTATATTTCAAGACACAAATTCTATCTATTAACAAAAATATTTTTTGGTTAATAATTATTTAATATGAATGGGAAATATATATTAAACATGAATATCATAAATCTCCGTGACAGAATTGATATTATCACACTAAATAGGTATAATTGGAAAATAATAAAAATATAACCAAAGGTATGGGGAAAACTCAATATAATTAATCATTACAAAAAACAATAAATGAAAACCATACAAAAAGTTAATTTAAAAGAAAAAAATTATTTTGGGAAAATTTAATTTTGTATTTAACCAAACTCTACACAATATCAAAGCTAACTCATAAACTATAGTGATATGAGAGTATATATGGGACTAGTTACCAAAGATTATGTTGAAAAAAATCCCTAAGATAGATGAATAAAGGACCCCACTTTATGATATTTTATTCAAATACATGGAAAATAAATACAAAAAATTTAGTAAATTCTTTAATAAATAGAATAAATCAATGATGAAAAACCATAATCATACCTATGATTCACTATGAATTAACTCCTAAAATTACATCATGGAATAAAACCCAAATGCAATGATACATTTCTAAAACCTAAATAATTTTAATTTTGGATTTGATCAACTTTTAAGAAAAAAGAGAAAATTTAAGGAGGAAGGGTATTTAACCTTATCCTTGGTAAAGTTAACTCTTTATAATATCTTATAAAACATCTAGATCATAATCGAAGAAGAGATCCTCTAAAGAAAGATAGGAAGAGGTGGAGATTAGTTTAGAAGGATATCTAATATAAATTGATGTATATGTCTCTAAGAACCCCTAAAACAAGATCAAATCTTATTATAAAAGGAACATTTTACCCTGAATTACCAAAATAAATCTATGTGTCTACTGGGTACCCAGTACAAAGCTTCTAAGTAACAATTTTTAGAACTAAAATATTAGATAACCCCAACAAAATACCACCAAGTAATTAGTTCCATACCACTTAGTACCCAGTGCTACTCCTGTATCATAACCATTTCTATTCCCTTAACTTTTTATATATTTCCACTATAAACAAACATAAACTTATTTTATTATCTTAATAATATTATTAGATAATTAAATGAAAATACCAACATGTTATGTTTTGGATCCTTAAAAACTCCTCAATATCAGTCTTTTCATCCGTGAGAGAATCACCAACCATCACAAGGGAATAATTCTTTCCACTAAGATTTATCCCCAAAATATCACAATATGGTTCCAAGCCTCCTTTTGTTTCATCAAAACCATACTAAAGGAATTACCTTCCCTTAAAAAAAATTATTTTCTCAGTTATACAAACTAGTTTCTCCTAATGGGGATATTTATCTATTCATTTTATATCGTAAAAAATGACATGAATGGGGTTAGGTAGATATCTTCTCAAATGGGAAACATGAAATAAAATTTTTATAATTGTAAATTAAGATCTTAAATCAAGATTTTAGGTAATTTATCCAATATTTAACAAGATAAAAAAAGTTTATAAAATCTCAAATTTATATCCATTTTCTTTATTATCAATTAGAAACCCAATCATGAAGAAACTTGGAGAAATACATGATCACTAACTATAAATTCTCAAGGTTAATGTCTATAATAAACACAGTTCAATTGGAGTCTTTATATATTAGTTAATAATTTCTTTATCAAAATTTTCAATTTCAATTATATCTATAAATTCTTTAAGCCCAATGATTTAGAATTCACCAATCTCTGTCCATTATAGTGGTGAACACTGGGGTAATCTATATAAAGATTAAAAAAAAGTCACAAGAATACATGAATGATATATATTATTATAAGAAAAGTATTAAAGTGAAAGATGTTACTCCAAAGAGACCCTAAAAAAAGATATGGGCTCTTAACATATCTTTAAAAATATGAATAGTTCTCTCCAAGTGATTATTTTTTTGAAGGTGATAAGTTGTACTCAATTTTACTTGAGTACTAATTACATGGTATAACTTATTCCAAGAATTTAAGGTAAACCTTAATTATCTATACTAAATTATTCTTTTTACCAACCCATGGAGTTTTATAACCCATTAAACTTATAACATCACTATAACATATATTTAAAAATATTTCTTAATGAGAAATAAATGATAAATCTTGGATAGGAAGTCAATAATCACCCAAACTGTATCCCAAAATTTTGATGATTGTGACTAGATAATCACAAAATTCATCATGATATCATCCCATTTTGACATTGTCTGGGGGAGTATCTATAATAATGTTTTGGATAAATGGTATTCTATATTAAATTATTAGAAAGTAAGGAATTGAAAAACAAAACTAGTGATTTCTTTCTCCATGATTGGATACTAAAATTACTTGTCAACATTAAAACATATCTTAGATATTCTAGGATTAACAAACCACTTATAATAATTATATTACTTTAAAATATACTAAAAAAATATAATTTGGAACTACAGTCCATCCACAAACATAAAGGTATAAATTATAATCTTGATACCATCCTTGATGTTTTTTCTCACCATTGATTATTTCTAAAATAATCACATCCACAACAAAAATAAAAATCCTCAGAACAAATTAAATGGGGTTCGATACATGAATCAAACATCACTAATTATATATTTTGAAGAATATATTTTCTTTTAAACCATTAAAAACAATATCATCTTGAATGATCTATTTGGGATTCATTTTAGGACTTTTTATACCTCTTTTAATAAGTGTATTAGTCATTAAACTTAGCATATTTGTAGGTGAACCCTTAAGTCATCTTTTAAATTGTTTGGAACATATCAATATAGCCTCAATTTTATTCTCATCAATTATATCCACTAAAATTTTATGTATAATACATTCCTTTGTGATCCTATCCATATTATTGGTACACACATCCATCTAAACATTTTCATTTTCACAACTCATTTTTTTGTTCGCAATGTATTTTCAAAGGCCAAAACTCACTACCATATATAATAGAAGGTATAATAATAGTCCTATAATATTTTTACTTCAATTTAAATGTAATTTTAAAATTAAAATGAACCCTATAACCATTTCTATCTTTTATCCATCTGGTAAGAATACTATGAGATAAATCTATATTAATATCTATATCACATTGTAGAAATGACACTAAATATAAAAAATAATCATATATTTTTACTAACATGGTCACCCAATGTCATATCCATAACATTTATAGACAATCCCTTACTAAAAAGACACTGCATATATTTTTATTATCTCAATTAATAAAGAAACATTTTGATTCTAAAGTCTCTCTCCAAATCTCTGTCATTAAATTGACTCTATCATTAGATTATAAAAATATAGATATATCATCTTTCTAAAAGCATGAAATGATATGTCTTATTTTAAATATGTTTGGTAATTTCATCAAACACAAAAAAGGGTATGGTATTAATGATGAACATTAATGCATTTATATTGAAATAGGGAAGTCTATAATATCACCTACTAGAGTTCTAATGATACAATTTTTTTTATAAATATAGGATTTAAAATCACATTAAAAAATGGATGATGTTAAATCAATATAGAATTAAAATATACAATCTCAATCCACTATTAAATCTAAATGATTCCCATATATCAATGAAATTGATCCTAATTATTAAATAGAATCCTATACCCTCTTAGGTTTAGATTAAAATTGAGTGAATCAATATAAAAATTTTATTATGTATGTGTGTATGAGAGTTTTAAATCAAATGATTATAATTATTCTACCCATTGATGTTTCCTCAGATTAAAAAAACATTGAAAAAATATATCCTTTATGCTTTTTTAGTTGATGTGTACCATGGATTACTAACTAAAAAGATAGAGAATCTAGTATATTAGGTAAAAAAATATTGTGGAAAACTCGAAAAGTTGATCTTTTATGAGTAAACATCACGAGACCACTTTTAACATGTTATAATAACCATTATCCTAGATAGTGAGTGTTAAATATTAAAATAGTGATTGACCTCTTCTTTAATTACATAAATGATTATTCACAATGATTTAAAAAAATGATTTTATTCATTTTTTCATCAAGGTTTTCATAAGAGAAACTACCCTGGAATAGATATTGAAGAAGCAATGGTAATATCATATAGGTCCCAAAAATCAAGATCTCGAAGTTTTTTTTGAAAATTACAAGACATAAAGGACTATACCATTCTATATTCTATGAAAATACTATCTTCTATGAACACATTAACAATGAATGAGACATCATGAATTCAAAAGGATTATATGGAATTACGGTCATAAAGCTAGTGCACTCAATGTGTCTCCAAGTTGACATGAAGATGTCTTCTATAATTGTATGTGTATATAAAGTAATCTATAATTACATCTAAAAATACCACCAATAAAGAGTCTAATAATTTATGAAATATGTTTTACATTAAATACATTAACCTAATATGTGAATATTTCAACCTAAATGGCATTACTAGGTACTCAAAGTAGTCATTCCATATTTGAAAATATATAATTTAAATGTATTCTATCCTAACATAGAGATGATGATAACAATAAAGTATGTCAACTATTTAAAACCAATTTTTTGCTTTTAGTTTTCAAAAAAATCTATAATGGTTAGTGTATAATGATTCTTAACTTTCTCCTGATTCAGACTTTAATAAATTACACATAATCATAATGTTTTGTTGAATTTCCAAGAAATAATGATTGGTTCACCCTAAGGAGAAGTGTTGGGTCTAATAAAAAACTTGGGCTCAATATTTACAAATTAAAGTTTTAGTTTTGTTGACACCATTAATCCAGATGATATGGTAGAATATAAATCAATTATTTTTAAAGAAATTAATTCATAGAAAAATTTACCTCTTATTTAAGAAGTATCCTAAAAAATCATTATAAAACAAATTAAAGAACTAATGTGAGGATTAAAACCTAAATCTTCATAAATTAATGTTCCCCAAGTGTCATATAATACATCTCTAAAGTAATTGAAACTTAATAATTTATATATGTATATACTTAACCAACATAAATTTACCACTATATAATAAATTTGTACTAAAAAATAGTTATAGGGGAGAAAGAGACATGCCTTTGATAACATTAAATATAATCTTAAAACAACGTTAACTAGTCAACCCTCAATATTGATGGGTTTTGTAGTATAATATTTTGTACCATGTAGTGTAAAAAACCCATTGAAATGTTAGATCTAGTGTCTATGAATAAAAAATGTATTGAATAACATATGTATAGAATAAATGAATTAAAAATTGTGAGATCTATCATATAAGATCCTAATACCTATACACCTAGATTTGGTGCTAAACATGTTTTATTTACATACTATCTTAGATACTAATAGAAATGATCCAATTTTAACCATCAATAATTACAATATCCATATCAATCATTGATCTATGAACATACCCATAACATCTTAGGGTTAAAGTTTTATATAATTATGAAAAATCAGTTACATAAACAAACCCATGTATTTCTCTTAAAATTGGAGTTTTCCCATTATAAATATATTTTATTATTTAATAGGAATAATTCAACTTCTCCCAAAAAATTCTTCACACATGATACCCTTTTAGACCAATTTTACATTATATATTTCTTTATAACTTAGGGAAAATTTTCACATAATAAAGGTTGATATCTGATGCTTGGTAAGATTAAATGTGAGAGATATCAATCCTAAGTGAAAATAATATAATAATAAGGATATAATAAAGTAATTATTTTCATGTTCTCAATGCAAAAATTCATACTCAGAAAAGTTTTCTTCATAAAATTTAAAATCATGTCATATCCAAAATCATGATTAATAAGGGTGTAAAATCAGAAGTAATATTTCAAGAATCATAACATAGGAATGTGAAATCATAATAATAGTAAATATTAAGCTTTTAAACATATTTATATTCAATCATATCCAATAATAATATGGTGAAGATAATTAGAAGTAATCATACTAACAAATAAAAAAATGAACATGGCCATTCAAAAACATGTCCATACATATTCTTGTGAACATAACTATAAAAAATCATACTCACACATCAAAAAATAAACATATATATTCACAATCATGTCCACACTTATCATCATCACCATATAATGAGATATCTATAACACATTACCCAATGAATTGGAGGAATATAACAGAATCAGCCATCACATAATCACAATCCATTCATATTTATGACACAATATCAATAAAAAATTTATCATTTCAGTATTTATTAAATTTTTATTCTAATCTATATTGAAATAATAAAAAATATTAAATTAGAGAAAATATATGGTCTGATACTAATTAAGATTCCCACTGGATCATAGAAAAACACCTAAGAGGGTGGTGAATTTGATGTTATTTTGTTTTTTTTCTAGTTCCTATTTATTTTCTACACCTTATAATATATATTAGACTTAAGGCTCTATATCCAATAATAATTATAGATATTTTCTTTTTTAACAGACATACAACACCACATCTTGTAATGAAAAGAAATTAATTATGGAACAGAATATTTATGAAGTTCATCCCCTCCTAGGAAACCAGAACCTTGCCACACATGGGATGTATATGGTATATATTCTCCACTATAAAATTATTATCATTATAAGTAGATTTTTCTGAGTATAATCCTATAAATAATTCACACCATATTACATATTTTTTTACCATATTATACTGGTGACTTTTTCTACTCCCATGGGTTATTTTTACTCATATCCTATGAGTCCTCTTAAACTTCCAACTTTTGAAGTAGATTTTCACAATCAATCCAAGGATGTATTCGTATAAAAAAATGATCCACTTCCTCAAATCATTATAATTAAACGAAATTAACGACTTTATATAAATTATATACAAATCAGGGTCTAAAATTTTACATAGTATCTAGTTCTTCATAGAATCATTTATGGTAAAGTAAACAAAAAATATTTTTTCTTCAAGCCCTAGTAGGTTGAATATACTCAACACACTCAATTATTATTATTATTTTTATTATTTTTCTTCACTACAGGTTTCAATGCATTATCCTTATTCTTCCATGAGAGCTTTACTTTTCTAGATTCTAAGTTTCCTCACAAATTTTCAAAAACACTTTAATCAGAATACTCTTCTTCTTTTATTTGATTTTGATTCTTATAAAACTCAAATTCCTACATAGCTTTAATAAATTCACACTTCATTTCTAAATACCATAAATAGTACATTGATAAGACAAAATAGTCAGTATCAAAAAATAACAATTATAAAATATCCATTTTTGGTTTCAATGGTTCCTACACATTTATTTTTCAAATAAGAGTGTATTCCATCAGTACCATTAATAAATGAATCTCATTTTAGAAAAAATAAATAATAAAATATTCATTTATTATTCTATAGGAATATATTATTCTTCCTCCACTTCTTAATACATGTCCACTAAATACAAATTTAATTGATCTCTATAGTTATATAATAATATATAACACATATATCTACGATATGTAACTCTTATTCATTTATAGTTTTATAAAACCTAGAAGATATCTCAAATTTCTACCATGGGAATATTCCAAAACATATATCTAAATTCCTATACATATTAAATCACAAAATATTGAATCACAATGAAATAAAAATTAATAAAAAACTTCTAGAGCTTCAATGGAACTTCATCTAAATTATCCTTGAAGACATGATAATATTCATTTTCTTCATAAAGAACACTATGAATTTTTTCTAATAATTAAATCTTCTAAAAAACAAGATAAAATTATATTTTCTCTACGAATCATGATGCTTATAACTAAAAATAATTGTAGAAACAAATCCAGACTTGTATTTACATAGAATTAAAAAATTCTAGAATATTCCTTTTCTTTATTCATTTACTTCCCTTTCCATAGATGAAAATTATATTCACTTTTGTTTAATTCTTGTATAAATTTTTTTAGGTGTTTGTGATGTTTATTTCATGGTCCAACATCTCATAAAACATCAATTTTTTTTAACATCATCAGATTCAGAATCTAGAAAATTTATTTTTACATGCAAGAGAACATCAAAATTTTATTAAGTATTGATGTCTTGGGCTAGGGAATTCAAAGGTTTACACTCACCATGACAAATTATAAAGTATTAAGATTCTTTAAAAGATTTCTAAAATTTTTTATAAGTGTTTAATCTTTACTCTCTTCAAAATTTTATGTCAAGGACATGAAAGACCTACACTCAATAGTAGAAGCCTTATGATCATTCCTTTTCAAATTTTCAATAAGATTTAATATTATATGATAAAGGCTTAGAATTAACAAAGACATATGTTAATTATAAAGAGACTAATGTTTATAGTGATTTCACCCATTTTAGTAGGAAATTACCTATACAATAGACTTATCTATTCTTTTGTGAACTCCAAAATCTATATTTCTAATATAAGATTCAAACAGACTTCATATTTATCTAGGGATTCTCCAATATCCTCAAAATCATCAACAAACTCTTTCAAATTATTATTATATTTTTTATAATAATTAAAAACTATATAAAACAAATATATATATATAGTTCTTTAGAAAATAAGATAATCATATTAGATCATATCCTTAAATATATCTGTTATATTAGGTGGGTCTTTCCTTGAATCAATCCCGATCCATCTCTAGTCATAATAAACATCATCCAGTAGTTGTGTGTCACTGATAACAATTGGGAACATCCTATTTTATTCTAAAATGGGTTATTCAGATTTAGTATCCACGGAATCTATCTATACAACTATTCTAAGGATCCATGGTATTCTAATTGGCCATTTATTCTTCATGGTAGAATCTCCTTTTTCATGGGTGGATACTCATTTCTTTACGTGAGATTATATCTTCACTTAGACTCTTATAATTTAATTGATCTTTGTAAATAGATAAAAAAACTTTTTGGAATGATCATATAAAAATATGGGATACTAAACTATAAAATAATTTTTTAAATAAAAATAATGGTTGTATTCAATACTAATTCATTGATAAAACACAATTAGTACAACTAAATAACTTATGAAATATTTTTAGGAATAAAACTATATTTTACTAATTTTTTTTAAAAAACTATGAATATTATTATATTAATATTAAATATTAATTTTATAGAAATTTATTGATAATAGATTTAATAAAACAAGTTAACATACATCTAATAATTATTACTAAGTAAGTAATAAATTCATTATATTCTTAAAAGATACTTTTTTCTCTAAAATTGTTTTATGAGTTATGCATGATAACATTAAAATTAATTTTTATAAATTTTTGAAATTAAATTGTATAAAATAAATTTTAGATCAATATTGAAAATTTTCAGATTATATAGGAAGGTCAATTCTAATTTTAGACATTAAAATCAATTATCAATGTTAAAATTAATTACCATAATAATGGTGAAAAGATTATTTTAAAATAATTGTTTTTAAAAGTGTTTATTTAATTCCTATCAATGTAAATTAATTTTATATGTATTAAATAATGATTCTAATTTATTTGTTTTATATAAAATAAATATATTGACACTCATTTAATTAGTCATTGATGTGAAATTAGATTAAGAAAACTTAACATTTTGAAAGTACATTTTTTAAAACCAGTTTTTTTATAAACTATATGTTTTAATTATAAATTTAAATTTCATATATTTAGAGATTAAATTATATTAAATAGAGAATAAATTCAGAATCATCTCATAGAAATTTGGTATGAGGTGTCATATTATATATTTTTAAAAATATAATTACTATGGTTAATTTTTAATCAAGGTTAGTAAGGGTAAAAATGAGTAACATAACGTGGATCCAATTTTACTAAATTAAATTAATAAAAATAAATTATTGAAGACTTTTTAAGGTTTTAAATTCATAAATATATTTATAACCTATATTTTATCACATAACTCACCTAAATCACTTTCAATTCCATTTTTACCTCTCACGTACTATTCAATTCAAAATAAAAGTCCATCTCTTTTTACCTATAAAAAGAACTCACTTTCTCTCACTTAAATAAACACCTCTCAATCCAATGTTACCTTGAAAATAAACCAATTATATATCATAAAGTGTCTTATTACACATTCAAAATTCCTTTTTTTTCTATTAATAATATTCAATCGCTCTATTTCCGAAGGACCTTTTATGAGAATATTGAAACTCTCAATATGAGTATTACCCACTCTATAACATTCTTATTTATATATTTCTAATCCAAAACTTTAAAAAACTATTAAAAAAATATTAATAAAATGAAATCAGTATTATTACTATAATCAATTTTATTATATTTGTTGTACAATCATTATCTACAATTTAACCTCTGCCTTAGAATAATGAAAATGGTGTATATGTATATATACTGACTATCTCCTCCATGAATAATGAGTTTTATTTTCCATAACCAATTCACAAGGATGATTAAAAAGGCATGTTAAATTAATAAATATGATATTTAAAACATTATTAATATTATGAAAAAATAAATATTTTTTCCTCCTTTCTATTCCATGGAAATCAAAAACATTATCCTTGTGTATGGGCGAACTATAGCCTCTAAAGAATAACGTATTCCATTTTTCATAAATGCATTAAATGGTAGGTTATGAAACATATTTTATTATTATATATGATATAAATTATTAATATATTTCATCAATTTTTTTAAAGGATGAAAAAAATTGATGATCATTATAAAATAATACATTGATTTCGGTAAATTGTCCACAATAAGCTCATCACTGATTTCATATTCATGAAACGTGATGAAAAACCACCTAGAATGAAAATATGACACTATAAATAATTATATAACATAAATTAAAGTACCTTAAATAGTATAATAATTATTAATTTGGTATCAATTCATGATGTCAACATTGACATTACAACAAATGAATGAAATGATCAAATCCTTAACATCTAATGATTAAAATAAACATTAAATAGATAATGAATGTATAATTAATGATTAAAATTATAGAGTATAAAATTTAATAGATATTAAAAAGGTTATTAAATATTAATATGTTTATGTTTATTATATGTGATGTTAAATCACTTTTTTGGATGAAAAGAGTTAAAGTAAGGGTTTCCTCACCTCAATTTAACTTCATTGAGATATGATACTTATTCACTATTTTTTTTATTTTTTTCATGTATATAATATACATGGATGTATTTTTAATATAAATATAATGTAATTAAAGTGATTTAAAAATCCATCCATTGTTATCCTTTTCATGGGCTTTTTTCCAAAGATAATGAAGTTACAAGGTTTTTTCTTAACTCAATACCACTTTATTGAGTTATAATTTTTCTTCTTGAGATTAATTATTAAAAGGTGGGTATGTTATAACCTATGATTGTATTATTTCATATTTCCAATTTTTGGATATTTACAATTATATTCCATTAACCTATTTTTAAATGTTTCATACTTAATAAATTATGATTTCTGTAAGGGTTTTTGTCTCAAAATTATTCCTTATATATATATATATCATATTTATGAGTTATGAAAATAATTGGGAAAATTCATAGTGGTGGGAAGAATTCAGAGAGACATGAAAAATTCATAGTGATATGTAGAATTCATAGTGGTAGGAATACTTCCATAGTGTTTAGCCTTTATCTAATTGTAGTAAGACTTCATGGGTTACACTTGAATTCACTATTGGACCAGGAGGTGTTATCATAGTGACATGTCATAAAAAATTGGTATTTAGGAAAATATTTTTTCATATAGTTTATAGTAGGTACTGGCCAGGTTTATATTCTATTAGTAAGGAAACAATTTATTTCATTCTAGCATGAGATGTACTCTATAAAGAATGGATAGGGAATTGAAAGGCATATGAAATTTAACATAAGGACCTTAACAATCTATTAAAAAAACTTAAGAAAGGGTATTATGGTTATAGAGTAGAAATATAGTTATAGTTCATGAGTCAAATTTTTTTAAACAAGTGCTTTAATTTAGGATGTTTGTAGGGAAATTAAAATTAATTTAATTTAAATTCATTACATGAAATAAATATCCAAAGTTTATAATTTTTTACTATATATAAAATGATGGAGGATGATGTTGTTATGTATTTTAGGTTTGTGTGAGGTATAAAGACACTTTTATTGGTCATAAATAGATTAAAATCACAGAATATGATTTGTAGAGGACAATATTAAAGTCTTTTAAGACAATATTAAAGTCTTTCAAGGTATATAGGATCTATTTTATATTAGTATATATTGAGGTAGTATGAGGATATTGAGATCAATTTTAGTTTGATTATTATAAAGATGTAACATTGGATACCTTCAGTATTTATCTTGTTTAGAGTCATAGTTTTATAGTTGTGGATCCTTTAGTTTAGTAAAATTAATGAATATTAGGATGAATCATGAAATTCACAATCTATATTCAAACCATGTTATTAACATTGATGTTATAGGTAGCATGAATACATAATATACTCATCATATAATTGGGGAGATAACATGTGCAAGAATTTAATGTGAGGTTAAAAAACTTCCTATTTAATTCTCTAAATATTTGAACAGATTGTGTGGAAATTTCTTGACATTTTAGGAAAGTTTTATTCTGAGTGAACCATTTTCAAGTTAACCATTTCATGTGATAGATATATATTGAGTTGGTCATAAAAGATTAATTTATTAATAATTTTGTTCCTAGATAGATTAAAATTGAGTGGGAATTTATAGAAATATTTTAATAATTTGGAATATGAATAGGGGCTCTACTTTAATAGTGTGGTTGAGGTTCTAGTTAATAAGAAGTTACCCACATCACTCTTTTTTCATTTTTCTAGAGTTGATTGTTGATGGCTTCTATCAAGACCTCCAGTGAGATATTTTATTTATATAGAGAGCATGAAAACTACAGTTCATCTTTCCAATAATTATTAATAGTCCTCATAGAGCTGCTGAAGCGGAAATGGATGGATCTCATTAATTTTAGATACATACCCAGAATTGGTTTCTACCTAAACCATATCAAAAGAAATTATTTATATGGGATTTGGACCATAAATGAGAGATATAGTATGTAGGGTTTGTCTCTAAAATATTTTTTATCCTCTAAGATATCATGAATATCATAGAGGGCATTTCATTATACACTATATGTGATGTGGTTGATGTTTAAGACACAAATAATTTCATGTGATTTATATACACGTTTTTCACATTATTAATAAACCTTATTTAGTATAATAATTGGGAATCATGTTGGATAGACTTACTATTACCTTGGTTTAATCTATTCTACTTAGAGTTTAGTATAGTTTTTTAGAGACCATTTGTGGGTGTGATATGGTGATTTTCTAGTATATTTTTATGGATAATTTTTTTTCTATTATAGATATAAACTTTCGAAATCATCAATGGAATAGATTGGTTACATTATATGTGTTCCTTCACAAGTTTTTATTAGAGTTGGGTGACCTTCTATAGTATAAAATATGATTTTATGGTGTTTTATATTGATAAGGATCATTAAATAGTTTACAAAATCATTAATCCTATTATGTTGTAGCTGGTATTATTGATAATTATTCTAGTGGTTGTTCATATAGAGTAGTTCTTAATATTTTTAGGGTAGTTTTAATATAATTTTCCCAAATATGTTGTGACCCTACCCCCTAAACATTATATTATGTTTTAGAAAGAGCCACAAATTAATGTCTCTCTTATGTATCTACCTCCAAATAAGATAATGCGTATAGATTTATTATAATTTTTAATATATATTGATGATCTATCATATAATGAATTCATTTAACCAAACATGTCTCCTTATAGATCATTTGTTTTATTTTCCAAGACGGAATAGAGTGATTTTCATTATTTCATAGATTATTGGTGGTTGAACCAAGTGATTGTAAAGAACCATTGTCCACTCTAGAGTATTTACAAACTTTTATATCAATTAATATATTCTATATAGTTCTCAATGATCAATTTTACATTGAGATATCCTTTTATATGGGTGAATGAGTAATATATTTATAACACCACTTTAATATGAAACTATGGAAATTTTGAGTTATTGGTTATTACATTTAGAGTTATGAATGCACATATATTATTCATGTAATTGATTAATTTGATATTATATGAATGTTTTTATCAATTATTTTTGGTATCCAGTTATTATATTTTTTTTTGTGTTAAAGGGCATAGAATTATCATTCCAATAATTTAAGGATTGTCTTATAGATACTTCAATGATATATACTACATGTATAGTTTTACAATTTATGTTTTTGGAAGTTTCATGTTCATTTCCTTAGAAATTACATATCATAGCATGGTGTATATTTTGATCCATTAAAGATTGAGATTGTTTTTATCAGGTATAATCTACGAATATTGTGGGGGATCATTTCCTTGTTGGTATTGAATAATACTAATAGAGGTTTGTGACTAATTTATTATAGATTATATCACTTATTACAATATTTATAAAGAATGATGGGGCCTTTGTGAGGATAAATTAGTTTCATGATGCTTTTGATCACTGAAACTTAAAGTTGATAAATTATTATATCAAATGTTTTCTTGATAAAAGAGTCATGTTATTTGTGTATCCTAATGATTCTTATCATGAATTGGTTTGTGTTTTTATGCATGAGTGAGTAGTGATATCTTATGAGTTGGGTAGGTGTGTTCTTATGAGGATATTTACATTACCCATGTTCTTGAGTTTGTAGTTATACTATTTTTCTTGAATATATGGTGTCATTTATTTACTAATGTGCCTTTTTTATCTTCACATATCAAAATATCTTATGTTTTATCTTCTCTTTCAAGGAATTGAATTCTCATTAACAATGATAGGTGGAATTATTGTAAGATTACATCTTTTATATTTCCAACACTTTAGGAAAAGGTAATTTTATAGGTAATGAAATATATATGAAAAAAATATGAAAATGTTTATTGAGAAGTTTTTGAAGAGTAGAGAACAATAGGGGAGTTTAAAACATTGTATCTGAGTATGAAAAAAGTTAGTAGTGGAGTCCACTTATATTAGTTGATGATAAACACTACTTAGTTTTTGTAAGTAAAAAAATATTAGCTGGGATATACTTAGGTGGAGAATAAAATATAGTTTTTTTCAGGTAAATGGTCTTAATGGATGGTTATAGGATAATAATCAATAAGTAAACGTTTTGGATTTTTTTATCAAATGGACTTATAAGGGGAAATTATATATGAGTTTTATAACTAAAACATGGTGGTGCACTTGGGAATTTCAAAGAAATATTATATATTTATCAGAGGAGTTATTGTGTTTTTAGGGTAAAAATAAGTTTTTGTTTGACATTATATATTAATGGATTTTCTCTTAACAGGTTAAATTTGAACATTGATCCTTGATTAGTCTTTTGTAACCTTTACATGTTCCATATTAGAAATGGGAGGTCATAGATTTTTTTTATTGGTTTCCATTGGTATTTTAGATGATATAAATTATATAATTTTTTAAACCAACTGATAATGTGATTTCATTTCATATAGGTTAATGAGTTGAGTGTGGTAGATGTGTTAGTGTGGTAGTATCTAATTAAAGTAGGGAGGCTTCGAAGAATTTTAAAGAACAACATTAGTATTCAAGAACCACATTTTAATTTATGAGTACGAAAGGGTTTATATTTTTCTTTTATCTATCATTTATAACTTAGTATGGTATTTCATTCCCAAGAGTATTATTAGTTGAGGAAAATGATCCAATCATTGGAAATCACGATTTGTGCATGTGTTTTTAAATTCAAATCTTCCTCTATGAATCATTTTATTTTAGTTGAATTTTTTATAAATTTATTAAAACAATTAAATTCGAATAACACTTTTTGGCGTGTTATAATTATCTCTTTATAGATCATTATTACATTATAATATTTTTAGGGATTCCAAAATTATTGGACTAGATTTGGTATAGATTATCATGGAGAAAGAATTGGTTATTTGAGAAGGGATGAAGATTACATTCAGAAAAAATAAATCTTATTAATATGAGAGGAGTAGAACATTGGAGTTTTATGTTAGTGAACATATATTATCCAAGGTTTCTCCTCATCATGGATATTATAAATTTAATTAATGTAATAATATTTCTCTAATAAATTTTCAACATTTCTAATTGTTCTATTGAGTTAGTGAGGTAGAATATAGTTTTTCACTTCTACATAAGATGGATAAAGTTCACGAGTTTTTATGTATGACTTAAATTTTGAGATATGTTTATGATAATTAATATTAAATCGACTAAGTTGATTTAGGTACTAAGGATTATTTGAATCTTGTGGAGTATATTCTGGAGATCCCATCAAAAGATTGTCTTTTATGGATGACTTATTCCTTTAGTGCATGTTGTAAAGAGGAATTAGTGGAATGTATATGGTAGTGAAAATAAAATATTTTTGTAACATGTGGACATGTAAGAACTATTGAACTTTCATGGACATCCACATGTCATTACGGATTATTTTTTATTGAAAAATTATGGCCTAAATGCTAAGGGATAAGATATAGTGTAATGCGATATAATCTTCCTATATTGAATTTTCACAAAGTCCTTAATAAATCCATCTAAAAACTGACATTAACCTATCATAAATAATACTTAATAAAAAAGATAAAAACATATCCACCTAGGAAAGGAACCTTCAAACTAAAGGATTCTAGTCATTCCTTTATGATGACATGAACACACAGACACCTATATATAGGCTCAAATAATAAAATATTTCAAACATACAAAATCCATTTATAAGAAATAACCGTGGAATAACCCGTGTATATATACCTAAAAAATAAAATAAAAACATCACTATAAATATATAGATTTACATTAAAACAAAAAAATAACATCAAATATTCCAAGTAATATCTTAATGAGTTATTCATTACTTGGTCCAAAAATTCTATCCCAACTCTGCTAACAATTTCTTATGAAACATAATGAATTTTTTTCTTTTCCATATATCATAGATAACTTGGATCAAATACATCCTAAGAGGAAAACTGTATGGTGTGAGAACATTTAAAAAGTAGGTGGTCCCCATAAAACCCAGAAAAATTTATCCTAAGAAAATGTGTATGTAGTTTCAACATAAATCATCTAGGGAACACCACATATACCATAAATAGTTTATAACACATGTTCTAAAATTAAATAAACTAAAATACCAATCTATTAGTTTATTAATATTAAAAAATACACTATGAAACCCAACCTTACCTACTTTAATACATTCTCAGAATCCATGTCATCGAACCTACACATTGATGGATACTTTTTGATAACTGATTTGGTGATGGAGTCACACCCAAATTGAATAGGTGAAAACTATGTGGTTGAATCAAGAGTTGGGGAGCCTTAGTTCATGTAAAAAATAATCCAAATTTTATAAACAAGAATAATGAAACCTCAAAGCTCATCCCATATAGAGTTAGGCTACCATAGTTTATATCCCATCATACATAAACACATATATACGTACATACATGCATGTAATATATATATGTATGTATATGCATGAATTTACACACACACACACAGACATACACATATATATATATACATATAATGTGTATCTAGTGTACACATATCCATGTATAATTAATGTGTACCAATGTACTATCTTATCCCCAAGGAAATTTAGAACCTACATTATAGTGTTCAACAACACAAACATATTATTTTTTTCTTAAAAATATTGGTTAGACATATGTCACATACATCTATATTTTAATTCCACAGGCACCATCAACCCATAGTCCAATACAACAATAATATCTATTTATCACAATATTTTTAGTTTAATAACTATTTAACATGAAAGGGAAATATATATTAAACATAGATATCATAAATCTCCCTGAAATAATTCATATTATCACACTAAATTGGAATATCTAAAAAATAATTAAAATATAACTAAAGGTATGGGAAAAATTAAATATAACTAATCACTAATAAAAACACTAAATCCAAACCATAGAAAAAAATTAATTTAATAAAAAACATTTATTTTGGGAAAATTTCATTTTTGATATTACCTAACTCTACACAATGTCATATCTAACTCATACACTATAATTATATTAGAGTAAATATGGATACAGTTACCAAATATTATGTTGAAAAAAAGTCACAAGTTGGATTAAGGAAGGATTTCACTTCATAGTATTTTATTAAAATATATGAAAATTAAATCCAAAAAATTAGTCAATGCTTTGAGAAAAAGAAGAAATATATGATGAATAACTTTGGTCATTCGTATGATTCCCTATGCACTAAATCCTATAATAACATGATGAAATAAAGCCCGAATAATATGATAAATTTACAAATCATAAAGAATTTAAATTTTGAATTTGATAAATTTTTTTAATAAATAAAGTGAAAATAGAAGGAGGAATGGTTTTTTAACCTTATCCTCACCAATGAGAACTGTTTATAATATCTTATAAACAATCCAAATTAAAATCAAATAAAGGACCCCCTCAATAAGAGTATGAGGAGAGGGAGATTAGTTTAGAAGTATATCCAATAAAAAATGTTGTATAAGTCTCCACGAATCCCTAAAATATGGTTAACAATTTAGTATAAAAAGGAAAATTTTCAACAAATTACAAAATAACTCACTACTGGAAAACTAACCTATACCAACGGTTTGGAACCGTTGGTATAGGCCTCCAAACCGTTGGTATAGCCTATACCAACGGTTTGGAGAACCGTGGCGAAGTAAGCCGTTGGGATAGCTCTATACCAACGGTTTTGGGAAAACTGTTGGTATAGACCTATCCCAACAGTTTTGAAAACCGTTGGCATAGGTAATATGAAAATCTATTCCAACGGTTATAAAACCGTTGGTATATGTATTTCAAAAAAAATACATTCGGTGTGATTTGATCCCTGAACCCTTCGTTTATAATAGAACGGCTTAACCACTAACCTAATATGACTTTTTTGAACATAATTTCATAAATATATATATGTATTATAATAATTATTTAAAATTTAGATTTATATAATGTTCTCGGGCAGTAGACCTGGAAAAAAAATCTAAGAACCTATCCCAACAGTTCGCAAAACCGTTGGGATAGGTGCATATTTTTTTTTCGGGGTGTATGCTGGATTTTGGGACACCCTTTCCCAACGGTTTTGGAGAACCGTTGGGAAAGGGTTGGGTCTTTCCCAACGGTTCTCCAAAACCGTTGGGAAAGGGGTGTTTTGAGCTCCCTTTCCCAACGGTTTGGGGGAATCGTTGGGAAAGACCCACCCCTTTCCCAACGGTTCTCCAAAACCGTTGGGAAAGGGGTGTTTTGAGCTCCCTTTCCCAATGGTTTGGGAGAACCGTTGGGAAAGACCCACCCCTTTCCCAACAGTTTGGGAGAACCGTTGGGAAAGGGTGCCTATACCAACGGTTTTTACAAACCGTTGGTATAGAAGTGTTGGGAAAGATCCGATTTCCAGTAGTGACTCCATATTTGTTATGTTTAATTAGTAAAAAGAATCCAAGAACCCATTTCTTGTACCAAAATAGTAGATAACCCAAACCAAATACCACTAGGTACTCAATTCCATACCATTGAGTACCCAGTGATACTCTTATACTATACCAATTTCTATTTCATTAGTTTTTATCTATTTATCTTCTAAACACACGTAATGTTCCTTTTTTAGTTTAAAAAATAAATATTAGATAATTAAATTCAAATACCAACATGTTATGTTGTGGATCCATAAAAACTCAATATTATCGGTCTTTATAATCCCAAAAAGTAATCACTAACCTTCACAAGGGAATAATTCTTACTACTAAGAATTATCCTTAGCCTCTCACACCACTATTTGAAGATTCTTATTATTTCATCACACCCATACTAAATGAATTGTCTTCCATTAAAAAATTTTCTTTGGTAAATGATAGAAATTGGTTACTCCTAATACAAAGCTTCATCTTTTAATTTTATATCATTAAAAAAATCACATGAATGGGTTCATGTACATATATCCTCAATTAGGAAACATGAAATACATTATTCATAACTATAAGTTAATGTGGTAAATCAAGATAATAGGTAATTTATCCAATATTTACTAAGACAAAAAATGTTTATAAAATTTCAATGTTATCTCCCCTTACTTTCTTATCCATTAGTGACTCAATCACAAAGAAAATTGGAAGAATACATGATCAAAAACCATAAATTCTCATGGTCAATGTCTATAATCATCATATCAACCTGGAGGATTTTTATTACAGTAAATATTTTCTATATCAAAACTTACCTTTTCAATTATATCTGTAACTTATCTAGGAATAATGATTTAAGATTCACTAATATCGATCCAATATAGTGGTAAACAATAGGGTCATCCATATAAATATTAAAACAAAGTCATATGAATACATGAATGGTGTATATTATTTTAAGAAAAGTATTCAACTGATAGATGATCCTCTCAAGAGACACCAAAATAAATAATATAGGCTCTTAAAATACCTTTTAAAATATGAATAGATACATATAAGTGATTATCTATTTAAAGGTGGTAAATTTTACTTATTTTACTTGATTAATAATTAAATTATAGAACATATTACATGAATTTATGTTAAACCTTAGTTCATTATCATAAATTATTCTTATTACCAACCCATGGAGTTTTATAACCCCACAAACTTATAACATTCCTATATCATCTATTAAAAAATATTTATTAATGGGAAAGAAATGAGATATCTTGGTTAGGTAGTCCATAATCACCAAAGTTATATCTTGAGCTTTTTATGACTATAACAGGATAGTTAAAACATTCTAAATGATGTCATGCCATTTTGAAAATTGATGGGGGAGTGTCTATAATACAATTTTGGATGAAAAATATTTCACTTTCAATTATTAGAAAGTAAGGAATTGTGAAAACAAACTAGTGATTTCCTTTTCATGCTTGGACAATAAAATTACTTATAAAAATCATAATATATCTTAGATATACCAATATGAACAAACAACTTTTAATAATTCTTTTATTTCAAAACTTCATCCCAAATATATGTTGGAACCATAAGCTATCCACGAACATAGAGGTATGAATTAGAATATTGATACCATTCATGAAGTATCTCCCCATAGTTGATTGTTTCTCAAATAATAATATGAACAAAAATAATGAACAAGCCTTAGAACCAATTAAATGGGGGTAGGATACTTTGATCAAACATCACTAATTTTCTATATTGAAGATCACATTTTATTTCAAATAATTAAAAATAATATCATCTTTCATGATCTATTTAGTATTCATTTTAATACTTCATCTACCTCCTTTAATAAGTGGATTAGTCATTAAACTTACCATATTAATATGTTCATCCCTAAGTGATCTTTTAAAATGTCTAAACCATATAAATTTAGTCTCAATTTTATTCTCGTCAATCATATCTACTCCAATTTTATCTCTAATACATTCATTTATAATATTATCAATCTTAGTATGTACACAATTCCATATTAACATTTTCTTTTTCATAACTATTTTTTTGTTCAAGATGTCTTGTCGAATCCAACACTCACTAACACATAGAATAGTAGCTCTAATAAAAGTCCAGTAACATTTATCCTTCAATTTCAAAGAAATTTTAAAATGAAAAAAAACCCTAGAATCATTTCCCTATTATATATACATATATATAGTACAAATCATATGAGGTACATCTGTATTAATATCTCTATGAAATTGCACAAATGAGCCTAAATATAACAAACAATCAACTTTTGAACCAACATGGTCACTGAATATCACATCATTAACATTAATAGACAATACATTGCTAAAAAACACTCAATATATTTTTTCTTCACTCAATTAAGATGGAAATTTTTTGATTCTAAAGTCTATATCCAAATATATATATTTAAATATATAGTCTCATTGGACTATAAAATGAGAACTATATCATCTTCCTAAAATAATTTAATTAGGTATCTAATTTTGAATATGTTTTATAAGTTTATGTAAGACCAAAAAAAGTTATGGTCTTAAAGATTAATCTTAATGAAGTCCCATCGAGACAAGGAAGTTTATAGAATTACCTAATAGAGTTATAATGATATGAACATGTTATAAATACGTTATTTCAGATCTAATTCAACAATGAATGATGTTAAATCAACATAGCATAGAATTATCCCATATCGATCCACTATGAAATCTAGATGATGCTCACCAATCAATAAAATCATTCCCAGTTCTTAAATGGAATCTTTTACCCTATGAGTTTGAGATTTCCAATTGAGAGAATCAATAGAAACACTACATTTTATAGGTGAATATGGGAGTTTAAAATCAAATGTTTACAAGTATTACAACCTGTTACGTTTCCTCAAGTTCAGAACACATTTAAAAAATAGTCTTAAGGCTATTTTAGTTGATGTGTTCCATGAATTTCTCAAAAAAAGATAGCGAATCGAGTAAATTATGTCACAAAATACTATGAAAAACTCTATAAGATGATCCTGTATGAGTACATATAGTGGGGCCACTAATAACATGTTATAATAAATATTGAACAATTATTACAGATAAGGAGTTTTCAATATTAGAATTGTGATCAAATTCCTTTTTAACTCCTTAAATGATTCTTCAAATTTATTTGAACAAATGAATATTATTCCTGTATTTATCAAGGTTTTCATATGAGAAACTATCCTAAAAAAGTTTTATAATAAGACATGGTAATATCCTATAGGTCCCAAATATTCAGATCATAAAGATTTTTTTATAAAAATTACAAGACATAGAAAACTCTGCCATTCCTTGTAATATTAAAACTACATCTTCTAAGACCATATGAATAATGAATGAGACATAATAAATTACAAATAATCATATGGAATGATTATCATAAAGTATATGCACTCAAAGTGTCTCCAAGTTGACATGATGTTGTCTACTATTATTTTATGAGCATATCTAGTAATTAAGAATATCATCCACAAATACCAATAAGAAAGTGTCTAATAAACTATAAAATATGTTTTCATTAAATAAATGAACATAATAGGGGAATCATTTTACCTAAATGAAATTATTAGGAACTGAAATTTTTCATTCCATATTTTAAAAGATATTATTTAAATGTATTCTATTCCGACTTAGAGTTGATGATAACCAGAGATCAGGTCAATATTTGAAAACCATTTTTTCCTTTTAGTTTTTAAAATAAATCTTCTATAAAGTTTAGTAGAAAATTATTCTTAATAGTCACTTGATTTATACTCCTATAAACCATATATAATCATATATTTTTATTTACTTTATTTGAAAAAAGGTTTGGTTCACCCAAAGGATAAGTGTTGGGTCTGATAAAACACTTAGAATCAATCTTTACTAATTAAATTTTTAGTTCCATTGACACAATTAATCCATATGATTTGGAATAATAGAAATTAGTTCTTTTTCATGAAAATTCTCTATATAAAATTTTACATCTTGTTTAGGAAGTATCCTAAAAAATCATTAGAAAATACATTTGGGAAATAATGAAATATGAGAAGTAAAACCTATATATTTCTAAATTAAAATTCTCCAAGTGACATATTATAAATTTATATAGTAATAAACACTCAATAATTTGGATATGTTCCTAATTTACTAACATGTAATTATCGCTCTATAATAAAGTTTTACTAAAAAAACGTTAGAGGGGATAAAGATACGTTCCTTTGATAATATTCAATATGAGATTAGAACAATTATAACAAGTAAACCATCAATATTGATAGGTTTTTAGTATCATATTATGTACCATGTAGTGTAAGAAACCCATTTAAATGTTAGATCTTGTATCTATGAATAAAAACTGTATTGAAGAACATAATTATATAACACATTAATTAAAACAAATGAGACCCATCTTATAACAACCTGATACCCATACTTTTATATTTAGTGATAAACATGTATTACTTATTTAATAGCTTGTATACCAATAAAAATGACCCAATTTTAAGCATACATAATTAAAATATCCACAGCTAACATTTATATTCATACATACCCATAACATTTTAGGTTTGGAGTATTAAGGAATTAGGAAAAATTTGTTACATAAAAAACCCTTGTCTTTCTCCTAAAATGGGTATTTTCCCCATTATACCTATATTTTATTATTCCATACTAATACTTAAAAATAATCCACAAAAGTCTCCACATTTGATACCATTTTATACCAATCTTACATTATATCATTCTTCAAAACATGGGGAAATTGGAAATAAAATAAATGGTTAGCTTATATTCTTAGTAAGGGTAAATGTGAGAGATACAATCCTAAGTGAACATTTTTTGATCATAAGGGTATGATAAAATAATAAAATCCATGTTATCAATATAAAAAATTCATACCTAGTAATTTTTTTTTCATAATATCTAAAATAATTTCATATCAGAAACCATGACTAATAATGATGTCAAAGTAGAAATAATCATTCAAAATTGATAACATTGGAATGTGGAATCCTAATAATAGGAAATAATAATATTGTGAACATAGTTATTTTCATTCATTACCACTCATAATCTTGTGATAATATCACGACGTAATCATACTCACACATCAAAATGTGAACATGTCCATTCACAAACATTTCCTTTCATATTCTTGTGAACATAACTAGAAATAGTCATACTCACACATCAAAATGTGAAAGTGGATATTCAAAATCATTTCCATTCTTATCATCATCATCATCATCATCATAGTATAATGAGATATCTGTAACACATTACCTAATGCATTTGAGGGTTATAGTAAAACTAACCATCACATAATCATAATCAATTCATATATAAGTGAAATGTTCATTAAAACATTTTTCATTTCATCATTGAAATAAAATGTTTTTCATTAAGATTTTATCATCATAATCAAGAACCATCCAGAGAGATAATACGGATGATATAATTGGATCATGTCCCTAGTGAAACATAAGTAACAATAAAGGATGTTTTCTTAGATGAAAATACCTTTAAAACCCACTGAAACATTTCTTGAGGGAAACACCATTTTCTTTTTGAAATCACTAATTTTAAAATTAGAAAAATTTATATGTTTTTTGGAAAACCTTTTTCCTTAAAAAGAACTATAGAAACATATAATGTAATCTTAAAAGAAAATAATAGTCATGATAGTGGGAATATATATATTATTATCATTACTTGTGAAATAAAAATAATTAAATGAATGTAAAATCATTAAATTGGATATATAATATACTTTTTTCAATTTAATAATTTATCCATAGTGATTAATTTAATTATTAAGATAAAAGTACATTGTACACATAAAAATAGTTTTTTAAGAAATATCTCTTTTTTACTTCAAAGTCTATTATATTCATTTCCAGCCAATTCATAATAAACATTGTATTTATTACTCATTTTATTAAAGAAATTATTTTTAAATATATTTCATATTATGATTATTCTCATTAATACCTTCCAAGCCAATGACTTGGTCATAACAGTCATATTTAAATTATAATATTTTTAAAGTATATGATGGTTGGTTTAAGCTTAGTGATGTGTATATCAAAAGATATCATAAAAATTGATTCTATTAAATATAAATATATTATAAAATCACGTGTTTTTACATTCTACCACAATATATAAATTAAGACCTCATAATTTTTATCTCGTGTTTCATGAAAAGTATTTAAAACATTTTCAGAATCAATTCTAAGTAGCAGATGATAATTATACCTAAATGTAAAGAAATAAATTTTAATTTTATTCGATAAAATTTAATTTTAAAAAGGTATTTAATGTCTATAATAACACCATTATACTTATAAGTTCATAAATATTTGTTAAAATATTTATTTATTATAAAAATCATAGTTCTGATTAGGTTTAAAATATAATACCTTGATAGATATGTTATATTTTCCACATATGACTTAATGTATTTATCTTTCTTTTGTTTGAGTATGAGGGATTCTTTTACTATTTAGATAAAAAATGTGATAAAATATACTTGATTTCTTTTCACAATTTTATCCTTCAGTTGTGTTTTGAGAAACTTTCCACCTTAGATTCATGATAGATAACCATGATTATTTTTTTCAACCTCAAATTAGTAAAATTAAATTTTAATAGATCATAAGATCCCTAAATGAATGATTTTTTTTTCCTAATTTCACTAGATATTTATTAAAATTATAATTGACATCACAAGTTAAGATAATAATTAATAGGAATAATCCTTTATTTGAATAAATAATACACTATTCTTAAAAAACGGAATAATAACACCCAAGGTCTAACCTAAGTCATTCCATAAATAGAAAACTTTAAAAATCTTTAAAATATGTTGAACCAGATTTGAATCCTAAAAATCAAAAATATTTGATCATGTATTTTTCCAAGATCTACTTAAAAGTTTTCCCTAAATAACATTAGTCACTCATATATTAACATAAAAAATTTATATACCCTAATAATATATTCATCAAAATGAACTAATCATTTCTCAAAACAACATGAAATATCATAAATTCACAATACAACCATATAATCTTCTAAAATATTACTCAAAATTAATTCTCCAAATAAATCGACATATTATCATTAATCTTATATTCATATTAATCATATAATGTTCCCAATAAAATTCTTCCTGAATAACTTCACACTAAATCACATGTTAAACCAAAGGGTTATATATATCTCAATAATCTTTTAAAACATAATAAATATCTCCCAAAATATCATTAGTCGCATTAAAATCCCATAACATAAAACCTTAAAAGGGTATGTATTCCATTAAACTTATAATCATATTTAAACTTAAAAACCCATAATGCAATAATTAATTATTAAATTATTGTCACATGATAGCTTCATAACCTCGAAAGTTATCTAAACCCTTCTTTGATACCAACTATAATCGCTAGAGACCCATACACCTAGATCCAATTCTAAAAACATATTCTTTACATACTATCTTGGATACCAACTGAAACAACCCAATTTTAAACATATATAATTATAATATCCACATATAACATCGAGTCAATTACATTATCAAAAACTTTGAGGTTTAGAGATTTATATAATTAGAAAAAGCCTTTTATGTAACAAAACCCATGTCTTTCTCCTCAAATGAATTTTTTTCTCACTATACCTAGATTTTGTTATTACATTGGAATACTTCCATATCTCCCACAAAATTCTTTATAAATGATAACCTTATAGTCCAATCTTAAAAAATATCATTACTTATAACCTAGGGAAAATAGAAACATAATAAAGGGTGATATTATAATCATAGTAAGGGTAAATTTGGTCGATATTAATCAAAGGTGAACGTAATATGATCCTAAGGGTATGCAAAAAAATAATGAAGTTGACATTCTCAATGTAAACGATCCATACCCATAAAATATTATTTTATAAACACTAAAATAATTTCATATCCAAAATCATGATTAATAAGGTTTTCAATGGACAAATTATCATTCAAGAGTTATAAAATAGACACGTGGCATCATAAACATATGAAATCATAATCTTGTGAACATAGATATTCACAATCATGTATATTCATAATATTGTGAGAATATCTAGAATAAATCATACCCACACATTAAAATGTGAACATATCCATTCAAAATAAATCCTATGTATATTCTTATAAGTGTGGCTTGAAGTATTCATAATTATACATCAAAATGTAAACATAGCTATTTGAATTCATTTAAAATTTTATCCTCATAATCTCATGAGATATCTATATCACATTACCCAATGTATTATATGGATATAAAATACCCAACTATAATATAATCATAATCCATTCATATGTATTCTACAAGGTCATGAAAACATTTATCATTTCATTATAGCATACCCTGTGACACGGTAAATGGGTTTCATCAAGATTTCATCATCATAATTAATAACCAAACAGATAAAAAAAAGAAAATTATCATTTTATCATATCCTTAGTGATGTGTAAGTGAAAACAAAGTATGTTTTCATATATGAAAAACCATTAAAATATCACGTGAACATTTATTGATGAAAATACACTTTCTTTTTGAAATCACTTATTTAAAATCTCAAAAAAATTAGAGTATTAAGAAAAAAATTATAATAAAAGTACCATGGAAATTATTAAAGTTACTTTTAAAGAAAATATTATTCATAATGGTGGGAAAATTTATTCTTGAGATAAAGTTTAAACCAAATATTTATGACATGTTTTTTATAAAAAGTCAAAAGCAACCACTTCCAAAAACATTGTAAAAATTATCTTTTAAAACTCTAAAAAATTAAAATATGGTTTAAAATTATTTTAAAACAATAATTGGATCATATAAAATTACATTCTTGATTTTTTTAATGACATGGACATGGAAGAAAAATGTTCATCGACCAAAGTGGAAATAAAGTAAGTTTTTATTAAAACAATTCTTAGTCATTTTTAGTACTGAAGTGGGAAAACCAGTACTATCAATTGAAAATTACAATAATAAATGTAGAATAATAAAATATATGTGGTTTTTATGTATAAGATCTATATAATTTCCCTTGATGGAAATTTAGTGTAGACAGTCCTAAAAAGAAATGAGATTGTATCATAAATCCCATACCTCTTTGGTAATATTTGAATCAAAAACCTCATGTAATAGAGAAAATTTTATGGATATTTAAATTTCCTTAATTTTCTTTTGAATAATCATAAAATTCATTCATGTTAATTATACACACCATAAAAAATAAACAAGTCTTGAATATGGAATATGTATCCCTGAAATAAATGTGAGACAATAAAACCTTACCTCAAGTCTCGTATTTCTTTGTATGGGTTAAAAATCCTATATAATAGATATATATTTATTATAATTCTATTAAATAACTATATTAATACATATAATACCATATTTTAATTACTTATAACATCTTATCACCCATTCATTAACAATTCTTTATTAAAATCACTTTTTCAGGTGATAACTGTTCAGTTTCTCATACGTGTTTCAATTTAGTAGTTTAGGTAATTATAATTATATCATGGTTTGATAATATAAATATTGTTAATAATGTCATAAATATCATATTTTATCATTATATACAATTTTATAATCTTCTATATAAGGTGGTGATTAAAAAATGAATTGCATCACTTCTTGGAGACGGTAGTTTGTACGCCCACATGAGTGTTGTTTCAACTTTTCAATAGATTGAATTAAAGAAAGGTAAAAAATAATTAAAATGTATAGAATAATAATTATTTCCTTGACATCATATATATTCTTTAAATATATCCTTATTACCATTTTTTCATGAAAATTTCTCAAATAATCCCATAATATTGTTATAAATTTGGGAAATCCATAATAAAATCGGGTGAGCAATACATGGAATAAAAATTAAAAAATTAAGTGGAACCACAAAGAATACAGATCCTCCCAACATAGTTCACATTATATACAATAAATACACTTCATATGGAATCCCTTAAAATTAAAATAGATTTTCGATAATAGGAAACAATTCCTCATCCGTGATAAATTATTTTCCCTTGTGGCGTGAGGTGGTGATTTCATACCCCTCACAAAAAAAACATCATTTTTAGTTTAAGGTTTTTATTTTAATCCCCCCATAAATTATTTTTTTCATTCAGTGTGAATAAATCATTTCATGACCCCAAAAATGTTTTTCACTTACGTAGTGAGGTAATGATTTCACACCTTCAACAAAATGAAAATCATTTTCGGTATGATATAGTTTACCTACCAACCTAGTAAATGAAAAACATTTATGGTGTTAGGTGATGACTTGAATGAACCTGAAAATGAAAATAATTTCGGGATAAGGTGATAATTTTATTTCCTGAAAAACAATACCACGTATGATACTCAATTGACTACCCATTTGTGAAAACAGTTATCCCGTGCCCAATAAATACACGATGTTATCACTAGAATAGACACACATAGAGATGATGAGAAGTGTAGATTCAAAAAAGGATGAGATGAGATAAGAGTAAATGAGACTTTCAATTCTCTAGGTAACTCACTTAATACATACCGAAAAGGAAAAATAGACACCAAAAAGGGATCCTTGACTAAGATCCACTAACCCACAATGGGATACTCTTCACACGAAAAAGGATCACCTAGTAATCCATAAAGGGTACTCCCCCTTCATCCATGAATAAATCACTCTTGGGAAGAAATACAATTTTTTATAAGATTCGATTCACGTTACCCCATTTACCACAGCGAGAAAAATATGTAGAATTAGGTATCCTTAGGGTATTTTACCATTTTGTTCTCACTACTTTAATTAAACATAGTGTTTGGATTCATTTTATCCCATCCATGAAATGTTAAAATGAATCCCTCTAACCAATACCAATACCTTATAATGTTATCATGGATACCTCCACCATAACCACTAGATCTATATGGCATGGAGATGGGACACGTCATTGTTTCCCCCTCACGAGCATGCATTCCCATTGAAAAGTAAGTCCAAAATTTTACCTCCCCAATAGCTAGGATCCTTGGAATTATAAAAACAATTCATTCACATAGTAAAAAGGATCCCATACTCAAGGATGGTGGAAGTATTTCGAGAATCAACATTCATCCTTGCATGATTCCGAAAAAGTGAACTGAATCAGGAGATATCTATGCATTCAACAAATATATAATCCCTAGTGGTGGGGTTTAGAAAGAGGCAAGAAGAAGAGAATGAGTAACTCCTATATTTCTTACTGACTACCCCACCATAGACACCCCCTCAACTACCTATATATTTGGATCAAACATACAACATGGAAATCCCTAAAAGAGTGAGCCCCGATCTTTTCTTTCAGGACATCTCCTACCTCCCATATCCCTGCCCTCATCCACCAGCAAAATCGAAAGTAATTTCCCAATGGGCTTCCAATTTAGGTATAATCCCTTTCACAAACATGATTGTGAGATGTGGTGTTCTTATAAAATCTCTTGTTTCTAACACCAATCATGAGTCACATTGTCTTAGAGATCTGTAGTAATCATGAAACTACCATAATCAAAACACTTAAATGGGTCTCCCACTAGGTGTAATACCAAAACCATGTTACAATCCTCTCAAAGGGTCATATTCTTTATGATAAGAAACATTATAGGGACATATTCCCAATGAAGTAATAATGGTCATACCTCATAAGTATTAGCCCCAACTATTCCAAACTACTCACGTTTTTATTAGCTTACCAACAAGATATGCCAGAAGCCTCCCAAAGGTCCAAACCCAACACCATTAATCCATCATCATCCTAATTGGCCTATATCCCTAGTTGGACCAAATCCCCACCTAGAGGGACAAATTCATTCTATTACTAATCGTCTCATCCTCAATAGTCCATATTCCTATTAAGATACATCTTTATGAGGCCATATTATTTGTAGGACCAATCCATTCCCTTCAGGAAATATTCCATGTGGGGTCAACTGAAAAGGGTAAATCATGCATAATTCCCACACCAGACTTTTCTAGACCCATTTCACTTAGAAATCTTTGGCGCACAATGTTAAACTATATGGTTTGGTCCTTCTCACATGACCATAAAAGGTACAACACATCCCATTAAGTGGCACTGGACTACATGGGTTCTAATTCCTTTTAGAAGGATACATAGGAATCTATTTTTATGAGCCTAACACTGACCTCAACACACCAACCATCTTCTTATATGATAATAAATTCTAAAGTTCCCAATTACGAGGCTTTAAATCATAATTCTTTAAAACAAATCATTAATAAGTAAATAAAAAGATGAGATGTAGAACCTATGGTACATACAGATGGATCTATTAATATAAAACCTCATATACATACATATGATTTCATTGAAGGAGAACCTTTGGTATATAAAAATGGTTACTCCTATATTTTCATGTGACAAATTATATATCTAAAGGGTAACTAACCTTATATTATGGTGTATAAAGGATTCAAGAATATGTCTTAACTCTTTATGAGAGTCCCAATGTAGGAAACAATTTCCCCCAAGAGGGTGTTTTGAACCTAACCTCTCTTCCTCTCAACCAATGTGAGTCCATAAGAATCACTAAGGTAATGTTCAGTAATAACATTCCCTTGAAAATTAGGACCATTTCATAGATGTTGGAATTATTGTGTGTTTCCAATTCCAAAAATCAACCATATTGGAAACCTCCTAAAATGGGACGTGAAAAAATTGTGAACCTAACGTGAATCCTTAATTAACTGAAATAACTTTATCACCCACATTTTAGGTAATTTCATCTTATGTACTCACATGAAAAGAATATCCCAACATGGATATTTCAAATCAATTATTTAGTATGTGATTATTTACTTGTTTTTCTACTTTGATGACTTCCATTTCTTGTTATTTTTTTACATAGACACATTCAAAGGATCTCACTTTGATAAAAAATGGCATTCTAATAATCAAAATGATACTTATACTTTAAAAAATTCCTAATATGGGTCCTTATCCTCTTAGAGCATGTCATCTCTATTAAAACATCTTCAAAAAAAAGTGGTGAATGAACTGATTAATGAATACCACATGAATGGTACTATCCATACATTGGTGGTTGCATGTGAAGCCCTAAAGGACATGAAATCCCACAAACCTTGCACCCATTGATCTTTGAGGGAAAAGAAATAAAAGGCTTCCATCATTATTTCAAATCATTTTAAGAGTCTATCCCAAGAAAAGGATTAAATGTTTCTCCCTTATCTAATGGATGTGGATATATAAGTCAAAAAAGTCCTCATCACCTTGGTTAATTAGTTATACTAAATGGATTTTGCCAACAATCACCACTGAAAATGTTGCACGACGTCAAGTCCTCAGCATGATGAGGATTCCACCCCATTAGACCCTAGTTAGGACACCCAGGCTCGGGTGATAAGGAAGTCCCACCAATGTTGGAAAGAAATAAACCTAGAGTGAAAAAACTCCATTACCATCATAGAATCCTTACAATAGATGGGGAAAATCTGCGAGTAGGAATATATCCATTCCTCTAACTATAAATCCATCCAACACAATCTGGCAGCACACAAATAAGTTTTTTGTCACATTCTGACAACAAACATGGGGATCCCATGCTTCCACCCCCATAGAAGGCCCCCACTTGTATATTGTGGTAGTATATAGAGAAAAAGATAATGCATATATACCTATTCCAATCATGGAATGGCCATATATTTCAATTCCTACGATGAAATTCACTCAGCATATCCTAGAATCAATGTAAGGGCATCCGTATACCCTTTCCCACATTATACTAATGATCTAAGACATAATGATAGGAGCAGTAATGGTCAAAGTGAGGGAACACAACCCCATCCACATAATTAAGGCAACCCATTAGTATAAGGTGAAGGCTACTCAGAAGTAGGAACATACTCTCACTCCCTTCCCAGAAATTCATATACACATTCCCCTGATAAATGTATAGTATTATTTGGCACACATACTCGTACCAACTATATTTTATCATTATATTTCAATAGCCACTCCAAGGTAGAAACATATTCCTACCAAGACCCAAAAACCTATCATCATATTCTAGAAACACCATGAGAGTCCCTCACGAAGGTTGTCACATATGAAAGTCACTGTCTCCAACATGTGACTCTGACCACCCAATAGAAAACATATAAAAAAATCTCATTAAAGATGATTGGAAATATAGAAGCAGTCCCACAACCATTCTGTTCTTAATTCTAGTGTTATTAAGGCCCTAAAATATTTATTAATGGCATCTTAATATTATGTTAACTTGTTACCAATTCAAGGATGAAGAAGTTTCATTTATGAAGGTACTCCCTAAAACATTACTACAAGTAGATCTAGAGGTCCTCTCTAGAGTATTCTTAATGAAGTTCTCCTTTATGGCCACACTAAGATAGATCATGAGTGTTTTCACCTAAAGAGTACCATGGAAACCCTCCCCATGTTTAGAAGATAAAAAGGCAATAAGGTCTTCTCCCTTGAAAATGTCCACTTTAAAGTCCCTCTCCAATGTATATGCTGCAAGGCCCTTACCTATTCCAAGATATTAATCCATAATGCTAGTCATAACCTTAATGCTATTCACAGTGAAGGTCCTCCCTAAAATGAGATTTCATTTCAACTTGAAGGTCCTCCCCTTACTGAATCAATTGTGAAAAGGTCCCCATATCATGATGTTATTCAGAAGATAAGGAAAGTAATTTCTTATTCCTTTTCATTAACAAGTGATATTAATTCTCAATCAAAAGATATCCCAATGTAATATTCATTCTCCAAACCACCTTTGGCTCACCTAGATTTCAGCATAGGAGAGGAGATTCTTAAAAATCTGGAGACTTACAATAAGGTAGATGGGAAACACCCACTTTGGTCAGATCAAGGGGATGAATATATTATAAATGATGAATAAAATATATTTCTTATGAGGAAACAATTGGATCAAGATAATTTACCAGTCATGTTTTGACCCATGGACACTCCTCAGTATGATATTCTAAATACATTTTTTAGAGTGATTCATAAATCATATTAATTTGAATCTATGGATGAATCTTTACCATATAAAAATAGTTCTTGTCTTAAAAAGGATATGGTAATCATATTAAGGAAATAGAATAACTTCATCTTCAAATTGACCCATTATCCCTTTTATCTTTTCAACACCCAAAAGTTGAAAAGAAGTGTGTGTATATTCAATGATGATGTCTGAATTAATTGCACATGCTATGTTAGTAGATCATTGGTTCCCTATACACTCTTTATGTTAAAGGATGGGGAAATCATGGATCACTCTATTTCATTTCGATAACTGGTTAAAAAAATCCCACCGGAAGTAGCTTCATCCAATGTCATTTCATTGAGCTGACTCTCATAAGTAGTTTATTCCTATAACATATGGAATGTTCAACGGTAGTCTCCTATGAATAAATGATAGAATTTCTTATCCCAGTAAAAGTAGTCCATCAAAACACTCTTGCATGATATAAAAGATCCCAGATTTTCCTATGAGGTAAGGATCGTTTTAATTTCAATTCAAATCCTTAGTTTTGACCAATTTTTAATTCCTAATGAGATCAGAAAAGTTTAAAAGGGTGTCTAGGTCTTTTTCAAAGCATGGAAGCCCATTTTTCAAAAAAGAAACATAGGACACATGGTTTGAAGAAACCGTACTACCCTAGATGCATGGTTAGGTGTAACCATGCATGGTTGGATAAATATTAGAATAGTGTGAAAAGATTTCCCTAACCATGTGTCTTGGGCCACACACCCTTTCATGGAGACCTGAAATTTTTTAACAGAGGCCAAATGAATAGCTAGTGCATAGTTTTTCTAACCATGTTACATGAACATGTGAGGGGTGATATGGGATAGTGTATTATGGCATGTTTTTTTCATAGTTTTCTAAACCATTAACATGAATTTTATGAGGTACCTCTCGAGGAAGAGAAGGGTGCACGATTGGTGCATAGTTTGGCCAACCAGGTAGCCAAACCGTGCAAACCAGTAAAAATATAGTAAATGACTCTTTTTAAATTATATTTTATTAAGAAAAATATATTCCTTATTCTCTTTCTAGTGGAAAACCTTGGAATTTGTGATCTCCCTTTGAAACTCAAATTGTTGGCTTGGATCCCATTTCTTCTATCGACTCCCGATTCAAGAAATGTTTATCTTTTTGGATCCATGCCGGTGAGTTCTTAATTAATTTTTTAAATTTCATTATTTTTATTTATATCGATGGATTTATTTTAGTGCATGACAATTTACCCAATTTATAGGGTGTTCATCCATTTCTCCACTCCCTTCCAATTTGGCTCGAGTTAATAGTTAATTCTGGATGAGTGATCTACTACGGGTATATAGTAGGTTCTCTATACCTTTAACTAAAATTTTGGGGGTTAATATTCCTTGTTTTCATTGTGCTACATGTAAGGTTTTATGATGTTTCCCCTAAAATTAATAAAATTTCTTGATTAAATTGCTGGAACTTGTTTAAAATTTCCACTTTGCACTATTTTATCATTGGAGGTTGTTAGCCCCAACCTAGGCCACCCATGGGTTGTGTATTTGTATCATACCTATTATATACCACCTTGCTGGGGTGTGTGTGAGATCACCACTTATTTTGGGAGCCTTTTTTATTTAAATGAGAATTTAATGAGACTCTTGGAGAGTGTTTATACCTCATTTTCCATGGGATTATATTATTATTAAAATGGATAAATGTTTAAATGGGAATGTGAAAATGAGTTGGTTGAACTCATGGATTTTGAATGATTATAAAATGTGTTGTGAAATTATTAATGAATTCATTGATCAATTGATAATAGTAGTGTATTACTCGAACATTTCTACTCATAGTATCATGATTCCATCAGATTCTATGGACATTAGTACAACTTGGATCTTGATTATGGTAGTGGATTCCCTGGACATTTCTACTCCTTAGATCCTAATTCTATAGTATTCCATTGGTATTTTAACTCAATGGATTCGTATTGATTATGGTAGTGGATACCTCATAAATTTGTACTCCTTGGATTTTAATTCCATAGGATGCCAAGGATATTACTAACCTTAGGATCCATCTTTATTGTAATTCCATAGATGAGCTCCTTGGATTCCAACCAAGTCTTTATCGAGTTTAAATTGAGACAATCCATGGATATGATGAGGACAACTTAGTCATTTATACCTTGGATCTAACCCTTTCAGTTATAACACTTGATTACACAGCATAGGCCATTCTGGATTTCTTATCATGTTTATAAATTTCCCTAGTATGGGTATTAGATTTCAGTTATTAGAGTGGATAGTATCACACCTGTTTATTTATTATTTATAGTTAGCCTATGGGTATAATAGATTTATTATATTTGAAATAATTTATTGGATCTTGAATATTATTCATAGAGATCCATGTTTGATTGGATATGATCACATTTTATTTTAAATCTTTACATTTATTACAGTTATACCTATTATATACAATACATTACTTCACTGTTTATACACATGATGGACATGTTATAGACACCATTAGTGATGGCCTGTTGAGTGTTATCTCACACCCTATGTCATCTGTTGTTGGGTACCCATATAGATCTCATGGATGCATATAGGGACTAGAGAAGAAAACCACTTCACGATGCTTGATTTGATCATTTCTTTGGAGTAGAGGAGTACATGGCCGAGCTATGATCATGATGCAAGCTTGAGATAGTTTCTTATTTTTCTTTTTGTAATTTTGAAACCTATATTGTACTGGATGCCTATTTCCATGTACTACATTATATTTTTTGTAGGCACATGATATTATCATCATATTATACATGAAAATTCTTCAAGATTTATTATTATTACAAACTTATGGCAGTTATCTTCTATCTTGATTTTTATAATTATTCAACTTATTTATTCACTTGTGATATCGCTGAATTTATTAGATAATGAGGGTATAATAATTCCACTATACCACCTTAGACCCTTGCTAATTGTCTACTACCATTGTTCTATAGTGAGGCACGCTTCAGGCCATGTGACCCACCTGCTAGGGGAACCGTTTAGTGGATTCTAGGTCATAACATTACAAATTTGTATTATAGGGGTTATTCATTTATGGATTTACTATTTTGAGACAATATAAAGAATTAAAGGAAAAATAGGAACTTGGTAATGAGTTGTTCCTAGGAATAGCTAACCCAAATTTAAGAAAAATCCAAATTACTTGGATTGAGAAATTTTTGTTTTATAGTTTCCATATTACAGTAAATTTGATTCCACCATTAGGTGATGAGCTTGATGTTTGATGTCCCTTATGACTAGGAATTTTAATTTTTCTCGATGAGATAAGGATATACCATCTCATTCATCATTTTTAGACAATTTATAGGATTAATATGCCTTGCATATGCCATTCTATATATGATGAATTGCTTAGTTTCATGACATTTTTATGTGTTCCTTATGGTATGGAATTGTTATTGGATAATGATTCTTATGGGATTTTGAGAAACATAAAATAAAACTTAGAATTCCTTCCATAACCTAAATATTGTTTTCTTGTATAGGCTACAATAGACACCCTAAGCAGCCAATTATGGCACATTGAGTCATGGAACTTTCATCACATGGATTGAAACATGTTATGGTTGAGATTAACTAGATACAACACTTTAGTTTATAAGGTGTATAATAACTTGTATATTGGATATGGTGATCCATTTTTTTAATAAATTTAAATATAATTTTGATATAAATATGAATATAAATGAAATTGAATTTGTGAAACAGAGAACTTGAGCTTGACCTGACTTTAGAGTGGGTAGTAGGTAGTGTCTATGTTGATTCTTATGGTTTTTTCTATTACCCAGTCTAGTATTTAAGAGTAGGAATATGGGTGGGACTTATTTATAAGAAGGTTTCAATTTTTCCTATGATTTTATCTACGATCTATTTATTACCAAATTATTTTATAAGGCATTTGTTTGTAATTATAGAGATATTCCACCATGACGACCTCCAGTCGTGTGCTAGGAGGGTGGCGACGCTAATTCTTTGGAAGAGGTAGGACCTAGTATACCAAGAAAACCTCCAAAATTGACACTTATTCCACCAAGAATCATTACTAATATGGGTTTTAACACCCAATTATGAGAGAGTTTCCTATGATTTATGCATACCATTCAAGGAGCCCAGTAGCCTCCCTCATCTATGACAGAGTTGATGTGTGTGTTCCTGCAACAAGATCCTCCCTTGTTTCTATGGGATGGTGGTCCACATGATGCTAATATTTGGATTGAGACTATCTTTTCTATTTTAGATCATATGGAGACACCTCATGAGAGAAGATTAAATCTCATGATGTATATTCTTTGAGGACAATCTATTCATTAGTGGGATGTTTTAAACTAGTTTGATACATTTTTGGGTATGGTTTGGAGGGATTTATAATCTAGGCTTTGTGATTACTTTTTTGATACCCTAAGAGTTGAAATGAATTGTGAGTTTATCTGTCTAGATGCAAGATAGATGATCAATATGGAGTATTTGGAATGATTTATAGGGATTCAATGTTTTTCACCGACTTATCTTGATGATGATACATTATGGGAGAGACACTTCAAGGAAAGTCTTAAGCATGAAATTTGATCATAGGTAAACATGTTTTGATTGACTAATATTACATAGAGAGTGAATAAGGTGATTATTACTAAATGAAACATGAGAGAATCTTGGGGTGCAGAGTAAGGAAGTGTAACCTCTCAACTGATTGGTTCAATGTTATGTGCCAGAAAGTTCCGTTTAGAGAATTTTTGTAAGGGAAATACTAGTTAGAGTGTGAGTGATGGTAGTTCTATATTCTATCATCAGTGTGGTAGATGGGAACATATGAGGATTCAATGTGATAGAGACCCAATAAAGTGTTGAGAATGTAGTAGGATGGTTCATGTACAATGAATATATAGGACCTTCACTCAAGTAGTTAGTGGATAAGGATCGACTCCAACTCTAGGACCAGGAGTGGGATTGATAGCTCCATGTCAGGATGGGTGCTGGCGTAGCACTAGTTATTCAAAATGAGGTGGTGCATCTCATTCTTTCATATCTATACATTTTTTCGAGATCCATATGATCTTTTTTTTATTTTTTTATGGATTAATAATGTTGGATACTCTGTTGAGGATCATAAAATAGGGTGTACGCAAGTTCAGGGAGTTACCCCTAGATATTGGTGGGTTTCAATTTATATAGAACCTATTTTCCCTTTAGATGACCAGTTTTGATGTCATACTCAGGATCAAAAGGCTAGTTTGTTATCATGACCACATATATTAATGTCTCTGAAGGGTGACCTTCACATCACTATAGGGAAGATTTTTTATTCACAAGGGTTAATGGAATGTCCATATAGGTAGATATGGACTCGAGCATTAGGGTATGGGTGAGATTATATCCCACATTACTAGTTTATATCTGGATGATTAGGGGTCACATCAGGAATACTTCCATCTAGTGGTTGATCATTTTATAGAGGTTTCCCTAGATGATTTTTCCAGTTTACCTCCCAATAGAGAGTCGGTGTTCTATATTGAGATAGTTACATGAGGTAAATCAGTATCCATTCCATCTTATATGATGGATACTATGGAGTTACATGAGCTTAAGAGGTAGTTAGAGGACTTGGGAGTGATAGGGTTTATATGAACCACTACTTCTCCATGGGGTTCATCAGTCCTTTTTTGTGAAAGTTTAGATGAAACCCTACATTTTTGTGTGTATTAACAGATATTGAACCAAGTAATAGTTAAGAGTCTATATTATTTTCCATGTATATATGATATTTTTTTATAGCTATGAGGATATTAGGTTTTCTCAAAAAATTATTTAAGTTCATGTTATCACTAAGTATGTGTTAGATCTACATACATAATTTGTACTACTTTTCATAGCTGGTATAGTCTATATGAGTATCTGGTTATGTCGTTCGATCTTAAGATTGCACCAATAATTTTCATGGCACTGATGAACTAGGTTTTCCATCCATATCTAGATTCATTTGTGGTGGTATTTGTGGATTAAATCTTGGTGTATTCTCACAATCAACATGACCAAGAAAAAAATCATTAGATAGTTTTGCATACACCGAGAGAGCATCATTTATATGATATGATCACAAAGTTACACTTTTTTATGGATGAGATTAAATTATTAGGTCATATTATCTCTGATATAGGAGTATCATTTGACCCAATGAAGGTGAGAGATGTAGTTGTATTGGAGAATCCCAAGAACATATTTTATAAATGGAGTTTATTAGAGATATTTGGTTATTACAGGTATTTCATACGTGTGTTATCATGATTTTTAACACCTTTTATGGTCTTAAATAAGAAGGGTGTTATGTTTTTATGGTATTATACTTGGTGACAACCTTTCTGGTGTGGAAAGAAATAATTAATTCTGTGCTAGTCCTGATTGTTCCATAGTTGGTTATGTGCTATACTTTGCATTGAGATGAATCAGGTATTATTCTAGTAGATGTTATAATGTAGAGGGAATGATTCATGGCATATGATTCTTGTTAGTTGAGACCACACAAGAAGAATTTCCCAATGCATGATCTCGAGTTGGCTGCTATTGTACATGCCTTGCGTTGTGGGAGGTATTATTTACTAGGAGAGTGTTTTTTGGTGTAAACATACCAAAAAAGCATCAAGGACATATTTATATAGTTTGAATTGAACCTTATTCAATGAAGGCCGGTAGAATTACTATAGTTTCTTGAATTCAATCTTGCCTATATTCCTAGAAAGGTCAATGAAATTATTGATGCACTGAGAAGAAGAGATCAGATCCAGGCAGTTTATGAAGCTAGTAGAAACTGAAATCTTATGGAATAATTCTCAAAGATTCACTTGGAGTTGAAGGACAGGAAAGTCCATACTTTTATTTCATCCATATCAATGACATAAAATCTTTTAGATATAGTGAGGATAAGACATTTATCAGATTATCAAGGGTTATTACTATGAGAGAGTATGGCAGGTAAGAACCCACCTCCTAGTTGGACCATGGGAAAGGATGAAATTCATTATATACATAGTCATGTTTGGGTTCTAGTGGAAATACACAAGGATTTAATATGGCAATTTCATGCCTCATATTGGGAAACACATCATGATTTCAGAAATATGTATCTTGAATTACATAGCCAATACTGGTGGCCGAGTATGAAATGTGAGATAGCTGGTTTTGTCATGAGGTGTTCTACATGTCAGCAGGAGAATAAATAACACCAGAAACCAGCTGGTATTTTACAATAGTTACCTATTCTAGAGTGGAAATTGGGAATATATTGTGATGGATTTAATGATTGGGATGTCGAGGTCTCCTCGAGGTTGTGATGCTGTATGGGTTATTTTGTACAGGGTTAGTAAGATTGATCATTTCATGTCGATCAGGGATACCTTCTTAGTAGATTAGCTTGGGTGACTTTATATCTATGATATTGCGTTCCTTCACAGAGTTCTTGATACCATGGTATGAGATAGGGATGTACAGTTTACATCTCAATTTTGGAAATGATTACTGAGTGCATTGGGTACGTAGGTGCTTTTGGGCCTAACATTCCACCTTGAGACTGATGTTCAGTCAAAGCGCACTATAAAGGTTCTTAAGGACCTTCTTAGAGCATGTATTCTTTATTTTTGGGTATATCGGGAGAGTTGTATACCCCTGGTTGAGTTCTCCTACAACAATATATATTAGGTGACTATACAGATAGAACCTTATGAAGGTTTTTATGTTAGGACATGTCGATCAACTCTGTGCTATTTACTCAAGGATTGGATCTTTTTATATATCTCACCGAGTATGGGAGACACAATAATTAGGAGATAGGGTAAGCTTTCAACATGATATATCAGGACATTCAAGATTATAGAGAGAGTCGGTTCAGTAGATTATTAGTTACTGTTACCTCAAAGGTTCTAATCCGTGAATGAATTATTCCATGTATCTTAGATGTGTTGTTATCACTCAGAACCATCCCATACACTATAGTTGTATTTTTTTGAGCTATAGATAGATGTGTCTTTTGAGGAGTATCCTATTATTGTTGTTGATAGGATCATTAAGGATCTATATGGATGGTTAGTTCCTCTAGTATGGGTGATATGAAAGTATGGCCGTTTATAGGATGAGAATTAGGATAGGGAGGTCCATGTACGTAATCATTGGAAAAAGTTATACTCAGTCCATTCTTGACCACCCTTGGAAAGAAAATTTAGGGACAAATTTCTCTAAGGGGGGAAGGTTGTAATATACTGAGTTTTGATATGAGTTAGGAATATTTGTAATTTCAGTTTAACTCCTTGGGTTTGAAATATTTTTAATACATAATGAGATCAAATTAGTTTTAGTGGTTTATATGGTTTTTTTCGAATCCCATTGGATTTATTTTTGGAAAAGGAAGCTAGTCCGCACAGTTTGTAGAAACCTTGCGACCCAGGACACATGGTTAGGAGTAACTATACAATATTGGATAGAGAGTAGCGTTGGGAACACAGTTTTCCCTAATTATGTTACTAGGGTCACACACTCATGTGTGACCACCTATAATTTTTAGAAGATGCCAAATGCATAGACGATGCATGCTTTATATAACCATGCATCATGAACATTTGAGGGGTGATAAGGGATAGTGGATTATGGAACTATTTATGAAAAGTTTTCCAAAACATGTGCATAACTCATGAAAGGACTCTCTTGAGGAAGATAACCGTGAATAATTAGTGTACAATTCGACTAATCATGTGGCCTAACCGTACAACCCTGTTAAAATATGGAAAATGACCATTTACCTTAAATTTTATAAAAATATAAATCTATTCCTTCTCCCCTTCATAGAGTAAAACCTTGGAATTTGGAATCTCCCTTTGAATATCAAATCATAGTGTTGGCTCCAATTTCTTCATTTAACATCCAACTAAAGAACCATTCATCTTATTGGATACATGGTGGTGAGTTATTCATTCATTTTTCATCTTTCATTATTTTTCTTCATATCAAAGGATTTATTTTGGTGAAAGATAATTCTACCTATTACTATAGTGTTCATATATTACTCTATTTTCTTTCTATTAGACTCTAGTTAGGAGTCAATACTGGAATATTGTTCTACCACATGTATATGATAGGTTTTCCATACCTTTCCCTAAAGGTTTGGTGTTTTAAATTCCTTTTTGTTGTTGGGTTTCACACCATGTTTTCCAAAATTTCACCTAAAATTATTTAAATTTATTGAATAAATTATTTTAAACTATTTAAGTGACCCACTTAGATCCTTTTTATCATTGGTTGTTCTTATCCCCAACCTAGGCTACCCACATAGTGTGTCTTTATATCTGTCTTGGTATATAACTGTGTGAGGTCAGCAATTTTTTTAGGAGACTTGTTGAATTAAATGAGAATTGTATGAGACTTTATGAGATGGTTTATACCTCCTTTTACATGTGATTACATGATTATTAAAATGCTTAAATGTTTAAATGGTATTATGGAAATGAGTTGAATGATCTCATGGATTATGAATGACTTTGAAATAGGTTATGAAATGGTTAATGAATTGATTGATAAATTTATAATTTTAGTGGATTCCTTGGACATTTATACTCCAAAGATCCTAATTCCATTAGATTCCATGGACATTACTACTCCATGGATCTTTATTATGTTAATGGATTCCTTAGATATTTGTACTCCTTGGATTTTAATTCCATAATATTTCATATAAATTTCTACTCCATGGATCCATATTGATTATGGTAGTGGATGCCTTAAACATTTATACTCCTTAGATCCTAATTCTATAGGATTCTAATGAATTTTATACTCATTAGATTTGGATTTATTGATATTACTTGGATCATATCATTGGATTCTATCCAATTATTTACCAAGTTTCCATCAAGATGCTCCATGGATTGGATGAGGATGCCTTGGTCATTTATACCACGGATCAGGACCTTATAGGCCTACCACTTGATTACAAGACATCAGAAATTATGGATTCCTTATCATGTTTATAGATTGACCTGGTATGGGTATCTTATTTTATTGGTTATAATGGATAGTTTCACACCTATTTATTTATGAATTACATTTAGCTTATGGGTACAATTAATTGATTATTGTTTCCGTTGTTTATGGGAGCTTGAATTTTATTCACAAGGATCCATGTTTGGCTAGACAAGATCACATTTTATTTTGAAACTCTAATTTTAATAATATTATACCTATGACATAATGCATACTGATTAATTATTTATACACAAACTGAACATGTTATAGACACCATTAGTGTTGGTCTACTGAGTGTTATCTCAATCCTTGTTTAGACTTCTATTGGGTACCCATAAAGATTTCCTGGATGTAGGTAGGGACTGAGGAAAGATCCCGCTGTAAGATGATTTATTTTATCATTACATAGGAGTAGTGGAATATAGGATTGATCTATGCTTGTGATGCCATAGATAATTATTTATTATTATTTTTTTTAATTTTGATACATGTATTGTAATGGATGCCTATTTACTTGTATTTCCTTCCATTTTTTTCAAGAACATGGCATGATAATCTTATTGTACATGACACTACTTTGGGATTTATTATTATTAAAACCTTCTAGATGTTATCTCATACCTTGATTTATATTATTCCTTTTCATATTTATTCACTTGTGATACCGCTGCATTTCTATGATCATGAGGGTATATTCTCCCCACTATACAACCTTAGCCCCTCACTGATATTTGGGCAGCCTCTGGAGTATGAAGAGGTGTTCTTGAGGCCATGTGACCCACTAGATTGGGGAACCATTGAGTGTATTAAAGGTTAGAAAGTTACATGAGGCATCTGAAATTATTGAGCTGACCTTTATCTTGATAAAAACCAACTTTTGAGTAGTAATTCCATCTTCAAAAATAATTATCTTATGTGAAGATATTATATTGAACCTTTATAATGTTCGAACAAAGGATCTAAAAATCAAGAGAGAATCCATGATAGCTACAAACACAATAATACATGATCATCCCGATCCTATAGAGTTGGGAATATTTTTACCAGAACAACCAATTTCAAGATTTCCAAATCTAGTTCTATATGATAAAAAAATAGATTTGGAGGAACCCTATCACACATGATTGGAATAATTTTTATCCTAATAAAATCCTCCATAAAGGTTAGTATTCTACTAACTAAGAGATGTATCAAAAATTGGGACCTCATGGTGTTATGAAACTAGTAACTCACCTATCTCAGGGTGAATACAGAAAAAAAATCTCTATAGGGATTCTCTATAGGTTACCATTAATAGGAAAGACTTGGGAGAACCCTCACAAGAAATGATGTTTCCCCAAAAGGATGAAATCAAAAGTGATATTTAAAGTTCACAACCACTTATGAAGATGATGACTTCCCCAATGACTATCCCAAAGTAAATAAACCCTCCTATTGTAGTAGTAGTGACATAATACAAAAAATTCATTTTCAGTTAGTAACCTTTATTATCCATGGCCTTGTAGACACTACAAATCCTGAATAAAATGAAGGATAATTGGAGGGGGATATTTCTCTTGGAAACATGGCCTACACTAAAATTCTCAAGGAATGTCTGCATCCCAAAAATCATAGAATTGAAAAAAAATTAGGGGCTCCCACAAATTCCCTATTTCCAAGCCCCTCGGCATGCTTCAATTGAGGAAAAGCGTATGGGAATGCACACATACCAACCTTTACCTAAAGAAGTTGAACCACTGATTCTTGAAAAACATTTTCTCATTATGAATTCAAGATGAATGAGTTGAAGAGTATTAATATATAACTTGTTATAGGAAATACTCCCACTGTGTATATTATTCAAGAATAGAATTATATTATTTTTCTAGATAATTTCCCACCATAATAAGAGATTTTCATGCCAACATGAGTAGGTCCAGAGCATTCAATCAACCTCGGGACCAAGAAACCAATTTATTTGAACCCAATGACGATAAGATATTGAAAGTTACCTACATTAGAGAAACAACCAGACACATGTTTGGGCAATTATTATAGTTCATACCATGAAGGATTATAGTTATAGATATAGGTAGAGCCTCCATTTCAGGACCTACCTATCGCCATCCCTACTCATTCCCTTGTTTATCTAGTCACCCCCAGAGCACTTTGAAACTGTTGAGTGATTAGTTTCTTAATTAAAATCTACTTAATGATGGAATTAACTCATAAAAATTTAGAGGAATCCTTACTCAAAATGGGAATATGCGACTCTTCCTATTCCCAAATATAGAAACCCTATATTTCCAACATTTAATGGTTTAAGGGATCCATAATAGCATCTGGTGTATCTTGTATCCTGCCGCACTCCCATGATGGAAACCCTTAAATTAAAAGAAGAAAATAAACTTAGGTGTTTTTTAAAAACCTTAGAAGGACCAATTTTTTTTTGGTATAGTAGTTTATCAGCCCGGTCGATGAATGGATGGAAAGATATATATCAATAGTTTCTCTATCAATTTAGCTCTACACCATGAAAAATGTTGACCCTCAAACTCTAAAATTTAAAACAGGTGGAGAATGAGAGTCTCATATGTTATCAATATGTAGAAGGTTTCGACTTACTTGCTAAGATTTTAGTTCCTTAAAAATATTTACTTTCCCTCTATATAGAGAACCACCATGACAAGTTACAGACACCGCTCATTCCTAAGAAATATACAGGTGGATTTTAGGACCTTATCATAGTTTTCAAAAGATTTTAAGACTCTATCTTTTGAACTAAATCCATTTCCCAAATAATCTTATTATATCAAGGAAAGAGAATGAGTAAAGTGGAAACTGTGACCATCACTCGTAGTCCTGCTTCTACACCAGCACCATCTCATAAGCCCCACCCCATCATATGGCACTGCCTATTGAATTATGATAGTAGAAACATGCCCATCACGATGAAAACAAGGAACGAAGATTAAATAAATTTTAAGAATTGAATAATAAGGTTTATTTCTTTCAAGATGAATAAGTTGTCGAATACTTTATAGTAGATATAAAAAAATGTTAAAATTTCTAGAGACGAGGAGGCCTGATCAGGTTGGAATCAATGATTTCTCAAATTATTAACCCTTTCACCAAATTTTTTTCAATACCATACCATATTGATTTATTTTTAAATAAATTCTGTAAAAGATAGCTGATTCTAGGCTGGTGAAATTAGAAAATCTACCAGCACACGTTGCAAATATTTATACTTTTATTATAGAAGAAGAAGGTGATTGGAAAGTGTTTATCAGTAAGGGTGCATATTATTTCAGTGATTATATGACTATAAAGAATATTATTTAGACTCATCCTATGGGTATAATCACTTTTAGTGTATCTAGAAAGTTCACAAATGATTTGTACACATATAGTGCATCTCATTTTTCATGTAATTTAGTTATTTATTAGAATCATATATATCAATGGAGTCTTGAAAAGTGATAGGTTCATCGTCTATGAAAATAATATCATCATAAATTTAAATAATAATTCCATATCTCTTAGTCTCCTGAAACATACTACTATAATTTTTTGTTCCTTATGTAACTCTTGGTTCTTATTATACAACTCTTTGTGAAGTTGGATTAATTTCCATATCAAGAACATTCTCTCTTTGTTTGAATTAAACCTATCCAAGATCAAAATTCCTTCAACTTACTCCTCAAAATATATATTCATTCTTAATGATTATACTATTTTAGGATATGAAATTGTTTTCCTTAAAAGATGTTTAGAAATAATGTTATTTTATTTTCTTTAGATAACCAAAATATAATCTTTATTAGACAATTAGTCATGTTTACTTGAAGCCAAATGTCACACATATTCATTACAACCCCAAATATTTATAAAATATATATCAATAAATTTTTAATTAATATATCAAATAGTGTCTTTATAACTTCTTAAAATGGAACACGATTAAGTAAGAATATAACATTATGTAAAGAATATACCAAAAATGAAATATAACTTCACACTAACCTATTATTTATTGAACCATGCCCAATAAGGTATGCGTCTACCCCTAAAATATACCATTCCATTATTATATTCTTGGAAGAGTGAGTATTGAGATAATTCCATAATATCTTAGATAATTAGTGAATTTATAGCAAAATTATTCACTACTATGATCTGGGTAAATATTCATAATACTTATTTCTAAATGATTATATACTTTATTATGAAACTCATTGATTTTTTTGAAATGTTTCAATTTTTCCTCATTAAAAACACATTAAAATAATGACTGCAGCCATTAGTAAAGGATATGAAGTACCTATAACCACCACATTCTTAAGTACCCATTAATCTATATTCCTTATAAAGTAGAAGACCTAATAGTCCACGAGGTCTTTTTTATTTTCCACTAAAAGGTAATTTGGTTATTTTTCCAAATAAACGAGATTAATACATATTAAATGATTTAAATAAATCATATATATAGAGATATTGAATTTCTTTTTCATTTATATTTCTAAGGAGACAACTCCAAATGTAAGTGGGGTTAGAATAAAATTTTACCTTATTATTTTGAAATTTATTTATTGTATTATCCATTTCTCGAATATATAAACCATTTAACATATTAAAAATTAAATAAAACATTAAATTTATATATAGAATGACCCTAGTTATTTATAATCAATGAGAATCCCATATTTTCCAACCAAGATACAAAAATAAATTTTCTAATTTTTGAAGGAACACAATTACAGTTTTCTAATTCCAAAATCAATCCACTTTCCAGACTTATATTTTAAGTTCCAACCTTCATTATAGTAACTATTTCTCCATTTAAAACCTGAAAATATACTTCAATTATTTTTAATTCACTCATATTTTTGAGTATGTGTTTATTAGTTTAAATGTGTCATTCACACCCAGTATCTAATGACCTTGAGTTAAAATTCGATAAACTGATTTCAATAACATTCACATCATTATACTTTTAATTCTTCTCTTTAATAACACTTACCAACCTTTAACACCAATAAATTATTATATTAGAGGCTATAAATATAATAAATCTCAATATAATTATCATGATTCATGAAATAATCTATACCAAATACATATATATGTGGGAGTATTATGTTTATATTTTTTCATCATGCATTTTTAATGAAAGTAGTCCCACTAAACTTATTACCCCATACATCATTACCTATTGTTGTCCATGATAAATATTTAATTTTTTAATGAGTCATATTTTTCATTTTTATCATCACATATTCATTTAGGTAGAAAAACATTCCAATAATATCACATATAACTCTTGGATAATTGAGTGAAAAATAAATTTCCCTAATCCATCATATAGAATAACTCAACTCTATTTATTTGGTATCACAATCATATTGGATTTCATAACTAAGTGTAACAAAAATATTATAATTTAACATTGTCCCATAATCCTATTATGGTTCTACCAAATCAAGCATTGCATACACTAGATAATCCATGGGCACCCATTTATGGAAAGACAAACCCATTTTGATGTTTGAGGTTTTGAAACTTGTTTTATTAGTAAGAAATATCACACTTAGTATTTGAAGGTTTTATATTAAAGCCTCTCTATTCAATATAGATCATATGAATGACTATTTCATCTCATGAGATATTTATTATCTCATGTTTTATTTCTTTAAGTATGCATGCTTCTAAATATTTATTTTTAGAATCCATATTACATCCAATGAATTAATATGCTCAATCAATATTAATGTGTAACTCATTAAAAAACTCAAAATTAGTGTATCTTTCTTAAAAAATAATCCATTCATTATTACACATTTCTAGATTTATCCCATTAAATAAATACATGAATATATTTTCATGTAAAGGTTTAAAATTATAATAAATTAATATTTCCCACATGATTATCCTTGGCCATAGATAACTACCCTAAATTTTTCATGATAAGGCATAAGCCTCTAGGCGAGTGAGAAGTATAACACAAAGTCCCTCTATATGAGGATACTTTACTCAAGAGTGAGTTTAATTCTATAATAACCTATAAAATCTATAAAATAATGTAAATAAAAAACCAAAATCAAGATAAATGAAAACTACATCTTATTTTTCTGTACCTTTCATGGCAGAACAGTTTTCAAAGAAGAAATTTATCATATAAACATTCGCATAAATAATATTCAAATTATAACAAAAATTTATATAAGTGAAATTTTGAAAGTAATAAATAAACATTTTATTTATTTTCGAAATAATAGATAATAATATAAACATTTCATATTTAATTTAGGTATAAAAAAATATCTCATTTTTAATTCCTAATAATTATATTATATTTTTTTTAAAAACCATAAAAAAGATATTAAAATAAAATTTTCTTATTTCTGGGTACATCATATCTCATGATTGAAAATATAGTTATCTATTTTCATTCTTGATCCTAAAATAGATAACAATGAGTGCTTATCATTGGATACCAATTATAATTAGTGATATCACTTATATCACTATTATGATTCGATCCCCTATCTTATAAAATGTGAAACACTAATAATAGTTGATGATAACAATTATCATCTTTACGACATAATGTGTCACTATGAGATTCATTGAATCATTCACTAATATTTATCTAGTCATACATTATTAAAAATAAAAAAACTAGTTTCACAATATAATATCCTATATCATAAAGCTAGGTATAATGATCTAATAGCTATCATTTAGCTACACTATACCATACATTATGATATCAGTATATTATCTTTATGACTTACTTATTCATTATAAAACTGATAGAAAAAAATATTTATTTAAAGATAAACATGGATTTGATACCACAAAGAGATTTTATAGTATCATTTAACATCTAACTTAGAAAAAGAAACCCATTTCATTGATCAATCTATCTTATAGAAATTCACCATTTAATGAAGAACATAAATATAGAAAGCATAACATAAAACTAGAAGGGAGCATTTCCTTAGTGAACTATTCTTGTAGAATATAACTTACCATCATTCAAATGATTGATGGCCCTATTGGAAGTAAACCAAACACTAAAATCCTCACATGCTATGATAAGACCCCTTAGAAAAAGGTGTGCTTACACCTTTACCATGAAGATAAAAGGAGAATAGGGATGCATATATCATCTGTATTTCTTGGTAAAATCACACAATCTAAAAATAATTATCCCCATATATTATATAGGATTATTTAATTTAATAACGTAATTTAATCAATATTTACCAATCATGGTAGCTAACACACCTTACTTATAACACATTCCCATTAGTGAATATAATCGTTTGAACATTTAAAACAATTTTAAAATGTTTTTCTTATTATAAATTAACTATACTAATTATCCATAGAAAAATGTAAACCTTTTTGGAAGATCTGGATGTAGTATATATACTAGACCATATATTGTTTTCTTATCATAAAATATTTTAGAATGTACAATATAGAGTAATAGTATCCTACAACATGCATCACTGAAAAATCAAGTCTTACAATATATATACTAATATTTTAATATGATAGGTCTTATTTAAATGAATAACCACCAAAAGAAATATAAATGTATCAATATAAAAAATAGGGAATCCCAAAAATATATATATGAATCAACAATTATAGCACAAGTCAAACATCTAACAATCCTTTCTACACACCTTCTCAAAGGAGTATTATAAAGAAACAAATTGAGCTACACAACCATGATGCATAATTTTTCCTCCTATAAGGCCTAAATTATATTATTGATCTCAATGATAATCTTACAAGTGTTGAGGAGTCAACATTACTTTGTTAGGAATTGTTTCACTAGATAAATTATAAATTTTTCAAATGGGTTTCAACCAGAAACACCATAATACATTCCCATGGGTTGGTGAGTCACACATACAAAATAAATGGTTTTATAGATTACATATAATCAAACATGGAGTAACATGAAAAAATTACTCAATTTATAAATATTAATAACCTAAAATGAGCATAAAACAAGTTTAATGAGAGTATAAACAAACTAATAATTACATATTAAATACGAAATCTTATCAAAAAATAAGAGACAAATGGTATATCAATATCATATCTTCATGTACATAAGAATAAATCAAAATAAATATCCTAAAGGATAACCTTGGATACCAATATCCATATTAAAAGAGTATATTATTCACCTATAACCTCCTCTTGGAGTGAAAAAAATCAATTTTTTTTTTAATAAATCAATATATCATAGTAGTGCTTTACCTTTACCTGAATCAGATATAATGAAATTTATATACACATCAATTGTATATATAGGGTGTGATATAACAAGACCAGTATAATTATAAAATATTTCCTATTTAAAACATTTAATAAATAAACCATGTCATGATAGGTTAAACTAAAAATATAAAAGTACTATTTGTATTTTTTTTAAAACAAGTAACTATGGAGTTAAAATATACTTGTTCATTTATAAGAAAAAGAATTATTTAAAAAAAAATAAAATTTATATCCAAAAATCATGGTGATATACCTATTTGAATAAGTAAAGGATATATAGGATCCTCTAATTCAACTCAAACCATATTAATACATACCAATAGTTCAAGAATCATCTTAAACAAGTAGTGAAATTTCTAGTTAAGGTAAAATATGTAATAGTGAGAAGAAAAATTAGAAATCGGAAGGGAATGACACTAAAATAGTTGATACTAGTTAGTATTCAATCTTAATAGGGGGAAAATGTGAGAGTGCCTAATATAATATAGTAAAAAAATTGCCACTAGTATCCCCTAGGTGTGGAAGGTTTCTTATAATGATTTAACAAATTTAAAGTGATTTAAATAACCCAAGACAAGGACATGATATAGATAATTTCCTTTACTTATAATACACTTATTAATGAAATTACAGAATTATCAAGATATTAAAAATATGTTCATGTTATCCTAATCCATAAAACATATGAAAAATACATTAAATATACCAAAAACCACATTTTATATTTAAATACCTCATAAAAACTCATTATTAATTCTTTATAATTCAAATCAAATAATTTTAAGAAAATATTTTTTAAAATTAGATTAAAAAATCAATTAGAATTTTAAAAAACACTTTGTGTGAATCAACAGTTTATGTATAGAATTTATAAACATTATATAATCCAAAATATATTCCATAAATAAAAAAGTTATAAGCATTAAATAATTTCTAAAATTTCTAAAAATATATCAAACATATTTTTTATATTATTCCAAACCTCATTTGAAATAAGAAATCACACATAGTTCAATTTACAAGGGAAATTACATAAATAAACATATTAGAACTAATTGAATATGTTGGTGATAATGTTATTCTAAAAAAATAAGAGATAATAAACCATAATAAGGATAATACAGTCCCTACCATTAAAAAATCCTCAAGATTTGTTTTTGGAAAATGACTCCATGGGCCATCATGGATTATCAAGGTCATGGGGATGAAAGAACAAATTAGAAGAAGAAAGGTGAAACAATGGGGTGAATAACCATTATTAATCAAACCAAAAGAGTGAAAAACTTAATGAGGGAGTAAAGTTCCTAGTGGATACATGGGGGTTAATGATATTGAGTGTTATAGAATAAAAGGGAATAAAAATTTAGTGCCATTCCCTAAAATCCTTATTTTATGAACAAAAATATTTATTATTTTAATGGAATTATTGATTTGATATCATGGTTAATATAATTCCAAATTTTATCATTCATACGTCACTAGATTCAATATTTTGAGTTTCATGGTTTACATGCACTACTAGGTTAACCGTTCACCCTAACCACAGAGTCTGTAATTCCATAAAAAAATATCTATATTTTACTCCAAACATAAAAATAAGTGATTAAAACAATAAATAACTAATTAAATATAAAAACGTTTTATCATAGGTGTCACAATTATCCTCCCTATAATAATTCCTTTTCATATAAAATTCCCAGGATGATAAATTACTCGAGAATAATTGAGGCTATTTCTCCCTAACATGTAATTCCAATTCCCATATATTATGAGAATCACCTCTATGATGCCATAAAACCTGAGCTTAAGGAACATATTTCACACACAAAACATTTCTTTGATATTCTATAATCTATTCTAGTTTTCAACATATAAGTATTGAGGTCTGACTCTAATGTTTTCTAATTAAAATTTATAAAATAATTCAAAAAATACATTCCTAATTTGGAGAGGTGAAATATATAATGAAGAAATATCATCTAAAGAGGTGATTCCAATATGTAATCAACCTTTTAAACTTTCCCAAAAAAATTAAATGGTCTTAAATACCTCAGAATTAGTTTTCCTTATCTCCCATAGTCATCCGTTTCCTATTCAAGGTGACACATTCAGAAATACTCAATCACATATCGATAATTATAATATTCTATGATAAATATTTGTATATGACTTATAGAATCATTTCTCTACCACCGAGTATTTTTAAATAATATATATTCTCTATAATATTATATATTATGCTTGATCTGTAACACCCCATTACCTTTATTTAGGTATCCTTTAGATTTTGATTTTTGGTTTTCCTTTTCTTGGTTTCAATATGGGTTTCTTGAGAATGGAGAGAATTTTATGGAAAAAAACCTAGAGTCTAGGAATGAATGTATAAATGGTATTTGTAGGGTTTTCCCTAATTTTGGATAACACAAGATGTGGTTTGGGTTTTTGTAAAAAAATATGGATTGTATACTATATGCTGGAATAATTCCAGACATGAATGTGTTACACATAGTGTAATTCTTGTCGGGTATATTTCATTATTTGGTTCAAGGACTAAAGGTTTACATGTAATGAATCATGTTCATATTGTGTATTTTTTTCAAGTATATATTTTGAATTAGTTCAAGTAGTTAAAGTTTTACATGCCTCAAATAGGTTTCATGATGTAAAATGGTCAAAAATTGGGATTTTAATCTGAGGTGACACATTTTTTGGTGTCTTTTATTAATTAATAAATTCACACCATGAAATGGTTTCACATCATAAATTACTTGAGGTTTATGGTTTTAAATGTACTGTACATTTAATTTATGTTTCATTCAGCTGCATCCTTCCCTCTTGCAAGTTAGGAGCTCTCCAAGAAAATTTTGGGGATCTCTACTCCTTTCAAATCATTTGTTTATAGATTAATAATCATGGCTGTTGTGGTGCATCTCTCAGGGTAAGCGGTCTCTACTTGTTCATTGCCTTTGGTCATGGAAATGGAATTTGATACATTTTTGTTTTAGATTAACATTTAATTGATATTTTCTATTGATCCTTTATAGTTTCTTGTCATGTATTCTCTTCAGAAAGACTATATGTGGTTTGGTGATCTCCATTGTTGAAGTATGATAGTTTTCCATCACTCATAAGGTAGTTGTATCTATGAAAGTGTTACTAATTCATGAATTTCTATATGTTCTTGCTGAAATGGTTTTTATTTAGTAGAAAGGGGTTTTAATTAAATGTGACCATGGGTTTGGTAATGATTTTTGAACAAACTTGGCACATTGGGAACCTTTGGTGCATCGAGAAATAGACATAGGTGACCCTAGTGTTTGTGGAACCACTAGTGTTACTTTTTTGATATCAAAAGAATATAGAAGGAGTTGATATTAGTTTTTATATTCCATACTCCTATAGGATAAGGCATAAATATTATGATTTGTCTTTTTTCCTAGTTTATCTCATGATGGTTAATTTCAAGGATATTTGATAACATATTTACTTTAAATGTTTTGTTTTTATTATATACCTAATATATTCCTAGATTTGGTGAATATGTTATGTATTAATGGAAAGTATATGAAATATTTACAAATAGCTATATTTAAGAAAATTATTAACAAACTGGATTTTATTTTAATGATAAAACATGTGAATTATTAATATTAGAACTTATATAGATTCTTTGGTGGTATCCTATTAGGATTCATGATCACACCTTAATTTTTTAGGTGGTTATATACCTTGTTTTATAGGACTCAAGGAAAGAGAAGGGCATCATGTATCATGACATATTTTATTTTCATCTATTTCCTTCATAGTGGGATGGTTTGGAAGTGAAATTTGGTCACATAGAGACTTATTGTTTTTGTTTATTTATATTTTTTATGGTTTAGACTATTTTTATTAGGTTATATAGATCTTTTTATACCTACTTATTCTAAATTTTAATCTTATTTTTTGTCTTTTTTTGTTATATCCAAGACCTTTTCCCATTATCTTTATTATACCTCACCAATGTGATGGTCCTGCTTGGGTGGATTGTCTAATTGACTTAGTTTGGTTCGTTACAAATTTTTATCCGAGGCATGATCATCCCGAAGTATGTTTAAACTTGTTGGGTTCTGTTCTATGTCTTGGGTAGATCTAATTTAGAACTATTAAAATCTGGTTAGTAATTGTGGGAGGGTGTCTGGCCAGATCACTTCTGTGTATGAACTCGAGTTACCATGGGTTGTCAGAATTTTTTTTACCAGGTAGAGACTAGGTGTTTTAGGTAATTTGAATTAACTATATTGTACTTTTATTTAAATAAACCAGTTAGTTTTTTAAATAAGCATAATTTTTTTAAAAAATTCATTACTTATTTAAATTAGTTTTGTTTTAAATCATTTATATCAATATCTAAAGTTGTTTATATGATTTTAGAATCTGATCATGACTGACTGTTTTTTCTTGTGAATGTTAGAAAATTCCTCATAGAAGATATCATCCAAATATGAGAGAGGAAGCTATGATAAATTTTTAATAGGTAAAAACTTTGGTGGAACTTTATTTGGTATAATATATAACCCACACTCTTTAGACACTGAGTCATGTAGTTTTCAGGAACCCGAGATGAGCAGTGGACCACGACTCAGAATTTAAAAAGCAGCATCCACCTACCTTCCATGGAGAAAAATATCCATAGGAATATGAAGAGAGTATCGAGTGGATTTTGAGGATATTTATCTTCTTGAATACTCATGATGGATCTAAGGTAGGTTTTTATATGTATATTCTTTAAGGATTGGGCATGATATGGTGTGACTCTATTGTGAAAACTAAGTTTCATGAGGTTCTTACCTATAAACTATTCAAGAAAATATTCAAATAGTAGTTTTATCCTGATAAATTATGTGTGGTGAAGGCTTAAGAGTTTCTGATATAGGATATAGGTGAGTGTACCGTTATGGACTATTCTATCCATTTTTCTGGTGTATTTGGAATCAGAGATTTTTACTAACGAGTACTTAATGGCTTAGAGGATTTATAAGGGAATTATTCATGATATTCAATCGATGTTGATTCTCATGTGTCTTCTGACATTCATGGAAGAAATACCTATTTGGGTGGAGCTTCAGTTGGGGCAGTTGTTAGCCAGGGTGTATCTTCTGACTTGAAAAGAAAGTACAAAGGTATCCAGTTTTATTCAAGACTAGTTTATGGGGATTTATATGTAAAAAATAGGGTTTTTCTTTCAGTGTGGGTATAATAGTCATACAAAACCTAATTATAAAGAGGCTCCCATTACTTTTCATCATTGTTGACAATCTTTCCATCTAAAATGTTTTTGTGACAAGATGTACCAAGGAAGAAAGTTTGGATCCACATTCACCAAGGGTTCATAGGTTCGTATTGATGCTTCCATGGGTGGTGGGTATTATCCCCATTCTAAGAAAGATTTTAATGTATCTAATAATTCTTAGGGCATATCTAAGACCATACTTCTTTATGTAGTAGAGTATGCACCAGAGGAATTTGAAGTAGGGCCATCCACGGTTAAAGGTACAATGTTAATTTAACCTTCTATGGTGCTAGATTTGTTTAATATGTGTTATAATCATTATTTTTTATCATAAAATCTAGTTTAAATATTTTTATTGAGTTTGGAACTTATTCCATACTTTTTGGATCTTTCTATGCCTTTAAGAAATGGGTCCGAACAAGGTTTCAAGTTTCCCATTTTTCGGGTGATAATAGCTAACTTTGAGGTGGAGGGTTAATTCTTAGTGATCGATCTTCACATCATTGACCTAATTATTGATATGGATTATATAATCAGTGTTAAGGATTAGATATACTATTATCACCTTCATGTTTCTATTTTATCTTCTGATGGGGCCACTCATGTTTTCAGGTTGAGTGGGACTCTAGATTGAGAAGGAAGATGACTATTATTCCTTATGATGGGGTAATCTCATGTGAGTTTTTAGAGATGTTTCTTTATGCTGTTAACCCTTGTTTAGGTGGTTAGCTACCCGAATTACTATTTATGTATCCAGAGATCATTCTGGATTATTTTTCTAGTTCCCCACCATAGAGATAGGTAAAATTTACTATTGAACTTCTCCCTGGCACAATGCTCATTTATATTCCATCTTACCTAATAACACCTATTGAGTTGGTAGAAGTTAAGATCTAGCTTTTAGATCTTAAGGATAATGGATTTAACCATCCTAGGATATCACCATGGAATTATCATGTCCCATTTTCTAATAAGGGAGATATTATTCTCACACCTTGAGTGTATTATTAAAAGTTAAATCAGATTACCTCCAGGAAAAAATATACCTTTCCCATGATTGATGGTCTCTTTGATCATTTTAGAGGGGCTCATTAGTTTTAAAAGATTGACCTTCAATTAGGGTACAACCATTTGAGAGTCTGATAAGAATATATACCTAAGATAACATTTAGGATCTGGTATAGAAATTTCAAGTTTATAGCTGTGCCATTTGAACTCACTAATGTTCCTGAAGTGTCTATGAAATTGAAGAATTAGACCATTCATCAGTTATTGGAATATTCTGTTGTTGTGTTCATGGATTATATTTTGGTATAATCCAAGTCATATGAGAAGCATGAAGACCATCTGGATATCATTATCTAAATATTGAAAGAACCACATCTATGTAGAAATATTTTCACATGTTAGTTTTAGATTCAAGATGTAATGTTTATGTTTAATTTTATATCTTATATGGGAATATCGGTATTTTTTAAAAAAGGTAAAGAAGTTATGTCATAGGAACAACCCAGAAATGTGTTCGAGATCCGAAGCTTCTTAGGGTTGGCTGGATTTTATAGGTGGTTTGTTTTATACTACTCCAAGAATTCATCTCTAATGATAGATTTATCATATAAGTGTGTAAAGTTTGATTGGAATAAAAAGTATCATAGATCTTTTGAGGAAATAATGGTGAGGTTGACTTCAACTCTAGTTTTGATTACCCCAAAACCAGGTTTAGGTTATGATGTTTTATGTGATATTACAAGCATGGGTTTGGGGTGTGTTTTGATGTATGTGAGACATGTGGTAGCCTATGGATCTTGATAGTTACACCATCATGAATAGAACTACCCTAACCGTGATCATGAGTTGGTAGTGATTATGCACACTCAAAATGTGTCATCACTACCTATTTGGAGAAGAATTTATGATATATTATGATCATAAAATCTAGAGGTATATTTTTACTTAGAGGGATTTAAACTTGTGATAGATGTGCTAGTTAGAGTATCTCCAAATATTTTATTTTGATATTAGTTATACTTCTAGAAAGGAGAATGTGGTTGCAAGTGTGCTAATCAGGAAATTACCAACACAAGTAGTGAATGAATCAGTGGAAGAGTGGCATTTGATGAGTTCATTTACTGAGATGATATTGGGAATTAAATTAGCTGGTTAGAAGGTATGTATATCTTAGACGAAGGTTGATGCATCATTTGATGAGTGAGTTTAACTCGAGTTAATGTCTAACCCTGATTGATAGAGATTTAGTAAAATACTTTATGATAGGGAGACCTTAGGTGAGCAGTCTTAGTCTCCCAGTGGATCTTTGTGATTCTATGGTAGGTTGGTTGTTCTTGTTATCTTGAGGTAAGAGTTTTTGGATAATGGAAATCATTTTTGTCAGTTCGTACACCCGATTACTACCAAGACGTGTCATGATTTGAGATATCGATGTGGGTATATGAGGATTATACAGATGATTGTGGATTTTGTATTACGATGTCTTACTTGTCAAAGAATTATGCTTAAACACCGAATGCATTATAGTTTGTTAAATCCCTTACCCATTACAATATAGAAATGGGATTATATTTCCATTTATTTCATCATTGGTTAAACATAGAACCCAAGTGGGAATTATAAAATTTAGGTGATCATTGATTGAATCATGAAATCAGCACATTTCCTACTTATCATGGAGATGATAAAGGTTGAAAAACTTAGGGACTTTTATGTCCGAGAAGTTGTAAGACTTCATGGGGTTACCTCTACGGTTGTTCCTGGAAGGGACCTGAGTTTCACATCCATGTTTTGGAAAGGTTTATAGGATTTTATATTATCCCAGTTGAAACTGAGAACAACATATCATCCTAAAAAAGATAGACATATAGAGAGATCTATCGAGGTTCTTGAGGATATGATCCAGGCTTGTGTGATTTATTTTGGTGGTTCTTGGGAAAATAATTTACCACTAGTTGAATTTTCCTAAAACAATATTTTTCATACCTCAATCAGGATGGAGCCCTTCGAGGCATTGTATGGGTGTCCATGTAAATATCCTTTATACTGGGAAGAGTTGGGAGAGAATTCCTTGGTGGGGAAAAGTCTTGTTCTAGAGATGATAGAGAGGATTTAGTAGATCAAAAAGGTATTGATGATGGCACAAAATATTCAAAAATATTATGTGGACCTTCTTTTCTAGCCACTAGAGTTTGAGGTTAGTGATAATGTAACGACCCAAAATTTCATTAATGGAAAATCCCTCTTGATCCAGTTAAATGTTTCTTTATGTTTTTATAAGATGTCAACTTTTTTAGTTTTACTTTAAGATTTGTGACCGTTACTTTTATAGCCGTTGAACAGTGATCATCTGGGTAGTTTAAATATAAGGCTTTAACGAACCAATTTTCTACTCAGACAAAGGAAGCGATGGCCTCATCCAGAAGAATTGCCCCTTACGAAGCCCATTTGTCGGAGCTCGGAAAGGAGGTGGCATCTTTGGGCTTTTCCCTTGACCAAGCCCAAGCTGATCTTCATCAAGTCAAGCTCGAACGTGATCGTCTACGGGAAAAATGGAAGTTGATAGAGATTACCACTCGAGCGATGTTATCCGAGCAACCCCAAGAGTCTGTCACCATCGCACACCTTACCCTTAGGTCTTATGCGGCTATTTTAAGGGGTTATGTAACAAATAAGTAGAACCATGTTCATGTACATTATTTTTGTATATAATAATGAATATAATTTCTAGTCATTTTTGATGCATTGTAATTAGTTTTTAAAGTACAAATGATGTTTTTAGTTATTATTTAATTAAGAATTATATTTTATTAAATTAAAGTATTTTTGAATTAAATAATATTTTAATAAAATATTATTATTAATATTAAATTAATTTTTATTAAATATAAATGATCTTATAATTTTATGAATGCAATTAAAATTTTTATTAAGGTTTGAAAGCCATTTCTGTCAAAACCCGTGAATTTTTTATAAATGTCGGTTTTTATTTTAAAAGTGAAAATTCACATATTTAGAAAATTATTTAGATAAAATAAATATTATTTTTGGAATCAGGACGTCGAAATTATCCAACGGTGAATTTTTCATAATTTTCTGAGACAGTCAAATTTTTGGGTAAAAATTAAATACCATTTAAATATATAATGTGTTTTATGACATCATAATGACCCAATGGTGATGTAATAAAATACCATAATCCTTATGTTCGGCCAATATGTGTTTTATCATTAAAATAATGAGGTTTTGGGTTTGTTTGACTCACTTTTCAAAGCATTAATGGAGCCCTCAAGACTTATTCAACACTTTGCCTTTTAAATTAATTTCCATGGGAGTGTGACTCACCTCCACATAAGCAACCCTAATTTTTTAATAAGTTCGGACCTTGGACTTGTAAAATATTGTTTTCCTCTTCCCTTTTCCAGAAACCATGGGCAAATACCATGGGATGGTTTGTGGTTTGGATTATTTTAATATAAGGGGTCCCAAACCTAAATAATAAAGAATTCTCTCACCTTTCCTATATAAACCCACCCAAGCTCCCACTTCCTCCTCACTCAAATCCCTTTAAGTTCGTCTAACCTTTGCCCTACTCTCTCTAGAATCCTCTCAAGGTTCCCCAAGCTCCCAAGAAGCCTCTCACAAGCCTCTCTCTAGCCTTTGGAAGCACACTTCCAAGTAAGGGTTTTTCTTCCTTTCTCATTTTTTTGTCAATTTTCTTTAAGTTGTATTGCCCTTTTAATTTCATTTATGAATGTTGGGGTATGGTTTCGCACCTCTCCCATACTGCCCTTTTATAGTTTGAATGATGGGAGACCCCTTTCTCTCTCATTAAATGCCTCCCATGTACACCCGTTACTATGCCGAAATTCCGAAAGGAACCTTTTTCTCCTCTTTTATATTCAAGCAATACTTTTGTATCATGAATCTAAATTCTATTTATATTGTTGGGACATGTATATATATGATATCCTTACTTTCCATTACATGTAAATATGATGAGGAACCCCTTTCTCTCTCATCAACCTTTTTTATGAATTCTTATGTCACGCCGTTACGCTGCCGAAATCGCACCAATTTTCTAAGCCAATGTCTTTGTGTAGTGAATACCATGCCCATTTCTCCATCAAGGGTATTAACCTTTATGCACATATACGTATTGATTGTAAAGATTCATGTATTAATTCCACATTCCTTTATCGTGGAAGAAATGATTATGTTTTATGAATCCATGTTTTATGATCCATGTGGCACACTTATGCATGAAATGAAATGTTTAAGAAGGGTGCGCCCTGATAGCGCTCCAATGCATTGGGTAAAGTATAGTATCATGATACGTCATGTGCAATGAGTGTTTACTCATGCTAATTCAAGTGAAACGAGGTTTTACTCGTGCTTCAAGTGCAATGAGGGTTTACTCATGCTCCATGTGCAATGAGCCTTGGCTCATGCTAATTCAATGTTAAGTGTTGTTGCCACATTTCCATGTTATGATTATCATGCTTTATCATGCCTTTATGTTCATGTCTCTCTCTATTGATATGCCTATTGCCTAACATGTATTGTACTCCTCATGTTATTCATTATGTACTCCCTTAATGGGCTTTATAGCTCACCCTTTTCTTATGCATGTCCTCAGGTTATCCCATGCAATGCTAAGTACGAAGGAATGTAGTGGTCATGTAAAGGAAGTTTTCAATAAGGATGTTGTATTTCAAGTTTAACGTTTTTATGTAATGATCCTAAGCCCCAAAGACACTAAACCTCTCGATCTTCTTTGTTGTATCAAGTGAAGTTTTATGTAATAAAGCATGTTTAAGTTGTAATAAAAGCAGGGTTGTCATAGTTGGTATCAGAGGATAGGTTTAGTTATTTTTGGGATTAGGAAACCCTAGTAAAGCCTTAGATACAAGACTAAGCATAATAAAAACATCCCTAAGTTTTGGTAAATACTAAGTAAGTGTTTTATCAAACAAATACATCTCTGTCTGGATACGAGCAGGTAGAGGCGGCTCTGGCACAGATGTATCCTAGGGGTAAAACCCGAAAACACCGCTTTGAGCTAGACTCGAACGGGAACTGGTGCACGACAACAAGCCTTGCTGCACTCTTGGTTACGACACTCCCGGGGGATATGTTTTTATAAATTCACAATCTTAGTATGAACCCTTATTAAGGGAAAAATGCCCCTAAGAATATGTGTTAGAAGGAAGATCATGAAAAGCCTGGATTGAATCCTATAGACTCATGAGTTAAAGAGATTAATGTTTATTTATAAGTCATCAACTTTTGTCTTTGGATTACCCTTTATGTGTTACCCCTAACTTTCCTTTTATTCCAGCCAATGGCCGGTAATAGGAGAACTCGGGCTAACAACCATTGTGAAGATCAGTGTGATGATTGTACCAATGAGATGCCCAATCCAATGGGAGCGGGAATTGCGAACTTTTTCACGCTTCTCTCTCAGCTAACTCAAGTTTTGAATAGAAACACTGGTCAAGAGGAACGATCAACCCCCCCTAAGAAAGAACAAGTCGCTATTGAAAGCTTCATGAGACAAAGGCCTCCTACTTTTAGTGGATCATCCGATCCCACGATTGCTGAACCAAGGATCAACTCCATTGAAAATATATTCTCCATCCTCCAATGCTCTGAAAAAGAGAAGGTTCTCCTGGCGGCTTATCGTATGGAGGGTGAAGCTGATCAATGGTGGATGTTGATCAAAAATACGAAGCCTGAGGAGGAGATCGAGGCTTTGGAATGGAAGGTATTCCGGAAGATGTTTTTTGATAAATATTTTCCACGCACCCTCCGTCTTAAGATGGAAAGGGACTTCCTTTCCCTCAAGCAGAAAGATGAGGAATCTGTGGGAGCGTACGAGGAAAACTTCACAAGGCTTGCACGATACGCTTCCGTCTTTGTCGTTACCCCCGAATGCAAGGTTGACCGCTTCTTTGGTGGACTGAAGCCTAGCTTGCGGAAAGCATTAGCGATCCGTGACTTCGACAGATATGAGGAAATTGTCCGATGTGCCCTCAAGGTTGAAATGGAGATCGTAGAATCACAGGGGTATCATGGGGACAAGAAGCGGAAGGTGGACTTCAATGCTGGTGGTCCGATGGATAAATCCAACGGCGATAAGAAATTCCAGCACCCCACTTGCCAAAAGTGTGGAAAGAAGCACCCTGGAAGTTGCCTTAGGGGGACAATAAAATGCTTCAAGTGTGGAAGAGAAGGGCACCTAGCTGTTAACTGTCAGCAAGAAGGACCCGCGACTGCGACGGAGGGGAGGAACGCTCCGTTCGAACCTCAACGCGTTGTTCAATGCTTCAAATGCAAAGAACCGGGTCATTTTGCGAATCAGTGCCCTAATCCAAGGGTTATCAGAGGCAATCAACAACCTCCAAGACAGCAAGGAAGAGCTTTTTCCATCACTTCTGCCGAAGTGAACCCCGACAACGAAGTGGTGACAGGTACGCTAGTTATTCATTCAAGAATAGAGAACGTACTTTTTGATTCAGGTTCTACGCATTCTTTTATATCTCAAAATTTTAGTAGAACAATCCCTGCACCACCACAAATCATAGAAGTAAAGATGTCGGTGAGTACGGCAAATGGGGAAATCATTGCTTCCCATGAGTATAAGTCCTCCCCTATTATAATCTGTGGATTGAATTTCCCGGCGAACCTCGTCATACTCCCTTTGGTGGAATTTGATGCAATTCTTGGCATGGATTGGCTTTCCTTATATAGAGCCAACATAAATTGTCGGGAGAGGGAAATCACACTCCATATGGCGAATCAACCCCCGATTCTTTACAAGTGTCAGGAGGAAGATGAATCTCCTTTAGCTCCATCATCTCAAGCATGGATATTACTGCCTTATGAGCACGCATATCTGGCTCAGATGATTGAGTCCAAGGAAGAAACCACCCTTGAAGAAATGCCTATTGTGAGGGAATTCGCTGAAGTATTTCCCGAGGAACTTCCTGGTCTTCCTCCAAGAAGAGATGTTGAGTTCTCAATTGAACTTATACCTGGGGCGCTACCAATATCCAAGACTCCATATAGAATGGCTGTGGTTGAGCTTGAGGAACTGAAGAAACAACTACAGGAGAATCTGGATAAAGGGTTTATACGCCCAAGTGCATCACCATGGGGTGCACCAGTCCTCTTCGTCAAGAAGAAGGATGGGTCAATGCGGCTTTGCATCGATTATCGTGAACTTAACAAAATCACGATAAAGAACAAGTATCCTCTCCCAAGAATCGATGAATTGTTTGATCAGCTGCGTGGAACACAATACTTCTCCAAGGTCGACTTGCGGTCGGGATATTATCAAGTAAGGGTGAAGAAGGAAGATATCCCCAAGACTGCTTTTCGTACAAGGTACGGGCACTATGAATTCATAGTAATGCCTTTTGGACTCACCAATGCTCCACTAATATTCATGGACTTGATGAATAGAGTCTTTAGAGATTACCTAGATAAATTTGTGGTAGTCTTTATAGATGATATTCTAATATACTCCAAAACCAAGGAGGACCATGAGAAGCATTTAAGAACTGTACTGGAGACTTTGCGCAAGGAGAAGCTCTATGCCAAGTACAACAAGTGTGAGTTCTGGTTGAAGGAGGTCTCATTCTTGGGCCATATCATCACAAGCAATGGGATATCTGTGGACCCCTCCAAAACAGATGCAATTGAGGGATGGCCGAGGCCCACATCGGTAACTGATATCCGTAGCTTCTTGGGGTTAGCTGGATATTATCGACGATTTGTGAGAAACTTCTCACGATTGCCCAACCCTCTTACCAAGCTAACTCGAAAGGGAGTAAAGTTTGCTTGGAGTGATGAATGCGAAGAAAGCTTCAAGGAGTTGAAAAGGAGGCTTATCACTGCACCTGTGCTCACTTTACCCACAAGTGGGGAAATTTTTGTGGTATTCAGTGATGCTTCGAAGAAGGGCTTAGGATGTGTGCTGATGCAGAATGATAAAGTGATATCCTATGCCTCAAGGCAGTTGAAAATCCATGAGCGAAACTATCCAACGCATGATCTGGAGTTGGCGGCGGTGATCTTTGCCTTGAAAATCTGGCGGCATTATCTCTATGGAGAGAAATGTGAGATATATACTGACCACAAGAGTCTTAAATATATATTCACACAGAAAGAGCTTAATATGCTCCAGAGAAGATGGATAGAGCTCATAAAGGATTATGACTGTTCAATACATTAACACCCTGGGAAGGCGAACAAGGTGGCAGATGCCCTAAGTAGAAAGGATCCAGCAATTCTATCAATGATGAGAATTGAGAAGGATCCAATCTTCTTAGACTTGATGAAGATGGACGTGGGAATCATAAAGAAGGGAACATCATCAATCCTTTCACAAATGATTGCTCAACCATCTCTTTTGGAAAGGTTAAAGGATGCTCAAAAGGATGATGCGAGAATCCAAGAAAAAGTGGAAGCTATCAAAAAGGGAAAATCCTTAGAGTTTAATGTTAATGAAGAAGGAATTGTGCGGTTTGGGAAAAGACTATGTGTCCCATCAAGTTCGGAGCTGAAGAAAGAACTTTTGGATGATGCACATAGTTCAAATTTCTCTATTCACCCAGGGAGCACAAAGATGTATCGAGATCTCCGAGAAAACTTTTGGTGGGATAATATGAAGAAGGAGATCGCCGAATATACATCAAAGTGCCTGGTGTGTCAGCAAGTGAAGGAAGAGAGGCAGAAGTCTAAGGGGATGATGCAACCATTGCCCATACCAGAATGGAAATGGGAGAACATCACCATGGATTTCGTCACTGGACTTCCAAGGACATCCAAAAGCAACAATGCAATCTGGGTTATTGTGGATCGTCTTACAAAGACTGCACACTTCATTGCTATTCGAGAGGATTTCTCTTTGGATCAAATGGCACAGATATATATCAGGGAAGTGGTACGGTTGCATGGAGTACCAATATCTATTGTGTCGGACCGAGATCCAAGATTTACCTCTAAGTTTTGGAAGAGTCTTCAACATGCTCTGAATACTGAACTGAACTTCAGTACGGCCTATCATCCTCAAACTGATGGCCAATCCGAGCGGACTATCCAAACACTTGAGGATATGTTGAGAGCGTGCTCAATGGACTTTAAAGGAGGATGGGATCAACATCTTCCTCTAGTTGAGTTCTCTTATAATAATAGTTTCCACTCGAGCATCAAAATGGCACCATATGAAGCCCTATATGGGAAAAGGTGCAGAACACCGGCATGTTGGGATGAGGTCGGTGAACGTAAGCTGCTTGGACCAGAAATGGTCGAAGAAATGGTGGAGAAGGTGAAAACCATTCAGCAGCATATCAAGGCAGCCCAAAGTCGACAGAAGAGTTATGCAGATAATCGTCGACGAGACCTTGAGTTTAATGTCGGAGACATGGTGTTTTTACGCATATCTCCGTGGAAGAAGGTCATGAGGTTTGGAAAGAAAGGGAAGTTAAGTCCAAGGTACATCTCCCCCTTCGAGATTCTTGATCGTGTTGGGGTTGTGGCCTATCGACTAGCACTTCCACCTACTATGGCCAAGGTGCATGATGTCTTCCATGTATCCCTCTTAAGGAAGTACATACCAGACCCTTCACATGTACTCTCTTCTGAGGTGGTACAATTAGAAGACGATCTTTCTTATGAGGAGCAACCAGTGAAGATCTTGGATCGTAGAGAAAAAGTTCTACGAAATAAGACAATGCCCCTCATCAAGGTGTTGTGGAAAAACCACAAGTTTGAAGAAGCAACTTGCGAGTCGGAGGATATGATGAAGTTAAGTTACCCACATTTGTTTTAGTGTGGGAAAAGGAAAATTTCGAGGGCGAAATTTCTTAAGGGGGGAATGTTGTAACGACCCAAAATTTCATTAATGGAAAATACCTCTTGATCCAGTTAAATGTTTCTTTATGTTTTTATAAGATGTCAACTTTTTTAGTTTTACTTTAAGATTTGTGACTGTTACTTTTATAGCCGTTGAACAGTGATCATCTGGGTAGTTTAAATATAAGGCTTTAACGAACCAATTTTCTACTCATACAAAGGAAGCGATGGCCTCATCCAGTAGAATTGCCCCTTACGAAGCCCATTTGTCGGAGCTCGGAAAGGAGGTGGCATCTTTGGTCTTTTCCCTTGACCAAGCCCAAGCTGAGCTTCATCAATTCAAGCTCGAACGTGATCGTCTACGGGAAAAATGGAAGTTGATAGAGATTACCACTCGAGCGATGTTATCCGAGCAACCCCAAGAGTCTTTCACCATCGCACACCTTACCCTTAGGTCTTATGCGGCTATTTTAAGGGGTTATGTAACAAATAAGTAGCACCATGTTCATGTACATTATTTTTGTATATAATAATGAATATAATTTCTAGTCATTTTTGATGCATTGTAATTAGTTTTTAAAGTACAAATGATGTTTTTAGTTATTATTTAATTAAGAATTATATTTTATTAAATTAAAGGATTTTTGAATTAAATAATATTTTAATAAAATATTATTATTAATATTAAATTAATTTTTATTAAATATAAATGATCTTATAATTTTATGAATGCAATTAAAATTTTTATTAAGGTTTGAAAGCCATTTCTGTCAAAACCAGTGAATTTTTTATAAATGTCGGTTTTTATTTTAAAAGTGAAAATTCACATATTTAGAAAATTATTTAGATAAAATAAATATTATTTTTGGAATCAGGACGTCGAAATTATCCAACGGTGAATTTTTCATAATTTTCTGAGACAGTCAAACTTTTGGGTAAAAATTAAATACCATTTAAATATATAATGTGTTTTATGACATCATAATGACCCAATGGTGATGTAATAAAATACCATAATCCTTATGTTCGGCCAATATGTGTTTTATCATTAAAATAATGAGGTTTTGGGTTTGTTTGACTCACTTTTCAAAGCATTAATGGAGCCCTCAAGACTTATTCAACACTTTGCCTTTTAAATTAATTTCCATGGGAGTGTGACTCACCTCCACATAAGCAACCCTAATTTTTTAATAAGTTCGGACCTTGGAATTGTAAAATATTGTTTTCCTCTTCCCTTTTCCAGAAACCATGGGCAAATACCATGGAATGGTTTGTGGTTTGGATTATTTTAATATAAGGGGTCCCAAACCTAAATAATAAAGAATTCTCCCACCTTTCCTATATAAACCCACCCAAGCTCCCACTTCCTCCTCACTCAAATCCCTTTAAGTTCGTCCAACCTCTGCCCTACTCTCTCTAGAATCCTCTCAAGGTGCCCCAAGCTACCAAGAAGCCTCTCACAAGCCTCTCTCTAGCCTTTGGAAGCACACTTCCAAGTAAGGGTTTTTCTTCCTTTCTCATTTTTTGTCAATTTTCTTTAAGTTGTATTGCCCTTTTAATTTCATTTATGAATGTTGGGGTATGGTTTCGCACCTCTCCCATACTGCCCTTTTATAGTTTTAATGATGGGAGACCCCTTTCTCTCTCATTAAATGCCTCCCATGTACACCCGTTACTATGCCGAAATTCCGAAAGGAACCTTTTTCTCCTCTTTTATATTCAAGCAATACTTTTGTATCATGAATCTAAATTCCATTTCTATTGTTGGGACATGTATATATATGATCTCCTTACTGTCCATTACATGTAAATATGATGAGGAACCCCTTTCTCTCTCATCAACCTTTTTTATGAATTCTTATGTCACGCCGTTACGCTGCCGAAATCGCACCAATTTTCTAAGCCAATGTCTTTGTGTAGTGAATACCATGCCCATTTCTCCATCAAGGGTATTCACCTTTATGTACATATACATATTGATTGTAAAGTTTCATGTATGAATTCCACATTCCTTTATCTTGGAAGAAATGATTATGTTTTATGAATCCATGTTTTATGATCCATGTGGCACACTTATGCATGAAATGAAATGTTTAAGAAGGGTGCGCCCTGATAGCGCTCCAATGCATTGGGTAAAGTATAGTATCATGATACGTCATGTGCAATGAGTGTTTACTCATGCTAATTCAAGTGCAACGAGGGTTTACTCGTGCTTCAAGTGCAATGAGGGTTTACTCATGCTCCATGTGCAATGAGCCTTGGCTCATGCTAATTCAATGTTAAGTGTTGTTGCCACATTTCCATGTTATTATTATCATGATTTATCATGCCTTTATGTTCATGTCTCTCTCTATTGATATGCCTATTGCCTAACATGTATTGTACTCCTCATGTTATTCATTATGTACTCCCTTACTGGGCTTTATAGCTCACCCTTTTCTTATGCATGTCCTCAGGTTATCCCATGCAATGCTAAGTACGAAGGAATGTAGTGGTCATGTAAAGGAAGTTTTCAATAAGGATGTTGTATTTCAAGTTTAAAGTTTTTATGTAATGATCCTAAGCCCCAAAGACACTAAACCTCTCGATCTTCTTTGTTGTATCAAGTGAAGTTTTATGTAATAAAGCATGTTTAAGTTGTAATAAAAGCAGGGTTGTCATAGATAAGGTCTTTCTTTGAGTTTCACCTCAATTTTGGAAACGTCGGCTTGGAAAGTAGGGTAAGTTGGAATTGGGTTTGGGGACTCTTTAAGATCATTTTATGACTAGAAAAGGTGGCCTATTTGTTGGAATTACCATTTGCTTTGAATTCCATCCATGATATGTTTCATGTTTCCTAGTTGGGGAGGTATTGACTAGGTCCTTACCATGTGATTGAATGGGGGTATGTAAATCATCTACCCCACATCACTATGGTTGAGAAGCCAATTCATATTAAAAATATATGAGATAAGGTACTATGTAGTAAAAAATCCTTTTTTCTTGGTACTGTGACAGTGTAAGCGGGATATCTATAAGACATGGGAGTGAGAATTATTGATGAGGTAGTGCTGGAATTCACTTTTTGTGAGTCTAAAAATAAGAGGACTTTATAGGGATATACATAATTTATGGTTGGGATATTGTAACTCCCCATCACCTTCCTTCATATATGCTTTGGATTTTGTTTTTGGTGTGCTTTTTTTTTGGTTTCATTGCGGGATTCTAGGGAATATAGATCCTTTATTGGGTAAAATAACCTGGTGTCCGGGTATGAACATATAAATTGGATTTTTAGGTTCTCATTGAGTATGGATAACATTAAATGTTGTATGTGATTTTTCATAGAAGATGAAATATTTGTTTTATACTATAAGAATTCATGAGAAGAAAGGGTTACACATCGTGTAATGTTTTTTTGGGTATATGTTGATAGTTAGTTCAAGGAATGAAATGTTACACCATGTGAATCAAGTTCACATTGTGTATTTATTTCTAGGAAGATATCATGAATTTGATCATGGCGTGAATGGTTTACATGTTCTAAATAGGTTTTATGAGGTAAAATTGTAAAAAATTTATATTTTAATATGAGGTAATGCATTTTTTAGAAACATTTATTAATTAAGAAATTCACATGGTGAAATGGTTTCACATAATTAATTTTGTGAGGTTTTATGTTTAAAATGTTTTTCATGTATTATTTGTGTTTTATTTGGCTAAAACCTCCCCTCTTGAGACCTAGGAGCTCCCCCATGGTATTTTTTTATTTTACGCTGCTTCCAAATCATTCGTTCAATGATTGATCATCATAGTTGTTGTAGTGAATCTCCCTAGGAAAGTGGTATCTTCTTGTTCATTTTCTTTGGTTGTAGTGTAAATGTTTTCTATGTTTGTGTTTGATATTCATGATCAATTGATATTTTCTATCAACCATTTATAGCTTCTTGTCATTCCTTATCTTTCGAAGTCCACTACATGATTTTTTGATATCCATTATCAAAGGTAGATAATTTTACATCATTATTTAGGTAGGTGGATCTATAAAAGCATTTCTAATTAATTAATTATTTTATGTTATTATTTAAATGGATTTTATGTGGTTGAAAAAGGGTGTTAATTAAATGTAACCATGGTTTTGGAAATAGTTTTCGAACTAACTTCAAACATTCGAAACCTTTTGTGTGTCAGGAAATAGATATAGGTGACCCCAGTGTGTGTGGAAACCCTAGGGGTTACTTTTATGATAATGAAATACTATGGAAGAACTCCATATTAGTTTTCCTAGTACATATTTTGATAGTCTAGGTCCCAATTTTTTTGCCTTTTCTTTTTATACCTAGTTTATCACATGATTGTTTATTTCATGGGAATTTTTTTATATATTTAATTTACTTTTTTTTAAATTTTATACCTGCTATATTCTCGAATTTGGTGAATATGGTATAAATTTATGGAAAATAAATGAAATTTAAAAAAATGTCTATTTTTTTGAAAATTATTCATAAAATGGATTTTGTTTTAAAGTTGGAACTTGTGAATTATTGATATTAGAACTTGTATAGTTTTTTGGTGGTATCCTAATGGGATTTGTGCTCACACCCACCTATTTCCTTTGGGCAGTTATAGATCTGGTTTTACAAAAATCAAGGAAAGGGAAGGGAATCATGTAGCAAGACTAGTTATTTTTTCATATGTTTCCTTTGTAGCAGGATCATTTGGAGGGTACAATTGGTCACATGGAGACTTATCATTCTTGTCTATTGTTTTCTATGGAATTGGGGATGAACTCGTTTATTGAAGGTTCAAACATTCCAATCAGTTTCTAATGGGTTTGTTCGTAAAACTAGAAACATCCAATGATTCCATATCAATTTGGACCTATTTCCAAAGGTAGGCGCTCATTAGTTGTTGACTAATGTGTCTTAGGAATTTGCATTGGTCAAGAGGATGGGAGGTCAGACTCATCACACCTTTTTGAGGGTAATTATTTTCTACTCCGAGACTCTCTATATAGATTTATGTTATGTTCGTGAATCCTTATTACATTACTAAGTATAAAATGAGCTTTCCTTTAGATCTGACAATCAATGATTGATATGTAGGAAATTTAGAGAATCTTTTATATTTATTCGAGGTTCTTCATTGATAGAGAATCATCTGTATTTGTTAGAGATTCTTTGTCAATGGTATCCTTCAATACATAAAAGTCTCTTGGTCATTATGATGACCATACTGGTTTTAAAGCCACTCAGTGGGGCACTTGAAGTTTATTGTCATTTAGAAGGACATGAATTATTTCAGAGTTGAGATTGTACCCACAAATGGGCTACCTACGTATCATTTATTTAGAAAAGGAATCAGAACCCACATAGTTCGAGTAAGGGTGTATGATATTTATGCTTGATTGGTGGCTCAAAGAAAGATGTCATGATTACTTTTACACTCTAAGCTCACATGAGTCATGATCGGTGTGAGAAACAAGAGGTATTGGTGAAACTAGACAATTTTACCACGAAAGATGTAATGATGTGTGGCTTATGTATGTATGACTACCCAAAATAGATGAATATTGGGTTTTACTTTAGGTAAGAAACATAGGAATAAGGTCCATAAAGGTATATGTACTTTATGGAGATTTGGATACTCTAATCTTGGGGCTTACTCCTAAGGAAGATTCCCAAGTTAGGAGGGGACTTATGATTGGGTTTTACTCCTGAGAAGGAATCCCAGATCAAAAGTAAATTAAGACTGGTTAAGAGAAATTAAGACCGAGGCTTACACCTAAAAAGGAGGCTTAGGTTAAGAGAACCATGGTTGGGGCTTACTCCTGAGGAGGATGCCCATATTTGGGAACTTGGGAGACTGGGGATTACTCCTGAAAAGGAAACCCAGGTTAAGGGAAGTATGACTGGGGCTTACTCCTAAAAAGGATTCCCAGATTAGGGGACTTGGGGCTTACTCCTGAAAAGGAATCCCAAGTTAATGAGGACTTGGGACTTACTCCTAAGAAGGATGCCCAAATTAATGAGAATTTGGAATGGGACTTACTCCTGAAAAGGAGGCCCAGGTTAAGGATTCTCTCATCTTAAAGGATGAGGTTGAATGAATGAACTCTCTAACTTTAGTGATGTAAAGATGTGTAAATCACTAGGTTTTGAGAGATGTTTCACAGAATTCCTTTCAGATAAGGAAGCCAACAAAGAAATCATGCCATAAATGGATTTGGAGAGAGTTCTAAAGGATTAATCCTGAAGAGGAGAGGTGAATAGGTGTAATAGGGGTGAAATGGGCAAGAAGGGCACCCAAAAAGAGAGGGGCGCGCAAGTACTGCGTGGGGGCGCAAGTACTGCATGGTCAAGAAAGTCCAGGTCGCGCAGGTGTACCTGCGTGACCCATGGGTACTTGCACGACAGATAATCCTTAGGGTAGAACTTGGGAGAGTCTTGGCTCAAGCCCTTAATACTACCCCTAGAGACTTCCAGAAGTGAGGCGAGCAAGTTATGTGGAAGGGGTAAGGCAACACGCAAGTGTGGCCATTTCCCTTAAGGGCTGGCGACCCAGGCGCACAAGTGTTGATTAGTTTCCACAATTAGGCCTTTCTCCCCCTCTTTAGATCTTCCGTTCTAGGTAAGAAATTACCTTGGAAGTGTTCAGAAGCTTTGAGAAGAGACTAGGGCACTGGGAGCTCAAATGTGAAGTTATGGAATTTTTCTGTTTTTTAAATGGGGGGCCCACATGGGGTATTTATAGGCTTAGAGAGACCCTGGGTGAAATTTCAAAGAGGACGCGCAAGTCACCTACGCGACCATTAGGCGGCGCGCAAGTGTACTTTCGCGACAATGAGGGAACTTGCATGACACGAATGGAAAAGAAACCTTGTTCATGCCTTTGTCAATTTTTGATGTTTTTTCAAAGGATGAATCAATTTATGCTAAGGCATTTCCCTTTACATTCGTTTAGACTCTGTGACAAAAAAGGAGTGTCAACAAAAGTCCCCCCTCAGAGTTGGATCCGGAAAGAAAAGAGGATTTGACTCTGAGGAAAAAGGAGAAACCAGGGGTCATTGTGGTTATTGGCAGTTTAAAGTCATGCACGTCGGACACAAAAAGGCTAATGTTTAAGGTCGAAATAGTTTTGACCGTATGGATAAAAATTGACTCAATTCTTGGATAATTTATCTGGAAACATATTATCTTATTCAAGTATGAGGGGAACAAATGTAAACGATGACTTAAGATATTTTGAATCTGAGGAATGATATGAAAAATGGCTAAAAAGTCATTAGAAGAAGTAGTTACCAAGAATGAATTTACCACTATTTAACTAACCTGTTAGGGGGTTTAATTATACAGGGCCACCTAAGGGCATTGGCTGCATAGTCAAATAATAGCATCTTTTGTCTGACATGTCAGTTATGTAGACTATTTATGCAAGGCCACCTAAGGGCACGTGCTGCACAGTCAGGAAAAATATCTCTCAGAAATTTACCTTTCTACTACTAAAAATCCAGTGGAATTTTATGGGGATTCAAATTTTCAAAATCATATAGTTTTCTCTATGGAGAGAGGTACTTGAATATGGAAAAGATATTTCCAAACAGGATTGTCTATGAACTGGATGAATGTCACTCCTACGAATGTCTGACCCAAACGTAGGGAAGGAAAATATAAACCATAGACTTGAATACTTTTAGATCATGAAAAAGTGTATGGGATATATATGTTAAGGATGAACATTTTTTGCGGATCCCTAAATATTTCCATTAAGACAACTAAGGACAAAATAGATTTTCTTCCCATGAATGAAGTTTCCACTATTTGACAAACTCGTTAGGGGGTTGAATTATGTAGGTCCGCCTTAGGGCATTGGCTGCATAGTCAAATAATAGCATCTTTTGGCTGACATGTCTGTTATGTAGACTGTTTATGCAAGGCCACCTAAGGGCACGCGCTGCATAGTCAGGCAAAAGAACTCTTAGAAATTGGACATTTTGTGACCAGAAGTCAAGAAAAGTGTTATGAAGATCTGGAAGTATTTAAGGTTAGGATTATGACACATAAAAATGGGTATTGTACAATGTATGTAGAGGTACACAGATCAATGCTAACCATAATCATGTAGTGGATGGGTCCTAAATTGAAATGTTGGACTTCACTACGTATCCCATAACGATGGGAATCAAGACGTACGTAGTTCTTGAAATACAGTTTAACGTCTTGTGGGACGAAATTGTAAGAGATCTTAGTTTAGGGTCATAGAACTCAGACCATTATAATGAATACACAATGAGTGTTTTCACGGGGACTTTTCAGCCACGAGACTGAAAGTGGAATTTGGGGTTAGGCCAAAAAAACTTGGGGATGGATTCGAGGGATTCTTGAACGTTCCTACGTATCTCATAAGGATAGGAATCAAGCCGTACACAGTTCTTGAAATACCCTATGTACATATTTGGTTCGTACATATGAAGGGTGAAAAGGGAACTTTAGTGCAATGATGGTTTGACCCAAGATAAAAGTTTCATGAATTACCATGTATGCACATAGTCTTTGAAATATAACATGATTGAAAATCAATGTAAATAATGATTCCCTCTCAAGTGAGGGTATCAAAGAATATTGTAGTTTATTGTCATAGAGGACAAAAAAATGTTGTATAGTTTAACATCGTACAACAAGGATGAAGGTGAACCAATGTGAAGAGATTGGTTTTGAGATTGAACATCATAAGGTTGCCTACGTACCCAGCCTAGAAGGCAAGGATCAAAGTCCACGTAGTTCAATTAAAGAATAAATTAGTGATCAAGTTGTTCTTAGGGAAAATGATCTTTAAGTGATGTTGGGACTTACACATGGTTAGTAGCCCAGAGAGGGTGTTATGGTTGAAGTTTTCTCTAATCTCACGTGAGTCATACTCGGTGTGAGAAACAAGAGGTGGAAACAACCTTAATGATGTACAATTTAATGTCATGTAGTACATATGAAGGGACTATGTAGTTTAAAGTATTGAAGTGAGGACTATTGGTGTTGCATAGTTTATTGTCATGAAGCAGGGACAAAATACAGTTTAACATCATGTAGGACGTATTAGGGTACTGTACAGTTTAGCATCTTATAGCTAAGATGATGGGGACAATACAGTTCAACATCATGTTGGACGAAAAGGGGGACTGTGCAGTTTAATGTCATGCAGTAAGGACAAAAGAGGACACAATTTAACATCATGTTAGACGTATTAGGGATTTTTTCACAGTTTAATGTCATGTTGGACGAAAAAGGGATGATACATTTTAGTGTCATGTTAGACGAAAAAGGTATGATATAGTTTAGCGTCATGTTGGAAGATGGTGTGAATAGTTTAAGGTCTTATGCATGGACCGTTGGTTATGCAGTTTAATGTCTTGCTGGACGTAAGGGACTTCTGTATAGTTTAGCGTCATGTAGTTAGGACGTCATAGTTTATCGTCATGTTGGACGTAAGTGCCAATAGTTTAAAGTCGTATGCATGGACCCTTAGTGATACAATTTAACGTCTTACTGTAAAATATCATAGTTTAACGTCATGTTAGACGTAAAGGGTATTTGCGTTACACAAAATACTTCTTCATAAATCTAACATTGGTTGGAGTAGTGATGAGTTCTCCATCCGTTGAGATTAAAGAATATGCTCCATTGGAGTAGACCTTATGTATTGAATAAGGTCCTTCCCATTTTGGCTCAAGCTTGGAAGGTTTCTTTCCTGGAATCATTGGATTTCTGAGAACTAATACCAATTCTCCCTGAATGAATGAACGAAGATGAACTTTTTTGTTGAAAGCTCGTGCTATTCGACTTTGATAGACTTCCAAGTGGTGCAGGGTGCACAATCTTTTCTCATATAACAATTCCAATTCATCCAATCTCTTTTGAGATTGTTCATCTATAGATGACTGATCACAAATGGCTACTCTAAGTGAGGGTAGTTGAACCTCAATTGGCAAGACTGCTTCTATTCCATATACCAATGAATATGGAGTTGACCGCGTTGCAGTGCGGGTGGTGGTCCGATAAGCCCATAAAGCATGAAAGAGTTTATCGGGCCATGACTTCTTATCTTTATCCACCATATTTTGTAGTATATTTGACAGAGTCTTGTTGAAAGCTTCTATCTAGCCATTGGCCGCTGCATGATACTGAGATGAATGATTGGATTTTATTTTGTATTCTTGATACAACTTCCTCACCTCAGATGAACAGAAGTTGGTCCCATTGTCTGTCAATATGGTATGAGGGACACCAAATATAGAAATGATGTTAGACTTGATGAAGCTAACAATTCATTTAGAACTGACTTCTTTGAGGGGTATTGCCTCTTCCCATTTGGAAAAGAAGTCAGTAGCAGTTAGAATGTACTTAAACTGCTTGGATGTAGCCGAAGGATAAGGTCCTACTACATCCATTCCCCATGTGGAAAATGGCCATGAGTATTTAGTTGTATGAAGAAACTCTGGGGGTTGATGAATAAAGTTGGCATGTACTTGGAAAGAATGACACTTCTTTGTGAAATCAACACAATCTTGTATCATTGAAGGCCAAAAGTATCCAAGACTTCAAATTTGATCAGATGGTCTGTGTCCATACTGATGGGAACCACAGACTCCTGAATGCACTTCAATCAAGACAGCCATTGTCTCTTCACCATCAATGCATCTGAAGATAATTCCATCAAAACCATGATTGTAGAGAATTTTTTCTGGGTGATCTGGGCTATCATAAAGAGTGAAATTGACCACACGTTGTCGGATTTGTTCTTTCCAGGCTCTATCAGGTGGAAGTGTTCCATTTTGAAGGTATTCCCTGATAGGCATCATCCATCCTGTATTATGACAATATGGTTCAGATATGGGACTAGTTTCATTGATTTCCTATATTCTGGCTTGAACATAAGGTGAAATTGTATGACGGTGGTAAATACTGATGGTTGTCTCATCCCGATTTGGATCTGCCAGAGCTGTGGCTATATTAGCCAGTGCATCAGCTTGAGAATTTTGTGATCTTGGGACATAAGAAAATGTTGGTTCCGAAGGAAACTCCACCATTAACTCTCTGACGTAATCATACAAAGGGATTAATTCTTCTTTTTTGATTGCATAATCCCCATTGACTTGTTTGATTACCAGGTCTGAATCACCTTTCACATTTAATAGATTTACTTGTGCTTGAAGTGCCAAATCCAATCCTGTGATAAGAGCTTGGTATTATTCTTCCTTATTTGTACCGCCTCTCAACAATGAGATGGAATAGGGTAACACCACCTTTTCTGGAGAAATGAGCACAACTCCTAACCCAACTTTGTTGAATTTAGGATTCTCCATTTACCTCCCTGTTGGACTTCTGGAAGCACCATTAAAGTAAATTTCCCTTGTTTGAAGACTTTCTTGAAAAGTGAAGACTTCCTCCTCAGGGAGTTCAGTATCTGAAGATGTGTCTTCCACTGAATTTTGTTCAGCAAGGAAATCAGCCAAAGCATGACCCTTTATTGCCTTCTGAGACACATACTGAATGTCAAATTGCTGCAAAATAACTTCCCACCTTGCCAGTAATCCTGTAAGCATTGGATGACTAAAGATGAATTTGAGCAAGTTATTATGAGATACCAATTGGACCTTGTGATGTTGCAGGTAGTGTCTCATCTTCTAAACTATAAAGATTAATTCTAGGCATCACTTTTAAATACTTTAATACCAGGTTTCTGCTTCAATCATAGTCTGACTGAGATAGTAGAGGTTGTTTTCATTCCCAACATCATTCTTCTGAGCAAGAAAGGAACCCAATGATCGATCTAGATCTGTCATATAGAGGATAAGTAGTCTTCCTTCAATAGGTGGCCTTAACACCGGTGGAATTAAGAGATACTTCTTGAGAATATCGAATGCTTCTTGACATTCTTCAGTCCATTGGTAAGTGAATACCTTCTTCATCAATTTGGTGAAGTGTAAACTTTTTCCTGCAAAATTGGCGATGAAACACCGAATATAGGCCAAGTGTCCTTGAATTCCTCTAAATTCCTTTAAATTTTGAGGAGGTGACAAACCAAGTATTGACTTTGTTTTCTCAGGATCAACCTCAATACCACGATGGTGTACAACAAAGCTGAGAAATTTTCCTAAGGTTACACCAAAAGCACATTTTAAGGGGTTCATATTCAAATTATGTTGCTGAAGTTTGTGGAATATTGTTTCTAAATCAGCCAAGTGATTAGAACTTTGACTGGATTTAACCACCAAATCATCCACATAACATTCAATAAACTTCCCCAGAAAGGGTTTGAAGATATGATGCATGGCACACTGATATGTTGTGCCTGCATTCTTTAGGGAAAAGGGAATTAACCGATAGCAAAACACACCCTGAGGGGCTCTGAAAGCTGAAGATTCCTCATCTTCTAGAGCCATTCAAATTTGATTATATCCAGAATATCTATCCATGAAAGAAAGTTCTTCGTAGCCAGCTGTTGCATCAATTAAGAGTTCTGTAATCGGTACTGGGAAATCATCCTTAGGGCAATATCGATTAAGATCTATGAAACCAATGAAAACTCTAATTTTCCCATTCTTCTTTTTCACTGGGACAATATTATCCAACCACTTGTGATATTTAACTTCTCTGATGAAGTTAGATTTGATGAGATTATCCACTTCTACTTCAATTTTGGAAGCATAGGTTGGGTGTGTTCTTCTAGCGGCGTGTTTGAATCCTCGATGTTCTTCTGGAAAACCCAAATGATGAGTGTCAACATCAGAATCAAGCCTTGGAATCTCTGTATAGTTTCAAGAAAATATATCTAGATTTTTCTTTAGAAAATAAATATACATCTCTTTCTCTTCAAGAGTCATAGACACACTAATTAATGTGGGGTGTGGGTGTTATTTTGTACCCAGATTTATTTCTCTGAGTTCATCCACGTTGGTAGAGATACCCTCTTCAAATTCTAAAGGAGAATCTCTGAGATCTTCCTCATATTCTTCAACATGTGTTTTCTCTTCTGTTTATACTTTCATAGTAGATGATGAAGCATAATTTTTATAATCAGAAGAAACATTATAATTTGCACATCTTGAAGAAGAAGCTTCCTTTTCCATCCTGATTGACGATGAAGGGTCTTCTTTGGGTAATAAAGAGGAATGATGGATTGAGAATCGATATCATCATTTACCTCTGACATTGCTATAACTTGGTCTGACCTGATTGGAGAAGTATAGACTTGATGAATTTTAACAGATGAAATGAAGACATCCCCGTTTGAGGTTTCATCATTGCTTGGTGAATTAAAAATTTCTCCCATGTTGTCTGGCTTGATTGTCGTAATTGACATTATGGAAGTTTCCATAAGAGTATTTTGATTTGAGTCTATCCTTTCAATTTGATTGATAGGCAATACATAATCTGTACTCACATGTGTAAATGGGTTTACTTGAATCTTTTCCAAACCATATGGAGCATTAACTTTGGTAATCTCTCTTTTTGTGGATTTCTCTTTTCACTTTATGTGATAGAACTCTACCTCAATGTATTAAGATTCACATGTCTTGAACGAGGATTTATCCCCACACAATGTCCCAATTTGACCATCAAAACAATATTTGAGACATTGATGGTATGATGAAGGGATAGCCACATGCCGATGTAGCCAGGGTCTACCAAGTAAGATGTTGAAGGTTGAGTCTTGATCAAAAACCATGAAATCTGAATTGGATACAAGATCTCCAACTTTAGTTCTGAGTGTAATATCGCCTAGTGGTTCTTGTTCATTTTTATCATATCCTTATAACAACAAAGTATAAGGAGATAAATCAGATTCTGTGAGGCCCAATCGATGAAGTGTACAAATGGGGATGAGGTTGACTCCTGAACCATTATCAATGAAGACTCTTCGGACGTCTACACCATTGACCTTGCCAGATAAGTACAAAGGTATAAAATTTCCATGCACGATAACATCTTCATCTTCATTTGTGAAAGATATCACAACATGGAATTCTGCAGGATTATTATCTACATGGTAGACTTCAGCTATAGAAATTTCAGTTTCAAACTCCCGAGGACTTGACAACTCCTCGATGAGTGCCTCCCGAAGAACCTTCGATAAATTCAAGGCATCCAGAATTGATAACTTGACCGGTACTTGGGCCAAGTGTTTCTATATATCATACTTTTGATCCAAAGGTCTGCGTTTCCCAATAGGAACATGTGGTTTCGCAGGTGCCTTAGAAGTTGATTCTTGGGAAGTTGATGCATATTGTATCGGGATAGGAGTTGGCAATACTCCTGGATTTGGAATATTAGACCGGTAATGTCTATTTACTTTCTAAGAGGAAGAAGGTGGAACCTCCAACCGATCTTCCAGAATAACTATGCCAGTACTGAATATTCCCTATGTGGAAGAACTTGCTTGTACTTGTTGAGCGCATTGAAGGGCTCTTCCACGAGTTTCTGCTGCATACACAGTTCTGGCAGGGGTGCAATTAGAATAGTGGCCTCTGAAAGATCCACATCTTCCCCTGTATCCCAGAACTCTGGAACTCCCTCTAATTCCTCTGTTTGATACATGGAATTCATGCTCATCAAAATCAAAATTGCGACTGGCATATGGGTCTGTTAAGTGAATCATATTAAAAGAACCAAAAATCAACTCTTTGTTTGATGAAGACTCTGCCCGATTAGCCAATTTAGGTTGTGCCGTTTGGTGGGGCAGTTCCCGTGGATTAAAAGTAGATGGCATAAAATCTTCCAGAGTCAAAGACAAATTGTTCTTTGACACATACTCAACTTCTTCTGATTCTTCTTTTTTCTTTTAATCATGTCGTTTATTTGAGGATTTACCCTCTAATGAAGATGGTTTTGTTGCGGAATTCATGGAAGCAGACACAATTGGTTTCTTCAATTGTGTTCGCAAAATGGCATGAGTTCAGTTGATCATTTTTCTGACCATGCAATCATCAAATTTTTGCCCATTTTTGTTCTTGACTTCTTTCCACTCGACCTCCTCCTCTGGATCTATAGCAGAAATGCATGATACATGAGCTGAAGAACCTTTCAGTTTGACTTGTCCCTAGTCGACCATTTTATGTAGGAGGTCCTTGAAGACAAAACACTCATGAATGGGATTCCCCAACATCTGATGAAATGGGAAATAATTGGGATAGTCTTCATCTCCTTTTTTATTCAGCCTCTTGGGCCTTGGCAATTGAACCAAACTATTTTCCAGAGACGAAATGAAATATCTAGGAACTTGTTCATTTTGTAAAGAGTATGTTTTTCTCTTTAAATCCGCAAATTTTTTCCATCTTTGATCTCTTTGATCTTCTTGATGAAACAACCTCTGTATTTGATGGTTAGGAGGCGGATCCCTTCAAGAAGATGAAGGCCTTGAAGTAGAGGCAGGTACAGGTGCTTGTTTAAGCATAACTGTAGCAGTTTTTTCTTTACCTCTTCTCCTTCCTGGAGTTGATGGAATTACACGAGCTTTATAATTAGTCTTCAAAAGAGAGTCTTCAATCTATTGAGTGATTGAAGTAAGGTCTCAAAACCCTCCTGTGTATTTCACAGGGAGCAACGGTATGCGTAATTCATCATGCAAATTTGCTACACAGATTGGAAACAATTCCTCTTGAGGGAGTGCTAAGCTTATGGAGTATGTTAATCCCTTCCAACGAGAAATGAAATATGAGATCCTTTCATTCTCCCTTTTCTTACAGTTTGTAAGATAAAAAGATATTGTCTTTGGAAAAGTTGAGCTGAATTGAAGAAGGATTTTTTGGCGAAGATCCTCCCATCTGATAATTGACTGGGATTGCAAGCTTGTCTACCAGACAAAGGCAGGCCCATGTAATGATTGTACAAAACACCTTAGCTTAACTTATTCTTGTTGCTGAGGGGTTCCCATCATAGGATCAAAAAGAGAAGCAAAATGTTTTAAGTGTTTCTCTGGGTCTCCCAAACCATTAAAGATTGGGAATGTGGTACTTGAAAAATTTGATGGGGGAAGAATTTCATCAACCCATTCAGGGTAAGATCTATTTTCTGGTTAAATTTGAGCATTCTTTCCCTCCATAGCTTCCAACTGAGCTATTAATGACTCAATAGTAGTTATTAACTTTTGAGAAACATCCGGTTGAGCTTGGACCTGAACAAGTGCAATGAATGGAGTTGGTACAGATGTGGCAGATGGTACTGCAACCGATGGCATCACCGCCGTTTGTTGTTGCACTTGACGCGTAGGATTAGACCTATGAGGGTGTACTGGTATAGGAGGATATTATTGATGCATATCAGTATTTGAAATAAATTCCCTTGGATGACTGACTCCATCACTCTTAAGAGGAAGACTACTTTGAAGTAGTTCTGCATTCAACCTCCTTAATTCCTTCATCTCTTCCTCTTGTTGTACGAATATTTTCTCTAATGAGAGCGATTGGATTTCTCCAGAGGAAGGGTATGTAACCTGATTATTTCCTTTCCCCTTGTTGTCTCCCTTTCGGAGAGGGGGAAGTGGGTTACTTGAAGGATTACCTAGATTCTAGTAAATTATTTGATTTCATGTATGCACACCTTCTTCATTTGTGTCTGTGCGTATAACCTCTTGAGTAAGAGATTCCTCATCTGATCCCTCTGAGTAAACCTCATTTGGTGGATCAGCAACAACGACATTAATGACATTAATTGATGTATAATGCATTGAATCCCTTCCATAGGCATTTCTGGGATATTGTCTTCTTCCATGTACTTGTTGAGACACTGACTTTTGTCGATTTGATCCCTCAGGAACTTTTTGACGAACCGTAACTTGGAGGGAATCTCTTGATAATTTGGCTCTTCGTTCCTCTCGTGGCTTCTTCTCTAATCGAGAGAATACTGACTTTCTCTGAGGGAGAGATTGAGGATTTGAAAAAGTCCCCAGTCCTGTGGACTGGGGTTGTTCCTTCTCAACTCCTCGAATCCTATTTGTTGATTCCGAGGATTGGGTTAAAAGAGTCCCACATCTGGCAAGCTGGGGTGGTTTTTGACATGCTACATCTGAGACCTTCTAGAAATCTCCCTTGATCTTATGGACTTTAGTCCGGAAATTGGATGGACGCATCAACCTACATCCACTCTTTTCACCTGGTTTAAAAGACTGTTGGATGATTTCTCACACTTCTATCACTTGGTGATGTGCTTGCTCCAAAGGAGAGGTCTATTCAATATTCTCGTTTGCTTGATGCAGGAGTAATTCAACAACTAGTTCTTTGTATTCCTAATTTTGAGAAGAACTACTAGAGGCATGTACTTGAACGATCCTTTGATTACAAACAAATCTAATTCACTGTGGCCGTCCATGGGAAATAACATTTCATGAGACCATTTTCGGCGGGCTTTGCTAACTAGAGAGCACAGTGAAATGTAGTGCTCCATGAATGCCCCATCCCCAGATACAAATACCAGATGGGGAATTAGCAATTAATTGGCACAATCTTCTTAGTGCGCCAAGGCATGAACTCTGAAGGGCTCCCTGCTGCTTTTCAGCCTTCGGATATTGAGAAAATGAGAGAGATGCTGAATCAATTTGGTGTTGTAACCCTTATATTATCTTAACATGATTTTCATATTCATCATAAGATAATAATTTCTTTTTCAACTAAAAAAGAGTTATCCATATGTTAAGATAGATATCATGAATTCCATCTTCCATCAACATCTCTGGAATGTCATACTGAGAATCAGGCAAAGGCCAAAACATAACTGACACTTCACCTTTCTCCAGCTTCTTTCTCATATTCACTACTTCCTATTTATCATTTAATGTAGATTCTTCTACCTGATTAGACCAAAGATGGTGCTTCCTTGTTGCTTCATCATATTCAACAAGATTGGTAGAGAATTCACTGATCAAACAAGAAGATGCATGACTTAGGGGTGGTTTGGAGAATGACCTACACCCTGGGCTATCTTCTGATTGAGAAAGTGTTTCACCTGATAGTGGTAAAGCATTAGACATGACTGGATTCACATTTGCAAGTGCCTCAAGATAAGAGGACTTTCTCATCACTACATTGTTCATTGGAAAATTTTCCAGGAAATTTGAATTATTACTGCATAGAGGACTTTCACAGCCACATTCATCATCATGGGGAGGACCACCATGGTGGGTTACAACAAAAGATGAAACATTTTGATCCTTGGTCTTCTGACCACACAGAGGGTTATTGTGGCTCTCATCTGAAGATGAAATTTCAAAATTGATTGAATTTTCATGAAGAAATCCTTCATGAAGAAGTGTCTAATGCAGACCTTCTGAATTAATGTTCCCACTATTGGGAACTGAGAGAGTAGAATCTTGAGTTTCAACAGATAATTGTCTGAGTGCATCAAGAACTCCAACATAGAGTACGGCCTTGTTACACATTGGCCCTTGATTTCTTGACTGTGCAGGGAGGGTATTCTTCTTAGACGCCTTCTTACTGATTTTAGGAACCACTTTTTGAAGAATGTGGTCATTATGGGTAGGTGTATGTGCCTGCTTAGGAGAAAGGATCAGGTTAGGATGACTATATTCGCTCAAATCAGGTGTATGTGCCTGATTTGGTTGTCCGTATGTTATGGGGGAGTATGCCCCACAACCCTCTTGGACTGTAACAGATGTGTGTGTCTGTTCCGGAGTGAACTGTTGATGTGTCACTCCACTAGTAGGGATAGATTTATGTGTCTTTCCTTGAGATGCTGCTGAAGTTGTTATAATATCCTAGGAGGCATCCAAAATATGAGCAGGGATTTGTTTCTGCTCTTTCACCATTGAAAGAATGTGCTTGGTGACTTTAGCAGCCGGAACAGGAATATACGTCCATTCCGTTCTTGGAGTAGGTATATGTGCTTGCTTCTGTCCTCCTTTTCCTGTCAGTGAATTCTGACAGTACTCTAGTGTGGGGGAAGAGAGTTGAGTCTGCCTCCTATTTGTCATCGGATCTTTCCGACTGAATTCTCCAAATGCTACCAAACAAGACTGTTGGTAGGCTTGATCAAAACTAGTAGGTGTATGTGCCTGCTGATTACACTCTGCCAAATGTGGTTGACGAGCTTCCTCCAATACAGACAGATGAGGCTGCTGGTAGAATTGATGAGTGTAAGCAGGTGTATGTGCCTGTTTACCAGTTGTCAACACATTGGGTTGGTGGGATCCATCACATGTAGTCAGACGAGCCTGCTGACTAGTCAATGATTTATAAACGGGTGTATGTTCCTATCTATAGTACTCCACCAGAATTTCCTGGTAGGATTGGTGTGCTACTGCCAGATGAGTCTGCTGGACAGTGGAATTAAAACAGATGGGTGTATGTGCCCGCTCGTTGCTTGCCACCAAGTTAGGTTGGTTGACTTCTTCGGAAATGGCATAGATAAGAACCTGCTCACTGTTAACTGGTCGTCACCTTTGGTGGTTCATCTTGCCTGCTCGGGTTTGAGGAACCTGAGCCGAACTCCTGGAGACGACACCCTCATCATGTTGAGGGCATACTGCCACACGAGTCTGGCAACGATTGTTGATGGTAGCCCTCGGGAAGGACTCCTGTATCTTAGATTTAAGGCCCTGAGGGACTAGCTCATTCACCTCCCCAAATACGGGAGGGAATGGTGATTGTGTTCCGAGGATAACGACCTAAAATGGTTGGAGACGGTAGTTAGCACCACCTGCTTCTTGATCGTTGGTTGTCACTATCTGGATGACCAGGGTGAGTTGTTTAATTGGAGGGATTGTTGAGCAGCCTCCAGAGTTGGAATGGTACCATGTTGACGGTACTCCTTAACCAGTGCATTTTATACCCATCATTGAAGACACTGAGTAGGTGATGTCGTCCTTAGAGCGGACGACGATCCAATATGAGTACCCGCAAATGCATTCATAGCTGAGGTTTTCATAGTAGAGGTATTCATAGTAGTGAACTTATGAAAATCCATTCTTGTAATGTAGAAGATCTTGGAAATGAGTTCCTGTATGATATAACAAACACAATCAAGATAAGTTCGGCTGCTTCATATTTTGGATGAGCACATATGTTATTGATTACTTTGTTTTCCCTCTCATTGAGTTTTAAATAGGGGACTAACAAATAAGAAAAACAACATTTTATCATGGTTAAGGATTCACGTCAGGTTCACCATTTTTTTGTTTCCTCTAGAATTGGGGATGATCTCATTTATTGAAGGTTCAAACATTCCAATCGGTTTCTAATGGGTTTGTTCGTAGAACCGGAAACATCCAATGATTCCATATCCATTTGGACCTACTTTCCAAAGGTAGGTGCTCATTAGTTGTGGATTAATGATGCTTAGGAATTTTCATTGGTTGAGAGGATGGGAGGTCAAACTCATCACACCTTTTTTAGGGGAATTATTGTATACTCCGGGACTCTCGTTATAGATTTAAGTTATGTTCGTGAATCCTTATTACATTACCAAGTATAAAATGATATTTCTTTTAGATCTGACAATCAATGACTGGTATGTTGGAAATTTAGAGAATATTTTATATGTATTAGAGGTTCTTCATCGATATAGAATCATCTATATTTGTTAGAGATTCTTAGTCAATGGTATCCTTCAATACATAAAAGTCTCTTGGTCATTATGATGACCATACTAGTTTTAAAGACACTCAGTGGGGCACTTGAAGTTTATTGTCATTCAGAAGTACATGGATTATTTCAGAGTTGGGATCGTACCCGCAGATGGGCTACCTACATATCCTTTATTTAGAAAAGGAATCAGAACCCACGTAGTTTGAGTAAGGGAGTATGATGTTTATGCATGATTGATGGCTCGAAGAAAGATGTCATGATTACTTTTACACTCTAATCTCACATGAGTCATGCTCGGTGTGAGAAACAAGAGGTATTGGTGAAACCAGACAATTTTTCCATGAAATATGTAATGATGTGGGGTTATGTATGTATGACTGCGCAAAATAGATGAATATTGGGTTTTACTTTAGGGAAGAAACCTAGGAATAAGGTCCATAAAGGTATATGTACTTTATAAAGATTTGGATACTCTAATCTTGGGGCTTACTCCTAAGGAAGATGCCCAAGTTAGGAGGGGACTTATGATTGGGTTTTACTCCTGAGAAGGAAGCCCAAATCAAAAGTAAATTAAGACTGGTTAAGAGAAATTAAGACTAAGGCTTACTCCTAAAAAGGAGGCCTAGGTTAAGAGAACCATGGTTGGGGCTTACTCCTAAGGAGGATCCCCATATTTGGGAACTTTGGAGACTGGGGTTTACTCCTAAAAAGGAAGCCCAGGTCAAGGGAAGTATGACTAGGGGTTACTCCTAAGGAGGATTCCCAGATTAGGGGACTTGGGGCTTACTACTTAAATGGAAGCCCAAGTTAATGAGGACTTGGGACTTACTCCTAAGGAGGATTCCCAAATTAATGAGTATTTGGACTGGGGATTACTCCTAAAAAGGAGGTCCAGGTTAAGGATTCTCTCATCTTAAAGGATGAGGTTGAATGAATGAACTCTCTATCTTTAGTGATGTAAAGATGTGTAAATCACTAGGTTTTGAGAGATGTTCCACAGAATTCCTTTTATATAAGGACGCCAATAAAGAAATCAGGCCATAAATGGATTTGGAGAGAGTTCTCAAGGCTTAATCATGAAGAGGAGAGGTGGATAAGTGTAAGAGGGGTGAAATGGTCAGGAAGGGCACCCAAAAAGAGAGGGGCGCACAAGTACTACGTGGGCGCGCAAGTACTGCATGGGCGTGCAAGTCCTGGTCGCGCAAGTGTACCTGCGCGACACATGGGTACTTGCGTGACAACCAATCCTTAGGGTAAAACTTGGGAAATCTTGGATTAAGTCTTTAATACTACCCCTAGAGGTGCGCAAGTTATATGGAAGGGGTAAGGCGGTGCGCAAGTGTGTCCATTTCCCTTAAGGGATGGCCACCCAGGCGCGCAAGTGTTGATGAGTTTCCACACTTAGGTCTTCCTCCCCCTCTTTAGATCTTCCTTTTAATGTAAGAAATTTACTTAGAAGTGTTCGGAAGCATTGAGAAGAGACTAGGGCACTGGGAGCTCAAATGTGATTATCTGGAATTTTTCCGTTTTTTAAATGGGGGGCCCACATGGGGTATTTATAGTCTTAGAGAGACACTGGGTGAAATTTCAAAGAGGGCGCTCAAGTCACCTGCATGACCATTAGGTGGCACGCAATTGTACTTGCGTGACTATGAGGGAGCTTGCGCGACACGAATGTAAAATAACCCTTATTCATGCCTTTTTCAATTTTTGATGTCTTCTTCAAAGGATGAATCAATTTATGCTAAGGCATTTCCTTTTCCATTCATTTGGACTCTGTGACAAAAAAGGTGTGTCAACATCTATACATACTTTTTCTAGTTTAGTCTATTTGTCTTAGGTTGTATGGGTCTTATTTTATCTCTTTAGTTTAAATTGTACTCTATTTGTATGTGTAAGGTCCAAGTTTTTTTTGGTTGTATTTGTTGTCACCGGATCAATATGTTGATTATGATTAAGAAATAAAGTCGACTGAAAAAGTCAGTTGAAATCCAGATTGAAGTTATCAATCATATATAGACTTTTTGTATGAGAATCAGATCTTGAACCATCATCATGAAATTTAGATGCATACTGTTAGATTCAAACCATAGGCACATGTCATTGAAAACAATCCATTGAATTAGGATGTTAAAAAACTCATAATATGCTAGAAATCATATTGAGTTTGGAATTAAAGTGGGGATCATAATGATGAAGAAATTTGGAGTCTGAATGAATCCAATGTGAATATGAATATTTTTTTTGTTTTGTATTTCATATATTATAAATTATCTGGAGAACGTATGATGAAAGGATAATGAAAAAAGGGGGAGAAAAATTGCTTACCTTCATATTTAGGAAAAAAATGATGTTTCTAAAAAGAATGGGAAGTTAGAATACTTTCCAATATAATTCAATAAATTTTATGCTAATCTTAATTTTATTAATAAATAATGAATACATCGTGATACAAGATGGTTTTTTTGTAATATAGGAGAATATGATGTAATGTATTTTTGCTACTTGTCATCAATGTGAGGAACACCAAACATAGAAGGATTACGATCATCTGTGTGGCAACATTGGAAAGCTGAAAGATTGATCTTGATGAAGTAAATAAATCACTGCGGACACCATTCCACTGGACGTGGTATGATACCAAACCATCATAATGGATTCTAACACAAATTCATACTATTATTATTCCTTATATATTAGATGCATAGTTTTTATTGGATATAGAATTGAGAAAGATTGAATTTTATTTCAATTGGGTTAAGAAAAAAAGAAGTTAGACTTTGTTTTCTTAAAAATGACTCAAGAGAGAAAGAACAAAATTATTGATTTTTGACATCGATCCAACATAGTGAAGCAAAAGATAGATAAATAAAGAATGAAACTGATATAGTAATTATACATGGGATCATTATTTAGAATAATATATGAAATTGAGAGACACTTTCAAGATATTTTAGAATGGTTTTCATTGTCTTACTTTTAACAATTTGTATAGAGCATCTGCATGAGAATACTTTTAGTGTTTACAAAAGGCCATCATAATGCGATGTCTTCAGAATTTCAAATATTTTAATAGAAATAAGAAGTCATTTTGTTTTCATATATGATAGTTTTTTATGGAGAAACTTAATAAAGAATCTATTTTATATGTTCATCATAATAAAGAATCATAATGAAAAACCATAATGAAGAATCATAATGATGAATCGTAAAGAATAATTGGAGTAAAGAAATGCTTCTAACTTGAAGAAGTCTGAAGATTCGAGTTGTTCCCAGAAGGACTATAAAGAGTTTAAGAAGTCAAAGATGAAGAATTAAATGAATAGAAAATTTGGGATTATGCATTTCATTGAGTGAGATGTGAAATTCTTTTCATACCCTTTCCATTCTAGGGTGACTATAAAAACAGAGCACTTGAAATTTATACAGTGTGAAAAACATATATTGGTAATGTTCATCAAGAGATCTAATTTTTTTCAAGTATTGATTTTCAAACCGAAGCTTGTTTTACAGGTTGAAGCTAAGGAAGTTCAATTAGAATGAGTCCATCAGAGTGAGGTTCAATCCAATCAATGGAGAAAGTTCCAAGATGAAGCTTAATCAGAGAAATTCTATCAGAGTGATCCCATCGTGGAAAATTTTATTAGGGAATGGTTTATCTGATTGGGTTCCATCAAATTGAAGAGTTTTGAGCTTCCTATGGGTTCCAACATAATTGAAGATGGAAGAGCATAAGGGAAATCAGACCAAGGACAATCAGACAGAGACCATTTGACTAAAGGTTACCAGACTAAGGATGATCAGAATGAATCTATTGAGGATGATTTCTAGAATGAGTTTCTAGAATATGTTTCAATACCAACAAGTTCCTTAGATAATTATTGAAGATATTAAATACTGTACATAGGTAAAGTTTGATTTATCTTACTTTTAGTGGATATAAAGACTTTATGAAGTGGATTAGAAAAGAAGAAAAGTGAAGCTTGTAACTATGGATACTAACAAGTAGATTACATGAATTATCTTAATAAAGGTGTATAACCAGCTTTGGGGAAGTGGAAACTAAAATGGATAGTCTGGGGGTATAACCAACTATAATAGTATTGTTTCTACTGGTATTATAGAATTTTTCATTGCTTGTTCCTCTGTATTCTGAAAAGAATATAGTGAAAGAATCCATGTTTTTGGGACTATCCAATATGGTATGGAGTAGGTATTTATATCAAACATTTTAAATATCATGTTCTACCTTCTATTTATATTTTATGCATATGAAATGTGAGGTAGATAAGTTATAATTGAGTGGATTTTAAACTTAACAGGTTTCGTAGGTTAAGAAATTTTACTAAAGATATGAAGAAAAACATTCTTATAAAAGAAAAAGGAACCATTGATTCACCCCCTCTTAATGGTCTTAATCCATCTTGGGAATAAAAATTAGTATCATAACATCTTACCTATGAAATATCCATTTATGAGAATAGAAAATTTCAGTTTTGTGAACTATAAAAGGATCCCCATATTTAATGTAAATAAATGTCATATCTTCAAAGAAAATTTTTTCCATATTTTATGTCTCTTGGGTATGATGTTTTGGAAACTACTACAGATGTATTTCCTCCCTGCATTGAAAATTATCCTCTTACTACTAATGATAATAGAATTCTTTATAATAATGGAAGAGATAAAAATTCTTTAATCTTATCACTAACTGAAATAGAGTTTCTTATAGTAAAGGGAGTTATAACTGAAAAATGTATCTGGGATAAGTTAATTTCTTTTAAAGGAAATACAAAGGTGGAGAATTAAATTTTACAACTATGGAGACTGAATGATGAATATCTAAAAATCTATAAGAATGAATCTATTGGTGACTTCTTTACAAGGATACATGATATTTTTAGAACCATGATATGTATTGGTGAAAAATTTGAAGACTAGAATATTGCGGAAAAGATATTGAGAATTATTCCGGATAAGTTTGATGAAAAAGTTTCATATTTAGAAGGTATAAATCCTAAAACTCTATCCTTGGATGATCTATATAGTACTTTTGTTACTTATGAAATGAGAATTAATAAGGCTATGAATAGTAAATAAAATTTTGATCAATAAATGGACCTTACATTTATGTTAATATTGAAAAACAAATATAAATAAATTAAAGAAGAATCATGTGATTTTAAAGATAAGGAAAAATTAATAGATTTTAATAAAATCATTTCCCTCCTTTATAAGAAACACAATAAGGGAAAATGGAAAATAAAAACCCTCAAATGTTGGAATTGTGAAGAGAAAAGACATTTTTCATAGAATTTTTCTATAAAAAAAATTAGAGAATATGAGTATGTGAAAGATTATGAGAAACCTAAAAAAAATAGTGGAATAGGTATTTGGAAATATTTATTTATTAAAAGAATAAGAGATGTTATCTGATCATAATAAAGAAGGATTATTACTCATCCAGTGATAAACATGATCATCGACTCAACTTTATTTCTCAAGTCATAAATGAAAGTAATTCATTTAGTAGTGATGATGATTATGATGAGATAATATAAATTGAATGAATTATCAAAATATATTTGGAGAGAAAACTTGAAAAAAAATACTCACATAGAGAATAAAAGAAGGGAGTCATATAAATATATTGAAGAAAAAACTTTTGAGAATGGTGAGTAAGAAAGAAAAATAAAAAATTCATGAAGAAAAGTTTGCTAGAAATGAGAATATCAACAAGATAGAATATACACCTGCTGAAGAAAGTAAACAAAAAATTTGAAGATAGATGAATCTATGTTCTGAAAAGTAAGTTTTCTAAGAAGGAATGATAGTTTTTAGAATAAATATCAATGTTTCTTACATAAAAAAGTGAGATAAGAAATTTTAGAGAAAATTTTTCCAAGGTATTTTATATTAAAGGTAGAACTTATAAAGGAGATGAAATAATAGACTTAAAAAAGAATATTTGTGAGGGAAAATATTTCAGCATTAAAGATAGAAATTATTGAGGAAAGTATCATCTTGAGAAAAGAGTTCCATGATTTGTAAAGAAACAACAACAATAATTTCACCATCAGTCCAAAAAATCAATATTCTGAGGTCATTGTTAGTGTTGTGGAGTTCTCACACACATGAATAATTTATTCTGTTATAACATGTCTCTACCAAGAAAATGGTATTAATGAAGGGGAAGCTAGGATGATCAAAAAAGATAAATTTTTTCTAAAAATTACATAGAACCAAAAAATTAATTAAGAATATGAAGAAAGATGAGTATGTTAAGAAATCAGAGTATGTTATGAAAGTGGAGAAAAAAACATGCTGAGTCTAAAAAGAAATAGTTATTAGTTATTTTTTTAGAAAAAGTTTACATGACTAGAAATTTTGAATAATAAAAAATATCAGATAAAGAAAAAGAAAGAAACATTTTATTATGATGTGAGAAAATTTGATAAAAATATATCAACAATTATGTTTTGAAAATTCAGAAAAGATGTAGGATATGGAAGAAATAAGGGTATATTACTAAAAGTTGTTTGACTATCCTAAAAAAATAATAAGAATACATGAAAGTGTTATTTTAAAATATGTATAGAAAAGGTCCCAAAATAATATAAGAAATTGAAATCTTTATTCGAAGAGTCTATATATGAAAAGAAACTTGTTACAAAATGTATGAAGAACGAACATAATGAAGCAAATAAATTCAATGAAAAAATACAAGAATTACAAGAAAAAGAAAAGGATTATAGAGGACTCTCATTTCGAATGATTCTTCTAATAAATAACTAAGGTTCCTCCTTATTTTAAAAATATTAGTATTTATACTTACTTATAAGGAATTAAAGGGTTGAACAATGAAAGTTGATGTTATTGAGTCTCTTACTATTCTTGAAAAATAATGTAACGAGGTTACAATTTTTTTTAAATTTTTGTTTGTACACCTAAACCTTTTGATATGTTTGTCTATATGGGTGTAAGTTACTTTTACCATAAAAAAAACTTTTCAATATTTCCCTAAGAAATTAGAATTTTGATAGAAACATGAAAATGGTATTATATAAAATTTATGAATTAAACAACATTGTGAAACTTTATTATTCACTCTTGTTTTATACATTGGGTTTTCCCATATATATGTAGAGTTGTTTAGTTAAATAAAATCTGTTATGAAACTCATGTGATAATTATGTTCTCCTAAAGAAAAATTTTAATATTTAGAGTTGAAAAGTTATGAACCTTGGAAATGAGATCATTTGTCAATATGGGAAAAAACATTTCAATGTGGCTCATTTGAATTAGATTTTCAATATAGGGGAGATATAATGAAAATGGGGATATAAAAGTATTCATGGATAGATAAGAAAAAGGGGGAGAAATAATTGAAAACATGAGAAAATGAAACAACAAGTGGAATTGTTTTGAAGTTATTGAAGTGAGTATTAAAAAACAAAAAGGGGAGATTGTTAGGCCCAAGTTGTGTTTTGGTTGTATTTGTGGTCAATAGATAAATATTTTAGTTATTTTGAAGAAATAATGTAGACTGAACAAGGTAATGGAAATAAATATTGATGTCATCAATCAGATCCATACTATCAGCATGGGAATCTGATCCCGAACCATCAACATGATAGTTAGATACAGACTACCAGAATCAGTCCATAGGCATGAGTCATTGAATATGATCCATCATATTGTAATGATAATAAAAATGTTAGAACATATTGGAAATAGTATTGAGTCTTGAATAAAAGTGATGATCATAATGATGAATTGTTTTAGAGTCTGAACGACTTCAATGTGAATTAAAAGATTCTTTTTTGTTTCATATTTCATATATCATAAGTTATATAGAGAACTTGTGATACAAGACTTATGAAATAAATGTATAGAATAAGTGATACACATTATATTAATGGAAAGAAATAAGTTTCTTAATTGAATGAGAAGTTATTATACATTCTATCATAAGTAAAATTATGTTATACCAATCTTTATTATATTCACAAATCAAGAATAAGTCATGATACTAGTTAGAGTTTGTAGAAGAGATGAGAATACAATGTAAAGTGTTCTGAATACTACTCATTGGTGGGAGGAAAACTAGAAAAAGAATAATTAAGATCATAAATTTGATAATCATTAGCATGAAAAACTAATAAGGATGAAATATTGATCTTTCTGAAGTAAAGAGATCACCTTGGACACCAGTCCATCAGATAAAGTATGATACAAAACCATAATAATGGATTATGAAACTGATTCATATTGTTGGTATTCATTATATATTATATGCAGAGTTTATATTAGAGGAAGAATTGAGAAATATTAATTTTATTTGAATTATTTCAATAAAACAAGAAGTTGTACAATGTTTTCTTACAAATGGGTTAAGAGAAAAAGAATGAAACCATTGATTATTGGCACTAATACAACGAGTGAAGGAATTGATCGATACATAAAGACTGACACCAATATGGTAATCGGCCATAGGATCATCAATTTGAAGAATTTAATAAAAGGATAAGTACTTTGAATATATTTCATAATGGTTTTTAATTTCTTAAATGTAATAGTTGGTATGAAGCTTCTACATGAGAATAATTTTTTTGTTTAAAAAAGGTCATGATAATGGACTACCTTCAGTATTTCATATATTTTCATCATAACGAGAAGTAATCAAGTTTTCATATATGATCATTTGGTATGGGGAAAAGTAATTAATAATATTTTTTATAACTTCATCTTAATGAAGAATCAAAATAAAAAACTGTAATGAAGAATAAGAATTACAAATCGTAATGAAGAATTAAACTGAAGAAAATTTTGTAAACTTATAGAAGCCTGAAGACTCTAGTATCACCCAAAAGGATTATGAAGAGATGAAGAATTCATATTTTAAGACCTAAATGAATGATAATTTTAGGATTAAAAATTTATTTGAGTGGGAAGTGAAATTGTTTTCCCTCCTTTTCTATTCTAGGGTTCCTATAAAAGGAGAACATATGATATTTTTACAATGTGAGAAACTTTAATTGTTATTGTGAACCAAGATATATTACATTTTTTTGTCAAGTATTGAGTTACCTAAATTTTTTTATAGGATGAAGATGAGGAATCTCCATTGGAACGTGTCTAATGAAGTGAGGTTCAATCTGATCAACAGAGCGTGTTTGAGGATGACGCTTCATCAGAGTATGTCTATCAGAGTGAGCCCATCAGAGTGAAATTCATCAGAGCAAGGTTCATCAGACTGAGTTTCATCAGAAAAATGAATTATGAGATGACAATTGAGTTCCTACTAAATTGAAGAAGGAAGAGAAGAAGGGAAATATGACCAAGTCCAATCAGACAGATACCATCAGACTAAAGGTTACCAGATTGAAGCTGATCACACTAAATCTGCTAAGGATGATTTCTGGACTGAGTTTTAGGAATAAGTTTCAAGAACAAAAAGTTCCTTAGATAATTTTTGAAGTTCCTAAAGATTTTATGTAAGTAAAGTTTGATTAATCTTACTTGTGGAGGAATTGAAGAACTTCGAAAGATATCCAAAAATAAGGAAAGTGAAAATTGTAACTACGAATACTTACCAGTTTTTGAAAATGATTATCTTATTTGGTTTTATAATAAGTTTTGGGGAACTGGATACTGAAAATTATAGTTGGGGGGGTATAACCAACTATATAAGAAATTATTCTATTGGGATTGTATAATTATTCACTACTTGTGCCTTTGTACTCATGAAAGAAGTTGGAGAAAGAATCCATGTTAGTGGGACTATCCAAAAAGGAAAGATGTCGGTCTTTGTACCAAACCATGTAAATTTCATGTTTTACCTTATATTTATATATTTTTTTGATACAAAAGTCAAGGTTGATAGGTTATACTTGTGTGGTTCATTAACTTAATAAGTTTCATTGGTTAAGAAAGTTTACTAAAACAATTAAGATTTTTTTTCTAAAACAAAAAGTAACCACAGATTCAGCCCCCTCTTAGTGGTATTGATCTTACCTAGGAACAACAATATGTATTATTTTGGTTATATTCAAGACTTTTTTATTATATTTATTATACCTCACCACCATGATGGGATAACTTGTGTATCTTGTATAGTTTAATAAAGTTGGTTCGTTACATGATCCCACTATTGATGATTCACCAACTTTTGTAAAAAATTGAGGATACTAAGATGGACAACTGTACAAATTTTCCAAAGGATTCTTATTAATTTAAGATTATCAAATACCATTCTATTAAAATTAAACCAATGATAAATTATAATCTATAACAAACAAAACTTTTATAAATTAAATTCCATTTTGAATAAGAAAATATATTATTAAGTAATGTAGTTATAGGAAACATATGCATTACTTTGGTTATTTAAAACTATTATATAGTCTATGAAATTTAGAAGACTATTAATCATCAAAACTATTGATAATATAGCCATTATACAGTAACCATTAAGATTATTATATTACGGGTTATAATAAATTCAAATTGACATAGAAAGAAGGAGAGATTACCATGACCAGTTAGATCTTATAATATGAAGCCCATTTACCTAATCTCTTAAGAATATTGCATCACTGGGATTTTCCCTTGAAAAATAACAAGCTGATATTCAACAATAGAAACACAACTAAAACCATTTATAAGATATGTTTAATATTATCTAGATCATGAACCAAACCATGTCTTCTAAAGCACCCCAAGAAAGTGTCACTATCACACACCTTACCATTATGGAATATATTTGTGTAATAAAGCGTAATGTATCGAGAACCTAATGATATGGTTTTTATATTTTTTATATTTAAGAAAATAACAACTATATATATCCTTTTTATTATTTTTTATGAATGATTAAATAATGAGTTTGATAAAAAATAAATTTTGATACTATGAAACACAAAATGTATTTTTTTTGGAAATACATAGTTTTAATAAAGAATATATTTTTGATGAATTCAAGGAATTTTTAAATAATTGTTTTAAAAAATATTATTATTAAATAATATTTATTTTAAAATAATTGATAATATAAATTTTTGAAGTCAAATGTAATTTTATAATCTTTAGAGAACTATTACTGTTAAAAATTATTTTTCAATAAATGAGGATTATGATTTAAAATTATAAAATTTTTAGAATTATTTTTTAAAAAATAATTAATATTTTTGAAATCAGCATGTCAAGATTATCCAGTGGTGATTTTTTTAAAATTTTCCGAGATAATCGAATTTTTGGGTAAAAATTATATACAATATAAATATATGGTATGTATTATGGAATCATAAATGACCAAAAGTTATGTAATAAATAATATAAAGAGTATCTGTGAACAAAACTATATTTCACGTTTCAAATAATATTTTTTTAATTTATTTGATCAATTTTATAAAACCTTAATGAATCATCCATAACCTATATTATACTTTAAGGTTTTAAAATTTATTCTTTATAACATGACTCACTTCCACATCACAAATGTTATGAATTTAATTTTTTTTTTAGACTTATGAAATAATGAAATAAACCCCTCTTTGTAAAAACCCATGGGGAAAAAACATGGGATGGTTTTTGATTTGGATTAATTTTTTATATGGAGTCTGAAACCTATGTTTAGAAATTAATAAATAATCCCACCTATTTTTATATATAAATCCACCCAACCTCCCCTTACTCGTTACTCAAAACCATTGGAGCATGAATCTAATTTACCATTCCCAATACAGATCCCTCCCAAGGTTCCCAATCTCTTATGATGCTCCCCCAAATCTTTTAGAAGTTCCCTATTAAAGGTAAGGGATCTCTCGCTCTTATTTTCATTTGAATCACATTATTTGTATTTATCATTTGTAAACTCAATTGATTAAGTTTTCAAGCCATTATAAATATCCCATTACTATCAAGTTGATTTTCTAAAAATGGGAGATCATTTATTTCCTATTTTTATAATAATTACCTATGCCATTACTATGTTGTAGTAACGGTTCCTCTCCTCCTCCTCTATTCAAGCACCTTCTTGTATTATTCCATTTGATTTCCAATTGATCATGTTAGAATTTGTTTTTAAACATTATTTTCTACTTTTCTTATGATTTACAAGTAATGATATACCACATTTCAATCTCATTACACCCCTTCATGAATCTTTACATACATTTGTAGTGCTGCCTTAATTATTCTCTAATAAACATTTATTTAGTGAATACCCATCCCCATTTCCAATTAAGGGTATTTACCTAGATGTATATATAATTAATTGTTTTGGGGGTTACATGTATGTAACCCACATTACGTAATCATGGGATTAAAAGTGATGACAAACATCTGTATATTATATGATCTATATGTAACACTTATGTATGTACATGATATGAATATTCTATGTGGGCCCAAACATATATAACACTCCAATGAATTCAGTAATATTTTTATCTAATGTGAGGTTATATATGAGATTAGGTAGTTAAACTAATCCATAATGGTACTCTATCCAGTATGTGATGTTTTCTTGGAAGTTTTCCTTGAATTATGCTCATGTCATGTTTTATATTGTTGTTGCATTCCTATGTTTGCTTCATGTTATCATCATATATCATGCTTTGATGTTCCTATTTATGATTCTACCACCTTTTATATATTTTTTATATGCTTATTGATTAACATATATTACTCTATTCATCTTATTATTTTATTATTATCTTATAGGGGTTTATAGGTCACCCCTTTCTTGTGAACATCCTAAGGTTATCACATGTAGTTTTTGAATATCGAATTCATATAAAGGAATGTTTCAGTGGTTTTAAACAATGATGTTGTGCCTATCTTTAATTTATTATGTCATGTACCTAATTTACTAAAGACACTAGGCTTCACGATCTTCTAGGGTTGTATTATGTGCACATTTATGTAATAAATCATGAATTAAAGTGTATTAAATATACATGTTGTCATTGAATCCAATGATATTATAATTTCTATCACATATAACCACATAACATCTCTAAAAATATAGATCACCCTATTCAATTTCCTATATATTTGGGGTTGTATGTGGTGTTATACTCACCTTAGTTCCCAAAACATTTTTTAAGCCTTCCCCAAACTGAGAGATAAAATAGGGATCTCCACTAGAAATGATCATTAAAGGTTGATATTATATATTTATTCATTATTTTTATATTACTCTCATAATTAACTTTAAATTAAAAAATGTTTAATTTCTTATCAATGTTCATATTTTGATCATAAATAGAAATATTGATCATTTTTATATTAATATAATTACAATTTAATTTATATTTTTGATTAAAACATTCATATTACTGAACCAAATTTTGGGACTTATATATTTTATAATTTTCGATCCATCATTTTATAAATCATTTAACTAGATCAAGGTCTAGTTTGGATATTTTAGAGGACATTTGGAGAACACAACATCTTCGATGAAATATGTACATAAAATTAGAGGAATAGATATTATTTTATTGTTTGTCTCAATCGTGAAGTCTATATTCATAAAAAAATATTACTAAAATTAGGATTTTTTTGAACTATATAGATAAAAATATCAAGGACCAATCATTATATTTGTGGCCCAACATTAGGATAAAATTCAAGTTTAAAACATTATATAGATTTAATGGTCAACCCATATATGTTGAAATTTTTCTCAAATAAATTATTAATTTGAGTTTTACTTTATGAGATAAACGTGATGATATAGAACATTTTTTTAAAATATTTTTATTAAATTTTGGTAAAGTTTCTATACTTGAAATACTTTCACATCAATACATTTTATGAAATTTGAATCTATGAGTATAGAAGAATATTGTTCAGTATTTTATTCATATGATTATTTTTGATAAAGTTCAATGAAAAAGGTATTTTAATATTGGATAGTAAATATAACTTTCAATAGACTTTTAGAAAAACCCATTTCATGATATGGTTGTATATTTTGTTAAATGGGGTGACCAATGTTTTGGAAAAATTTAGTGAGAAACCAGCCAACCCCCTTTGATATAAATACATGATAATCAACACCTTAAAAAAGTCTAGAAATTTAGTACTTAATGAAAATATTTGTAGTAAAAACACTCATGATAATGGGTGGAAAGTACCTTAAAATATCTCATTTTAACAAGATAAAACACTCTTATACTCTTTATATTCATGTTTATTTCATTATTTTTTAATTGTGATAGTTTAAGTTTAATTTTATTTTATTTGAATGTAATGAATTTATTAAATTATTTTAATTATTATCCTAATTCCACTTATATATATTTATTATAATTTTCTTAAACTACTTTAAATTCTCTTTTAATACCTTCCCTCTTATCCCTTTTCATTCAATCATAAGTGTGTTATTTATTTTCTTTGTTTGTGCATGTAAATTTTTTTCACACAAATCTTATATTGTATAATTATTTTTCTTTAACTTCTACCTCATAAATATAATAACCATAATCCATATTACTAATCTCTTTAATATTTGAGTAAACCTCTAATTATTATTATTTATATTATTTATACGAGTGATTAAGAATATTTTCCCAATTAATAATTTTTATGCTAACATTGTTTATACTAAACTAGATATCTTATGGGTTAATGATTTTTTATGTTTAATATGTAGATTCTATGGATTATTTTAACCAAATATACATTAAGATTGATGAATTATGTAACCGTACATGAACAATATTTTATAAAGATAAAACACATAGTCAATGTTTGGAATAAATATTAAACATTTTGGAATCCCAATTTAAATCATATTGATAAGTAGATATTAATTTAATATAATGGTATAAAAATCTTAATGATTTCATAAATTAAATATAGAAATTTATACTCATTCCAATACATTTAAAAATTTTTAATCAATAAATAATACTCAATAAATTCAATTTAGATCTATATAAAAAAAATACCCCACATTTAAAATAAAAAAAATAAAACAATTGATTCCAAAAATTTAAGGCCATCATCAAGGATTCAACCCAAGTCCCATAATACACATTGAATATGAGTATTTTACCATTTTTGGTTGGTAATAACAAATCATCCATGATTCAAATGGTGTCGTTTCTAAGGATGGTTCTTTATTCAAATAGTTATTATGGACTTTCTTGCTTAAAAATAAAAAAAAAATTCAAAACTAAAAGAATATTAAATAATAATGAAAAACACCATTAAAAAATAAAAAAACCATATAACATATCCATTCACTACTATTAATTTCAAAATAAAGTTTAGAGTGTGTGTTAATTATATAGAGTCTCTCAAACAATTCCTTATATTTGTTTAACCCTAGAATAGAGCATGCCATCAGTCATATTAGGAGGAAAACTATGAGTAACCAGACCAAGCTTGATCCTTTAATGAAACATTATCTAAATCATGCCATGGGAAACCCTATAGAACTATAAAACCCTAAATATTGTGAATGAATATTTTGCATAAATTGTTAAACAATGGGCTGGTAATGGGGTTCCTATAATCCCTAGTATGTTATCTACTCACACAAATAGATCTTATAGTGTTGTCTCCAATTTAATCATGGGCAGGAGGTTATCAAGAAACCTCCCAATGATCATGGCACAAATTAGAACACTGAAGTAGGGGATTTTAAGCTTAATTTATATACAAACATTGATTTGGAGGAAGAGAAGAAACATTCAGATCTTAAGGAAAAAGTTCAAGAAGGGGTGAATTTTGATTTGAGGCAAGAACTGACTTTCAACACTAAAAGAAAAGGTAAGAAAAAATGGTTTATAATGATGGTTTTCAGTTGGTTTTTTCCAAAAATCCAGGGGCCTCATCCATAATGCTGTTGTGTATTCCATTGGTGTGTGAAGTTTTGTGGGTGAATCCAACCAAATGGAGTTGTCTTCACTTTATAGTGACATAGACTTCCATTGTGGTATTGATGAGAATGACATTGTAAATACACATGTTTTTTCTTCTGTACAATCCCTCAACAAGGATCTATCTGAACCTACCATACTGGTTTCTACTTTAAATGATTCTCCCATTTTCATTGAGATACATTAGTTATCTCATCCCTTCTATTGGATGCAATGTCTTTACCCTAAGGCACTGCTCATGGTGGTGTGCCCCCCCTTCATGAGGATGTTGGAAAAGTTTCAGTTGTGTTGTCCCTTGATGATCAAGGATTTGACACTTTTAGGGACAATGTGATTCATGAAAATAAGGTGAATTATTCCTCTCTGTGTGATGTCTTTGACTAAGTAAAGTAATTATAGAATGACTCACAACAACAAAATAAAACTTGAAAGCAAGGTTATCATCCAAGATGTCATGGTAGGGGGTGTGGATGTGCGGATTGGGATGCTTCAAAGGATGATTTTCAACCTTTGATTTAATGCGACTCTGATGACATATACATAGAAAGCCTCCTTCAATGGGAAAATACATTAGAAGAGAGCTATTCTAGAGGTCAGGGTCGTGGTCATGGATAAAGTATAAATTAAAATAAACTTCGAGAAGAAGAGAAAATATTAGCTCTAATATTAAGAAGAAACTTGGTATTTAATATCTTTTATGAGGGAAATTACTATGTCAGACCCCATCCTATCACTTTTTACCACTTTTATATTATTCTATGGGCTTTGAACCTATATTTAAAAAATATAAAGAAGAATATTGAGCTACAAAAACAAGGAATGGAATAATTAGAGTAAAACAAGGTGGTGAAGTAGTACATACGATCCAAGAGACATATCATGATATCAAAAGGAGAAGGATCATAAACATGGAATCATGGAAAAATGGAAATAACATCATAAAAACCTAGAATCATAAATGAGGAAATAACATAATACATGACATTATAAACATAATGTAGAGACCTGAAGCTTGATGTACTTGGACATTACATTACCTTTTCAGAATACTTAATATATAATAAAAACAAACACTCAAGGACCATAATAGTTTAGTTTCTTTGGAAACATAGAACATAATCTTCTAATCATGGTGAAAGATCTTCAACATCTCCCATAAAGATCTTCCCCTTTTGTTTTCTTACCAAAAAACTTTCTTTAAATCCTGGGGAAAAGAAAACATATAAAGGGTGAGCTTAAATGCTCAGTAAGGGTAAACATAGGGAATATAAAACAATCCATACACATTTGAATGCAAAAACTTGAACATAAAATCTAAACATCAAACTCTTGAGAAAAGACATAAATCTTGGAAGTACATAAGGAATATATAATAAAGGAACACCGATCATGATAAAATATCATGGGAATAAAACATGTAATTGTGGCAAACCATTAAGAACATGATATCATTTCTATAGTATCCAAGGCATTGCTACCAATACCATCTTAGTGGACAAAGTCTCTTTCTGAATTGAGTTCACTCCTCGTTCCAGTCCTCTATCACTGAACCGGATTAGCTTACCATTCTAGCCATGTCTATCTCATGAGATATAAATCTTTACCCAATGAATTAGAGGGAGATATAGGTCCCACCCATCTCATAATGAAATCATTTTTACTTTTTCCATAACATAAACATAAATCATTAATCATAACCCAAAGAATAAAATGGGTTTCATAAACATCATACCATCATAACATAATCCATATAAAAGAAACGGATGTCATTTAATCATAAGAAAAGTGAAACCATGTTAATCATAGAGACATTATACTTGAAATATACACATATTAAATAATGTAATCTTATATATAAAATGGTTTTGATAAAACACTTGAAATGAATTCTTGAGGAAAATATCCTTTCTTCTTCAAAATCATTTTCTTTTCACAAAATTCCATGAAAATTTAAAAGAAAAGGATTTTTTTGAAAATAGTCATGAAATATTGTAGAGTAAACTTCCTGAAAATAAGGATTTATAAAACTATAAAAATCCATTCATGCTGTATAAGATAAAAAAAATTCTTCTCATACTTTTGTAGGAAAAGTCAAAAAGTACCTCGTATTGTAAACAAAATAAAGATTCCTTACCTACCATGTATTAAAAGTCAAAAATGGGTAAAAAGGAATTTAAACATACATTAAACTATTTTAGAAACAAGGGACATGGGTGATAAATATAACCCATGTAAATATATACGAATAAACAATCTCGGATAAAAACGAGATTGGAAAAGTATTCCCTTACCTTATGTCCAATATGCTTCGTATGTATCCAAACGTCCTGTATAATGATTTAAATAATGTAATTGACTTATTAAATAATCATATTCATTGTTATTATATTATATATGGTTCACTTAGGTATTTATATTACCCTTTCATTTGTCAATTCCATGTTAAAGTAGCATTTTGGGTAAAATCGTTTCATTTATCGTACGTGTTTGGACTTGTTGTTCTTGATATTATTATTACTTATATCATGATTTACTTACTTCCAAAATGTAAATCATGATTTATATATCATATATATTCAGTATATATATATAATATATAGATAAATGAAATGAAATACACTGTTCATGGAGACGGTAGGCCATACGTACGCATAAACGTTGTTTTTCTTTCCTTATTGACTTGAATTGAAGTAAGTAGATGAAATATATATATATATATATGTGTATATATATACCTAAATACAGTAGCTTTATCATGTCATATATTTCATTATTATTCATTATATAAACTTTATAATCATTCTTGAATGGTTAACAAGGAGAATGAATCTCATCGCGTTGTGGAGACGGTAATCTGTACATACGCACGAGCGATGATATCATTCCCATAATTATTTAATTGAAGTGGAGTGGATGATATAATATATAAGAATCAGTATGATGTTATAATAACTATATATAGTTATTCTTTACATCATTATACCCATCCAAGAAAGGTGTTGGTGGGAAAACAGATTACACCACGACGTGGAGACGATATTTCGTACGTACGCATGCGCGGTGATTTCGTTTTCCGTAGGATGGATAGAAGGTGAAATGGGGTTGTTTAATATTTATAATAACATATCATTATATTATTTATACTTATTTTATTACTTTATAATGAAACAACTAAAGAAGAAGAAGTTGATGAAGAATGAAACTTGAATGAATCGGTAGGAGATATTACATCTTCTTCGACGCACCTCTTTTAAGCTTCTTCTTAGGGCACTAGAGTTGGTATTTTGAAAATACCAGAACCTCTATGATATAACTATAGAGGTTTAGAAGAGTAATGTTTTGGGTTTGGCCGAGCTACAAGGCTCAAAAGGTTGTGAAGAGAAGAGGGAAGGGGTTCCCTTTTTATAAGGGAGGAGAGGGGCACCTTGGAAAAACATAAAATATTATTTTATAATAAAGTCATCTTCGGTTTTTAATAGCTCCAAATTGTTTTATTTCGAATATAAGGTGGGTATGGGTCGAAATCCTCTCAACCAATAGGTTTTATACAAGTTTAGGTTACTATTTTAACCTTATCATTTAGATTTAACTCTAAGTTAAACTTTTACCGTGTCTTTTTGTTTTCTTACACTATATGGTTAATAAAATTACTATAACAATCCAAAAAAACCCCAAGTGGTTCATTATTAATATATATATCCTTATATAAGTCATTTTTCTGAACCTTAAATTTTTCAGAATAAAATAATAATTAATAATATAATATTTGTTTTAAAAACAATTTTATTTCAATTTTGACACTATTTGGTACTTTATTTTTTTTGAAACTCATAACATCATGATTAGTTAGAAAAAAGTTAATTAAATCAATACTAACATGTAATATTAACCTATAAAATTATTTTAATTTATAAGAAGTATAAAATTACATTTATTTGGGTATTTATAACATCAATTTTTTTAATATTTCATTAATAAGGTAATTACTACATCATCATTGTGTCATAAATAAATCAAATTATTTAATGTCTAACAATTATAAATAAAATACCATTATGTAGGAAATATTTTTATCTTTCTAATGAATATTTATATTCAAATTTATCTTATGTATAACCCTATATTAAATTTTTTTTTGTTATTAAACTTTGATTTTAACTATTTTAACTCTTCTTTAAATAAAATAATAATAAATGACCTAATCTAATCCAATTGGACCTAAAGGGTAATAATTTATTCCTAATGGTTTTTTGGTCGAATTAAACTTATCCAATAGAATTAGGACATGTGTTAGTGTAATAGTAATATCATTTTTACCCTTAATTACCATATTTACTTTTAAACGGGGTAAATAAAAGTAAAAAGTTACCATTCACCAAAAATTATTTTTCTCTTATTGAATCATATTTTACTTACCTATATCAACTTTCTCTCTTGGATTTTTGAAATTCCACTCACAGAAGTGGTAAAATTATTTTTTATTTAAATTTGCAAATTCTCCTAGAAGGTGGGTAAAATACGGTGAAAAGTTTAATAAAATTTTTATATATCAAAAATTATTATAAAATGACTCCAATGAATTACATTGAACTTATATAGATATTATTTATCAATTTTGACCTAAAATAAATTTAAATAAAATAAATAATTATTTAAATAAAAATTCGGTTTCTAAATAGTAACCTAGTGTTTTCACTATTCATCAAAAATTGAAAGTTTTCAGAAAAATACCAAAAATTCACCATAGGCTAATTTCTATATTCTGAATACAAAAATGATGTCCATTTTTAAAGATAAAATTTATAAAATTTTAAAAAGTGGGTATTACTATTCATAACGGCTAATTCATAATAATAATATAATAATATCTCGTTGAGTGAAACTCGGTATTGCGTACTACACACGCTAATGAGGAAGGTATTGATTGCGTGTAATGTAAGCCAAGTCAAGTCTGCGTGTAGTGAAATCTCCATTTGGTGTTTCGTATAACATAATCAAAACTTATTTCATTTATACATTAAACAAAAACTACACTTAATGTTGCATAGAATAATTTCCACAAAACGAACTTGAAATTGTGTGTAAAACGAGCAAAGAATAGTGTTGCGTATACTGCAAGCTAATTCGGTGTTGCGTATATCACAAGCCAATTTTGGTGTAGCGTACAACACAAGACATCAATGAAATTAAAAAGAATGATTCTCATAAAATCTCAGGTTGTTACACTCTACCCCCTTAAAATGATTTTCGCCTCAAAATTCGTCTGGGATATAAACGGTTTACTACATGAAAGTTTCTTTCATAGAAACCCACATCATAAAAAGGAATTCTAAAAATTAATTTTAAAAAGTGGAGTACGAAACCTAACGGTTACCCGAATTAACTCATCATTGGGTTTCCACATAGGAGAACATAGGTGAAAATATGGATATGGAAGAGAAATCTTTCCATCAAGGTCCGATGGAGAGTGGTAAGAACATGGCTATGAAAAAGCCAACAATCCCAAAGCCATAAATTTTTTATGATCTAAGGTACCATCTAATTCATCGTATATGAGGACACTAGGAAAACATTTTTTGTTTTCAAGATCATTTCCCTAAAGTTGAAGAATTTGAATTAGAATAAATACTTAGCTTATTTCGGTACAATCTCACCGTTGTTCGTGACTTGAACATTTTCCACTTCATCTCTTAAAGAAATGAAGTTGAATTTTTCATTCTTGAAGTGTTAGCAGATCATGTGACAGAATGATGGGTCATTTCATATGTCTCAAACAAAAGGGTAGAAAAAGTTATCAAATATACATAAGTCCATCTATGGTGAGGTTAATCGTATATGATTCCAAAAATGGACTTCTACTTAATCTATCATACCTATTAATAAAATAATACTAGTTCTTACTAACCAGGGACTACCTGTAGTCCATTGGTAGACGATAAAGTCCTGTCGCACTTCAGTTGTGGGTTCGATTCCCACAGCCCTGTCCGACGCAACGGGTTGTCGCCCGTCCTGCAGGTTGTCCCTTTTTCTAAAACTAAATTATTATAACATTCCTTAAATAATATCGAAAAAAGTTCTAGCCTTAAACAATACAATCTTATGTCTAAATTAATTCGTTCTAATCATTAGGCTTATCCAAAATACTTCAGTTCAAGCTCATAGTATAAAAAATGATTACTTGAAAGGTCGCATAACAAGCACATGAATACCATCATTTATCCACCATTTATCATACGATATATCTTGTTGGTCACATTCCAAACATGTAAATACATTAATCATGTATTCTCTTGAAAAATGAATACCCATTGAACTTTAGTGAAAACATGAATGCTGTCAAAAGTTAAATCTTTCCACATACCAAAATCCAAAAATTCTATATACACGAACCATGATATAACTTTTTCTTTATATCAGTCATGAGCTCATGAATACTATCATACATATTATTTTCTCCTTATCCCTTAATTATGTGCATTTTAACTGCTTTCCAAAAGTATTTCAATCACTTTTCAGGGTTATCGATACCATAAAATTATTAAAAACCACAATGATCCAATACATTGATATTCTAATATTCCACGATACCATAAATGAGATTCCATGATACTAATTTGAAATCCCCTTACATAAACACTTAATCATTACACAACATCGTTTTCATACCCAACATCACAAATAGTGATCACATGTGACTTCCATTTATCCTTTTACTTAAGAGGTTGCTCACATTGATCATCATTAACCCTTGTATTAGGGCATTGATTAGCATAATGCCCCATTTCCTTGCACTTGAAGCATTGAAGTGTTAGTGGTGCGTTCTCTGTAGTCTTTTCTTTATTCACATCATTTTAAACCCTTTTCCATTACTTCAACACTCAAATTCTCTATGAAATTATTTTCCACACTTAAAACATTTTCTAGTCCCTTTAAGAAAATCTCCACCATGCTTATTTCCATACTTTGAGCATAAAGAAACATTCATCTTCTTTTCACCATTATTATGAGATTTATCCTTGAACTCCATCTTTCGTTTCTTGTAAAAATCATGATATGGATATGTAACACCAAATTCCATTTATACCTTGATAACACAACACACAATTTCTTCATAGCTACTGAAGTCTCTTATAGATAATTCCCTTCGATGACTTGGTTTTAAGCCACTGAAGAATCGATCAACTTTACTTTCAGGTTGGATGATAAATCCAGATGCATACCTTGAAAGCCTTGTAAAATTCGCTTCATATATACCAAAAAATTAATCATCCTTTTTCTTAAGATCATGAAAAATCATTTTCCATCTTTGTTTGAAGAATAATAGGGAAGTACTTATTGAAAAACAATTTCATGAAATTGTTCCATTCCATGGATTCAATTTCATCTCCGGGCCTCGTATTCTTAATTATAGTCCACCATTGATATGCTTCACCTTTTAAATGGTAAATAGCCAGAATGAATTTTTCATGTTCCGAACAGTGAAGTTTGGAAAATATATTTCAATGGTACTGATCCATTGTTCAGCAACAAGTGGATCAGAAGACCCACTGAAAGAAAGTAGATGTTCCCTCATGAAGGACTCAATAGAATATTGTTCCCTTTCTTCTCATTTGGAAGTCCAGAAAGATTCATAGCCTATGTAAGTATAACAATAAGATTTTGAGCTCCATCTCCCATAACATTGGTTTGTTCAGGAGGACAATCATTGCATTTTCCATTACATTGATCAACAAGTTTCCTTCGGGTTCTAGCCATCTTCTAAAACCCAAAAAGAATAGTGTGAGAGGAAAAAACCAATCTAGGAAAAAAACATAATAAAGGGGGAGTACTTCCAATATCAAACATCTTAGGTTTAATTCTATGATCGTTACCGTAATCCTAGGATTATAACATATACTTATACTTAACCTTATAGACATCCCTAGACATACCTTAGAAATATCTCTAGGGATCTCACTAAAGTTCTCACATCCTAGTTTCCAAAGGTTGACTAAACCTTTCCTCTGATACCAACTGTAGAGACCCAAAGCATGATGTACATGGAAATTACATTACTTTTTTATAATAATTAATACATAACAAAAAAAACCACTCAAGGACCGTAATAGTTAAGTGTCTTTGGAAACTTGAAACATAATCTTCTAATCATGGTGAAAGATCTTCAACATCTCCCATAAAGATCTTCCCCTTTTGTTTTCTTACCTAAAACCTTTATTTAAATCCTAGGGAAAAGAAAACATATAAACGGTGGGCTCAAATTCTCAGTAAGGGTAAACATAGAGAATGTAAAACAATCCATAAATATATGAATGCAAAAACTTGAACATAAAATCTAAACAAAAAAATCTTGAGCAATGAAATAAATCTTGGAAGTACGTAAGGCATATATCATAAAGGAACATCAATAATGATAAAATATCATTGGACTAAAAAATATAATTGTGGAAAACCATTAAGCACATGATATGATTTCCATAGTAGCCAAGGCATTGCTGCCAAGACCATCTTAGTGGACAAAGTCCCTTTCTGAATCGAGTTCACTCCTCGTTCCAGTCCTGTATCACTGAACCAGATTAAATTACCATTCCAGTCATGTCTATATCATGAGATATAAATATTTACCTAATGCATTAGAGGGAGATATATGTCCCACCCATATCATAATTAAATCATTCTTACTTGTGCCACAACATAAACATAAATCATTCATCATAACCCAAAGAATAAAATGGGTTTCATAAACATCATCCCATCATAACATAATCCATATAAAACAAATGGATATAATTTCATCATAAGAAAAGTGAAACCATATTAATCATGGAGACATTATACTTGAAACATAAACATATGAAATAATTTCATCTTAGATGGAAAATGGTTTTGATAAAACACTTGAAATGAATTCTTGAGGAAAATATCCATTCTTCTTCAAAATCATTTTTTTTCACAAAATGCCATGCAATTTTAAAAGAAAATGATTTTGTTGAAAATAGTCATGAAATATTATAGAGTAAGCATCCTGAAAATAAGGATTTTAAAAACTGTAAAAGTCCATTTATTCCATATAAGTTAAAAAAAACATTCTTCTCGTACTTTTGCCGTAAAAGTCAAAAAGTACCCCATATTGTAAACAAAAGAAAGATTCCTTACATACCATGTAGTAAAATTAAAAAATGGGTAAAAAGGAATTTTAACATACATGAAACCACTTTTAGAAACCAGAGACATGGATGATAAATATAACCCCAGTAAATACTTACGAATAAACAATCTCGGATAAAAATGAGATTGGAAAAGTTATCACTTACATTATGTCTGATATGATTCGTATGTATCCGAACATCCTGTATAATGATTTAAATAACATAATTTACTTATTAAAGAATCATATTCATATTCATTGTAATTATATCATATATAGTTAACTTAGGTATTTATATTACCCGTACATTTGTCAATTCGATGTTAAAGTAACATTTTGGGTAAAATATTTTCATTTATCGTACGTGTTTGGACTTGTTGTTCTTGATATTATTATTACTTATATCAAGATTTACATACTTACAAAATGTAAATAATGATTTATATATCATATATATTCAGTATATATATATATATAATATATAGATAAATGAAATGAAATACACCGTTCATGGAGACGGTAGACCATACGTACGATTGAACACTATTTTCCTTTCCTTATGGACTTGAATTGAAGTAAGTAGATGACATATATATATATACACACATAAATCCAGTAGATTTATCATTTAATATATTTCAATATTATTCACTATATATACTTTATAATCATTCTAGAATGGTAAACATGAAGAATGAATCTCACCGCGTCGTGGAGACGGTAATCCGTACGTACGCACGAGTGATGATAACGTTCCCATAATTATTGAATTGAATTGGAGTGGATGATATAATATCTAAGAATCAGTATGATGTTATAATAACTATATATAGTTATTCTTTACACCATTATACCCATCCAAGTAAGGTGGTGGTGGAAAAATAGATTACACCACGGCGTGGAGACGGTATTTCGTACGTACGCACGCGCGGTGATTTCGTTTTCCGTAGGATGGATAGAAGGTGAAATGGGGTTGTTTAATATTTATAATAACATATTAGTATATTAGTGATACTGATGTTATTACTTTATAATGAAACAACTAAATAAGAAGAAGTTGAAGAAGAAAGAATCTTTAAAGAATCGGTAGAAGAGATTACCTCTTCTTCGACACACCTCTTTTAAGCTTCTTCATAGGGAACTAGAGTTGGTATTTTGAGAATAGCAGAACCTCTATGATATAAATAGAGAGGTTTAAAAGAGGAATTTCTGGGTTTTTCTGAGCTTCAAGACTTAAAATGGTGTGAAGAGAAGAGGGAAGGGGTGTCCTTTTTATAAGGGAGGAGAGGGGCACCTTAGGAAAAACTGAAAATATTATTTTATAATAAAGTCATATTCAGATTTTAATAGCTCCAAATTGATTTATTTCAAATATAAGGTGGTGAGGGGTCTAGATACTCTCAACCAATAGGTTTTAGACATGTTTAGGTTACTATTTTATCCTTATCATTTAGATTTAACTATAAGTTAAACTTTTACTGGGTCTTTTTGTTTTCTTACACTATATGGTTAATAAACTTACTATAACAAGCCAAAAGAACCCCAAGGGGTTAATTATTAATTTATATATCCTTATATAAGTCATTTTACGGAACCTCATATTTTTAGGAATAAAATAACAATTAATAATATAATTTTTGTTTTAAAAACTATTTTATGTCAATTTTGACACTATTTGGTACTTGATTTTTGTGAAACTCATAACAGCATGATTAGTTAGAAAAAAAGTTAATTAAATCCATAATAACATGTAATATTAACCTAGAAAATTAGTTTAATTCCTAAAAAGTCTAAAATTACATTTATTTGGGTATTTTTAACATCAATTATGTTAATATTTCATTAATAAGGTAATTATTGCATCATTATTGTGTCATAAATAAATTAAATTATTTAATGACTAACAATTATAAATAAAATACCATTATGTAGGAAATCTTTTTATATTCCTAATTAATATTTATAGTCTAATTTATCTTACGTATAAACCTATATTAAAAATGATTTAGTTATCAAACTTTGATTTTTACTATTTTAACTCTTCTTTAAATAAAATAATAATAAATGCCCAAATCTATTCCAAGTGGACCGAAAGGGTAATATTTTATTCCTAATGTTGTTTTTCGTCGATGTAAACTTATCCAATAGAATTACGACACGTGTTAGGGTAATAATAATATCATTTTACCCTTAATTACCCTATTTACTTTTAATCGTGGTAAATAAAAGTAAAAAGTTAATATTCACCAAAAATTATTTTTATCTTATTGAAGCACATTTTACTTACTGATATCAACCTTGCCTCTCAGATTTTTTAAATTACACTCATAGAAGTGGTAAAATTAAGTTTTATGTAAATTTGAAAATTCTCCTAGGAGGTGGGTAAAAGATGGTGAAAAGATTAATAAAATTTTTATATATCTAAAATTATTATCAAATGACTCCAATGAATTACATTGAACTTATATAGGTATTATGTATCAATTTTTACCTAAAATAAATTTAAATAAAATAAATAATTTTCTAAATAAAAAGTTGGGTTTTAAATAGTAAGCCAGTGTTTTCACTATTAATTAAATATTGAAAGTTTTTAGAAAAATACCAAAAATTCACCATAGGATAATTTCGATATTCCGAATCAAAAAATGATGTCCATTTTGAAAGATAAAATTTATAAAATTTCAAAAAGTGGGTATTACTATTCATAACGGCTAGTTCATAATAATATTATAATAATATCTCGTTTAGTGAAACTCGGTATTGCGTACTACACACGCTATCGAGGAAGGTCTTGATTGCGTGTAATGCAAGCCAAGTCAGGGCTGCGTGTAGTGAAATCTCCATTTGGTGTTTCATTAAACATAATCAAAACATATTTCATTTATACATTAAAAAAAATCTATACTTAATGATGCGTAGAATAATTTCCACAAGACGAACTTGAAATTGTGTGTAACACGAGCCAAGAATAGTGTTGCGTATACTACAAGCTAATTCGCTGTTGCGTATAGCACATGATAATTTTGGTGTAGCGTACAACACAAGACATCAAAGAAATTAAAAATAATAATTCTCATAAAATCTCGGGTTGTTAGACATAAGTTAGGTCCCACTACCATGACAACCTAACCTAGCTTGCTATTCTAAATTAACATACACCAAACTTGGTATCTCATGAGATGAATAGATCACCCAATGCATTGGGAGGATATGTAATTCTTATCCCACAGAGCACATCATAATATTTACTGTATATGTGTTCCATAAAAGGAAATCATACACAAAGAATAATCAGAATTAAAATCCTTGGGAAATAAATGGGTTACATAATCTTGTCTCAAGGTTTTATGAAATATATTTCATAAACATTTAAAAGAAATGATAGAATTAAATCTTATAGATGTTTATATTATAAATTAAAATCTATATTATTAAATTTAGAGTTAATATAGAGAGAATTTCGTATGATATAGTGAAGAAAATGTATATAAATGAACCTCTTAAATGTTGTTATAAGAAATTGGTTAAAAAACATTAAAAAATGTGATCACATGGTGTTTTTATTAAAACCAAAGTAAAATAGAATGTTTTTCCATAAAACGTTTACTACTTTAAGAGATCATGGATGGGAACAAACTTCAAATGATTATCACATGAAAAGGAATGCTAAATTGTAAAGTTCCCATTAATCAGTTTAGATTTAGATAGATGACCCAGAAAGAAACACAATAACATATATAACCACATAAAATAAAGGGAGAAAAATATTTCTATATTTTTATGTGAAATATATAAATAATATATAGAATTTAATTTGAAAAATAATTCTAGAAAACAAGTTTGAGAGATAAAGCATAAAACAAAAAAATATTGTTTTTTGGATATTTGAATCACTTAGTATGTACACATAATATCCAAAATAATCAAATTAATAATTTCATTGTGAAATTAAATTTATTTTCATTGTCCCAAGGATGTTTGTTTCATGGTTCCAAAGTCATATTGGTTTATAAATAATTATGTATGTTCTTAAGAATTGGGTAAATGAACCAGAAGAATAATGATATAGAGTTAATATATTTCTATAAGTTCAAAATATTTTTAATATCAACCATTATTTATATATAATCATGATTCATAGAGTAAAAGTGTTATTTTTATATGATTTTTTCATTTATACGGTTCTTCTGCCCATGATGAAAATATTTCATTCTATTTATATTTATGAAAACTCATCCATTATAGAATAAAAAATATATGATATACTTATTTTTGTTATTTATAACCATAATATTGTGTATTACAACCATCCATGACGAGAGTGGTAAAAAATGGAATACATCATCTGTTAAAGAAGTGAACCGACCAAAACTTGGGAGATGATTTCATTTTTAGAATGAAACTAGTTTTAATTTGATAATGTGTATACCATTAAAAAAATTAAATTTCAGTGTATTTATTATACATATGTGACTACGTCAATATGGGTGGAATAAATTTAGTGGGGGAAGAAGAAGAAAACATTTTGATGGGGGTTCAGTTGATCATGTTACCTCTTACATTGGATTTCATCTCTTAGAATACACTGTAAGAATCAATATAATGGTGTTTTGGGTAGAGAAAAAACATAGGACCTAGGAGTGATATTTATAGAGAAATTTTCATAGATATGTTTGGTATAACCTAGGACTCAATTATAGTATGAAAGCAATATTATACTAAAGAAACTATAACATGATGCACATTTTATTACTATAATAGCTCAAAAATTCTTAATTTTGGAATATTAGTTTTACTAAAGGATCATAATTATTGAAAATAATATGTTAAGATTATACTATAATGAATTTTTCGTTTTTTTGAAATGGTTGATTTTTTGGTGAATTGGGAAAAATAACGTTTTTAAAAATATCATAACTTTTATAATCACCATGATATAATCAAGTGGTAATTTTTTATAAAAAAATTATATCAATAATAAATTTTTTTATGGAGTAAAAAAATCATTGTAAAATATTATGTTTAATTTATAAATCTATTTTTTACATTTCAGAACATCAATGATATTATATTACAATAAAAAATTATTTTTGGTTTTTTTCCTAAAGTTATGTATTCACAAGTTGACATTCAATATTAGTTGTATTTGAAAGTAAAAAAATATAATTTTTTATTTATAGACCAATATAATTTATTTGAATCAATAATATGGACTATTTTACTATAGATTCATTTTTTACCTAAAAAAAATTTATTAAAAAATATTTCTACTATATTAAAAATACTTATATTAAGACTAATCTTTACCACATCTAAGAATTGAATCTATAATTTTTTTTTATAATTTTAAATAATCATTTTTGAATTATTTTATAAGTTCAATTTTACTATTAGGCATAAAAATAAGCTACCAAGGTATAAAAATGAGTTATCGGTGTAAAATTAAATTATGGTAAAAAAATAAATTGTGAGAAAAAAGACTAATATATCTCAAAATACATACATCAGTTGTGCATATGAGAGTTTTATCAATCAATAATCATTACTTATCATTTATTTTCCACATTTAGAGCCACTTCCCTTTTAAAGTTACATTCCTTTATTACAAAGTAATGGGTATTTACAAAATTTCCACCCCTATCACTTATAAAAAGAACCCTTCACCATCCCACTTATCCCCACAAATAAAACATATTATATCAACAAAAAATATCATAACCCTTCCAAAATATATTTCACATCTCTTACTGATTCTATTTCCCCCAAAATATTACCCTAATAAGTCTTAAGGAGTGGTTTAAGGGAGGATATCACAGGAATTTGTAATTATCTAAACCACATTCTTTCTTGATTATTTATTATTTTACTTAATCCAAATATTCTATATCCATAATAAATTAATGACATAAATATTATTATTTTACAAAAATATTATTATATTTATGTAAAAAATATCATTTACCTCCCTCTGATCCATTATAAAATTAAAATGCCCCCATGTGACGTCCAGACATTTGCCTCCATGAACAACATATTTCATTTTTCCTCAACGCCTTACATGGATCATTTTAAAAATGAATTTAAGGAATAAATAATATATATTTATAATTATTAAGGTATTATAAGTGTAATATTTCCATACTATTAATAATATTTACAACAAATGGTGATCATAAAATTTAACCACCAAAAACATGCATACCAAGTCACTTTGTATGTAATAACTTTATAAAATTCTATTTCATTTGTGTTATTCTTCTAAATATTCATAGAAATAACTTATCAATTTAATAATATATTTTTGAAATTAGTAATATTTTTTTAAAATTCATATTATCTAAGCAGAATAACATATTCTTACCCATCTAGTCATTATAATATGCTCTTATTTTGGTTGGTTTTACCACCCACATTAGTGATGCTATAATGTTTATTTTAAGAATGATTAAGGAATATTAGATATTATTAATATCACATAAAAACGATTAATTTAATAGGTTTTCCTAATTTATAAATGGTAATATATTTATGTATATTGGTTAATAAAAATAATTCTTTTAATGAAATTGAAATTTCTAAAAAAGATATTTTTAAACATTTCAGTAAAATAATTACCATATATTCTATAAAATAACTATGTTAATCTAGAACTATATTTACCAAAAAATATATAAATTCATGTAAATTATATAAAATATGAAACCATGACCATAGTGTAGGTACTAGAACCACCAAACCGAAATATTCTCAGAAAATAGAATAGTAAACCATTTTTTTATTTTAACAAATAATTATTAGTAAATGGGTAATTAGAAATTAAAAGTGAATGGAATATTATTAGATAAGTAAATATATGATTCTAATATAGATTTATAATAAATATAATGTTTTTATATTGGATCTTAGAGCATTTTTACTAAGAAGAAGTACGGGGTAAGGGTATATTTTACAATCTTACTTTTTATCAAGAATGTTTATGTTTCAATTTACATTAGGGAAATTGTTCATTCTATCTATAAAAAAATCCAAATATTTTCTTCTCTTATAGTTTTCAGGGTTTTCTAAATATTATTTCTATTTTTATCTTTCTTTAATAATCAAATAAACCAAAATAATATCTTTAAGTAAATATAAACATATTTTTCATTTTTGGTCAAGAATATATTTCCTCCATATCTATATTATTATTTTTTCTTTAAGAATGTTATTTTCTATACATCAGTGATTTATAAAGGTTATTTTTTTCTAAAATTTACTATTTATTTAAAATTTTAAGAGGAATATTTCAAATATTTTCCATTCAGGTCATTTTTTGAACTCTTTTAAAAAGTCTTATAAGAATCTATATTTAATGTTTTTCAAAAAAATTAATGTTTCTATCATAATTAAAAATTAACATTATTTATCTTATATTACAAGTTTTTATGGGTTTCAAGGTAATATCTATTCTAATTATTCCAGTAATTTTTCATTTTTAAACTAAGAGAAAATGATATTTTTTTCCTAAATGTTTTGAAAAGGGATTTCATTTTACTTATGTATATTTTTAAAACTCTCTTTAAAACCTCATGGAACGAGTTTTGGAATTTACTTTTCACTTTTTTTTTGACCATGTCGCATAATATTTAAGAAAGTTATTTTAAAATGTTGCATTCAATTCCCTTTTATATCTCTGAAAATAATTACCTTAACTAAAAAACCTTCATTTATGATGAATTTATAGTCTCCTTTTATCCCTTACTAATTTATCATTTATGAATTATTTATATCATAATGATTGATATTAGTTTATAAATTTATTTGAACTTATATGCTTTATCACTCTCCATATTTATTTTGACATTATTTTTCTCCTTCAAGTCCATGTTATATAGTACCCTGAATATATTCAATATAATTTATATATTTTCTTAACCATATACCAATGGATATATATAGTTTTAGTTAAAGGATTTTTATTAAGAAATATATTCTATTGGTTGGGGAATATTATCATTTCATATACTTGATTCAATAATGTTATTTTTTTGATTTCTAAAGAATATTTATCATGTTTTATATTGTTCATTCTATATATGTGGAATGAATTAGACATGCTTAATGATCAATGGGGCCATAATTATATATCCCCATAATTCATCAAGTATTTATAATGAGATAAACTAGTTGTAATGCCTTATTTATTATTTGTGATATGGAGTATGCATTCCCATTTATTGAAAATGTCTAGGATAAGGCCATGATGGTAAGATTAAGATCTCAAAATTATGAATTTAAACATTGAGAAGTTAGTTATTATTATCCATGTTATTATTATGTTTTTTTTCTATACGGATATATTTCATGATCTTATTATTAATTATATTACACATTTATTACTTATTCACAATTTCATATTATTTATTCATTATATATTCATGATAGATTTAATTGTATTAAACCCCTTACTTGGTATCTAATCTCACCCTTTGTTATATTTTCCTTTACATAGCATACTAATAATGGTTATTTCAATGAATTTAAGGTTTTTCTAAAAGTAATAAGATAGTTTTCATAATGTTTATATGTTATGTTTTAAGTTTTTTCTGTAATATAAAAATAGTGTATCTATCTAATATCTCAAGACTACTAAACTATTAGTTCATATGATATGCGACCTCTTGCATGTTATAATAATGTAATGTTTCATACACCTACTCCATGTTACTATAGATGGGATTTTTATATTTTGAATCCATGAAATTTCAGTAGAAACTTTGGGATCTTGATTTTATAAGAACATATCTAAAAATATCATTATGATAAAACCATCAAAATTATCAAGAACATTTACCTACATATTATTTTTAATGGATCAATATACATAATTTTATGAGATAAATAATTGAATTCCATTATTTAGGGATGAAACCTAGTGTATGTAATGGAAAACATATCATCACCCATAATCAATGTATAGATTTACCTCACAATAAAATTAACATATATGGTGTTAGAGTTTAGTTGATTATGGATATATTAGGTAAATTTACTCAGGTTATAACCAATAACTTTTCTTATATGAAATATCTGGTTTTTTTATAACATGATGTAATGATATTATATGGATTCAAGTGGTGGAACTACTAATCCATTGGTAGCTAAAAATGGATCATTTCCCTCTGTTGGTCGGAGTAGATGACTCAAGAGGGGGGGGGGGGGGGTGAATTGAGTATCTATAAAAATTTTTGTTCAAATAGGTTCTTTAAAAAAACATCCCCTTATAAAAAATAATAAACAAATTCAGTTTGTAGTGAATTTATAAAAGTCAGGAAAGTTCAATTATTTTCTCAAAATATTGATTAGTTCTCATTTTTACCAATCTACGATTAGTCAAACTTTTGAAACTAATATACTAATTCAAAATAGATATAAACACTTGATAAAATAACTGTCAAAGTTCAGTTTATCTTATTGTAAGAATCACTTATCAAATTAACATAAAATACAGACAACAACACAACAGATAAAACAAGAGGTTCAGTCTCAAGTTGAGACTTAGTCCTCTCCACTTGGTGATAACCTAAAACCAAGTAGTTTATATTAATAAACTTTTGATCCACCCCCTAGATCAGGGTTCACAACAGCACATAGGGATGTCCTGGTCACACTTGAACTCTACCACACTTACTCATGGAAAAAAACATCTAAATATATCACACATGATCTCTTCCACCGTTCTACGTGGGATACAATTGTAAAAAGAGATTGAGAGTGATGATATTTTGATATCCGCCAGTTAAGATTGGGAGACAATGCGTGCGATAAAAATAGATATACACACTTCTCAAAAATTAATCAGAATAACACAATAGAGTTATTAGAAAAAATAGGGTTTAGTAATCTATGTGTGTTGTGTAGAAAAGCTCTCGAATCAATGGATTTAGAGAAAATGGTATCAGAGTCCTCTTCTGAAAGTTGGATTCTGAACAGAGTGTCGCAGTTTCTGTAATATTTCTTCCAGTTGTGTAAAGGTTTAGCTCTTCTTTTTTAGGATGTTCAGCAATCTTTAATAGGATGTTGCTTGAAACAACTTCTTGTGGGCACTAGCTTCGAGTTCCCCTATTTTTAAAATTGTGCATTCACTCAGTCTATATTTTAGTGTTTTATTCAAGATCACCTCTTGAGTTGAGGTTTTATTCCTTTTATACTTCAAGGTCAACTAGACATGAATCTCTCCACTCATGCATGTACCTCGTACTATCTACAGATATACCTACAAACAACATTAAATAATGTTAGAAGCATTAAATTGTCAAAATATTACAGTTATAAATAAATTTGAATTAATAAAATTAAAACTATTATTTATGACTATCGGTGTGTCATTTGTATCAGTTTGTTATCTTCGATGTGTCCTCTTCGGTCTGTCAACTTCGGTGTGTCATCTTCAGTTTGTCGAACATCGGTGTGTAATCTTAGGTCTTTCAAACATCGGTGTGTCATCTTCAGTCTGTCGAACATCGGTGTGTCGAACATCAGTTTGTCGATCATCGGTGTGTCGAACATCAGTGTGTCGAACATCGGTGCATCGAACATCACTATGTCTAACATCATTGTGTTGAACATTGGTGTGTCGAACATACTATCGGTGTTAGGGACTCAAAAATCTTATGAAGTGTCTGTATCACACAAAAAATTGAAACATTAAATGATATCCAAAAATACATGTATAGATACACTTGTAAACATATTTATTCAAGAATATAGGTTAATGGCTTATTTAAGTACATTGTTCTGTATGGAATAATTGACTTACTTATAGATATTAAAGAGCCTGAAAGAGTAGAATCTGTAGTTAGACATTATTTGTGATTATGAAAACTACCATATCATAGAGGGTCTAATAATCTCCTCCTTTTTGATAATCACAAATTATGGAATACATACACATATATAGAATACAAATAAGTGGATATAGCATACAACAATGAGTGAGATTATTCAATATAACTAAAACTGTCTCCCCCTCAATAAAAGGATTATGATGAGTACATGCCATGTGTTCTATACTAGAAATTATCCCCCTTAGTTAAATAATGTATGTCGTATGTCTTTTTGTATGCCTTGTGACTTTTTCTACCCCTTTTGGGATTAGAAAAAAACAGAAAGTAAATGGAGAATTACCATAAAATAAATCTACTAGAAAGAGTTCCATTAAGAAGCAAAAAAGTACAATCCGAACAAAAGATCAAATACCTATAAAAAACACAATACATCACTAAGTGTTTGGCTTTTGAGGGGCTTTGACTTTATCTGAAGGATCCAAAGGAGGAGGAGAGGGTTTGAGAGTGGTAGAGGGTAGAGGTGGTCTGAAGATAATTCAAGACAAGGCAACACCTGTAGGGATATTTACTACAAGGCTAGGCCTTCTTTCTAACAACACACGATTGGGAGTTTGATCTGTGATGACCGGTCAAATCTGAGACAGGGCATGAGAGATAGTTATATAAGCATGATGTTGAGAGGTAGTACCAAGGGAAGTAGTAGGAGGGACCATAATTTCTTTATCGTGAACATGTAAATATGTCTTAAGGTGGCTGATGAAATCATTGATGATTTCACCACCATATTGCATGGCTTTCTCAAAGTCATCCTTATTCTCCATAAATTTGTTCAACAAAGGAGTAAAATCCTTCAATTGAGAAACTTTATTCTTGAATGATTAAATAACACGAGGTAGATTCAATATTAGAAATTTGAAGCTATTGATTAGATCATGTTTGGTATAAATCTTAGTGAAGTACTTATCCACTTTTTCTTGAATCTATTTCTGAGTAGTAGAGGCTTAATTTGTGCACTGTCTGACCATATAGTACATGAGATCTATATTTCGATGCACCCTGTCCTGAGTTTCTTTGTCTATAATAGTCTGAAGATGTTGGATTTCCTCTCTCATCACAGCCTTGAGAGAATCTAGATCAGTAACATCACTTTTCCACTCCTAGAACTATATGGGCCAATTAAAATTTTTCCAAGCTCTTCTTTCAACTTTTTTATATCTACACTTAAGAGATGAGTCACCATGTTTCTATGAACTTCCAGTACACCACTAAAGGAGGTGTTTAAGTCATAGGTTAGAGAATTTATCTCATTGATCATTTTCTTTACTTCTTATATTAACAAAGTATTGTGCCTAATAATGCTTTTTTCTGTGGTAATGAGATTTGATTGAATATCCGCGATCACTATTCTTACGATCTTTTTTGCATCAGCATCTAAAATACCTGATGAAGTGGAGGATTCACTTATGGATCCCACTAAATCTATCACAGACTCACATATATCATTTTTGAATTTCTCCAAATCAGGCTTAGTGACATAGTCACTGGACACTGACTATGCTACTGGCTCTACTGGTGGATGTGAAGCTGGTGGAATAGCTGAAATATGTTCTGGTTCATCTTGGACTTGTGGAGGAGGAGGAGGAGGTACCCTCTCCTCATCTGAGTCATACTCTAAACCAAAAAGAATGTATCATGGATCATTATTCCACTCTGTATTACATGTACAGTCTCTTGGATAAAAAATATCAATCCTAATCATTCTTCCCTCAGACTCAGGAGAAACTTCACCTTCATCAACATCTTCATCCAGTCCTCTAGCCATAATAATATTTCTAGGTACAAGAACCAACTGAACTTCAGGTTCCATATGAGCTCCAACCACTTATACTTCATCCTCAGCCTCCTCCTCATGGCCACCAGCCATAAGTTCATTCTATTTCTTAATGATGTCTTGATTTTCATCATTAGGATGGGGTGATCTGTCTTCAGTATCATCATCCCTATGATAAACAACCTGTTTCTTAGAAGGCTCAATACCATCAGCAACCCCATGAACAGATTCCTCACTGGATCAATCAACCACCTTTTGTCTCACTTTTAAAGAATCACTTACATGTTCATAATATCCTCCTCCATCATCATTATCATCATACTCCTAATCTGAGTTACTTACATATCCTTCAATTACAGTAACCATGGTCTCTTCCTCATCTTCCTCACCTAGAAGAGGTTATCTCGAGGGTAAGTCTAAAGGTGGAAAATAAGGTACATAGGACATAAATTTGGGACTTTCAATAATATCAGGATCACTTCTATCATAAAAAGGTGATCCTTCTTCTCTTGGAACATCATGCTCAGCTTTCTCATCAAAATAAACATGTTCTTCATCTAGTTTGAGACCTAGATCAACTTGATCCCTTGATCTGGTAGGATAGTCAATTGGACTGAAATCCTCATAAAGACTTTCCTTATCACCTACCCAACATCTCTTCCATGGGTTCCAGAAGATTTTCATCCTTTTAAAAATGTCTTTTTGAAGACAAAAACCACTACATCCACTTATCACTTCATCTTCATCTTCCACACAACCTAACCTTTTCAACATGGAAGATATCATCCTTGAATAGTATAGACATGTTGCCTTCATGGATGGTTTGATCAATTCAGACACATGAACAATTAGATAACTTCACAAATTTACTTTTATCCCATGTATCAACAGATAAATCAGGAATACATCCTGATACTTCACAAAAGAGAAATCTCCCTTTCTTGGGAATATTTGACGTTGAATAAACTTAAACAACAATCTTAATTCTCCTTCAAAATCGCTTGTAATAGTTTTAGTAGATTCTCCATTTCATGTTCTCCCCTTTAGAGCATCTTCATAAGAGAACAAATCAGAGGAAGGTGGAATATTACCTAGATAATTAGCGTATACACCTTCATGAGGCATCTCCAAACACTCAACCCATTCCATAGATAAAAAAGCTACTTCCTTCACATTTACTACCGACTTCATCCTTCATGCCTCAGCTTCATCCAGAGATATTTTAAAATTTTGATAAAATTCATGCACTAGCTAGGGATTATAAGGACTTTCATTGTTAAAAATCCAGCTCATCCACCCTTGAGATTCCAATACTTTTAAAATAAATGATTTTCTTGAACGAAGCCATTATGTTGATACTTCTTTTTCAACTGTAACCAAATGGGTTTCTAAGATCGGTTTTGCAGTCCCACTGGACTCACCTTTCTGTCTCTTAGAAGATGTAGATTTTCTTGGCTCTTCTACAACGCACTTGGTCTTTACCATGTCGAGGCTTCTAATATCATAAGCATTAAGGACAAGGGTCGAGAGGCAGAGCGACAATAGGTAGAAGTCTTTACAACATTGATAAGGCGAAAGGTCGGGATTGATTGAACTAAATATATCATTTAGGGATTGTAGATCATAAATCATAAAAATTTAAATTTGGAAAAAATAATAATACCAAGAAACATCAATTTATGTTAAAACTGAAAAAATTAAAAAAGAATGATTAACTAAAACAGTGTCATTGAATCGGTACAACACAATTAGTTTCAATGATCAGTTTCATGAGATCAGTTTCAGGGATCCATTTCATGAGATCGGTTTCAGGGATCAGTTTCATGAGATCAGTTTCAGGGTTCGGTTTCATGAGATCAGTTTTAGAAGATCGGTTTCAAGAGATCAGTTTCATGAGATTGGTTTCTGGGATCAGATTCATGAGATTAGTTTCAAGAGATCAGTTTCATGAGATCAGTTTCAGGAGATCAGTTTCAAGAGATCGGTATCAAGAATCAGTTTCAGGTATCAGTTTCATGAGATCAGTTTCAAGAATCGGTTTCATGGATCGGTTTCATGAGATCAGTTTCAAGAAATGGTTTCAGGGATCAGTTTCATGAGATCATACTGATTTATCATTCCTAGTTCACGTCTGATGTAATTCATTCTCTCGGAATTTAAGGGTTTAGTGAGTATATCTTCCAGCTAATGTTCAGTCCCAATAAATTCAAGAGTTATATAATCTTTTTGATAATGATCTCTCAATAAGTGATGTATTACATCAATATAATTTTTCCTATAATGAGAAATTGGATTCTTAGAAATGATAATAGCACTTTTGTTGTCATAGTTTATGGGGATATGTTTGAATTGAAATACATAGTCTAATAAGGTGTGTTATATCCACAAAATTTTTGCACAACAACTACCCGCAATAATGTATTCTACTTCAATAGTTGATAATGAAATTGAATTTTGATTTTTACTACACCATGATATTAGTAACTTTCCCAAAAAGTGACATGTTCTAGAGGTACTCTTTCTATGTAACTTACATCCACAAAAATCAGCATCTGAATAGCTAACTAAATCAAAATATCTTCCTTTAGGATCGAACAATCCTAAATTTGTTATATATTTGAGGTATTTGAAAATCCTTTTAACAACATTTAAATGTGACTCTTTTGGGTTTTCTTGAAATCTCGCACACATAAAAACACTAAACATAATATCTGGCCTACTAGCAGTTAAGTATATCAAACTCCTTATCATTCTTCTGTAACTAGTATGATCAACTAATTTTCTATTTTCATCAAGATCTAACTTACATGTAGAACTCATAGGGGTTTCACTACTCTTAATGCTATCAAAGACATATATTTTCAAAATATCTCTTGTGTACTTACACTGATTTAAAATAATACCTTCTTTATTTTGAAATATTTGAAATCCAAGAAAATATTTAAGTTCACCCATTAAACTCATTTCACACTCACTTTGCATTATGTTTGAAAAATAATTACATAAAGATCTTTTGGAAGATACAAAAATAATATCGTCTACATATATTTAGGATATTAAAACTTATTTGGAAATTATTTTTATAAATAAATTAGGATATGCAAGTCCTTTTTTAAAGCCTTCAGAAATGAGAAAATTACTCAACCTTTCATACGAAGCTCTTGGAGCGTGTTTCAAACCATATAAAGCTTTTGATAATTTTAACACATTATTTGGAAAAAGTGGATTTGTAAAACTTGGGGTTTGTTCAACAACAACATCCTCAATTATATAACCATTTAAGAATTCACTTTTGACATCCATTTGATAAAGATTAAAATTCAAGTGTGATGCATAGGCCAGTAAGATCCTAATTTCTTAATGTATAGCTACCGGTGCAAAGGTCTCTTCGTAATCAATTCCCTCTTCTTGATTATATCCTTGTGAAAATAGTCTAACTTTATTCCTAACTATATTTCTAGATTCATCTACTTTATTTCTAAACACCCATTTGATTCGTATGGTCAATGTATCCATAGGTATATCTACAAGTTTCCAAAATTTATTTCTCTTAAACTGATTATGTTATTCTTGCATGGAAATTACTCAAAATTCATCATTGATCACATCATTGATATTTGTAGGATAATTTTTGAAAAGAAGGATTGATGTTCAACCTGGTTTCTCAAGGAAGCTCTCATTTTTATTCCTATATATAAATCTGCAACAACAGCATCTAGGGGATGATTATTAAGAATCATAGTTGGTCTTGAGATGGTATGACTTGATATTTCAGGCTGGTCAGGTTGATGTGGTTCACTATGGTTAGGATCCGGAAAATTTTCAGATCTGGATGTTTTAACAACATCCTTCACATGATGATTTAAGGTGTTATCATTAATGTCCAGATTTGACATATACTTTTCATCATTTCCTAGTGAGGTATTAGGCTCATGTGGATCTACTTCATCAAACTTGATGTGTACATATTCCTCCACACATTTGGTTGGATTATTAAAAACTCTATAGTCTTTGCATGATGTAGAATATCCACGAAATATTCCTTCATCACTTTTTGAGGCAAATTTATCTAAATTATCTTTAGTTTTCAGAATATAAACATTAAATCCAAACACTTTAAAATAACATACTTTGGGTTTCCTTTTATTCCACAACTAATAAAGATTTTTATTAAGGATAGTTCTAATTAAAACTCTGTTTATTATGTAACAAGCTATATTAATAGCTTCTACCCAAAAATAAGTGGTTAGATAATATTAATTATGCATAGTCCGAGCAATTTATTATAAGTTTCTATTTATTATTTCTATGACACCATTTTGATGAGGTGTTTTAGGAGCATAAAAGTTATGATTATAGCCATTCCTTGAGAAAAAGACTTCAAAATATTGATTCTCAAAATCAAGACCATGATCCCTTCTTAAGGATTTTATCTTAAGTCCACTAAGATTTTCTACAGTCCTAGCATACTTGGTAAAGTGTGAACAAGCTTCACTTTTGTGATCTAGGAAAAAGATCCAGGTGTACCTAGATAAGTCATCTACAAGAACATAAAGATAGTTCTTCCCATTGAGACTCAAAACAATTGATAGTCCAAACAAGTCCATGTTAACCAACTCAAGAGGTTGATAAGTAGACACTTATTTTTTTGTTCTGAAAGAGATTTTATGTTTCTTTTCTTTTTACAAGGATTATATACTTTGTTGTTTGGAAACTATAATTTGGGTAAGTATCTAAATAATACTTTTCTAGTTAACTTTATAAGAGAGTGAATGTTGCAATGTCATAGTCTTCTATGCTAGAGCCAAGACTCTTTGTAAAATACATTTAGACAAGAGACATTCTCTAAGGATAGTGTGTCTAAATTTGTAGCATATACATTATCGTTTCTAAAAGCAGTAAATACTAAATTATTATTGGCATAAAAAACATGGCATGAATCATTTTTGAATTTAACATTAAATCCATCATCACACAATTGAGATATGATGAGTAGGTTATACTTTAATCTATCAAAATACAGTACTTTATAAATTGAAATAAAGTTAGGGTTTGAAATCTAGCCTAGGACGATGATTTTTCCTTTACCATTTTCACCAAAAGTGACATGCAATCCATCAATATTGATAAGACTTTAAAAGATAGAAAAATCCCCTGTCATATTTCTTAAATAGACACTGTCCAAGTACCATAGATTTTTACGAGATCTCTTTATGTAGTTTACCTACAAAATAGTTTAACCAAGAAATGAATTTGGTACCCATATTTTTATGGGTCCATATACATTAGTAATATAAGATTTAAGAACCCACAACTATCTTATGGGTTTCTAATATGCAGAATATAAAGTGTTTGAAAAGTAAACACTATTTGTTCTTAAAGAGTTGGATACAGTAAATTAATTTGAAGAACTAGAACTTGATGTAAAATTATGGTTTTTGAAACAAGTAGGAGATTTTCCATATTTGGTTACAAAACGTGATTTGAATAAATTCTATTGACCTGGTTGATATCCTCTCCCAGAAGTATACTTAGGAGCTATTTTTTTACCAAGTATTTGACTAAGAGTATTTTTACCATTAGTAAAATTTTCTATGTCCGTTTTTAATTCCTCATTATACATTTTTATCTCATTGTTTTCTTTTAGTATTTTATCACATTTCTCTTTTTGATTTATAAATTCAGAAGTAGTAGTCAAAGTAAGAGAATGTTGTTTCTTCAACGATTTGTACTTATCTTTAAACTCATTACATGTTTCTTCCAACATGTTTCAATTTTCAAATAATTCATCATTTGTTATATTCTCAGACTCACTTTCAGAATAATAAGAGTTATGTATGGGAGAGTCTAAAGTTACCTAAATTGTGTTTTTTATAAAACACATATTTCCCATATCATCTTTCTCATTATAAGAAGATCCAGATTCACATGAGCTGTCCTCAGAGGAACTCAAGGTGGACTTCATTGATTTCTTATACCTTCTATCCTTATTTTCAAATATTTTCTTGTATTTAATCTTTGAACAGTCAGCCTTGATATGTCCTTTCCTTTTACATTCATAGAAAATGATCTCTTTTGATTTCTTAGTTTTCTTCCAATCCTTTTTCCAATTTCCCTTATTATCCTACATGCCTTTGTAATCAGGCTTCTTGAAATACTTCTATTTTCCTAGAAAATTTCACGAATCATCTATCCAAGTGATCTGTTTCATTATCACTGTCTGAAGCAACTTCATCACTGGTAGAGCTTTCAATAGCTTCTTGAACTTGATCCTTGTCTTTACCATTAGATTCAGTTTTCTTGAAGGCTACAAAATTTCATTTTGGTTCATCCTCGTGTTAATTTACCTTTAAGTATTCTTCATACATCATTAATTTTCCAACCAATTACTTCACTGGTGTTTTATCAATATCACACTATTCTCTAATAGACACAGACGTTCCATTCCATCTTTCCGGTAAGCATCACAGAATCCGCATAATCTGTTCTTTGGTCGTTACTTCTCCTCCTAAAGAAATCATGGTATTAAAAATTTCATTAAACCTGAGATACATATCAGAAATTGACTCATCAGGATTCATTCTAAAGTTTTCATATATAATAGTGTAAGTATTTAATTGCATTTCTTTAACATTAGATGTTTCTTCACGAGAAACAAATAAAGTGCCCCAAATTTCATGTACAGTTTTGCAAGAAGATATGTGGTTAAACTCTTCATCTTCTAGTGAGAAGTACAAAAAATTCATTTCTTTATAATTATTTTTATAGGATGTCTTGGTAGGTTCATCCCAAGTGTTTCTAGAAGTTTTAGGAATTGCATATTTACTTTCAATAGCAGTCCAGATTTCCAATCTCATGCTTTCTAGATGTATTTTCATTTTAAGCTTCCAATGAGCATAATTAGTTCCATTAAATAAAGGTAGTCTATTAGAATCATCCACTTCTAATCTATTTTCCATGATATAGATTGTAAAATTATTTCAAAGAGATAAAAATTTAGAAATAACAGAAATGTTGAAATCATTGAAAAACAACTATAATAATAGTTGACACGATTTGAAAACTAACCTTAACTTTCAAAATTCCTCTGATACCAAATGTTGGTTGTAGTAGATGAATCAAGAGGGGAATGAATTGAGTATCTATAAAAATTTCTATTCAAATAGGTTAATTATAACAACATCCCCCTATAAAAAATAATAAACAAATTCAGTTTTTAGTGAATTTATAAAAGTCCTGAAAGTTCAATTAGTTTCCCAGAACTCTGATTAGTTCTTAGTTTTACCTATCTATGATTAGTCAAACTTTTGAAACAAATCTACTAATTCAAAACAGATATAAACAATTGCTAAACTATCTAAAATATTTCAGTTTATCTTATTCTACGAAATTCTTATCAAATTAAAATAGAAGACAAATAGCAGCACATCAGGTAAAATAAGAGGTTCAGTCTCAAGATGAGACTTAGTCCTCTCCACTTGGTGATAACCTACCACCAAGCAGTTTATATTAATAAAATTTTAATCCACACTATGGATCAGGGTTCACAATAGCACATAGAGATGTCTAGGTCACACTTGACCTCTACCACACTTACTCATGGGAAAAACTACTAAACAGATCACACAAGATCTCTTCCACAGTTTTACATGGGATACAAGTGTAAAAAAAGATTAAGAGTGAGGATATTTTGATATCCTCTAGTTATGCTTAGGAGATAGTGTGTGTGATAAAAAAAGATATATAAAAAGCTAAAAAATTAATCATAATAACACAACAAAGTTATTAAAAAGAATTGGGTTTAGGAATCTATGTGTGTTGTGCAGAAAATCTGTAGACTTAATAGATGTAGAGGAAATGGTATCAGAGTCCTCTTGTGAAAGTTGGATTCTGAATAGAGTGTCACGGTTTATGTAATATTTCTTTCAGGTGTGTAAATGTTTAGATCTTATTTTTGAGGATGTGCAGAAAGCTTCAGTAAGATGTTGTTTGAAACAAATTCTTATGGGCACAAATTTTGAGTTCCTATATTTTTAAAATTGTGCATTAACTCAGTCTATATTTTAGTGTTTTCTTCAAGCTCACCTATTGAGTTGAGGTTGTAGTCCTTTTATACTTCAAGTTCTACTATACATGATGCTCTCCACACATGCATGTACCTCATACTATCTATGGATAGTCCTACAAACAACATTAAATAATGTCATAAAAATTAATTTGTCTAAATATGACTGTTAGAAATAAATTTGAATTAATAAAATTGAAACAGTTATTTATGACTATTAGTGAGTCATTTGTATCGGCCTGTTATCTTCAGTGTGTCCTCTTCGGTCTATCAAATTCGGTGTTTCATCTTCAGTCTGTAAACTTCGATGTGTCATCTTAGGTCTGTCATCTTCGGTGTGTCATCTTCGGCATGTCGAGCATCAGTGTTTCATCTTCGGTCTGTCGAACATCAGTGTGCCATATTCAGCCTGTCGAACATCGTTGTGTCGAAGATTAGTGTGCCAAACATCAGTGTGTCGAACATTGGTGTGTTGAACATTGGTGTGTTGAACATTAGTGTGTCGAACATCTGTGTGTCGAACATCAGTTTGTCGAACATTGGTGTGTCGAACATCGGTGTGTCAAACATAATATCGGTGTCAGGGACTCAAAAATATTATGAAGTGTCTGTCTCACACAAAACATTACAAGACTAAATGATATCCAAACATACATGTATGAACACACTTGTAAGAAAATTTATTCAAGAATATATGTTATTGACTTATTTAAGTACATTGTTTTGTATGGTATAATTGATTTACTTATTGATATTAAAGAGCATGAAAGAGTAGAATCTATAGTTAGGAATTATTTTTGATTATGAAAACTACCATATCATAGAGGGTCCAACACCCTCGATATGATATTTCTAGATTTGGGAAGTAATTAACGGGTAATTTTTATTCTGGTAGTGTAATTTTTAAAGGTTGATGCTTATAATTAGTGTTAATTGATTAAAAGTATTATGGAGGAGGAGGAGATACAGATCATAGAATAAATGAATTTAAAAGTAATATTAATTGATAAATATTTTATTTGAGAGAAACATTGAGATATGGAAATTATATTTTCTAATTTAATGTAGAAGGAATAATAAAGTGTTTCTAATTATTAAAATAACTTTTCATGATTATAAAAGAATGTTTTAGACTATGTGCATAATCTACAAAGAATGATTTACTAAAAATTGGATTAAGATAATCCACTAAAGGGAACTAGTTTTAAAAACATTTAATTATATTATCATGGAGTAACAATTAAATAAACATATATAAAAAATTCTATAAGGATTATATTTCCAAAAGAAACTAAGAGAAGAACGGTGTGGTTGATAACTATTTAAAAATAAATTTTGAAAAAATAATAAGGTAAGGTTGGAACTTAAAACATGTGAAAATTTGGAAAAAAACACCTTAGTACTTTATTAATGGGAATGTGAGTCTATTACAAGAGTAGAGATAAAGGTCATAAGGCCCATGTATGCAATGAAAAGAAAAAAGATATCTACATTGAGTTATTTAATTTTAAGGATATAGGGGAACTCTTCAAATCATTTCCCCAAAAGTCTGAGGAATGTAACTCAGAAGAGGCCATGGGAAAATTCTCAAGCTTATATAATTACCACAACTAACATTAAAGTCCCTAAAGATGTTATTGTAGGTGAATTGATCATAATCTCAAATCTAGCTAAGGTTTGTTTGATTCCATATATATGAACTCTTTTATAACTTTTATGTTTTTTGAGATCATTTAATCATCACTTAACACCATGATAAAAGAGATTTTAATCAGGACACCTAGTTAAAACCTTGTTTCCATGAGGATATGTCAGTCATCTCCAATTATGATACACATACATAATTTACTTTCAAATATAATAATTATACTTATGGTTGAATTTATCATAATTCATGGCATGCATTGGATTTCAATGCATAATGAAAACATTTATTACCGAGGGAAAAAGATTAAAAATAGAGAATGTCAAATATAACTCATTATCTTTATAGGGGATACTTTATTATATAATTCATGTCAGAATCCACCTATAGTATCCCATGTGAATAAATTTATTAGGGAAGAGGAAAAGATACAATTAATTATTGGGAAATGAAATCCTTTAATGGTGGATGTATCTATTGTGAAATATTTCATTGATGAGTTTCTTGAATAGTTATCTAGAAAAAACCTAAGTGTGAAGTATAATTATCGATTGAACTCATACGCAATGAAAACTCAATATCTAAGACTCTCTAAAAAATGAACCCGGTGGAATTACTGGATTAAAATAAACAACTATATTAGTTTTTTGATAAGGGATTCATTCTCCCTAGTACTGAACCATTGGGATCCCCTATTAGTTTTTTAGGAAGAAGGATAGATATATGATGTTAGGAAATGATCATAAGGAAATTAATGTAGTTACTATAAATAATAAGTATTATTTCCATGTATTAATGATTTAATTTAACAACTTCAAGGAACACAATATTTTTTAGATATCAATCTTCATTATGAGTTTCTTCAATTATATGTGAATAAGGACGATATACACAATATTACATTTCTTACAAGGTATAAACACTCTGAGTTTACCATAATAATATTTGGAATGACTAATGATCCTTACGTTTTTATAGACATGATAGACATATTATTCAAGGATTATCTTGATAATTTTATTGTGGTATTTATTAATATAAAATATAATAAGAGTATAATAATCATTTATGAATAATTCTTGAGACGTAAAGGAATAGTGGTAAATTGGAAATTTATTGAATGTGAATTCTGGTTCCTGGGAGTCTCTTTTCTTTCCTATATTATCTCCAAGTATGGGGTATCTATTGATCCATAAAAAGATAAAGGTTTTCAAAGAATATACCATATCAATGAATATAATCGTGATTCATAGTTTTCAAGGATTATAAGGTTTCTATAATAAATTTGACAAAAATATTTCTCAATTGGATAACCCTTTAAGAATGTTTCTAGGAAAATGGGTTATATTTATATTTTGTGATGGAATGTGAATAATGTTTTGGGAAATTAAATAAGATATCGATTAATGAAATGGTATTATCTTTAACATGGGGGAAATAGATTTTTGATATATAGTAATGCATAAAATAATGGTCATGATGTGTCCTTATGTAGAGTGATAAAGTTATTGCTTAATAATTATGGAAGTTAAATATCCATGAACATAATTATAAACTCATGATCTTGAGTCAGTAGACATAATATTTTCCTTTAATATTTAGAGGCACTTTATCTATGGTGATAGATGTGACATATATACAAATCAGATTTGCTTGAAATAAATATTCTCATAGAAGTATCTCAATATGTGACAAAAGAGATGGCTGCATCTTCTTAAATATTATTATTCCTCAATATAATACCACCCTAGGGAAGAAACCATGGTGGATGATGTGTTGGGTATGAAGGATTATAAAGTTATAACTTAGATGTGTATAGAAAAGGATCCTATATTCTTGGCATTAGAGAAGTTGGATATGGGAAAAATAGGTAAAGGAAAACATCACCCATTTCCTAAATAACTAAGAAAATATCTTTAATGAAGAAGATAAAGAGGTCTTAACATGATGAAAATCGATTACAAAAAAAATTAAAATAGAAAATGATAGGAAGATTGTATACATCATCTATAAAAAAAGATATATTAAAGTTTATAGAGTGGATATGTGTTCCATCAATACCTGAGGTGAATAGAGAATTAATAGATGAATACAATAGCTTAAATTTATCAATACACCCTGGAAGCACCAAGTAGTATAGGTATTTAATAGAATATTTTTATGGGAAAATATGAATCTAAAAATTGATAATTATATATCAGGATAAATATATTTTCAATAAGAAATAGCTTTTAGATAACATCTTAAAGTTTTCATGAAACCTCTCTCTATACCAATGTGGATGTGGGATAATATTTCAATATACTTTTTCAAATGACTACTAAAGACTCCAAAATGAAATGATAATATATGGGGTTTTTATCTACTTATCATTTCTGAAAATGTTTCCCTCTATATGTGAGGATGTACTCCTTGAGTGACTTGTATGATTATATATTAATGATTTTTTCAGACTTCATGGTGCATCTATTTTAATTATATCTGATTGTGACCCACAATTTACATTGAAATTATGAATGATTTTTCAGAAGGATCTCAATAATGAGATATATATTTTCATATCCTACAATTATAAAATTGATGGACATTATAAAAGGACTATATAAACATTATAAGTCATGTAATGGTTGTTCTCTCTTGAATTTCATGGTATGTGGGATTAATATATATCATTAGTGTAATTTTATATACTTATAGGTTCCATTAAAGAATTAAAATGGCACCACATGAATAATTATATGGGAATGAATTTTATACTCCAAAATTTTTGGATAAATCCGAATAATGGAAGTTTATAGGGACACAACTTATTGAGGAGACAATAGTGAGAGTGAGATCTATTTAGATTCATATTAAGATAGTCCAAATAAGATATAAAATATATGATGATAATAAGAGAAATAATTTGGAAATTCAAGGTGGGATCATGTTATATTAAATTTATCTCCATGGAAGGGAGTTATAATTTTTCATAAGAAATGAAACTTATGTCTTAGGAACATCATGCATTTTGATATTTTGGAAAGAACTAGAGTTTTGGATTAACATTAGGCAAAGACGCCCAACCTTTATAAAGTGAATGAAACATTCTATATCTCATTATCATGGAATTACAAGGTAGAAAAAATGAATGCACTAACTAAATTGGAAATAGAGTAGGAACCTGATTTATTTTTATGTGAAGAGCCTTTATATATTATTTACACTATAGAAAAAGTGTTGTAGAATCAGTTTACTTAGCTGGTAAGGGTACTTTGGAGAAATCATTAGATAAAAGAAGAAATGTGGGTGCCAAAGGTAGTAATTAATAATTACCCACATTTTTTTATGTTATTATATTGTGAAAATATCTAGGAATAAATTATTTAATAGGGGAAAATGTTGTACCTAAGATTCAATTATATTATGTAATCATCTTATCCTAAATAAAATATAGAAAAATATAGATTTTATAACCCCAATAGCATAAAATATATAAATTTTGAATGTTTTATTTGTTGGAATGAAATTAACTTTTGATTCATCATGTAAAAATCATATTACGGTGAATTTTGGGGATTTTTGTAAAATAGTTGACATTTAGGTGAATAGTAAAAAATACCATTTTCACAAATATCATAACTTTTATGACATTATCATGATAAAATAATGATTTTAAAATATATTAAACCTATAGATCTACCAAATATGTATTTTAAGAGTAAAATAATGTATCTAAATATATTATTTTTAATTTAAAAAAAAACTTGTATTTAATTTTGAAATTTAAGTGATATTTTTTTAATAGACAAAACAATTTATAGTAATTTTCCATTAAGTATTCACATTGTTCTATTCATATTTTGATTTTTTTAAAAGTTATAAAACTCAATTTTTTTAAATAATAAATAAATAATTTTCATCTAAATCAATATTATACATGATTTTGGTGTAAATTAATTTTACACATCAATGATATTTTTTCTAAAAATTAATTTTATTATGTTAAGAAACCTGTTATTAAAAATATTTTTTACCGCCTGTAAGAACTAAATCATGAAAGTTTGTTTTCAACTTTTAAATTTTAATTTTAATTTTTTTAATGAGGACAATTTTATTTTTATCCATAAAAATAATTTATTAAGGTAAAATAATGAGTACGGTGGTAAAAGTAAATTATGGTAAAAATTTAATATGAGGGGGAAAACTTAAAATGTCTCAATTATTATCCCTTATTTTTGTGTAAGATAATTAGATCATATAATACTTACCCCATCTCTATTATGTTCCACTTTTGGTTCCACTTCCCATTGAAAGTGAAATTCCTTTAATTTAACGCAATGGGTATTTACAAAAATGGAACCCATCTCCCTTATAAAAGGTTCCCTTTTCAACCCAATTAAATTCACACCTAAATTATATTATATAACCAAAATTTTCCAAAGGTTATTAAAAAATCATTTTCCAACATTCTATTGTTTCTTTTTTTGTTAAAATATTAATCTAAGAGGGCTTATGGAGTGATTTAAAGGATGATATCAACGGAAGGGGTAATTATCTTGTCCAGGTGCTTTAAGGTTTTTTCCTCTTCTAACTCCTCTAAGTAATCTATAAAAAATCCTAAAATAATTAAATCATCATATTTTATTAATAAAATTTTGTTATGTATATGGGAAAAAATATTTACCTCCCTCCAATCAATTGTAAAATGAAAACATCACTCATGTTACGTGTAGACTACAACCTCCATGAATGGTGTATTTCATTTCTTATTACCAAATTATATGGATGGATTTGAAAATTTATTTAATTAATAAATAGGATACTTATAAACTTTATTAGTTTGTTTAAAGATATATATTTTTTTTTTTTAATAATTTTAACAAAAAATTGTCCTCATAAAATATAACCTCTCAAAACGAGAATACCAAGACACTTTATAAGCAATAACATCTTAACATTCAATTTAATTCATTTTATCCATCTATATGTTTTTATAATTGATTTATATGTTTAATAAAATATTTTTATAATCAATAATATTATATAAAATTTATATTATCATTGTAAAATGGCAAGTTCTCACTCATTCAATAGTTATAAGACACTTTTGTTTGGGCTAGTTATACCACCTACAAGAAAGATGTTATAATTTTTATGTCATGTATGATTAAGAAATGTTAAATAGAAAAATTATCATGTAATTATTATTAATTTAATATTTTTTCATAATTTTTTAATTTTAATATATTTATATCTATTGTTTAATAAAATAATATCTTTTTATGATATCAAAATTAAAAAAAGAGATTTTTTATCATTTCATAAAACCTTTCTCCATAAGTTTCATAAAATGAACATATAAGTATTGAAATATATCAACCACATACTTTTAAATTTCATGAAAATTTGAGATATTATTAAACCATGACAAAGGTGTAAGGACCAAAACCTTTGAACCAAAACATGTGTGGAAAATGGAATTGTTAACCTATATATTATTGATTTCAAAAAATTATTGTTATAAAAAGGGGGATAATAAATTATAATTGAATGGTACATAGTAAGGTAAGTATATATATGATTATGATATATGTTTATAATAAATATAAATTTACAATAGAAGATGTTGGAGCATGTTAGACCAAGATGTCTTAAGTTATTGTTCATTTTACAATATCACTTTCTATAGAGATTATTTATATTTCAATTTCCATTGAAAATATTATATATTATTTATCTCATAAAACCCATATACTATCTTATACTTAGGTTATTTATAATATTTTTAAATATTATTTAAAATTTTCCTCACTTTGGTTATAAAATCAACTAAAAGAATGCTTATAATAAAAACCAGTCTCATTTCTTATTTTTAGTTGGGAATCTATTTCCTTCATATCCATATTATTTATTTTTATTCACAAAGTTTATTCTATATACTTATATTATTTATTAATTTAATTTTTTTATTAAAATTTAAATTCTATTAATAAAATTAAATGAAATATTTTTAACATTTTTTGCACAATTCATTTATGAATCTATTAACAAAAGTATAAAAATAATATCATTTTAAGGTTTTTATTGAAAATGAATTTTATAACCATTATGAAGATTCATTAATTGTTATATTACATTATAAGTTATTTTATTTTTCCAATTTATTATATATTCTCTTTATTGTGTGATTTTATTATTTTTATACTAAAAGAAAAGGATATTATTTTCTTTAATGTTTTGGAAATTTAATTCATTTCACTAATGTAAATTTTTATATCCCACTATAGATTTTCATATATAACCATAGTTTGTTTTTAATAACCCATTATTATATATAATTTTAAAAGTAATTTTTTAAAAATCACTATTACACCTCATAAAAAGAGTTCTAGAAGTAACTTTTGACTTCATTTTTTACAATGTTATAAAAGCTTTAAAAAGTTATTTTGGGTTGTTCACTTATGTTTTATTCTAGATTTGTAAAAATAATATCATTAATTATAATTAAAAATTTATGATGAATTTATGATCTCCATTTTACCCTTACTAATTTATGGCTTTTAAATTATTTTTTTTCTCAAGGTTTGTTCTCAGTTTATATATTTCCTTAATGTTATTTTCTATATCACTCACCATATTTATTTTGAATTTATTTTTCTCTTTAATTTTCATGTTCTCTAGTAGCATGGATATATTCATTATCATATCTAAATATTCTTAAATTCATACCCAGAACTATTTTTTGTTGTATTCTAAGAAATATTATTAAGAGAATTATTCTATTTGTTGGAGGATATTTACATTATATATACTAAATTCAATATGGATATTTTATAATTAATAATTAATACTGATTTTTGATGTATTTTTCATTCAATATATGAAGAATATTTTTAAAATGATTATGTATGGGTGGGTACCAATATTATATAGCCCCTTGATGGACCAAGTATGTCTCTTGAGAGAAACTAGTTGGAATGCATTACTTATTATTTGGGAATATGGTACATGGCTTCCCATTTATTGAAAATGACCTAGTTGAGGCCATAATGGTAAGATTGAAATGTCTATCATTATGAATTTCATAATTTAGAAAACATTTATTATTATTCATGTGATTATTAAATTTCTATTATCCATGGATATATTGAATACCCAGGTTATTGATTTTATGACACCCTTATTTATTATTAACTCTATCATATTTTTTGTGCATTATATATTCATGATAGCTTTTTTATTATAGAAACACTTACTGGGAATATTAGATCACCATTTAATTTTGTTCCTTGCCTTAGGGTAACAATAAGGGATATTTGAATTAATTCAATGATATACTTTAAACAATAATAAAATTTTATTATTGTTTATATATAGTATTTTAAGTTTCCAATGTAATATGTTAATCATGTATGTATCTAGTCTATAAAGACTACTGAATTGTCTGATCTTGTGTGATACAAAATTTTGTATCTTATGCCATTGTAATATATTAAAAAATATATTTGAATTACAAGATTCATGGTTGATCAATTTTTAAATGAATGGTTCTTTTAAAGTGAAGAAAAATTAGTGAAAGAGGGAGATATTTATAATGGAAGGATATAGGTATTTTTTAACATAATATAAATTAGTTTATTATTTTTTCTCAAGAATAAAAAGATTAAATATTATTATGAATTTATGTAGTAATTTTTGAATATTAGGTCATGTTAATGGTTTATTATATCATAACATATGAAATTAATAGTGCATTTATCTTATAATTTTTTTATTGCATTATACTATTCACCCAAAAATTACCTTTTAATAATAAAAAAGAATTATAATATAATTTCAAAATGATTATTTAAAAAATGAAATCCATTTTATCAAAAAATATATATATAGATATAAGAAATACAATTATTAAATTAAAATCTATATTTATTGAAAAATACTTATTTTTAAGACACAAACAGATTTCTAACCCTTAGAAAAATTACAGGTTATTTTATAAAATCATATTATTGTTTATATAAAAAATAATATTTTATAAAACCATTTCATTAAGATAAACTTTTATTTATTTTTTTATGAAATATATTTTAATGAAAATTAAGAATCTATATATCCCAAAAATACAAATATAGTTTCTCTATGTTAAATATATATTTTATCATATTTTACACTTTTATTTAATTGTATTATTATATAAATTTCATATATTTTTATTTAATTATAAACCCAATATATTATTTTACTATTCCATAAGTCTAATTTTTATTCTAAGGGTTGAGTTACTAATCCTAGGAGTCATATTACTGTTCCAATGATAATATGGGTTTTAAACCATCAATAAATACCTCTTATTTCTACTATTCATCATTCATTTTTATTTCACTCATGGTTATATTCTTCATTTTAAAAATAATTGAATATATTACCAATGTTTTGGTTCTTTTTTATAGTGTTTTTCAAGAGTGTGATTATTCTAGGGAACCAGAGTGATCCAAATTTCCCTATTATACTTATTTTATTATTATTTTTTATTATCCCATTGTATTATTGTCAATTTTATTGGATCTAATTATTATCTAAATGTAATTTAATTAAATTAACCAAAAATTATTATCATTTTTATGTGTTTCTTAAGATTATATTATACTGTATTCCTAATTATGACACACATGTGTTTATTTAGAGTAAAATTCCCTAATTAAAAGTTTGTGTCATTATATTTCCCACTTAAAAATATTCTCCATCAAAATTTCATTTCATATTCCAAGATGAAAATACATTAGGTTACTTTTATTTCATTTATCTTTAGGTTTCCATGTTTCTTCTACATAATCATGGTTCTGTTAATGTACATTGATAAGGTTATTTTTCTTATTTTATATAACTTTGTCTCTACGGATCAATATATTTACTAGTTATTCCTCACAAAAATATCATTATCATACTATACCACCATTAGATTCATTACATGTGATAAATATGGTTTTTACTTCTTCAATAAAGATACATGGAAATTTTCATATACCCGAACAATGTTTAGAGGGACTGCTAGTTGAAATGGAACATCTATAACATGATCAAAAATCTCAAAGGAGCCAATTTATTTGGGAATTTACATTCCAATTTCCCAAACCCTCATGAATATCTTCCATGGGGTGTATATGATAGAACACTTTATATCTAACCTCAATCTTCAGGCCTCATCCATAATTATGACCATATTTATTTTGTTGATTATAGACTACTCTAGTGTTATCCTAAATAGTATTGATATTTTTTGAATTTAGATGACCAGATTAGGTCCCAATAACTTATGTTCACCATAATAATTCCTAAACATGGTGGTTTTACATATATTCCTAGAAGGGTCTTCATATGGATCCATTTTAATTCTCAAATGGAAATTATTATTGTATGAGAACTTGAAAAAAGGAAGATGATGACCCCATCCTATTGAGGAGTCCATAGAAAAATATCTCAACATATCATAATGTTTTTGGACGGTCCTTTAGGATTTTACATCATTTTGGGGGTGATAAGTCATACTGAAGTTCAAAAGTGTGTTCAAATCATATTGAAGTATCTTCCATAACTTCATTGTGAACCTTAGATCTTGATTAGATACTATGGATTGTGGTGTTCTATAACAACCTGATATTTTATGATACGTATTCTCTTTAATTTATTTGATGTCATTTGTTTTATGCTACAACACGATTATCTTGTGTTATACGCCACACTGTATTAGCTTGAATTATACACAACACTATTCTTAGATTGTGTTACACACAATTTCAAGTTCGTTTTATAATAGTCATTCTACGCAACATTGAGTGTATATATATATATATATATATTAAATGTATAATTGAAATATGGTTGGATTCTATTATACGAAACAACAAAAGATTTTTTCACAACTCGCAACCCTGACTTGTCTTGCATTACACGCAATCACGACTTTCCTCGATAGCGTGTGTTATACGCAATATCTGGTTTCACTAAACAATGATATATGGTTATAAAATTATTACGAACTAGCCTTTATGAATAGTATTAACTAATGTTTTAACGTTATAACATTATTATTTCATCTTACACATTTTCTAGAACATGGTATAAAAACAAAATAAATTTTTCGGGTAAAATAAGTATTTTAAAAAAAATGCAGTTTTGCCACCTTTTGATGGTGCACCCACTTTAAATCTAGTTTTTGACATGTTTATAAGATAAATTTGACAAAATAAAATTCTTCTTTGGAATCATGAAATGAAAATTTACTTTGGATAAAATTTTCATATTATTCTGGTAACTTTCATATTTTGATGAATAGTAAAAACACGCTATAATTTAATTAAAAACAACTTTTTTCATCATAATAAATTATGTGGTTAAATAATAAAATTGAATGGTTTCAAAGTATAAATAGAATATATTTTTACCATTTAATATAATGTATGTCATTATCCTTGATTTTACATTGAATTCGTAGGTTAAAAAAATTCAATCTTTGGCAATGTTTTAACTTTTAAAACCTGTTTGCTTAACAACATGATTAATTTTAAATTAATTACTACAACTTCTGTGTTTTGAATTTTGAAAAATGGATTCCATATTTGGAATCAGTGGGTCCAAATTATGTTAATAGGTTACTTTTTTTTTTTTTTGATATTATGAATAGTAACTACGGTAATTTTTTATTCACTACGGTTAAAGGTAAATAGGGTAATTCAAGGTTAAAAGAATATTATAATAATTCAAAATTACCTTGACACTTGTCTTAACCTTATTGGATGAGTATTGGCCGACCATGGGCATCTTTGGGTCGATTTTGGGACCCCATGGAGCCACTTATGAAAGACAATGACACATTAGATTAATTAATTCAATGTAAAGACAAAATTGGAATTAACAAATATCATTTAGTAATTAATTTTTATAAGGGGATATATAAATTATCTTTTGGACTATAAATATTCATTGTAAATCTAAAAATATTTCCTACATGTTTTTATTTTTTTTATAATTTTTATACATCATATAAATTAAATTATTTATGACACAATAATGATGCAGTATTTACCTCATTAATAAATGATTTAAATAAATAAGATTAAAATGATTAAAATATCATCCAAAACCTGTCCAATTTCTATTGGTTGATTTTATTTCGAATATGAGTCATCTTATCTTCGACATTAATGTGTTTTTTACCTCTTGAAACCGAAGATATGTTTATAATAAAATAATGTTTTCACACTTTCCTAAAGAGCCCCTCCACTCCCTTATAAAAGGAGACCACTTCTATGCAATTCCTCACACTTCTAAAGCCTTTTGGATCGTCCAAACTCTGCCCAAATAATCTCCCTACATCCCTCTACTTACCCTTGAAGCCTTACATTAGGAAGAAGACTCTCCAAGAAGTCCTTTTGGTTCAAACCAAAGAAAGTTACCAAAATTAAAGGTAACAGTTTCTCTTAAGTTGTTTTCTTTTATTCTACTTATCCGACCCCTAAAATCTTTTTAATCCTTTATTTTGTTACAAAACCAGTATCATGAAAATACTAGGATTTTGTTATGAGAAGTATTAGAACGAAACTTACACACACCTCCATCTAATTGATGAAGAACATAATGTTTCTGTGATGGAAAACTAATGCCTCACGAAATGATGATTGTTCGATTTTCCCCTACCTCCTCTAATGGTGGCCATTATGATGGCACTGTATTTATATATAATATATATTATGTTATGATTCTTTACTTCCCAATTATATCAATCCTTTATGGTTCCTATAGTCGTTAAATACGATAATCTCATTTGAGGAAGTGCGGACTACCACCCCCTCAATGTGATGTGATTCATTAATACCTTATGTGTGATGTATAAAGGATGTGGTTAATGATATTATATATGATATTATAATGGAATTATAATATAACTATGTATAATTATTTTTTAATTCCATTAAAATAAGAAATAGAAATGAAAGTAGCGTTCATGCGTACGTACAGCTTACCGTCTCCATGAACGGTGTGTTTCATTTCTTACATCCATATGTTATGTACTATTATAAATGATTGTATATGATGGATATATAATAAATTTATATGATATATAAATCATGATTTACATTTTGGAGGTATGTAAATCAAGATATAAGTAATAAAAACATCAAGAACAACAAGTCCCAACACGTACGATAAATAAGATGATTTTACCCAAAACACTACTTTAACATTAATTTACATAAGAATGGGTAATATAAAGTCATAAGTGAACCATATATGATATAATAACAATGAATATGATTCTGTAATAAGTCAATGAAATTATTTAAATCATTATACAGAAGGTTCGGACAATTACGAAGCAAATCGGACCTAAGGTAAGGGAAAATATCACAATCTCATTTTATCTGAGATTGTTTATACTTTGGGATTTACTGGAGTGTATTTTATCATCCACATCCATGATTCCTCAATATGTAATATTGTTTACATCCACCTACAATTTTTTAAATCCAATTTTACCCTTCGGTGAGTTTTTAGTAAAAGATATAAAAGGAATCTTTTGTCTTTTTTATACGAGGTACTTTTTGACTTTTCTGACAAAAGTACGGGAAGAATGTTTTTTTATACGGAATGAATGGATTTTTAAAACATTATTTCCAAGAAGATTACTTTACAAGTTTTTAAGTTTATTTTTAATCAACTTCTTTTAGTTTATAATTGCATGACATGTTAAGAAAGGAAAAGTGTTTTTGAAGTAGAAAGGATATTTTCCTCAAGAATGGAGTTCAAGTGTTTTATCAAAATTATTTTCCATATAAGATAATAAAGGGTTCTGTGTTTACCCCTATTATTACATTGATTTGATTATGTTGTGATGTAATTATTTTTATGAATTCCTTTATCTTATATAAATTTGTTTTATGATGTCACGATGTTTAATAATCCCATTTTTATTACATGGGTTATGCTATGATGTATGGTTTATGATTTTGTGGCACACATAAGAATGGTATCATTATGAGATGGGTGGGACCTATATCTCCCTCCAATGCATTTGGTAAAGATTTTATATCTCATGAGATATACATGGCTGAAATGGCAGGTTATACCGGTTCAGTAAAACAGGACTGAAATGAGGAGTGAACTCAGTTCAGAAATGGACTTTGTCCACTAAGATAGTCTTGGAAATGAGTATTGACTAATAAGAAATGATTCTCTTTGATTATGTGTGTATGACACAAAGTTTCATGTTATAAGTTATGATTATTGGGATTTCATTTCACTACTATGATTTATCCCATGTTATGAAATTATGCTCTCTTTTGCAGGTTAAGATTTCCAAAATGTTATGTTCTTATGAATATGATGTGATTGATATTTATTTTGTTTACCCTTACTGAGCATTTGAGCTCACCCTTTTATATTTTCTTTTCCCCAGGATATAAAGAAAGGTTTTAGGTAAAAAAAAGAAGATCTTAATGGGAGATGTTGAAGATCTTTCACCACGATTAGAAGATTATATTCCAAGTTTCCAAAGACACTAAACTATTACGATCCTTGTGTGTTTGTTTTTGTTATGTACTATGTATTCCTCAAAAGTAATGTAATGTCCATGTACGTTAAGCTTTGGGTCTCTACAGTTGGTATCAGAAGAAAGGTTTAGTCATCCTTTGGAAACTAGGATGCAAGAAGTTTAGTGAGATCCCTAGAGATATGTCTAAGGTATATCTAAGGATGCCCCTAAGGTTAAGTATACGTATAGGATATAGTCCTAGAACTAAGGTAACGATCTTAGAATTTAACCTAAGATGTTAGATATTGAGGGTACTCCCCCTTTACTATGTTGTTTTTACTAGCATGATTTTTGCCTCTCACACTATTCTTTTTTGGGTTTTAGAAAATGGATGGAAACAGGAAGATTCACAATAACGGAGGATATGATAGACAATGGAATGATATTCTTCATGAGAAACAAAAAAAAACGGGATCTGGAAGTCCAAACATCGTTATTATGCCTAATCAGAAATCTCATAATATGATCAATAATCTCAACTTTGGTAAGTTTCCTAACTCAGATAATAAGAGAAATATGGAGTTTCATGATGATCATAGAAGAAAGAAAGTTCAATTTCCCCTATGTAAATCATGTGGGAAGAGGCATCAAGGAGAATGTTTCCAAGGAACTGGAAGATGCTTTGGGTGTGGAAAAGAAGGACACAAAGCCAGTAAGTGAAAAGGAAAAGGTTCAGTTAACACCATGGATGAGGATAATGGTATTGCTACAACATCAACAATGGTTAAATGTTTTAAATGTGGAATGTACGGGAATTATGCAAACCAATTCCCTAAGGGAAAGTCTCATGAAGAGAATCAATATGGTCGTATGGGTAGTATTTATGTTGATGATCATGAAGAGAATACAAATGATATGTGATATGAATGAATTGTTGAAGCTCGATCAATGGTTTAAGAAGGTAGTGGAATGATTACATGTTTATCAAGTGTAATGTTGTATAAGTAATCTCATGGTACTATAGAATAAATAGACATCTAAGGATTTTTACACAGTTGTATTTCCTTATGTTTTGAAAGTGTATGATTAATGGTACCAGTAACCATGAAAGGTTATTCAGATATTTTTGGAAATTAGCTGATATGCGTATAATGAAGGGATAAGGAGAAAATTAAATGTTTGATAGTATTCATGAGCTCATGACTGGTATAAGGAGAAGGTTATATCATGGTTTGAGTATATAGAATTTTGAGGATTTTGGTATGTGGAAAGAGTTAACTTTTAACTGCATTCATGTTTTCACTAAGGTTCAATGGGTATTAATTCTTCAAGAGAATAGATGATTAAGCTATTCACATGTTTGTAATTTGACCAACAAGATATATCTTATGATATATGGGGGATAAATGATGGATTTCATGTGATTGTTATGTGACATTTCAAGTAATCATTTTCTTTATACTATGAGCTTGGACCAAAGTAATTTAGATAAGCCTAAATATTGGAATTGATTATGTTGGAAAAAAGTTAGGATATAACTTTTTTCGATATTATTGATGGGATGTTATAGTAATATAGCTTTAGAAAAAGGACAACCTGTAGGACGGGCAACAGGCCATCACGTCGGACAAGGTTGTGGGAATCTAACCCACAACCGAAGTGCGACTGGCCTTTATCACCTACCACTGGACTACAGGAAGTCCCTGTTTAGTAGAAACTAGTTTTATTATATTAAGCAGTATGATATATGAAGTATAAGTCCATTTTAGGAACCATATATGATTAATCTCACTATAGATGGACTTATGTATGTTTTGATAACTTTTCTAACCTTTTGTTTGAGTTAGATGGAATGACCCATCATTCCATCACATTATCTGCTAACACATCACGAATGACAAATTCAACTTCATTTCTTTAAGAGATGAAGTGGAAATTGTCCAAAGAACGACCAATGGTGAGAGTATAACAAAATCATGAAAGTATTTCTTCTAATTCCAATTTCTTCAACTTTAGGGAAATGATCTTGAAAAACAAAAATGTTGTCATAGTGCTCTTATATCTAATGAATCAGATATTACCTTAGATCGTCACAAATTTATGGCTTTGTGATTTCTGTCTTTTCCATAGCCATGTTCTTTACCACTCTCCATCAGAACTTGATGGTTAGATTTTTCTTCCATATCCATATTTTCACCTATGTTCTCCTACGTGGAAACCCAGTGATGAGTTAATTTGGGTAACTGTTACATTTCATACTTTAGTTTTTAAAGCCATGTTTTGGTATTCCTTTTTACGATGTGGGTTTTTATTAAACAATCTTTCGAGTAGTAAACGATTTATAACCCCGACGAATTTCGAGGGCGAAATTCATTTTAAGGGGGGTAGAATGTAACAACCCGATATTTTATGATATGTATTCTCTTTAATTTATTTGATGTCATTTGTTTCATGATACAACAAGATTATCTTGTGTTATACGCCACACTATATTAGCTTGAATTATACACAACACTCTTCTTAGATTGTGTTACACACAATTTCAAGTTCGTTTTATAATAGTCATTCTACGAAACATTGATTGTATATATATTTAAATATATTCAATGTATAAATGAAATATGGTTGGATTCTGTTATAGGAAACAACAGCGGATTCTTTCACAACACGCAACACTGACTTGGCTTGCATTACACACAATTGCGACTTTCCTCGATAGCGTGTGTTATATGCAATATCAGGTTTCACTAAACAATGATATATGGTTATAATATTATTAAAAACTAGCCTTTATGAGTAGTATTAACTAAATCTTGAATGTTATAACATTATTATTTCATCTTACACATTTTCTAGAACATGGTATAAGAACAAAATAAATTTTTCGAGTAAAATAATTATTTTTCAAAAAATGCAGTTTTTCAGCCTTTTGATGGTGCACCCACATTAAATATAGTTTTTGACATGTTTATAAGTTCAATTTGACAAAATAAAATTCTTTTTTGGAATCATGAAATGAAAATTTACTTTGGATAAATTTTTCATATTATTCTGGTAACTTTCATATTTTGATGAATAGTAAAAACACGCTATATTTTAATTAAAAACTACTTTTTTCATCGTAATAAATTATGTGATAAAATAATAATATTGAATGGTTTCAAAGTTTAAATATAATATATTTTTACCAGTTAATATAATTTATGTCATTAGCCTTGATTTTACATTGAATTCGTAGGTTAAATAAATTCAATCTTTGGCAATGTTTTAACTTTTAAAACCTGTTTGCTTAACAACGAGATTAATTTTAAATTAATTACTACAACTTCTGTGTTTTGAATTTTGAAAAATGTATTCCATATTTGGAATCATTGGGTCCAAATTATGTTAATATGTTACTTTTGTTTTTTTTTTATATTATGAATAGTAACTACGGTAATTTTTTATTCACTACGGTTAAAGGTAAATAGGGTAATTCAAGGTTAAAAGAATATAATAATAATTAAAAATTACCTTGACACTTGTCTTAACCATATTGGATGAGTATTGGCCGACCATGGGCATCCTTGGGTCGATTTTGGGACCCCATGGAGCCACTTATGAAAGACAATGACAGATTAGATTAATTAATTCAATGTAAAGACAAAATTGGAATTAACAAATATCGTTTAGTAATTAATTTTTATAAGGGAATATATAAATTATATTTTGGACTATAAATATTCATTGGAAAGATAAAAAGATTTCCTACATGTTGGTATTTTTTCATAATTTTTATACATCATATAAATTAAATTATTTATGACACAATAATGATGCGGTATTTACCTCATTAATAAATGATTTATATAAATAAGATTAAAATGATTAAAATATCATCCAAAACCTGTACAATTCCTATTGGATGATTTTATTTCGAATATGAGTCATCTTATATTTGACATTAATGTGTTTTGGACCTCTTGAAACTGAAGATAAGTTTATAATAGAATAATGTTTTCACACTTTCCTAAAGAGCCACTCCACTCCCTTATAAAAGGAGACCACTTCTATTCAATTCCGCACACCTCTCAAGCCTTTTGGATCGTCCAAACTCTGCCCAAATGAGATCCCTAAATCCCTATACTTCCCCTTGATGCCTTAAATTAGGCATAAGACTCTCCAAGATGTCCTTCTGGTTCAATCCAAAGAAAGTTACCAAAATTAAAGGTAACCGTTTCTCTTAAGTTGTTTTCTTTTATTCTACTTATACAACCCCTAAAATCTTTTTAATCCTTTATTTTGGGACAACAACAGTATCCTGATAATACTAGGATGTTGTTATGAGAAGTATTAGAACTAAACTTACACACACCTCCATCTAATGGATGAAGAACATAATGTTTCTGTGATGGAAAACTAACGCCTCACGAAATGATGATTGTTCGATTTTCCCCTACCGCCTCTCATGGTGGCCATTATGATGGAACTGTATTTATATATAATATATATTATGTTATGCTTCTTTACTTCCCAATTATATCAATCCTTTATGGTTTCCATAGTCGGTAAATACGATAATCTCATTTGAGGAAGTGCGGACTACCGCCCCCTCAAAGTGATGTGATTCGTTAATACCTTATGTGGGATGTATCAAGGATGTGGTTAATGATATTATATATGATATTATACTGGAATTATAATATACCTATGTATCATTATGTTTTAATTCCATTAAAATAATAAATAGAAATGAAAGTAGCGTTCATGCGTACGTACGACTTACCGTCTCTATGAACGGTGTGTTTCATTTCTTACCTCCATATGTTATGTACTATTATAAATGATTGTATATGATGGATATATAATGAATTTATATGATATATAAATCATTATTTACATTTTTGAGGTAATTAAATCATGATATATTTAATAATAACATCAAGAACAACAAGTCCAAACACGTATGATAAATAAGATGATTTTACCCAAAACACTACTTTAACATTAATTTACATAAGAATGGGTAATATAAAGTCATAAGTGAACCATATATGATATAATAACAATGAATATTATTCTGTAATAAGTCAATGACATTATTTAAATCATTATACAGGAGGTTCAGACACTTACGAAGCAAATTGGACCTAAGGTAAGGGAAAATATCACAATCTCATTTTATCCGAGATTGTTTATACTTTGGGATTTACTAGGGTGTATTTTATCATCCACATACATGATTACTCAATATGTAATATTGTTTCCATCCACCTACAATTGTTTAAATCCAATTTTACCCTACGGTGAGTTTTTAGTAAAAGATATAAAAGGAATCTTTTGTCGTTTTTCGTACGAGGTACTTTTTGACTTTTCCGACAAAAGTACGGGAAGAATGTTTTTTATACGGAATGAATGGATTTTTAAACCATTATTTCCAAGAATATTACTTTACAAGTTTTCAAGTTTATTTTTAATAAACTTCTTTTATTTTATAATTGTATGACACGTTAAGAAAGGAAAAGTATTTTTGAAGTAGAAAGGATATTTTCCTCAAGAATGGAGTTCAAGTGTTTTATCAAAATTATTTTCCATATAAGATAATAAAGGGTTATGTTTTTACCCCTATTATTAAATTGATTTTATTATGTTGTGATGGATCTATTTTTATGAATTCCTTTATCTTATATAAATTGTTTTATGATGTCACGATGTTTAAGAATCCCATTTTTATTACATGGGTTATGCTATGATGTATGGTTTATGATTTTGTGGCACACATAAAAATGGTATCATTATGAGATGGGTGGGACCTATATCTCCCTCCAATTCATTGGGTAAAGATTTTATATCTAATGAGATAGACGTGGCTGGAATGACAGGTTATACCGGTTTAGTAAAACAGGACTGAAATGAGGAGAGAACTCAGTTCAGAAATGGACTTTGTCCACTAAGATACTCTTGGAAATGAGTCTTGACTAATAAGAAATTATTCTCTATGATTATTTGTGTATGCCACAAAGTTTTAATGTTATAAGTTATGATTATTGGGATTTCATTTCACTACTATGATTTTTCCCATGTTATGAAATTATGCTCTCTTTTGCAGGTTAAGATTTCCAAAATGTTATGTTCTTATGAATATGATGTGATTGATATTTCTTTTGTTTACCCTTACTGATAATTTGAGCTCACCCATTTATATTTTCTTTTACCCAGGATATAAAGAAATGTTTTAGGTAAAAAAAATAAGATATTTATGGGAGATGTTGAAGATCTTTCACCACGATTAGAAGATTAAATTCCGAGTTTCCAAAGACACTAAACTATTACGATCCTTGTGTGTGTTTTTTTATATACTAAGTATTCCGCAAAAGTAATGTAATGTCCATATACGTTAAGCTTTGGGTCTCTACATGTTCCATGTATCATAAATAATTATCTAAGGTATGTATTTACAAGAAGAAAAAGTGAGAATTCATCTCGAATGGTGATGAAGTCATATATATTTGTAAGATGATCCAAAAAAACTAATATGAAATTATTTGCTTTTTATTTCAATTGAAGACCCATGAAAAAACCTCTAATTATGTTCTTCTTGTTTCATTTAGGTATGGTTAATGTTTGCATAATCCCATTGAAAGTTTTATTTCTGCCTTCACTTTTTGACACACTGAGAACATTAATGTTTTTTCAGTAATTTCCTTATTCATATAGTACCACTTGATATATTCTCAGAGATATGTATACACCTTTGTTCTCCTATAGTGGATAGATATTGTTGATCTATGTGCATCATTCAATATCTTCATTCTTATCTTAGACTTTGATTGTGCACATAGTCTTTACCCAAAACTCATAACCCATTTTTCTTCAATGTTGAACTCCAAGTACTTTACCTTCGTTATAGAATCCACTTTCTTTATCTCCACATCACCCATTTGTGCTTCATTAATATTTTATTGAATGGATGGTTGATAAATCATTTGAGTAAGGAGGGATGGAATTCCTTCCTTTCTGATTCCCATGTCCATTTTTATAGGTCTCAAAAGACTATATCCTTCTTAATCCTCATCATGGATATAATTTTAATGCATTTTATACTTATAATGTCTATCCATTTATTCGCCTTCCCTATATATTAGTGGACTGAGAAGTCATTGTCCTTGATCAGCTATGGCCACCTTAATATGTTCATGTCGAGCTACTTCTATGTAAATATATACATAATTAATTTATAATGCATACATATAACACACTTATCTCCATTGATATAATTCCATAAAATATTCAAAGTGAAGATTACTATAGAAATTTCTAGATCCGATGTTGGATAGTTTTACTCAAGGGTCATCAATTGATGGGAGTAATTTCCTATCACTATATTTTTTCATGACTAAATAACCCAGTCCTATCTAGGAATCATAATTATAGATCAATAATCCTTCCTAACTTGAGGGTAGTGTGATTGAACTTATAGTTATAAACCTATTCTTCAATTAATTAGAGCTATTTTCACATTAATATATCAATAAATACATCACTCTATTATAAGTTAACTTGGTTAGAGGCTTTTATAATCAGGAATTGTTTTCCAAAACCACCAATAATACTTAGAAAATCTAAGGAAAGTATGTATATTAATTTTTAATGTTGGTCTATAATAATACTCAATAACCTTTATCTTTGAAAGATCAAAATATATCCTATTTTCAAGGATAATATTCCCCAAAAATTATAATTTCTCCATTAAAACTAACATTTACCATTATTTTATATGATTAAACCCTTCTCAAAGTCTTTCACATAGTATTAAAGTAATACTCATGTTCCAAATTAATTTTATATTATATAATAATGGATTCTATAAAGGATAAAATGTTTTTGAGGAAATATACAATGAATATACTAAAAAAGTTCATGAATATTTCAAGAGAATTAATGAGCCCAAATGGAATCATAATGAACTCGAAGTATCCATAACTTCTTTGAGAGATAGTCTTGGTAATATTTAGTTCTTCAACTCAGCTGGTGATATCCTAATCAAAGGTCTACTTTAGAGAATCACTAGGCCCTATATTGATGATCAAATAATTCATTAATCCATGAGATGGAATCTTGTTCTTTATCACTATTTTTTTAGTTCATGATAGTTAATGTACAGTTTCATTGACCCAACCTTCTTCTTGATAAAGAGGATTGAGACACCCCATGGTGAATCACATGATTGTATAAACCCTTGTCTATATTCTCTTATGGTCTCATATTTAACTCTTTTAATTCAATAAGGATTATTCTTTTGGGTCTCTTAGATATGGGAATATCTCCATGTATATGTCTAATTGATAATTCAACCTCTCAGTCACCATGAATAATAGGATACACTTCAGGGAATACATTAACATATTCTTTCCCAATTTCTAGGCCTTCAATGACAATCCATTATTTTGTCTCAACCATTTGATCTAGATATTATTCTTTATAAGGAAATAGTTTCCATCATTAATAATAATATTTCAAGGTGGATTTAAATTTCTACACCCTTGTTCAAAATTAAAGGATGAATTAGGATATAGAGAGTTTTTTTCCTTTTCTTGGTAGTTTATGTTGGCTCTAAATAATGATAACCAATGCATACCTAGTATATCATTGAATTCAATTAAAGGGAGTATAACAAGGTTATCGTGTAGATTCACCTAACTAATACTAATAGAGGATGAGTTATATAATTGAGATGAAATGATCGTGCTACTTGATGTTTTCACCAATAATTTAACCTCTATATATAGAGGTGGTATTAGAATAGTTCTACTAATCTTTCATGATTTGATATAAAGAATATAATGAGAATAAAATAAGTAATTAATTTTCTTGAATGAATAAAAATTGTTGCACTCCCCATATTTTCACGATCCACCATATTAGTAGTGATAAAATTAGTGCTACCTTGTTCTCATGTCCATATATGTAGTTTTCATCAATTATCATTGATAATCCATGTTTTAGAGCATTGATATTCATAGTGTTTGTGTTCCATTAAGTTGAAACATTCGACTATATATTAGAGACTGATATATACCATCCTTTCTTCAATTTTTTTAATCTTCATATCCATTAAATATTAATTAAATTGATTCTCCTCTATTCCATACCTAAATAATATACATATTTCCTTGATGTGGTTTATAGAATGCTTCTTACCACACTTTTGACAAGTGGATAATTGTATTTTCTTCCCTCATTGTGATTTATCTATTGATCCTATAGACTTAAATTCCATTATTCACTTTTTATCTCCATGAACAAGAAACTATTGAGAATTATTAACCTCCATATTGTCTTTAAGTGAACATTATAATATTTCCTCCTAGTTTTAAATGTCTTAAATTTATATATATTTCTAAAGTCTCAACTTTAGTATAATAAAGAATTAGTACAACATTATTTTTTGGGTGAATGAAAAAGGCAAAATAATATTGTGAAAGCCTTGATAATTTTCCCTCATTAGACTATATTGATTCTTCCTACATTTATTGACTCTAAGGAAATCTATATCTAATTCAATACAAGGAGATCATGGAAAATATTTGTCGAAAATTATTTTCTTGAATCCTTCCCACTCTATTGATTTAATTTATTTCATATGAATTTTACTATTGGATATTATCCACTACTAATAGGATACTCCCTTAAAGTGATAAACAACCAATATGAATTTTTAATTTTTAGATAATTTTAGGACAAAGAATATATTATCAATGGAATTAATCCATTATTATGTCAATATAGAATCATAATTTTGAATAAAAGTAAGATACCTTTATCACATAATATAATAAACCAGAAAATGTTAATTCTTGTGTGAAGGATGGTGTTACATTTGATTCAGGTTAATGTTAATAAGTTAAGCTAGTTGAGAAAGTACTTCCTTGATGTTCTTCAATTATGATCCCATTATATTTTCTATTTGATTAGGGTAATAATTAAATTTGTAATCAAATATGATTTCATGATTACTCATAATCCCATCCATTTAAAAATACATTAAAAAAATTAGGGATGAGATTCCTCAAATTAATAATCATATTAAAGGGAAAATATGAACTTTGAAAGAATAACTTATAAATGACATGTATACCCTAACTTATGAATTTATAGGTTTCAGTATAGGTTACCCATGTCCATTTTACTCTTTGGAACTCTATGTTGTTATATATTAAATCAACAAAATATAAAATACCATAATAATATATTATTATATAATTCATAATGTATCTAAATAGTATGGGAATTATCCAAATTATATACCTCCAGGGTGTCAAACTTTGTATTTAGATAGGTGTATATTCTGTGCCCCAAGTAAAGACTTAATTATTACCTAAACCTCTTTTTTAGGGATATTATCTCTCGGTGAATCAGTGTTAGAGCTTGCATATAGTTATTTGAATACAAGAAAGGATGGCATTGATAGGAAACCACATGCTCTATAATTTACCAAAATATATATAAGTTTTACTATACATAAATTTGACCCTAGATCTTCCATAAAACAATTCTTTCCCAATCCTGAAAAATAACTTGACCTTTCTCTTATACCAACTATAAAAACCCAAGTCTCATAAATATATTATTTTATGATTTTAAAAATAATGTTCCATAAATTAAAACCCATAAATTTGGGGCCTAGTGTCATTGAGAGATTAGATACACAGAACATCGACATAAATAAAAAATGATATTTATTTAATTATAAAAATTGTGCTCTTAAATAGTACTAAAATTATATTAATGTATATGATAACCAAGGAAAATACATAAAAGAAAAGGGTGACATATAATTCCCAGTAGGGGAATAATCCAAGTAAAACATGATAGTTAAGTAATACATACATGTAAAGTTTCATATTAGGATATCATAAGTATAATGATCATAAGCATGGGGTCATGGAATAATAGAAATAATTTTTTAAGATGTTAAAATAAAACTTATGTAAAAATAGAATAAAATATGACATCATAATCATGAGTCGAGGATCACTACCAATAAAACATAGCATAGTTTTCTAAGCTAACTACTTATCCAACATAAATGTTATCTCAAGATATGAAAACAATATCCAATAAATTTTGGGGATGTATAATTTTTATCCCACTAAAATTATCATTATATGTAAACTTATATGTTTTCTACATAAAGAAATCTTAAAAAAGGAATAATCATAATAAAACCCCGCAATAAAGAAATGGGTTACATAATCTTGTCTCAAGGATTAATTAAATAATATTTCAAAAAAATCATAATATAATATGGAATTAAATATTTTAAACATTTTTATTTTAAATAAAATCACAATTCCTAAATATTTAGTTCAATTAGAGAAAAATTCAAATAATATGGTGTAGATGTAGCTATAAAAAATAACAACATGAATTACGATATAAGAAATGGGTGAAGAAACATTAAAGAAGGAGATAACATGGCGTTTTTATTAAAATGCAAATTAAAGCATACTTTTTATTCTTATATATATTATAATTTTATGAAATTATGGAATTGATAGAAATTCAAATTATTCTCACATGAGAAATAAATAATAAATAGGAATGTTCCCATAAATTATGTTTTCTTTAGAGAAACTATTGAGAAGGAAACATAAAAACATGTATAACCCCAATAAAAATGGGAAAAAAATCCAGGTATATATGTAAGGGACATAAATATTGATTATAGAAAATTTCATTATAATAATAAATAGAGATTTTTTATAGAAATAAATCATAACCAAATAAAGATAGGGTATCTTGGAGAGATCCTTTACCTTGGGTCCTAAATAACTTGGTAAGTCTAACTAATATATTGAATAATCAAATTAAATTTATAAAAATACATTATTTATAACCTTTTTTTATATTTTATATATTTTTATTCTATTATGTTCATTTATAATCCTTCTATTGATAAAACCTATTTATATTCACTATCTTGATGATGTTTGTTTCTTGGTTCCAAGGTCATATCAATTTATAGGTAATTAGTTATATTCTTAAGAAATGGGTTCATGAATCTATAAGTGAAATTATATGGAGTTAATATGTTTCTATAAGTTAAAAAGGTTTTTAATATCCAATTGTACACATATATAATCTTGATTCATAGAGTTAAAGTATTTTTTATACAATTAGTTTATTGGGGTAGTTTTTTTGAACATGATGAACTTGTTTGGTTCCATTAAAATATGTGTCAATTTATCCATTAAATAATATAAAAATTTTATAATAAAATTATTTAATCCATTTTAACCATAATATGTTCGGATTACAACCATCCATGATGGTGATGGTGGAAAATGGAATACATTGTCCATAAAGGTGCTGAACTATCCAAAATGTGGGTAATTATTTCATTTTTAGAATTAAAGGAGAAGAAGATAAAAATGAATATCCCATTAATATAATATCATTTCATTATACTTTTGATAATGATATCATAATGTCAATATGGCGTGAAGAAACATTACAAATCTTTAGAATTTTATTTTGGTAATACCATAACTCTTAGGATCTGGGAAAATGAGGTGGGGATAAAGTTTTAAAGACATATTTTATGTAAATGCATTTGTAATGTGAATAGAAAGGGGTGGAGTGAGGTGGTATTTATAAGAGGAGGGGAGGGGTGTTTTTAAATAAAATATTCATTAGTTTATTATTTATTTCCTGAAACTACCAATAATAATGATTATTGTGACTATATATACTAATTAGTGAACGTTACTCTATGATAATGGTTTCTTACCTCATCCTAAATGTAATTATTCATTTATTTTACTTAGAATATAAAATATTGTCTTTTTCTACATATTTTGTTTCACTAAAAATCAAATTTTTTTAGAAAACAAACAAAAATTCATCCTAAGCTAATTATAGTGGGTTATTTCAAAAAAGTTACATCCATTTTATAAATTTATTTTTTGGAATATATGAAATTTAATTTTTAAATTAAAATCCTTATTTATAGAAAAATAAAATATTTTATTTTAGAACCAAATTTATAACACTTAATGAAATTACTTGTAATTTCATAACATCATATTATCATTTATATAAAAATTAATTTTATTTTGTAAAACCATTTTTTGAACATAGCATTCTATTATATATTTAATGAAATTTATTTTAATGAAAATAAAACATATATATTTTCCAAAAGTATAAATATGTTTTCTTTATGTCAAATATATATTTTATCATATTCCACACTTTTATTTAATTATATTATGATTTAAATTTTACGTATTCTTTTTTTTCCAAAGATACATAATATATTATTTTTCGATTCTATCTATTTGAATACTATTCTAAGGGCCAGGTTACTATTTATAATGGTCATATTACTATTCAAAAATCTTATGGGTTTTCCACCCTCTATGAATACTAGTAATTTCCATAAATTCACTATTAAAATAATTCTATCTCAATGTTTTGTTCTTATTTTTTATAAATTTTGACTTGATTGCTAATTTTTTGTATTTTTTATAGTGTTGTTCATGAGTGTGATTATTTTATGGGATCAGTGTTATACAAATTTAATAAATTTATTTTTATATCTACATCATCCCGTTGTATTATTACCTATTTTTTATCTCTAATTTCCCTCTAAATGTAATTTTATTCAATTAATGAATAAAAATTATCTCTTTTTTGTTTGTTTCTTAACATTATAATGTAATATATATATAAAAATTGCACATATGTACTTATTCAAAGGAAAATACCATAAGTGAAATTCTAGGTCACTAAAATAACAAAATCTAAAAAAACTCGATGCCCTTGATATGAATTAGTAACATCTTGGTATTAAATATCAAAACATAGAGGCATATTTCAAACTCAAATTGAGTTGATTCATCTTCTACCTTATTTTTTGGGCTTCAAGGAAAGGATACTCATATTCACCTCAATAAGTTTAATTTATTGTTCTCTACCATGAATCCTTAAGGGGGTTTTGATGAATAAATTAAACATCATGAATTATCTTCTTGATCAGAAAACAATGCCAAATATTTTCTATAACACCTCCCTTAAGGTTTTTTAAAATTATGGAATAGTATGTAAAGACTCTTCTTATAGAAAATAATTCTAACATCCCAAACCTCCTCTATTTGAAATAAAATTATTGGAATTATTTAATCCTAAAATGAATGAATCCTTGAATATTAGGATAGGTTCTAAAAACTCATATCCAATTTTCCTAATGACTATTTCTTAGACCAAATATTTTTTCGATACATCTAGAAAGGGTTGTTAGAAATGAACTGAACCCTCATCGATGTAACAATAGGTGGTTTTATTATAGGAAAATCTACTAAAGTCATCCAAGTATTCATAATAATAATTTATGAGAAAATGAATCCATTCCACACCGAAGAACCAACTAATGTAAAACAATACAAACAGTGCCCCACCATAGGTTCAAAAAATTGTTTGAGAGGATGAGTGATCTCACTAGGATTTTAAGAAAATTGGAAGGTGGTAAAAAATCCATAGCCTCTCTTTCTCCTTAATCATAACTCCCTAGACCAAATTAAAATTATAGAATATATATTTACCCTTATCATCCAATTGATAATTTCCCATAAATATAAAATGATACCTCAGATTATTTTAGGAAAATGTAGATCGATGCAATATTTTCTTATCAGAACACTAGTTTTTATACTCCTAGACAATTTTTTTAAATTATAACCACCCCCTATATGATACATTATCATCTAATTACAGTCTCGGTAGAAGGACCATCCGATCTTGAGGAACCATAGTCCTACCTCTTGTCTCTATCAATTTCCCCCTAAAATTCCAAATCAATACTAGTGTGGTAAAGGTGGGAGTAATTTTAAACATCCATATATATTTTTACTCCACTTTAAAGGTTAAATCCAAATATTCCTTAAATTTTCCAATATTATGATGCATTTTCCCAATTCTAACCTCCGTACAATATATTTTATTTGAATAATAGTCAATGCAATCAAAATTTTGGACACACCATAAATTTTATAAATCTATTAGAATGTGACATTAAATAACTTTCATCCTTCACCTGATCATTTATAAATAACACTAAAAATAAAATCATCCAACTTTATTTTTATATAAACCAAAAATAAAAAAACATTGTATACTAAAGTAATGCTCAAACATTTCCCAAACTCAAGGGAAATGTAAGTGAAATTTCACTTAGATTGGGAACGAATGTCTCCATTACTCATACTGATACCTCTAAAATAACACCAAATATTAAATACAAATAGAAAAGAAAATAAAAAACCATGAATTGAAAAATAGTCCACTTAATAACCTACTTATATTATCTATAACAATTCAATCCCTTTTACTTAATCCATATCTAATAATAAGAAAACCATTAAACCTAAATCTGAAATTTTCTAAAAAATTCAAGGGGTTGAAGTCAATTTACCTCTATTGGATTCCTTTGAATAAGCTTATGAGAATGAAATGTTCCTTGAGTAAGTGTGCACATATAAAAGTTAACTGAAAACCATTGATTTTTTTATCTCAACAAGCCATTCCCATTTGTTTAAAGAAACTATGATCTTTACAGTTCCATGTAAAATAGGAAGCTCAAAATTTTATGATTCACTCATTAACCTAGGATATTTTTTCAATTTTATAATCAAGTGAATTTTATCTATACTTATTTTAGGTCTCTTGTAACCTATAAGTGTATTCATATAATTATATTATTGATCCACTTAATTTACTGAAGGAAAAAATAAAGTACATATTGTTTAATTCAATGATCTTGTATTCCCTATTGATTTATATTTTCTTATCATCGACGGTGAGACATATTCTTATCAAAATACTATAATTCCTAGAATAAATTTCCCTATGATCACTTTAACACAAATTTATACCCATATTGTCTACTTATCCATAGAATTTGTTGAAAAAAATTTATGTATATAATTTTCCAATCCATGTGATACCCATTGAATAATCACTCTATTTTCTTGATCCAAGCATCTAATAACTATTCTTAGAATGTAAGGAACCCTGGTCCTTCTTACATTACTTAATCCCATGAGAGTGGGGACTTTGAAATTTGTTTCTTAATTAAAAAACTAATCAATTGTGAGGTTGTAATTAACCATACATTTCTAAACACCATTGAGGACAATGAAATTAAACAATATTCTATAATATATATTCCCAAATCAAAAATAAATATAGAAACTAATATCAAATAACTTCTCATGAACTTAAAATATATATTCCTCTTCTATTTTCAGTCTTACACAATCATCATATCTACTTCACTTACTAAAAATAATGAATTAAAGATCATCCATGTCATGTAGGGAAATATGCTTTATGTTTGACCCTATATAACATACTATATATCAATATTTTCCTCTGTATGTATAAAGTACATATTTAGGAATCAACCAAACCTATTAGGAAACCTTAAAGAAGAATAAATACACTCATAATTTTTTTAAGTGAAGAGATTACCAATATTATCATTATTGTTATTACCTATCCTATTTATAATATTGAGTGGGTTAGTACATTTATAGTGGTATCTAAAAAATTTGTAATAAATATTGTACCAAAGGAAATGGAGAATTATCCCTAACTTGTGTGAAAAAAAGTTGTTAATGTTAATTAATTATCTAAAATTTAATGTTTAAAAAGGAAAAAATCACTTCCTACTTCCATTTTGAGACCAAATACTATAACTTAACATTATTTCTTAATTAATAGATACTAAAGTTATTTAAAAATCACAATTACACCTTAGGGCCATGAAAAATAGAATCCAATTCCCCCTTTGAAAAAAAAACATGTAGAAGAATTATTTTGGGAATTTTCAATGCTTTTATGACATTATAGTGTTATATGATGGATATATTTTATAAATTAATTAAGATTTTCATGGAATTTTTCATGGAAAAAATTACCATTTTTGGTTATTCATTAAAATACAATCTTTATTCACTTTATTTATTCGTCAAAAATGTGTCAGATGTATCCTTTTGTTGAACTATGAAAAATGAAACTTCAAAGTTATTATTGGTGTTTTTAAGACACATAATCTCTTGTGAGAGTATTTATACTTATCCTTCCAAGATTTAGGTAAATTCCATCACTTCTAAAATAATCTTTGGTTTGAGACAACTAATCATTTCTTAGGCATGTCAGCTTATATTGTTGATTCATGCAAACTTTTAGCAAGATCACACAATTTGTCACTCCATTACCCTAATGTAACGTTCAATTCAATTTAAATGGGGCTTTCAAAATAGATTTCATTGAAATCAAAAATTAACTCACATCTATTATAACAATTAAATATTATGACTGGTCATTACCCTTTGAACTGATAAGAGATGCATATGATAGAAAAATGGGGGATTTTATTATTTAATGAAAATATATTATTACATTTTTTTTCTATTATTAAATAATTACATTGTATGAAACTAAATATTTTTACCCTAACACTAAAAAATCACTCTGAAATACAGTTTTTTTTTCTTTGGAGAATTTTAGGCCCTATAACTCAGGTTCCAAAATCATTATCTTCACATACTATTCATCTTCAATGTTATCACATAAAAAATCCATTACAAACAAAGGATAATAAAAGGTATTCTATAACTTTAATCATTTTAACTTCACATTAGGTACAACCTAGGAAAATAAAATCCCACGATGATCACTTGGGGAGAATTTATAATTCTTACCATTCTCTAGTTTTTTATTCTAAACTCTCATTCAAACACCTGTAACCATTTACTATAATTATTCCATTGTATTACATCATTGTTATTTTTTCACTAGTTTTTTTCCCACAAAATATTTCAAAATAATAAAATAAAATAATAATTAAAAATTGAACAAAAAACTATTTTAGTAAGATAATAAAATTTTTAAAACTAGAGTTGGTATAGTAATTTTTAGATGTATTGTGGAAGTAGAACATTACTAAATATTGGGATTCTATCACTAATATCCTAGAGGTGGATACTTTTAAACACAATTTAATTTTAAAAAGCTCTTTAATTATGTCCCACAATCATAATAGTCACATAAGAGTTTTGTAAATCAAGTTTCACATGTAAAAGATTGGGTATAATTTCCAAAAAAATTATATTCCTAAAATTATATTATATGAATTATTTGATATATCGACAATTGATTTAATTGGTACCTTCTCTCATTATAATGGATTCACATATGTCCTACTTGAGGATGACTATTTTTTTATTGTGGTGAGGCCAAAAGTAATATAATATATAATGAAAATACTATGTTCCAGTCACTAAAAAACATATTCTACAAATTTGGAACCCCATTTTCCATTGTGAGTGGATTAATAGCCCATTTTTGTAATTATATCATGGAATATGTCTTGAAATAATATGAGGGTATACATAAAAAAGTAAAGTACTTATCACCCCTAAATCTATGACTAGGATGAAATTTTAAATAGAGTAGTTAAAATATTTATTGAGAGGATTGTTATGACCACATGAAAATATTTTTATAAAAAACATATAGAGGCCCCTTGGGATTATTGAATTTTGTATAGGACACCAAATGTGATTTCTCCATTATGGTTAGTTTTTTATAAGGCATGCCATTTATAGGACAAACATTAACATATTTCATTTTTGGCTAATAAAACATGTATTTTTTATTTTGAAAAATATGGTGATGAGAAATTCATACAATTAAACCATATAGATAAACTTTAACTTGATTTTTGTGAGAACTATATTCTCTATAAGAATTTTTTTTTATTTAATACCAAAAACATCTTCAAAAATGAGTTTCTTAATGGTTATAAGGTAATGAAATTAACTTATCACTTTCAAATTCCCCATGATAATCTTAATTATTTAATAGTGAGTCCATTTATTATTACTATGGTCTATAATTTTAGTAAATTGTGGTTTCTTGGAATTTATACATCAAAGAAGTTCATTAAAAATAGAAATCAGTTAAACCTCTACCCTAAATGTAAACCTACATCAAAATGAACCTATACTTACATTGAAATAACTTATAATAATATGGACTCTCCAATTTATGGATATGGGAACACACCTAAACAAAAATAGGAATATATACTTTCAATTTAAATTTCCCTATCCCCATCTCTCCCAACCTCATTCTATAATTCTCTATTACTTCATATTCTCTCTCTATTTCTTTATCCACATGTCTTTTTGGTTTTTATCTCTCAATTAACCCACCAAATCATCTTTTTATTTTTTTATTTGTGTGTGTTTTTTAAAATGAAAAACCACTAGCCATTAAATTCCTAAAAATGGTCTAAACATTTTGGGGTATTCATGAGTTATTTTTCATCTCAATTTTTTTCCACAAAAAATATAAATAAGTTATTTAGTGTCAAGAAAAATAAGTTTCCAATTCTCATTTATTTATTTGAAAATTATTTTCACATACTTGTAATAATGAACATTTTCATTCATTCCAAGGTCACCAATGGACATTTGTTCCCCTTATATGTTTTTCACCCAAAATTGTGAGTCTCAAGTTGGATGAACTATATTATTAATTTCAAACATTACTGTGAATTTATATTCTAGAGGAATTTTTAACTACATCAGAATCATTTTACCTAAATATCCTCCCATTATCCATATACGGATCATCCTTTTGAAATACCCTTCGATTATATAGAAAAATATTTTTTTTTATAAATATTACAAACCTAAGAACTGTTCCCACCCAAGAAATACATGGAGTTTCATTGGATGATTTTTTTAATTTAAGTGAAATGGGAGTGGATTTCATTCTAAACTTACATTGATTGAATTTTGATTTTTCTTCATTTTCTTGAGGTTAAGAATCATTTTAAGTGCGGGAAGACAAGATAAACCAATATGGTTTTAGAATAAAACCCAGTCATTGTCATTTTGTAGAAATTTTATTTAAAATTATTCATGAAATAAAAAATGTTAAAATTTAAGAAATAAAAAAATGTATATCTAAAAAATTAAGAAAAAATGAACACTAGAATCATTTTTCCTTGAGTTATTATGAGATTTTTTGACTTTTGTATATATTTTCTATTTCCATATTCCTCTATATCTCCCATTATTTTGAATTTATCCACACATTTATACCCTTATAGAAAAAATCCATTCCCTTACATGTACAATATCATAAAAGATGTATTGGGTTTTCAATGTTGATGTTTTTACCCTTATTTTATCCACCTTTGGCCACATTACTATTTTCCCATAGACACATAAAAACAACTTATAAATAACTATTTATTTTTTGAACATTATGATGGTTATTAAAGTTTATATCTCTAATAAGATCTTATATTTTGACTTTTTTTGTGAATGAATGAACTCATTGTAAACTTTTCATCATTATGAGAGGAGTGATTTTTGTACCACATTTTTAATTAAAATTTCATGCATGAAAAATTGATTATTTTTGAAACACGATTTTTGTAAAAATATTATTAGAATTTATTAAGGATGAGTGAACTACTCTAGACTAAGTTTAATGAAGAAAATAATTTTCCCATATTTTTTTGTGAGTAAAAACGATTTAAATATTCATTTTGTGTTTTTTCTCCTTATGGACATGCACTTGCTGAAGATTATTAGTGTTTATGTTATATATTTATTAATTATTTTCAAATTAGTATCATTATTAATTTCTCATTTAATAATGAATAACATCCAATCAATGCACTTGTTTTGATTAAACACATTTATATAGAGAGCGCGTTGTTTATATTTATCCAATTATAGTGAACTTTACTATTTTCATGAAAACTATCATATTCATTATCCAAAAAATGAGATATTGGTTTTTTAATATTTTTGATTCATAATTTTATAAATTATTCAATGAGATAATGGTAAGATTTTCCCGTTTTAAGATCATTTGATCCCTATAATAAACCTCAATGAATATATCAAGAAAAAATGACCAATAATTGAAATTTAATTTATGGGATAAATATAAAAGTCAATATTCTTAAAAAATCACCATAAACCCAAAAACAATTTGAAACTAATTGGATAAATATTTTATATCCCAAAACACTTTATATGTATCCTAATACGGACACAAATGTTATACCTAGAGTTATGTATGAATTTTAATGATAATATACACTTATTTGCTTTACTTCTAATGAAAGTATTAAATTAATAAATAATTTTATTGAAATAAATTTATGATATAGGGTAAATAAATTAGAATATTTTTATTCGAGATAGAGAAATATTCCATGACTTAAATTCATTCCCATTTAGACATCAGAAGAAATCCGAATATACCAGCACAATGGTAACTTATTTGGTATTTGATCCATAGCATTGGTTAAAAAATCCATTGGTTGAGATATTTGGTAAGTAGATATTAAAAATAAAAATAAATATATTGTAATAAGAAACCATTTGGAGATAATAATGTATCTTGGGTCAAATGGGTTGACAAACTTTATTGACATATTTAGAGGGAAACCAAAACATCCCCTTGGATATAAACACATTCTCATCATTATCTCTTAAATATTAACAACTAAAATACAATGAAAGATCATTTACATTACTAAACCTTTGATAAAGGGTTTATAAGACCTTATATATTCTATTTTTAACAATTGAAATTACTTCTCCACTCTTCCTATTCATGTTCTTCTTCATTATTGTGAAATTATATTCATGTATGGTTATTATCATTTCATTTAAATATAATTAATGTTTTAAATTTTATGAAAAATTGTCCTGACAAAACTTATATTTATTTTTTATTATTTTCATTAAATACATTAAATTCTATTGTAATCCCTTCCCTCTTTCTATTTTCTATTCAATCCTATGTGTGTTTTTAGTTTTCTTTGTTTGTGTGTGATAATTTTGGACACACCAATCTTATATTGACCTTTTTTTTAGTTTATCATCAAAACATATATAAACTAAATCAAAAATAAAATTAATGGATGATTAAGTATTTCATTCAGGCGAGTCATAATTTGTGGTTGATTGATGTGATTTTTTCTTATTTTATATTCATTATGTTAATATTGTGTGTAATAAACTAGATATGTTATGTTTTAATGACATGTTTGGTTTCAAATGTAGTTTCCTATATTTATTGGAATAAAAAATAAACTAGGGTTCATCTATTATTTAATCTTCCCTAAAAAATATTTTATTATTATTGAAACCTAGTCAAGGCTTAGAATAAAGCCTAAAAAATTGGGAATTATGATCAAAATCATATTATGAATATAACATAAAAATCATGAAATGTTTTTCGAGGGATTTATGATATAATAGTTATAAATAATAAAATTTAAACTCACCAAAATCTATAAAAAATAGTTTAATTAATAATAAATCTCTAATAAATTAAATTTATCTCTATAACAACCCCCTATATTCAGAAGTAAAAAAAACAATAAAATCAAAAAATATAGTACCATAACCAACGATTGAACCTAACTACTATTATACCCATTATTTAATAGAACCAGAAAATTGAAATTCAATAAGAGATAATTGAACATGATTCAAATTTACATTGATCTATATTAAAATATAATGCGATTATATCTTTCTAATGTCCTTTATCTCTATACCATTATTTATCAAAATAAAATGGGCTAACATAGTCATTTGACCCACAATATTCTTAATAAAATAAATTATTTGAGGTGTATGAGTAAATAGAATAATGAAATCCATGTATATATCCTTCCATTTACATATAACAATAGGTAATTATTAGAGAATGTTATTGAAAGTTTAGTGTTATGCCTTCACTTTCTATCATATGAAGTATCGATCTATATATTTTATAATATAACTTCTCATACCAGACTAATAATAAGATCATTTAATATCATAATATATTTTTTTGATGCTTGAATATATCACCCCATGATAATGGAGGAAGTCCTTTAACAACAGAATTATCATGAGATGATTAAACAAAAATCCAATTTTAAAATATATGAGATCATTAAAGGACAAAGGCCAATCACTAGGGAATCCCCACCATATAAAAATCCCCCAATATATCAATATTCACCATTTTATAGTTTCCCTTATCACATAAGCTCAAAAAAAGTATAACATAAAAATTATTCAAAAATATAATCATATTTTCTTCCATCAATTCAAGATACATTTATATAAAAAGGACTGTCAAACTTCATTCATCACTAGAATCATTAATTTTCGGTAATGAAAACTTCCTTATAAGTGAATAGGTTACCACATTTAAATAAGTCAATAATTATTCTATAGGTTTAAACTATAAAAATATATCCAAAAATATAGTATGAGAAGAATTTTAACGAATTCATGATCACTTCTAATTCAAATTCATGGGTACATGTATCTTTATTCATGTTGGTGAAATTATCATGATACATATTATACTACATGGATTTTTACTTCTTAGATCAATAAGTAACTCTTTGATAAATTTTCATAAACTTAGTAGTCTTAAAGAAATCTCAAAACAACCCCAAAAATATGTTCATTCAATTTATTAATTTTTTAGTAGAGAAGAATACCATTCATGGAACACTTGAAAAAAATTAAATGTATTTATGGATTATCTGATTCGTAATATTGATAAATAATATATTAAATGTTCTAGTAGATTCATTTAGGCACACCAGTGGGGATGAATTATATGAGGTAAAATTAATTTATGAAATACCAAATATTCATTTAAATCCTTTTCCATTTTTGGTATTGAAACTTTTATATCAGTTAAAGTAGATGTATCCTAATGATGATCGTCTTAACAGACACCTATATGAAATGCATATCCTGAAAGTAATGTTTTTCATAGGTGTTTTTAAAATGTGTTTTCCTATTTTTTTTTACTGTAGACAGTTTTTATCCCAATCATCAATTTTTTTACACTATGAATATTATTAACAATACAAGTGGATGATGGATATTTTTATCATAACCAAAAAAATTCATATTATATCGGAAAATTGATCACCATATTACATAGGTGATTTAACTTTTACAATATTAAACAAGAAAAAGGGTTTATATATTATCTCCCATATTCCTCAAACAGGAACCACACCATCTATTTTTATTATCTTCCTTTATCCATTAAATTATATTATAATATATATAAGGATATCAATACACCCATATTGTTGTTATGATTCAAAAAATAGAGTAACATTGACTACCTATAACTCTTAAATCATATCTTATGAAACCCAACCTCTATTCAATGAAATGCTCTCAGATTCTCTTAATAATGAATACTGGAATACTCAAACTCAAAACCACTAAATGATCATTTATAAAAATTTATCACAACTCGCAATATATTTAATTTATTTAATATTTTTTATTATTTATTTTTACTTGGATGTATTTGAAAATAATTATAATTTGACCACCTTGTATTTTTTCTTCTTTATTTGAAACCTATTAATTTTCAGTAACTTCACTATAAAATTTCACTCTTCTTCTTCCTAACTACAATAAGTAGTGGATCCACCTTATTCTTTCTTGAGTTTGTCTATTCTCTCAGCACACATGTAGCTCCATCCAATGGATAATAAATGATTCATTCTTCTTATATTTTTCTATTTTCATCTTCATTGATATTATAATCTACTTATATACATATGAAACTATATTAATTTCTCCTATCATTTAAAATATACATAAATGGGATACCAAGAATAATTTTTCACTTATAGTAAAAATAAAAATAATAAAATACCAAAATTTAGTTGCCCATAATTTTAGTGCACACTTAAAATGATATCATGCATAATTGATCACCATGATTATTTAAAAAAAACACTTCAGATATATCTCCTCATTTTCTCACAACTGAATGTATCAGTAATTTTTAATAGCATGATCATCTACTTTAAATATTTCAAAGTATTTCTTCATTAGTCACATTTTTCTCTCTCCTCAATACAATAGAAAGATCACAATGAACATTAGTTTGTAGCCCGACACTTAGCTTACAACATGAGAGCTTCCAATGAAACCCGTACAGACATCCATCATGGACCTATACTCATAACTTTGCATCTTAGACTCACTTTATTCTTATTATAATTCTAAAACCACAAGTAAATCTTGTATATTTAATCTATTAAGAAGATTACAAGAATCAACTTATTTTATATTTCTAGATTTAGTGAAATCAAAAATTTATAATTTTTTTGAAAAACAATCAATCATTATAAATAGTCCTTCAAAAATATTATTCTATATCAAATTTATTAGATAATAATGGATTAATATTTAATTTAAATCTCAATAATTAACTCAATAAAATATGAATTATTCACGAAAACATAGAAAAATAATTTCATCACATTTAATATTGAATACATTCTATCATTCTTTGATCTTTTTCTCCATCGGATAGAAGCTTATATTCACAATCTCAGATCATGAATTTCCAAAGATTCATCAAGTTTTGAATATGAATTAACATCTTCATCATCATCATATATTATACTCTTTAGAGTATCATAATTCTAAAAATCATGATTTTTCATTATGTAAAATATCTTATGACATTAATATGATATTTTTCATTACCATATTTCCAACCTCCAACCGAAACATCCTAAAAACTGGAATTGTCTTAAAGGATGCTTAAACTTGTTATGCATTATGAAACTTCTTACACATGTAGTTACAATATATTATGTATTCTCAAACTTCTTACACATATATATAAATTATATTTCATGCCTAAAATATCATATATATATTTTTAATTATCTTATGATGTCCAGGATATATTATATACTTTTGTAAATGCCTTCTATGAGAAATAATATCATATATTCTTGAAAAAATCCCTTACGCATATGAAATATGCCTTTTCTATTTGTTTAAACTTATTATCAAGAACATTAATTTTATATTTTATTAAATAAACACCAAGAATATTTAAATAATCAATGAGACTTATCAATCCACTCAAATCACTTCAGAAATACTTCAAATAATTATTATAATCATTATAATAGTTAAAAACTAAAAATATAATAGTACATAAAATTCGAAAAAATATAGTATTTTTCAAGTAATATTATTCTCACTCATCTTTAGATGCTATTTAATTTTTGAATAAATATATTACAATATTCCAACTAAATGTAATCTCTCAAATCACATTACAACTATCATAGTAGCACTAAAAAACCATGGTATTTGTCATTGAAATTAGGATAAACTATCCAATCAAAACATAAAATTGGTTACCTACCAAAAATTGTTTTTTATTATTTACCCAAATACATTGGTAGAATTATACTTTCTTTAGCACACATTGAATTACATCCTATTGACAACAAATAAAACTCATGATTTTCCAAATCCAAGGGCACTCTATTCTTCGCATTTGGATTTGTTATCAATACCCCATACTTCTAAAGATAGTAACATATCTGTCTCACCATTAAAGATATGAATTGAAAAGGAAGAAAAATTTTCTCCACCTTATTGAACATTTTGGGATGATTTTCTCATGTCTAATTAACTATTCTAATTATAAAAAACTCATATTATCCCCATGTGTACATGTAATTTCATTGTTCTCTACTAATTATACTAGATAAGGGAGGCAATATATTTTCTATGAAATGTGTCATAAAATTATCAGCTCTATGTACATGTGTGATAAAACTTTGTATAAAACAATATATAGATGTTTAGGAAAACAATTGTATGTATACTCACTTCAATGTGGTACTAATTCAAACATCCATTCTATAAGGTATGAATAGACTATTACTCTAGAATTTTCATGTACCTACACTCACTTGTAAACACAAAAAGTAACATTCAAATTTAAAGCATTTCTTGATTATTAGGTTAGTTAATAACAACCCTTGATAAACGTATTCATAATGAATTAAAATATAATTGAAAGAATGAAAAACAGACCACATCATGATTTTTTAAAAGGTTTATCAAAATTTTAGAACAATTAAAACATGAGAAATCTATGAAAACTATAAATCATTTGATATATCACCCTCAAGGTGTTCTATGATTTCTTCACTATGGTTGTTTTCTAAGAATAAATGATATTTTTTGAGAAAACTAATATAAACTAAGAGATAAATCCAAATTTAGAAACCCCATGGATGATAATATTCCAAGATATCTAGAAATTATAGCTTCCACCTTATTTATTTTTTCATTCACTACAAAAAAACGGGTTTATCAAGTGTTAGGTGTTTAATAGTTCTAGCTAAAATCACTGTTAAAAATACCCTTTGTCAATGCTATAAAAATAGTATTTAAGGGGGTATTTCCAATACATTTGTTTATAATAAAAACCACTTTAATGTTAGTATGAACCACACAACCAATATTCAAAATCAAATACAATAGAGGAACCAAAGAAGAGATTTAGAAATCAAAACAAATATCACCAAATCTAAAGATTAAAAAAGAGAGAAAGCGCCTCAATCTAATCACCGTGAATTATGAGTTGTAAGCCATCCTGCATCAAGGTCTGAAACACCTATTCATATATCCAATAACACCATAATAAAAATTAATTAAACATTTTCATAATCATCACATCACCATCGAAAACAAATACAACAAACTCAACCACAACTGTTGACCTCACCACCAGAGCACTACCAGAGCTGAAATTCAAAATGAAAGTAGGTTCCTCTAACCACACCACCATCAATCCACCACCATAGGTGTCAAGATCTCAGACCTTCATCAAGAACAAACAACTTTTCAATGACGAACTATCATAATGAATATCCAACAATCCATAACCAAAACATACCAAAGGGAAATAGCCTATAAAGGTTGATCCACCATGGACCGCCATCGACCACTCAAAGATTACATCCCAAAAATTACTATGACCACCACACCAGACCGACCGAGAGATGATCATAGGGAACTAGATCTAGAGCATATTTTGGAGCAGCCAAAACCACAATAATGTGCCACCACCTATGGTAGTATTTCAAGCTATACCATGAGACTCCTCGATCCTTGAACGATAAACAACAAAAAGAAACCAAAATAGATAAGAATGAACACAAAAAAGGGTGTGCCTCCTGGAATCACCATCAAATGATTGAACCGCACATCCCAAAGATTCTGATAAACCACTATAATAGATAGACAGGGAGAGGAATGAAGGAACAAGAAGCCAAAGTAGTGATTGAAATGGACTAGGTCCGACACACAAAAACCCATCCTTGCCTGGGACACCAACCCCAACCAATGAAGAAACTTAGAGATAAATCACACCTAAAACAAAACCAAAGAAATAACAACCACTAAGAAAGACATCAACAAGAAAGGACGAGAATTAGCACATGTCATGGTCCTGGGAAATCAACACAACTCAACCCGCACATCCCACCCCCCCCCCCCTCGGCATAAGCTGACACACCAGACTAGAATGGGGTCAGAAATTTTTCCACCATAAGGGAAGAGTAGGGGTAGACCTAACAATGGATTCAATAAGAATAAATGGTTTCAAAACAAAAGTGACAGAGTAGAGGAAAAAATGAACAAGAAAGTTCGATAAAAGAAGATGAAAGGGGGAGAAGAAAGGGGAAGAGTAAAGGAGGGAGGAAAGGTGTTCGATGATGTCGAAGAAGCAGCACAATGAGTTATACCCTCTAAAGGACCACGGGGAAACCATAGATGGGATCATTGGGAGGGCAAAGCTTCTCAGAGGCCTCTCTATTGTAACTGTACAACTCTTAAAGGGGGTCTTCAACTGTGATTTTTTTGTGCTGTTAAAGGGAGTCTTTAACAACACTAAAAAACTGTTAATGTGGGCCCATTATCAACACTTGTAAGAAATATCTGATATAGCCCCTCTTATTAGCGATAATAAAAAATCACTAATGGGGGGGGGGGGGATTTTTCATCTCTTTTTTAAAATAGCTGAAAAGACCCCCCCTTTTATCAATGATTTTTCACTAGCATTGATAATGGGTATACATAACAATATTATATTTCATTCAAAATAATATATTAATATATAGATAAATTTATATTAAGTATAATATTATTTTTTTTGAAATATGTTTTAGATAAGGTTAAATAGGCATTTACACATAATATATAAAATATTTAGTGAAAAAGGCTTATAAAGTTATTTTAGAAATATTTTTAATTATTATTTTCAAAATTATTATCATGTAATAGTCATTTAATAACAATTTAATGTTTAAAAAAATAAAAAAATCAACAAAATATCTAAATTAATTTGAAAACGCAACTCAAAATTCAAAAAACCATAACATTTGATTTGGGTGTCTATTTGGGCTCCACCACATATCAAATTGAATCTTGTGATGAAATCTATTCCCTAGATACCTAGAGGTACCCTAGTTGTGTTTTTCAAGTCAAAAAAATTCTCATAAGTCCTACAAAATTGTGTTTTTAGTTGGGTTACCCTAATTTTTTAACATTCAATGGACTTGAGCCTCATTTAAGGGGGTCTTATTGCCCATTTTCTAGGATGACTAAATTTATTCCCAAGTATTATGTTCATATTGATATATATGGTTTTGTAATTTTATCATTTTCATACTATGTTATTATTTATAATCAAATATATAAAAATATAAAAATATTCTTTATATATTCATGCATATAAATTTAATTTTATAGTTAAATATTTAAACATGTTTACATATTAAATATATTTATCAATAATTAAAACTTATCTAAAGAAACTAATATCATTTTTATTTAAAATAAAAATGTATTAATATTTATATACTTATAAAATTACTATGTATATAATGTTTATATATATATATATTTGTGTGTTTGTATTGAGAAATAGATATATATTTATCTTTATATTTCAATATATGTATATGAATATTAATATATAATATATATAAATAAATATTAACATGCCTAATTATATTTATAGATAAACATATATTTATATATGTACGTATGTATGTATTTATAAACACAAACAAAAAAAATCATATTTAATATATGTATTTAAAAATATAAATTAATATATATAAACATATAAGCATATCATAAAATGTAAACTAGAACAATATAGGGGAGTGGAAAATGTGATTGTGTATAATATTAAGGTCTCATGTTCGAAAATCGATGGAGGCATGGGCTTGTGTGGGAGGGTGGGATCATTTAAAGGGATAATAAAGGGGGTGGTGGAAACATTGATACGGGGAGGATAGATAAAAAGGTGGTGCATGAACAAAAAAATCCCCTTTATCCGTGGGTCATTTAACAGTGCTAAAAAGCACTGATAAAGGCCCCCTTTATCATAGATTTTTTAGTGCTGTTAAGGGGGTCCTTTATTATCAGTTTTTTCAAGCTCTTTAAAAGGAAACCCATTACCATATATCACATTATCAATGATTCTATAGCACTTATAAATCGCTTCTAGTAGCGCTATCAAAGGCCTGATTTGCAGTAGTGACTACTTAACCATTAATTCCCTCTTCTATGATGCATAACCAATATAATATGGACTTCCATCAGAACTTTAATGTAAAAAAATGGTTGAAAAAGATTTGTAAACCTATAAAATCATTTCATCAATGTTCTTGAGTTCCTTGACCCTTTCGTTCTTGTTTCCTCTTTAATTCTTCAATTCTATTATTACATGGGTAGAATGAGATCCTTTTTGATTTCACCATTCTTCAGAGTTTAAATAAGACTCTCAACTTTAGAAAAATGGTTTAGTTTGTTTCCTTTCATCTTTCTCCATCTTTATTGTCTTTTCCAATAGTGTGTTACATTTGGATAAACATTCAGTCATCACATGCTCTAGTTTTTTATTGTGTGTTGACTCCTTATTTATTGAAGCATTCTTTAAATAAGGAGTCATTAGTGTTTCTATTGAGTTATTTATTTGAATAGGATAAAGATTCATACATCTGGAATCCACATTTCCATCCAAACATCACATTCCACACACTCCCTTTTAAAATTTTAGGTTACCCTATTTGAGAATCCTTTCATACTCTTCATTATTGATTTCCTCCATAAGGTCGATCCTATTATCCATTTCTTGTATTGAATCATTATTTATACATTCCATATTTCTCACATATACTTTAAAATTAATTTATATTATATAGTGATCCATGTTGTGGAATCTATTTTTACAATATAATAAATTTTTCCAACATATTAGACATTATTTTGAGTACACTTCATTAACTTATTAGGATCATTTGATTACTCTGTCTTCTTGAGATTATTTTCTACGGTAAGCATTTTTTTTCTTCACCTTTCATTATTTATTTTTTAGGAATTTTCTTTATATACACATGAGGGTTTTTTGGATATGTTCATAGATAGACTCCTCAAAATAATGAACAAATATGTTACAAAAAATCACAGAACCTTTTAAAGCATTCAAATTTGTTATTCAAAGATAGATTCTTCCTTTTATATGAAATGTTTAATTCATAAGGATCCTCATTGTTTCATCCTTTCTTCCCCTTAATTTTGGGATTCCTTATTTTCCACATAGTGAAATATTATTTTAGTAACTAATTTATCTATACTCAATCTTATAACAATAATAACATATAGAAATTGACATATTTCTTTCACATGTGGGGGAAACCAATCAATATATATTTACTTGCTGATTTTTTTATGAAAAACTAATATTTTAGGATTCTTTTGAAGGAAATTGTTTTGGGGGAATGGTCACCTATGTCACAACCTGAACCATAGGGGTCCAAACCATGACTACCACAAGTTCGCCTCCAATTGTCCAGGGGATGGTGACCAACGTTCAGTATGCCTATATCACACATGGGAGACATTAGACTAATGTGCATGTTTTTATACAAAAATATCCAAGCGCATACAATGCTGAAACGTAAAAAAGATGAAACCAATTCATGAATACATCTATGATCCCACAAACATAGTATAATATTAACGTACTGAAAGTGAAAAAGGGACTGAATACAAGTCCAAAAAAATGTAGAGAGTCCAATATTCCCTAAGGGTGAGGAATAAGATCAAATGAAAGAATCTAGAAAACACCTCAGTCTATCAATCTCAAGCTACGCTCCACTTACTCCCTTTCTTCCTAGGAAACCAACAAATGTCTCATCATATGCATAAGACATGACATGTGTCGGAAGATTCCATGTAGAAGTGAGTATACAAATACCTAGTTGGACACTCCAAAAAACACTTAACACGAACCATAAAGAATAATAATCTCATAAAAATGACATATCAATCAATACATGATATAAAAAACCCATATATACTAAGGAATGACACCATGCCACCAGGCGGTCACAACCAAACTGCCAGCCACATGATTCCACTTGAAGTAATGCTAATTCTTGAATAATTTACTAAACGATCCATGATATCACTACAAAAACTCAACCAAGAGGTGTTGATCATTAGGCCCCACCCATGAAATCTCACTGGTCTAATAAAACTCTAATAATCATATAGGGGGTCACACCTAGGACCACAAGAGAAACCGCCAACCCAATATTGATCAACCCTCTACGTAGGGGATCATATGAAAATATAATCATGTACCCTGAAAATGAATAATGTTAGATGGAGTATTAATTATATGCTTAAGGAAGTTACACTGATTCCACATACCCCACCCAGGGTATAAAACGAAATTGAATCACACTCCAATATCATAGATGTATTCTATAAAATCTATTCAAGATTCATAATATAGAGGGGATCATAATCCTATGATGTGGATGTAATTCCACACTATACCCTCAATATGATAGACCAATGTAACATAATTAACTATTACAAGTCCAAAATAAATAAATTAATATCTCCAAACATCCTCAAAGGGGGTATATGGTGTGTACCGAAGGGTACATGGTGTGTCCAGGGAACCCCTTATCTTAGCGTGGGGTGCTGCCTCACACAAAATGTCAATATTGATATAAACAGTGCATAGGAGTAGTATAATACATGAATATATTTATCGGTACCCATCCCATTCATTTTTTCCATTCCTGTTTACTGATAGCTATGCTAGTGTACTAACTTGTGTACACTTGATCGTGCCCATGTACACCAGGTCATGTTCGTGTCCGTATACTTCATTCTGCCGATGCCCACATAACCTCTGAATTACATGATGAGACACCAATAATGTGTCAAATATCATGTTACAGGGTTACACAATTTGATTTATATAACTCTTCACGACAACCTTAGTGCCGCATAGGGGGGTCCCACACGATGCGTAATTATGGATTACACGTCGTGTCACCCCAGATTTTCTAGATCCATCAAGATATCTTTTTCATCATCCTACATGTCACCTATTATAGATTCCACAATGAATATGTTATATCTAGATCCATCCATCACTCCCATCATAGGAGGTTGGGATCCCAATCTTTGAATCTTCTTGGGAAACACTCACCCGTGCCATCTGTAGCCACACCGTTGAAACTAGGATGAATAGGTATCGCCAATCCATCCTGACTGACCTCCAATAATCCAATGTTTTCATAGAACCTTGGTCATACCCTCTATCGTGAACCACACACATGGAATTGATTTGTTTCACCAAACCAAGGTCGCACAATGGCTAAATACTAGGGATTAACCGAATCACGGGGCAAAGTAATTACCTATGATGAACGCGAAGAGAACACGGGGGATCCATAAGACATAAAATGTGAGGAAAAAACCTAGTACATTTTCTATTTATCCTTGATCTATTTTCATATATTTAGATAAATTAAGTGGAATAAAATTTAAAAAATAAAAATAAATCCCTCAATTTAATATACCTTTGATGCAAGAATCAAATCATGTTCATGGAATTGATCACTGTTAAACTAGGATAAAAAAATGGGATGAAAATTATTAAATAAAACATCCTACTAGGAGTTTGGATTGATTGGAGAGGAATAATAGTTCTGCATTACCATCATTAGAAATATCCACAAACTCTAATGGTGTAATTATCCTTGATCTGATCTCGATCTGTTGTCATTCACCAAGATATCCTCCAAAGATATCTCCAATTAATTCTCTCCATTTGTATGGAAATGTGGCTAAACCTAAATATTTTCCATAATAAGTTGTAAATATATGATTTCAATCACTACGTAAATTTAAATAATTAAAATAAATAAAATAAATAAAATAAATAATTTATATAAAATAATTTATTTTATTAATTCCACACTCGTGACAAATTGTTTCATAGATGGCCAACACCAATAAAGGTTATGTATTACATATGACTATAATAATGCTCTAAAATCAATGGTTACCTCATATTTATGATATGGTCCCCTATTCTAGAGTTATTAAAATATTTTATGAAATCTGTGTGAGTGTGATATTAAAATATTTAATATATTTCAATAATTTATTTTGGGATCATTGGGCCCCAGAATCACATGTCTTCTCAGCACCTAATCTTGAAAATATTCCATATAATATTCAAAAATAATACATGGAAAATATGAGTTATTACATATCCCCAACTTAGGGATTTTTATCCCTAAAATAGAAAAACCTACTAAAGAATATGAAGGTATGATCACACCATGATTCACTAATTCATTTTCAACCTTACACCACTGTGCTAAACTAGTTTTGTATTGAAAATTATAAAAATAATAAAACATTTATCTTCATGTTTGATTAAATTATATTGTGTTTATCATTTTTAAAAAGTTCAATGTTACTTGTTTTGATAATTATATTACAATGGGAGGTGATTTAGAGGGCCCATGACGAAGTTTAAGAAAAATGGGCCAAACTGGGAATGATCAAAGGACACCAGTAGACTCAACCACATAATGATAAAAACATTGTGCATCAAAATGTGTTGATAGTTTGTGTAACAATCCAAAATTCAGTGGTATACATCTTTTATGAAAGAAACTAAGCTTAATTCAGACATCTGGTGGCACATCTAGACTAATCTGTCCAAGCCACTAAATCTGCATGAATTCAGAAGTGGTGTGATTTGTTATGTTGATATCTCAATATGTATTTTTCAAAATGGTTCCAAATTTTTGGTGGAGAAATTCATAAGGCAGGTATAAAACTTTTTAGTTTTTCTCAAAGATATATAAGGTTTTCAAGACACCAAAAACAATGGTCCAAATGGTTTTACATAATCTATGTTCCCAAAACCACAATCCACTTTGTCTATAAAATGATACCTCGGAAACCACATTTGTAAGTTTGTATAAGAGGAAAAAATCTAGAATTTTGGAGACCAAAATTAGTTCTATAAACATCTAATAATTTTTGGAGGCCCCTCTCCTCATAGGGGTATAAAGGTTAAAGTCGGAGTTCCACCCGAGCCTCCTCCTCCCCTCGATGACGAGCTAAACTTTGGAAGATCATTTAAAGGGAGCTACACATACTTCGGAGGGAGTTCAGACACTTTTTTTCTATTTATTTTGAATAATTTATTTTCTAAATTTTTCAATTATGTGCAATTTGGATTTTATTCTCCTCGAAATATTTTTCTTTTATTATAATTTAGTGAAACACTTTTAATTTCAACACCGATTGGGTTGAGATTTCAAGTGGGAATATTGGGTTCTTCTGATTGGACAAGACCAGAATCATCTTTCTCTAACTCATACATAATATTTCTGTATTTTTTGGTAGCCCTTTTTCTAGGGTTATGAACCAAACCCTAACAACACAATTTTTGTGTCAAGGTGTGATTCTTTGATCATCATTTTAAGTGGTAAGAGGGAAGTCGATATCTAGAAAACCCTCAGCCAAAGGATTACATTAAACCATATAAAATTTTCAGAGAAATGAACTATCCAAGATGTGTAGTGAACTTGAAATGATCTCATTCTATCATAATTCTAAAACACCATCTTTATTTATCAACTATTAAACTCTTTAAATCAAGTATTTTTCTTAAAACGATTTTTAAAACCACCCCTCTTTTGTTCATTTTTATTAAAAATTCACACTATAACCCAGCAAAACTACTGAAGAGAAAACCTATGGTCTTCCCTATACTATAAATAATCCTTAAAAACATAATCAATTTGACGTGTCATGACAACATGTTTATATTTTGGAACCATTTCCAGGGAGAAAATTGTTTTTTAGTGCATGTTTTTATATGATTTTTTATAAATTCTGTGAATATTTATTTGTTTTATTTCATACCCTTACCTATATTTTGTGTTATGATGTATTTATTTTTTAAGTTCTATTCCTGAAAAATTATAATCTAGAGACTTACCCCCTTTTGAACCCAACCCATAGAGGATCCTACATCAGTGACACTGAGAAGCACAAGAGAACCCTTTGAAGGAGGACACACAAGACATCGACACTCTTCTTGATCCTTTTTATTCTTCTTTGGAAACCCACATTAAAAATAATGTTAACATGTATAACATGGTAAAAAAAATCAAAAACTAAAATAACTAACCTCCCCTGATGTTGATATCCAACCCACTTATATTGAAATACAAGGTGAGGCACCAAATTTTGAACTTAAATCTAGTTTAATTTATTTATTACAAAGATTCCATGGACTCGTTGGAGAAGACCCACATAAGAATTTTAAATAATTTCACACTATGTGATTAACCTTAAAACCTAATACTATGGATTAAGAACAATTAAAGCTTTAGGAATTCCCTTTTTCATTAGAAAACATCAAAATATTGTATTTACTTTGTAATTCCCTAATGAAAGGCTCAGAAGACACAAAATTCCTTTTTATTGACAAATATTTCCTAGCCTCAAGAACCACAACAATAAAGAAATTTTTTTGGGATAATACAATCACAAATGGAAACACTTCATGAATATTGTGAAAGATTTTAGAGGCTTTGTTCAAGTTTCCCACACCACCAAATAAGTGATCAACTTTTAATTCAATATTTTTATGAAGGTTTAATTCATATTGATCTAAATATGATTGATGTTGCTACAAGTGGTTCACTAGTTGATAAAACAATCATTGTTTCAAGAAACCAAATTGAGAAGATATGACAAAACACTCAAAAATATTGTTCAAGGTCTAATGTACCCATTAGAGGTGTCCATGAGGTGCAAATTACTGAGTTGGAGAAGAAGGTGGACATTAAGTTTGAAGAGGTAAGTACCCTTCGACAAAAACATTCTCTTTCCCAAGGGAAATACCAATCTCCTCCTCCCATCCACTATGGTATATATTATTCTAACACCAACTACTCGAACCAATTCTTCCAACTGAGATAAACTTCTAATATTTGCGAGGTAATATTTTCAAGCTACCCATATAACCAACCCTTTAGGAAAGAACCATATAATCCATCTAACACTGGGTGGAAGGAAAAACAATACTATAAGAAAACAGTTATTCAATCTAACCTCAACAACCATCAAACCAATTGGGGTAGGTAGTCAACCACCACCACCATGATATCCTCAACCAGAACAAAGGCCTTCACAACAACCCCCTCGAAAATCTGAGACTAACCTCAAATACATATTAAAAAAATGGTTTCCATCAATCTCCAATTCCAATAAACCACCCAATCTATCATAGAAGACCTAAAAACCAAATTAAAAAAACTAGCCAACCCAGTAGGGGAAATCCAAAGTGATGGGTTGGGTAAACTACTATATCAACCACCTGTTATCCATAGGGGTAATGTAAATGTTAGTGACCTCACCCTTAAAGTGGAAATCATCTTAAAATCGAAATAAACCCTCCAATAGAGTCATACCCTCATGAGAATAACACCTTCCCAACCATTTAAATTAGTCAAAATGTTGAAAAACCTTGTCTTCGGAGAAGAATTTCCAAAGTAAAGAATCTTTTTGTTGATGAGTCTCCTAGCTCAACAATTACTCTTTAATTCCCCAAAAGGACCACCCAAACAAGAAGATAAAAAGAAACTTAACTAGATAAAAAAATCTTAGAAACTTTCAAAAAAGTGCAGGTTAACATCCCCTTGATTGATATCATGCAGAAAATTCCAAGATACACCATGTTTCTGAAGGAGATGCGTATACACACTAGAGGTGAATTCAAGGTTTTGAGAAGGTGAGATTGTGGATGAATATCTCAATATTTATAGAGAAATCAATTCAAACTGAATGCAATAATCCTATAATATTCTCAATTCCATGTAAAATAGGGGAGTATTCCTTTTACGATGATATTCTTGATTTGGTTGCTTCTATAAACGAGATGCCTCACTCTATTTACTCATCATATGGGGTCTAGAAACTAAATTCCCCATGAATTTTTGTTCAATTATCAAATTGGAGTACAATACATCCTTATAGTGTGTTTTAGGATTCTCTTGTGAGGGTGAAAATTTAATTTTCCCTATAAAATTTTATATACTTAAAATGAAAGATGATAGGATGAATGAACATGCAACAATTATATTGGGGAGAAATTTCTTGAGAATTGATAAAACCTAATTAATTTCCACAATGGTAAATTACTTATGGAGTTTGGTGGAGACATTTTCCACTTCCATATCCTTGGTGCCATGAATCACCCTTTGGAAGAAAATTCATCTTTATCTGTTAATTCACCCATTCATTAAAAGTTTCCCACCAACACATCCACCTCCAGAATCCCAAATGACATAAACCAAAATAAACTACACTAGAAGATCATGCTTTCTTGGGGGTCTTGATGGCCTTCTTGGGAGACTTCATGACTTTCTTTGGTGACTTAGCATCCTGCTCGGACATTTCAGTTTTCTTGGGCAACAACATCAGATTAATGTTGGGAAGGATGCCACCATGAGCTATGGTTACCCCGGTGAGAAGATTACCAAGATCCACATCGTTCCTCACGGCCAGAAGCAGATGCCTCAGGATGATCCGGTTCTTCTTGTTGTTGTGAGCCGCATTTCCGCCCAGCTCAAGAACCTCCACAGCCAAATATTCGAGCACAACAACCATATAAACAGAAGTGTTGGAACCGATGTGAGATGAATAACGCCCTTTCTTCAGGTATCGACCGATCCTTCCCACCGGAAACTACAACCCCGCTTTAAGAGACTGTGTGACAGAATTCTTCTTGGTTCCACTAGCCTTTCTTCCGGTGGCGCCCTTCTTAACTTTTGAGAGAGAATCCATCCCTAACTATTTAACACCTCGATGATTCCAGCAATGGAGAAACTTCCCGAGAACAAGAAAATAATTCGCTTGTTATATCTGTTAATTCAATTGATGTACTCCCTTACCCATAAGAAACTTCCTTTTATTCACCTAGTTACCGTTTTAAGTTTTCAACATTGATTTAAATTCTAGGAAATGAATCATGCATTTATTTTTTTAGTGCTCTAGAAAAAAGTTATGCATGTTTGTTAATTGATGATTTCTTGAAGGCTGAGGATCCCATGACCATCAATGATACTACTAAGCTTGTAAAGGCTCATTACTCATCTGAAGATGATACCATTGAGAAGTTAGATGATATTAGTGACCTATTAATTTCACACACACTCCTATCAAACCAAAAGTTCCCTAAATTTTAACTAAAACAACTTCTATAACATTTAAAATATTCATATCTTGAGAATGGAAACAAGCTACGTATCATCATTACTAGTTCACTCCCTCTAGAGCATGAATTATGACTTCTTGAACTTTGAGGAAGTATAAACATGACTTGGGATGGAAACTTACTGAAATTCCTAGTATTAGCACATCAATTTTTACACATCATATATAGTTAAATGATGATGCTAAACTAGTGAGCTAGACATAGTGCCAAATGAACCCAAACCACCTTGATGTTGTAAAAAATGATGTAACAAAATTATTGGCTACTGGAATCATTTACCCCATATCTGGTAGCCAATGGGTCAGTACAAACCAAGTGGTCCCTAAAAAACTAGTCTAAGTGTAATTGAAAATGAAAACAATGAATTGGTTCCAACTTGTGTATAAAATAGTTGGTTTTTCTGCATAGACAATCACCAACTAAAACAACACACTTGGATATACCATTTCCCATTTCATTTAATTTAACAAATACTAGGGTGGTTAGAGAGGAAATCCTATTAATATTTTCTTTATGGGTATTATGGATACATTTATATTAATATTTCTCTCGAGGTTCATGAAATGAAAACCTTCACTTTCCCCTTTGTCACATTTTCATATAAGAGGATGTTATTTTGTATATTCAATGCTTCGTGTACTTTCCAACGATGCATGGTTAGTATTTTTTAGATTACCTGGAGAATTTCATGGATGTATTCATGGATGATTTCACTGTATATGCATCCTATTTTGATGAATGTTGGAGTAGTTTAGGTTCAGACCTATGTTGCTGTTTTGAAAAGAATATTGTATTAAATTATGAGAAATGAAATTTCATAGTGCGAAAAGGTATATCACTTGGGAATGTCATTTCTGGGGATGGTATCCAAGTTGATAAATCAAAAGTGGATGTAATTACTTCCCTAATATTCCCCAAAAATGTGTGGGATGTGCAGCCTTTCATAGATCATGATGAATTTTACCATCATTTCATTTGTGACTTTAGTAAGATTGCACTCCCAGTCTCCGGATTGCTCAAAAAATTAAGAGAATTTTTTTTGATAAAGAATGTGAGGATTATTTTAATAAATTCAAATGGAGTCTCACATCACCCCCATTTATACAACCACCATGATGGGATTTACCATTTGAGCTCATGTATGATGACACTAACTATGCAGTTGGGGTTTTCTTATCACGAAGGGTTAATTGATATCCACATGCTATAACCTCTTCCTCACATACATTGGACCATGCCAAATAAGTCTACACCACAACTAAAAAAGAATTTATTTACATTGCGTTTTCCTTGATAAAATTTAGGTCATATTTTTTAGGGTCCAAAGTCATTTTGTTCTCATACCATGCATCCCTATGGTATCTCAAAAATAAACCGCAAGCCAAACCACATCTTATTTGTATAATCGTCCTCCTTCAAGAATTCAATCTAGAAATTAAGAATAAAAAAGGACTAGAGAATGTGGTGGCTTACCATATCAGTAGGATCCAACCATCCTCAAACATTGAATCATCCCCCTGTATTCCCATAAATGACATGTTTGCAGATGATAAATTGTATCGATTATAAGATTCTATTCCTTGGTATGCTGAAAGTTTCAATTATTTATTAGTATTTTTCATTCATACCAATTTCAAAAAAACCAGTTTTATTTTCTGAAACATGAGTCTCGTTGGTACATTCGGGATGAACCCTACATTTGATGCACATGTAGTTATAATGTTTTTTGGTGTTGTGTTCCCGATATAAAGTTTTAATATATCCTTACACTTTCCACACTCTTGCTTGTGGGGGACACTTTGGTCCCCAATGGACTGCTCGCATGGTCCATAATTCTATCCTCTTTTAGCCATCATTATTTTTGGATGCCCATGATTTCTTTAAATCTTGCCCTTGATTTCAAGGAATGTTGAATGTCTCTAAAAGAAATGAGATTCCACAATAACCCTTCCTCTTCAATGACATTTTTTATGTTGGAGGAATTGAATTGATAAGAGCATTCCACAATTCTTTTTGGGAACTTTTGCATTCTTTTAGCAGATGATTATGTGTCTAAATGGGTAGAAGCATGTAACACAAGGACTAATGATTACAAGACTCTTTTGGAATTTTTGAGAACCAAATTTTTTTGTTGGTTTGTATTACCTAGGTTCATCATCATTGAACGAGGTTCTCATTTTTTCCACCAAATAGTGAAAACGATTTTGAGTCAGTATGGGGTCGAGCATCAAGTGTCTACTACTTTTCACCCACATACCAATGGTCAATCAGAGGTGTCAAATAGTGAGTTAAACAATTTTATTCAAAAAATGGTTCATCCCAACAGAAAATATTGGAGTCTTAGACTCGATGATTCATTACGGGCTTACCGTACTTCCTTCAAAACTTCCATTGGAATGTCACCTTATAAGCTTGTGTTTGGAAAGAGTTTTCATCTTCCAATTAAGATAGAGTACCATGCCTATTGGGACATTAAAAAAATTCAAATATAGTCTTTCTAGTGAAGGTTCTCAAAGGAAGTTACAGATTCAGGAGTTGGAGGAAATGTGAAGATATATATATGAGAACTCCCAGATTTATAAGGAGAGGACCAAGGCTTCACATGACCATCTCCATCTAACATTACGTTTTCTTTTCAAAATAGGCATGAAAGAAGTAAAATACATGGGGCTTCATCTAGGGAGGCCGGAAATAATGAATCCCCAAAGCATCACCCTTGATCAGGTTCACCCCCTTCGGTTTAAAAAGATAGACATTTGAATAACAAACCATAGGATCTTATGGGACCGCATGGGAGGCCATGTAATCCACCATCTTGTTCCCTTCACACCAAGTATGGGTGACCCTAACTCTGTCCGAGAGGAGATCCTTACATTGTCTGATGGTATAATTGATCGACCAAAGAGTTCTCCCCCTACCAAGAAAGGCATCCTGAAAAATCCTTGAATCTTTTTCAACCTGTGAGATGCTGAGGTTCCTCTGGTTACACACGGACAGCCCTGTGAGCACTGCAAGGGCCTCTGCCCGGACTGAACTACCACTACCATAATGATCCAAGAAAGCCAAGACCACACTTCCAATGTGATCACGTAATACCCCACCACCATGCATGACCTATGTGATGTAGGACCCATCAATATTTATCTTAAAACCATCCTCAGGAGGAAACCAATGGATCCAACTCCCCTGTACCCTTGAACCATTCATCCAAGACTCAGCAAGTGGAGACTACAAACAATGAAACACAGATGCCTCCTTCCCAATACCTGCCATGCCAACCAGGTCCAACATCATGCCTCTGGTTCTGGCCACCACCACCCTCCTCGTAGAAGGCATACCTTCATACCTAGCACGATTTATAGCTTTCCATAGAATCCAGAAACCTGCATTGAAAAAAAGGACCATGCCACAGTCTCTTTCATGTTATCACTGCTTCCTTGGAACCATTGCACAATGAAAATCTCATAGTTACTAGCTTAAAAACTGCCACGAAGCCCTTCTAGAGTTCCTGATGGAGGAACTCCGTGTACAGGAAGAAACCTACCAATGACACCCACCAGGTTTTATCACTACTTTTAAAATTATATTTTATTATAGTGAGGACAATAAACACTCTAGGTGTGGGGGTATGGGTACATTCTTTGGTTAGTTAGGAATTTTCATTATCTTTCTTCTTTTTCTCTTTTTGGCTTGTTAGATTTCATTATCACTTTATCCACCTCCCCCTCCCACTTTTTTACCAAAATTTTAATTTTTTTATGCTCAATTTATCATAGAAAATGATGCCCACTTAATCATGGAAGTTATTGAAAATTCCTGAGGAATATATCTATTTCATGTTTTTTTAACTTAAAAAAATTCTGATGAAATCTAAATTTCAGAAAGAATTCAATATCGTGGAGTGGCTTTTTCTTGAAATTTGGTTGTTTGTCAATGATATAAATGGTTGTATCATTTTCAAACCTTTAAGAAGAATAGTACCATTTCTGTGAATAGTTTAAAAGAAATTTTTTTCACTTAATCTCTCCACACATGTTTGCACCCAACCATGAAGTGTGAAATATTTTATTTAATAGAAGGTAAATATAAGTTGGGTTAATTTTTCTTTACCTTCAAAAATGATTTTTTCCATACATCCATTCCTTATATGAACTATTTCATTAATGTAACAGATTAACCTATTCATGTGTACCTATTATCCGACTATTCTACACCCTATAAAAGGGTTGTATATTAGGAAGGTCAAAAACCACCCTTTCTTGAATTTTGATCATGTTATAACTATTCCAATTAGTGTCATGAGGAGATCAAATAAGGGTTGAGAGAAGAGTGTTAGATTTGTTCCAAATAAAACTTTTGAAAATAAATAAATGAGGGGAGTGATGAAATGTACAACATATGGGGATATCAAGGTTGGGATCTTATGGTTTGACTTCTAGGACTTCTTAAGTGAGTGGGTCTTGATATTTTATTGCAAAGGGCATAGGGATGGTTCGGTGTAAATGATCATTTAAGTTTATTTTTTTTAAAATAACTTATATTTATTTGATAGAAAGTGGAAATAATAGCATGAAATTGGTTTCATACACACACATAGATAATTAGTGACATGATTAACTTTTGTATTATTTTCTTTAATTGGTATCAGGAATCTTTTGGAATTTTTTCAAATACAATTTTTGAGATGTCTTTTTCCATGATCACTGAGAATAACTCATTGATGTAATTTTTTCACTCATAAAATTTATATCAGGAATTAAATTTTCATTGAATGTTAAATCTATATGAATTTTTAAATATATACATGCATAATTTTTTGAAATATGACTTTGACTAGGAGTGAAAATTTTTAGGTGGGAGGTGTGATCACACCTAGATTCACTACTTTATTTGCACCCTTACATCATTGTGCTAAACTAGTTTTGTATTGAAAATTATAAAAGAAATAACAAATTTCACATCATGTTTTCTTCAATTATTTTATTTTTATCCCTATTATAAATGGTAATGTTACTTGTTTTGATAATTGCATTATAGGTGGATGTGATCTAGAGGGCTCATGATGAAGTTCAGGAAAATTGGGCCAAACTACAAAGGATCCAAGCACACCAGTGGACTCAACCGCACACTACTTTTACACCGTGCATCAAAATGGGATGAAATTTTGTGTACCGGTCCAAAATTCATCATGATAAATCTTTTATGAAGTAACACTATATCAATTAAGACATATGGTGTCCCATCTGGGCTGATATTTCTAAGCTATCAAATCTTCACGAAGTCAAAATTTGTGTGATGTGTTTTGTCGATATCTCAGTATGTATTTTTCCAAATGGTGAAATATATTTTTTAGAGATATTATAAAGGTGAAGATACAACTTTTTAGTTTTTTACAAAGTAATATAAGGCTATTAATTCCCCAAAAACAACGGTCCACTTGGATTTGATTCTCTTATAAATATATTTATTTCGTTATAATTAATTGAAACACATTTTATTTCAACACTGATTTGGTTGATATTTCAAGTGGGAATCATGGGTTGTTTTAATTAGAAAAGACTAGAATCCTCTTTATCTCACTCATACATAAGATTTCATTATGATTTGGTATCCCTTTTTCTATGTTTTAGAATCAAACCTTTAAAAGAATATTGTTGTGCTAAGGGGTGATTCTTTGAGCATCATTTTAAGAGGAAAGAAGGAAGTCGTGATATTGACACCCATCAACCAAAGGATTACCTTAACCGATATTAGTTTTTTAGATAAATGAACTATCCAAGATGTTTAGTGAACTTGAAATTAAATCATTCTCTAATAATTATAAAACACCACCTTTATCTATAAAATATTAAACTCTTTATATCAATTCATTTTCTTAAAACTTTTTCCAAAACCACCTCCCTCTTTTGTTTTTTTATTAACAAATCACACTATAACTCACTATAGATCTTTTAGAGACGACCTATGGTCTTCCCTATACTATAAATATACCTTTAAAACATAATAAATTTGACATGTCATGAAAACTCATTTAGGGTACTAGGATTTCATCTAGGTCTCCCACTCCTAGATGCTCTCTTGAAGATTCCTATACAACCATTATTCATGCACTAGGGGAATCGATCACCCATAATGGATCCTCTTCTGACGATTCTCGATCTCCACTAAGTACTCACAAAAGGTAGATCCATACTCAATGTACAACTCTTCCCAATTGATAACATGTGACAGGTCATACAAGTACCTCATCAGTCACAATATGTGAAAGACATTGTATACCCGGTCCAACTACAACGATAGAGCTAAGCATTATGCCACCACACTAGTACATAGTATTTGGAAAGGGCCAATAAATCTCAAATATAACTTTCTTCCCCATACAAATATTCATAATCTATATCTATGTGAGACCCAAATGAACACATTATATCCCTTCTTGAACTCTATAGGTCTCCATCACCAGTCCTCATCAGACTTTTGAAGGATCTTTGCAGTCCCCATCCACTCCTGGATGATATGTACCTTCTTTATCATAGATCACACCAAATATGGTCCCATGAGTGCTGACACACCTGGATCAATCCAACAAAGTGGTGAACTATAAGGTTTCCCATATAAGTAATCAAATGGTTCCATACCAATGGTAGAATGGTAGCTATTGTTGTACGTAAAATTCACCAAGGATAGATGATCCTCCCAACTATGGCCAAGATCCAACATATAAGCCTGTAACATGTCCTCCAAGACATGAATGGTCCTATTAATCTGGCTATTAGTCTAGGGGTTAAATGTTGTGCTCAAGTACAACTAAAGCCCAAATTCCTACTATAATTATCTCTATAATCATGACATAAAGTGATCATCACAGTCTAAAATGATCGTTGAAGGAACTCCATGGAGTTGAACTATCTCTTTCATGTAGAGGAATCCTAAGATATCTACTGAACTCTACTCGGGAATGGCTAGGAAGTGGACGAACATGGTGAGTCATTATATAATTACCCAATTGGATTTGTTTCCCCTAGACGTATGTGGTAACCCCATTATGAAGTCCATGGATATCCTATCCCACTTCCACTCTGCCACCTCCTGGGGTTGAGATAAACCTGCTGAAACCTAGTACTCAACTTTCACTAGATGACAAGTGATTCCTTGAGTGACAAACTATGAAACATAATTTTTTATTACTGGCCACCAATTCTAGTGTTGGAGGTCTTGATAGATATTTTCCACAACTATATGTACTAGAAAAGGGGATGCATGAAACTCCCACATCACCTCCTCCCACAATGTCATGGGTACCATCACCCATCCAACAAATGAGAACAAGATCATCTACTAAGAGCATCTTCCACCACATTCCCTTTCCTAGGAGTATATATAATCTAAAATTAGTAGTCTTGGAGAAACTCTATCCATCACCTATGCATCAAGTTAAAATCCTTCCAAGAGAAGTTATAGTTGATACTCTTGTGGCCAGAGTAGAAGATAAACCACTCTCCCATTAGGTAGCTCTGCCACATCTTTAGTGTAAAGACTACTGCTACATGCTCAAGATTGTGGATTTCATATTTCTACTCATCTGTTCTCAACAAAGATAAACTATTGGTAATCAACGCCTATAACTATATCAAAACATAATCAACACTGATCTTTGATACATCATATAATACTATTTACTTGACACCCTCCTCTAGAAATATAAAGATGGGAGATCTAATAAACCTCAACCTCATCCCCTGAAAGCAGTTTTGGCACCTTTCCATCCAAACGAAAGGATACATCTTCCAGTTCAAAGATAACTAGGGTGATGCCACTCTAGATAAATCACTTACAAACCTCTGACAGTACTCTTCCATCATAAATAAACTCTTCACATGGGTAACACTATTGGGTAGCTTCAAAGAATGGACTACCTAAACCTTTGATGGGTGCACTTCCACTCCTACCCCTAAGATGATGTGTCCCATAAAGTGGGCCTCTTTGATACAAAACTGGCCCTTTGAGAGTTTTCTATAAAGCTGGGGCTCTTAGACTACGTCTATAACCATCTTTAAGTGTCTTGTGTGTTCCTTATCAGACATTGAGTACACTAAGATATCATCAATAAAGACAACCATGAATTGGTCTGTGAATGGTTGAAATATCTGGTTTATGAGTCCCATGAACACTTCTGGTTAGTTTTTCACACTGAAGGGAATGACCAAGTATTCATAGTGACCCTAGTGAAATATAAATGTTGTTTTTAGTATATCCTCATATCATACTCATAGCTAGTGATATGCTAATCTAAGGTAAATATCCACGAACTACAACAAACTAATCAATGGATAAAAGAGGTCATCGATAATTGGAAGTGGATAATTATTCTTCACAGTCACTTGGTTCATGTTTCAGTAGTCCACACAAAACTTCAATCTCCCATCCACCTTCTTAGAGAACAACATTGTGGATTCCAAAGGAAAAAATGGGTCTCAAAAATCCCTCATCCTACAAGTCCTCTAACCACACCCTCAGTTTAAGAATATATAGAGGATCCATATGATATATTGGAATAGATATCAGGGTCATCTCAGGGTGATGTTGATGAAGATGTATATATCTCTATGGGTAGGTAAGCCTAATAGATCCTCTGAAAATATGTCCTCATACTACCCCACCACTTTAAAAACTAAAAACTAAACACATCCACAAAACCAAGGAACTTTTTAGTCAACTAGTGTGTAATAAGTGACACCGTCCTATGATTGATCCCATCTTTCTCTAACAATGTTTCATTTTCTCCCACAAAGGAAAACCTCACACAATCATGGAAAACACATTGCATTATCCATCTCAAAAAGTTAATATAGGGATGAACTATGGATAGCCAGTCCATTGTTAATATGTTTTCATAAGTCCTTATCGATGCTATAAATTGATCCCATAAAAATCTCTCATCTCCAAGAATCATATTTCATTGTTGGAGGAAGTGTGAGATCATTGAATCACCATCTTTCAAAGTCTCTAACCACAAGGTTAGAGCCAGAGTCTAAACTAAAATCTCTAAGTCTTGAACTAGAGAATTGTAAAGAAAGGGATGACTCACATATGTTTCTATCAAAAATATAAATAAGGTAGAAATTTTATATATCGTATGCATATCATCCCTAGAGCATTGGGGTAATGGGCCTCCATATCTAGTATTTGTCCACATCCTTGATGACCAAATCCCTAAGCCGAGCATGGAACACCTAGATGTGGTGGTGGTAATAGGTCAAACCTCTAACCAACTCTTACATATCTACAATCCCCTCTGCTACTTCCGCTTCTATGTAGACCACGATGCTCCTGCCTTTGTATCTACCTCAATATTCCCTCAACTTTCTCCTGATTAGCTGTAAGTCTAGTCATACAATCTCATTCCATATGTCCCTAATCATGATAAAAAAACACCACCTTCTTGTTGGATGATTTGATTCATCATGAGATCCCTAAACCACCGACCCTTTATCTTGTGATAATCTCTTGAAGCATCTAACATGACTGGATCCCTGTTATTTATATCAGCTATGTGTTCTCAAAGTCTCAACTCCTAGTTGCCGACTACCAATAACCATTTTCAGTGCATGATCTTCCAAGAAGATCTCCACAATAAGGTCCAATCAAGTACCCATCATAGTTGGAATATAGAGGGATATAATTTAATCCATAATATACTTCAGTAATTCTGAATCAAAGGATTGTGATTACAGAAATGGACCTCAAACCATATGAATAGAGTGCCATGAGATATTAGTAAACCTCATTGAGTACTCTTCCATGGTAAAACAACCTTATTGATGGTGCAGATGCTTTTTTATGTGAACTAATCGCAACATGGCATGATAAAAATTCTCCATGAAGATAAGATCAAAGTAGGATTAATAGATACATGTATCGTCAAGTGAAAGAGTCAATAAAATACACCATAGACCAATAGATCCCTAAATAAGACATGCCTTGAGGATCTCCCTCTAATTTTTAGGGATCCTAAAAAGGAATAAAACTCAAGTGACTGCCTTTAGCCATCATCATCAACCTGATGGTCTGGTTTCCCACCAAACCTAGAAGGTCACTACCTCTGGAATTCATATAGTGAAATTAGCCTTCCTACAACCTTAAGTCGTGATTTCAGTGATAGATTATACATAAAGGGTGGTGGTATAGATGGTAAACTACCTGAAGGCACAATCTCTAATGTTTCCCCCTGTACTAAAGACTCAACACTCGGTGTATCATCCTCATGATCACATAGTTTAATCCTAACTGGTTGTATTCAACAAGGCATCCTAAAATAAATAAGATATACCATGATTAAAGAGTATATATGGGGACCAAAATGAAGAAGGACATGGAAACCAAATAACATTCTTATATTATGCATGTACCAATGTTTTCCCTACAACCAATGTCTATATGTATCATGTCCAAAAGAAAGTGATTAGAGTCTTGGTTTATGGATACGTCGATCGCTGCACCAAAACTAGAGTCCATATCTTGAAAGATGAACTCTAAACACTTAACATTGTTTCCCCAAACCAATCTCATAAACTCTGATCCTATGGTTGAACAAGATCAAATACCACTCTATCTTGAAAAAATCCACTGGGATTTGAACCATAATCCTACCTCCAATAGGCCAGGGGATAACGATTAGCACCAAGTAGGAATCTATCACACATGAGGGGAATTAGACTATTATACATATACACATAAAGACATATTTAAGATTATAAAAATATGAAATATAAAACAACTAAAACCATTTCATGCATACATCTATTATCCCACAAACAAAGCTTGATAGTAAGGTGCTAAAAGCCAAAAAGGGGCCACATACAAGACCAACCAAAAACTATAGATATTACAACCTAATACAAGGGTGGGGACTAAAATCAAATAAAATAACATGTAAAACACCTAGGTTTATCAATATCGAGTTACACTTCACATATTCTCTCTCCTCCCAGGACACCATCAAATGGGTCATCGTCTGCATAAGATATGACATGTGATGACATATCCCATGAAGGGGTGAGTATAACAATACCCAATAGGCCACCCAAAATACTAAAAAAAGAATTAATAAAACTAAAATCTTAAAAATGATATATAAATAAATTCATAATAGAAAAACAACCAAATATATTCAAGAAGGAAACCACACCACTTGGAGGTCACAACCAAACTGTCAGTCACACGATACTAATCAAATTAGTGATTGTTCAATGATAATATACTCTATGAGACATGATATCACCAGAGAACATCACCCAAGATTTCATGATCATTGGGCCCTAACCACGAAAGGTCACTGGTCTAGGAAGACCCTGATACTCAGATAAAGGGTCACACTCATAATAGATTAGGGACACCACAAACCCAATCTGGATAAACTCTCTCTATAGGGGATCATATTCCAAAAATACAGCTAACCCTAATGAAAAGGACATATAAATGGATATTTTATTACCTAATCAAAGAGGTCAAATTGATTCTGTAACCCCCAACTAAGGTATAAAATGATATAGGATCACACATCAGTCACATAGAGGGACACCAGAAACTCTCTATGAGACTCATCCTCTAGAGGGGATCACAATACTATGATTTGGATGTAATGACACACTATTCCCTTGAACGGATGGACCAAGGGAACATAATAAAATGATACTGGTCTAGACTAGAGAAATAAAGACCTAAAAACACCCTTAAAGGGGGTACACCGCATGTACAGAAGGGAACACACCATTTCCATGCAACCCATGGTCTTCCCATGTGGTGATTCCTCACACAACATATAAATATTCATATACAAAGTGTGTAGGAATATTAAATAGTCTGTAGATATCTCTTAGGACCCTACTCATTCCATCTGGATGTGCTCATGCACCAACTCGTGTACACCTGGTCATGCATGTGTACACCTTGAAGTGTTTGTATCTATGTAACCTCTATGTTACATGCTGATCTGTTGAGTGTGTGTCATATGGAATGTAAAAGGATCACACAATGTGTGATATTTAACTATGTGTGGAATCCATAGTTATAGATAGGGGGTCCCATATGGTGTGTAATTATGGATTACCTGCCACGTAAACCTTTATTTTTAAGATCAATCAAGATCCCTTTCATTTTGTCCTACATGTTTCCTTTTCCACCATCCTCATCGAATATGGAAGATCTAGTTTATTTCAACACTCCTATCATCTTAGATTTATATTCCAAGCATTAAATCTAGTCATGAAATGCCCACCCGCATTGTCTGTAGCTGCACAGTCAAAATTGGGATTTACAGGAATCACCAATCTATTCTGATCCACCTCCGATCATCCATAATTTTTTTGACACATTGATTGTATCCTCAATAATGAACTACACATGTGGTATAATTTTTTGGCACTAATGTATGGTTATGCATTGATAGAATACCGGGTATTCTTCGAATCATGGGATAAATAAATTTTGATGATGAATGTTCGAAGATCAAGGGGGAGAAGTCAACAAGACATCAAATGTGAGGAAAAAACATTAATCTTTTTTCATTTAGCTACAATATTTTTTCAATGATTTATATGAATGAATAGGGATTAAAATCAACTAAAAAAGTTAATCCATTAATTTAACCTACAGTTAATTCACAAATGAATTCTTGTTCATGGAATTGATCCGCATTCAAAAGAGATAAAATAATGGAATGGAATTTCACAAATCAAACATCTTATCTATAGTTTGGATAAATCACTAACAAAGAACCATCATGTGTTGTCAACATTGGTGAGTTCATGAACTCTGATGGTGCAACGATCCTCAATCTGATCTCGATCCATTGTTGTTCACCAATATCTCATCCAATTATCTATCCAATGACTCCTATCAATTTGTAGGGATATGCGGCTAACCCTGAAAATTTTCTATATTTGTTTTAAAAAATAGGATTTTATGTAACATTCCACGATTTGAAGAAAGAAACACTATGTTCGATAGTGTACGTGATACCCCACATCTAGCTTAAACGAACAACTAAATATTATTATTTAAATGTTTTTATTATAACCTCACAATTATAATGAAAGGTATAAACATGATTAACTTAATTATGAAAATATGGTTTTCATAAGTATATATAATTAATTATTTTACCAATTAATTATAAATGAAAATAATACCTTTTTAAAATTAAAGGAAATGTTTTTCTGTAAAAATATTTATATGTGCATAAGTTTGTTTTATACCAAAAAATAAAAAAATCAATATTTTTGGATAATGTTAATTGAATACATAGTATATTTATTATAATGTTTAACATTGATCCTATTAGTTTTCCAGGCATGATATAAGAAAAAATATCCAATTTTACTCAAAAAATATATATTTTTCCAAAAAGGAAGTTTTCCACCTTTTGATGAAACACTTGTTTTAGATATAGTTTTTGACACTTTAATAAATTATATTTGAAAAAAAAATAAACTTCTTATTTGAAATTATAATATCAAAATTTACTATAATTGAAATTTTTGTAATCTTTTGAAAAGTTTCATGTTTTAATGAACAGTGAAAAACATTAAATTTTAATTGGTAATAGTTTTTTCATCTAAATGAATTATAGGGTAAAATTATATTTTTTTTATTGGTTTTAAGTTAAAATTAGATAAATTTTAATCATTTTATCTAATCTTGGTTATTATAATCAATATTAAATTTAATTTGGATAGAAAAACATTTCAATCTTTTGAATGTGTTCACTTTATTAAACAGTTTTCCCACCCTACCATCATGATTAATTTTAAATTAATTTTATCAAATTACATGGTATGGATTTTGAAAAATTGTTTCTATATTTGAAAAAATTGGGATCAAATTATGTAAATAGGCCACTTTTATTTTTGGACATTATGAATAATAACTTTAGTAATTTTTATTACAACGTTTAAGGGTAAATCAGGTAATTAAGGGTAAAAATAATGTTATAAATATTTTAAAATTATACCAAATCATTTCCTAATTTTACTGTATTAGAAATTTTTAACCACAATCTTTCTTGGGATGATTTTATGACCTCTTGGACCCACCTAGTTGACTTTAACCCTTTTATAGTCTTTTATTTTAAGGAAAACTCAAAAATGTCATTCTTAGGTTTTAATAACTATATCATTTTTAATATATGGTTATTTAGAAGATATATTCAACTATAAATATTATTTATAAATATAAAATGTTTATATTAATCATGATAATTTATTTTTAATTTTTAGTTAATAAATTATTAAATTAAAGGCTTTTAAGATGATGATACAGTAATTGTTTAATTAATAGAAATATCAAATAAATGATATTAACAATATCAAATTAAATAAAATTTGATTTAATTAATGTCATATAAGAATTTTATATATTAATTTGAAATGTTATTATTTTTTCAGAATAATTTTTCTAATTTATCTTATTGTTATGATATTTGTTTTTAAAAATTCAAGCAATGAATAGTGTCAAAATTAACATTAATGATATTTTAAAACAAATAATATTTTATTAAATTATATAAAATTTATAAAAATATAAAAATTATAAAAATTATCTTTATAAGGCTTAAAATTTCATCAATGACTAATTTATTGGTATTTTTTCATTTTATAGTAATTATATTAACCCTCAAAATGTAAATTACATGATATCATGACATGAGTTAAAGGGGTTAAATAACAGCTAAAACAAAAAGATAAGGATACAAAAACTATAAAAACATATATAATTTTTATTGAATGAATGGATTTAGACCCATAAACATCATATGTTTGAAATAAATTATTTTTGAGTATTTTTGGATATAAAATAAATTTATATTAACTTAATATTTTGAAAAATTCCAAGAGTACCCCTCCCCTCTCTTATAAAAGGGTACCACTTATTATCATTTCATCACAAATAAAAACCTATTTGGTTAAAAAAATATCTGAAAAAATACCTTTATATAATACCTCTTTACATTCTAGAGATCTTATTTTTGGAATAGCACCACCATTTGTGATCTTAAGGTGTTAGGAAATGAAGATCGTCTGAAAACGATGTATTGTTTTAATAATCTATTTCTATTTTATTTATTGTTCAACATCCTTAAAATATTCTTTAACCATGATAAAATAAGAAATATAGTATCCTCAATATGCCAAGATTTTTTTTTGTTAATATCATTACCTAAACTCATCTCTACTTCCATCTAATGGGAATGTATGTTATCGTTCGTGTGTACCGTGGACTACCGTATTACGAACTGATGAAATTAATTTTCCATCACCATCTATAAAGATTGGTTATAATGATGAAATTAAATTTTATATATAATATTAATTACATATTTATCATTTTGAAAATATAATATATCATTTTATTTCTTTCCTTTCCATGCATAGAAAAATGATAACGTTGTTTGTGTGTACGTGTGAACTATCACCTCCACAAAGCGATGTGATTCACTTTTCATTACCACATAAAATGAGTGATATATATAGGTAAATATAAATAATTAATATGATATTAGTTATATTATTATTATTTTTTGAAGATAAAATGATAATTAGCTTCTTTCCTTAATGCTCATTGAAAAATGAAAACGTTACTCATGAGTACGTATGACCAACCTTCTCCATGATTATAACGTTGTTCATATTTCATAACTTAACTAAATGATTTGATTTAAAAGTATAATAGATTTATAAAAATGATAACAATTTCATGAATATTATTCTGGATATTATGGACGAAAAAATCACATTGTTTATAAAAATCATACAATACTCATTTTGGACTTTAGTATCAAATATCATCAAAACATTCGACATGAACAAAAATAATTATGTAATTTTTATAAAATAATAATAAGTGATATAAATGTAATAAATAAATTTGAAAAGTATATAAATAAATTAAATAATTAACCTAATTTTATTATTCATTAATATAAAGATTGTATAGGATGAGTCAGACTCAAGGTATGGGATTTTATTTTAAAAACCTGTATTTTCTAAGTACTCTTTCAATTATTTTTACAAAATCATAAAGGAATTTTTTTAACATATACGACATGATAAAAATTTCCCACATCAATGTCACTTTAATTTTTGTATGTGTCTTTTGCATGTTTAAAATTTTATTTTCAAATTATGAGTTTTCATTTATGAGTGCAAGACTTTGTAAAAATGAAAGTTATTTTAATTTTGAAAAGTTTTTTTCTTTTATGATTGATTTATGTATTATGATTATGTTATAATTTTTGATAGTTGTTTATGATTAAGGCTAGTTTAATTATAATAAAAGGGTGGGTGATCTTATTATAGCTCTCTAACACACTGGTTAATGAGATGGAGTTAACCAGTTTGGTTTCTCTAAAGATATTAGGGGAATATACTGTAGTGGGTATTCCATATGTAACTATGAAGATTACTACGTATGTAGTCACAAGATCTACAAAAAATGTAAGAGTGATATGGAATTTTTTCCAAAATTTACATTTATTATTTATGTTTTCTATATATTTTTTTAGAAAACAAATCATTTCATGCAGTATGATAAAAAGATTATGTTTTATGAGTAAAAATTATAACTTTGTGAAATTGTTTTCATGGGTTTATCGGTATTCATGTATAAAGGGTTTATTTATTTATTTTTTATGTCTCTTATTAGGTTTTTTTCTCATCCTATGATTTAAAATTATTTTAGATAGGTTTAAGGGAGAGTAGGGAGAAGGATGGGATCAAGGATAAATATGTGAATGTGTTTCATAAGGAGAAACCATGTTTTATTTTAAAAACCCTTTTTTGGGGGAATAATGGATAACGAGTATAAGTTTCCACTTGTAATGTATGAATTTAATTTTAAAGTGTTTTCCTATTTATATAAAACTATAAACTAAAAATATCCTTAAAATATTATGAATATGAATTCTAGTTAAAAATCACTATAATATGTAATGTTTAAGGTTGGGAATTTATAGTTGGTATTAGAGGATGGTTTAGACAACTTTGGAGATTAAGATGTTTTCTTAAGATTTATGTATATCATAATTGGTTTATAATGTTTAGATTGATCATTAGTTTAATGTATTAGAAACCCTTATGAGGATTTATGTTTTGAAATTTTGAGCCAATTAATGATATATTTCTAGATTGGATTTAGAAGGGTAATCGAAAAAGTTATAAATGATGAATGTTAATGTATTATAGAAACTCTATGGCTATTGTATTCAATTTAACATGAAGAAATTTATTTCACGTATAAATAATGATATTTTATAAATATTATGGATTGTTTGTCAAGTTGGAAGGATAATAATTTTACACAACCTTCGTATCCCTTATATATGATTTAATCATCACTATGGTGGAAAGAGATTCCTAATTTGATCTTGATATCTTTTTAAGCAACCAAATTACATACAGAAATCTATTTGATCTATCTAAAACCTTTTCATTTCACAAAAATTTCCATGGATCCTAGTATTTCTCTAATTTCCATTTAAAAACTAGAATCATCCACATTATTCGATAAGAGGAATACATCCAATGACTTGAATATTTATATTCTGGTGATTTGTACTAAACGATAAAAGAAATAGAGGAAATCAGTAACATAAAGAAAGAACATGATGTCTATATTTAAGGTTAGAATTATTTTCTCAATGATATTGATAAATAATAAGGACGTATTTTATATCATGATTATTAAATAAGACAACTGATGTGTTTGTGTATTGAAATATTATATAGTCCTATTTCAAAAATAGTTTGGGTGACAGTGTTTTGGGTTTTGATAAATGCTTGTGTTATTTGTAACCCTTATTTATATTATATGAAAAGGTTAATTGAGGAATAAAACCTTTATTTTTTCTGTAAATAGTTTTAAAGGTATTGGTAACCTTTATGGTGTATATGATCTTTGACGTTGAGGTAATTATGGGATAATTTTTTTGGATGAGAAATGAAATGTATGGAATAAAAATTGAGGTTAAATTATATTAAGGTTATTTGTGGGGGGGGGGCAGTTATCATAGTTATGGAATTATTTATAAGGATTCTATTAAAATAGTTTTAGAAAAAATGACATCTCGCAGACTTTGTGACTACCTGCTGCGTCTAGAAAGGATGTGAGAATTGAACCCACATGGAATATGTTCTCGCAGACCTTGTGACAAGGGTGCATCACCTACCACTAAAATACGTGATGTCTCGGTTAGTATGAAATTTTTTTCCATCACTTAGAATATCTGATAGATGAAGGTTATGTTCATTTTGGTAACATATGTTTTTTCAAAAATATAACCATGATGTTGAAAAATGATTTGGTGATTAGGTGATTAATCTTATTTCAGAATATTTTCATGATTTTGGGAATCTAATTAGATTAAGGTAAACTCAATACATAGGTATTTTATTAAATTAATAAAGGATGAATTATATTTCAGAAGCAGATATGATTTTATTGTGTATTTACGGTGATTCGGTTCATTTACGGAAATGGTTAGCGTATCTTGAAGATTATTAGGAAAATTACTTTTTGGAATAAGACTTCATGAGAAATTGATGTTATGTGGAAATAATTATTAAAATTTATCATGAAAGACTATGTGATCAAATCCTTTTGTATTTTGGATTTCAATCTTAGTTGGTATTATTTTGATGAATTTTAAGGAAAGTTATTTATCAAATATTCTATGTTGAACTTTGGGTATTACTGTTAAATTTTGGAGATTAATGCATTTTTTTCATCTTATAAAGATTTATTATTTTTTAGGAATTATCATATTCTATGCTAACCATATTGGTTTTGGTTAATGTTTCAATATAAGAGACAAGGTTAGTTAAACTTTTGTAGACTATGTGATTATCTAAAAATTAATTCAAGTGCTTCAAGCCCAAAAAAATCATCTTGAATACTCATTGTTAGGGGAAAAAGACGATTTAGTGGTGAAATTTTATTAAGGGATAAAACTACACTTTTTAAGTAACTACATTTCTTTATATTCTTATTCTAGGGAGTAAAATAATTCCTTAACTTTATGAAATAATCTTGAAACAAAAAATGTTATCTGTTTACATTTCTTACTAAGTTTTTAATGACCTTTAAAGCCAAAATAGATTTATAGTGATGTGAATGTTAACATTACCATGATCAGGTTCCTTATCACTCTACATCATAACTTGATCGTTATATTTCTCTTCCATGACCAGTTTTTTCTTCATGGAACCCTAGTATGTGTTATCTCAAATGAGCTTCGTACTTTTCTTTCTTTCTTTAAAAGTAGATGTTTAATTAATCCTTTTTATGATGTGGGATTTCAATAAAGGTATTTTGAAATTTCAATGATCTAGTTCTCAATACTGAGTTCAAATTGTTAGGATTCTATTTATTAAAGTGGTGGGTGGTGAGAATTTTACATCCTAATATTTTAATAAGGAAACACTATGTTCAATAGCATACATAGTACATCACATCGAGCTTAAATGAATAACTAAATATTATTATTTAAATTTTACCATTATAACCTAGAAATTAGAATGATGGGTATGAATAAGACAAACTAAATTATTAAAATATGGTTTACACATGTATATATAATAAATTATTTGACCAATTAATTATAAATGAAAATAAAACCCTTTATAAAATAAAAGGAATTGGTTTTATGAAAAATTATTTAAATGTGAAAAAGTGTGTTTTATAACGACAAATAAGAAAATAACTCTTATTGGATTATATTAATAAAATTTATAATATATTCAATATAATTTTTAACATTTATCGTATGAGTTTTCTAGACATGATACATAAACAAATCCAATTTCACTCATAAAAGATATATTTTTCTAAAAAGGTAGTTTTTCACCTTTTAATGACACACTTGTTTTTAATCATGTTTTTAAAACTTTTATAAATTATATTCGATAAAATAAACTTCTTATTTGAAAGTAGAATATAAAAATTTACTTTTGTTTAGTTTTTTTATTTTCTAATAAGTTTCATATTTTAATGAATATTGAAAAATACTAAATGTTATTTGAAAACAATTTTTTCATCTAAAAATATTATAGTGCTTAATTATATTTTTAATTGTTTTTGAAGTATAATTAGATAAAATTAGTACCATTTAATCCAATTTAGTGGATTAGAATAAATTTTATATTAAATTGGGATATAAAAACATTTAAATCTTTTGAATGTTTTCACTTTAATAACTTGTTTTCTTACTTCATTAGTTAAATTAATTTTAAATTAATTTTAGTTTATTCTGTGGTTTTAATTTTGAAAAATTGATTCTATATTTATAATTAGTGGGTTAAAATTATGCAAATATGTCCCTTTTTTGGACATTATAAATAGTAACTTTAGTAATTTTTGTTACCATAGTTAAAGGTAAATCGAGTAATTAAGGGTAAAATAATAATATAAATATTAGAAAATTACATTAAAACGTGTCCTAATTTTATTGGATAACTGATTTTCAAACAAATTCATCCTTTTTATAATTTTATGAGCTCTTTCATCCATGTGGATAAATTTAAACCATTTATATTATTTTTATTTAAAGGAAAGTCAAAGATGTCATTCTTATGTTTTAATTACTATAACATTTTTAATATAGGGTTTTTTAGAATATATATTTGACTATAAATAGTCTTTGGAAATATAAATTTTTATCTTAATAATGATACTTTGTTTTAATTTTTTGGGAGAAATAATGAAATTAATGGATTGCACGATGAAGATACAGTAATTGTTTAATTAATAGAAATATCAAATAAATGATATTAAAAATAGTAAAATAAATATATGTTGAGATAATTAATTCCATAAATGAATTAAATTTATGAATTTTACGTGTTTTTGATGTGTTATAATAATTTTTTATAATTTATCTTGTTTTTATGATATTATATTTAAAAATAAAAGTAATGAATTGTGTCAAATTTGACAATGATGATATTTAGAAATAAATTATATTTAATTAAATTATAAAACATTTCACAAAATATAAAAAAATCTAGATGGTTAGAATAAGGATTAAAATGTCATCAATGACTCATTTACTAGTAATTTGGAATTTTATATTAATTATAACAACCCTCAAAGTGTAAATTATATGATATCACAATAAGAATTAAACTTGTTAAATAAGTGGTAAAACACAAATATAAGGATTAAAAAAATAATAAAAACTTATATAATTTTGATTATATGAATTTATTTTCACCCATAATAATCTTATATTATAAATAAATAATTTTTGATCCATTTAGTATCAAAATTAATTTATATTAATTTAATATTTTGAAGAATTTCAGGAGTTCCCCTCCCCTCTACTATAAAATGGAACCATTTCTTATCATTTATTCACCTATAAAAACCTATTTGTTTCCACAAATATCTTCCAAAATACCTTCCTATATTCCCTATACAGATTATAGAGATATTATTTTTGGTATAACATCACTCTTTTTTGATCTTTATGTATTAAGAAAATGAGATCTCCCAAAGAAGAGGGATTGTTTTAATCAAATATTTCTATTTTATTTCTTCTTACACTTTCTTAGAATATTATTCAACCATGATGAAATAGTAAATCTATTATCCTAAATATAATTATATTTTTTATGTTAATATAATCGCCTAAATCCGTATGCACTTCCATCAAATGAGAAAAGAAGTTATCTTTCGTGTGTTCAGTAGACTACCACCTCACGAACTGATGAAATTCATTTCCATCACCATCTCTCAAGACTGCTTATAATGATGGAGTTAAAATTTATATATATATTATTAATTAAATATTTATCATTATTAAAATATAATATATTAATTTCATAATTACATTTCTATTCATAGAAAATTATAACGTCATTCGTGCGTACATGTGGACTATAAACTCTACGAAGTGATATGATTTATTTTTCATAACCACATCACATGAATGATATATATATTTAAATTTAAATGATTAATATCATATTAAATTTATTATTATAATTTTGGAAATATAAAATTATAGATAACTTTTTTCTATAATGATCATTAAAAAATTAAAACGTTACTCATGCATACGTACACCGTACTGTCTCCATGATTATGTTGTAGTTTATATTTCATAACCTAACTTAAGGGTTTTATTTTAAATTATAATTTATGTATAAAAATGATAATAATTTCATTAATATTATTATGGATATTATGGACCAATAACCACTTTTACTTTAGCTATCATACCAGAGTCATTTTGGACATGAGTACCAAATATCATCAAAATGTTCGACATGAACTTAAATAATTTTGTAATTTTTATAACATGATAATAAGTGATATAAAAGGAATAATAAAATCTTAAATTATTATAAATCAATTAAATAATTTACCTAATTTTATTATTATGGAATATAAAGACTCTACGGTATGAGTTAGACTCAATATAAGGGACTTTCTTTTAAAACCCTCTTTTAAAGTTACTCTTTCTACTATTTTTAAAAAAGCCTAAAGTAATGTTTCTTAACATATAAGACATGAATGGGATTTAAAATTTTCATGTTTATTTAATGTTTTGATGTTTCATTTACATTTTCACAATATTATTTTCAAAATAAGGGTTTTCATTTATAAGTGTGTGATTTGTACGAATGAAAAGTGATTTCAATGTGGAAAAGTTAGTTTTATTTTAAACATTATTTATGTGTTTTGATTATGTTATAGTTATTAGGAAATTTTATGAATATGGGTGGTTACTTGATAAATCTATTGTGGGTGATCAAATTATATCTTTCCAAAGCATTTTTTAATGACATGTAGTTAACTGGTTGGGTTTCTCAGAAGAGATTAAGGGAATATACTACAGTGGTTATTCCAAATGTTACCATGATGGTTACTCCCTATGTAGCCGTGAGATATAAAATAAATGTAAGATATATATGGTATTTATACTATAATTTACCTATATGATTTATGTTTTCTATAGAGTTTTTCCAGAAAATTATGATTTCATGAGGTATGATAAAAAACTTATGTTTTATGGGTGAAAATTATAACATTGTGAAATTGTTTTAATGGGTTTAAAAGTATTAATAGAATAAAAATTTCTTTCTTTATTTGTATGTAATTTAATGAGATTTTTGAGCTCATCCCAAGTCTTAAAATGGTTTCCCCAAGGTTTAAGGGAGAGTAGGGACAAGGAAAATACTGAGATGAAAATTGTGAAGATTTTTCATAAAGAGAAACCATGTTTTATTTTAAAAACCTTTGTTATGTGGTAAAAATGAATACTCAGTATAACTATCCAGTTTTAATGTATGGGTTTATTTTTTTATATTTTTTCAAATTATCTAAAACTATAAACCTAAAAAATCCTCTTAATTTTAATAATATGAATTCTTGTTCAAAAACACTAGAATATGTAGTGTTTAAGTGTGGATTCTTACAGTTCGGTCATTGTGTCAAATAAATTAAATTAAATCAGTCAATTAAATTATTTTATTAATTCCATTCTCACAATAAATTTTTCACAAATACCCAACATCAACAATGGTTATGTCATTCCTAGGGTAAAAACCAATATTTGATCTCAATTGTTACCTCAGATTTCGAATTTGGACCCCCATTTAGGAGTTATTCCACTTTTTTAGTAAACAATCACGCATGTGGTATTATAATATTTAACATATATCAAAAATTTATTCTAGCCTCACTAGGCCTCAAAATCACATGCCTTCTTAGCACCTCTCATGAAGATATTTCATATAATATAAAAAATTAATGCAAAGAAAATACGAATCATTAAAACCTATAACCTTGATTTTTTGTGGGTATTTAATAATATTTACTCTTATGAATATGTTTAATTTTTTTATTTTATTATAAATTCCTAGGGATAAACTATTAAACAAAAGTTTAGTTTTTAGGATTATGTAATACCTTTTTTACAAGGGCTTATTGAAGGATGACAAATAGATGATTCGTAGTTCTTCATACCACTATTTTGAGTATTCTTGTAGGTAAGGCTATTATTATAATCTCTTATGATAGAAACTACTATTCCCATAGATTGGGAAGATACTACATGGGTACATTCTATATTTTTTAGCTTAATATACAACTATAGAAATTTCATGTTGAACATATATCTATATTATTTAAATGACTTTAACCTCTCTTCAAAATATTTCATTAAATTCTAAAATTGTTCTTGAGGAGAATTATTGACCTCTTATAAAGAAAAATACACATTCTTTATTCTATTTTACTTTACATCCAACAAATCATTTTTTATATTTATAATAACATTGTAGACTTTTTATAAATCATGTATCATTTATTTAACAACCATCACAAATACATTATTCTCACAAATAGATATTGGAAATTCATCATCAACTGTATAAACACTTTACTTTCAAAGTATGTGAGTTTATTCATTGACATTCATAAGCACTGAGTGAGTGTTGTAATTACTCATCTTCTTTTCTAATACCTCTTACATTTTATTTTCCTATTCTTATAACTATGACTTATCATCTCAAATTACACTAATAAATATCAATACACACACACACACACACACACATATATATATATATATATCACCAATTTAAAAGGTACATTCTTCAAATAATCATTAACCTCACGATAGATGAATTATATAGATTCATGGAAATTGTTGTCACAGAATGTAATTTCATCATTTAAGGAATCATAATATCTATATTTACAAGAACGTTTACACTATAATTACATTTTGATATCATTTTTTGACCTTCCATTTTTATGGTTTTATCTAATTGATATCCTATTTTTGCTTCACATTTATTATGGTATTGAAAAACACATCTATATATGTTTTCATAGGGATATAAGAATATTATTTTATCTAAGGCACTTCTATTTAAAATTTAAAAATCATAAAATTGTAATAAAAAAATTTGGGTATTATAATAATTATAACAACTTAAAAATAAAATCTCATTCTATGACAAAATTCTGATATAATTCAAGTTCCAGTCATAGAGAACATAGGTTCTAATATCAATTCAATGTCATTATAGTATTGTATAGACACACCTGGGGGGGTGAATCAAGTGCAATCAAAATATTTTATCAAATACCAAAAATTATTTTAAATTATTTTCCCTTTTTTTCTTGAAAATTTGATTCTATTTAAAGAAAATTGATCCAATTTTATTTATTGAACTATAATACACATATAAGTAATACATATAATAAAAGAAAAGTTCCCACATGTTTTTTATATGGTTCAGTCTAAATGTGAGCCTACTCATTAATGCAGTTGATTAATATCTTAGTCCACATATTTTTCCCCTTTTGAATCTTATTATCAATAAAATTGGATACACTATGTTTCTATAATAACCCAACATTTTCATATTACACATAAAAGTTATCACCATATTACATAGGTCATTAAACCTTCACTACATTACAAAAGCAAAGGTGTTTTTATACTTTATCACATGATCCTCAAAATAGCATCACATGAGCTAGTTTTTTCATCATATTTTATTCTTTAAAGTAGATCCTAATCTATCTAGCGGCTCCCCTACACCCACAAGGTTAATTTACTTCCTCAAATAGAGTAACTTTGACAACCATTAACAATTCAACAAAATATCATGCAACTTTACCTTTCTCCATATTATAACTCCTAGTTTCTCTTGAAATTTAATTTTTTTCATAGTCGACTAGAAAAACATAATGTATTGAAATTTATCACAACTCGGATTACTTAAAATTCTAAAACCCTTCCATAATTTTCCTTGACTATATCTAACAAGTATTATAATTCGTCCACTAATTATTCTTATTCTTTATTCTAAACCAAACTTATTTTATACTACATACCTAACTTGGTCTACTATAATTATTTTTCTCTATAGATAAGAACAAATCCACCTCTTTCTTCCACAAGAGTCTCTATTATCTTGACACACTCAATGTTCCATCCAAATTTAAACAGTGACTCCTTATTTATTTTCTATTTTCTCCTTTCTATATCCTCTAATCTTATTATGTGCATAAGCAGCTATACTAATTTATACTCTCATTCCTAATATCTATAAATTGGATATTGGGAGTAATTTTTTACTTTCATCCCAAATTTATGTTATAAAATTACAACTTTTATATTCCCATTATATTTATTTTACATATCAAATATATCTAACATGGAACTCATATGTATAATAAATTCCCAAAATTTGATATATATATATATATATATTTATCCCCATTTTCTCTAACTGAATGTTTATTATATTTTATATAGAAGTATTGGATCCTTCCTAATTTTCAAAATATTCTTCCACTGGTCTTGTTTAATTATCTCTTCAATGTTCTATAAAGATCACACAACAAATTAGTTTCTGACATGGAACTTAACTTACAGTATGGGTACTTCCAATAAAACATGTATAGTGTAACATGTATAGATTTTATTATATATATATATTTTTAAAAAACTATTTTTAATAGCTTTCTCTATACGTAAAACAAATAAAATGATATTGTGAAACATTTTATTAAGAGAAAATTATAAGTATTAAGATGTGATTGTTATAAAGTTTTAATTAAGTAAAAGGTTATAAATAAATGAAAACACATTATTAAATATATTTAGAAAGAGACATAATTTTCATTCTCAATACTAATTAATTGATAAAACTCAATTAGTGTTGCTAAATAAATAATGAAATTATTTTAGGCATTAAAATAAATTTTACCAAAAAATTATTTTTATACACTATTAATTGTATAATAATATGGTTAAATAATGATTTTAAGGAAATTTATTAATAATATATATAGTAAAATAGGTTAAAATACATCCAATAGTAATTATTAAGATTGAAATAAATTTATTTTACACTTAGAAGATTTGTTTTTCTCTAAAATTGTTTTATACATTATTCTGTTTTATATTAAAATTAAGTGTTATCACTTTTAGAAATTAAATCAGATATAATTATTTGAATATGTTTAATCATAATGTTAAAATTATATAATAAGTAAAATTCATTTTTATATAGAAAAATATGTTAATGAAGAAAAAATAAATTACCATAATAATGGTAAAGAGTTTTTTTGAAGAATTGTTTTTATAAGTGTTTATATAATTTTGATAAAATTAAATTAAGTTGATATCATTTAAATAATTTATCTAACTTAATATATATATATATATATATTAAAACACATTTATTTATCCTTTTATAGGAAATTATACAAAGAACATTTAATATTTTTAAAAGACATTTTTTTATAAAAATGGGTTTTCTATTTATTATATGTTTAAATATTGAAATTAATTTTTATATATTTAGATATTTAATTAGATTAAATAGAGCCTTGTTTTGGAATTAAAAAAATAAATTTGGTAATAGTTTTTTATTATATTTTTAGTAAAAAATAATTATCATTTTTAATTTTTAATCAAGTTTAGTTAGGGTAAAAATGAACAACATAAAGTAGAAAGTAATTACTAAATTAACTTTACACAGACACCTTCAAGAAAAAAAAAATTAGGTTTTAAATTCATATTGATATTTTTCACAAAAAATTCCTTACCTAATCCAGTATCCATCCAATGAACCAAAGACCCTAATTTTTTTATTGATTTTTTGATAATCTACCTTTCAAGGGGTGAGGTGGAACCCTTACAATTCCCATAGGCGTAAGTATTACATGGACCTGTAGGGTTTAGAGTAATTCATTACCCGTAGGATTCAAACATTACATACAACCCAGACTAACTACTTGGAACAGATCCTCCTAGCATCTTCATCATGAAATTATCTCTCTACCTTCGTATGGTTGTTCGACTAGTCTATCCCATGCATGCACATTCTTGTCTCGGTGGAAGGTTCCATACCCTCTCATTCTTTCAATCCATGTAGCTTCTATTGTGGTGAAATATCTTTTCTCATCCTCGACTAATCCAACAAAATCTTATGAAATTCCATTCTTTTCACTCACCTACCATTCAATTCAAATAAAATATCTCTTATTTCACCAAACAAAAAAGGTCACATCCACTAACTTAAGAAAACATATAATTAAAATTTTTGTTGAAAATAATATTATATTACCTCCCCAAGATTCCCATTCTACTTTTAACATCATTTTTTTCCAAAAATAATACCTAATTCCTCAATTTCTAAGGGATCGTTCAGGAAAAGATTTAAACTTTCAAAGTGACTATCACCCACACTATAACTTTTTTTGTATCTTTCTCATCCAAACCCATCCTAGCCTATTAAAACCATATTAAGATAACTTAATAAGTATAATTTGTATAATTAATGTTATTATATTTATGTTTCAATAATTATCTTCATTTCTCTTTTATTCTTAGAAGAATGAAAACATCATCCATGCATATATACAGATTAAAATAAACATGAATGAGGTGTTTTATTTTATATAACCACCTAAAATGGATGGTTCAAAATGGAAATTTAATGATAACATATTATATTTATATAATTATTAAATTATTAAAACATAAATCATTTTCTACCTTTGTTTCATTCATTGAAAAATGAAAAGTTCAACCTTGTGTAAGTACAAAAAAACTTTTCCATGGAGCGGCATGTTTTATTTTTCATCTCTACTTTGCGTGGATAGTTCTAAAATAGATTTTATGAATATATATATATGATATTATGGAGTAATATATCTCATGAAATTTTTATTTAATAATTACATAGAAATAAACTATCATTATAAAATATTATCTTGATGTCGTAAAATTACCCAAAACAGGCTCATCACGATTTCATCTTAAAAATCATATCTAAAACAATCAAAGAATGAAATTATAACTTTATAAATAATTATGTAATGTATATTATAGTATATTAACTAATATATTAATGATGATCTTCGTATCTAAATATGATATATACATCAACATAACAAAGCATGTGCAAAACAATCAAAATCATTAACATAGGATGATGGATATTAACACTAACTAGATAATGAATTAATAATGAATTATTATAATAAAATGGTAGAAAAAAGTAATACATATGGATAATATTATAAAATAAGTTATTAATATTTTTATATTTATTATACTGGAGGTTAAATCTCTTTCACGGAAGTTGAGAGTTAAGGTAAGGGTTGCCATATCTCAATTTCACTTCATAGAGATACACTTCATATTAAAAAAATATCTTTTTTTTTATGAATATACTACCCATGGATTTATTTTTAATATAAATATAGTTAAATTAAGCTTATTTTCAAATCCATATTATGTTCTACCTTTCATGAGGTTTTGATTCAAAAGATAATGAACTTGTAAATATTTTTTTAACTAAATACTCCTTAATCGAGTTATACTATTTCTTATTGAATATCAATATTTTATGTTATATAAAATATTACCCATGATTATATTATGTTTTATTTACTCTATTTTTTTGGGACTTTCATTTATAAAAAATAAACCCCTTTTAAAATGTTTCTTACATCCTAAATTATAATGTTCATAAGGGGTTTTCATCAAAAATTTATTCATTTGAGACATATATAATATTAATCTATTTTTTATTTTTATATGGTGTATATAATGCAACCTAGATTCCTCTTCTCATAAATTTTATGAAATTTAATAGATTTAAAAATTAATTAGAAGTTATCTTTTTAAATATATTTTGATTCAAGTGATACTATTGTCACAAGGGTTTTAGTTAACTCCATTTATGATCATTGAGTTATGATTTTTCTTCATTAACCTTATTTAAACAAGTTGGGTACAATATACCAGTTGATTCAATTATATTATAATTTTTCTCATCTTCTGAAGGATTTATATGCCATTCACATAAACTCATTTCCAATGCGTTGTTGTATAAATTCTTCTTCATCTATGAGCTTCTTTCTTCATAAAAATGAAATGTTGTTTAGAATGGACCTCTTGTATTTTAATGGTATTTCCCTCCATATCCTTATTATTTCATTCCAAAAATTATTTCCTTTCTTATTTTCAAAATAAAATATGGATTATCTCTTTTTTTGTCCATATTTGTTTTTACCTCTTTTCAAATATATTTTTTATTATCCCTTTATGATTTGGGATAAAATAAATGTATTCTTAAAATATTACAAATAGTTTTTCCTTTTATTATCAAATGTTAGATATTAAACATCCCACTTACTCTAAATAACAATTATTTCATTTTTAAGGAACCATTATTTAATATTCATTTCCAAATTAATTTTTTTAAAAAATTTCAATTCATATTTTTAAAAAATGATTTTTTAAAGTAGAATATAGATTCTTCTTTTTTATAAATGTTAAAAAAATTATGAAAAAACTTTTATGGTTTTTGTTTTATTTCCTCTTTATATAAATATTATTTATTTCCTTAGAATTTATGTTTTATGAATTGCCCTCTAAATTATATTATATATATTTTTTCTTTTAGGGTATTAAACTAATGATGTAAAATGATCCAACTCTTAATCACTTATTATGTGGTACTTTTTGAAGTGTTCTTGTAAAAGTGGTGTTTTATATTCAAGTAAAAATACTTTTACATTATGTAGGTCACACTTGAGATATGATCTTTCGATTCCGTTCACCTTATTTCTGTTGAAAACTTTTGATGACAAAGTATTAAGGAAGTTTTTATGAAACGTGTTTATTTCCCACGGGTTAATTATGCTATCATGAATTGATAAATGTTTTTATGGTCTTATAGAACAATTTTTTATGTTTTTAATTATGTTATCGGTGGTCACAAATTTATATATCCCTCTAATGCATTGGGAAAATATTAACATATCCTCAGATAAGATAAATGGGAATTTGAAGTAAAAACAAAACCTTATGGAACTATGTCCATTTTTTTATAGCTGTACCTAGGATTATAAAGCCTTCCAATACATTTAATAAAGATTTATATCTAATGGGATGACATTTAAAGGATTTAGGAGTGATCCAAAACCATTATAGGACACCTTCGAACATGTTTATGGCATTAGGTAATGAAACCAGTCCATTTTATCACTATATCTACTATATTTGATAGTTTTGTTATTAAGCCTTGAGAAATGAAATGAATTTTGATGCTTTTGTTTGTAAAAAAATCATAATTTTTTCAATGCTATCATGTTATCATGATTGATGACTTATTTTATACATATATCCTCATAATGTTATTTATAATTAATGGTCTATGGTTTTTTGGGTATGATTTTCTAAATTTATATTCACGAACCTTTATTATGCTCTCATTTCCACATACCTATCATATGGTCACTTATCTACATTAATTGTTATATATTATTTTTTCCCCTACTAAGAATATGCGATCTCCCATTTCATAATTTTTTACACCCAAATATATGACTATCAATATAATTTATGTGAATTATAGAGGGGTATGATTATGGAGAAATTTCCATATTATAAAATATAGTGTTTATGTATGTTGCCTCAAAAGACAGGGAGCCTAAAGGTTATTGACATTATGTGAGACTATCATTCTATGTAATATTATGTGAAATATATTCAATTTTATCATGGGTAATAGTAATTGTCATTGAATCCAATGTTTTAAGATATATGTTATAACATTATAACTAGGAGTGAATTTATGAGGCATCTTAGTTGGTGTCTAAGTAGGTTTTACTTATTTTTTCTGATTAGTTTAGTTATTTTGAGGATTAAGATGAGAGAAATAATTTAAAATTCTAAGAAGAAGTCCATATGTAGGATACCATATCATAGTTTTTGTAAACTATATACTCTTTGATTTCTTACCAATGGCATTCATATATGAATACAAATAACTGGATACATTATCTAGAATAGATATTCATAGGGGTAATAACCCTAAAATGGTTAGTTTTGTATTAACCTGATATTCAATTGGTGTAAAACAAGTGATCCAAACTACACATTGGGGTTGACACTCTTAGGGGACTTGATTTGGTTAATCATGTTCTATTTACTAACTATTAGGAAAGATTAAAGTGGAATTTGAGGATTTAATATATAATTTTCTTTATGTTAGTGAAACTAATAGAAAACTCTATGTAATATAATCTAAATACGGAATCCTATTTGGAACAAATGGTTACGAAACATGAAAATATGAAAAAATGTTTTTAAGAGGAAAAATTTGAGCTCTTTTGTCTTCCCATGTTAGTGAGGTTGATATTTCCCTAGAAATTGTATCTTGAGTAATGAATATATAAATAGTCTCATCATATATTTTCATTGATGAGATAAAATTAAAAATTTTATGAAACAATTTATTTAAGCAGAAAGAATATAACACCATGATATTTTAGTATATATTTTCCATTAATAAAATACTATATGGAATAAATTTGTCCACACAAAACTGAAAATAAATTGAACACATTTTACCAATAGAAAATTTTATGTATTAAAATGTGACTGTCATAATGTATTATTAAGTTGGTATATATTGAGAAGTTAAATGGATCATGCAGACACAAATAAGTAGGGGCGAATTAGGTGTTTTAATGTTTTTACCAATTCCACTTTGTTCTTTAACCCTTTCAACTCTGATTAGACTTGATCCACAATGTCTGGTTAATAGTTATAGATATATAAACATACACAAAACACCACAATCAGTAATAAAAATAAATTAAATATGGAATGTGATATTTAGAAGGTTATTCCCCTCTCAAGAAACTAACTCCCTGATACATATGGGATGCACAAGGTACATATTATCTATAATAGAATTATCATCATCAAAAGTGGAGTTGGTCATGTATCATTGTATAGCCTATCCACGCCATATTAGACAAGTGTAGTCACCATATTATATATGTTAATTTGTATTCACTCATAAGTTCAGTATATTCATATCCCATTTAATCCACTTATATTTCCACCTTTAGAAGTAGATCTTCATAATTTGTCTAGGGATGAAATTACATTCACAAAGATGATCTTTTTCATAATATAACAGGACTTTTACTATCTGAAAACCTTAACAAAAATCATATGCAACTTATCCACAAAAACCTATCCATGTATTATAGTTATCTATAGAATATACTTCTAGAAATGCAACACAAAATAATTATTATTTTAGTCCCAATAGGTTTTATATGCTCAACACAATAATTTTTTTTCTCATTCACTAATTATTGTAGAGACTTCTTATTCTCTCAGATTCCATGTTTACTCATGCCTATACAAAATAGTTAAAGTGGTTACTTTTTATTCATTTATATTATTCTTGATATTATCAAATGAAAATAAATTTAAAGTAATAATAAAAAAATTAATTCTTTTCCAAGTACCATAAATGTTACATTGAGAGTAAAAAATTGATACTTTCACCAAAGAGAAATTATATAATACCCATTTCACATTTCAATGATTCTTGTGCACTCAATTTTTATCTTAATGTTTATTCCATGAATACCCCTAATAAATTCACATAAATTATGAAAATGGATGAATACAATATTCTTTTGTTATTATTCAATAAAAACTTTATATTATTTATCTTCTCAAAATATCTCAATTGAATCCGCAATTAATTGATCTCTACATCTGTGTAAGAGTATAAAACACATATACATACAATATAAAACTCAACTTTCATTTCCATATTTATGAAACATAGAAGATATTTTATTTTTTCATATTGTGAAATTTTCAAAATTTCAATCTTAGTACATCTCCATCTTAACATAGGTAATCTTAGATCAGAATGATGTAAATTTTAATAAACAATAATTTGATATTTAATGTAACTTCATCTACATTATTCTTAAAAACATAATAATATTTATTTTATTATTTAAGAAATATTTGTGGTTTTTCTTCTCATTAAATATTCTAAATAAACTCAGATTATGGATTCGTTAATCATTTTGATGTTTTGAACCCACAATCACAACACAAAAATCATTAGATTTTTATTTCCTTATAATGGATTTTTTAAACTCTATTTTAATATTTCTATAATCATACATTTAAATGAATTATGATCATATTAAATTTCATTCAATTCCAATATTACAATACATTTTAGGTGTTGGTGATGTTTATATCATTATCCAATAGCTCAAACATCATCCCATTTTGTTTAATCTTCATCAAATTCAAAATATATAAAGTAGATTTTTCTTCTAGTAGAACTTCCAAATTTTTCAAAGTATTGATGTCTTACATTGTGAGATTAAAATAATTATTCTCATGAAGGTATCTTCTCATGTCTTATTATTCTCTAATATTTTATTCTGAAAATTTTTATAAGCATTGAAGCTTTATGATCAGTCAATACTTTAGGTTAGGGAATTTAAAAACATGCACTTAGTGGAAGAAGCCTTATGATCCTGCCATTAAAATTTTCCAATAGAAATTAGATTAATACAATGATACCTTATGATTATTAAATATTTACATTCACAGTGAAGATATTTTTTCTTGTTTGTAAAGCCTTATGCTTAGTACATAGCCATTTTTTAGGGAAATAAAAAATCTAGATTTCTATAGTAATCTTGGAGAAAAAATTTTATATCTCAAGAGATTATCCAAACTCATTTAAATAATCTCAGAAATTTTATAAATGATTATTACAATTAGTAGGATAATTCAAAACTCCTTCAAACATCTGTCGAAGGTGTTTCAGAAAATAATATACTCATGTTAGAGTATCTTATCTAATATATGTATTTAATATGGTTCATACTTATTACAGTCAATCCTAATCCATGTATAGTTAAAATAAACTTCATCCAAGAGTTTTATGACAGTGATAGAAGAATACATCATGATTTATTCTCCTTGGATGGATTCCCTATCTTTAGGCACCAAGGAATCTGTTTTTCCAACTATTCCAAGGACATGGGGTATTTTTATTTTCTATTTATACCAAATGGAAGAAAATCTTATCTCAGGGTTGGATACTCACATCTTCAACCAAGACCACATATTCAATCGATCTCAAATTAGTGACATGACATTTGACAGAAAATGAAACAAACACCTTTTGGGTACATTAATCTCCCACTTTGTGTTCATTTTAAAAATTCAAATCTTATAAAGGATAACGACATTGTCTACCCCTTTTTATAATAAATGAAAAGGGTCAGATAAAATTCCACTTTTTTACACAAAATAGTCCATTATTTAATATAATCTACACCATAGATTTCTGATACCACTTGAGATACTAGTAGAGATTCCAAGTAAAATAGTTTACATGTGAGGGAGAATCTTCTTAAACTTCCTCTCCCTCTTATGATTTTTATCTAGAAGGATTTCAAAAACATATATATTCTCTAAATTATTTCTCTACCCCTTTGAGATATCCAATCAAATCCCATTGGATAGAAGGATTTTCTCAAGAATCATTACTAACCAGTCACAATTGATTATAAGAACTTCAAAATAGTACACCATACTCTGAAATTGACTTGGAATCCTTTTTTCCTTATCAATGAAACATTAAAAAATCAACATTAAGTATACATGGAATGGAATTCTTTTGAAAAAATAGTGAAATTTTCATGACCTGACACATTCCGGGGATTGAGCCACAACTACCCCAATCCCGCCTCCATAGCCCAGGGGCTAAAGACTAGTGCTGAAGGCACACCAAACTAGGGGAGTCCTTTTCCTAAGGAATTGTGCACACACCTGCAGCTAACTCAATAAAAAGTGTAGAGGAATGGATATAAAGATACCACACTACTATAAAAAGGAAACCGAACATATATGCATCAACCTATAAATAGTACAAGTACAAGAAAAGTAAAGATGAAAGGGAAAGTGGAAACATACACACAAAACAATAAAAGTTCCACAACCCAGCAACATGTGAAAAAGTAAAATAGCTGGGAGAGTCCCACTCTTAAATCCCAAGCTATGACCACTGCACCCAGCCCAAGAACCCTGTATCCCTAAGCTCCTATGATATCACTATCAACCTGTTTGTCTTCTCCAAGGGCACACCAAGTGAAGGAAAATCCCAAGAAGTGGTGAGTATAAAAAATCTCAGTAGGATGACCTAAGGATCAAGGGAGAAACAAGAGAGGTACCAAAGAGTGGAGCGGTAGATAGAACAAGGTATAGTAAAAGAACTGTAGTAGAGGAGTGAAAATAAACCCATCAAATGATTAAAGTAATACCATCTAGACACAAGGATATTGAAATGGTGAGAAGATGAAATTCTAATCATGTCCTCGCTACCTATAATGGGAGAGTAGATATGTCCAACCACATGAATCTAGGCATGCAAATCATGTGGCATACCTCGCACGTCATTGCCTTTCTTGGATGGAGAGTAGCCAAAACCCAAGGAGTGAGAATTTGAAACAATATATATATATATATATATATATATGTACTCAGTCAAAGAATCATAAACGAGAGACAATGTGGATATCCATCTCACAAGATCAACCTAGGTAAAGATTTTTCAACAGTTCTAGGAGTAACCACTAATGATGCCCATTGTCCACACATATTCCCTGAACTCCACGTCAAAGGGGCTCAAACACCGCACCTTGATACTATCCTCTTTTAACGGGTATGTCTCATTTTCATGGTTTTAGGTCACATCACCAGGACACATCATGGTGGGGAAAGGAACCCTCTTACTTGAGAGACCATAATAGCATCAAAACATGCCTCCTCCGTAATTCATCGATGAACACCACTACCCAGCCCCACTGAAGGGTGATTACGCTGGAGGGTAAGCCCTAAAGAGTACACGATGAACCGACCCACCCATCCCCATTGGAGGGTATGTACTAAAAAGGGAAAGTAGGTGAACCTCACTGCCCATACCCACTACAGGGTAAACTCAGGAGAGGAAAAGTCGGAAAACCTCACTACCCAGCCCCGCAAGAGGGTAAGCCCAGAAGAGGAAAAGTCGGCAAACCTCACTGCCTGACCATACTAGATGGTAATCCTGGAAGAGTAAAAAATGAACCTCACAGCCCATACCCACTAGAGGGTAAGTCATGAAGAGGAAAAGACGACAAAACTCACTTCCCAGCCCCGCTACAGGGTAACCCAAAAAGAGGAAAAGTCAGTTAACCTCACCGTCCAGCCTCGCTGGATGGTAAGCCCAGAAGAGTAAATGATGAACCTCACAGTACAGCCCTGAAGGAGGGTAAGTTATGAAGAGAGGATGAAGAACCTCACTACCCATGCCCAATAGAGGGTAATCTTTTACTGCTCTGGAGATTCCAAAGAAATCTCTATCAACACTGTCGCCACCGAGAAACACTACATGAGAGTTATGTTCAGAACACCTCGCTTTGTAACCTGGATGTTGAAACTAAGGTTACCATTTCATTAAATGCTGAAAACATGTAAGTTAGGCTATTTATTTGATCAAAAGGTACAATTGGTGAAAAGGGTGATCTTCAATGCAAAATACCTAAACGGGTCAAAGTGGGGACCGCATTCGAACCCTGAACAAGAAATTCAGACAAATACCTCAAAAGGTGTGTCTTAAAGAGAGGAAGATGTTGTTGAATTCGGTGCGTCAAACAAATGTTAATTTAAAAATTTATGCATGGTTGATGTTTTTAGAAGGGGATCCCAGGCCGGAGGACCGACTCGTGGTCGACCGGCGCGGTCGTTCTAGTCCATGGTCGATCTATCGACCATATCCTACACTACAAAATTTACTATGAAGGCCAACAGGTAACCAACCTGGGTCGACCTAGGATCAGACCTGCGTCTGACCCTATACGTTGGATCTGGCCAGCTGCCAAAAATGGGTCCATCCTGTAGTCCAATCACCACCATGACAATGCGGCTAACTAGCCTCAGGGTTTGCAGCTCTGGTCGCCACCTCGGGTGACAAGGTGTGACCCCACCTGACTGACTGCCAAGCCATGTAGCATAGAAATGTCATGACATTGTTGCTTTAATTGTGCTACTGGCGGAGAGGCTCGCCACTGGGCACCACCACTAGGTTCAATCATGTTGCCCAATCAAGAGTCTGTTAGTGGATTACAGACCATTGTGAAGGTTCATTCCCAAAAAAAATTCCGGATCGTTGATCCACTAGTAATCCTTCATGCCCAAAAGTTATCGGTGGAATCCCGTGAAGAACAGACAAAGAAGAAGGTTTTCAAAGTTGATTGGTGGTCATGTTTGTGTGTCCATCGATGATTTGGGGTTAGAATGAAAAAAGAAAGAGTCTATGAAAAAAAACTCAATTACTAATTGAATCAGAACTCAAAACACGACAAATCCTTCCTCAATCTGGTCGTTCTGTGTAGGCGATGCTTTCATGGTGCTCATTTTTCGATTCACCTAAGATTAAATGGAGTTTTCTATTCATTCCAAAGAAGAACTATGAATAACAATCTTGAGAGGAGAAAGAGAGAGAGAGATTATTAGAGAGAGAAAAGGATTAGGGTTAACCCCAATCCCAAACCTTTAATATTCTATTTATAGAATCTCCAAAATAGTGTGGAATACAAAATCATCACGCCCTTTCATTTTATGTCACGCCTAGGAAAAACACCCCATCTCGAACACAATGGAAGTCTCAAATTTTCAATCTGATCCTCCATTTGAAAGTTATTTAACACGACCTCATGGGTAAAATAGTTACATTTAATTTCTATTCTTCCCCTGGATAGAGTTTTCTACAGGTGCCTCACACTGATAAAAGTTATACCCTACCTAGGGTAAACACCATGTTCCAAACTCCACTGTAGCCTCAGATTCTGATCATAGCAACTGCTTAAGTGATTTCCCATTTACAAAATGTTCATAGTACAAAAACACTTAATATTTTTTGTATAATGTATTTTGGGAACATCCGGCCTTGGAATTGTATGTCATCTCAATTCCTAACTCTAGAAACATATGTATAAATATTACAAAGTCTTAAAAGAAAAAAAATGGGTCTATACATCATTCCATCCTTCAATATTTTCATCACCAAATAGAAAAACTAGGGGAAAAACTTGGGATACTAAGCTCACACCTTTCTCTCCCACTCCTAAGAACACCTAGACATTTTTCGTTATTTGCGACACATGGGAGACATTGTGCACCCATTCCAGTGATTAGGGATAGGGAAAGGTGGTAGGAAACCACACCATCTCTTTTCATGGTCTCGAACAAACTGAAGAAACTTGGGGGATAGTTTCCCTCCCTAGCCAAACTTCTACATCCCATGTCACGACTGGAATCACTATTTTTTCCTAGAATAATGTCTCATGATTCCCTCCATTAGAATGTAGACGCAATGAAATGCCCAAGGATATTTGGTCATGCTTGATTTCCCATTCAGAGCATCACAATTGAGACTCCCATGCTCGAGAAGTGAAGGAGTCAACACCATCGACTAAAGGAATGTTGCACCCTCCTACTCCATTGGGGTCAGCTACAGAGAAGCTAAATGCTCTAAAACTTCCTTCACCAGGAGTTCATGGGACTTCATCCTAAGATAATTCACTACAACATAACCCATTATAGAACTTTATAATATCTTGAAGTTATAGTCCAGTAGTATGTTCAACCATCATCACCACCTCATGTTCAAGTATCTCTAAGGAGAGACATACTTGATATATCGATGGTATGTGTAAACAAAAAAGCACTCTCCATGATGGTAGAACCACCACATTTACAGGGTGAAGAATACCACTGCCAGTTCCACATAGTGAGTCACATCGTTCTACTCACGGGGTCTCCATCCCCTCAACCTGTACTTGATAACTCTAGTACTAAGACTTGAAGTTGATCACTCAAGGTTCCAACGAATAGGGTGGGTGAGTAAACTAATCCAACCATAAGAGGATAGACACAAAAAGCACGTGGCATACCTTGCGCATCTTTGGCCCTCTTAGAAGGAGAGTAATCCTCAAACCAGACACTTCTCTACACCCATTGTGACATATCAAGTACAAAGTATCAAGCATGATAAAACCCACTCACAAATCCTAGACCTGTTTCGACACTCCACTACACAACTATACTCTAAACGTACAAGTCAGATGGATTCATCCACCACACCTCGATGTTATCCACTTTGGGCAGCACTGACTCACCCTCACGATTTTACTAGCATTACAAAAATGCATCTCGGTGGAGGAATTACCCCTCTTCCTACATTATTTTAAGATACAAAGAACAACACCAACAAAGGTTTACATAAAATCCCCACGTCACCTTGGTAACAACTCAAGAAAGGAACAAGAATAAAAGAGTACTTTACATAGTGTCTAACATGTTCTACTAAGAAAGTATAAAAGAAACAAGGCATACCTCTTATCGTCTCTTACGCTGCTGGATCATAGAAATCCAAAGATTTTAGCTATATGTGGACCCAAATGCCAGCTTCATGAGCTTGACATGGGGTTGTCTAGTAGTGGTAGAAAGACCTCACAACATCACCCCCACCTCCAACTCCTCTTGTTCATCTGCCAACACCACCTCATCTTGGACCACCCGGATCACGGTGCTGCCTCTACTGGGGTGGTCCACCTACTTCCTTCATGGTGTTCTCAGCACGTCTGGTTGGGCAGTCTCATGCTAAGTGACCTCACCCATCCCAAGCATAATATTGGACCTTTCTAGGATAACCTAGTGCATGAGTTAGATCATGAGAAGATATCTTATGTCAAGATCTTATCATTTGACGTCTATAAGATGAAAAAGATTTTTTAGCTCTGTTGCACCCACTACCACAACTAGTTGTATGGAGTATCTCTGATATAAGGTTCTTTGTCACTAGTGCGCACTCCAGCACCCGAACATAGGTGGGAATGCACAAGGGTACTAGATAGCATGAATATCTCTACAAATATCCTTATCAAAATTCCGTGATTAGAAGTAACTGTTTTAGATCATGTCTAGAGAGTTGCGTACAAGGTCTGTGAACCTAGTTGCATAATCAGTCACCATCATCCCTCCCTTATGTAACTGAAGTAGATCCTAAAGTTGAATAAACCAAAAGAAGGATGGTTTTAACTCCTCACTAAACACCTGTGGAAAGTCTTCCGAGGTGAGTATTGACTCATCATGAATTTGAGTAACCATGCTTAACCAATATCCAACTACTCCATGGAAAAGACTGGCTTCCAAAGCCACCATATGATCTGTCAGTGTTCCTGAAAGCCTAAATAGTAGGACCAGTAACTGTAAGCAAACTTTGTCTGCCAGAGGGTCTAGCTCACCGTAGAACCTCAGTGGTCTCTGCCACTGGAGTTCGAAAAGTTTTTTAAGCCTGTGCACTACCTCACCCTAATCGGTTGGGGATGTATACTGCTCAACAAGTGGAGGTGGTTCTACCTACCCACCTAGAGGAAGGGGATCACATGATGTGTCCTCAACCTAGGCCTTGTCTCTCACAGAATCATCGTCACAAACATGATTTAGTATCCGAGCAGACTGAGGTCACAGAGACATCCTTAATGTTATCAAGGAGTACGGCCATTAGATGAGCATTTATATATATATCAACAACGATGGGTAGTTGACTCAAGAAGGATAGTCAAAGAATCAATCCTATATGATGCATGACCCTTTCTCCCTACAACAAGTGTCTTAGAATGACGAGCCGACAAGCAGGTAATCAGGGTCCTTGTGAATGGATACTCTAGCTGCCACACCACCACTAGACTTCCTGGCCTAAGAGCCTCTTTTGAGACACATTGACACTGTTTCCCTAAACCAAACCAAGACATGTTATGGGAAATGTCTGAACAACGTCACAAGGGTCAAACCACCTCTAGTACAACTTTTTCACTACCCAAACTATGTTGGGGCGCGATCCAAAACTACCCCAAGACCGCATTGATAGGCCAGGGGCTAGCAACAAGCATTGAAGGAAAAAAACTAGGGAGGCCTTTTCTAATAAAATTTCACACACACTCACACAACCAACTCAATGAAAAAAGTGGGGAGGAAAAGATAGCAAGATACAAAAATGCTATAAAATGTAAAGAAAACATATATGCACTGACCTATAAATAGTAGAAGTTCTTGAAAAGTAAAGCTGAAAGGGAAGGGGGAAAAATAAACACCCAACTAGAATAGTTCCATAACCTAGCAAAACGTGAAAGAATAAAATATCTAGGAAAGTCCCACTCCTTAATCCTAAGATACAACCACCACATAAAGTCCAAGATCCCAGTATCCCTAAGATCCTCTGATATCATGATCAACCTATCTGTTGTCTGCAATGGAACACTATGTACGGGCAATGCCCTAGTAGGAGTGAGTATAAAAATACTCAGTAGGATGCGTGAAGGATCAAGGGACCGGCAAGAGAGGTATTGAAGAGGTAATCAGTAGATAGAACAAGGTATAATAAAAGAAGTGGAGTAGGGGAGTGAAAATAAACCCATAAAATGAGTAATGTAAGGTCATCCAAACACAAGGAGATTGAAATGGGGGTAAGTTGAATTTATCATTGAGTATTTTCTTACCATAGTAGGAGACTAGACTCATCAAACCATGAGAAGATCAACACAGAAAGCATGTGGCATACCCCACACATCTTCACCTCTCTTGGAAGGAGAGTAGCTAAAACCCAAGGAGTGGGGACTGGAAAGAGGATATATATATATATATATATATTTGTGTGTGTGTATGTGTGTTAGTCAAAAAAACCCAAACGTGAGATTAAGGAGATCTCCATCTCACAAGCTCATCCCAGGTAAAGATTCACCAACAATTCCAGGAGTAACCACCATTGATGCCCATAATGCACACATCTTCCCTGAACTACAAGTCAAAGAGGCTCAAACACCATACCTTGATACTATATTTTTTGAATGGGTATGTCTTGTCCGAACCATTTTAGGTCACTTCACTAGGATGCATCTTGGTGGTGAAAGTCCCCCTCTTACTTGAGATCCCAAGATAGTGTCCAAACATGCCTCATCATTGATTGATCGGTGAAAACTACTTCCCAGCCCCACTGAAGGGTTATTAAATTAGAGGGTAAGAACTAAATTGTAAATTATGAACCTAAATACCCTTCCCTTCTAGAGGTTAAGTACTAAAGAGGAAAACTCAGCAAACTTCACTGGCCTACCCCACTGGCCTACCCCACTGGAGGGTAATCCCAGAAGGGGAAAAGTTGGTGAACCTCACTGCCAAGCCCCAATGAAGGGTAATCCCAGAAGAGGAAAAGTCACTACTGGAAATGGGGTCTATCCCCACGCACCTATTCCCACGGTTCTTTCAACCGTGGGGATAGTATGTTTTTTTGCTGTTTATACCCACGGTTTTATTAAAACCGTGGGTATTAATTTTTTTTTTCGAGCCCTTGTATCGGGCTCCTCCTCAATCTCTCCTCAAATCCGCGACGCATCGAGCTCTACCCTACCTCCCCAAGCCGCGACGCCGCTCCCCGACCACTGACTCCCGACCCTCCCCTCTCCTCTCCGACTCCCCTCCCCGGCCTCCGACTCCCCTCCCCGGCCTCCAACCCCGGGCTCCGACTCCCGGCTCCGCCTCCCGGCTCTCGACTCGCGGCTCCCGACTCGTGGCTCCCGACTCGCAGCTCCCGATTCGCGGCTCCCGGCTCCCGACTCCCGGCTCCCGACTCCCGGCTCGACCTCCCGGCTCATGACCTGGACCTCCCGGCCTTCTCAGTAGTGATTTTTTTATGCTGGAGTCCCAGATTTCCTGGTAATTTCTTAGTCTTGGTTGATTTCCCATAATTTCATCATATTACCTCTTGATAATCAATTAGTGTTGTAGTCAAAGGTAGCAGTTGATGCATTCATAGGTTAATGGAGTGGTTTGATTCTAATTTTTTTTTTAAGCAATTTCATTTTTTTATGATGGAATACTAAAAGATGAATGATATAAATATCCTGATTATCAAACCCAGTGAGAATATTTCCCCAAATTAATTTAGCATTGATAATCCTAAGATGCACTATTTTGGCCTTAAAATAGTATATATGAAGGTATGTACATACACATGTTGAGTAGTTCCGGGTGGTTGTTTATAAATATATCAAGTTTCAGGTGTTGGCTTGGTTCCTCTTTGAGGAAGGGTACCCTTCCAATTCCTTAAATTTATTAATGCATTAATTAGTTTCTTACTACACTTTTTCTTTGTTTTTAGTTAATGCAGTGAATACATTAGATTAAATTCCTCTTAATCTTGAATTTAGTATGTTTCATGATTTAAGAGTTAAAGGTAATAAATGATTGTTTCATAAGAAATATCATGTTTATATATTAAAACCCCTCCAACGGAGGTGCGCTGTCTTCAAGTTAAAAAACAATTATTAGACTTTTAGGATTTATTGTCTTGTTGTACTGATATTTCTTTATGAATTGATGTTATGTTTGAATTATGTCATATATGACCCCTAATGGAATTAAAAAAACCAAGTTTTCCTTTTTAAATGATTAAATAACCAAGGAACCATTTAAGTTCTTTGACCGGTTTTTATATTGGAATTACCCATGTAGAATTGTTTCCCATAATTTTCATTTTAGTATGTTGACATGTTTGAGCCACCATTCGGTGAGCCTTAGATTTAAATTTCTAAGGGTATGATTTTCTATATTAAATGGCTTGAATTATCTTTTGAATTTCAGAATGGAAATTACCCTGTATGCACAGCATTTAACCCGCCTAATGTAAGTGCTTCAATGTAATAATTAAATGTGAAATAGAAATTGTAAAGTATACTAAGTACATGAATTAGCCATATTAGATGTAATTGAAAAATATGTTGCGTATTCATAGAACCCCTTACCATGTTAATGGAAGGTACCAGAGTGAACCTTGATTATTTAAAATGCCTTAAATGGATTAAATGAGTGGTTTCAAGCTACATGGCCTTGTCACACTAATGAAAGGCTAGGGTTGAACAAAATTGACTTATTGATTAATTATTACTTGATTAAAGGGTTTCATGCTACTTGGCCTTGTCACACTAATCAAAGGAAAGAATTGAACCAAATGGAATATTATATGAATTCAATATCAAAGTAGGTGTGGCCTGACTCAAGCTCACCTTGGATACTTGAGAGAAAGCCTTGAGCACTCAAGGACCCTATTCCGAATTCAAGGATACAACTTTCTTAGGTTGAGACCTATATAGAACCTGATCCTTGTCTAACTTTAGATGCCTGGTATGACACCATATAATCCCTCATGTATTACAACAAGATTCCTTAGATACACTCCTTGGTTCCAGAATTGACAAGTAGGTTCCATGGTTAAATCCTAGCCCAAACTTTTCTTAGACCCATTTTACCTTGGATGAACTTCTTAGACTAGATAGTCCTCTTATTGTGGAATTAGTTGGACTGTTATCCTTGGATTACACTCTTACCCCATGTGAGGCTATAGTTATTACTAAGTTGTTGACACTTGAGGTCTATGTTTCCTTGGTTATAACCTTGGAACTTCATTATTAAATATCATTACATGTTTTCTTGTCACATCTTAGAACCTCAATATCTTTCTCATATAAATTATATTTAAACTGGATAAAATTGATTAATGATATGGTTACACATTCTGACACCAGTCAAAGGCTAAAGAAGGTATAACTTCTATGTGTCCCATAGGAACCTGTACGGGTGATGTTTATTTATCTCTCTATTATTATTCTATATACCAGTGAACTATATATTTTATACTGCACTATCTAGATTGGGATGGACATCAGTGGTTCCATCCTATTATTATTTATATCTCACACCCTACTCAGGCCGCTATTACATTGGGATACTCGAGTATACTTTCATTTTCTCAGGACCTTGGACCTTGCTTTTCAATGTATGCTTGTAACTAGAGTTAGGAGAAAACGACTGAGTTGGATCTCAGGATGCTCAAGGAGATCTCCCATGGGGTTTTGATGTGACGTTATTATTTTTTTATTTTATTGAAAATAATGATGTAATGTTTACTACTTTTAGATATGTATCATTACCATGTCATGAATTCATCTATTGTTTAAACTACCATTGACCACTTTAATTCAGTTATAATAATATTTATCTTATGCTGCTTTGTCATTTATTTACTACCTCTTTCATTGTTGATTGTTATTTATTCAATTTTACCACTGTGTATATGTGATAAGAGGGTATAGTCCCCACTATCACCTCTCGAGACCCTCACTACAAGTCAAAAACCTCTAACGTATGGGGAGACTCACTAGCCCCCCTGCCCTACACAACCTCTCCCCCTCCCTCTACTGCACCAGTCCCTCCCCCTCCCCCTTCCCTTGCACCAGCCCCTCCCTTAACCCCCTGCTGCAACATCCCCTCCCCCTGCACCATCCCCTCCCCCTCCCCCCTCTTGCACCAGCCCCTCCCCCTACCATGCACCAGCCCATCCCCCCCACCAGCCCCTACCCCCCCCCCCCCCACTACACCAGCCAGTCCCTCCCCCTCCCCCCTTCCCTTACATCAGCCCCTCCCCCCCCCCCCACACTGCACCCCAACCATCCCCTTACCCCATGCTTCCCCAGCCCCACCACCAGCCGCTCCCCCTCCCACTTTCCCTGCTGCACTGGCCCCTCCCCCTTTCCCTGCTGCACCAACCGACCCTCTCCCTCCCCCCTGCACTACTTTCCATGTGGAGTGTCTTTTTTAACTTTTTTCTTTAGTTTACATCTCAAGGAAGACCTTTTTCTCTTTTTCCCTACTTATTCAATCATGAACTCCTCTTGTCATTAAATACTTGTCATTAAATATGTTTTGCTAGATACTAATATGCTTTGATTGATTTAATAATAAAATTGATTGTAATGATTTTTTTAAATATGATTTACATTGTTGATTGAATGATAATTTTTTTTCTTGTTATAGAATGGATAGAAGCTGGATGTATCGTACCGATCGGATTTCAACCGAGTTTCATAATAATTTGGAGAATTTTTTAGATTTTGCATTTAGCAATGCGTCAGATGGAGGTTGTATACAGTGTCCCTGCTATAATTGTGTTGGAAGACCATGGTTAAGACGAGAAGAAGTTAGTTACCATTTAACGAAATTTGGATTTCAAGCAAACTATAATGTTTGGTTTCACCATAGAGAGACGAGTCAATCTTCGACTGTTCATAAACGAAATGAACGAAGTGACATGGAGAATTTGATATTTGATCGTTTTCCATATGTGCATCATTCCGAGAGAGATAGCATGCCGGTGCAAGAAGACAATGATATCAGTACACATGAGGAAAATGCTGAAAATGATGATGTTGACATAGTGAAAAATTTATTGGATGATGCCAAAACTCCAGTATATCAAGAATGTACTAGAATGAACAAGTTGGAATTTTTAATGAGGTTATATCATGGGAAAACTATGTATGAGATTTCTAATACTGCCATTGATTATATTCTTACATTTTTCAAGGACTTTCTTCCTGATGGTGCAGATATTCCCTCAAATCATTACATGGCATGGAAGTTAATTAAGCAGCTTGGATTTGCTACTAATAAAGTCCATGCTTGTCCGAAAGATTGCAGTTTATTTTTGGAGGAAACAGCTGACCGTAATGACTGTAAAGACTGTGGTACATCTCGATGGAAGACAAATGCAGATGGAACACCGTCTCGTGTGCCACAGAATGTCATGTGGCACTTTCCATTGATTCCCAGACTTCAAAATCTATTCATGTCTCCATAAATCTCAGCCAATATGCGATGGCACGATGTTGAGAGAATTAAAGGAAATGATGAGCTGGTCCATCCAGCAGATGGATTAGCATGGAGGACATTTGACGCACAACATCCTGATTTTGCAGCTGAGGTGTGTAATGTCAGATTGGGCCTATCATGTGATGGTTTTAATCCGTTTGGTCAGATGCTTACTGCTCATAGCACGTGGCCGGTTTTTATTCATGTTTATAATCTTCCTCCGTGGATGTGTACGAAAAAACCTTTCACTTTCTTGAGTATACTGATATCTGGACCTTCGGATCCTGGTAATGACATAGATGTATACTTGCAGCCTTTAATAAAAGAGTTGAAACAACTTTGGGATTTAGGTGTGCAGACATTTGATGCTTCTTCAAAGAATACGTTTCAGATGCGTGCTGCCCTTCTATGGACCATAAATGATTTCCCTGCCTATGCAATGATGTCTGGGTGGAGCACGAAGGGAAAACATTCATGTCCCGTTTGTATGAAGAATACACGATCGAGAAGGCTTAAATATCGTCGTAGTTTCAGTTTCATGGGGCATCGCCGATTCTTTCCAATGGATCATCAATACAGGAAGAATTGTCGGAGGTTTGATAATAATGTTGACACTGAAGAACCACCTCAACGTATTTCAGGAAGTGATGTGCTTGATGAATTGAAATATTTCAGCTTTTCATTAGGAAAAGGTCATTTGACATCTCGAAAGAGGAATAATGCTGATACTGAAGTCATTTACAATTGGAAAAAGAGAATTATTTTTTTTGTGTTGCCATATTGGTCTACTAATTTTTTACGTCATTGTTTAGACGTAATGCATATTGAGAAAAATATATGTGAAATGTTGCTTGCAATTATTTTGAATATTAAGGGGAAGACCAAAGATGACTTCCGATCTCGTCGGGATTTATTGGATTGGGGTATTCGACCAGAACTACATCCTGTTTGTATCGGTGAAAACAAATGGAAAGTTCCCTGTGCTTCTTATGTGATGACACAGGCAGAGAAAGATCAATTTCTGGCAGTATTGGAGAATATTAAGGTTCCAGACGGCTATTCCAGCAACATATCTAAATGAGTCAACAGAAGACATTTGAAATTGAAATCCCTAAAAACTCATGATTACCACATCCTTCTTCATGAATTGATTCCAATAGCAATTCGACATTTGCTATCCAATAATGTAAGGGTGGCAGTGATTCGGTTGTGTCATTTTTTTAGAGACCTTTGTGCTAAAAGGTTATCCAAATCATTGTTGATAAAAATGCAGCAAGAGGCACCATTAATTCTGTGTGAGTTGGAAAATTTTTTTCCTCTATCCTTTTTCACTTGCATGCTGCATTTAACAGTTCATCTTCCAACTGAGACACTTCTTGGGGGACCAGTTGCTTTTCGGTGGATGTATCCCACTGAAAGAAATATGTGCACAATGAGGGTCCTAGTGGCGATAACGGTGGTGGCGATAGAGCTGACGAGGATGTTGCTGATGATGTTGTTGGTGATGAGATTGCTGATGATGATGCTGACGGTGCGGTTGGTGATGATGTTGTTGTCGATGTTGCTGCTGATGATGATGATGCTGGACATGAGGATGACAGTGATGGCGATGGGGGGGATATTAATCCCCTCTATTTTTGACTTAGCAGATAGACGTGTGTTGGAGTTTAATGTTTTTTTTTGTATTGGTGGACTGCTTGTATGTGAATTTCTTTATGCAATGAAATGAATTTTGGATTATGTTTTCATCAGGGGTGTTATTTGTCAGTTATTTAGGTAATTTTCACATGCCATTCTGTTTACTCCTTGTTTTTTCATGAACTTTCTGCAGGGGGAGGTGGGGGGGTGGCTGGGCAGGGGGGGAGGGGGTGGCTGGGCAGGGGGGGAGGGGGGTGGCTGGGCAGGGGGGGAGGGGGTGGCTGGGCAGGGGGGGGAGGGGGGGGGCTGGGCAGTGGGGGGGGGGGGGTGGGCAGTGGGGGGGGGGCTGGGCAGGGGGGGAGGGGGTGGCTGGGCAGGGGGGAGGGGGGGTGGCTGGGCAGGGGGGGGGGTGGCTGGGCAGTGGGGGGGGGGGGGGGGGGCTGGGCAGTGGGGGGGGGGGGGCTGGGCAGTGGGGGGGGGCTGGGCAGTGGGGGGGGCAGTGGGGAGGGGGGGGGGGGGGCTGGGCAGTGGGGGGGGGCTGGGCAGTGGGGAGGGCAGTAGGGAGGGGGGGGGGAGGGGCAGGGCAGTGGGAATCCTGCACTAATAAGTGCGAGATCTCTACAACAGGTATGTTTTCCTAAAATTGTGGAATAAACCTCCCTACCATGCATCATTTTTCATTTGCATTTACACACTATATGAATGCAGGTTATTGGTCGTAAAATCATGGAGTTGACCCCCTTTTCATCCAACATATGAATGCAGGTGATATGTTTTAACTATTGACTCCACTGTATATTGATTTTTGTGGGTCATGTCTAAGAGTTGCTAGACATACTTTGATTGTTCTCATCCCAGCATAGCGATGAACCAAAATATTGGTGAATGTGCATGGGCTGATGGAATGAATGCCTTCAATTTACAAGCATGGAGAAGAAACTTAAGAGATGTGTATCATTTATGTCTCAGGGAGGATTGATGAAGGTATTTTTTTCCCAACTAACTCTTCAACAGGATAGGATGTATGGAAGTTTATATTGTTTACAACTCAAGCAGTAAATGATACAGTGATAATCACATTCTTCATGAGTTTGACTGGTATTTCTTATCATCATATTCAGGCTTTTTATTCTGCATTTTAATCTGCACTTTAGTATTTTATTGTCATGTAGTAATAACAAAATTTCTATATGACATTTCATTGCTTATGAGTCTTATATATTCATTAATAATAATTCATGGTTTTATTTGTTGCATGTACAGATTGTAGCAAATTAAAGTATGATTACCAATCAGTGGTTTGCCATTCGATCTTTATCAAGGTGAGCTGACAAATCTATGTGCCAATCTAACACGTCATTTGAGCTTATTCATGCATGACTCATCTATGTGAATTCTTCTTTGAGTTAAGAGTCTAGCTGAAACACACTTTAGATATTGGAATCATTGAACACACATGCATTCTGAATGTCCAATTTTTTTTTCCTGCTCGTTGGTCATTGGTTTTAATCTAGCTTCTTTCATTTGGTTGGCATTTCCGATCACTTTTGTGCTGAATATGTTTTCCATCTGTTGTTTGAACAGTTGAAACTGTTCGAATGGTTATGTATGTAGTATGTGGGTGTGTCTCGATACGTTCTGTTTGACCAAGTATACCCTATCCCCTTATCCCATGGATTTAAATTCTGCATCTCTCACCTATTTTGTGCCTTTTATATCTTTATTTTTGTCTATAAATAAGGGGGCCTAACCTCCACTCTGATATTGAAGCACATACATAACTCCAAACAAGTGTTCATAGCTCAAACCTCCGCTCCCACAGAATTTCCATGACCATAAAAGGCACTAAAACCAAGTAAAACAGAACCAAATGCATCCCTGAATAGCCCTCCACCCCTCATCTACCCCTCCATAAAGGATCCATCCGCATTGAGTTTCAAGCCTCTTCTGGGTGGAGTCCGTCTCACCCTGCTTCCCCGGGTGATGCTGTTTGCACCCCCAAAGTGTCCCGGCTTTGGGATGATTTTTTTGAAGGACACCGACCCTTCACTTCCCCGAATAAAAAACTCCAAATCGACCACCTCTAACATTCATACAATATTCCACATAACCCCATAGGGTTGTATCCCATTTTCTGTGGATAAAAAGGTGTTCTGTGGTTTCCACTTCCGGGGAGAGGCAACAATGGCAGTGTGACACAGTGCTAACGCCTCTACGCTGGATGTTCTCATCTGTCAGGAGTGCCCGATGCTGAATGCGCCAAGTTAGGATGTTGTGATTGGTTGGGATACCTTTGCACCACCAGTTTTCCGATATCTCGTCGCGTTCCGTTCGTTCATTCAAGGAGGAGCAGTAACCACTGCTCGAGAATTTTCCAGATGGAGAAGCTATGAAACAGCAGCTATCCGATTCGTCCACCAAAAAAATAATGTGAAATATCTGCCTCTTCTCGGGGATGATAATGGCTTCAATGAGGCCTCGATGGCAACTGGCCTCCCTGGAGGTCATGTTTGGAATAGGGCATCCCAGAAAGTAATGTTTGGTGCCTACCTATTTAACATTCCATCAGTTTATTTCCCCACTCCAATCACCCAGTGAGAATGCTCCTACAAAATGGAAAGATGAGACAACATTCATTTATCCAGGTTGGACAGGGTCCACCTCTTGCTAGGCCAATCCTCCCATTTAGCGCCTTATCTACTGAGCATAAACCTAGCCCAGAGAGAGGACCCTTTGATGATCTTCCACACAAGCCTTGCCTGCATGCCTTGCATGGTTTCCGTAACATTATGAAGACCGACACCACCCTCGTCAATTGGTTTTTTCATGCGGCTCCAGGAGGCCCAATGGCATCTCCCTAGCTAGTTGGCATCCCATAAGAAGGCCAACATGTTGTTTTTGATCGTAGATATTGTTCCCTTGGGTGTGATAACTGAGAAAATGTGCATGGGTAGTGGGGAGGGGGAGGGGGAGGGGGGCTGGGCAGGGGGGGAGGGGGGGAGGGGGAGGGGGAGGGGGGCTGGGCAGGGGGGGAGGGGGGAGGGGGAGGGGGAGGGGGGCTGGGCAGTGGCCGGGCGGGGCAGGGGGGAGGGGGGGGGGGGCTGGGCAGGGGGGAGGGGGGGGGGGCTGGGCAGTGGGAGGGGGGGGGGAGGCGGGCTGGGCAGTGGGGAGGGTTGGGCAGTGGGGAGGGCAGTAGGGAGGGAGGGGGAGGGGCTGGGCATTGGGAATCCTGAACTAATAACAAAATTTCTTTATGCAATTTCTTCTTTCATTTTTTCTACTTTTTTTCAGCATTTGTTTTAGTTCTATATGACATTTCATTGCTTATGAGTCTTATATATTCATTAATAATAATTCATGGTTTTATTTGTTGCATGTACAGATTGTAGCAAATTAAAGTATGATTAGCAATCAGTGGTTTGCCATTCGATATTTATCAAGGTGAGCTGACAAATCTATGTGCCAATCTAACACGACATTTGAGCTTATTCATGCATGACTCATCAATGTGAATTCTTCTTTGAGTTATGAGTCTAGCTGAAACGCACTTTAGATATTGGAATCATTGAACACACATGCATTCTGAATGTCCAATTTTTTTTTCCTGCTCGGTCATTGGTTTTAATCTAGCTTCTTTCATTTGGTTGGCATTTCCCATCACTTTTGTGCTGAATATGTTTTCCATCTATTGTTTGAACAGTTGAAACTGTTTGAATGGTTATGTATGTAGTATGTGGGTGTGTCTCGATACGTTCTGTTTGACCAAGTCTATCCTATCCCCTTATCTCCTTAGGATCCGAATTTGGTAAGTGTTTTCTCATAATGGAATTGAAATATTATGGTGTTCCCAGGAATAATCAGTTTTCTTCTTCTTTATATCACTTCATCTTTATTTGAGCAGTGGGGAGGGGTGCTGGGTAGTGGGGAGGGGGGGGGGGGGCTGGGCAGTGGGGAGGGGGGGGGTGCTGGGTAGTGGGGAGGGGGGGGGGGGTGCTGGGCAGTGGGGAGGGGGGGGGGGGGGGGCTGGGCAGTGGGGAGGGGGGGCTGGGCAGTGGGGAGGGGGGTGCTGGGGAGGGGGGGGTGCTGGGCAGTGGGGAGGGGTGCTGGGCAGTGGGAAGGGGGGGTGCTGGGCACTGGGGAGGGGGGGGGGGGTGCTGGTGCTGGTGCTGGGGAGGGGGGGGGGGGTGCTGGGTAGTGGGGAGGGGGGGTGCTGGGGAGGGGGGGAGGGGTGTTGGGCAGTGGGGAGGGGTGCTGGGCAGTGGGGAGGGGGGGGGGTTGGGCAGTGGGGAGGGGGGGGGTGCTGGGCAGTGGGGAGGGGGGGTGCTGGTGCTGGGGAGGGGGGGGGGTGCTGGGCAGTGGGGAGGGGTGCTGGGCAGTGGGGAGGGGGGGTGTTGGGCAGTGGGGAGGGGTGTTGGGCAGTGGGGAGGGTGGGGGGGTGCTGGGCAGTGGGGAGGGGTGCTGGGCAGTGGGGAGGGGGGGTGCTGGGCAGTGGGGAGGGGGGGGGGGCTGGGCAGTGGGGAGGGGGGGGTGCTGGGCAGTGGGGAGGGGGGGTGCTGGGCAGTGGGTAGGGGGGGTGCTGGGCAGTGGGGAGGGGGGGTGCTGGGCAGTGGGGAGGGGGGGGGGGGGGTTGCTGGGCAGTGGGGAGGGGGGGGGGGGGTGCTAGGCAGTGGGGAGGGGGGGTGCTGTGCAGTGGGGGGGGGGGGGGTTGCTGGGTAGTGGGGAGGGGCTGGCACCACAAGATCCTCCCCAAATGGAAACATAAGTAGTCCCTACTCCCCACAGGACACTTTGGGAGACACATTTTCTCATCCACAGCCATTGGTTGCTCTACTCAAGGAGTAGACAGATTCAAATGACATTAACTAGCAGTATCTCATGTTTATTTGGAAGCTCTCCCTATGGTATAGAATTCTACATCACAAAGCTATCACCAAACCCTTCAATAATGATACATTCATAGCATTGTGTGTCAAACTGACCTAAAATTTCATCCTTTGTGTGTCAAACTGACCTTACTTTTTTGGCGGTCATTCTTTCTCTTTATTATGATTTGACTTTAATTTAGTGCATGTCATCATGTTCATCACTTAAGTGGTCAAGTCAATTCACTATGGTTTTTTAGCGCCTTTGATTAGGGGTTCACTACCCTCACACTTGTCTTCTCAATTGCACAGAAAATCAAGAAGTCACTAAAGAGTTCTGCTCACAATCACACCAATCACCATTCAAGAAGTCAATTACATAGCAAATCAAGAAGTCACTAAATAGATCTGCTCACAATCACACCAATCACCATTCAAGAATGGAACTGGAAGATAAGATTAAGCTGTTCATCTTGGATCAATTTTCTCCCAGCAACGTGGTGTTCTTGCGTCACATTCTTCTCTTCTCTGATGCATGGATCTCTTTTGTGGGGCATTCTCTCTTCTCTAGTTCATCGACCTACCTCTTCTAGGGTTTATTGTATAAAGCTGACCCTTGAAAACACTATGGAATGTATATATATTTCATTTGTTTTATCTTATTCTTTCCATATTCACCATCTCTATTTACAGCTGTCCTGCAGTGTTCAAACAGTTTAATTGAACGTTTGGAACAAACTTCCACCGTAGCATCACTTATTAACATTATTGTCTGTCCTAAACAGTGTTGACCTGCTTTGGAAACCATGTAGTCTATAAATGATGGTCTATAGCATTTGTTAGCCGAACTTGAACTGTTAATGAGCAGCTCTGTTCGTTTACACACCTATCCACAACTAATGCAAAGTTGGTTGAAATGGCATATATTAAAAACCAAATGTTTTCAATCCTTAAATATAATACGCTACTGCAAAACCTTACTATAAAACAAAAATAACTAAAATTTGTTTGGCTGAATTGAATTTCAGATCATTTATGAAACTTGTCAGCCCAATTTAGAAAAGGGAATAAAAAATGTGCCCATTTAACTGAATTTCTAGAGCACACCCTAGTTCTTCTTCATCATATCAAGGTCACGCTACCACAAATTTTTGCTAGATGTTTTCATTTCCATGGATTTTATTGATGTTTTAATGCATTTTAATTTATGCTGTGCAGCTTGCAAGTTTCTTTTATTATGAAATTCCTGTCTCCAAATCACTATTCTTGTTGAACATCTTTAATGCAATATCCATTATTCCCATTGTGCTGGTAGTATCTGTATTGCTTCATTTTTTCCCTGCGGTTTCAAGCTATAGCCATGTAATGTTTTCAATGCCTATAATTAGACTTATTTTTAACTTGCACATTGTTCCATGTAGGATGATCAGAAATTTTTTAAGCGGAAAACAGAACTTGGCGGAACTTTCTCAATTGCAAGCTGCATACTTTTTGTTCTTATATTTTGTTCTTATATTTTGTTCTTATATTTTGTCTTCAGGTAGAATTGCAGAGCCTGCTGCCAGGCCTGCGTTGATGCGGGGGACATTGCAAATACCCACGGTTCATTTGAACCGTGGAAATATTCTGGCGCTGGAAACATGTGTACCCACGGTTATAAAACCATGGGAATACATATATACCCACGGTTCAAGTGAACCGTGGGTATATTCTGGAGATGCAAAAAACTATACCCACGGTTATAAAACCGTGGGTATACATATATACCGGAGCTGTAAAAAACTATACCCACGGTTATAAAACCGTGGGTATACATATATACCTATGGTTCAATGAACCGTGGGTAATATAAAAATTTCTGTATCTATACCCACGGTTTTTTAAAAACCGTGGGTATAGGGCTATTGCGACGGCATTCCAGCCCGCGGTTGGTGAAACCGTGGGTATACCCTATACCCACGGTTTCAAGGGCTATACCCACGGTTTGAAACCGTGGGTATAGGTGCAATTTCCAGTAGTGAGTGGTTGAATCTCAATGCCCAACCTCGCTAGAGGGTAAGCTCGGAAGAGTAATCGACGAACCTAACAACCTATCCCTATTGGTGGGTAAGTCTTAAAGTGGAAAATTTGACAAACCTCACTACCTAGCCCCAATGGAGGGTAATCCCATAAGAGGAAAAGTCGGAAAACCTCACTGTCCAACCTCACTGGAGGGTAAGCCCGAAAGATTAAACAAAAAAATTTACTTCCTAGACCCAATGAAGGTTAATTTATAAAGAGAAGAAAACAAAACTCAATAACCATACCCGATGGATGTTAAGTAAGTTGTGGTTTGGTGATTCTAAAAACATCTCTATTAACACTAACGCCACCGAACACCGCTAGATGAGCGCTAAGTTCAGAACACCTGACTTCGTAAAATGGATATTAAAAATGAGAGAACAATTATATTATACATGAAAAAGTACATTGGATATGCTATTTATTTTCTCTAAATGAACAACCAGTGAAAAGGGCACTTTTCATAGCAAAACAGCTGAATGAGTCAAAGTGGGGCCCATATTCCGACTCCAAACATCAAATTCACAAAATTACCTCAAAAGGCCCATATAAAAGAGAGGAACATGTTTGTACAATAGGAATGTCAAATAGATGATCGATTTAAAATTTACGAGCAGTTGAAGCTTTCAGAAGGCGGGTCTTGGGGCCGGTGGACCGACTCACAGTCGGTCCACCTCCTGCGGGGGGTGACCGTCATGGTTGGTCCAGTCCACTGCTGACCTCCCCATGGCCCATGACATGGAATATACCACAACATTAGACTGACAACTGACCTAGATCAACCTATGATCTAACCCGATATGCAGGATCCGACCCACCAGGTCGGATCCAGTCTGTTGCCGACCGCAAGTTCAGCAGGCGGTCCGGGCACCGCTACGTTAATGTAGCTGACCAACCACGGGGTTTGTGGAGACAATAGACGCCTGATGACACATGGTGTGACCCATCCCTGCCGACCGTCAGTCCATGTGGTGTGGAAACATCATGGAATTATCGTCGCCACTCCGCAGACCACCTGCAGAGTGGCCCGCTACTAGTTTTCATGCTGATGGTGCCCCGAAAACCTGTTCCATGAACTTCTAGCTGCAATCAAGTTGCTCAATCGTGAATCTGTTAGCCGATCAAAGACACTTACAATGACACCTTCCATGTTATGGATTCAGATCACCGATCCACCCATGATCTTGGGTTCCCAAAAGTTCTCAGTGGATCCCCGCGAAGAGTGAACCAAGATCATGGTTTTAAACACGGATTGATGGCCATGTTTGTGGGTCCATTGATGATTCAGGGTTAGAACAGAAAAATAAAGGGTTTATAGAAAAAAACATAAATAAAAAATGAATCGAAACTCAAAATGTGAAAAATACAACCTCGATCCGGCCATTCATTATAGGTGATGTGTCCCTGGAACTCTTGTTTCGATATGCCGAATATTTTGGGGAATTTTCTCTTAATTCTGGCAATGAATGATAGAGAACACTCTTTAGAGGAGAGAGAGGTATTCCTAAAGAGATAAATGGATTACAGTTAACCCTAATCCCAAACCCTTAATATTCTATTTATAGGAGCTCCAAAACAACACAATATATGAAACCATCATGCCCTCTCATTTTATGTCGCACCTAGGAAAAACACCTTGTTCCGAACTCAATAGCGGTCTTGAATTTCCAATTTGATCCTATGTTTGAAAGTTATTTAAAACTACCATAGGGGTAAAATAGTTACATTTAATTATGATTATTCCTCTAGATATCTTTTTCTACATGAGTCCCACACCAATGATAGTCATACCCCTCATATGGTAAACACCACTTTCCAGACTCAATGGCAGAATCTGATTTTGGATCCAAGCTACCACTTAAGAGAAATCTAGTTTCCAACTTGTGCATAGTAAAAACACACTTAATATTTTTTATAATTTATTATGGGAACACCAGGCCCTATAATTTCATTTCGTCTCATCATATAACTCTATAAACATATGTAGAAATATTCCAAAGTCTTACAAGGTGAAAACTGGGTCTCTATAGAAATGTTTAGAAAATAAGGTTATCCATATTTCCACATGTGACACCATTTTATTACTTTCACATTGGGGTAATCACATACATATTTTAAAAAAAAATTAAAACCTATGTTCAATTGAACAAGAGCATCAGAATATTTCAAGTTCTAGGTCATCCCCATTGGTTAGATAATCACTCCACCTTGATAAAAATGTTTTTAACATTTATAATCTATGATTTTATAATGAAATAATACCACATCCTTTAAATTTTTAAGGGGATATCCATATTTTTTGGTTCACTAGAATTTATAATTCTTTGGAAGTTTCAAGTATTTTAGAAATATTCCCCCAAGGGATACTCTAAAGTATTTATCACCTTTTTTGAGAATCATTTAAAGACTACTAAAAGAATATTGAGTGAGGGTGGATCTTCTATAAGCTATTCATATTGAGAAATTTGGTTGAGGGAGATTTATTTGACTGGAGAGTCCTTTTTTATTATGTACAACCTGTTTAGATAAATTCATGCATGCCTACATATTTATTTTCCATTTTTTTCTTCTTAGGAATCATAAATTTCTTTACATCATCACTCTTCTTCTTTGATAGAGTGGAATTCTTGACTTGTGAAAATAAAGAACATGATTTATTTTTATATTTCTCTGGTTTTCAAGAAAAATAAAACTAATATTTCCATATGGTTAGAAAAGTTTTAGTAATATTCTTAATCTTTTCTTTGGGTGTTTTTCTCTCTTTTTTCCAACAAATTATTTTAAACTTGAGCTCATAGTTTCTTTCCCCTTATTCATCAAATCACGATTATTGTTTAGGAATAAAAGTTATATATCTAATAGCATTATGTCCTACATTATTTTTCATTCCACACTCCACTTCTTTAGATTTGTATTTTCTATTTTTGGGTAGCTTATCATACTCATCATAAGGAGTGTCAACTACCATGGAAATCCTCATATATCCTTTTTTAATGAACTACCCTTTTATAGTTTTTCCATTCACATTCTCATTCATAGACATCTTGAAATATTCCATGTTACAACCTCTCTTACCATAATAAAATCAATTCTTTTACGTAGGTTGAATATTATGGTTTTCCTTCTCTATTTACTTTTGTGGTGAATTTACCTTCATTAGTTTAATAACAAAGGAAAATTAATCTTATTGCTTCACCTCTTTCATATCCATTTGGGTATCTCTATTTACATCATTAATTGGAAGATAATTGAAAGGATTTTCCCAAAATTCATCGAAACTATAACCTCTTATGTTGAACATGGTGCAATAATTCTTTTGTTTTTTAAAATCTGTTCTTCAGAGACATATTCTTCCATTTCTATTAGGTGTGATTCTTTTTATTTTTTTTTCTTAGTTTTTACTAATTTGATACCATTTACTTTATGAATTCTCTAATTTATGAATAATTCCATAAGTTAATATTCCTATGCTTGATTCTATAGAATCCCTAACACCTTCCAACAGTCCTGGTTCTTTTCACCGTAAGTGATGGGTTTTTAACATGATATTTTTTATTTATTTAGACCAAAACATCAACCTTTTAGATATATTTTGGTTGAAAATTATATAATAATTGATTTACCCAACCCCTGACATATTGGTGATTTTTTTTACAATTTTATCCTTCCACATTTTTAAAATAAGTTTTTTTTAACCTGTAAATCTAGATATATTAGATTAAAAGAAAAAAACTTTATGTACACAAAGGGTTACCTTTTTTCACATGGAAAGAGGTGGATGTGTCTACACATGATATAAATATATTATTACCACTATTTATAGTTTTATTTTATGTAATAAACTCCATATTTTTTTTGTAGCACAACTATTCTAATTAGATTGGTAATTTCAAGTTATTTATTTTTCCATATTATTCAGTTGAATATTTTGCTCTAGGAATTTCTAGTTGAGAATGTACTTATCATCTTCTACTAATATCAACAAATATTAAAAATCAATCTTCATATTCAAAACATGAACCTGATGCAAATTACATGTCTAAACTAATGAATTTTTCCTTTTTATTGATTTAACATCCATAGAAACTTTTTTAATTTTCTCCAATGCATGGAATAACTCATTCAACACATTCTTAAGAACATCAATCTCACATTGGTATCTCAACAATTTTGAATTAAGTAAATAAATTATTCTAATTAAAAGTAGGGTATATTAATCATTATACTAAACAACCTTTGTGAGAGTGTTATAGGATGTATTATTTGTTTTTAATGTATTATATTTTCATCATAATCTACTTCCAACTGGGAATTATCATTCTAAAGTCCCTTGATTTATCTATCTATATATATATCACTTATTAAATTGGGAAATCCAATAGAAGATCCATGACCTCAATATAGAGTTATTCTGTCATTTCAATGAAATATTAACTATATATTGAGCTACGATAACAAGAGGAACATTGATAAATAACTTTAACTAATAGATCCTAATGATTCTTATAACATCCCATCTTTTTATGACACACTTAAACCTGATTTATTACATAAACTCTTCACTTGATACAACATGGAAGATTGAGAGGTATAGTGTCATTGGGGCTTAGGAATATTACATATCATCTTAGAACATAAAACACACAACATCTTTATTAAAAACATCCTTTACATGACCACCTCATTCTCTCGTACTTAGCATTGCATGGGATAACCTGAGGACATGCATAAGAAAAGGGTGAGCTATAAATCCCAGTAAGAGAATAAACATGGAATAACATAAGGGATACAATACATGTTAGACAATAGGAATATCAATGGATCACAATATAAATATGAACATAAAGGAATGGTAATGTATGATAATCAAAAAATGGAAGTGTGGAAACAACACTTTACATGGAATTAGTATAAGCTAAGTCTCATTACACATGGAGCATGAGTAAACCCTAATTGCACATGAAGCTTGATTAAAACGTCATTGCACTTGAATTATCATGACTCAACACCCATTGCAAATGACGTTTCATGATACTATACTTTACCCAATACATTGGAGTGCTATCAGGGCGCACTATTCTCAAACATTTAATTTCATGCCTAAGTGTGCCACATGGATCATACAACATGGAATCAATCATCATCATTTATTCCATGATAAAGGGATGTAGAATACATACATGAAGCTTTATAATCAATAATTAAATGTTCAGAAAGGTGAATACCCTTGATAGAGAAATGTGCATGTTATTCACTACACAATGATATTGTCTTGGAAAATAGTAGTGCAATTTCGATAGCAAAATGACGAGAAATAAGAACTTATAAAAAATTGTTGATGGGAGATAAAGTGTTCTATTATCATATTTACATGAAATGGAAAATAAGGGGGTCATATAGAGACATGTACCAACAAATGTAATGGAATTTAGATGCATAATACAAAAAGAATTACATGGATGTAAATGAGGAGAGAGAAATCCCTCACAGAATTTTGGCATGGTAACAGGTGTACATGTGAGGCATTAATGAGAGAGAAAGGGGCATCCCATCATCCAAAAATAAATAGGGCAGTATGGGGAAGGTTATAAATCATACCCCAACATTTTTAATTGAAAACAAAAAGGCATAACAACTTAAATAAAATTGGAAAAAATGAGAAAGGAAGAAATCCCTTACTTGTAACTATGATCCCAAAGGCTTGAGAGAGTCTTGAGAGAGGCTTATTGGGAGATCGGGGCACCTTGGGAGGATTCTAGAGAGGGGATGCAGGGTTCAATCAAACTTCAAAGGCTTTGAGTGAAGAGGAAGTGGGATCTTGGGTGGGTTTATATGGGAAAGGAGAGGGAATTCTTTATTATTTAGGTTTGGGATAGCTCACATTAAACTAATCAAAACCACAAACCATCCCTTCATTTTTGCCCACAGTTTTTTCAAAAGGGGAGTGGAAAAAAAAATATTTTATAAGGACAATGTCTGAACTTGTTAAAATAATAGGGTTACTTTTGTTGAGGTGAGTCACACTCTTAAGGAAAACAATTTAAAAAGACAAAATGTTTTATAAGCCTTGAAGGGTCCACTAATTCTCTTTAAAATAAATCAAACAAACCCAAAATTATATTATTTTAATGTTAAAACATATTTTGGCAGAAAATAATGTTATTATTATTTTATTATATCACAATTTGGTCATTATGATGTCATAAAACACATTATATATTTAAACGGTATTTAATTTTTACCAAAAAATTCGACTATCTCAGAAAATTATAAAAAATTCACCATTGGATAATATAGATGTCCTGAATCAAAAAATAATATTCATTTTATCTAAATAATTTTATAAATATGTGAATTTTTTACTTTTAAAATAAAAATCGATATTTTCCAAATATTCATGGGTTTTGACAAAAACAACTTTCAAACCTTAATAAAAATTACAATTTCATTCATAAAATTATATGATAATTTATATTAAAGAAAAATTAATTTAATTATAATAAAATTTTATTAAAATAATATTTAATTTAAAAATCCATTAATTCATCAAAATAGATTTCTTAGTTGAGTATTAACTAAAAATACTATTTGTTCATTAAAAACTATTTACAAAGTAACAATAATAAAATGAATGCACTTTCTTTATAAAAAAATAATTTATATAGTCATAGTGCTAGGGTATTGTTACATAACCCCTCATAACACCCACATAATACTGAAGGGTAAGGTGTGGGATGGTGACAGACTCTTGGGGTGGCTCGGATAACATCTCTTTGGTGGTAATCTCTATTAGCTTCCACTACTCGCGTAGCCGGTTCCGCTCAATCTTAACGTGTTCAAGTTCAGCTTGGGCTTGGTCAATATTTAAGCCCAATGACGCCACCTACTTCCCAAGATCCGACTAAGGAGCTTTGTATAGGGAAAGTCTACTGGATGAGGCCATTTCTTCCTTTGTCTGAGTAAATTTGATTTGTTAAATCCCTGTATTTATACTAATCATGTGATCAGTGTTTAATGAATATATTAGCAATGGTCGTAATTCATAATGATATTTTAAAATCTAGAAACATAAAACCAATGAAGATCACATTTTATATAACCATAATAAGACATTAAATTAGATCAAGAGGAATTTTCATTAATGAAAGTTTGGGTCGTTACAAACTTCCCCCCTTAAGAAATTTCATCCTCAATATTTACTTTTCCCACACTAAAATAGTCGTGGGTTACTTGTCTTCATCACTTCCCCCAATTCCCATGTCACTTATTCAAACTAGTGGTTTCTCCACAAAACCATTACAAGGGGAATTGTTTTATTTTTTAGAACTTTTTCTCAATGATCTAAGATCTTCACTGGTTTCTCCTCATAAGAAAGATCATCCTCTAGATGTAGTACCTATGAAGAGAGTACATGTGAAGGGTCTGGTATGTACTTATTTAAGAGGAATACATGAATGAAATCATGTACTTTGGCCATGGTAGGTGGAAGTGCTAGTCGATAGGCCACAACCCCAACATGATCAAGAATCTCGAAGGGGCCATTGTACCTAGGAATTACATTCCCTTTCTTTTCAAACATCATGACCTTCTTCCATGGAGATATTACTAGAAATACCATGTCTCCAAATTTAAACTCATGCTCTCGTCGAAGGTTATCTTCATAACTCTTCTGTCGACTCTGGGCTGCAATGATATGTTGTTGAATGGGTTTCACCTTCTCCACCATTTCTTCAACCATTTCTGGTCCAAGCAGCTTACGCTCACTGACTTCATCCCACCAGGACGATGTTCTGCACCTCTTACCATACAAGGCTTCATAAGGTTCCATTCAGATGCTCGAGTGGAAATTGTTATTGTAGGAGAATTCAACTAGTGGATGATGTTGGTACCACCTTCATGTAAAGTCCATATAACACTGTCTTAACATATCCTCCAATGTATGAATAGTTCTCTCAGATTAGCCATCAGTTTGAGGATGATAGGCCGTACTGATGTTCGGTTCAGTATCCATAGCATGTTGAAGACTCTTCCAAAACATAGAGGTGAATCTTAGATCTCGACCAGATACAATAGATAGTGGTAATCCATGCATCCTTACCACTTCCCTAATGTATATCCGTGCCAATTGATCCAATGGGAAATCCTCTCGAATTGCAATGAAGTGTGAATATTTTGTAAGACGATCCACAACAACCCAGATTGAATTGTTGACTTTGGATGTCTTCAGATGTCTGGTGATAAAGTCCACGGTGATGTTCCCTCATTTACATGCTGGTATGGGTAATGGTTTCATCATCCCCTTAGACTTTTATCTCTCATCCTTCACTTAATGACACACCAGACACTTTGATGTAAATTCAGTGATCTCCTTCTTCATATTATCCCACCAGTAATTCTCTCAGATATCTACATCATTGTGTTTCGTGGGTGAATAGAAATTTTTTAGCTATGTGCATCATCCAAATGTTCCTTCTTTAGCTATGGACTTGATGGAACACATATCCTTTTCCCAAATCTCATAATTCCTTCTTCATTAATATTGAACTCTTAGGATTTCCTCTTTCTAATATCTTCCACTTTCTTCTGAATTACCACATCATCCTTTTGAGCATCATTTAACCTTTCCAAAAGAGATTGTTGATCAATAATTTGTGAAAGGATTGATGATGTTCCCTTCTTTATGATTCCCATTTCCATCTTCATCAAGTCTAAGAAGATTTGATCCTTCCCATTATCATCGAGTATAGAATCATCGAGTCCATTCAACATAGAGAATTTGTCACCTTGTTCGCTTTCCTAGGGTGGTAATGGATTGAGAAGTCATAGTCTTTGATCAGCTCTATCCATCTTCGTTGGAACATGTTCAAATATTTCGGTGTGAATATATACTTGAGGCTTATTTGGCCCATATATATTTCACACTTCCCCCCAAAGAGATAATACCACCAAATTTTTAAAGTGAAGATCACTGCATCCAACTCCAAATCATGTGTTGGATAATTCTTCTCATGAACGTTCAATTACCTTGAAGCATAGGCAATGCCTTTTTCATTTTTCATCAACACACAACCCATGCCTTTCTTCAAAACATCACTGAATACCACCAAAGGTTCTCCACGTATGGGTAAAGTGAGCACATGTGCAGTGATAAGAATCCTTTTTAACTGGTTAAAGCTTTCTTCACATTCACCACTCCAAGAAAACTTTACCCCCTTCCGAGTTATCTTGGTTAGAGGCTTGGAAAATTATGAGAAATGTATCACGAATTGTCGATAAAATCCAGCTAACCCCAAGAATCTATGGATATTCATTACTGTTATTAGCCTCAATCATCCCTCAATTGCATCTATTTTGTAGGGATCCATAGATATACCATTTCTTGTGATGATATGGCCCAAGAATGAGACCTCCTTCATCCAGAACTCACACTTTCTGTACTTTTCATAGAGATTCTCCTTTTGCAAGGTCTCTAGTATTGTTCTTAGATGCTCCTCATGATCCTCCTTGGTTTTGGAGTATATCAGAATATCATCTATAAATACTACCACAAATTTGTCATGGTAATCCCAAAAGACTCTATTCATCAAGTCCATGATTTTTTAGCATTATTGAGTCCTAATGGCATTACTTTGAATTCATAGTGCCTGTATCTTGTATGAAAACCATTCTTGGAGATATCTTCCATCTTCACCCTTACTTGATAATATCCCAACCGAAAATCCACCTTGGAGAAGTATTGTGCTCCACGCAGCTGATCGAACAAGTCATCGATTCATGGGATATGATGCTTTTTCTTTATCGTGATTTTGTTAAGCTCATGATAATCGATGCAAAGGAACATTGACCCATCTTTCTTCCTGAAGAAGAGGACTGTTGCACCCCATAGTGAAGCACTTTGGCATATAAACTGTTTATCCAGACTCCCCTATAATTGTTTATTCAGGTTCTCAAGCTCTACAACATCAATTCTATATAGTGTCTTGGATATTAGTAATGCCCTAGGTATAAGATCAATTGGGAATTCAACATCTCTTCTAGGAGGAAGACCAGAAAATTCCTCAGGAAACACTTCAGCGAATTCCCTCACAATAGGCATGTCTTCAAGGATGGTTGCCTCCTTAGACTCAATCATCTGAGCAAGATACGCGTGCTAATAGGGATGTAATATCCATGCTTGAGATTATTGATCTAAATAATATTCATCTTCCACCTTGCACTTGTATAGAATCGAGGGTCAATTCTCCACATTGAGAGTGATTTCCCTCTCATGGAAATTTATGTTGGATCTATATAAGGAAAGTCAATCCATGCCAAGAATTGCATCAAATTCCACCAAAGGAAGTATGTCAAGGTTTTTTGGGAAATTAAATCCACTTATTATGATAGAGGATGAGTTATATTCATGGGATGCAATGATTTCACCATTTTCCGTACTCATCGACATCTTTACATCCCTGATTTTTGGTGGTGCTGAGATTTTTCTATTAAAATTTGTGGATATAAAAGAATGCATAGAACCTAAATCAAAAAGCATGTTCACTATTCTTGAATGAATAAATAGCGTACCTATCACCACTTTTTTTTCAGGGTTCACTTTGGTAAAAGTGATGGTAAAATATATCCCTTTCGGCCTTGGAGGTTGTTGGTTGCCTCCAAAAACCCTTGGATTAGAGCACTGATTTGCCAGATTCCATGGTTCTTTGTAGTTGTAGCAATGAACAATGAATTGAGGTTTTAATGGATCATTCCTTTCCTCTTTTTCAGCCGTTATTTTTTATTGTTAGTAGTTAATAGCTAGGTGACCTTATATTCCACACCTAAATCATTTCCTCATCCCCTTTAAGTAATTTTTGGGGTTCTTCTTTCCACACCTTTGGTATGTGGGGTGATGGATATTGTTATCACCATTGGATTTATCCATCGGACTGCCATCATTGAATTCCACCATATGCTTATTATCCCCATGATACCCTTGAGATTCTTTGATCCCTATTTTGGCCTTGAGAACACATCATACAATTTCCTCATAGTTGTCGAAGTCACGGATCGCCAGCACTTTCCGTAGGCTAGGTTTCAGCCCACCAAAGAAGCAGTCGTCCTTGCATTCGGGGGTAACGACAAAGCCGGAGGTGTATCATGAAAGACTTGTGAAGCTTTCCTCATACACTCTGACAGATTCGTCTCCTTTTTCCTTGAGGGCAAGGAATCCCCTTTCCATCTTAAGTCGGAGGGTGTGCTGGAAATATTAATCTAAAAATATCTTCTAGAAATCCTTCCATTACAATGCCTTGATCTCCTCCTCATGCTTCGTATTTTTGATCAACATCCACCATTGATCAGCTTCACCCTCCATACGATAACTATCCAGGAGGACCTTTTCTTGTTCAAAATATTAAAGGATGGAGAAGATCTTTTCAATGGAGTTAATATATTGTTCGTAGATTGAGGGATCAGATGATCCATTAAAAGTAAGAGGTATTTTTCTCATGAAGCTCTCAATAAGGACTTTTTCTTTTTAAGGGGGGGTTTAACGTTCCTCATGACCCATGTTTCTGTTCAGAGATTGAGTTAACTGAGAGATAAGCATGACAAAGTTCGCGATTCCCACTCCCATCGGATTGGGCATCTCATTAGCACAATCATCAAATTGATCTTCACATCGGTTGTTTGCCCGAGTTCTGCTATTACCATCTATTGTCTAGAATAAAATGAAAGTTAGGGGTAACACATAAAGGGTAATCCAAGGACAAAACTAGGAATTATAAATAGCTTTTCTTTCCTTAACTTCTGAATCCATATGCTTTAATCTATGATATTCATCATCTACTTTCTAACATATATTATTAGAGGAATTTTTTTAATTCCCTTAATAAGGGTTCATAATAATCTTGTGAATTTACCAAAGCATATCCCCCGGGGGTGTCGTAACCAAGAGTGCATCAAGGCCCATTATTGTGCACCTTTTCCCGTTCGAGTTTAGCTCAAATCAGTGTTTACGGGTTTCACCCCTAGGATACATCTGTGTCAGAGCTGCCTCTACCTGCTCGTATCCAGATAGGGATGTATTTTCTTGATAAACCACTTACTCTATACTCACCAATACATAGGGATGTTTTTATTATACGTATTATTGTCTCTAAGTCTTCACTAGGGTTTTCTAATCTTAATCCAAACAATAACTAAACCTATCCTCTAATACCAACTATAACAACCCTTATTTTTATTACACACTTAAACCTGATTTATTACATAAACTCTTCACTTGATACAACATGGAAGATCAAGAGGTCTAGTGTATTTGGGGCTTAGTAACATTACATAACAGTTTATAACATAAAACACATAACATCCTTATTTAAAACATCCATTACATGGCAACTACATTCCCTCGTACTTAGCATTGCTTGGAATAACCTGAGGACATGCATAATAAAAGAGTGATCTATAAAGCCCAAAAAAGGGAATAAACATGTAATAACCTGAGTAATACAATAAATTTTAGAAAATAGAAATATCAATGGAGCATAAGAGAAGCATGAACATAAAGGCATGATAAAGCATGACAATCATAACATGGAAATGTGGCAACAACACTTAACATGGAATTAGCATGAGCCAAGTCGCATTGCACATGAATCCTGTGTAAACCCTAGTTGCACATGAAGATCGATTAAAACCTCATTTAATGTGAATTATCATGAGTCAACACTCATTTCACATGATGTATCATGATACTATACTTTACCAAATGCATTGGAGAGCTATCAGGGCACACTCTTCTTAAGCATTTTATTTCATGAATAAGTGTTCCACATGGACCATAAAACGTGGAATCAATAATAATCATTTATTCCATGATAAAGGGATGTGGAATACATACATGAATCTTTATAATCAATAAGTAAACTTTTATAAATGTGAATACCCTTGATAGAAAAATGGGCATGGTATTCACTACACAATGACATTGGCTTGGAAAATTGTAGTGCAATTTCTACAGCATAAATGCGTGAAATAAGAACTCATAAAAAATGGTTGATGAGAGAGAAAGGGGTGTATCATCATATTTACATGAAATGGATAGTAAGGGGGTCATATAAATACATTTACCAACAAACATAATGTAATTTAAATGCATAATACAAAATAATTACTTGGATGTAAATGAGGAGAGAGAAATCCCTCACAGAATTTCAGGTTGGTAATGGGTGTAAATAGGAGGCATTAATGAGAGATAAAGGGGTCTCCCATCATCCAAACATAAATAGGGCAGTATGGGGGAGGTTAAAAATCATACCCAAACATTTTTAATTGAATAAAATGGAATAACAACTTAATGAAAATTGAACAAAAATGAGAAAAGAAGAAATCCCTTACTTAGAAGTGTGATCCCAAAGGCTTGGGAGAGGCTTGAGAGAGGCTCCTTGGGAGCTTGGGGCACCTTGGAAGGATTCCAGAGAGATGAGGATAGGTGTTGGTCTAACTCCAAAGGCTTTTAGTGAAGAGGAAGTGGGATCTTGGGTGGTTTTATATAGGAAAGGAGGGGGAATTATTTATTATTTAGATTTGGGACACCTCACATTAAACTAATCAAAACGACAAACCAACCCATGGTTTTTGCCAATGTTTTTTGTCAAAGGAGAATGGGAAATAATATTTTATAAGGCCAGTGGCAGAAATTCTCTAAAATAATAGGGTTACCTATGTGGATGTGAGTCACACTCTCAAGGAAAAAAATTTAAAAAGACAAAATGTTTTATAAGCCTTGAATGGTCCACTAAAGATTTGTAAAATAAATCAAAAATACCCAAAATCTCATTATTTTAATGTTAAAATATATAATGTAGAAAATAATGTTTATATTATTTTATTACATCACTATTGGGTCATTATGATTCCATAAAACATATTATATATTTAAACAGTATTTAATCTTTACCCAAAAATTCCAATGTCGAAAAAAATTATGAAAAATTCACTTTTTGAAAATTTTGACATCATGATTCCAAAAATAATATTAATTTTATCTAAATAATTTCATAAATATGTGATTTTTTACTTTTAAGATAAAATCTAACATTTACTGAAGCAGGGACTAATTTGTGGGTACTGTAGCAGGGCATTGTAGCAGAACTGTAGCAGCAACGACAATACTGTAGTGGCGAATGGACTGTAGTAGCCCAGGTACTGTAGTAGTACTATTCACCAAGGGACCCTTTGGGCCCAAAAAAATTGTCTTTCAAGCCTAGTATCCAGGCCCCTTGGCCTTAGGCCTTCGAGCTATGTAATGGGTCTCCCTCTACCAAGTCTAAAGAGGTCTTTTCTTTAAATAATAAAATGAGGCTTTGACCCCAACCATTAGAAAAACAAAAAAAACTTTCAAAACATAATAAAAATAACAATTTAATTCATAAAATTATATGATCATTTATATTTAAGAAAAATTAATTTAATTATAATAATATTTTATTAAAATATTATTTAATTCAAAAATCCATTAATTCATCATAATAGATTTCATAGTTGAATATTATCTAAAAATACTAATTGTGATTTAAAAACTATTTACAAAGTAACAATAATAAAATTAATGCACATTATTTAATCAAAACAAATGTAAATAGTCATAGTGCTAGGGTATTGTTACATAACCCCTTAAAACCCTCACATAATACAAAAGGGTATGGTGTACGATGGTGACAGACTCTTAGGGTGGCTCGGATAACATCGCACAGGTGGTAATCTCTATTAACTTCTGCTTCTCCCATAGTCGGTTTTGATCAAGCTTAATGTGTTCAAGATCGACCTGGGCTTGGTCAAGATTGAATCCCAATGACGAAAACTCCTTTCCAAGCTCTGAAAAATGGGCTTTGTATGAGGTAAGTCTAATGGATGAGGCCATCACATCCTTTTTCTGAGTAAATTGGATTTGTTAAACCCCTATATTTATACTAATCATGTGATCAATGTTGAACGGCTATATTAAAAATGGTCACAATTTATAATGGTATTTTAAAATCCAGAAACATAAAACCAATGAAGTTCACATTTTATATAACCATAATAAGACATTTAATTAGATCAATAATAATTTCCATTAATGAAAGTTTGGGTCTTTACAATTCGGATTACCATCATCTGATTTTGTTACATTTTTATTCCTCAAAAACATTCTTTAAATTGTTGCTTATTTATTCTATCTATTTATAATGGTATTTTCTAAGAGGTCTAAATCTATTTGAGAAAGAGTGGAAGTATATTATTCTGTATGAGGTTCTTCTTCAGACATCTAAAATCTAAAATTATTTACATTAGATGAAATGACTGAGGGATAATTTTCTATACTTATCAGAGTTAACCTTGAGCTTATTATTTATATTGATATAATATATAGGATCCAGTTATTGAGAATATTTTCTTTGAAACCAATTGAGATTCAAATTGGATTGTGTCAAAACATTTAAGAGGGAAGGGTGGTGAATCAAGAGTTGTATAGTTTTTACCAATTACACTTTCTTTTATAAAACTTTCATCCCCTATTGGACTTGAAACTCTACAACCAGTTAATATTTTAGATCTATTATTTTTAAATAGATATACAACACCACATGTAGTAGTGTACAGAAATCAAATATGTAATATAGTGTTTATAAGGTTTTGACCCTACTGATAAACCTACTGTAACACCCCAATATTTTATGGAATTTTTATTTTTAAATAAATTTAATTTCTTTGATAGCTTCCTTTTCATATAACACTAAGCTTAAAGGTATTCCAAAATATAATTATGTTGACATGAACATTATATCTTATCCATTAAATTCGTGGGAATGAATACTATTAACCACATTCGGATGTATATAATTATACCACTCATTGCTAATTTACTAGTCAATGCTTCGAGAATATGCACATAAGTTTTAGTAGTCATTATTCATGAAATATAAGTTTTATTTTAAAAATATTTCTTTTCTTTCTATAAGAAAAATAAAAATAATTAATTTTGACACTTTCATAAAATGTATTTATTAAAATTAAAATCTTTTTTGAATATATCATGTCAAAATTATCTTAAGAGAAAATTTTGATATGTTTTTGAAAAATTTAATTTTTCAGTGAATAGTAAAAACATATTTGCTAAAACCCTAATTTTATTTATATTTAAGAGTAATTTTGTGATTTTAAATTGATATTTAATAACTAATGTAATTTTCAGTTAGATATATTCAAATTATTTACAATCAAAAAAAGTTTATACCTTATTTTTTTATAAGTACATTTTGGGGCTTAAAAACACATTTCTCCAAGAAAACTATTTTTTTTGGCGTTTTGATGGTTTAATATTAAATGTAATTTTTAATCTTATGTGATTTTATTTTCTTAAAATAGATTACATATTTTTAATCGGGATTTAAAAATTATTTTATATTTTTATTTTTATATTTAGGCATAAAAAAGTTACTGTGGTAAAAAAATGATTTACCGCAGTATATGTAAAATAATGTAGTAGGTTAAAGTTAAAAGGTAAAAGCTTAAAATACCTAAACAATGAAAAATTAAATGTGTGGTTTATGTGTTTATATAACTTAATAATATTTTATAATATTAATTATCATCCAAATTAATTGGAATTAATTCCACCCAAATGAGGTTGGCTTTAAATATAAAACAATCATTATTTAATCACATAAAACCGCCCCTTCTCATGTATAAATACATATCATCACCACCCACTTTATATTAAAAAGAATTGAAGTTTTTAAAATTTCTTCAAAAAAATTATAATCCCCACTCTACCCAGGTCCAAGTGCAACTGGTCTCACCCAAATACCAATTTCATGTTCTTTAAGGGGTCATTCAATTAGGTGATATCTAAGAGGTAACCTTCTCAAACAACCTCTCTTAATTTAATTTATTTTTGAACCTTATATTCACCTACTTAACCTATAAAATATTAATAAATATAGTATCATTTATATACTATAATTTTATATTTATAATGGAATAATTTATATCCACCACTTTTCTCATCTACTCTGATTCAAAGAAATGAAATCAATGTCAAAATTATGGCGATTAACCATCTTCATGGATAATGATTTTTCATTTTACATTACCACATTCAATACTAGTCATAAAAGTTTTACTCTAGTTAAATAAAATTTTATTTGATATATTATAACCTATTTCATATTCTGGAAATAATATAATTACATAATATTAAATAAAATGAAACTAGTTCGTGATGGTCAAAAAAACTGCCATAATAAACTAAAAATTTATCATTAATGTTTATCAAATAAATCATCCCCATGGTAGAAATAAAAATTATATATGGGACAATTTAAATTTATGGAATTTAATTAATACCATTTCATTTCACATCAGTATTTTTATTTTCATTTGAGAAGAAAATCCATAATTATACAGAAATGAATCGATCATGAAACTATGAAATGAGGGCACCCAAAAACAATGAAAATAATGAAATGTTATTAATGAGCGGGTTGTAATATGTCATAAAGGTATAATTTAAGGTATTTTAAATATTATTATTATTGTTCTATAATGAATTAATAACATTTTTTAAACCTTTATACAGGAGTAAAAATTATGAGAAACTAAATGGAAACATGAGTTAAGGGTTTCTCATCCTAGTTTTACTTCTGTGAGATATTTTATGTATCCACTAATTATTTATTTTGTGTGGTATATATAATACCATTTGATATATAATATCATGAATATAATTATATTAATTTTATTCAAGGTTTCATTAGATAATTATTACTTTATGGGGAACATGATTCGACTGATTACAAAATGGTAAGGGATTTCTTAACTCAATTTTCCTTAATTGGGTTATACTTATACCTCATTAATTTTACATGTTATGATTATGTGTGTGGTGAATTATGATTTTGTTATTTTTTTTTCCAAATTTTTTATGTGGATTTATAGATGATATTAATTGTTAGTTCATTCGATTAATTCTCATGTCTGTGATATTATATTTATAAGGGACTTTCTTTTAAAAATTATCTTTTTAAGGTTTCCCTTAAAAAATATTTTTCTTCCATGTACGTGTTATATAAAATTATTTCCAAAACTATTTTTACTATTTTATTATGATTTTTTAAATTCCTTTTTTCTAATGTATTACTTTTTAAGAAATGGTTTTAATAGATTATTTTTTTCATTTTATAAACAAGGTTCTCTTTGACTTTTCCAAAAAAAATACAGAAGGAATGTTTTTTTAACTTATGCAGATACTATCCTTATTATTTTTATGGTTATTTTATTTTTATAATGGAATGATATTTTGGAAATATATTTCTTTTCCATGGGTTATTCTATGATAAATTATTTATGAAACCCAATTTATTTTCATGGGTTTTGATATGATTTATGTTCTTTAGGAACACCTATGTATGGGTCAAATTATGTGATGATGGTTATGTTATAAACAAGTATGGTGGTTATGCTATAACCAAGGATAGTGGTCATGTTATAACCAAATAATATTGGGACCTATACCTACCTCAAATTCATTGGGTAGTAATTTTTATCTCATGATATTGACATAACTACAAAGAGATGTGAACTTGGTTTAGTAAGATAAGACTAGAATGGGAAGTGAACTCAATTCAATAAGACATTAATAGAATGTGAAGTAACCTTGGTTGAGTAAAGAATTACTGAAATGATATGTGAAATAATTTTAGTAAGGTTGAATGGAAATGGGAAGTGAAATCTATTTTTTAAGATGAGACTAGAGTGGGAAGTGAACTCGTTTCAGTAAGATAGGACTAGAATGAGGAGTAAACTTAGTTTAGTAGGACATGACTGGAATGGGGAGTTAAATTAGTTCAATAGAGGAATTTTGACACTATAATGGTCTTAGGAGTTAACCTTTATAGCTATCATGGTTTTGAGAGTGAACCCATTCAACTATGAGAAAAGGTCTTCCACTAGGGATAGTGGTGTGTCCCACCCAGGAGATATATCCACCCATCGAGTGCCCTTACATGTTTTGGAAATTATCCTTGACTACTAAGGGGATTCTTTTTTATTCTTATGTGAATTCCACATTCCATGTATTATATCAATGTTATTCTATCATGTCTCGTGTTATTTTATGATTCTTTTCTTATGAACTTCTATGATTTATTCCCTAACTCAAGATTATGATGTTTGATATTAAGGGTTTAATTTCCAAATGTATTGATCATGTTTTTATTCCATTGTGCTTATGTTGTGATTGATATCTCCCTTTTTTACTCTTAATAAGCATTTTATCTCACCCATTTATTATGTTTATTTTTCTAGGATTTGAATAAAGTTGTTATGTATGATATTTCAAAAAAGGGTCTAGTTATTATGGAATATCAAGAGATTATGTAGATGGTTTATGAACCAATTTTTTTTGTTTCCAATTTTACAAAGACACTAAACCCAAATAGTTTTGGATTGTTTTTATGTTATTTAATGAATATTAATCTATATATATGTAATATCTATGTATGAGAAAAATGGGTCTTTATATTTGGTACCATAGATAGGTTTAGTGAACCTTTGGAAACTAGGATGATATAACATTACTAAGAATCTAAAGGTCAAGTCAAAGTTAAAATCCTAGAGTTTTGGTTACAATCATGAACACCTTAGGATTAAAACTATGGTGTCATATATTAAAATTTTAGAAGAAATTTCTCTTGATTATGTGGTTTCTCACTATGATTATTGTTCCTCACACTATCCATTGTGGGTTTTAGACAATGGCTGGAACCAAGAGGATTCAAGTTAGTAGGGAATGAAATAAAAAATGGAATATTCTTATTCATGAGAAAACAAATGAAATGGGATTTGAAAGTAAAAACTTTTTAATATTTTTAATCATTAATCTCATAATATGATCAATAATCTCACCTTTTGTGAGTTTCTTAACCCATCTAACAAGAGAAATATATAATTTCATGGTTACCAAAAAGGGAAAAAAGTTAAATATTCCTCCTGTAAAGCATGTGGGAATAGTCATCATGGATAATGTTTAAATGGAACTTCAATATGATTAAAGTGTGGAAAAGAAGGACACAAAGATAGTAAATACAAATTAAAAGTGAATATTTCGATTGAATCAATGGATGAAAATAATTGCATTCCTAAAGAATCATCAACATTTAAATGTTTAAATGTGGAATGTATGGGCCATATGTAAATCGATTACCTAGGGGGAAATCTCAAGAGTAGAATCGACAAGGTTGTATGAGTAATGGTTATGTTGTTGTTGATGAAGAGACTTCAAATGAAATATGATACTGTATAAGTGTTACTGAATAAATTGATGAATCCTTATTAATGGTTTAAGAAGGAAGTGAATTTATTAACTGCTTATGTATTGGGATTAAAGAGTAATGTTGTAGGAGAATTTTAATGGTATTATAGATTAATGAAACATTTAAGGCCCTTTACACTTTATTTTTTCCTTATGTATTTAAAAATATATGTTGAATGGTATTAACCACTATGAAAATTCATTGAGGTGGTAAGACCATTTTTTTGGGGAATAAGTGATTAAGGTAATGATAACCCTTAACATGCGCATGATATTGGAATAATAATGAATTAAAGAGATGTTTTATTATGATAAAATAAATGGGATAGTGTTGATTACCAGGAAACTAATTAGTAATTTGATAAAAATTATGTTTGTACATTGAGTTTATTGAATTTTTGTATTTATGGTATGAGGAAGAAGCTAATTTTTCAAATCATTCTTGTTTCCACTAAGGTTTTATAGTAATTCATGTTTTTACAATGTTCAAGAAAATACATGTTAATGATATTCACATGTTTTGTGTGTAATAATTAATAGATTAATCAATTTGTTTAGGGGAATAATGATAACTTGATTTTGAAAATTCAGAGTCATTTATTCAGAATTTTTGGATTTTAGCCTTTTGGAAGGTTTATAAGGGAAACCATTTATGAAATTGTTTATGTTGAACATTGGATTAAGTTTTAGAGATTAATGTATTACCTAAAAATATGAAGATTTATGAATATTGGATAAGTTTTTCTAAACATTTTTTTATGATGATAACTATATATAGAAGTAATTACTTGTCATACCAATATGGATCTTATGATCCACTAGTTCTTCTAGAATTACAATTTCAACTTTATTTCTTGTAATATGAAATGAAGTTGAAATTTATAAAGGTACAACCAAAGAGTGATATTGTACTTCTGAGATGAAATCGAGTAATTATATCTTCTAAAAGGGTTCTGAAATAAAATTTTATCCTGTTATCAACATTTTTTATGATATTAATGGCCTTTTTCAAACCTATTTGGTCCATGGTTTTGTTGTTATTAAGCTTATACTCATCATGTTCTCTATCATTCTCTATCATAACTTGATAGTGAGAATTATATTCCATGTCTATAATTTCAATTTCTGCTAATGTTTTTCTAATATAAATTCTAGTTTGGTGGTGACCTTCACCTTTTACTTTCCCTCTTTTTAAGAAGAAGTTTTATTCAACCTTTTTATGATTTTGGTTTTCAAAAAAATAATTCTCAAATATCCATCTTTGATTTTTGATGTACAATTTATAATTCCAAGGACATAATTTCTTCAAATTTTTGATCACATCGGGGTAGTGGTTATCGATTGGCACTTCCACTAAAACTCTATCAAGTCCACGATGTGTTCCATGAATCACTCTTAAAGAAGTAAATACTTTATCCTTCACATGAACTAAACTCAGGTTTTATAACATTGGATAAATATATTTTTTATGAGGAACAACTGATAGATATTTCAGATCTAATATATAAATTTATATTAAACCAGACTGCAAACCTAGAAAATGTTTTGTGGTGAAACCACTAGATTAAGGCATCTACATGGGAACTTGAGGATGTAATGAGGCAAAGGTATCCTCATCTATTTGTATCTGAGTGATGAATTTGAAGGCTAAAATTCACTTCAAGCAAAGGTATCATCATCTATTTGTATCTATGTTTTTATAGGGGGTATAATGTAACACCCCGTGATTTTATAGTATATTTATTTTGAAAAAAATTCAATCTATTTGATTTCTTAGTTTTTATAGAACACTGAACTTAAATGAATTCCAAAATATTATTATTTTAACACGGCCCTTATAACCAAGATCTTAAATTGGTGGGAAGGAATATTATTACCCAAATTATGAAATATATAAAAATTTCAACTCATTTTTAAATTATTAATTAAATTTTAGAGAATACGCACAATATTTTTAGTAATGTCATTTTATTCTTCAAATATTTGTTTTCTTCAAAAAGTGATTTTTATTGCATTCTATGAGAAAATAAATATAAATAATCATTATCACTTTTAGAAAATAAATTTGATAAAATTAACATAATTTTTTTATTCACCATGTCAAAATTAACTTAGTATGAGATTTTGATAATTTTATGAAAATTTTAAAATTTCATTAAATAGTAAAATAAGTAATGATTTTTATAAAACCCTCATTTTATTTATATTAAAAAGTAATTTTATGATATTAAATTGATCTCAAAGTAAATAATATACTTTTTATATATATATAATCTAATTAATTTCTTTTAAACAATATTTATACTTTATTTTTGTATAATTACATTATTGGTCTTAAAAATCCATTTTTCAAAAAAAAAATGTTGCCTTTTAACAGTTTAATTTTAAATTTAATTTTGAAACTAATATGTTTTTAATTTTTAATGATACATTATATATTTTTAACAAGAAGGTACAAATTAATTTATATGTTCATTTTAATTTTTACGCATAACAAAGTTACCATGAAAAAATAAGATTTTCCACAATGTAGATAAAATAATATAGCGAGTTAAAGTTAAAAGGTAAAATATTAAAATACCTAAAAAATAAAACAATAAATGGGTTTTTGATGCGTTTATAAAACTTAAACTGAATTTAAAACATTAATTATCATCCAAAGTGTTTGGAATTATTTTCACCCAAATGTGGTTGTCTTTAAATATAAAATAATCACCATTTAATCACTTAAAATAACCCCTCATCGAGTATAAATACCACTCTCACACACCCCCATTATCCTAAAAATCTTTGAATATAGTCTAATATCTTCCAAAAACACTCTTACCTACTCTCCCGACATCCAACTTCTTCTGGTATGACCCAAATACCAATTCTAAGTTCCTTAATGGGTCCTTCAGGGAGGGGACATTCAAGAGGTAACTTTCCCAAAAAACCTCTCTTAATTTTTTTTTCTTTTTATACCTTTTCTTATCCTCCTTCATCCATAAAATAATAATAACTTCAATATAATTTATATACATTAATTTTATATTTCTATTTTAATATATATTACATCCACCCATTTTCTCTTCTCCTCTTATCCAAGGAAACGAAATCACAATTAAAATTATTACGGTTAACAGTCTCTATGGAAAATAATTTTTTGTTATCCATTAACACCTTCATGGATGGTCATAAAATTATTGTTTTTAAATAATATTTTTATAGGTAAATTATAACCTATTTTAAATTCTGGAACTAAAATATACAAAATATATTAAATAAAATGAAACTAGTTCGCGATGGTCAAAAAACTGCCAAAATACAATAAACATTTATCATTAACATTTTATCAAATAAATTATCCTCATTTTAGAAAAAAAATGATATATCGGACCATTTAAACCTTTTTAATTACATTAATACCATTAAATTTCACTTAAGTAGTTTTATTTCAATTTTAGAAAAAAATCCATATTTAAAAACAAATGAACTAATCATGAAACTATGAAACTAGCACAACTAAAATAATGAAAATAATAAAATATTAAAATTTAATGGGTGGTAACATTTTATAAAATTATCATATATGGTATTATAAATATTATTATATTTATCAAATAAATTAATAACATTCATTAAACCTTTATACAGGAGGTTAAAATACACAAAACTAATGGGAATCATGAGGTAGGAGTTTTTCTCATCTCACTTTTACTTTTGTGAGATATATTATTTATTCACTGATTATTTATTTTGTGTGGTGTATATACTAGATTTTGATATATAATATCATGAATCTTATTATCTTAATGTTATTTAATGTTTCATTTTAAAATTATTACTTTTATGTGATATATTATTCGACTAATTACAAAGTGGTAAGGGGTTTCTTAACTCAATTTCCATTCATTAGGTTAAACTTAGAGTTCATTGATTTTTTAATGTTAATATTATATGTGAGATGAGTATTTATTGACTTATATTGTATTTAAACTTGTTTAGTGTGGATTTATATCTGAGACACATAATCAACTCATTTTTTTAATTCCCACATAAATGATATGATATTTGTAAGGTACGTTCTTTTAAAAATTATATTTTTAAAGTTTACCTTAAAACTCCCTTTTTAGTCTATGTTTGTGTTGTCTAAATTTGTTTCCAAAAATGATTTTACTATTCTCTTATGACTCTTTAAAGTTATTTTTAATCATTTTTTAATTTTTGCAAAATGGTTTTAATGTATTCTTTTTGAATATTTCGACATAATGTTGTTTGTGAATTTTCCATCAAAAATATGGAAGGAACGTTTTTTTAACATTTATGGATACTATATTTATTATTTTTATGGTTGGTTTATGTTTATTATTAAATAATGTTTATGAATTATATTTATTTTCCAAGTCTTATTCTATGATAAATTTTTATGAAACCAAATTTCTTTTCATTGGTTCTGATATGATTTTTGTTCTTCTAGAACACATATGTATGGTTTTTATTATGTTATGATGGTTACATTATAACCAATGATGGTGGTTACTTTATAATATAGTAAGGTGTTTAGATTATAACCAATGATGGGTTAGACCTATATCTCCCTCTAATGAATTGGGTAATGATTTATATCTCATGATATAGACAATACCGAAAGGGGAAGTGAACATTGTTCAGTAAGATAGGTCTATGAAAGGAAGTGAACTCGGTACAGTAAGGTAGTACTGGAAGAGGTAGTGAAATTGGTTCAGTAAGACATTATAGAAATGGGAAGTTAACTCGATTCAGTAAAGTAGGAATGAAATGGTATGTGATATCGGTTTAATAAGATATGATAGGAATGAGAAGTAAACTATGTTCGGTATAACATGACTGTAATGGGGTGCGAATTCTTTTTCATATTACTGGACTAGAATAAGGAGTGAACTCAGTTTAGTAAGGGTCTTTATTCTCTATGATGGTATTGGAAAATAACATTTACTACTATGATTCATTCGGATGTTAACCCATTCCACAATGAGTAAAGGGATTCCACTAGGGATGGTGGTGTGTCCCACCTAGGATGTGTTACCACCCATATATGACCCTTACATGTTTTGTTAATAATCCTTGACTATTAAGGGAATTATTTTCTATGCTTATGTGTATGCCAAATTCAGTGTCATATGCCAATTTTATTCTCTCATGGATCATGTTATTTCAGGATTCATGTATTAGAAACTTTTATGAATTATTCCATGACTGATGTTTATGATATTTGATATGCAGGGTATAAATTTCAAATGTTATGCTCATGTTCTTATTCCATTATTCTTATAAAATGATTCATATCTCCCTTGTTTACCCTTATTTATCATCTAAGATTACCTTTTTCTTTTATTTCCCTTACCTAAAATATTAGAAAAGGTATTAAGTATGATATATCAAAAGGGGTTCTAGTTATGAAGGAATAAGTAGGAGATAATATATATGTTTTATAAACCAGATGTTTTTGTTTCCAATTTTCTAAAGATGCTAACCCCATAAAGTTCTAACATGGTTTTTTTATATATTGTAATGAATATTAATCTATCTTTGTGTAATATATATTCATGAAAATAATAGTTCATTATACCTACTCTTTAACACACATGGGATGTCAAAGTTATGGATTCTATAATAGAAACATATCATCATTATAAGAAGAGTTATATAGGTATCATCAAGTAACAAATTTACACCATATTACATAGTTTTGGTCACTATATTATACAGGTTACATTATCTACTCCCACTGGTCCATTATACTCATATCCAATGATTCATATTCAGCATCATACATCTAAAGTATATTTTAAAAATCTATATGAGAATATATTTACAATAAAAATGTCTTTAAATAATGATCATAAAAATTAACCTCTGAAACAATACACAACTTATATTTCTTCACATAATATTTTACTGGAAACTCAAATCAAAATAGTTATTCTTCATGTCCCATTTGGTTTTATAGGATCTAAACAAAAACATATATTTTACCTATCTACATCTCATGATGTTTTATAATCACAAATATTATATTTTTCTTTTAAGTAATTTCATTTGATTCAATTTCTATCTCACCACTTGGAATTTCAGTCATGTCTTCGATGGATTTAATTAATATTTTAATGTGATGAAGCCAAAGGTCTTCACAACCCTCAAAATTACATTTATAACTCCTACACTAGTATATCCGTGTAAGGTCGATCCACAGAGGGAGAGCGGATACTCTCAGGAGATGATAGAGCGGTACCGGTGATTCGGAGTTGCAGGAGCAAAGTAGTAGTACACGATCTTCATCTTCAAGGGGAGGATATTTCTATCCCTCTATTTTTAAATGTTTTACATTGTACTTTATACTGATATATTGAAAATGGTATTAGTTTGATGTCATTTTCTCTAGAATTTTGAGTTTGGTTGGTTAAAATTTTTATCTCCTTCAATTAATTACTTTGATGAGAATCTGATTCTTTTGGAAAGACTGAATCCGGTTCTTGAACTTAAAATTTAGTTTACACCTTTAAGAACATAATTCTAAATCGATGATCTTTTGGAGAGATCGATCATTGGGATAGTTTATCAAACTTTCAAATTCTAAATCATCAGAACTTTCAGCAAGACAGTTTTCTGATGGTAACTTTTATCAATTTGCTGTATGTGGTTTTTGATGTGGCGAACTTCAAGAAATATATTACAGAGTGTTATTTCTTCTTGTGAGTAAGAATTATAAATTAATTTTTAAGGTGTGAAAATTTATTTTTCTTTTTATTTATAAAAATATGAAATGGAAATAGGATGAAGAAACTTTAATTTTTTAACAAATAAACTAAGTTTATACTATGTACTGCAAAGAATCTATAGAAAATACAGTAAAATAATACTAAGAAGCAAGAAAAATAAGTGAGATAAACAAAGTACTCAGGAATTCTAAACTACTGGTTCGAATGGATGTTCTCTCCATAACTTACAATCGAATCACACTTCAAGAAAGACTGAAAAATTTCCCTCCCCAGGAAACTCAACAGCCAGATGATTAAGTATTGGAGTTCGCCACACCAAAACCTAATTGAACTGCAAAAGTTTTAAGATAACATTTGGAAAAGAAATCGCCATAAATTTCCAAAGATTGTGTTGTTAATGTTTTGAAAAATGCATTCAAGATCAACCTCTCCAGTTGATATTGAAATTTGAAATTATAAACATTGAAGTGTGAACGATCAAAATATTAGAAACAGAATCAGTCTCGCCAACTAATTCTAATTTCATAAAAGGATATGAAAATGAAGATTTAAAGATCATAACCAAAAAGTTTTAAAATTTCCGAGCTGAGACAGTTCAACCTATGATCATATTGTCTAAATCAATGAATAAAACCGAGAAACAAAGTGCATGATTTATGGAAAAATTAAAAAAACTCCCCTAGATCAGCTCTACCTCCTGGCTCCTTCATCTCCTGCTCCGCTATCTCCTGGGAGTTTCTGCTCTTGTCTGATGTGTTTGTGGAAAATGAATGAGAGTGTCCCCCGCACCTGAATTTCTGCTCCCACTCTACTTAAGTATCCTGTTGTCATAAGCTGCATGTCACTGCTCGACTTCCATCGACTTGGAATGTCCTTCATGAGTGCACCTCACACGTGTGTTTTATCCTCAACAGGCATGTCACGCTAGTTTTTCCCTCGTAACTAACTCTAGATGAGTTAGTTGGAAGCACTTGGACGTGTTTTAGCCTCTTGAATGAACCAGCACATGTTAAAAAACAAAATAAAAAAAATTAAAACTCAACAAAAGTAAATTAATATGTTACAGTTATTATTTTATGTTTACTGTTATAATACTTATTAAAAAGGAATTAAAGCTAATTATTAAATAACTTAATTAATAATTAATGTTTACTTTTATATAACATTATTACTATAAGTTGTTGAAAATGCTATTAATTAAATAAATATAAATACTAAATACTAAATTTTTAAGTTTATCATCATTAAAATATAACATCAAAAGTAAATAAGTAAAAACAATAAAGATAGTATTAATTAATAATTTTATTATCAATATTATTATTACTTCTAAAGAAATTTAACTGTTTGATTAATTTATTAATTAGTTTATTATAATTTTAGTAATTAGAATTAATACTTTAGTTTTAAATATTTTGAAATTAATAAGTATATTTTATTGTTTATTTATAATTATTATTAAATAGATATTAATACTATTAAAAAAAATATTAATTAATTATTAACATTTATTATTAATTTAGTTTTGTATTATAATTTATGATTTATTTATTTATTATTATTATAATTGTTTTAATTCTTATCTTTTCTTTAATTATATTCTATACATTTGATTAATTAAAGTTTAACTTTAACTTTATCTTTATGACTTTTGTTTTTTTCTTTTTCTTTTTAAATTACTTTTTTTAGTATTTTTATCTATTATTTTTTCATTTTAATTTATTTTAATTTCCCCTCCTCCAAATCAGCGCATAATAGGAGGAGGGTTTCTCTTTCTCCTCTTAACCCGGCACAACAACTCCTCCTCGGCTCCACAGCGGACAACACCCTTCCAGCAGTGCGACTGCCTCTTCGACTCAGTTCTTCACAGTGGACACCTCCAGCAGCAACACACCTCCTGCAACAGCAACGTCAGGCTCGGCTCTGGCATGGCAAGGGGTTGCGTGGTGTGAGATTCAAACCTTTGTGATATCCTTCTTCAATAGTGACTTACGAAAACTTCAATCTATAAAGCTCTGCTGGTTGCTTTTGCTCAAATCGCGGCAACAACTCTAGCAGCGACGAGACTCGGCCTTCCGGTGCAGCGGCTGGTTGGGATTTTCTTGATCCTCACAGTGGCATATAGTAGATTCCTCTCCAAATCTGGTGACTCAATGGTGGCTCAAAATGATTCCATCGGCTCGGCTCTATGTATAGGGGGGCGGCTCGGCTCTCCAAATATGCATCTGGGTTAATTTCATTATGTTGTTGAATGCGGAATTTGAAGAGCGTGTATGTTTAATCTTGTTTGGCCAAGTCGGTGACTCGTAGGTTAGCGGAACCGTGAAAAGGGTAATGAGAAGAAGTGAAAAATGGTGAGTGTGTGAATGGATTAAAACAGGGGAGGTACGAACGAATAAGCTAATGGCGTGGTAGAGAAAATAAGTTATAACAGTGAGGATGAGCTACCAGTGAGGTTACTAAAGGTGAGAGTGGGGTAACGGTGTGGTAGAAATAATTGTGAGGCAGGGTATGAATTATTCTAATGGTGAGGAAAAAGGAGAAATGGTTAACGGTGAGGTGATCAATGTTAGGGATTAAAGTAAGGGTCATTGATACCCAGTAGGGTAACAGTGAGGTGTCGTGAATGAAGTCTAAGAGTGAGAAAAATGGATGCAATGGTTAGGAGGTTACCAGTAAAAATAAAAGCAAAGATCATAGTTGCACAAAAAAATAAAAGGGTCACCGATAGATTAATTTACATAGACAAGTCACCGCTAGTATAAAATAAATAACTAATGGTAACCTTGAAGAAGAACAAACATAAAATCGATAATTAAATAAACTAAATAAAAAATAATGAAAATAATTAATTAAAAGGAAGTTAATTGCATTAAATTCAAAACAATGTTTTTATTAAATCTTAGAACATTAAAATTATAAACTGACAACAATTAATTTATAAACTGAAAAATTGTTAAATTGAGATTAATAAAGACTTAAATTAATAATTGTATGATTAAATAAACTAAAATTATGAACAACTTTAATTGAGATTACTAAATAAATTAATTAAAAATGTTATCTGCAAGCAAAAGAGAAGAGTATCGGTGACCCTGTAAAATTTATCAGTGAAGTTGGGGTTATAAATTAGAGTTACTGGTAGGAAAGGGTAATTGTGACAAAGGTCAACGGTAAAAACAAGATCACCGTTCGTCAGTAATGGTAACCCGGTTACCGCTAGTTATAATCTACCTCACCGGTAGACTAAAACTAATAGAGAATAAATAAATAATCAAATTGCACACATAAAATAATATATTGAATGTTTGAAAACTATTAATTAATTAATTAGTTAACTAAATTAATACATAAAATTAAAGAGTTAATTATTTTATCTAATTAAAAACACATATTATTTACTTAAATGATTAGCAGGATGACTAAACATATTAATTAACATTGTTAACCAATTCTAATGAAACTAAATTAAAAGATAAAATATTAAAATAAATACTAACTTAATTAATAAGAATTACATCAACTAAATAATTGTTTAAAAAATTGATATTAACTTATTAAAAAGTCAATCAGATTTCAAAATAACCAAACTAATTAAGACATAATTAAATTTTAATAGTTTAGTAAGTTTGGAATTATTATTTTGATGACGAAAAATACATAATTAATTATGAAAAAATGATTAATTAAAAAAATTAATTATAAAAATACAAAAATACAATTTTTTAGTATAAAGTGATTAAATAATTAATTAAATCATTAAAAATTAAGTAAAAAGTTGTGGCAAAACTATGTCAAAATATATCCACATCAAATTCCCCCACACTTAAGCATTGTTTGTCCTCAAACTATTTTATGTTTTATTTTCTTTAAAAAACAGTAATATGTATTAATGATTAAGATCAAACTATAACATTTCCCGCACTCAAAACAGAGGACAATACATAATAATAAACTTTGAGAAAATGAATTACTCATATGAATCTTGCCAATAACAAATACTCAAGGGTAATTAAGAAAGCTATGAATCATCAAGCAATGAAGATGTCATTCCTCATATGTGATACAACTTAGTGACTCACTTCAATCCAATCTCAGGTTCTAATTTCAAGTGTGACATGAGGTAAAATATCAATGGAATTAGAATCTTAACCATGGCACTTTGTACTTTGACATTATCCTAGTTTCCAAAAATAGTTAATTTTTTTTGTGAATCACCTCAATGATACAACCTAAATGATTTCCATATAAACCAATTGATCCCTTCTTCATCTGGCGTTCATCTTTACCCTCACCATAATGAGCTCATTTTTGACCCTAGAAACATTATTTATTTTTCCCAAGCCGTGTATTATTGTTACAAGCACTATGAAATGCACTTATTCAAGGTGTAAAGAGGGATTAAATTAAACAGAAACTCACCCAATATCTAAGGTTTTAGAGACTCATCGTGGGATCCCAGATGCCCAAATTACTCTAGTTTCAAAAGATTTATATAGAAACCATTTACATTGGCTCATTATAGAAATTACTTTTAATAACTAAAAGATGAATGTGGCCCCTAGAATCAGAATCAAACTTCCAGTTCCAAGGGTTTATGATCATAGCTCCACAAACATGTAACCCATATCACCTTTAAAAGTAGGTCTTAAACTGAATTTCCATCAAATCACTAAATAAGATCACTCAACAATTATCCAAACTCATTAATTTCAGACTCTGAGTAGTTCTTAACTACCATCAAGGAACTTATCATAAGGTAAGACCCAATTGAGTACAATGTAAAGCCTAAAATTATGCAATAATTTTGAAAATTTTGATCCATTTTTTACAAGAAATTTTAAGTTGCAGTGGGAATTAACGGTCTTTCAATAAACAACAGTTTAGCATAGTTAAGAATTGACCCCCTCCCCCACACTTAAAAATAAACTTTGTCCCCAAAGTTGACTTCTAAAATGGAGAAGAACAATTAATCAATTAAGGATCAAAACAGATTTTCAATTACGTAGATTTATGACATGTAAAAAGGGTCTCAATAAAGTTCAAAGATATTTTTTCCACAATGAATAAATTAAAATCATTTTCTTATCTTGACACACACATTAACATTTATGTCCAGTGAAGAATATTTTTAATTCGGCTCAAGATACATCATATAATTTTTGGATTCACAATTAATTGTGTGTAAGCAATTTTAGCAAAATTTATTCAGTTAGATATTCAACAAAGCAAAAAAAAAGTTAATGCTAAACACCCCAACCCAAAGAGGATTCAAAAGACCAGCAGCATGTACCCCACCACACGTATTTTCAAGCAGTGAATGGTTTTAGTATCAAAGAAATTCAGTTTCTAGCAGTGAAGTACATAAATATTTTAAAGCACAGTATAGAGACAAGCATCAAAAGTTTTTTTAGTATATGCAAGATGTGCAACATATTTTCAGCAAATATGTAGCATAATTTTCAATACAATCAGAATTTTTAGTGAGAAGAATTTATTTTAGCAAAAACATGAGCATAAATAAATGAAAAAAGTTAAAGTACTTCCCTGACTAAGTTCTTGTCCATAGATGATTAGGGTAATTCCACTCCTTTATTACACAGTAGCAGCATCCTAAAAACACAAATCATGAAAACTAGGAACAAAAATCTAGCAGAGACATAGCATATAGAAGGCAACATGGAAGCACTTTATTAAAAGTAACAGAAGAACAGAAACAATAGTAAACACAAATAAAAGAACATGGGTTGACTCCCAAGAAGCAAAAAATTTAAATGGTTTAGTTAGACTTTATTTAATTAAAATTTTTTATTGAAAACAAAAGAAAAACCATGGGTTGCCTCCCATACAGCGCTAGGTTTAAAGTCTCCAGTCAGAATCACCTAGCAACTAGCCATTGTCACTAGGTGGATGTGGTTTCCTTAATAGGAACCACCACTTGTGTTTGGACCATTTGTTTTTAACAGTAAGTTAAATTATATAGGCAATATAACTAAACAAAACCTAACTCTCACAGCCTAAAATAACCCCTATGTAGCACCCTTTAACAGTAGTGGGTATAGTGCTGTCCACTTCCAGAATAAGTTCAGACATTTCAAGATTTGAATACACATGAAGGGATAACATAGATCCAGGTGCTTCAAAGGGTGTGGCATTAACCTCAGACCTATCTCTCTCAGCTTCATCATTAACATATTCTAATTCAAAGTTTCTCATAGGTGAATTATGATTAGCAAGCTCAAGAAGAGATTCAATAGAGTGCAGATCAGAATTATGAACATTGGAACTCCTGACTAATTCTCCCTCTAGACCGTTATTAGTAACATGAGAAGGCTCAACACCCTTCACAGGTGAGGATGGAAGTGATAGGTAGAGAAGAGAATTTATTTCATCACCAATAGATTCAGGTCTAACAATGTTATAAATCTCTTCCAAAAGATCCTCATCTGTTAACTCACATTGAACATCTAATCCTTCTAACAAATCAACTCTGCCTAATTCAAGTGTGTGCTCAACATCTACTTTAAGTTCATGTTAAAATGCTCACTTTCTAAAACCATGTCATTTGAGTGTTTCAATTCAAATTCAAGAGAATAATTGTGCAATTCAGTTTCAATTAATTTAGTTTCCAGAATTTTCAAGTTAAGACAATTATCCTCAAGTTGGAAAACACTGATTTCCATTTCATTAGACAGAGTTTCAGAAAAGTCATTACTATGAGAATAGGAAAATTATAACTCATCAGTCAGTCTTTCTTAAAATATCATTCCCTATTTCTCATTATCCAACAATAGTTCAGAAATTATAGGGTTTAAAGGTTCAAAACATGGAAGAGAAGTTTTCAATTGTAGTTCAAATATTTCAGATTCTTTAACTTCCAGTTTAATGTTCTCTTCCAAAATTTTCCCCATTACTAGTTTAGGTTTAATATTCACAATGTAAGAAAAATTGGGTGAATAATTTTTAACATTCGAGTATTCAGTTTCAAGTATCTCTTCTACCGAGTAACTTCCTTCTCAAAACTTCTAAAACAGTGATTTTTTCTCAAAAGAAGGGATGATGAAAGGAACTGGGAAATCTATTTTAATATGTTTTAATTCATCTTCAAAATTTTCAAAATAAATACCATTAAAGTTATTTTTGGGATCATCATTAATGTGTTCTTTATTAAGTGAGTTTGTTATCTCCATGTTTTGTTCAACAGTTTCAGATTCTTCAAAATGAATATTTTTTCCTAGTTTCAGATTCACTTTCCTCTTTAGATTAATTTTCAAATCTTTTATAAACACTTTCTTTTTCTTCAAACCCAACTTTTTCTTTAGATTTTTGTTGTAATTCCAAGGTCATATTTTCTAATCTTTTCATTCTATGATCTTGCTCTTGAGAATATCTAAGTTGAATTGCATGGGTTTGAGTTAACCAATTGTTAATTAGTTCCACCCTAGATTCCAGTTTAGAATCAATTGGGTCAATTTTAGCTAGGGTGTTAGGACTATACTCATATTATTCAATTTCTTCATTGTAATCAATCTGTTGTGGTTGGTTATAGACACACTGCCAGGCAGTGTGCCCATAATGTCCACAACATACACAATGTGGCCCCTGTTGATTACAATTTTAATGATGTTCCATTTTTAAAACTATAAACAAGTGAGTTTAAACACACAAATTTTCACAGTTGAGCATATTTTCTTAAAAAACAACATAGGCAGCAGAAACAGTTCACATATTTTTTTTGTTTTTTTAGCAATTTTTTTTATGTTTTTTAGTGTTTTTTTATTTTTTTTTAATTTTCTAAGAAACTAGAACACTGAAGGCGTGTATTCCCCGAAAAAGGTGCCGAATTTTGATGAAGCCAGAGGTCGTCACGAGCCTCAAAATTACATTTATAACTCCTACACTAGTATAATAGTGCAGGGTAGATCCACAGAGAAGGAAGATGATTGATTTCTATGGTTTTTTAAAAATAGAATCCATTTTTGTCAATCGTGGAGGAAGTGAACATTTTTTTTACTTTTTATTTTTAAAAATATGAATTGGAAATAGGATGAGGAAACGTTGATTTTTTAACAAAGAAAATAATTTTATACTAAGTACTGCAAAGAAACTAGAGAAAATACAGTAAAATAATACTAAGAAGCAAGAAAAAGAAGCGAGATCAATAAAGTTCTCAGGAATTCTAAACTACTGGTTCGAATGGATGTTCTCTCCACATCTTAAAATTGAATCACACTTCAAGAAAGACTGAAGAATTTCCCTCACCATGAAACTCAACAGGCAGATGATTAAGTATTGGATTTCGCCACACCAAAACTTAATTGAACTGCAAGAAGTATTAAGATAACATTTGGAAAAGAACACTCCATAAATTTCCAAAGTTTGGGCTGCTAATGTTTTGAAAAATGCATTCATGGTCAACCTCGGAAGTCGATATTGAAGTTTGAAATTATAAACATTGAAGTGTGAATGATCAAAATATTAGAAACAGAATCAGTCTCACCAAATAATTCTAATTTCGTAAAAAGATAAGAAAATGAAGATTTAAAGATCATAACTAGAATATTTTAAAATTCCCAAGCTGAGACAGTTCAACTATGATCATATTGTCTAAATCAGTGAATACAACCAAGAAACAGAGTGCAAGAGTTATGGTGTAACACCCCGAGATTTTATGAAAAAATATTCTTTTAATTTCATTGATGTCTTCTATTATACACCACACCAAGTTTAGCTTGTACTATACGCAACACCGTATTAGCTTGCAGTATACGCAACGCTATTCTTGGATCGTGTTACACACAATTTCACGTTCGTTTTATAATAGTCATTCTACGCAACATTGAGTGTGTTATATATATATATATATATATATATATATTCAATATATGTTTGGATTATGTTATATGAAACAACGAATGATTCTTGCACAACACGCAACCCTGACTTGGCTTGCATTACACGCAATCATGATCTTCCTCGATAGCGTGTGTTGTACGTAATACCGGGTTTTACTAAACAACGATATATTATTATAATATTATTATGAACTAGCCTTTATGAATATTATTAACTAAATTTTGAATTTTATAACATTATTATTCATCTTACACATTTTCTAGAACATGGTATAAGAAAAAAATAAATGTTTCGGGTAAAATAAGTATTTTTCAAAAAATGCAGTTTTGCCGCCTTTTGATGGCGCACCCACTTTAAATATAGTTTTTGACATGTTTATAAGTTCAATTTTACAAAATAAAATTCTTTTTTGGAATCAAGAAATGAAAATTTACTTTGGATAAAATTTTCATATTATTTTGGTAACTTTCATATTTTGATGAATAGTAAAAACACGCTATATTTTAATTAAAAACAACTTTTTTCATCACAATAATTTATTTGGTTAAATTATAATATTGAATTGTTTTAAAGTATAAATAGAATATATTTTTACCATTTGATATAATTTATGTCATTAGCATTGATTCTACCTTGAATTCGTAGGATAAATCAATTCAATCTTTTGCAATGTTTTAAACAAAAACTCGTTTTCTTTCGACAACGGGATTAATTTTAATTTAATTTCTGAAACTTTAGTGTATTGAATTTGTAAAAATTGATTCGATTTTTGGAATCAGTGGGTCCAAATTATGTTAATAAGCTACTTTTTATTTTTTGGCATTATGAATAGTAACTACGGTAAATTTTATTTACCATAGTTAAAGGTAAATCGGCTAATTAATGGTAAATATAAGATTATAAAATTAACCTAACACCTGGAAAAATCCTATTGGATGACTAAAAGTCTACCCATATCACCTAAAGGTCATATTAGATACATTTAATGGACTTTTTTCCATGAAAATAATTTAATTATTATTAAAACCAAAGAATGTGGCAACATGTCACTTTCTTAAATCTTATAAGTATAATAATTTTACTTTAGTGATAATATTTTTGAAACTTTGAACATGAATAATCTCCAGAAATCTAATACAATTATCTATATCATAGGAGTTTATTTATAATTTTTAGGGATTAAATAATTATCATTTATTGTGACACAAAGATGATGCAGTAATTATCTTATTAATCAAATATTGACATAAGTGATGTTATAAATACCCAAATAAATGTAATTTAAGACTTTTTATGAATTCAACTAATTTTATAGGTTAATATGACATGTTATTATTGATTTAATTCACTTTTTTCAAACTAATAATTCTGTTATGATTTTCAGAAAAATCAATTACTAAATAGTGTCAAAATTGACATAAAATAGTTTTTAAAAAAACTATTATATTATTAATGGTTATTTTATTCTTAAAAATATAAGGTTCAGCCAAATGACTTATATAAGGTTATATATATTAATAATAAACAAATTTGGGTTCCTTTGGCTTCTTATAGTACGTTTATTAACCTTATAGTATAAGAACACAAGAAGACACGGTAAAAGTAAAATTATTTAACTTAATGTTAAATCTAAATGATAAGGTTAAAATATGAACCGAAACTTGTCTAAATTCTATTTTCTAAGATTATTGCGACCCATCCCCACCTTAGCTTCGAAATAAATCAATTTGGAGCTATTTAAAACCAAACTTGACTTTATAATAAAATAATATTTTTGGTTTTTCCAGAGGATCCCCTCTCCTCCCTTATAAAAGGGCACCTCCTCCCTCTCCTCCTCACACCAATTTGAGCCTTCAAGCTCAGAAAAACCCGTCCAATTTCTCCTCTCCACTTCCCTAGAGACATCCTAGAGGTCCTGGTCTTCTTAAAAGTCCATTTATAGTGCCCTAAAAGGAAGTCTCAAAGAAGCACTTCAAAGAAGAGGTAATGTCTGTGACCAATTCTTTCATCTTTATTTCTTATTCCACTTCTTCTTCTTCTTTAGATGTTTCATTATGAAGTAATAACATCAGTATCACTCATATACTGATATATTATTATAAGTATGAAATAACCCTATTTCACCATCTAACCATCCTACGGAAAATGAAATCACCGCGTGTGCGTACGTACGGAATACCGTCTCCACGTCGTGGTGTAATATATTTTCCACCACCACCTTACTTGGATGGGTATAATGGTGTAAATAATAACTATATATGATTATTTTAAAGTGATATTTATTCTGAAATAGTATACATATACTCCAATACAGTCCCATGATCATGAGAACGATATCATCGCTCGTGCGTACGTACGGACTGTCGTCTCCACGACGCGATGAGATTCATTATCCACGTTAACCATTAATGAATGATTATAAATTATATATAATAAGTAATCATGAAATATATGACATAATAATGATACTGGATTTATGTGTATATATATGTATGTCATCTACTTAATTCCATTCAAATCAATAAGGAAACGAAAACAGCGTTCATGCATACGTACGGCCTACCGTCTCCAGGAACGGTGTATTTCTTTCCATTTACTGATTTATTATATATATGTATATTCTGAATATATATTATATATAAATCATGTTTTATATTATTTAATTAATTAATCATGATCTAAGTAATCATATGAATAATTACAAGTCAAAACAGGGATGACAAATGAATCAATTTTACCCAAAATGCTCTTTAACATGGAATTTACAAAAGAACGGGTAATATAAAGTCATAAGTGAACCATATATGATATCATAACAATGAGTATGATTCTGTAATAAGTAAATGAAATTATTTAAATCATTATACCGGAGGTTCTAACACTTACGAATCAAATCAGACCTAAGGTAAGGGAAATATCACAATCTCATTTTTATCCGAGATTGTTTATACTTTAGTATTTACTGGGGTGAATTTTATCATCCACACCCATGTTTCCTCAATATGTAATATTATTTCCATCCACCTACAATTTTTGAAATCCAATTTTACCCTTCGGTGAGTTTTTAGTAAAAGATATGAAAGGAATATTTTGTCGTTTTTCCTACGAGGTACTTTTTGACTTTTCCTACAAAAGAACGAGAAGAATGTTTTTTTAACTTATACGGCATGAATGGATTTTTAAAACATTATTTCCAAGTATCTTCCTTTACATGTTTTAAAGTTTATTATTAATCAACTTCTTTTAGTTTAAAATTGTATGACATGTTAAGAAAGAAAAAGTGTTTTTTAAGTAGAAAGAATATTTTCCTCAAGAATGGAGTTCAAGTCTTTAATCAAAATTATTTTCCATCTAAGATAATATAAGGTTCTGTTTCTATCACTATTTTTACATTGATTTGATTATGTTATGATGGAATTATTTTTATGATGTCCTTTTATCTTATATGGATTATGTTATGATGGCATGATGTTTAAGATTCCCATTTTTATTACATGGGTTATGCAATGATGTTGGATTTTTTTTTGATTTTGTGGCACACATAATAATGGTATAATTATGAGATGGGATGGACCTATATCTCCCTCCAATGCATTGGGTAAAGATTTTATATCTCATGAGATAGACATGGCTGGAACGGCAGGTTATACCGGTTCAGTAAAACAGGACTGAAATGAGGAGTGAACTCGGTTCAGAAATGGACTTTGTCCACTAAGATAGTCTTGGAAATGAGTCTTGACTAATAAGAAATGATTCTCTATGATTATGTGTGTATGAAACAAAGTTTCATGTTATAAGTTATGATTATTGGGATTTCATTTCACTACTATGATTTATCCCATGTTATGAAATTATGCTCTCTTTTGCATGTTAAGATTTCCAAAATGTTATGTTCTTATGAATATAATGTGATTGATATTTCTTTTGTTTACCCTTACTGAGAATTTGAGCTCACCCTTTTATGTTTTCTTTTCCCCATGATATAAAGAAATGTTTTAGGTAAAAAAAGGAAGATCTTTATGGGAGATGTTGAAGATCTTTCACCATGATTAGAAGATTATATTCCGAGTTTCCAAAGACACTAAACTATTACGATCCTTGTGTGTGTGTTTTTGTTATGTACTAATTATTCAGAAAAAGTAATGTAATGTCCATGTACGTCAAGCTTTGGGCCTCTACAGTTGGTATCAGAGGAAAGGTTTAGTCAACCTTTGGAAACTAGGATGCGAGAACTTTAGTGAGATCCCTATAGATATTTCTAAGGTATGTATAGGGATGTCCCTAAGGTTAAGTATAAGTATAGGTTATAGTACTAGAATTATGGTAATATAAGATGTTAGATATTGAAGGTACTCCCCCTTTATTATATTGTTTTCCCTGGTGTAATTTTTGCCTCTCGCACTATTCTTTTTGGGTTTTAGACGATTGCTGGAACCCGAAGGAACCGTGTTGATCAATGTAATGGAAAATGCAATTATTTTCCTCCTGAACAAACAAATGCTATGGGAGATAGAGTGCAAAATCTTATTGCTATACTTACACAAGATATGAATCATTCTGGACTTCCAAATGAGCAGAGAAGGGAACAACATTCTATTGAGTCCTTCATGAGGCAAAGTCCACCTTCTTTCAGTGGGTCTTCTGATCCACTTGTTGCTGAACAATAGATCAGTACCACTGAAGTGATATTTTCAGTTCTTCAATGTTCTGAACATGATAAAGTCATCTTAGCAGTATATCGTTTGGAAGGTGAAGCTGATCAATGGTGGAATCTTATCAAGAATACGAGGCAAAGAGATGAAATTGAGTCCATGGAATGGGACGAGTTCAAGAACTTATTTTTCAATAATTACTTCCCTTGTATTCTTCGAACAAAGATGGAGAAGGAGTTTCTTGAACAAAAGAAAAAGAATGATGAATCGGTTGGTATATACGAAGAGAATTTTACAAGGCTTGCAAGGTATGCATCGGGATTTATCATCTAACCTGAAAGTAAAGTTGATCGATTCTTCAGTGGCTTAAAACCAAATCTTCTAAGGGCATTGGCTATAAGAGACTTCAGTAGCTATGAATAAATTGTACGCTGTGCTATCAAGGTAGAAATGGAAGTTGGTTTTACTTATCCATCTCATAGTTTTGACAAGAAACGAAATATGGAGTTCAAGGAGAAATCTCATAATAATGGTGAAAAGAAGATGAGTGTTTCCTTATGATCAAAGTGTGTAAAGAAGCATGGTGGAGATTTTCTTAAAGGGACAAGTAAATGTTTCAAATGTGGAAAGGAAGGTCATCGGGCATTTGAATGCCGAAATGATGGGAAGAATATGTCTAATGATGCAAAAAAAGGAAGGGATACACAGAATGAACCTACTACACTTCAATGCTTCAAGTGCAAGGAGATGGGGCATTATGCCAATAAATTCCCTAATCTAAGGGTTGTTGATGATGATCGGCATAAAAAAAATCTTAAGGAAAAGGACAAAGGGAATTCACAAGCGATCACCATTGGTGATGTTGAATATGACAACGATGTGGGGGAATGATTAAGTGTTTATGTAATGGGATTCCAAAATAATGTTGTATATAGTATCGTGGAATATTGGAATATTTGTGTATTGGTCTATTGTGGTTTTCAATAATTTTATGGTACCGATAACCATGGAAAGTGATTGAGATATTTTTGAAAAAAAAGATGATATGCGCATAATGAAGGGAAAACGAGAAAATGAAATATTTGAAAGTATTCATGAACTCATGATTGATATAAGGACTAAGTGATATCATGGTTTGAGTATATAAAATTTTGAGGATTTTGGTATGTGGAAAGAGTTTACTTTTAACGGCATTCATGTTTTCAATAAGGTTCAATGGGTGTTCATTATTCAAGAGAATACATGATTAAGGTATTCACATATTTGTAATTTGACCAACAAGATATATCTTATGATATATGGGGGATAAATGATGGAATTCACGTGATCATTTTCTTTATACTATGAGCTTGGACCGAAGTATTTTAGATAATCCTAAAGATTGGAATGGATTATGTTGGACATAAGTAAGTATTGTTTAAGGATAAATTTTTTTTGATATTGTTGATGGGTTGTTATAGTAATATAGATTTAGAAAAAGGACAACCTACAGGACGGGTGACAGCCCATCACGTCGGACAAGGCTATGGGGATCGAACCCACAACCGAAGTGCGACTGGCCTTTATCGCCTACCACTGGCCTACAGGAAGTTCCTATTTAGTAGAAACTAGTTTTATTATATTAAGCAGTATAATATAAGAAGAATAAGTCCATTTTAGGAAACATATATGATTAATCTCACAATAGATGGACTTACGTAATTTTTTTTGATAACTTTTCTATCCTTTTGTTTGAGACAGATGGAATGACCCCTCATTCTATCACATGATCTTCTAACACATCACAAATGAAAAATTCAACTTCATTTCTTTAAGAGATTAAGTGGAAATTGTCCAAAGAACAACTAACAATGAGACTATACCAAAATCACGAAAGTATTTCTTCTAATTCCAATTTCATCAACTTTAGGGAAATGATCATGAAATCCAAAAATGTTGTCCTAGTGCTCTTATATCTAATGAATCAGACAGTACCTTAGATCATCAAAAATTTATGGCTTTGTGATTGTTGTCTTTTTCATAGCCATGTTCTCTACCACTCTTCATCAGAACTTGATGGTTAGATTTTTCTTCCATATCCATATTTTCACCTATGTTCTCTTATGTGGAAACCCAGTGATGAGTTAATTTGGGTAAACGTTACGTTTCATACTTTAGTTTTTAAAGCCAAGTTTTGATATTCCTTTTTACGATGTGGGTTTCTATTAAAGAAATTTTCATGTAGTAAACCATTTATAACCCCGACGAATTTCGAGGGAGAAATTCATTTTAAGGGGGGTAGAATGTAACACCCTGAGATTTTATGAAACATATTCTTTTAATTTCATTGATATCTTCTATTATACACCACACCAAGTTTAGCTTGTACTATATGCAACATCGTATTAGCTTGCAGTATACGCAATGCTATTCTTGGATCGTGTTACACACAATTTCAAGTTCGTTTTATAATAGTCATTCTACGCAACATTGAGTATGTTATATATATATATATATTCAATGTATGGTTGGATTATGTTATAAGAAACAACGAAGGATTCTTGCACAACACGCAACCTTGACTTGGCTTGCATTACACGCAATCACGATCTTCCTCGATAGCGTGTGTTGTACGCAACACCGGGTTTTACTAAACAACGATATATAATTATAATATTATTATGAACTAGCCGTTATGAATAGTATTAACTAAATTTTTAATTTTATAACATTATTATTCATCTTACACATTTTCTAGAACATGTTATAAGAACAAAATAATTTTTTTGGGTAAAATAAGTATTTTTCAAAAAATGCAGTTTTGCCGCATTTTGATAGCGCACCCACTATAAATCTAGTTTTTGACATTTTTATAAGTTCAATTTGACAAAATAATATTCTTCTTTGTAATAAAGAAATGAAAATTTACTTTGGATAAATTTTTCATATTATTCTGGTAACTTTCATATTTTGATGAATAGTAAAAACACGCTATATTTTAATTAAAAACAACTTTTTTCATCGCAATAATTTATATGGTTCAATTATAATATTGAATGGTTTTAAAGTATAAATATAATATATTTTTACCATTTGATATAATGTATGTCATTAGCATTGATTCTACCGTGAATTCGTAGGATTAATCAATTCAATCTTTTGTAATGTTTTAAACAAAAACCCGTTTTCTTTCGACAACGGGATTAATTTTAATTTAATTTATGAAACTTTCGTGTATTGAATTTTGAAAAATGGATTCCATATTTGGAATCAGTGGGTCCAAATTATGTTAATAATCTACTTTTTATTTTTTGGCATTATGAATCGTAACTATGGTAAATTTTATTTACCATAGTTAAAGGTAAATCGGGTAATTAATGGTAAATCTAAGATTATAAAATTAACCTAACACCTACTAAAATCCTATTGGATTACTAAACGTAGACCCATATCACATAAGGGTCGGATTAGATTCATTTAATGGACTTTTGTCCATGAAAATAATTTAATTATTATTAAAACCAAAGAATGTGACAACATGTCACTTTCTTAAATCTTAAAAGTATAATAATTTTAATTTAGTGATAATATTCATGAAACTTCGAACATGAATAGTCTCCAGAACTCTAATACAATTATCTACATCATAGGAATTTATTTAGAATTTTTAGGGATTAAATAATTATCAATTATTATGACACAAAGATGATGTAGCAATTATCTTATTAATGAAATATTGACATAATTGATGTTATAAATACCCAAATAAATGTAATTTAAGACTTTTTATGAATTAAACTAATTTTATAGGTTAATATGACATGTTAGTATTGATTTAATTAACTTTATTAGAACTAATTATTCTGTTATGATTTTCACAAAAATCAATTACTAAATAGTGTCAAAATTGACATAAAATAGTTTTTAAAACAAATATTATATTATTAATTGTTATTTTATTCTTAAAAATATAAGGTTCGGAAAAATGACTTATATAAGGTTATATATATTACTAATAAACAACTTGGGGTTCTTTTGGCTTCTTATAGTAAGTTTATAAACCTTATAGTATAAGAAAACAAAAAGACACGGTAAAAGTAAAATTATTTAACTTAATGTTAAATCTAAATGATAAGGTTAAAATACGAACATAAACTTGTCTAAATTATACTAGATGAGAGGAGTGCGACCCATACCCACCTTAGCTTAGAAATAAATTAATTTAGAGCTATTTAAAACCGAACTTGACTTTATAATAAAATAATATTTTTTGTTTTTCCAAAGGAGCCCCTCTCCTCCCTTATAAAAGGGAACCTCCTCCCTCTCCTCCTCACACCAATTTGAGCCTTCAAGCTCGGCCAACCCCTGCCAATTTCTCCTCTCAACTTACCTAGAGACATCCTAGAGGTCCTGGTCTTCTTAAAAGACCAATTTTAGTGCCCTAAAAAGAAGTCTCAAAGAAGCACTTCAAAGAAGAGGTAATGTTCGTTACTGATTCTTTCATCTTTATTTCTTCTTCCACTTCTTCTTCTTTAGATGTTTCATTATTAAGTAATAAAATCAGTATTACTCATATACTGATATTTTTTTATAAGTATGAAAAAAACCTATTTCACTATCTAACCATCCTACGGAAAATTAAATCACCACGCGTGCGTACGTACGGAATGCCGTCTCCACGCCGTGGTGTAATCAATTTTCCACCACCACCATACTTTGATGGGTATAATGGTGTAAATAATAACTATATATTAATATTCTAAAGTGATATTGATTATTAAATAGTATACATACACTCCAATATATTCCCACGATCATGAGAATGATATCATCGCTCGTGCGTACGTACGGACTACCGTCTCCACGACGCGATGAGATTCATTCTCCACGTTAACCATTAATAAATGATTATAAATTATACATAATAAGTAATCATGAAATATATGACATAATAATGATACTGGATTTATGTGTATATATATGTATGTCATCTACTTAATTCCATTCAACTCAATAAGGAAACGAAAACAGCGTTCATGCGTACGTACGGCCTACCGTATCCATGAACGGTGTATTTCTTTCCATTTACTGATTTATTATATATATGTATATTCTGAATATATATTATATATAAATCATGTTTTATATTCTTGAATTATGTAATCATGATCTAATTAATAATATGAATAATTACATGTCAAAACAGGGACGACAAATGAAACAATTTTACCCAAAACGCTTTTTAGCATGGAATATACAAAAGAACGGGTAATATAAACGCATAAGTGAACCATATATGATATCATAACAATGAGTATGATTCTCGAATAAGTCAATGACATTATTTAAATCATTATACAGGAGGTTCGGACACTTACGAAGAAAATCGGACCTAAGGTAAGGGAAATATCACAATCTCATTTTTATCCGAGATTGTTTATACTTTAGTATTTACTGGGGTGTATTTTATCATCCACATCCATGTTTCCTCAATATTTAATATTATTTCCATCCACCTAAAATTGTTTAAATCCAATTTTACCCTTCGGTGAGTTTTTTGTAAAAGATATGAAAGGAATCTTTTGTCGTTTTTCGTACGAGGTACTTTTTGACTTTTTCGACAAAAGAACGAGAAGAATGTTTTTTTAACTTATACGACATGAATGGATTTTTAAAACATTATTTCCAAGAATCTTCCTTTACATGTTTTCAAGTTTATTTTTAATCAACTTCTTTTATTTTAGAATTGTATGACATGTTAAGAAAGGAAAAGTGTTTTTTAAGTAGAAAGGATATTTTCCTTCAGAATGGAGTTCTAGTGTTTTATCAAAATTATTTTCCATCTAAGATAATATAGGGTTCTATTTCTATCACTATTTTCACATTGATTTGATTATGTTATGATGGAATTATTTTTATGATGTCCTTTTATCTTATATGGATTATTTTATGATGGCATGATGTTTAAGATTCCCATTTTTATTACATGGGTTATGCAATGATGTATGATTTTTTTTTTGATTTTGTGGAAAACATAAGAATGGCATCATTATAAGATGGGTGGGACATATATCTCCCTCAAATGCATTGGGTAAAGATTTTATATATCATGAGATAGACATGGCTGGAACAGCAGGTTATACCGGTTCAGTAAAACAAGACTGAAACGAGGAGTGAACTCGGTTCAGAAATGGACTTTGTCCACTAAGATAGTCTTGGCAATGAGTCTTGACTAATAAGAAATGATTCTCTATGATTATGTGTGTATGACACAAATTTTCATGTTATAAGTTATGATTATTGGGATTTCTTTTCACTACTATGATTTATCCCATGTTAGGAAATTATGCTCTCTTTTGGAGGTTAAGATTTCCAAAATGTTATGTTCTGATGAATATGATGTGATTGATAATTCTTTTGTTTATCCTTACTGAGAATTTGAGCTCACCCTTTTATGTTTTCTTTTCCCCAGGATATAAAGAAAGGTTTTAGGTAAAAAAAAGGAAGATCTTTATGGGAGATGTTGATGATCTTTCACCACGATTAGAAGATTATATTCCGAGTTTCCAAAGACACTAAACTATTACGATACTTGTGTGTGTGTTTTTTTTATTTACTAATTATTCCGCAAAAGTAATGTAATTTCCATGTACGTCAAGATTTGGGCCTCTACATATGGACAGAGGAAAAAAACTCCCCTAGCTCAGCTCTGCCTCCAGGCTCCTTTATCTCCTGATCCGCTATCTCCTGGGAGTCTCTGCTCTCATCTGATGTGTTCATGGAAAATAAATGAGAGTGTCCCCCCCCCCCCCAACTAAATTTATGTTTCCACTCTACATAAGTATCCTGCTATCATACGTTGCATGTCACTGCTCGACTTCCATCGACTTGGAATGTCCTTCATGAGTGCACCCCACACGTGTGTTTTATCTTCGACAGGCACATCCCACTAATTTTTCCCTCATAACTAACTCCGAATGAGTTAGTTGGAAGCACTTGGACGTGTTTTAGCCTCTTGAATGAACCTCCACATTTTAAAAAACAAAATGAAATAATTAAAACTCAACAAAAGTATATTAATATGTTACAGTTATTATTTTATGTTTACTGTTATAATACTTATTAAAAAGTAATTAAATCTAATTATTAAATATCTTAATTAATAATTAAAGTTTACTTTTTTATAACATTATTACTATAAGTTTGTCAAAATGATATTAATTAAATAAATAAAAATACTAAATACTAAATTTTTAAGTTTATCTTCATCAAAATTTAACATCAAAAGTAAATAAGTAATAACAATTAAGAAAGTATTAATTAAAAATTTTATTATCATTATTATTATTACTTTTAATGAAATTTAACTGTTCGATTAATTTATGAACTATTTTATTATAATTTTAGTAATTAGAATTAATACTTTAGTTTTAAATATTTTGAAATTAATAATTATATTTTATAGTTTATTTATAATTATTATTAATTAAATATTAATACTATTAATAGAATCTTAATTCATTATTAACATTTATTATTAATTTAGTTTTGTATTTTAATTTATGATTTATTTATTTATTATTATTATAATGGTTTTAATTCATAAGTTTTTTTAAATTATATTCTATTAATTTGATTAATTAATGTCTAACTTTAACATTAACATTATGACCTTTCTTTTTCTTTTTCTTTTTACATTACTTTTATTATTATTTTTATCTATTTTTTTAATTTTATTTTTTTTAACTTCCCCCTCCCCCGAATCGGCGCATAGTAGGGGGAGGGTTTCTCTTCTTCCTCTGAACCCGACGCAACAACTCCTCCTCGGCTCCACAACGGACAGCGCCCTTCCAAAAGTGTGGCGGCCTCCTCGACTTGGTTCTCCATAGTGGACACCTCCCACAGCAACACACCTCCTGCAATAGCGACGTCGGGCTCGGCTCTGGTATGGAAAGGGGTTGCGCGGTGTGAGCTTCAAACCTTAGCAGAATCCTTCTTCCATAGTGACTTATGATGGATTCAATCTTTACATATTTTCTAGTGGCTTCGACTCAACTCACGGCAACAACTCCAATAGCGACAAGACCCGGCCTTCTGGTGAAACGGCTGGTTGGGATTCGCTTGATACTCACAATGGCGGATAGTGGATTCCTCTCCAAATCTGGTGACCCGATGGTGGTTCAACATGATTCCAGTGGCTCAGCTCTATGTACAGAGAGGCAGCTCGGCTCTCCAAATATGCATTTGGGTTAATTTCATTATGATGTTGAATGCGGAAATTGAAGAGTGTGTATGTTTAATCTTATTTGGTCAATTCGGTGACTCGTAGGTTGGTGGAACCATGAAAAGGGTATTGAGAAGAAGTGAACTATGGTGAGTGCATGAATGGATTGAATAAGGGAGGTGCGGACAAAGAAGCTAACGATGAGGTAGAGAAAATAAGGTATAACAATGAGGATGAGCTACCAGTGAGGTTGCTAAAGGTGAGAGTGGGGTAATGGTGTGGTAGAAATAACAGTGAGGCATGGTATGAATTATTCTAATGGTGAGGAAAAAGGATAAAGGGTTAACGGTGATGTGGTCACTGTTAGGGATAAAAGTAATGGTCACCGATACGCAGTAGGGTAACAGTGAGGTGCTGCGAATGAAGTCTAATAGTGGGAAAAAAGGGATGCAATGGTGAAGAGGCTACCAGTAAAAATAAAAGCAAAGACCGCCGTTTCAAAAAAAAAAAGGGTCACCGATAGCTTAGTTAACATAGACAAGTCACCGCTAGTATAAAATAAATAACTAACGATAACATTGAAGAAGAATGAAATTAAAATCAATAATTAAATAAACTAAATAAAAAGAATGAAGATAATTAATTAAAAGGATGTTAATTAGTATAAATTTAAAACATTATTTTTACTAAACTTTAGAACATTAAAATTATAAATTGACAACACTTAATTTATAAACTGAAAAATTGTTAAATTAAGACTAATAAAGACTTAAATTAAAAATTGGATGATTAAATAAACTAAGATTATGAACAACTTAAATTGATATTACTAAATAAATTAATTAAAAAGGTTAGGTTTTAAAAAAATAGAAGAGTATGGGTGACCTTGTAAATTTTATTTGTGAAGTTGGGGTTGTAAATTAGAGTTACCAGTGGGAAAGGGTAACGGTGACAAAGGTCACCGGTAAAGGCAAGACCGCCATTTGTCAGTAATGGTAACCTGGTTACTGCTAGTTATAATCTACCTCACCGGTAGACTAAAACCAATAGAAAATAAATAAATAGTCAAACTGCATACATAAAATAATATAATTAATGTTTAAAAATTCTTAATTAATTAATTAATTAATTAAATGAATACAAAAAATTAAAAAGTGAACTATGTTATTTAATTAAAAACACATATTATTTTCTTAAATGATTAGCAGGATGACTAAACATATTAATTAACATTGTTAACCTATACTAATGAACAAAATTAAAATATCAAATATTAAAATAAAGACTAACTTAACTAAAAATAATTACATCAATTAAATAATTGTTTCAAAAAAAAATTGATATTAACTTATTAGAAAGTCAAGAAGATTTTAAAATAACCAAACTTATTAAGACATAATTAAAGTTGAATAGTTTTTTAAGTTTATAATTATTATTTTGATGACTAAAAATACACAATTAATTATGAAAAATTGATTAATTAAAAAAATTAATAATAAAAATACAAAACTACAATTATTTAGTATAAAGAGATTAAATAATTGATTAAATCATTAAAAATTAAGTAAAAAGATGTGGAAAAACTATGTAAAAATAGAGACACATCATAATTCCTATTAAGGGGTATCATAATGATATTGTTAAAGGATTAAAATTTTCACTTATCATGTTTGAGATCATAAAATAATGTTGGATAATCAACTGAAGGCCTCAAAAGTATGCTAGAGAGGCCATCTTTGAATGTGACAAGTTTTAGGGAGCACCATATAGTAAGTATTGGCCACCAAGGAGCCAATTCTATATGGATAACATGCCATTTAGGTTGGAATTAAACTAGATTTATAGAGTATTATCCATCTAGTGATAGTTCCAAAACCAAGTTCTTCTTATAGAAGTCCACTAGTCAGCAATTGGCCATTAAGGGAAGGCTAGTGGAGAATCTCACGAAGTGGTGAACTCCAATGATACTATATAGTTTTCTGGTGAATCCACCTTGTAGTTGGATGCATCAAGGCATGCATTTTGAGGAAATATTTATTACGGTAAAAAATGCATTGATTTTTGTCTTATTTGGATTCAATGACCTAACATGAATTACATAAGGTTTCATGATATATTGGACCCTATAAATAGGACTCCTTGGTGGCTTGGAGGTACCAATTTTTAACTATAATGCTTAAATTGTAAATATAATCCTTGATCAAAGTCTATCACACCAACAAATAGGATCTAAATGATTATCTCTAATAAAAAGTTCTTTGAGGAGATAATTACAATTATTCATCAATATCTTAGGCTTCTTTGTTCTAACACCTCTCTATGACTCATATAAACTATATAAATAAATACAAGAGATTAGTGAGTTGATTTTTAATTAGTTTGTATCATTGAATATCTTTTTCTTCTCTTATCTTTCAACAACATGTGAGTGGGTTATGGATTCCATTAATACAGATGATGTTAAATAGGGTTATCACAACCATAATAGTGAGGGATATGTTTTTTTACCATAAATAACAATGGAGAAACAAAAAATCCTCTAAACCTAAGAGGAAGAGATGTAGGGGATCAAACCAAGATATTAATAAACTACTTTATCAAACCTTTTTTTCTTTTTGTTTTATTTTATACATCGATTATTTATTTTTTCTTAGTCATCAAACTCAATAAGAATAATTTCATAAATTTGATACTTCTATTTTTATTTCCCATAATTTCTTAAATAATATTGAAATTAATATTTTTATAAATTTTGAAATTATTTCATTTTTTTATTAATATCATTTAGTTTTGAATTGTTTTTTATTTGTGTTAATTTTCTAAAGTTAAATTCACCACCCATTTACAATATTTATCTAGAAAAAAATTATTTAATATTATCCAGTTTTAAGTGAAATTTTATCTAATATAACATATAACTCTAATTATTATAGTCATGTCTCTAATTTCACAAATTATTCATATTGGAAAAGGACATGTAAACTTTTCTAGGTAGTAATTTTTATCTATTATAGAAAATTATTTTTTAAAAATACACCCTTACTAAAGAAAAAGAAGATAATTGGACACCGTATGAAAATAAATACTTTTATTTTAATATAAAATCCATGAATTATTTATATTGTATACTTGATATAAATGAATTTAATCATGTTTCTACTTGATAAAATTCCCACGAAATATAAAAACTTCCAAAATTCACATGTGAATAAACCAAAATGGTTAAATATTCAAAATCAAACATGTATCAGAAAGACTTTGAAAGCTATTATATGCATGGAAATGAATCCATTACTATTATTTATATAAAATATTCTATAAAATGAAATGATTGAAAATATATTGGTGTTTAGTTGTCTATAGAAACCTTAGTAAAAGATATAACTTAGTTCAATCTAATTAATTGGGCACCCATGGTTAGTACTATACAATAATGTAAGGAAATAAAGCAAATATAGGTCAAATAGCTTATAAAACATCAAATGAATTGTTAAATTACTATGAATCTACAAGTTAATAATGAATCCACAAAAACCTAATATATAAATAAAAAAATATCCTTCAAAGCTTCCAATTATGACACATCCAAAGGGAAAGTTTAATAATTTTCTCAAATGGACAATAAAATGAAACTTTTCTTTAATAAAAATAAATCTAATAATAAATCTAATAAGGTAAGGTGGGACTATAAGATAAATGATATTAAATAAAGTAATGGTCACAGCAAGCTAGAATTTCTAATCTATAAAAAGAAGGTTAAAGAAAATAAACAAGATTAGATGGCTCTCGAGTATACAACATGGAGTGAAAGTGATGAGTCCATGGACTCAACTTCCAAATCCTCTTCATAGGACTCATGTGCTAAGTGTTTTATAAAACATGTTCAATTAGTAATTAAGGTTAGTTCTCTAATTAACATTCCATTTTCTTCATCTTCTACTTTTTTTCTCTTTCTCTAACTTCATATCCCTCTTATTCTAATTCTTCCCCCTGATCCATAAGCCACCATAATTACAACGACCTTAAATTGACACATAATCAACTTTAAAATGGTATTCATGAACTATTTTGTTACATAGAGAACCGAATAATAATAAAAATTTAATAAAAATTAAGAATATATAAAAGAAAAGGTAAAAAACCTCAAGGAAAAAGAAAATATTATCCATAAATGTTAAGCATCATGTAAAGACCCTAACCCTAGAATCCTAAAGAAAATGGTACCATTATTATAATGGTATTATATATAAGTTATCATATCACAAAGGATAAAATAGTTTAGTAGTCTTGGAAAACTAGATACATACATAAATATGACATTACATTTGAAAACATTAAATGAAACATAGTATTTTCTTGAGAACCACTTTATTCCATATAGAATATCCTTTCATATAAATAATAATACACTTAATGAAATATTAGGAAAAGGAAACATAAGAATGGGGTGAGCTTAGATACCCTGTAAGGGTATGCATTAAATGAGATCTACCATAGAATAAAAAATCATGAATAATATATTGGGGAGAAATAATGATCAAATAATTACATATAAATAATCACACGAGCTCAAAAATTATCCATTAATATCTTAACTATTAAAATAGTAGCAAGTACATCAATAATTTTTTTTCATGATAATGTAATATATAATTCCATAAATCTTAAACATATTATCAACTCCTAGTGTGAAGACATATATATAAATGGGTAAGGCCTTTAAGAAATACCAAACGTGTTTTATCTCATGATACCTACTGATTCATTAAGGGATATATAATTTTGGGCCCTCCCATCACTTAATAAGTCCAATGTATTCATCATATTAATACCAAATACAATTTAATCAATATGCCTTAAATATAAACAAGTGTTAGTAATGGAATAACTAGTATACATAATGCCAATACATTCTCAAGTAAAAATGATCATAAACCATTCAAATAAATATAGAGGGTAATATCAATAGATTATATCCTTATTAAATTATAATATTCAATAATGATATTCACATTGGTGAAAATAGTTTAAAAATATCACTATAGAATTTCTTGAGGAAAACACCATTTTCACTTTGAATTTGCTTATTTAAAATCTAAACAATTACCAAATATTCAGCAAAACATTTTCATTTAAAGGAATATTTTAACTTTGTAAAGGAAGCTAAAAATAATTGGGAGGTAATTATTAATGTAAATTTTGTTCATTTCATGTATGATAAAAAATATTCCCTACACATTTTTGGTAGAAAATGAAAAGTACCTCATTCGAAAAATGGAATGAATATTCCTTTTTAATTTTTTTTAAAATAAAAAATGATTAAAAATTTCCTAAATAAATCATTTTAAAACTTCAAAAACATTATTTTAAATATATTAAATAAAATATGGACATGGAAGAATAATACCTAAGACCAAGTAGAAAAAAAGTCTGTTATCCTTAAAAAATTATTCCAGTACCGTGAGTATTTAAAGAGAGAAAAATAAAGTGAAAATTTGTAATTTTAAAAAATAAAAATAGTAAGATAAAATAAATTGGGTTTAATATTAAAATATGACATAATTCCACCAATGGATACGTAAATATAAACAATTTTGAATAATTATGAGATTATGAAATAAAATCTTACCTCAGGTATAACTTCCTTCATATGTATTTTAACCTCATATATAATAAATACATATTTGATATAAATATACTATAGAACCAAACTCATATATGAAATATCATATATGAATTACTTATAACCTTTTATCAACTATTTATTTATAATTCATTCTTAAAATCATTATTTCAGGTGATAACTGCTTCGTTTTTCATGTATGTTTTGGTTTATTAGTTTTGGTACTTATACTTTAATCATGGTACCGTCATATATTGAATGTTAATAATTATTTTAATATAATATATATTAATTATATATATATTTATAATCATCCATAAAATTTATCAATAAGAAAATAAATATACCTTTCATGGAGAATATAGGTTATACAAACACATGAACACTATCTTCAATTTTTGACGGATGGAACAAAACAAAGGTAAATAATAATTAAAAATTATATAATCATTATTATATAATATATATAAAATATATTTATTAAATATATCCTTATTACCATCCATTTAAATATTAAATGAAAAACGAATCACATCCCATCATGGAGGTGGTAGTCCACATGTACGCATAAGCGATGTTATCATTTTTTAACGGATAGGAAGTTAAAAAGGTAGATATAATATTTTAATTAAATAACAATAATTATTTTATAAATATTATATAAAAAAGTTAATACAATCATAATAAATATCCATTAAATATGGTGATGGAAAATTAATTATATCACTACGTGGATGCGTTAATCGACACAAACGCAAGAGTTGTACCTTTTTCTACATAGTTGATGGAAAAGAGGGATGATTAGTGTGGTTTAATAACAATAGTAAACTTTTATTGTATTTATAATGATAAATTTATTAATTTAAGATAAATTATATAGATTTAGTTTAGATTGAAAAATAATTAAGAAAATAATGTGATCGGTTAAGGCAATTACCTCTTCTTTGAATGAACTCCTTTAAATATACTTTTAAGGACCCAAGGGTTGATATTTTGGGAAAAAAGAATCTATATAAATTTTATAAGGATTTTTTGGGGAGGTTTTTTCATGGTTTTGTCGAGATAAATGGCTCAAATTGGTTCAAAGAAAAGAGAATATGAGTGTCCTTTTATAAGTGGGGGGATGGCACACTTGAGAATTTTAAAAAGATTAAAAGATTATAATGTAATTATCAAAAAAAATTATCTAAAATGGATAGTGGTTACAATGTGGGAATCTATTATGTATAAATATTTTCATATAATAGGATTTAGACAAGTTTAACTTGAAAAGATACACTTATCTCTTGGTTTAACCCCTAATAAATCTATTTTAGCGTTATATGCGGTGAATTTTTTAACTTTTTTTACTAATCAATATAAAAAAAATGAATGTGGTCTCATTTAAAAAACTTTAAATGATTATTATAAATATAAAATCTATTTTATCATATTCAATTCACAAAATTTGAAGAATTTAATTTTAATTTAAACCCATAAAATGAAATGAAAAGTGTTTTTTGAGGACAAATGTTTACATAAGTATAATACCAAATTATACGAAAATACACATAAAATTAATTACAATAACATTAATTTTATTTTTAATGATATAAATGGACTTATTGTAAATTTAAAATTATTAAAAAAAATTATTTCCAAATTCTTCAAATGAAAATATAGTTTTTTATAAAAACATGTATTTTTTAGAGCTCATCAAAAAATGAAACTTTTCAAAAAATTATCAAAAGTTCAATATAATCAAATTTTGTCAGGATGATTTCAAAAATGAAGAAGCTTTTATTCATATAAATTTAATAAAATTAGGAAAAATCAATAATATTATTTTCTCACAAAAATAAATAAAAACTATTTTTCAGGAAAAAATGTATTTTATAAGCATATATGGACTTCTATAAAAATTGAGTACATGTTTATTAACATATATTATTTATCTATTTTTTTAAAAAAGTTTTTATCACTATTAATATCCTAAATTTAATTGATATATTATAACTTTATACGATATTATATTTCATTTAGACCCATATTTTCTTATATCATATGCTGTCAAAGAAATTAAATTTATTTAAAGTGAAAATTTTCATAAAATCCTAGGTTGTTTCATTATAAACAACATAAAATTATTTTTTACCATTAAATTTCATTATTCGAATAAAAAATAGAAATCACTATTTTATCACATCCATGGGTTACTAAGTAGCTTCCTTAAATTTATTATTTCTCTATAAAACTTTGACCATTTGAGTGGTCTTATTTAATAGGACTTTCTCGTTATAATCAAAAATCTCCACAAGTTGTTCATCATAAGAGAGATATTTCTCTAGTTGTATGAACTTTGAGTTCATTACATGTTAAGGATTACATATGGTCTTACTCATAATATTTAAATGTTAAATATCATTAACTTGTTATAGATTTAGTAGAAGCGCCAATCGATAGGCTACTTTCCAATTAAAATTAATAATTTTGTTGATAATAATATACCTAGGGCTTAAATTTCCCTTATTTACAAATATCATAAACCTTTTCTAGGGATATATTCAAGGAATACCATATCACCAAATTCAAGCTCTAGATATCATCAACTATTATTATCACAACTTTTTAATAGACTCTAAGCGACCCTTATGTGATGTTGAATAACTTTAATATTTTGTACTGTTTTCTCATATATATTAAGACCTAAAAGATTTTTTCACTAACTTAGTTCAAGTACATTGGAGTTCTACACTTCCTTCTATAGAGGGATTCAAAATGAGACATCTTAATACTTGAGTTAAAGCTATTGTTTAGTTAAAATTACACTAAAGGTAGGTGTTGATCCCAACCCCCTTTCAAATCCATAGAGTTGGATCTCAAAATGTCTCCTAGAGTTTTAATAGTCCTTTAAGACTAAACATTTATATAAGAATGATAACTAGCACTAAATATAATATTTGAATCGAGGGCTTGCTAAAGATGTCATAGGAACATTATGGTAAACCTTGTATTCCAATCAGACACAATAGAAATAGGTAATCCATGAATTATTTCCACTTCATTAATTTATATTCTAGTAATCTGATAAAGATATAAATTTTATATAATGGAAATTAAGAGTAATGAATTCATATGGTGATTATCTATAACCTAAATATAATTATGATTTTTTATTTTTTGGGTAGTCCAATTGAAAAATCAATAGTGATTCCCTCCCATTTCCATTATAGTATTAATTTTTTGTAACATTCCCCTATAATTTATTCTCTCACCCTTAAATTTATAACACATTATTCATCTATGTACGTACTCTATAAAATCTATTTTCCTATTATACAACTAGATGTAATTTTTCAGATATCTATAAATATTATTAATTCTTGGACGAATAGAGAATGTTAAACTATAAGAATCATCCAACAACTCCTTATACAAGTTTTCTATTTATGATACACATAATCGGTTCCCAAGCCATATCATTCCATCACAATTATAATTAAACTCAGGAAAATTCCTCACCATGTTCTATAATTAAACATTTTCCTTTCATGCCTTCTTAATCTCCTCATAAATGGATAACGAGGCATTCATATAAGATAATATATTTCCCATTTAAATACTATTTCAAGTTTGTTCTTCTATAAATCCATAAATATAGGATCTATTTCATTCCTCACCATATAAAAACTATCTCGGACTTTTTAACTTAGAGCATGAGCCACCTTGTTTTCCTTCTTAGGATGGTAATGTATTGAGAAATCATAGTCCTTGATTAACTCTAACCATATTATTTATTTTATATTAAACTATTTATATATAAATATATACTTTTATATTTTATGATAAGTATATATATCATACCTTTCACCATATAAATGACACCTCTACACTTATTCATTATCCACGAGGAAAATATTTTTCCATGAAAATTGCATTAAAATTCATTCAATCTATGCTCTCTATTTCCTCCCCATCCTTAGTGTTTTGAATAAACTAACACCATTGATCTTCATCCCATGTGAGATTATAACCTTCTATAAAAACATTCACCATTTTATTATTTCTCAAAGTGAGAAATATATTTTCTATGAAACTTATCCATTTTTCATCAAAAACGTATTTTTGGTTCTTTTAAATGATAACGGTTTTTGTCACATATAATAGTATAACTTTGTTACACCACATTTAAGACCATAAATTACTCCATATGGGGAGTTTTATTGTTAATAACCCATGTAATATTCACCAATATAGTTGTAATTTGTTTAGTTCTAAATATAGCATTAGCTCCAATTTCGTTATCTTACGCAGAAGGGAAAAACCTATATAGATTATGTGAATTGATATTATTTTCATTAATTTCTCTAGTTACTATTTATATGCAATAAAATACACTAAATTTGATAAAAATATTATGAATCCTAATGTGTAATATTTAAACTAGTGAAGCACTTAACATAAATTTAAAATTTATGAAAAACTAATCTCAGAATCATAAATGTGGTTTCTTTGGGAAAATTATCAAGTCATAAAAATATTTTCAAATTTTTTATAATGGTTTGTAAATAAAATGTTACTTAACCCAAGAACATTCTCTGGGAGTGTCAAACCATGTTCTCAATAAAGGCACACTCACTGTGCACCATAATTATGGTCAAGATATACTCAACCAACTCTTTTTAGTGTTATTACCCCTTAATGCATATATTCCGAAATCACATAAAATTATATTATCGATAAATGGATGAATTTCTAGGAAAAACATAATATACACCTTAACAAAAACATTAGGATGTTATCCAATACATAGAATTACCTATAAATTCGGTCATAGGGTTATGTTCTATAATCTATGTTTTCATAAATCCAATTCCCATGGTTTCTACTATACTTTCATTTGATACCAACAGTAAAGACCCCAACCCTAGTATCCTAGATCCAGTGGTTAGTTTATTACATTGGTACTATATAAAATTGATCACATACCAATTGAATGAATAGTTCAGTAGAATTAGAAAATTAGAAAAAAATACTTACATTTTAAAATATAAAATTCCGTATAATATTTTTTTGAGAACATTATAATTCATTCTAGTACATCCTTTAGTATCGATAATAATAAACTACCTTGCATCCTAGGTAAAGGAAACACAAAAAAGGGTGAACTCAGATGCTCAATAAGGGGTTACTTACAACATAAGATAACATTGAATAAATAACGAATGAATAATATGATAGGAATAAATGATGATCAAATATTTCAGTATAAATAATCACATGATATTAAAAATACCCAACCTATTTTATATAAGGAAACCTACTAATGCATCAAGGGGATATTTAATTCCACATCTCACCCATCACTTGATATATCCAATGAATTCAATATATGTATAAACAAAACAACTCTATTAGCATTCCTTTAAAATCAATAAATTTCCATATTGGAAGAACTAGCATAAAGAATGTCAATACATTCCCAAATAAAATTTATCAAAAACCATCAAGATAAATATAGTATATGGTATAATTATATTTTATCATCACTAAACCCTGATATTCAGAAAAGGTGATTAACATAGATGAGAATACTTTTAAATTTTCACTGGAAAATTTCTTGAAGAAAATATTAGTCACTTTGAAATCACTTATTTAAAAATAATAAAATTCCAAAATATTAAGAATTTTTTTTTAAAATATAATTTTAATATTTTAATATAATTTTAAATAAATGCGTAGTCATGATGGTGGAAAATTTCGTTCATTCTGTCTAAAAACAAAGATTCTTTTTACATTTTATTGAAATTTCGTTCATTCTGTTAGAAAAATGATAAGAAGATTACCTTCTATAAATTTTTTAAAAATTAAATAATTGTAAAAAAATTATTTAATAGATAATTTGAAAATAAAAAACATTATTTAAAACATTTTAAGTAAAATATGGACATATAATTGAAAGATACCTGACCTAATAGAAAAAATAAGTCGATTTTCCTTAAAAATATGATTTCTGTACATTGAGTAATTAAAGAGAGGAAAATGAAATGAAAATTTTTAACTTAAAAAAATACTATTGTATACTAAAATATTATATTTTTATTATAAAAATATCACATAATTCTCCCATTGGACACTTAAACATAAATAATAATGAATAATAATGAGATTGTGAGATAATCCCTCACCTCGGGTCTGAATTTGTTCATATGTGTATGAACCTAATATGTAATAAATATAGTTTTATTATACATATATTATAGAATCATAATAATATATTTAATATCATTTTTTATTTACTTCTAATATTATATCACCCTTTTATTAAAAACTCTACAATAAAATCATTGTTCTGGGTGAAAACTGCTTTGTTTTTCATGTATGTTTTGGTTTAGTAGATTTGGTGCTTGTAATTTGATCGTAGTAAAATAATATATAGAATATTAATCATGATATAATTATTATATATATCAATTATGAATATAAATTTATAATCATCCATAAAATATATTGATTGGAAAGTAAATTACACTATTCATGTAGATGGTAGGTCGTATTTATGCATGAACATTGTTTTCACATTTCAACGAATAGAATTAAGGAAGGGTAAAAAATAATTAAAATTTAAATAATAATTATTATATAATATATATTATATATATTTTTAAAAATATATCCTTATTAACATCCACGTAAAAAAGAAACAAAAAAATCGCATCGCTTCATAGAGGTGGCAGTCCACACGTACACACAAGCGATGTTAATGTTTGTCAACATATGGTATTATAAGAAGTTAGATATGATATTATAAATATATAAGTATAATTATTACACAAATATCATATATAAACATTAAACTCATCATAATAACTATTAATTAATTTCGATAATGTAAAATGAATTGTATCGCTACGTGGAGGTGGAAATCCACACGTATGCATGAGAGATACTTTCGCTTCTCATTTGATGGAAAAGAGGATGCATAATGGTGTTTTCATAATAAGAATAAAATTTAAATATTTTTAGGATAATAAATAATTATTTTATGATAAATTACATATATTTAGATGATATATAATAATAAGTAAAAAAAGAAAGTGATCACTTAAGGCGATTACTTCTTCTTTGAAGAACTCCTTTAGATCTCCTATTAAGGACCCTTGGGTTGTTATTATGCGAAGAAAAAAACCTCTAGAATGTGAATACATATTTTGGTGAAAGATTTATTTTAGAGATATATTGAGCTAAATGGCTTATAATTATGTAAATAGGAGAGGGTAGGGGTGTCCTTTTACAAGTGGGGGGAGATGGCACACTTGGGATTTCTAAAAAGATTTAAATATTATAATTTCAATATAAAAACATGATTTCTAATTTATAGAGGATACAATTTGTGATAATATGGGGTCTATATATTTCCATATAATATTATTTATACAATTTCAATTTTTAAAATCACCCTTATCTCTTATTTTAATCCCATAGTAAACCCATTTTAACTTTAACCCCTTGGAATTTTTTTACTAATATTACTATTCATTATGAAAATAATGTAATTGGACTTATAAAAAACCTTTTAAACGATTATTATAAATTTTAAATCCATTTTATCAAATTAAATTCACATAAGTGGAATAATTTAATTTAAATTTAAACAAAAAAATGTTATAAATGTTCTTTTCAAGAAAAAATGTTTTTTAATTAAACAAATGTTTTGTAATAAAATATAAATAAAAATAAATAAAATTTTATTAATTGGATTATTAATTATATAAGTGAACTGATTTTATTTTTAAATCCTTTTAAAAAATTTAACTTTTAAAATTCTCGGGACGAAAGTGTAGTTTTCAATAAAAATTAGTATTTTTCACTATTTAGTGAAAAATAAATCTTTTTAGAAAATTCTCAAAAATTCCCCCTAATATAATTCATTCAGTATGATTTGAAAATTTAAGTTCATTTTTAATAATAAATTTTATAAATTTGAAAAAAATTAATTATATTGTTTTTAGACAAAAATATATAAAATCTATTTCGGAAGGAAAATGTATTTTTGAATAATATAACAACTTTACTAAAAACCAAGTTATTATTTTTTAATATATTTTATTTATTAATTTTTTAATGTTTTTTTTAATATTAATGTCAATAATTTTAATAGATATGTTATAAAGATAAATAATATTACCGTTTATTTAGAATTGGGTTTGTGTGCATCATAAGTTGTCGAAGAAATTATATTTATTTAAAGAAAAAAATAACATAAAATCTTAGGGTGTAACAAATACACTAAATGTTGATAAGATCAAATATATAATAAAATAACTTAACATATCTCTCTCATAGTTCACCCATAGTGAAAATTGTGTAAATAAAATTTTTGGATCTCAACGATAAGGAAAAGAATGATTTGGTTTTATTTATCAAATCATGAAAGCACTTAAAAAATTGATCAAAAACAAAAAAAATAAAATTTGATCATAATATATGTTTTGAAATTATTTTAAAATAATTGAAAATTTAATTTATGAATGTTATTGTAAGAAATAGGAATATGGGAGTCCAAAATCAATTTATATTTTATTCATTATTCCCAATCTAAGATCACATACTAAATGGATATGGATACTTAAATCATTATTGTAAAACAATAGTGAACCTATATTTGATAGAGTAAAAAAACCTTTGTCTTTTCATTCTTTAGAAAAAATTTCTTTATTGTAAGACCAAGAATCGCTATGGTACGTTGGTAGTGGTTCTTCCAGACACAAGTTTTGAAAACTCACTAAATTCAATAAAATTTATATACTTAATAGATTTTAAATCACCTTCAGTGATAACTCCAAAGGTAAGATAATATATAGAAGAACCATATATTTTTTTAACTATAATCTTATTAAAAATGTTTTATTTTTTAATTTGTTGAGGTTAAATTTCTATGAAATATCCAATTATGTGATAGAAGTTTTAAAATTACATTTTAAAAACCATCTTTTCAATGTTTTTAACTCAAAATGAAATTTTTTATTTACCACTTATCATTTTTAAAATGTTTATAAAATCAATTTAGGATAACTCTCTAGATAAAATATTCAATGTTTGAGTGAAACATTTAGTGAGATGTGGATTTTTCATAAGCACCACGGTCACTATAGAACACACTCACTATTGAAAATCAACTCTTATCATATAATAATATATTTAACCAAACTAAATTTAAAACATGACATTATTTTTAAATTATTCCAATTTTGTAAGAAACAAAAATCTTCTTTTAAATGTAAAACGGGGATACTTATTCTAAATATATTGAATCAATTCAACTGAATTTTTTAGACCTTCTCAAATTGAATATATTAGTGGTAAATATATACATCTATTATGGTTAATGATTTTAACATACTCACTTATACCTTCTTCTAATCTCATAAAAGTGATTCTTTTATAGATTTTACAAAGTTTTCTAAAAAAATTGAAATTAAAAAATTTGATCAAATTATTTATATTAAAAGTGGAAATTGTGGAGAATTTATATATAAAGAATTTGATTATTTATACTCTTGTAAATTATATAATAATTTATTTTCTATACTTCAAACCCCTTCTAAAAAAATGGTATAGAATGAATAGGAAATCAAGCGCTCTAAAAATCACTCAAAACCTTTTAAATTAATTTAATTTACCTAAATTGGTTGGGATGACGCCATAAATACTACTTGTTTTTTTCATTAATCATGTTCTCATAATTTATTTTCTCAAAAATAACCCCTATGAGCTTTAGAACAAAAAAACCTAAAGTCGGATTTTTTTAATGTCTTTGGTTGCAAATGTTTTATTCTCAATACCAATGGAAATCCAAAAAACAAATATTAAAAATTTAATTGTTGTGTATTTATTAGTTAATAAATCTCAATAAAGGAATATCAGGGCTTTAAAAAAGTATAAACCATTGGAAGAATCAATTCATTTTGTTTTTTATGAAAATATTTCAAAATATATTTCTCAAACTGTTATTGAAAAATACGTTTCAACTTCAAATAAGACATTCCAAACTAAAAAGATTGAATCTGATAAATAATCTTCTTTATGTTATTTTACTAAATATATTTTTTAAATGATAAAGACCAACCCCTTTAATATGTCATTAGGGATTAAAAAATGGAACTTATACTATAATATTAGTCCTAAATAAAGCTGAACATATTGGCTCCATCTCTCACTTAGATCCCTAAAAATTTAATGAACCTATTGTAGATAAAAATTCAGTTCTTTCCATGAAAATGTAACTAAATTAATAATCTTTAAATTATGTATGAAATATTATGGAATGACCTAATGATAATTATATTAAAGGATCTATGTTGGTGTTTAGAAATAATCTATATCAACTTAGAAATATCATAATAAATAAAGAATATCTTGTAATATCCCATCTTTTTTGAGGTATGTATCTCTATATTTTTTTCATTAAATTTTCTTTCGGTTGTATTTTATCATGGATGTTTTTATTTTGAATAAACCTAGTCTTAGATTGTGAGAAAACATGAGAAAACTAGATAAGATCCATGTGTAGAGCTTTGATCAAGTAAATGACTGAAAGTTATGGGATGTATGAATATTTTATGTAATGGAGTTTGGGTATAAATGGGACAAGTGTAAACAAGAATTCTTAGTAAGTTGAGATGATTTAAAAGGTTTGTGTGTTTGTTAAAGGGAAATGGGATAAAAACCAATCTAAAAAACATTTATAAGTCATGTAATGGGATTACATGTCATATAATGTTTTGGTGTTTTAAATAAAATAAATCTTAGGTGATGGGTTTTTTAGTGTATTCCATTAAAAAGATTTACATGATGTGTAACTACATTACATGTCATGTAATTCCCCAACCTGATTTTTAAACATGTTGTATTTCTAATTTTCATTTCATTCTATATTATCGACTCTCATTTCAAACCTAGGGAACTCTCCATGTTATTTTGGAGTGCCAACTTGTTTTCTGAGCATCCCGTTTGTGTTAGAAATCCTTGGTAAGTGGTTTTGGTCATATTTCTCTTTCTCTGCCTTTGTTCTCTAAACATTGTTGTGAAATCCTTTGACCATTTTCATTATTAGTTTTTATCTTGATATTTTTTATTCTAATAACTTCTTTGAGATCATTTTTACCTTCTTCCTCAAGGGATTTTGTCATTGGAAGTGTTTTTAGGTCATCAGTTAAAGGTAGGGGTATAAAACTAAACCCTATGGTTTGATAACTTCCATGTTTTTGTACTATTGTGATTTTTCTATCATAGCAAGCCCCAAAACCAATTAAATAAATGCATGACATTATTACTTGGATTCCTTTTGATACAATTGGCTTCCGACCTTTCTTAAGGCTACCCAGAGAGAAAACTTAGAAAATAATTGAATTAGCTAATGGTTTATAGTGTGTTTGGAATTACATGTGAACATAGCTGATTTCTTGTTGTAGAATATATAAATTGTTACTTATTTTATATTGATATAGTTGTCAATAAATTGAAATTTATAATTGAAAGTGGTACCTTCAAGATAAATGTTAATTTTCTAAATTAACCATTGAGATATATGATTTGATGTTGTGATATCCATGTTGTATGATAGGTCTTGTGTTCCATGTTGAAATGCCTACATATCAGGCTAGGCCTTGGTAATTACACACTTAAATGATGTAATGTTGATATTGAGTGAGATCAGGCCAGTCTCATGCTGTAATTCTAATAGACATAGGGCTATACCCAGACCAATGTAGTAATTCATATACGGATTTGACCAAGATTATGTAATGCTTATAGGAATTTGACCCGGATTGTTGTGATTATTCCATGGTTATATGGTGGTGGATGATATGGACATAATACGTGCTCTGAGATATTATTTCATGGCACCAAAAAGGGATATTTTACCTTGGTTATATGGTAATGGTTGAAATGGTCATATTACATTCTCATAGATATTTTATCACATAGCTGAAGAAAGTTTTTTTTGTATTTTATTAATTTTTTAATTAATTAATACAACTATTTATCACTTTATTTCATACAATTCCTATCAATCTGGTTTATTTATACATAGTGATGTTAACCTAATATTTTTAACTCACACCTTATTCAGGTCGTCATTTTTCACTTGAGTAGATTACGTGGATATAGGTTTGGATAAGGGAAAGTGAACGTGTAGATGATTGCTTGTTTGCTAATGGGCTGAATTTTGGAGGTGGGACTAATATGGGGTTCAAGATCGGGAACTTTTGAGACTTTATTTCAATTTTCTATTCTTTTTCTTATATTATTTCTAGTATGACATTTTTTTACATTCCAGCACATTATTACATTATTCCTTATTATTTATTGGATTATTTTGTTGGATTTTATTGTTGTCTTCCTCTATGTATATAATTTTATTTTCTTCTATTATATGGATTATTTTATTTTACTATGGCACTTCATACCAGAGGGTATAGTCTCTTCACTATACATTTCACAACCCCTCTATTAGTTGGCATCCTCTGGTATATGGGAAGGCACGCTTGAGGTCCAGTAGCCAACCCTTTTTGGCCACGTAAGAGAGTTTTGGATTGGGGGACATTACAAAGTGGTATCAGATGAAGGTTTTATTTTCATCTATTTTACTATTTGGGAAAGGTATAAAGGATACCAGGATGTCTTGGGACTTGGTAATGATCTTATTCATAGGAGTAGCTAACCCATGTATGGGGGGAAATCTGAGTCCCAGGGAAAAGATTGATGTTTGTGTTGTGTGCTTATTATAGTTGATGTTATTTAACCTTGGGTTATTTACATGTTGTGTGTGGTTATTATTTTATGACATTACCATTTATTGAGATTTTTACTTGTGGCCCAGTATGGAGTGAGATAAGAATACATGCATCATAATAGGCCCATATGGATGTATCAACTTGCATTGTTCATGATAGGGGCCTATATTTTTTTTCATGTGATGTATACTTTCCTATTGAACTATGATATGAGATATATATTTCACTGGATAAATAAAATTAATTGATGTGTCATGATAAAAAAAATTTAAATCCATTTTTGATGGGGTAGGAGTTAGTGGTTCTCTATACAAGTCACATGTTGAGGTTGAATTTGTTGCTAGCCAATTCTCAAAGGTGTGCATTTGTCTTGTTGATAAAATAACTCCTTTTGATTTTTGAATTTCACTTTAGAAGAGTTGAAATCAGCCTGATCCTAATGTAGATGAATTAAAGATTCTTGTAGTTTTTAAAGAGAATATATATTTTCAACTTCATGAAAGATACCTGAGGGTCATACAATCCAGAGAAAGGGATAAAATTTGTGATGTTTCCTTGATGTCTGAGCTGATAGGGGAGTCTCTGTTGTAGTATCCTCCAATGTTTACTGGGGAAGAAGGAATCTATGAAGCTGAGTTATAGATCTTGTTAGTCTAGATGATATTTAAGAATCTTGAGACACCTGCGGAAAAAATGGTGCAGCTTGATGCATATATCACTACTGGAAAAATACCCTATACCAACAGTTTGGAACCGTTGGTATAGGCCCTCAAACCGTTGGTATAGGCTATACCAACGGTTTGGAGGACCGTTGGCAAGTAAGCCATGAAAATAGGTCTATACCAACGGTTTTGGGAAAAACGTTGGTATATGTAATATGAAAACCTATACCAATGGTTCTCAAAACCGTTGGTATATGTATTTCAAAAAAAACATTCAGTGGGATTTGATCCCAGGACCTCTAGTTTATAATTGAATGACTTAACCACTAACCTAACATGACTTTTGTGAAAATAATTTCATAAATATATATATTTATTGTTATAATAATTTTAAATTTTGATTTATATAATGTTCTCAGTAAGAATATTCAATTAAAAATTGAAGGACCTATACCAACGGTTCTCAAAACCGTTGGTATAGACCTATACCAACGGTTTTGAGAACCATTGGTAAAGGTCCTTTGATTTTATGACCTATACCAATGGTTTTGGATAAACCGTTGGTATAGGGGGGACCTATACCAACGGTTTGGCCAAACCGTTGGTATAAGGTCTCTATAATGGACCTATACCAACGGTTTGGCCAAAACCGTTGGTATAGGTCCTATAGGTCCCCCCCTATACCAACGGTTTGGCCAAAACCGTTGGTAAAAGTCATATTTTCAGTAGTGTATGATTCACAAAACTAAAAAGTGTTGGGGGTTACATTTCAGAGGAAGATTGGTAGAAGGATGAGCTAACTTGAAAGGAATTTGAGATTAAGTTCCTGATCCATTTCTATCCCAAGACATTAGGGGATAACAAATCTCATGATTTTATGCATTAGAAGTAGGTGGGAATGTTAGTGATGAACTATGACGTATATTTCACCATCCTACACCACGTTTCACGATATTTGGAAGATAATGAGATCTATAGGGTGAGAAATTTTTATGATGTCCTTTTCTACAAGATCAGGTGACATGTAAACATTTTACATTTAAGAAGATTTTAGGATGTGATGAACCTAACACTTATTATAGAAGACTATCTATGACAGGACCTAAGCATCATCTCGTATATTTTAGTAGGGAAATATGGTAGTTCTTCATTGTGTGGAAATAAGAACTGCTATAAAAGATTCTCCGAAGGTAGTAGTGGGAAGATTAGTCACGGTAGTGGATAGCCATATCAAGACGGTATTGAATTCTAGTGCTATCAGTATGGAATTTTTAGCCAGAATCAACTATAGTGTCCTTGCCCCATAATTTATTGTCACATCTGTGGTATATTGAGTCATCTTCAGAGGTTATGTATGAACATTATATAAAAGACATGTGGTTGGGGATCTGAATAGGAACCTAAGTTGGGAATGTTATTAACTACTCCTCTAGAGGATAGTATATAGAGTTCCACTAACTGTTCACGATGAGTCATACGATGTGGTACCCTAGTGCATGAGAAATAGTACAAGTCATGTGAAATACTTTAGGGTAGTCATACTAGATCCCATGGAATAAGGAAAAGTAGGTTGAACATTATACTGACTACTCCATCTATCGCATATTTAAGATCGTCTACCATGAGAGGTATGATTCTTATATCATCTACTTCATATTATTTTTTTTATACAAAATCATCACATTATTTTCTATCTTTTATTTCTAAAAAGGGTTTGGTCTTGAATTTGGAAATATTGGTTGGTGTTTTAATCATCGACACATCATTCTTAGTGTGGTCAAAGAAGATAAAATGTTGTAATGTGTGTTCTATAGATATTGGTGGTTACCATTTGGTTTTGGAACAATTATTTCTAAAAATGATAGTCTTAGACTTGATTCTTGTTATGGATTGGTTATTTATATACTGGATCATATCTACTTTTATAGGGGGGGTTAACTTTATATTTATAGAAAGAGGTAGCTATTCTCACTAGGGTGAGTGGGATCTTTAGGTGTATTGTCTGGGACCAAATTAGTGTATATTTTATTTTATCATGGCTCAAATAGAAATTATTTCTCTAGAAAATGGTGGAATGTAGTATGATTATATTACTCCAATGGTAGGATATTTTCAGGGTGTCTTTATTGAAGATCACTATGACTTACCACCCAAGAAAGAGATTGATTTCACAATTGATTTGGTGCCGGTAGCAGAGCCAGATTCTATCATGACTTCTAGAATGGAACTAATAGAGATTTGTGAGTTTAAAGTATAGTTAGAAGATGTATAATCTAAATACTTCGTACGACCTAGTACACCTCCTTGGTTTTCTCTAGTTCTTTTCTCTAAGAAGGATGATGGGTCTTTACACTTATGTGTGGATTATTGTATGTTGAACTATATGATGATCAAGAACAAATATACTCTTCTATGCATTGATGATATTTCAAATAAGTTGAGAGTTCCTAAGATATTTTCCTAGATTGGTTTGAGATCAGTTTACCACCATTTATGGTTGATACTATCATACATACCTCAGACTACTTTTAAGATTAGGTATGGATTGTACGAGTTTTTTTTGATGTGGTCTAGGTTGACTAAATCATTGGAGGTATTCATGTCCTTGATAAATAAGATCATTGATCCTTTTGTAGACCAATATGTGGTGGTTTTTGTTGAGTTTATCTTAGTGTACTCCCAGTTATAAAATGATCATTCCTACTATCTTGATATCATTTTGAGTATATTGACAGAGCATCGAATTTATGAAAAGATACCCAAATGGAGTTTCAAGATTAATAAATTGTGCTTCTTGGGTCATGCCATCTCAAATATAGGAGTTTCAGTGGACCTATAGAAATTATAAGTTGTGCTATCTTGGGAAAAACCTAATAACATCTTCAAGATTTAGAATTTTATAGGTTTTATTACTAGAAATACAGGTTTTTCCAACGGTTCTGAACCATTGGGAAAGGCTGCAGAACCGTTGGTATATGTTATACCAATGGTTCTGCAAACCATAGGGAAGTATGCCGTTGGGAAAGCTTTTCCCAACGGTTTACAGTGAACTGTTGGGATAGGTCGGAAAAAAATTAACCTATCCCAACGGTTGTGCCAAACCATTAGGAAAACCAAGCAGAGGGCTTCTTTCCCAACGGTTTTTAAACCGTTGGGATAATATTTTTACCAATGGTTCATAGAACCGTTGGTAAAATATACTCACAGAGGCTTTTCCAACGGTTTGAAACCGTTGGCATAGCCTATGCTGTGCAAATTGCACAGCAGCCGGTAATTTGCACAACAGCTCTCATTTTGTGCAATTTGCACAGTAACATTCCCTCTAATTGTCAATCATTTCCAATTATTTTACCTGCAATAAACTAACACATACATATACAATTATTGTACCTGCAATAACCAACTAACACATACATATAGAGAATATACACATTTAACATATAATGCATCCTAGAACTATACACATCCATAATTAAATCAGAATTCACAACGTAATTATAAACATACATAATTCATTTAGAATTCAATTTAAAATTTAGATTACAGTTATATGTGGAATCCGGAATTCAATTCATAATTTGATCGGTTTTTCATATACCACATATTTTTACTAGAAATTATGTCCATTTTAAACAAAATACATACACTTGGAGTGATACTGGACACACCGTGCCTCAGATTGACACGAGGATAACTCGTACACGTCACAAATGACCCATGGATCATTTTTCTAAAGTATCAACATATTTTGAAAGTGTTTGGTCGGTTTTCCATACGTCAGTTGTTATTTTCACTTAAAATGAAGTGCTTTTTAAATAAAAGAGAGACACTTTGAATGATTCTGGCCACACCGTGCCTCAGATTGAGGCGGGGTTGACTCATACACATCAAAAATGACAAATGGATAGTTTTTCTAAAATATCAACACAATCAGAATCTATTTGGTTAGTTTTCTGTATGTACTTAAAATGTTGTCCATTTTAAAAATAAGAGAGACATTTTGGGTGGTCACAGACACACCACGACTCAGATTGAGGCGTGGTTGACTCATACACGTAACATATGACCCATCGATCGTTGTCTTTAAATTTAAACATATTCAAAATGTGTTTGGCTGGTTTTTCGTATGCCAGTTGTTCTTTTCACTTATAATCTTGTCCATTTTAAACAAAAGAGATACAGTTAGAGTGGTACCATCCACACTGAGTCTCAGATTTAGACGGTTTTGACTCGTACATGTCTCAAATGACCAATGGATCATTATCCTAAAGTATCAACACAATCCGAATGCGTTTGGTCAGCTTTCTGTATGCCAGTTGATGTTTTTCACTTAAAATGATGTCCTTTTGAAACAAAAGGCAGACACTTTGAGGGGTGTCGGCCACACCGTGACTCAGATTGGGTATGGGTTGATTCGTACACCTCACATATGACCATGGATCGTTGTGATAAAGTATAAACACAATCAGAATCCGTTTGGTAAGTTTTACATATGTACTTAAAATGTTTTCCATTTTAAACAAAGGAGAGCCACTTAGAGTGATCCCAGCCACACTGTGCCTCGGATTAAGGCAAGGTTGACTCATACATGTCAAATATGACCCATGGATCGTTTTACAAATGCATCAACACATTTTGAATGTGTTTGGTCAGTTTTTCGTATGTCAGTTGTTGTTTTCACTTAAAATGATGCCCATTTTAAACAAAATATAGACACTATCAATGATTTCATCCACACCGCTCCTCGGATTGAGGTGGGGTTGACTCATACATGTCACATATGACGCATGGATCATTTTTCTAAAGTATCGACACAATCAGAATATGTTTGGTCAGATTTTTGTATGCTAGTGGTTGTTTTAACTTAAAATGAAGCCCATTTTAAACAAAAGAGAGACACTTTGAGTGGTTTTATCCACACCGCACGTCGTGTTGAGGCTAGGTTGACTCTTACACGTCACATATGACTCATGGATCATTCTCCTAATGTTTCAATGGAAACCGAATGTGTTTGGCCAGTTTTCCTTATGTACTTAAAATGTAGTCTATTTTAAACAAAAGAGAGACACTTAGAGTGGTCCCGGCCACACTGTGACTTGGATTGCGGTGCAGTTGACTCGTACACGTAACATAAGACCCATGGATCGTTGTCCTAAAATTTCAACAGATTATGAATGCGTTTGTTCAGTTTTTCGTATGCCAGTTGTTCTTTTCACTTATAATCTTATCCATTTTAAACAAAAGAGACACAATTAGAGTGGTACCGGTGACACCACATCTTGGGTTTAGATGGGGTTGACTCTTAAACATCTCAAATGACCCATGGATCATTTTACTAAAGTATCAATATAATATGAATGTGTTTGGTTGGTTTTTTGTATGCCAGTTGATGTTTTCACTTAAAATGTTGTCCATTTTAAACAAAAGAGAGACACTTAGAGTGGTGCCAGCCACAAAATGCATCAGATTAAGGTAGGGATGACTCTTAAATGTCACATATGACCCATGGATCGTTTTCCTAAAGCATCAACACATTTCGAATGCGTTTGGTCAGTTTTTCGTATGTCACTTGTTGTTTTCACTTAAAATGAATTCCATTTTATAAGAAAGGGAGAAAATTTGAGTGGTTTTGGCCACAAAACGACTCAGATTGCGGTGGGGTTGACTCGTACATGTCACATATGACCCATATATAGTTTTGATAAAGTATCGACATAATCAGAATCCATTTGGTCAGTTTTCTGTATGCTAGTTGTCGTTTTCACTTAAAATGAAGTCCATTTTAAACAAAAGAGAGACACTTTGAGTGGTTTTGTTCAGATTGTGCCTAGGATTGAGGCTAGGTTGACTCGTACATGTCACATATGACCCATGTATTGTTTTCCTAAAGTTTTAATGGAAACCGAATGCGTTGTTCAGTTTTCCATATGTACTTAAAATGTTGTCTATTTTAAACAAAAGAGAGAAACTTAGAGTGGTCCCGGCCACACTGTGACTTTTATTGAGGCGTGGTTGACTCGTAAACGTAACATATGACCCATGGATTGTTGTCCTAAAATTTCAACAGATTCCAAATGCATTTGGTCAGTTTTTCGTATGCCAGTTGTCCTTTTCACTTATAATCTTTTCCATTTTAAACAAAAGAGACACAATTAGAATGGTACCGGCCACACCACATCTTGGATTTAGATGGGTTTGACTTGTTCATGTCTCAAATTACCCATGGATCATTTTACTAAATTATCAACACAATTCGAATGCATTTGGTTGGTTTACCGTATGCCAGTTGATGTTTTTAACTTAAAATGATGTCCTTTTGAAACAAAAGACATACACATTGATTGGTGCCGGCCACAACGCATCTCAGATTGAGGTGGGGTTGATTTTTCCACGTTACATATGACCCATGGATCGTTGTGCTAAATTATCAACACAATCAGAATCCTATTGGTCAGTTTTCCATATGTACTTAAAATGTTGTCCATTTTAAACAAAGGAGAGCCACTTAGAGTGATCCCGACCACACCGTGCTTCATATTGAGGCGGGATTGACTCCTACACGTCACATATGACCCATGGATCATTTTACTAAATCATCAACACATTTCGAATGCATTTGGTCAGTTTTTCGTATGTCAGTTGTTGTTTTCACTTAAAATGATGTCCATTTTAAACAAAAGAGAGACACTATGAATGGTGTCAGCCACACCATGCCTCGTATTGAGGCTGGGTTGAATCGTACATGTCACATATGACCCATGTATATTTTTGCTAAAGTATCGACATAATAAAAATCCATTTGTTCGGTTTTCTGTATTCTAGTTGTTGTTTTCACTTAAAATGATGTCTATTTTAAACAAAAGAGATATACTTTGAGTGGTTTCAGCCACATTGTGCCTTGTAATGAGGCGAGGTTGACTCTTACACATCACATATGACCCATGGATCGTTCTCCTAAAGTTTCAATAGAAACTGAATGCGTTTGGTCGGTTTTCCGTATGTACTTAAAATGTTGTCCATTTTAATCAAAAGAGAGCCACTTAGAGTGGTCCTGGCCACACCGTGACTTGGATTGAGGTGTAGATGACTCGTAAATGTAAAATAAGACCAATGGATCATTGTCCTAAAATTTCAACAGATTCTTAATGCGTTTGGTCAGTTTTTCATATGCCTGTTGTTCTTTTCACTGATAATCTTGTCCATTTTAAACAAAAGAGACACAGTTAGAGAGGTACCAGCCACACCACATCTCGGATTTAGACGGGGTAGACTCTTACACATCTCAAATGACCCATGGATCATTTTACTAAAGTATCAACCCAATCTGAATGCATTTGGTCAGTTTTACGTATGCCAATTGATGTTTTTCACTTAAAATGATGTCCTTTTGAAACAAAAGACAGAAACATTGAGTGGATCCAGCCACATCGCGTCTCAGATTGAGGTAGGGTTGATTAGTACATGTCCTATATGACCCATGGATCATTGTACTAAATTATCAACACAATCAGAATCTGTTTGGTCAGTTTTCCGTATGTACTTAAAATGTTGTCCATTTTAAACAAAGGAGAGACACATAGAGTGATCCCGACCACACCGTGAATCTAATTGTGGTGGGGTTTACTCATACACGTCACATATGACCCATGTATCGTTTTCCTAAATCATCAACACATTTAGAATGCGTTTGGTCAGTTTTTCATATGCCACTTGTTGTTTCCTCTTAAAATGAAGTCTATTTTAATCAAAAGAGAGACACTTTGAGTGGTGTCGGCCACACCGCACCTCTGATTGAGGCGGAGTTGACTCTTAAACGTCACATATGACCCATGGATCATTGTTCTAAAGTATCGACACAATTAGAATCTGTTTGTTCGGTTTTCCATATGCTAGTTGTTGTTTTCACTTAAACTGAAGTCCATTTTAAACAAAAGAGAGACACTTTGATTGGTGTCGGCCACACCGTGCCTCAGATTGAGGAGAGGTTGACTTGTACATGTCACATATGACCGATGTATAGTTCTCTTAAAGCTTCAACATAAACCAAATGTGTTTGGTCAGTTTTCCGTATGTACTTAAAATGTTGTCCATTTTAAACAAAAGAAAGACAATTTGGGTGGTCATGGCCACATCGGGACTTGGATTGAGGTGTGGTAGACTCGTACACATAACATAAGACCCATGGATCGTTTTCCTAAAATTTCAACATATTCCGAATGTGTTTGGTTGGTTTTTCCTATGCCAGTTGTTCTTTTCACTTATAATCTTGTCTATTTTAAACAAAAGAGACACAGTTAGAGTGGTACTGACCACACCGCATCTCGGATTTAGACGGGGTTGACTCGTACACATCTCAAATGACCCATGTATCATTTTACTAAAGTATTAACACAATCAGAATGTGTTTGGTTGGTTTTCCGTATGTCATTTGATGTTTTTCACTTAAAATTATTTCCTTTTGAAACAAAAGACAAACACTTTTAGTGGTGTCGACCACACCACGTCTCAGATTGTGGCGGGTTTGATTCTTACACATCACATATGACCCATGGATCATTGTACTAAAGTATCAACACAATCAGAATCCATTTGGTCAGTTTTCCGTATGTACTTAAAATTTTGTCTATTTTAAACAAAGGAGAGACACTTAGAGTGATCCCGGTGACACCATGCATCAAATTGAGGTGGGGTTGACTCGTACACGTCACATATGACCCATGGATCGTTTTCCTAAAGCATCAAAAAAATTGAATGATTTTGGTCAGTTTTTCGTATGTCACTTGTTTTTTCACTTAAAATGAAGTCCATTTTAAACAAAAGAGATACACTTTGAGTGGTTTCGGCCACACCGCGCCTCGGATTGAGTGGTGTAGGCACATTCCTCAGGTCCCATTATGTGTTATGGGCATCCCAAATCATTCACTCATGTTCAATAACTCATTATTGTCACCTCTATAGTCATACCTTTCATTACCCAATTACTTCCCCAAGTCTAGCGCACCCGATGGGTGAATTAATTTTAGGCTTATACACTAATAGGTTGTTCATGGCTTGTAAAAAGATTTAATTTCATTATGTATAGACAAAAACATTTATTTTTAAATTTGATATTAATAATAAAGCATGTCAATGATAACAACATTACTGAATTAAACTTGTGAATTATCTAACATTTTTATGGATGTCTACACTTGCCATCATGGGTAGTGAAAATCACCCCACCCTCATAAAAGTGAGTATTGGCCAAGAAGTACACATAATATACAACGTACAATGAGAACCATATTTAATTTACCCAAACGTTATATTAGTACAGTCATCTTGGGGGAAATGGAATATATGATGCTGGTTAACTGATGAATTCAAAAGCTCATATTCCATATATTGGACACTATCTATGGTAAGAAATCATGTGAGGACGGGTTTAAATCATTTAATTTATTACATGCTAGTGAGAATGAAGTCATGAATTAATGACTTGAGTTCACTGATTAAATGAGGGTAGAGGTTGCATAGGCTGTGTAAACCGAATGATTAAATAAGGGTAGATGTTTCATACACTGTGCATGGTGGGGGAGTCTTAGCCGATTTAGAAACTAAAATAAATTCCCACCATAGGTATCAATAAGAAACATCACCATCAAAAGAAACTCCAAACAAAAAAGGACTAAAAACATCAAACATTTCAAGAATTCACTACTATGCATGGTTTATCCACATGTTTAGTAGTAATTATATATCTTAATCATGAACCACCTCTATAGCTCCAAGTTTTCACCAATAAACATAAGGTAAATATCTCAAAATATCTTTAAAACAACTCATTAATAGGCTCAAAACATAAATATAATCTTGAACCAACCATGGAATCTCTTTCACAACACACTCTCACACACCAGTTATCTCATTTGTTACTAAATACCAAACATAGTCACATAGTGTACTATAACAAATTACATTACACAAGACTTATTAAAAAAAATCATTTTAATAAAACACTTTCCTCAAGGAATTCTAAAGAAAACATTCATAAAAACTTTTCTAAAAATTAATAAACACATATAAATAAGTTTCCAAGTAATAATTAATTACAAGATGAAAAAAAGCATACAAACACATACTTAGAAAATCTAGAATCCAACCACAATGAATTTTAGATGCTTCTTCTTAGATGGAGGGTTAAGGATTTAATTAATTAAATGGATTGTAATGGATATAGTCTAGATTAAATCGAAACAAAAAAAATAATATACACATCAAAATCAAAACTCAAAACTAAAATATGAGATGAATAACAATAAAAACAAGGTAGCACTTAAATATTTTATGTGTATGAAGAATATAATACCTGATTTGAGACGATTCAAATGGAGTTTGATAGGTTCGGATGGGGTTAGTCGTGAGAGGACCAGAGGCCTGGGCAGATTAGGGTTCTATCGTGAATGGGGGAGAGCAGCGGATGATTCTGTATTTGGGGTAAACATTTCCCAACGGTTTTTCAAAACTGTTAGGAAAGGCATGTCCAAGTCACCCTTTACCAATGGTTATCAAAAACAATTGGTAAAGAAGCGTTGGGAAAACCTTGATTTCCAGTAGTGTTTTGTAGGTTATTAACAGTTCTTTGTCCAACATTTATCCCATTTGGATTCACAAATTTCTAGGCTGATCAAGAAATGGGTGAGGTTTTTTTGGTCTGATGCTCTTGAGAAATATTTTTAGGAGAAAAAAAGGAAGGATGACCTCATCATATATCCCCACTTTACCTTTTCCTAGTAAAGAATATACCATGTATTGTGATACATCTAGAGTTACACTCAGAGCAATTCTCGTCAAGGAGGATGGGGTGGTTTCTTATTGATCTAGGTAGTTGAGAAAACCTGAGAGGACCTACACTACTCATGATCTGGAGTTACCAGTAGTAGTACATTCCCTAAGATGAGGGAGACACTATCTAATGGTTGAGTGGTTTGTGGTGTACATAGAACACAAGATGCATATGTTCATATTTTCTCAGCGAGACCTCAACCTTTGGTAGAGGATATTGGTCAAGTATCTACAGTCTTTTGATTTTGAATTTTCTTATATACAGGAAAGGGAAATATAATTGCTTATTCTTTGAGCTGAAAGACATAGAAAGAGAAAATACCATATTATTTTGATGAGTGGTGGATAATGGGCCATTTTGCAGACTTGCATCTAGATGTTCAGAAATATCAAGGATGAGTACCTCTAACTTCGACAACTATTATACCCTTTCATTTTTTACTATATTAAGGCTAAGAAGTTTTTGATACATAGGGATCAGTTCTGAGAGAAAAATATATAGAGTGGAGACACCATTAAGATGTTCTCTTAGCAATTTTAAAATATATTCTTTTTCAGGGTCGAGTATGGGTTTTTATGGGATTATGTGAGGAGATGATGAGGGAGTTGCATGATTCTAGATGGGTGTTTCATCTTGGTTTAACAAATATATATCATTATCATTGTAGATAATACTGGTGTTCATGAAAAAAGAACAATGTGGAAATATTTGTGGCTAGGTGTTTCACTTGTCAGTAGGTGAAAGATGAGCATTAGAGGCTATTAGAGTTAGAGTTTAGTGAGTATATATTCTATAAGGTTTCTCCTCATCAAGGATGATAAACTTTTAGTGTATGTAGTTAGAGTTATTAATGTTTTTTTTAACTTTTATAAGTGATGTATTGAGTTAATGAGGTGAGATATATTTTTTAACTTCTAAACAAGATAAATAAATTTCACGAGTTCTTACAAATGCCTTGATATTTTGAGATATATTCATGATAACTTAAATGTAATTGATTAGGGAGTGTGGGATACTAAGGATTATGTAAATCTTATAGAGATGATTTTTTAGATTCAATAACATCAGAAGAATTCCTTTTATTGATGTGTTATTTTATTATTGTGTGTCATATAGAGGAATTAAGGGAATATATATGGTAGTTATAATTATACATGTGTGTATAATTCATACTTCGATCCCCCATTTACCTTTCACAAACTTTCACATTGCCTTAGGAATTCTTTCTGATCAACTGAGGTTCACCTAAATGAAAAGGGCTAATATTTGGTAAAATGGGAACTAATATTACTACTTTAAAATTTCAAAAAATCCATAATGAATTATTATAAATTACCATCATTACCCTCTCATGCGTAATACTTCCTAATAAAAACAAAAACATGTCCACCAAAGAGATGAACCTATACACCAAAAAATACCTAGCGAGTCTTTATGATGATATAAACACACATATATTAATATTTATATATATATATATATATCTCTGTGTATTCATCTATAAGCTCAATGCATACAATAATTCAAGAATAAACAATCCATATATCAAAAAAATATCATAATTGGTTTATATATATACACACAACCATAATGAAAATAAAAAAACAACAAAAATCAATAGAGGGATATCCTATCCAAAAAAAAAAGAACTCAAAATATTCTAAGCCATCTCTTAGTGTGTTGTTCATTGCTTGTTCCAAAGAAGTCCATCCCAACTCAGATCTCCAAAGACTAAGAAACATCATACACTAATACCTTACCTTTACCTATATCATAGATAACTAGATCAGTATACATACCATGGTACATGTTTAGGGTATGAGAACATTGTACTAAATAGGTGGTCACAACCAAAACCATTCAGATTTATCATAAGTGAATGTGCATGTAGCTTCAACATAAAGTATCTAGGAAAAAATACAAATCTACCATAATTTTTTTTATAACATATGTTCTAAAATTAAATAAACTAAAAAACCATCATGTTAGTTTATAAATATTAAAAACTCAACAATGAAACCCAACCATACATGTATTGATCCATTTCCAGAATCCATGTAAATGAACCTGTACATTTTTTGATACTTTTAGATAATTGGATAGGTGATGGAGGAACATTCATATAGAAAAGTGGAAAATTGTGTTTCTAAATCAAGATTTTGTGAACCTCAATGACCGTCCTTGACTAAGACGCATTTTATAAACTAAATTCTTGAAACCATAATGTTCATCCCATACATAGTGATTCTATGATAATTTCCATCCTGTCATATATATATACATACATACAAGTACACATTCATACATACATATATATATACCTATATAGTGTGTATCAATTATACATGTATCAGTGTACATTTGGTGTGTATCATCCTATTATCTTATTCTTAAGGGCCTTTAGAAACTACACTATAGTTTATTGTAAGTACCCAATTAGGATCATATATCACTATGAGGGGAGGGGTGAATCAGTGATATATTTTAATTTTATGTTTACTTATTTAAAATAACCTTTTCCTCATGTTAAAGACTTATCACTTTCATGGAAAACAAAAAAACAAACATTCACAGTGAAACAGAAATTTACAAGGTTCATTACAAACCAAGAGTAGTTACATCATTAATATGGTACATAAACAGTCTTATACCACATAATCCACTAGAAGACAGTCATTTTCTATAAATACGAGTAATGTATTTCCTTAAACTAGTTTATAATAATGAATAAAAATACAATAGTGCATTTTATTATTTTATTAAAAATTATGTAATATAATTTTGTGTAAAATTTTGTGAAACATGTTATTGTTCTACCTTTTCAACTTCAAAAAAATGTTATTCAAAATAATTTTTCCCTTTATTACACTACCATATTAAAGAACATCCTAGACTTTATAGTGATACCCAGTCTAATTTTTCAGTTTGATTCCTAAGTTCAATTTCTCAGTTTGGTTACATAACTTTTTCATAATACCATTAAAACAATAATAAACTATTTATGCCTCGGTCCCAAAATCTCCATCTAATTTCCCAGTCTGATGATGCTGCCTAATACATTAATCAGCTGAATTGAATCTTCCTATTTCTATTATTATTCTTCTATTTGAAAAACCTCCTCAGGAAACCCCAATCTAGAAAATCCTTCTCTCTATAAACATTCAGTGCTCGGCCTTCTCTCTTCAATAGTATATACATCAGAAAGTACTAAGTTCTTTATCATTTTATAGCTAACTAGAAATGGTTTGGGGGGATTCAAAAAGTGTTTCCCCCTCATCCAAATTTCCCGAAATCTCAATTTAGCTTCAATTATGGATGCATTTATGAATTCCTCAACACTTCTCAACTCTTCTCCAACCTTCTCGAATCTTCTCACAACTTCATCTTGCTTCAAAAATCTTAGAATTATTCAGTATGATTTCAATTTATCATTTTGATACCTTCATTATGATTCTCTATACAAATTAAAAATATGAATAAATTAATATCTTTTAAATATGATGTTTAGAACATGTTCTACCGTACCAAATAAAATACTAAACAAACCATTCCAATTTCTTTATTACAATGAAGATAACAGATTCCTCAATGCATTTATCTGTACTAAGTGTGAAACAATATAAAACATACATCTTCCCATTATGATGTTTCATGCCAATTGATGAAATATAACATACTATTTTTCAAAATATTCAAGTAATCTTCATGAAACCTTTGAAATCAATTCCAAATTTCTCCTAGAAATATTCTCTTTCGTCATTTCTTCAGACCGATGATCCTGTATCCGATGACATATCGGTGTCAACCTATATCTGATGGATCTTTATCTTCTTCATTACAAAAATTGGAACCCACTCTAGTTTAATATAACTTAAACTAATTTTTAATTAAATTCTTATTTCTCTTGAACAATTTGATACCAAATCAGAGAAATAAGAAAAAGAAATAAACAATTTATCTTGATGAAAATTATTGACTACATTGTTGATTGATCTATAATTTTATTCTTTGAATTTGTCACCACTAACATATCTTCTTCTTTATATTTAGTGGCCCCAAAATATTACCACCCAATCAATTTTTCTTCAAATAACAACTCTACGTTCTGATATATAAAAGAGATCAATAGTATGAATTAGTGTTAGAATCCATTACGATGGATCAATGTCAGTATGACTCTGATAATCAATTGTATTCATTATCTGATCGACCGATTTCAGCATCTTCAACTTCAAAAACATCTTTCCCTATGATTACAATATTTATAAACTTATTTTCATAAATATTTTTTCCCATGGCTTACTGGTTTGATAAAAAACCACCATCTTCATAACTCTATGTCCGGACCAACCTTCCCATCTATCAAAAATATCTGCATTCAATGATCTCACACTAATAGACTGAGACTGGAAATCATCAACTTCATCAACTTACTTCTTTTAAGAACATATTATTGTATCATGACTTCCTCATGACATTGAATATGTTGAAATCAGTATAACATCATTTTAATTATAATGGAAAGTATTATAACTTCCCATCATTTCTAGCATACATATTTCTTTGCAAACCTATATGATAAAGAACACTGTTCTCATCATTTTCTTTATTGATCTTTCATCACATTTTTTACATAATACTTATGATTTATGAAAACTATAAAATCAGCTAATCATCATCACGTTTTCATAAAATCCATGAAGAATAAGATGCTCTTCTTCATTATGATCAGAACCTCATTCTAAACCCAAGGTGAGTCTGATGAACCTTTTCTTCTAGAAAAACTTCTTCTAGAAAATGACTTCCAAATATGATGGACTTCATTCATATTTTTTGATTCTAGTTGTATGAGTAAGATTTTCAGTCCAATACCCATATTTTACAAAGTGAGGTCATCTTTTTCTTCTTTAACATTTATTTAATAAAAGGAAACACTTGTAAAAAAACATCTTCTTGATTACAATGGTGATTCTAATATTTATGTTGATGATTCTAGATCTGATTTTCATGAAGATATTTTGGATCTGATTAACATCTTCAAACACACCTTTTTTAATATTTATTTCCTTTACCTTTCTCAATATACTCTATTTCTTCAACATAATCAACATATTGATCTATTGACAATAAATACAACCAAAACACATCTTGGACCTAACAATCTCCCCCTATGTGTTTTTTTTCAATACCCACATCAACCACTCTAAAGCAATACCACTTGTTTTCATTTGTAACTCTTTATTCTCCCTATTTCTTTATTACTCTCCCTAGTTCTTTTTTTCAACCTTATTGAAAATAAAATTCAAAGGTCCTGTCATAAAATTTACTTCCATTATTTACAATCAAATTCAAAAAGTTTTGAATTTTTTCTCAAAGTCATCAATATATTATTTAGGATAATATAAGTATTAGATGAGTTTCTATATAAAGATCCATTAAATAGAGAACTCTAAGGTTATGTGGGTGATCCTAGTCTAGGAAACAAGAGTGAATAATCCTGGATTTTTGTTTTTTACATTGAAAAAAATTCATGTAGTACCCTTTTCATGTTTTTTTAACATTTTAATTTCAAAGGGATATCTTGAAAAGATATATTTAGGATAAAAGTAACCATAACCCATCACAATAGACATATTATAAAATTCAGGTGAATAAACAAAACTTTCCATATCTTGTATTTTGTAACATTATTAATTTATTTTGAAAGAATAGTAAGAGACTCATAAAGACTATCTCCCATATTTCTTGTCCTTCAATTAACTATAATATAGTACAAGTATACAGAAATTTGGGATTAAGGAGGAACCTCAGTTGATTCTTAGAAGAAACAATTGGTCTAAGAGTCCCCTCTTAGTCTTTCATTTTTCTTCTTTTTCTTTCATTTTGCAATGGATGGTATATCCTCCTTATTTCCAACCTTCTCAAGTTTTAGAACAACTTTCTTCTCATATGAATAATCTTCTGATGATGATGTGGACTTATACTAAAATTTAGTAACATGTTTGTTACAATTATTTTCTATCATCATCTTCGTGTCTTATTATTGGGTTGGCAAGATAGAAAAATAAATTTTAGTAACATTCTCATCTTTATCACATCTCTCGTATCTTTAATGGTTATTTGAATCACAATATAGTGATATATTTATATAATTTTTTTTCTCATTTTTAGAAACCTTTTCCTTACCCTTTTCTTCAACTGATATTTGTTGCTTCCAATTTTATAGCCATTGTTACTTCTATGGACAAATAACTAAGCAATAATTTTTAACAAAAATAGATTATTTACTTTTCCCATATTTTAAAACTTATAGATTTTGAGAATTGTTTACAAACCATTTTTGTTCCAGTAATAAAATAAGAAAACCCTTCATAAGGTTTCCAGGTTTATCACATCTTTCACAAATAGTTTTCATATGTTGTAACCTATTTTTAATTTTTACACTAACCTTCTCAGGTTTCTCTAGAACATCCTTATCATACTTTATCCTTTGAGGGAATTGACTACCCCTCCAAATTTACCTTCTTTAATTCTTGTAATATTAAAAAAAATTGGTTGAACCAACATATGTTTTACATATGTTTGAATCTACCACAATACTAGAAGTATCCATAAAAAGAATATTTTCCTTTGGAACCTTCATACTGATCGAAGTTGTGATCACGTTTCTCAGAAACCTTCTTATCTTTCTTATTAGATTTTTATTTACCACCAACATTTCTATTATCAAATAGAATCTTATTTTTCATATCGGTTTTATTTTTATCCTTATCAAAACCATATGTAAAAGAAATAATTTCAGATTCATAATTATTAGAAACTTCTTACTTATCCATTTTGTTGGTCTTTGCGATATACAAAACATTCCCAAAATTCTTATTTTCAAAAACCATTCAAAAATTATTCTCAACTATTGAAGGAAAATTCTGCTGATCCTTCTTAGGGTCTTCCTTACAAGAACATTCACCAAATTCAGATATATAATTATCAAAAATAGTAACCCTTTGTTCACCTTTGAAATTTTTTTTGGACAAGTTCCATCATTCTATATTTTTTATTAAAATTTACTTCCAGATATTATTTATGATTCTTTTCATTCTCAATATATTTCTTAAAATCATTAACCACTTCCAATATCTTGAATTTACCACCATGAAAACATTCTTGATTGTTTTTTAAATAATTTTCATTTAGCTTCCTCGTCTCTTTCTCAAGCCTTCCAAACTTTCTCTAACATTCTTTAAATTATTCATTCATATGAAATTTTAACTGAGTTTATATTTTTTTATAGCTATTTATCCAGAAATTTTCATTATTTACTATTTCAATAAAAGTATTTTATCCAATGTTTATAAATTTGTTTTGGATTCAACTTTACTATCTTCTTATTCGAAAACACTGATTTCACTATTAACAAAATATTACTCCTCAACTATTTAAATAAACAAGTTTTATTCAAAAATATTTATAAATTATTCAATATCATTATCCTTATACAAAAATATTCTTGTTTTTGATTTTTGATATCTTCTTATCTTTCCCCATGAAATAGGATTTTCCCTACTCACGTTGTTTCTTTCATGATCTTCTTGGCCTACTTTATTCTTTATCACTTTCTTCTTCATCACTTTCTTCTTGTTAATCTCTTTTAGGACAATTGGAAACAAATTTACCTATGGATACCCATCCAAAAAAAATTAATTCATGTTTTCCCTTTAAATTTTTACGTACCTCTTTTCACAATTTTAGAAAAAAAGGATAAATTTTCTTCAACATTTTTACATACCTCTTTTTTAATATTAGATTCAACAGCTTCATCTTCATCAAGAATCTTCTTAATATTTTCTTTATTAGTAGCCTTGAATGAAAATTTTTAATCAAAATTTTTTTTTTAATTCATAAAATTTTCCCTTCTCATCTCATTGGAAATAATAGTTTTATTCATATCAACCAGGGATAATGTTTCTGGATATCTATTATAATATACCCAACCCAGAAGCCACTAAAATGGTGCCCCAAGATAGGTCACCACATGAACTCAATCAAATCTCCCCATACACCAGAGGTTTCTGACTAGAAGTGATGGTATAATAGGATACTTTGGGAGACTATACCCACTTTACCAGAGTAATCCACAACAGAAAATAGTTTAAATAGTAGAAGAAAAGATAATAATCGATAACATGCATAAATAACCAATTCCCAAAATTGGGTGTAACCATATACAATAGTAAATATGTCATGTCATGCTATAGTGTCAAGTGAAAAAACCCCAAAATAAAGAAAACAACAGAATCCCCAAAATGGTCAAGACTCCAGGTCTGGAACCACACCCAACATGCCCCATGTCTAACTCAACTCTCTAGCATAGGGCCTTTCCTTTGTCCTGACCTGCAATAATGAAATCTACTCAAGTACCCAATGGAGGCCCGAGTAGGGTGTGACTATAACTCAGTACTCTACCACCAACATTGTCTACAAAATACCCAGAAAAATTAGATAGTGGATGAAAATGATATCAATGGAAAAATAGAGGTAAACAATTCAATTGGCCTTTCTAGACTATGCTCATTTAATATATACTACCATTGAATCTAGGTTCACTACTTAGATATTTAATGGTTTAATCTACCCTTTTCACATGTTCAATGGATCATTCATGTCCAATATTCTCAATAATATGGGAGTAAAAGTACAATCTTATCTCACTAGTCATCACATTATAACATCCTAATAATCCTCACCTCGAAACCTCAGTTCGGGAGAAATGGAACCATTAAGAGAATGAAACTTTTTCTCTTTCTTAAGCCATTAATTTAGTGGTGGAAATAGATCCTCAGTCCAACTCAACCTGTGGGTGTAGAACCTAAAGTCTATACCCCACACTATTAATCCATATTCACATGCTTATTTATTATTCAACACAATTAACCACATCACAACTAGCCAATCCAATATCCTTTACAACATCACAAAAATATCAATAAAATGGGAAATTAACATTATGAATCAATCCATTAGCACATTCATCAATTATATTACTTAAACCTTTAGTCTCGTTTCCCATTTCTCATGCTTAACTCACTAAAAATATTCAATTGTAAACGTAATTCCTTATTATATTCCCATTATTCCCTTTTAACCCATTTAAATTACAACTAAGCAATCCCTTTTCCTTTAACCACATTAGAACCATCTATCCAAAACCCCTATAACCTATTATATAAACTAATTAACACACTCATTAATTCTCTATATCAATGTGAATCCATTTCACACCCTATGTTTCTGTTAGCCATTCGCGAGGTTCGGAGAACCCTATGGGTGGCCCTAAAAAAGGTCACATCATCCTCAATGCAACCCAAGGATATTGTGAGGGTTTAATTAGGTTTTTTAGACACCAAATAAATCACATCAAGTCATGGAACCAATAAATCATCAAAATAGGGAAAGAATGAAACTCTGCATGCACAAATCTACACAAAAACTAAGGGATATAACTTCTAGACCACCTACCTTGAATCCTTTGGTGAACACACTCTCAACTGAAGCCTTAGATCCAGATTCAATCAACCCTTGAAGCCTCAACCTAAAACTCACTGAAAAAAATAGTTTAAGAGATTTGGAAGAAGATAAGAGAGATATTGTTGGAACCATGGTCTTTTATGCATGATTTGGAGTATGGTTTTATTTTTTTGTCAATCATCAATGGAAGTTCGGATCGTGTACCCACAAAGAGATCATACCGTTCAAGTAGACAACAGTATTGAAGGTGGCGCCATTTCCCAGTGTTTGCCAAATTTTTGGGGTCCAAAATCTTGAAGTTGCTGAGCATCACGAAAAGTGGATTTCCATGAAGATAATACTTAAATATGGAAAAGGAATGAATTTCGCGAAGATAGGATGCATGGTTTGGAAATCGCGAAGACCAGAAGAATGGAGGTGGTGAGTCTTCGTAATTACATCAAAGCTCCGTGAACGACAGAGTTGAAGCGCATCGCGGCGGTGAAGGGCTTTGCGAGGGAGCTTCGTGGTGAAGGTACGAAGGAATGATGACGGTGATACTCCGTAATTACGACGAGCTCCGCCAATGGAAAATTGCCGTAGTGCTTCCCGATTTTGAGAGATTTTCGGCGGGAACTTCGGAGCTTCGCGATTTGAGCTAACGTGGCGCTGACTTCGCGCAGAAGGGTCGAGGGTCGGTGGAATCGCCTATAAATAGAGGCCAACCCCCTCAAGAGATGAAGAGAGAATTTTAGAAAAATTACTTTGCTCTCGGTTCGCAAAGTTCTCTCACGAAGGCAGTGTGCTTCGCGAAAGAGGAGCTTCACGGTGACTATTCTAGCTCCGTGAAAGTCGTGTGCCCCGCATTGGCTCAGTGAGCTTCGTGAAGAGGCAAGAGCTCCGCGATAGCCAAGAATTGCGAAGGCTGGAGCATCGCGAGAGTGCTTCGCGATTGAGCATCGTGAAAAGGAAGAGACTCTGCGATGGCTTGTTTGAGCTTTGCAAAATTGGGAGCCTTGCGAAGTAGGGTACTTTGTGAAGGACTTTTCCAAATGTTGTTTGCTCAGTGGACAAGGGAAAAGGGGGTTTTCATTAATGGTTGGAATTTGGACTTTAACAAAGCATTAACTCAGGACTCTGATGCAAGAAAAGTCTCATGCTGAACATGAGACAAGGACCTTCATGTCTATCTATTGAAGAGACCTTCACGTCTATAAACTGAGTGTGACTTCACCAATGACAATGAGCCAAGGGGAGTTAATGGGAGTGACCCGATAGAAGCAACGATCTATCCATGAACCTTTGTAAAGGCAGTGAGCCTGGGATAGAGTGTCTGTGCCCAAACCTTTGTAATCCACATCTAGTGAAGATTAGTGGAATCGGGTACGACCGACAACTTATCGGCGTATGCTCCTTGGACGTAGCCCTTAGTGGTGAACCAAGTAAAAAGTGTTGTGTCCTCTCTGTGCATGTGAATGATTGCTTTCTAATCATAATCATCATACAGGTTCAACAAGTTCCTACCAACATGGGAACAAGATCCACCACATTAAAAGAAAAATTTGTCACCCTGATTCACCCCTCCCCTCTCAGGGTGTCTCGGGGTCCTTCAAGTGGTATCAGAGGGTAAAGGTTGTTGGTGTTGAATCTGACCTTTTTTGTCATGGAAAACACAGTCAATGTCAGGGGAGTCCCTCACTTCTATGGAAGCAATTTCCAGATCTAGAAGAACAGAATGAGATCTCATCTAAGATCTCTTGGAATGGAAGTTCTCTTTTCTACTGTGGAAGGAATGCAATTCACTGATCCAACAGGCCTAGATATGACTGAAACAGACAGGAATCTTCTTGATGCAGATGCTAAAGCACAGAATACACTCACTACAGCCCTTTCTGATCAGATCTACCTAAAGGTGATGAATTGAACCTCAGCAAAATCCATGTTGGATAAACTTGAGAATATTTATGAAGGAGATAGCAAAGTGAAGGAGGTGAAACTAAAAGTGCTGCACAATCGGTTTGATGATCTGAAGATGCATCCAGACGAGAATTCAGACTTTTTCTTCAATCGAATTACTGAAGTGGTTGGAGCAATTCAGGGTCTAGGCGAAGAAATCAAAGACATTGATATTGTAAAGAAAATATTAAGAAGACTTCCACCTCTGTATAATGCGAAGGTGTCTTCCCTTGAGGAAAGATATCTTTCCAAACTTTCTCTAGATGATCTACTGAGCAGCTTGGTAGCATATGAAATGAGAGTCAAACCAGAAGATGCTACAACTCGGGTGATAAAGGAAATTGAATTCAAGGCCATGGATAAACTGAAAATCTCAAAGGATAGTAGTGGTGAAGATGACGAAGAAAAATAAATTCTTTCTCTCATTGAAAAGAAGTTCCAGAAGGGGAAAGGGAAATTTAAAGGGATGTTACGTCTCGCATGTTTCCATTGTGGAAAAGTTGGGCACATTTCCTCTCAGTACTTAAGAAAGATCAATGATGAAGATAGTGAAGATGAAAACTTAGAGAAGCCTCAGAGAAGGTTCTTCAAAAAGGGAGACTTCAAATCTGGTAAGAAAATGCAAAGGAAGAGTTTTGTATGTGAAGAGGAAAGAGATGATAATGAATTCTGTGATGAAGAAGAATCAGAATTCAAAACTGGGAACCATGCTTCTATGATGGCCACTGTTGAAAATTCAGAAGATACTGATGGAGAAAAACAACTGAGAAATTGTGTAGATCCTGAGATGCAACTTAAGGATGCGGTTAGTAAGCTTAAGATTAAATGTAAGAGCTGCAATAAGTGGAAGTCAATTGTAGAAAAATAAACTGAATATGTTGATCAACTTGAAGCTAAAATTGAATGACTGGAAGAATTTGTGAAGGTACAGTATAAAATAATTGAAAGCAATGATGATGTAGTAGATCTAAAGTTGAGAATTGAAGAGCAGGCAAAGGCCATCAATGACCTCACCTCCAGACTGGATGAAAAATCCAAGACTGCTAAGGGTCATGAGGAGGAAGTTGTTACTCTAAGGATCAAACTGGAGACTGAATAAGTTCCAAAAGAATCGAGGAAGAAAATACAGTTTGGAAGATTCTCAGATGCAGAATTACTAGGAAGAGCGAAGTGTGGTTCAGATGGGGTTGGAAAAATCTTGAGTGATCAAAGACCCTCTTGTATGGGAAAGAGTGGAATTGGCTGTGAGGCTGGGACATCAACTACTGGAAGTGAAAAGATCCAAAAGAAAGATAAGATGAAAGTTGAACATGTTGAAACGTTACCTAGAGTGCCGAAAAAGGAACCCTCAATCCAAACTAAAAGGAGAACTGAAAATTATCCTCAAACATTCAGAAATGACAGACATTCTAGCTATTCTCCCAAGGAAGAAGGTATGAGGAGAAATTCAAGTGAGAATACATTTCCTCTCATGAAGTGTCATTTCTGTGGCTATCTGGGCCATACCATGTCTTATTGTGAAGAGGCAATAAGCTATCTGAATGGAGAAGATATAGAATCTCAACAAAGGAGAACAATTTCATATCCCAATTCTTATAGAAGAAATAATTTCTATGGATATTATTTTCGTTGTTCTAACTTTGATCATAAGGCCTTTCATTGCAGGCAGAGAAGGGACATGGACACCTCATACCGAAGTTCAAGACAAGTCAAGTCTCGTCAGCAAGACAGTGTTGCTCTTTAAAACAGGTTTTCACCTCTCAATGAAGACTTTGACTATGAAGAACCTGGGTATGTGAAAGAGATAATTGAAAGTCCATCAGTTCTATATACTCAATCTAATGTCTCATGGAAGGAAAGGAAGAAGATTGAGAAATCCAACCTTGCAGAGGTGGCCCTAAAAGCTACAAAGAACAACAGTACCTGGATTCTGGATGGCGGTTGTTCATCTCATATGACAGGTAATGTCGGCCTACTAATGAATATCATAAGGAAGGTTGATGGTATAGTAATATTTGGTAATTATGGGGCTCTAAAAATCAAAGGGAGTGGAAGTACCGAATTAGCTAATGGAGAACTAAAGAAGACTGAAGTCATTTACGTAGATGGCCTATGTCATAATCTCCTCAGCGTGAGTCAACTCTGTGACTCAGGACTTATTGTTACTTTTAATCAGAAAGGATGCACTATCAAGGGAAAGACTGGTAATTCACTTATGAAGGGATGCAGAATAGAAGGCAACTTGTATCAGGTTGATAGTGAAGAAAATGTATGTTACATGAATATTGAAGAAGAAAACCATTTGTGGCATCGGAGACTGGGACACATCAATCAAAAAGACATGGAGAAAATATAAAAATCGAGAATTGTAATGGACATTCCCAACCATAAGCGTGAGCGTGAAAAATCTTGTGATGCTTGTATTCATGGGATGTTGGTCTGTAGTTCATATCGGCCAAAGAAGAAAAGGGAATCTCACCATCTTGATCTAATTCATACTGATGTATGTGGGCCAATAAATGTTTCCAGAACTCATGGAGAATGGTACTTTGTCCTTTTCATAGATGATTATAGTAGAATGGCATGTGTGATGGTCATTCACAGGAAACGAAAAGTCCTTGACTGCATGAAAACATATCGGAGAATCGCTGAGAATGATACTGGACGAACAATCAAAGTGTTGCGATCTGACAGTGGGGGAGAGTACATGTCCATTGAATTTGAAAATTATCTGGAGAAGCATGGGATACAGCATGAGGTAGCTGATGTGAGAACTCCACAACAAAATGGAGTTGTTGAACGTAGGAATCGACAAGTGAACAACATGGCACGAACTATGGTGATTGAGAGTCGTATTCCATGACATTACTGGAAAGAGGTTGTTCAAGCTGCAGTGTACATTCAGAATCGAACAGGACTTTATAAGGGTGAGACGAAGACACCATATGAATTGTGGCATGGACGGAAGCCTTCTCTAAAATACTTTCGTTTCTTTGGAAGTAAATTCTTCATTAGGAACAAAGAAGGAAATCAAGGGAAATATGGCGACAATGCAGATTAAGTAATTTTCCTCGGTTACTCAATGAACAGAAAAGCCTACAAATGTTTCAACAAGCGTTTGGGAAGGATTGTGGAAAGTAGTGATGTTAAGATAATTGAAGAGAAAACCACAAATGATTCAAGGACTTCATATGCCGATGTGATAGAAAGTTAGGAACAAAGTGAACGTGATGAAAATACAAATGCAGAAATAGAGGAAGTTGTTCAAAACACTCAGTAGTCACATCATGTTGTTGACTCAGAAGAATAATCTGAAGAAGAAACTATGGCTAAAGAGAAGACTACTGAACCTCGCAGAAGAAATCGAAGAGCTGAGATTGATCCATCCAACATAATTGGAGACAAGACTGCACCCACTCAAACAAGAAGTATGATGAATAACACGAAATCAGCATTTCTATCAGTTGTAGATCCATCCTCATTCAAAGAAGCTGCAAAAGATGAATCTTGGGTGAAAGCCATGAATGATGAATTAGATCAGATTGACATGAATCATACATGGGATCTTTTCCAGAGACCTGAATGTCACAATGTGATTGGTACCAAATGGATCTTCAAAAATAAGTTTGATGAGCATGGAAGTGTCATCAGAAACAAGGCACGACTGGTGTGTAAAGGATACTCCCAGATTGAAGGTATTGATGTTGATGAAACCATTTCTCCAGTGGCTAGACTGGAGTCAATCAGGCTTTTCCTTGACATGGAACTCCAAAAAGGATATAAAGTATATCAAATGGATGTCAAGACAACATTCTTGAATGGTGTACTCGAAGAAGAATTCTACATTGAACAACCAGTGGGCTTCGTTTTGGGTACTGATGAAATGAAGGTCTGTAAACTGAAGAAAGCTCTATATGGTTTGAAGCAGGAACCACAGGCATGGTACTCACGACTGGATTCATATCTCAAGAAGTTGGAATTAAAAAGAGGAGGAGTTGATCAAAATCTCTATGTGAAGAATTCTCCAAAAGATCAATTCATGGTTCTAGTCTACGTTGATGATATCATATTTGGTGGCAACAGGCAGAAATCAGTGGATGAATTTTCCAACCACGTGAAATCAGAATTGGAAATGTCTATGATTGGGGAGCTCACATATTTCTTCAGGATGCAGGTGATTTAAAAGAAGGAATACACATTCAGTTCTCAGGAAAAATATGTAAGAGAGCTACTGGAGAAATATAATATGAAAGACTTCAAACCAATGTCAACTCCGATTGCAGTTGGAACTAAACTTGGAAAGCATGAGGATGGGGACTCTGTTGATCCCACCATGTACAGAAGGATCATTGGAAGCCTACTATACCTGATAGTGACAAGGCCAGATATTGTCTTTTCCACATGCCTTGCAGCCCGCTTTCAGAGTAATCCAAAGGAGGAACATATGGCGGTAGTAAAGAGAATCATGAGGTACATTAAAGGTACACATAAATTCCTGTTATTTTTTGCTGCAGGTAGGGACAGTGAATTATCAGCGTTCTCTGATGCTGACTGAGCTGGTGATATAGTAGACAGAAAGTCCACTAGTGGTGGAGCTTTCTATATTGGGCAGAAATATGTTGGCTGGTTGAGCAAGAAACAAGAAAGTACTTCTCTTTGTACTGTTGAAGCTGAGTATATCTCTGCCACAAAGGCATGCACTCAACTGCTTTGGATGAAGCAGCAACTAACATATATTGGTGATAAGGTGCAGAAACCAATGGTGATTTACTGTGATAACAAAAGCACAATTGATCTTACGAAGAATCCGGTTCAGCATTCTCGTAAAAAACATATTGAAATACAGTATCATTTTATCAAAGAAAAGGTTGAACAAGGCGTGATTAGAATGGACCATGTTGGAACTGATGAGCAAGTGGCTGATATCCTGACCAAGCCACTGTCCGTGGCTGTGTTTGAGAAGCATCGGTTGAACCTCGGTGTTCAACCACCTCCCAGTGCATAAGGATGTTATGGAATTCCCCTCTCCCCGTTTGTTATAACTGTTTTAATCTGTTTATGGCTGTGATGCAGGTTTGTGGGGGAGATACTATCCAGGGGGAGTATGGTTTGAGCTGAACATGAAAATTTTACTAGTCTTTGGATTTATTGTCAATGGGGGAGAAAGGAGAATGGAATAAATTCAGGCAACTTCTGTGATGAGAAGAATGAGAAGGAAAACATGGGAACCCAATTCAAGCCTCCTCTCTTGTTTTCTACACCGAGCATTGCTCACGTAGACTTAGAGTGTTGGCTGAGTTGATTCCTGCGTTTTAGATGGAGATCTATTGAATTTATTTTCTGATTTCCAACAAACCCAAAGGGGGATATTATTGGAACCATGATCTTCGATGCATGATTTGGAGTATGGTTTGTGTTTGTTGTTAATCATCAATGGAAGTTCGGATCGTGTACCCGCAAAGAGATCATACTGTTCAAGAAGAAAACAGTATTGAAGGTGGCACTGTTTCCCAGTGTTTGCCAAATTTTTGGGGTCCAAAATCTGGAAGTTGATGAACATCGCGAAAAGTTCATTTCCATGAAGATAATAATTAAATATGGAAAAGGCAGGAATTTCGCGAAGAGATGATGCATGGTTTGGAAATCGCGAAGACAAGAAGAATGGAGGCGGTGAATCTTCGTGATTACGTCAAAGCTCCGCGAACGGAAGAGTTGAAGCGCATCACGGAGGTGAAGGGCTTTGTGAGGGAGCTTTGCGGCAAAGGAGCGAAGGAATGATGACGGTGATACTCCACGATTACGACGAGCTCCGCGAACGAAAAATTGTTGTAGTGCTTCACGATTTTGAGAGATTTTCGGCGGGAACTTCGAAGCTTCGCGATTTGAGCTGATGTGGTGTTGACTTTGCGCGGAAGGGTCGAGGGTCGGTGGAATCACCTATAAATATAGGCCGACCCCCTCAAGAGAAGAAGAGAGAATTTTAGAGAAAGTCTTTTTCTCTCAGTTCGCAAAGGTCTCTCACGAAGGCAGTGTGCTTCGCGAAAGAGGAGCATCGCGGCGGCTATTCTAGCTCCGCAAAAGTCGTGCGCCCTACGTTGGCTCAGTGAGCTTCGCGAAGAGGCAAGAGCTCCGTGATAACCAAGCATTGAAAAGGCTGGAGCACCGCGAGAGTGCTTCGCGATTGAGCTTCGCAAAAAGGCAGAGACTCCACGAAGGCTTTTTTGAGCTTTGCAAAATTGGGAGCCTTGCGAAGTAGGGTACTTTGTGAAGGCCTTTTCCAAAGGTTGTTTGCCCAGTGGACAAGGGAAAAGGGGGTTTTCATCAGTGGTTGGAATTTGGACTTTACCAGAGCATTAACTCAAGACTCTGAGGCAAGAAAAGTCTCATGCTGAATAGTAGACATGGACCTTCATGTTTATCTATAGAAGAGACATTCACGTCTATAAACTGAGTTTGACTTCACCAACAGAAGTGAGCCAAGGGGAGTCAATGGGAGTGACCCGAGGGAAAGAGCGAGCTATCCATGAACCTTTGTAAAGGCAGTGAGCCTGGGATAGAGTGTCTGTGCCCAAACCTTTGTAATCCATAGCTAGTGAAGATTAGTGGAATTGGGTACAACCGACAACTTGTCGGCGTATGCTCCTTGGACGTAGCCCTTAGTGGTGAACCGAGTAAAAAGTGGTGTGTCCTCTCTGTGCATGTGAATGTTTTTTTTCTAATCATAATCATCATACAGGTTCAAAAAGTTCCTACCAACGTGGGAACAAGATCCACACTACGGCCAAAAAGGCATTTAGCGGCGGTTTTTTTTCGTTTCGCGGCGGTTTAAACCGCCGCTAAATCATGCGTCGGGAAACTATTCGCGGCGGTTTTCAAAACCGTCGGAACGTTTCGCGGCGGTTTTTTAGCGGCGGTTTAAACCGCCGCTAAATGATTCAGTGGGGGGTTTTTTGTTTTTAATTTTTTTTAATTTTTTTTAATTTTTTTTTAATTTTATATTTATTTATTTTATTTTATTTATTTTATTTATTTATTTATTTATTTATTTTATTTATTTATTTTATTTATTTATTTTATTTTGTATTTATTTATTTATTTATTTTATTTCGTATTTATTTATTTATTTCATTTCGTATTTATTTATTTATTTTATTTATTTATTTATTTTATTTATTTATTTATTTTATTTCGTATTTATTTATTTATTTTATTTATTTATTTATCCATGCATGCATCTCCCATGCCCATGCACATGCATGCCCATGCACATGCATGCCCATGCAATATAAATAAATCCTGCGTCTGGTGAGATTTGAACCCCTAACCTCTTGCATATTTTCCAAAGACTTTACCACTCCAACAAGCTCGCCATGTGGTTAATAAACAGAAATTAATATACTTATATATATTAATTGAAAAAACAAATAATACATAAATAATATATATAATCTCGATAATAATAAATAATAAATAATAAATAATAAATAATAAATAATAAATAATAAATAATAAATAATAAATAATAAATAGTAAATAATAAATAATAAATAATAAAGAATAAAGAATAAATAATAAATAATAAATAATAAATAATAAATAAAGATAAATAATAAATAATAAATAATAAATAATAAATAATAAATAATAAATAATAAATAATAAATAATAAATAATAAATAATAAATAATAAACAATAAATAATAAATAATAAATAATAAATAATAAATAATAAATAATAAATAATAAATAATAAATAAATTTAAACAATAAATAATAAATAATAAACAATAAATAATAAATAATAAATAAATATAAATAATAAATAATAAATAAATATAAATAATAAATAATAAATAAATATAAATAATAAATAAAAATTAATAAATAATAAATAATAAATAATAAATAATAAATAATAAATAATAAAAAATAAAAAATAAAAAATAAAAAATAAATAATAAATAATAAATAATAAATAATAAATAGTAACTAATAAATAATAAATAATAAATAATAAATAATAAATAATAAATAATAAATTATAAATTATAAATTATAAATAAAGATAAATAATAAATAATAAATAATAAATAATAAAGAATAAATAATAAATAATAAATAATAAATAATAAATAATAAATAATAAATAATAAATAATAAATAATAAATAATAAATAATAAATAATAAATAATAAATAATAAATAATAAATAATAAATAATAAATAAATTTAAACAATAAATAATAAATAATAAATAATAAATAATAAATAATAAATAAATATAAATAATAAATAATAAATAAATATAAATAATAAATAAAAATTAATAAATAATAAATAATAAATAAAAAATAAAAATTAATAAATAATAAATAATAAATAATAAATAATAAATAATAAATAATAAATAATAAATAATAAATAATAAATAATAAATAAAGATAAATAATAAATAATAAATAATAAATAATAAATAATAAATAATAAATAATAAATATAGATAAATAATAAATAATAAATAATAAATAATAAATAATTATAAATAATAAATAAATAGAAATAATAAATAATAAATAATAAATAATAAATAATAAATATAAATAAATATAAATAACAAATAATAGATGAATATAAATAATAAATAATAAATAATAAATAAATATAAATAATAAATAATAAATAAATATAAATAATAAATAATAAATAATAAATAATAAATAAATATAAATGATAAATAAATATAAATAATAAATAATAAATAATAAATAATAAATAATAAATAATAAATAATAAATAATAAATAAATATAAATAACAAATAAATAATAAATATAAATAATAAATAATAAATAATAAATAATAAATAAATATAAATGATAAATAAATATAAATATAAATAATAAATAATAAATAAATAAATATAAATGATAAATAAATATAAATAATAAATAATAAATAATAAATAATAAATAATAAATAACCAGTTACAAAAAATATATAATAAATAAATTAAAGAATATTATAAATAATAAATAATAAATAATAAAGGAAACAAATGAAAAAGTATGAAAATACGTGATAAGGGATGAAAAATCATGAAAATGCATGAAAAGGGATGGAGAAGCATATGAAGAATGAGGTATTAGAAAGAATGTGAACGCATGAAAACTCGTGACAACTCTGGAAAACTCCTTAATAATTCAACATAATCATTATAATAACCCACAAAAAACCATTGATAAAGATAACAAGTCATGGAAACCCAAATAAACAGTAATAAATGGAGCTACCGTTAAAACTCGTCAAAACGGTCATAAAGAGACAAAAACATTGGACTCACATTAACGGAGATAACTTAAGATCCGAGAGTCCGTTTTAGATCCGCGACCTGTCAAATCAAAGATCCCGAAAAGATCTTCAACCTGAAAGGTGAAAGAGTCCGAATGGACAGGCGGATCGGAAGTTACGACCATTTAAAAAAAAGCTGACGGGGAACGGGTGCTAGAAACGAGGCATTGAGAAACATAACAAACCCGATACCCACTAAAAATGCCATAACATATGATCTAAGAGTGCATGTGGGCACCGCAACCAGTCAAACTAAAGCTCATGGAACGAGCTATGATCTGGCAGGTGGAGGAGGCCAAATTGACACGCGGATCGAAAGTTAGGTCCGTTTGAAGACAAGTTCGACGGGACACCGGTGACAGAAACGAGGTTTTGGAGGCCTTCGGAGGGGTTTTTGGGGTCAAAAACCCGATAGAAGCTAGCTTCTATCGAAACATTGTGTAGCTCTCTTCGCTGGCTTCAATTTGATATGTGGTAGAGCCCAAACGGACACCTGGAGCGAAAGTTATGGCCATTTGAAGTTGGAGAAGTTTTTTCAACTTTTTTATAACTCTAATATCGTCCACACCTTAGAACGTCTCACGGTTTTGATTATATGTGCCTCTATATCTCTTCATGAGCTTTGATTGGACTGGTCGTGGCGCTTCAACGGACGCCCGGATCAAAAGTTATGATCGTTTTAGTGTTTTCGTGGTTTCTCACGTTTTTTTTATTTTTTTCATTTTATTTCACGGCGGTTTTACCGAAACCGCCGCTATTTCGCGGCTGTTTTTTAAAAAACCGCCGCTAATCCTTGAATAAAATTAAAAAAAATAAAAATAATAATTAAAAAATAATAATTTTTTTTGCCATTTAGCGGCGGTTTTTTCGCGGCGGTTTTCTCATAGTGCCACCACATTAAAAGAAAAAGGTGTCACCCTGATTCACCCCTCCCCTCTCAGGGTGTCTCGGGGTCCTTCAGAGATACCAACCCAAATCAAGAAAAAAGAAGTGAGGAGAGGTTTAACCTTACCTGGATCTTCAATATACAACCAACAACACTCCAAACGGCCCTAATATGAGGTAAATCGATTCCTGGATTCTCTTGGAGACTTTGGTTTGTTCCTAGGGTCCAAAGGAAGAAGTAAGTATGAAATTGCCAGTTAGGTATAAAAATCCCATAATGGAATTTTTTGTAATTTTTAAAAGTTTCTGGGTCACACGGTTTACCAGCACGGTTTTCCAAACCATGCAAAAACTGTAAGGATGATACTTTCCAAAAATATCCCACTCACTTGGCTTAACCACATAGTTTTCTAAACGGTGTGAAAATTGCGCAGAGGCTATTGTCTGAAAATTCTTCTTCTACACGGTTTACCTGGGCAGTCAGCACAGTTAAGACTAACCATGCGCTGACCATGTGTCTTGCCCAAAAAACTTTTTTCCCGCCTTTTTCATGTCCCAAACCCCAAAACACCCCCCGAGACTTCTTAAGGACTTGGGAAACACTTATTCATAAAAAATATAGGATTTAACTGAAACTTAAGAAAAAATTACCTAAATAGAAACCAGGGATCTTACAACCTCCCCACCTTATAACGGCTCATCCCAGAGCCACTCTTCCTAAGAATCATTGAGTTCCTAATAAAAATAGATTGTTCCATTGTGCCTACATATTAGATTCTCTCTCCCAAGTTCCTTCTTATATGTTTCCATGTATCCATATAACATGCACCAAGGGTAAAACCTTTCCCCGCAAAACATTCTCACTATGGTCCACAATACAAACTGGGTGTTCTTCAAAGGATGCATCAACCTCAAGCTATACATACTTAGTACTTATCACATGTGATGGATCAGGATTATACTGTTGGAGTTCTGAAACATAGAAAACATCATGCATCATTCTATACCACTATTGAAGATCCAATCGGTATACCATGGGTCCGACCCTCTCCACAATCTCAAATGGTCCAACATATCTAGGAGCTAACATGACCTACTTCTGGATTTGACAGTGAACCAACCTTGGCGGCACTCAAAGAAACACACTATCACCCACCATGAACTCAAGAGGTCTATGATGTCAATATGTATATGACTTCTTCCTAATCTGAGAAGTTTCCAAATGCTTTTTAATTAAACTCACCTTCTATGATGTCTCCAGCATAAGGATCAGTCCTAATTGCTCCGACTCTCTATCCTCTAACCAACATAACGGTGATCTACATGGTCTTCCATAAAGATCCTCAAAAGGTGTTATCTGAAATATATCCTGAAAGTTGTTTTTGTAAAAAAAATGAACAAGTGACCAGTGATTTTCCCACAAACCATCGAAATCCAAAACACATGCTCTCAACATGTCCTCTAATACCTTACTTGTATTCTCTAACTGTTCATCAGTCTATTAGTGGTAAGCTGTACTCAAAAACACATGGGTACCAAGTGCCTTCTGTAGTTCCTTCTAGAAGGGTGAGGTGAAACATGGATCACGATATCAAACTATGGTCCTCAGCACACCATGGAACCGTAATATTTCTCAAACATACAATTCCCCAAACTGGTCAACTATATAGGTTTCCTGGATTGACAAGAAATGATCCACTTTGGTCAGCCGATCTACCGCCACCCAAATTGTATCATTCTTACGATGTGTCCTATAAATACCCACTATGAATTCCATCGTGAAATAATTTCACTTCCACTATGGCATAATAAATGACTGCAAAAACTCATCTGAATGCTAATGTTCATACTCTACCTACTAAATAGTGAGGTATCATGCTGCAAAACTCCCACTGTGTTTCTTCATTCTCAGTAACCAAAACATCCTACGAAGATCACAGTACAACTTATTCAAGACCAGATGCACTGCCCACTTTGATGTGTGAAGCCCACATATCAACTCCCTCGATACATATTTTGACACCCCAACATGACCTTGAACATCTGAAACTCCATCAACACTGAATATGTAACCAAAAGGTGACTTCTGGCCTTTAAGACATTCTTTTATGGCCAAAAACTCTGAATCCATAAACTGGCTCCCTTTAACTCAGCTCAGAAGTGTATATTCAATTACTATTGATGCAAGGGTTATCTTCCCATTCCCATCCTATACCTCCAAATTCATCTCAGCAAACAAGGTCATCATCACCCACTCTTAACTGGATTCTTGAATGGACCAATTCTAAGTCTTCTAGATCAGAGCATCAGAGGCACACTCCCTTTTCCATGGTGGGTACACCAAATCAAAATCAAAAGACCACATTTACTCACCCCACCTTCAATTTTAAAGATTAAACTCCCACTAAGATAATCTGTATTTGAGACTTTTTAGGTCAGTGAACACCATGAAAGGTTCTCCAAACAAGTAGTGCCACCAACACCTCAAGGCATGAACCACATTAGCTTGCTCAATGTCATGAGTAGGGTAATTTCTTTCATGTGGTCTCAACCTCCTTGACACATAATCTATAACCCGATCATCTTGCATCAACACTTCCCTATTTCCAACACCGGAAACATCACAAAATAAGTTTTACCTCTTACCTAGTTCGGGTAAGATCAAAATCAGTGTAGTAGTCAACCACTTCTTCAGCTCCTAAAAATAATTCTCACAAGCCTTTGACCAATGAAACATTACCCCCTTCATGGGTAGGTCTTTGAGAGATGATGCCAAATGAGATAAATATATAATAAATCTTCAGTAACAACCATTCAATCCTATAAAACTATGAATATCAGAGACATTCTTGGGCTACTCCCAAGACACCACAGCCTTCACCTTTTCCAGATCCACTGACACACCTAACTCGTAAATGATGTGTAACAAAAAGTGAACATCACCAATACAAAACTAAAATTTTTATATCTTGGAGTAAATCCTATGATCTCTTAGTGCACTAAAGATGATGTCAAGATGTTTGTCATGATCTTCATGAGTTCTAGAGTAATTTGAGATGTCATCAATGAATATAACTACAAACTGATTTAGATAGGGGTGTAATATCCAGTTCATAAAGTCTATGAACACCACTGGTGCATTGGTCAATCAAAATGGAATTACCATAATTTAATAAACTCATACCTACTTTGGAAAGTTGTTAGGGGAATGTCAGAAGGTCTCACCCTCTACTAATGGCATCCTGATCTCAAATTGATCTTGGAAGACACCAAGTCACCTATGAGCTGATAAAAGAGGTCATCAATTCTAGGAAGAGTTTATAGGTTCTTAACCATCATCTGGTTGATCTTCCTTTAATTGAAACATATCCTCAGGTATCTGTCAACATTCTTAGAAAATAACACTAAATACCCCCAAGGTGATGTACTAGGATATATAGACCCCTTATAATCCAAATCCACTAACTGATCCTTAAGTTCTTAGATATCTACTGCCACCATTCGATAGGGTGGAATGGAAACTGGCTTCGGTCCTGGAAACAATTCAATTGTAAACTCAACATATATCTTGGGTGGTAACCCCAAGAAGTCCTTAGAAAACACATCCTGAAACTGGTCCATAACAAAAAGGAAGAGTGTCTTCACTTTATCCACATCATTCAGTATTAGTTATTCTAATTGTGTTGTGAGTTCTTACAACTACTGATGTAGTGGCCCTGCATGGCCCACTCGAGTATCATACTCACCACAAAGTATATAAGTGCTACCATCAAGAGATGTGAACATTACCCAACATCAGTAACGGTCGATATGGGATTGATATAACCCCAATAAGTTCATTCCCAAGATTAGTTCAAAACCTTACATCTCTCAAACAAGTAGACCCCACAAAAAATAATGCTCACTGACCTCCAGAGCACAACCCTTACACTACCTAATGTCCTCAACTCGTACCCCTAAAGGAGTATCAAGTGACATTACCCCACATGCAGTCTTAAGGGTTAATCCAAACATAACTACCAACTGAGTAGAAATAATGTAATCTGTAGCACCTGTATCTAATAAATCTCTAGAAAGCATGGAAGCTACATGAATAGTACCTCAAATAGTAGATGGTTCTACCATACCACCTTTAGGTATATCCTAAATTGCATGGAGATGACTTGATGCTTTTCCCTAGGCTCTAACCAGAGTGCCATGCACTGCACTGCTCTTTTGGTATGGATGATCTCTCCACAGAGTTCCATGTCTACTTCCCATACTAGTATGACCCGTGGAGATCCAACTCCATGCCAGATACGTGGTAATCAACCCTATACCTATTCTCGACATTTACATCTCACCTCCATCATTCCCTAACTATCATGGGTTCTTACAGAACCTCTGCATGTGGCCTAAACTTCCATACGCTCAATACTCCACTGGTGGGTGGGGACACTGGTCATGTTTGTTCCCTAGTCTACCACATAGATAACAGAAGACTTGTTCACCAACCTAAGAATCTGACCCCATATTTCAACTACTATGTGCACTTACACCTTTCTAAAAGATTCCAAAATGGCGTTTCCTACTATCAGAAGCCACACCACTAGCTCACCCATATGGCACCACAAGTTCACTACCTGAAGCTCCATTCTGGTTCCCCTCAGAGATAAGGGCTTGATTCACCACTACAAAAAAACTTTTCAGATGAAATATATACACCTGATATCTGATATCGTGTCTCGGCCTATCTTGGAAGAATTTCCAGAAAACAGCCTTGTCTTATATCAATTTCAGAATAAAGTGTCTCAAATTAGTGAAATGACTAGCATAGTCTATCACTGAAATTTTCTCCTCATTCAACCTCATGAAATCTGCAGCCTTCTCATTCTTCAAGAATTTTGGGTAGAAGTTCTTGAGAAACATCTCTAGAAAATCCTTCCACATCATTATCGTAGCCTTCTCCATCTGAACCATGATATCCCACCGACACTTCCCCTGAACTCTCAGCATATATGTCGCTAACTTGAATCGCTTATCGAGAGGAGTTTCTTTATGGTCAATAATAGTTTGGATGGAATCTATCAAAAACTAAACTACTTTTGTCCCACCTTATCATGTAAAGGGTGGAGGGTTCTATAGCTGAAACTCCCTAGTCATCTCAAACATACTCGGTGGAACCTCCCTTGGGTCTCATTCCATCATCTGCATAAAATTAAATATGTTCTCACGGAACTACTCTTCCCTATTTCCCTGGACCACTGCATTCTCTTTCCCCACTACTAGAAGAGCATTCTTGTAAATTTCCTCATGTCGCCCAACTGGCATACGTCTTTGAGGTAGCATTTCTCTATAATGCCAAACATGATCTTTAGAATGCAATCATAATGGTTTTTTGAGAAGGAAGAGATATAGGTGGGCTCATCACTTTCAACAACCATAACAATTTTTATATACTTCAAAAAAGATCCCACTCATAAATAGATCACTACCCTGGGCCATCTCTCCTAAGGCCATGGATAACATGGTCATCTAATTCACATGGTTATGAGCATTATCTTTTACTCCCATTCAAAACCATTTCCATATACAAATTTACTCTTATATAGATTAATCCACTTTTTCTTCTTTTTGAAGAACCATTTTCTAATTACTACTTACTCTTTTGAATTTCCCCTATTTACCCATTCATACAATCCCATTAGGCACAATCTCATTACTTTTAAGACAACATATGCATCCTAAACTTTATATCCCCCACACCCATCTCGTGTGTGTGCTTATCATGATGCATGCCACTTACCTACATAGGAGCCTAGAATGATGCATGAATTCAGAGCCTTATGCCCTTGTTTCCATGAGTGAAATATCATAAAATTATCAAATCACTTAACTAGTGCATCACTCGATGGTGAAATAACATCAAAGATAACAAAACACACCAAGAACAACAATACCCAACCAGGGTGAATTTGGTTTTCCACCATACATGGGTCAGATACTCCCAAGAACAAGCTCATTAACAAGGCCCGACACTTCTCTAACCTCTCGTTTACCATTCCTAGATAGTAAGAAAGATAAAATAACTTCTATGATACCACTTTATAATATTCCCAACCCAGAATCCACTAAAATGATGCCCCGATCCGGGTTTCCACATGACCTAAAACATGCTTCCTCATACTCTAGAGGTTTCCAATTAGTAGTGAGGGTCTAATAGTATATGTGGAGAGACTATACCTTATTTATGAGAGTAAGAATCATCATAAAAGAGTTTAAATAACAAAAACATAACCGAACAATCAATAACATGCATAAATAACCAATTCCCAAAACTGGGTACAACCATATACAACTGTAAATATGTAATGCCTTGTTAGAGTGTTAAGTGAACAAAACCCCAAAATAATGAAAGAAGTAGAATCCACAAAGTGTTCTATAATCCAAGTATGTAACCTCACCCAACATGTCCCATGTCCAACTCAACTCCCAAGCATAGGGCCCTTGCCCCTATCCTGAACTACAAGCATGAAATCTGCTTGGGTACCCAATAGTGGCCCAAGAAGGGTGTGATTATAACTCAGTAGGCCTCCACCAGTGATGTCTAAAAAATAATCAAAAAATTAGATAGTGCATGCAAATGATAACAATGGAAAAATAAATTTAAATAGTTCAATTGGCCATTTTAGACTCTGCTCATTTAATTTACACTATCATTGAATCCAGGTTCACTACTTAGACATTTCATGGTTTAATCTTCCCTTTTCACATGTTCAATAGATTAGGAATGTCAAATATTATAAATCATATGGGAATAAAATTCAAGTCCTATATCTCTAGGAATCACATTAAAACATCATTATAATCCTCACCTCGAAGCCTCTGTCCGGGTGGAATGAAACATTTAGAGGAATAGAACTCAGTCCCCTTCCCTAATTCATTCATTTAGGGGGGGTAGCTAGATCCTCGGTCCAACTAAACCCATGGGCATTGAACCTCAAGTCTGTACCCCATACTACCAAGTCATGTGCACATGCTCATTTATCATTCACCATAATTAACCACAACATAACAAACCTAGCCAATATCCTTCACAACATAACAACAATACCAATAAAGGGGAAATTAACATTATGCCTCAATCCATTAACACATTCATCATTTATAATACTTAACCCTTTAGTCCCATTTCTAATTACCAATGCCTAACTCACAAAGCATATTCAAATCTAAACATAATTCCTTATCATATTCTCATTATTCCCTTTTATCCAATTTAAATTGCAACCAAAAAATACATTAGCCTTTAACCACATTAGAATCAACTATCCAAAACACCTCTAACATATTACAAAAACCAATTAACACATTCATTAAGGCTCTATATCAATGTGAATCCATTTCACACCATATGTTTCTGTTATCCATTCGGGAGGTTCGGCACACCCCATGGGTGGCCTTAAAATGGGTCACATCGTCCTCCATGCATACCATGAGAATCATGAGGGTTTAATTAGGTTGTTTAGACACCCAATAAATCACATCATGTCAAGGAACAATGAACTCAACAAAAGAGGAAAAAAAAGAAAACCCAACATGTACAAATCTATACAAAAACCAAGGGATATAACATGTAGACCACCTACCTTGAATCTATTGGCGAACGCACTCTTAACTGAATCCTTACATCCCGATTCAACAAACCCTTGAATCCTCAACCTAAACCTCCCAAAAAAATAAGGGTTTGTGAGATTAAAAAGAAGATAATAGAGAGATACCAAACCAAATCAAGAAAAAGAAAAAAGAGGAGTTTAGCCTTTCCCAAATCTTCAATCTATAACTAACGACACTACAAACATCCCTAGGATGTGGAAGATCGATCCTTGGATTCTATTAGAGACTTTGTTTCGTTATTAGGGTCCAAAGGAGGAAGAAAAAAGGAAATACCATTTTGGGTATAAAAAATTGAATTGGAATTTTTGTAAATTTTTTTAAAAAATTGGGCCGCACGGTTTACCCGCACAGTTTTACAAACAATGTGGATGCTACTGCTCAAAAATAGCCCCCTCACATGGTTTACCTACATGGTTTTCCAAACCGTGCACAAATCGTGTGGAGACTACAGTCCAAAAATTCATCTTCTTCACGGTTTACCAAAGCAATCCCTACTGTTAGTACTAACCGTGCACTGACCATGAGGCTTTACCAAAAAATCATTTTCCCACTTTTTCATGTCCCGAACCCCCATAAAACCCCTTGATCCTTCGTAAGGACTTTGGAAACACTTATTCATCCAAAATAGAGGACTTAAACTGAAACATAATTACAACATATCTTAATGGAAAACTGGGATTAAACATCTATCTTCCATCAAAGAAACTTTGGCATCAAACTTATCAAGAATAATTCATAATATCTTTTCAACAACGGTAGACTTTTTTTAAATGTTAGAATATTCAAACATTTCATCAAGACATCTAATAGTGATGATAATATCATTTAACCTGGTAAATAAGTCACAAAAAGATTCATAGTCACCCATTTTGATATCTTCATACTTCAATATCTAGATTTTTAACTTTTCCTTCTTCACTTTTTTATTCCCTTCATAAATGTTGTTCAACTTGTCCTGTATACCTTTGGTAGTGGAAAAACCTTTAAATATTAGATACTAACTTTAAGAATGTAATGATAGTAAATAATTCTTAGATGTTCCATCAATCTCAAGGTTTTCCTTATTATCACTTTCAAGAGTAGAATTCTCTTCACGAGGGGGAAAACCATATTTAGAAACATTTGAAACATCATACCAAAGGGACATGAGATATAGAAATATTTTACCTTTATAGATATGATAATTACTATCATTTAATATTGGAATCCCCTTTATCATTACACAACTCAAACTCTCGATAATAACTTCTTCATTAAAAACATTAGAAAAGAGTAAATAAAGGGAACCATCTAATATAACTTAGGAGTCCCCATATAGGATAATGTATGACTGAAAGGGGGAGAGGTGAATCATTTATATCATTTTATTTTAATTTTTATTATTTATGAAACAACATTCATATCCTCTTATACAATTTCCTATTTTACTAAAAAACAAACACACATCTATAGGAATACATCAATTTACAAGGTTCAATAATCAAACAGAGTAAATACATCCCTAGTATGGTATGGAAACAATTCAATACAACACACTCCATAAGAAAAAAATCATTTTGTGTGTAATAAAATGACAAGTATATTCCCTTACACTCATATAGAATAATATAATTGATATAATCGTGCGTGTTCTTTTTCTAGCACAAATGATGTAAAACAGTTCTATGTAACAAGTTAAGAAACCTGTTACTATGTTTCCATGCCTACTTCACAAATTTTTTCTTCAAAATAATTATTCAATTTCATACCAAGTAGTAGGAAAGAATCTATAATTTTTTGTGATACTTAGTTTGATTTCCCATTAAGATTCCCAAGTCTGATTACTAAGCCTGATTATATAACTTTTTCAAAATACCTCGGAAAACATTTTGAACAAATTCTACCTCAGTCTGGAAATCTAGTCTAATTTCTGAGTCTAATGATCCATCAAGATATTCTAATCATCTGAATATGATCTTCCTATTTTTATTCTTCTTATTATGTCCAAAAACCCTCTTCAAGAAAGCCCAATCCAAAAAATCCTTTTCTCTATAAAATTTCAGCGCTATCTGTTCTCACTTTAACAGTACATACATGAGAAAGTACAAACTAATTTCTCCCTTTATAGGCAGCCCAAAATGGGTTGGGAGGGATTTCAAAAGTTTTTTCTTCTCATCCAAACTTCCCACAATCTCTATTTACATTCAATTATAGATGAATTTATCATATCTTTAATTTTTCTCAACACTTCTTGGACCTTCTAGAAGCTTATCACAAGTTCAGTTTTTGTAAAACTTCTTAGTATTATTCATTATAATTCTGATTCATTATTTGAATTTCATCATTATGATTCTTTATACAACTTACATATATGAATAAATATATGGATTCTCAATATGATGTTTAGACCACGTTTCATCGTACCAAATGAAAGACTACAATTCCCGTTTTTATTTCTTCATTACGATAAAAACATAAAATTCTTCCATATGTGGTTTTATACCAAATGTGACTAATGTAAAATGTATGTCTTCCCATTATGATAATACATACCAACTGATGAAAGTAAACAAATTATTCTTAAATATTTTCAAGAAATATTCTTGTCCCCTTTGAAAATTCATCAAAAAATATAAAATAAAGAACCCTCTTATTCTTTTACACAGATCGATGATCCTATATCTGATGAGATATTGGTGTCATCTTGTGTCTGATGGACCAGTCTCTACTTCATTTTGATAATTAGTTTCATCTCTAATTAGATAGTTGTTCACACATTTAGTAAGGAAATTATTCTTTCTCTTGGCCCACTTAATACCAAATCAAATAGACAAAAAAATTAAAACAAAACACAACACCTATAAAACAAACATCTTTCTAGTTAAGAGAAGAATATAAGTTAGTGGTGACCAAAACACAACACTTATAAAACAAACAACTTACTGGTTATGACGGTGAGTCCAATATTTGTGCTAATAGTTCTATATATGATTTGCATGATAGTAGTCTAGATATGATTGATAGATTCATATACACCTTTCCTCAATTCGGATTTCCATTAACTTTCTCAACATACTCTCTTTCTTCAACATAATCAACATATATATATATTGACAAAAATAAAACCAAAACACAACTTGGTCCTAATATGTACAGAAATATATATATATTATTTCTCTTCTACAACAAAAAATATGTAATATATGTGTAAGGATTAATTTAACAAGAACTATCTATCTATATTTTAAGATAATAACATTATTTATTTACCAAAATATTTTCAACTAATAAAATATTAAACATATAAGAAAAATATTTAGTAAAGATGGGTATCATAAATATACATGATAGAATTATTTTTCTCACATTAAATAAGCATAACAAGAAAATAAGAAAAATAAATCCAATGTTATGGTTACAATTATATCTAACTAATAAGTAGGAAAGATAATAATATAAAACCATATCAAAGATAAATTTAATAAAAAACATTTATTTTTTGAAAAAATAATTTTATATTTAACATCACTTTAAAACACATCATTATAAACCTATAAACTGTAGTGCTTTTGTATTAATGAAAGTTCTGGTTTCCAAATACTTTTTTGAAACAAATCCCTAACCTAGAGGAAGGATTACTCTTCATGAAATATTAATAAAACATGTATAAAATAAATGTAAAAATTAAGTCAATGCCTTTAGAAAAATTATAAATATATAAAGTAATATTTTCTTACATAATATTCGCCATGGATTAACTATTGTATTGATATGATGAAAGAAAACCCAAATGAGACGATAGATTTCAAAAAAAACCAAAGAATTTCAATTTTCAATTTGATCGAATTTTGACAGAAAATAAGGGGAAATTGAGGTCGGAAGGGTTTTTTTACCTTATCCTTTCTAATGCTAACTCCCCACAATAACATATAATAACTCTAGGTCAATATCAAAGTAGGTAAATTCTAAATATCAAGATGAAGAGAGGGATATGAGTTAAAAAGGATCTCAATGAAAAATGATGCATAAGTCTCAAAGAAACCCTATAATAAGGTAAAAAATTATTTTAAAAATAAAATTTTACCCATAAATTAAAAAACCACCCCAAATTTCAACATGGTACCCAGTAAAAAGCATCCAAATACCCATTCATAGAACTATAATAGTGTATAACTCACACCAAATACCACCAGGTACATAGTGACCTACAAATGAGTTCCTAGTGGTACTCCTTCACTAAACACATTTCTATTCCATTTCCTTTTATCAATTTCTCTTATAAAAACTCATATACTTCCTTTTTCCCAGTTTAATCAATAACTAAAAGATAATTGAAGGGAAATACCAACATGTTATATTTTGGATTATTAAAAAATCCTTAACATTGATATTATCCTTCCTTAAAAGAATCATTAATCTTCTTAAGGGAACAATTCTTTATGCCAATATTTATCCCCATCCAATAACACCATGGTTTTATCCTAAATCACCCAATGGTTTCATTTTACCCATAAAAAAAGAATCATATTCCCCCAAATAATTTTTTATTTAGTCAATGATACAAACTAGATTCACCTAATAAGTAACATCAACAATTATTGTTTATAATAAAAAATTAACTAGGAGAGGTAAAAATCTCATCAATTTGGAGATAATAAATACATTTTGCATAATAGAATATTGTGGTTGTAAATAAATATTGTAGGAAATTTATCTAATATTCCCTAACACACAAAAAAAGATCTATAAAATCTCAAATTTATCCCCCTTACTATCTTATCTATTTTTGACTCAGTCATGAAGAAACTTAGAGGAATACTTCATCACTAACCATAAATTCCCATGGCCAATGCATATAATCAACATAATCGATTTAGAGGCCTTGTATAGTAGTTAATCATTTACATATCAAATTTACCTTTCCAATTATATCTAAAAAATCAAAATGAAAAATCAATTAAGATTCACCAGTCTTGGTCTATCATATTGGTGAATGTTCAGGTAATCCATATAAGGATTAAAATGTATCCATATGAATACATAGATGATATCTATTATTATAAAATATCATTCTATTGAAATATTTTCCTCTAATGAAACACTAAAATACAGGATATAAACTCTTAAATTATATCTTAAAGTATAAATGTTCACCTCTAAATGATAATATATTTGAATGTGATAATTTTCACTCATTTTTACTTGATTACTTATTATATGGTATAATAAATTCCATGAATGTGTGGTAAACCTTGTTTCATTGTATGAAATGATACTTGTTTCCACCCCATGATGTTTTGTAACCCCTAAAACTTATAAAATTCATATATATTATATTGTAGAATATTCCTGAATAGGAATAAAATAATATAACTTGGTTATAGAGTCTATGATCGCCCAAACTATACCCTAACCTTTTGATAACAATAGAAATATATTCACAAAATTAAACATGATGTCATCTCTTTTAGACACTCATTGAGGGAGTTGCTATAATATTTTTTTGATTAAAGCTATATTGTTTTCACTTATTAGAAACTAATTCATTGAGAAAAAATACTATTTATTCCCTTTTTCATGCTTGGACACTAAAATTACTTGTCAATATCAAAATATAGCTTTGATATTCTAGGATAAACCACCCACTTATTGTAATTATATTCCATTAAAACTTCCCCCAAAATATAAGTTGGAACCACAATACATCCGGGAACCTATATGAATGAATTATAATCTTGATTCCATCCTTGAAAAATCTCCCCACTATAAAATATTTCCAAAAAAATAACACTAACAACAACAACAACAACAAACACACCTCAAACTCAATTAAATGAAGTCAAATACATGGATCAAATATCACTAATTATATTTAATAAAGACCATATTTTCATTTAAACCATTAATAATAAGTTCATCTTGATGGAAATATTTAAGAGTTATTTAAGGAATTTCTTTTCCTCTTTTAATAAATAGATTTTTCATTAATCTTACCATATTAATAGGAGCATCAAATGGTAATATTATAGAATTTACAAACTATCTTAATCTAGTATTAGTATTATTTTATTCTATCAGAGATACTATAATTTTAACTTGAATACATTTATTTATAATCCTATTCATATTGTTATATCCTCATGACCATATTTACATTATTATTTATGTAACCATTTTTTCATGATACCCTGTCAAAGGTGAACACTGACATTCAAATAAAATAATAGATCTAATAATTTTTCTATAAAATTGATCCTTCAATTTCAATGAAATTTTATAACCCTGAGGCACCCTAGAGTACTTTATCTATTTTTTCCATCCAATATGAATCTTTTAAGAGATATTTTCATTAATATCTCCTTTAGATTTCATAAATGAGCCTAAATGTGGAAAATAATAAATTAGGAAATAATATGGTAACCCAATCTCACATACATAACGTCACTAGATACTACTATACTAAAATTATATTACATATATTTTGGTGTATCCCTATTAATACAAAAACCATTTGATTATAAAGTATCTCTCAAAATTTCTAACATTGAACTAATAGTGTCTTTGTATTATTCAAGGAAAACTATACCATCTGCAATAATAATGAAATTAGGTATCTTATTTGGAATATTTTTTGTACGTTTATCTAAGAATAAAACAAAAATTCATAATATTAAATATCAACATTGATGTAGTCCTATCAATTTAGGCAAGTATGTAGTGTCACCTAATTGAGTTCTAATGATATTAATATGGTAAAAAATATGAGAGTTCGTGGATCATTCAATAATAAATGATGTTAAATCAGCATAAAAGGATAAATATGTTGTCTCTGTCCACTTTGATTTCTAAATGATACTCATATATCAATGAAATCAATCCCAATTCTTCAAGGACTCCAACACCTTTTGAATTTTATCTTTCCAAATGAAAGAATCAATAGAAAATTTTCATTTTTTGTGTGTATATAAGACATAAAAATCAATTTTTTACAAGTATTATACCCATTTACATTTCCTCATGTTCATAAAACACTGCAAGATGATAACCCTAAGGCTTTTATAGTTTATTTTCACTGCAAATTACTTACTAAAAATATAGTGAATCTGAAAAATAATGTCATAAAATACTATGAAAAAGTCTATAAGATGATATTGATTGGGTACATAATGAAGACCCACTAATAACATCTTATAATAAATCTAGAACCCTTCTCCATGATAATGAATGTTCAATATAGAAGTAGTGATCAACCTCTTATTTAACTCCTTAAAATATTCTTCACGTTAATTTGAGCAGATAAATTTTATTCCTTTATTCATTTAGGGTTTCACATGATAAACTATCCTATAATAGTTTTGGAAGAATAAATGGTAACATACTAAAATTCTTAAAAATATGAATCTCAAAGATGTTTTCAGAAAAATTACAAGACATAACCATCTCTACCATTCTATTTTCTATTCAAATTATTTCTTCTAAGACAACAAGACCAGATAATTATCCATCACGCATCCGAAAGGATAATATGTAATGTTTATCATAAATTCAATGATCTCAAAGTGTTTCCTTGTTGAATTGAAAATGTATATCATTTGTGTGTCAAGATATTTAGTATATTTTAATTTTATCCAGAAAGATCATCAAAAAAGAGTCCAATAATGCATGAAAAACATTTTTCATTAAATAAATGAACACAATATGTGTATTAGTAATCCCAAATGGCATGGTGAGGTACTAAAAGTATTCATGGAATCTTTGAGAACCATCTATATAATTTAATAAATTCTAACTCGGAGCATATGATAACACAAAAATAGGTCAATATTTGAAAATTATTTTTATCCTTTCAATTTTTCAAATATATATTCATTATTGGTTAGTGGAAAATGATTATTAATTGTAAGTTGATTTAGACTCATATAAACTATACATAATCATATACTTTAGTTGAATTTCTAAGAAACAAAGGATTATTTTACCTGAAGGAGAAGTTTTTGGTCTAATTAAACACCTGGCCTAAAGATCTACCAATTATATTTTTAGTTTTCCTATAATAGTTTAATCCATACGATATGATAGAATAGAAATCAGTTATTTAAAAAAAATCTATATAATATTTAACCTCTTTTTTAGGAAGTAACCTGAAAATCATTAGGAAACAAATTAAGTAAATAATTAACTATGAAAAAAAACCTAAATATTATTAGTTTCAAATTCTTTAAGTGTTTTACAAGACATTTCGATAGTAATACACCCATCATAATTTTGTTTTTTCCATAGTCAAAAAGTATCCAATTATCGATCTATGGTGCATTTTTACAAAAAAATAATCCAAGAGGTAAAAGAGACATGCCTATGATACCATTAGATATGATCATATAACTAGGATAAGTAGTCCACCCAAATATTGATGGGTACTTATAGTATTATATTATGTACAACATAGTGGAAGAAACCTATTTAAATGCCTATGTAGAACATAAGTGTAGAATACATACCTTAAAACTTGTGAGATCTATATCCTTGGTAATTTATTCTATAAATAGATCACATATAAATAAACAATGTATTATTTCCTCTACAAGATGTACTTCATCCACTGGAATAATAATACACTATGAGAGGACCCCCTCAGACTCTAATTGTGTGCAGCACCTTGACCACGATGATAAATTTCGAATTAGGATAAATATATGTTTTTCAAGGATGGTTATAATCTTAAAACACTGATAGATATATCATTTTATTATCTACAATCCTTATTCATTTAATGAAGGAAGTCGATCATCGACTAACAACTCTTTTTCACTATCATTCATTAATCATAATGTTTTCCATCAATTAATATAGTCATTTTACCTTTTTAAATAATTATAACATGTTTATCATGTCTCAAATGAACTATCTCAATGATAAATAGACTAAAGTAAACCATTAAGATTATCTAAAAGTATTCCATGTCCAAAAATATAGTTTTATAGAGTAATTTTCATGCCTTCTGTGATATGGAATAATTATAGCCTACTGTATTCATGAAATGCATATATAGTACTATGATATATATACAGATCTTATAATATTAATTTTTGGGTTTAAGTTTATACCTATAATATCCCACTTTAACTAAAATCCCATTATGAATTTATACAAAACATCAAAAATTATTATGAATCAAACCAACCATCCATGTATACAGTTTATGAAACTATATTCATTTTAGAAATAACAATTTTCTATAATTTAATCCTTACTATAAGGCATAACTATGTATGCCTTCAAGATTTTATAGAGTTAACAATAAATATAAATTCTCTAATTCATTGATAAGATCAACCTCACGAAAACTTCAATTCTACTCAAGCTACAAAGGGGTATGGCGTGATCTAGATCAAACAAACTTATATCTCTATATAAACATTTCTAAAGAAATTTGTATCATTTAAATTTTATATATAATTATATAGTCCCTTTTTCCATGAAATAAAATTACTAATTACATATAACATGCCAATCTAGTATAGTTTATCTCATAAATTCATGGTTCTTATAAATAAAATAATAAAATTTACTGATTACAACACATATTATTAACCTAAGTAGCTAAGAAAATCACATGTATCTCAGCTAAGCTTGGACTTGAATTTCATCAACATAATTCAATCAAAGGATAATTTTTTTTTCTTTTCATTAAATTGGAAAACCCCCATTTTGGTTAATCTCTAACAAATGAAATGATCAAAAACATACCCAAAAAACCCTTGATTAAATCAATATAAAATATTTTATAAGAATTTTATCAATGTATGAAGGTTCTAATTCTATGTACCTCATAACTGATTAAAGAATTGGTGCCTTCGCATTCAAGAAATTTAGAAAGGTAGTAATTACCCAAGACCACATTGATAACTAGGGTGAGGTACTTTAGTGTAAGGAGACCCCAATGAAATAAAACTTGTTTTTTGGAGAATAAGGAATTGGGTGCTACCCACTAATGATAAAATCAAATGCATATTCATAAACCTAGACTCCATGTGCTCATGCTATAGATAGTGTCGAGATTAGAGCTCAGATAATATATTCTTTGAAACCGATTACCCATGTATGATATGAAGTTTATTGGGATACTTTAAAAGAATTTCCTCCTAAGAGTTACTAGGTCTCTATTTTCTCGATCACTGGTTCCAGAGAGTAGGAACTGATAGACCCAATAAAAAGGTTAGAGCTATACTAATGTTAGCAAGATGATCGTCCATCAGTAAAGTGGGGAACAAAATGTGTTTTGACAGGGTTACTCGCTCATGGAAATCACTAGTTATCAGAGTAGAAACCTTTTGGTTGACATGATTCAATTCTTCAAGAACTGGGAAGAAGCCCCCACTCTCATCCCACTCTTGGATGGAAAATAATCCAACCATTCCATCCTCATTGGCACTACGAGATATTTTGTTTGATGGTACCCCCACTTTTCAGGACTCAAACTCAACATAGATAGATTGTGTAGTGTGGGCTCCATGTGGGGAGGTAGTGTGGCTTTTGATCCCAAGGAATATGTTATCGTTGCTTTTACTGTGTAATATGGTCGCAGACACTCTCTCTAGGGCGAAGCCTTGGAAATGTTAACAGGTATTCTCTAATGAAAATAATAGAACATTGGTTTGGCAGTGGTGGAAACAGAAACCATAACAATATACAACTCCCTACATGGCTCAGGTATAACCCCTTTCACAATATCTTATATCATTATAACGTGTATTGGTTTTATCAAAAATCCTATGAATGTCCTATATACTTAGACATATGGTAATAGGGTTACAAATTAACTTTCCTCCATGGTGGTCTAAAGGGAATGGATTACATTATTTTCAAGAATGAACTCCTCGCCACCTTAGGGGGTGAAACTGGTGAGAGGGGATGAACTTAGGATTCATTATTTCATACCTCCATAATTCTCTAGTCTCCTTGTATATGTTTGTTTCTGTTTTTATGCACTTTATTTCATATAAATATAAAATGATGATGATTATGAAATTCCATGTGATATACTTTAAAGAGTCTATAAAGATAAAAATTATGTAATTATTATCTTATGATTATATTCTTTACATCACATAAAATTATTTTCATCAAGTAAATGATTAAAATCATGTTAATATTAAAATATCAACACAACCCATAATAATATGTGATGTTAATCAATTAGGGATAACTCACATTTATTAATTGACTAGACATTATCATTCCATTATTCATGATATATAAATGCACAACACGTGGATGAATGAAAAAATGATATTTCTTTAATTATAAAACCATGATCTCTTTTAAAACAATGAAATATGTTTTTTTCATGTATCTAATATTGATAGATTCAATATGACCCATAATTTTTAGTTATGTTAATGGGTTTGTTAAAGGATTTTCTACATTATCATCCATAGCTACAAAGAAGATCATTACATCACTCCTCTCAATGATCCCTTGAATAAGATTTTATTTAAAATGGATTTGTTTGGTATTTGGTGAAACTTGTGCTCCATGGAATGAGAAATATATTTATTATTATCATATTAAGGATTAATTACTATCTGAATACTTGGAACCACCAAAATTTTGTAATTAATAACTTGATAAAAATAAATTAGGTCGCTACGTCTGATGCAACGATGTAATCTTTCTAAATATTATAGCCTAATACGATAGATTTTTTGGAACTATTCTAACTGGTAGCTCCACTATCTAAGTAAAAAAATCTACGTTTAGATTTAATATCATATTTTTTAAATTATGAACTACAATTATTTTTACCCTTTATAATAATATCATCCTCTCCTCTAAATCCCAAGAACATAAATTTACATCTTCTTAAATACATAGGGGTATTATTCATAAAAATATAATGGCTCTCACTAGGATTTAATTAATATCATATTATTATAAAATCATAAGAAATATCATGTCGATTATATAAGATAGAATACATGATTTATTCTATGGAAAACACATAATAAATTCAATTAATCCTTCCTAACTCGTTTGAAGGATTTTGAATCATCCAAAGATTCATGCCCTAAAACACTGGTAAAGACGCCTTCTTAGAGTTTTCCATGATAAAATTCCTTAACAAAATTAGAAATTTATGGGTTTTGGATCAGTTTGAGAAACCTCTTTCATCAATATCTATAGATATTCACGTATAATATATAGGATACTTCAACATTGTGTTCATTTAGAATCACTTTCCCAACCATCTTAATAGAATATAAAGTTAAAGAATCGTATATGATTAGGGGTATTTCATACACATAAAATATCAATATACCATCATACACACAATAATATACACACCATTAAATATATTCTCATGAAGGGCCTATAATAGAAAGAAACATCCAAATAGACTTTATCATCATAACTTGAGAAACGGTTTATTAAAATTTAATACCAAATTTTATTTATTACTCTTCCATATATGAGCTTTCTAAATATAAACCCTACCATCCCTATTAGTTTTATTACAGAAAAATGATTTTCACCCTATGGGTATCACCCATTTATTTTCATTTAGAAAGTCCCAAACATGGTTAGTGTACATATAGTCCATATTATATTTCTATGTTTTTGTTTGTCAATGAAAATGTGTGATTATCTCAATGTATCCAATACCCTTTATATATAATTGTATAAATTGATTTCAATATAATTTATAGTCATAAACTCATTATTCTTCTCTTTGAGATCACTTCTCAACCTTAGATACCAATATATTATTATTTTATTTGTTATACCTATAATAAATCTCAATGTGATTATCACAACGAATTCCATACTCTACAATTAAGACATATATATATATATATATGAGTATCATGTTTTTTATATTATCATGATGGATTTTTTTCAAAAATTGCTGCCACTAAAATGATGACCCCAAACATCATTACCTTTTATTTTCCATGATCCACATTTCATTTTATAATGACTCTATTTTTTCATTTTTATCATTACATAGATATTTAGGAAAAAATCATTCCAATCATATAATATATGAATCTTAGATAGTTGACAGAAAATTGAATTTCCCTAATTAATCACAAAGAAGAACTCAAATATATTTCTCTGGTATCTTAATCCTATCAAGGTTTCGTAGAAAAATGTTACATGATGATTATAATTGAATATGGTCCCCAAATCACATTATGTTCTCCCATATCAAGCATGCCATATACAAGATAACCCAAGGGTACCCATCTTTGGAAATAATTACCCAGTAGTATGTTAGTGGTCTCCATATTATATGCACTAAATTCATATATTCATAGCATTTTAATGTGTAACTCTTTATACAACCAAAAATTGGTGTTACTTTCTTAAAAATAGAATAAAATAATTAATATTCATATCCCAATGTATCCCATTTCAAAAATACATGAATTTATTTTCATGTAATGATTTAAAAATATATGAAATGAATAATCCCCATATGAGTATACTTTGATCCACAAATAATTAACCACCAATTTTCATAAAAATTATTAGTCTTCTAATACATTGTGAATTATAACACAATATCCCTCTATCAAAGGATACATTACTTAAGAGTGATTTCAATCCAATCATAACCTCTAAATTATAGAAAATAACATAAATAAGAAACCAAAGTCGTGATAAATGAAAACTAAATCTTATGTTGTTGTACCTTACATAGAAAGACACTTTTAAAAGAATCAATTTATTATATAAACATTATAATACATAACATTTAAATTATATACACAATTTATATAAATGTAAATTTATAAATAATAAATAGAAATTTTATTTATATTCTAAATATGATATATTAATGTATAAATTTCATATTTAATTTAGGAATAATAATATTTCATTTATAATTCTAACCAATTATCTTTAATAAACATTTTACAGACCATAAAAATCAACATTAAAAATAATTTTTTTCATTTTAGGGTTTATTGTATTTTATTAATGATAATAAGGATATCTATTGTCAACTGTGATCTAATAAAAACCAACGAAAATTGCTTATTATGGGAGGCCCATCATAATTAGTGATATCACATGTATCAATATTAGGATTTGATCCCCTATCTTGAGCAACATGAAACAATAGTTTTAGTCAATGATTACAATTATATTTTTTATGACATTTTGTAAAACTATGTGATTCTATGGATCATAAAAAAATATTCATCATGTCGTACCTTATTAAAAATAAAAACAATAAAATTCATAATAAAATATCCTTTATCCTTATGAAAGGTATAGTAATCCAATTGTTATCCTTTATCCACACTATTTCATACATTAGAATATCACCATAGTAACCTTACGATATATAGGTTATTTATGAAAATAGTTGAAAAACATATCTATTTGAATATGAACATGTATTTGGTACCATAGAGGGATTTTATAGGATTGTATTATGTCCATTATAGTTAACAGGACAAAATTTATTTCTCAATATAACATTTATGAATTCAATATGTATTGAATAACATAAATATATAAAGAATACCTTAGATCTATCAATAATTATCTCATTAGTGATGTATTCTTGAATGATATAACTTACCAATAATCAAAGGGTCCATGCTTCCATAGTAAGTACATCAACCACTAGAAACCTCAGGTGTTATGAGAGTACCCCATAGAAAAATGTGTATTTGAATCATCACCTCGATGATAAATAGTGAATATTACTTAAGAGGGAACCAACATGGCTTGGAAGAATATCACACACCCACCAGGATTATCCCATCAATTATATAGGCTTCCATCACTTAAAAAATGAAGCAAATCATTGGCTACCAATGCTTGAAATCTGACATGCCTTACTTATAACACCTTCCCTTTGGGTAATATAATCATTTGAACATTTAAAATGATTATCACAGGTTTTTCAAATCATAAATGAACTTCCATAATTATTTATAGCTGAATCTAAACCATTTGGATTATATGGATGTAGTATACGCACTTGACCATATAACACTCACCTATCATATAATAAGATAGATTCACCTATATGCCTTATAAAATATAGAGTAACATTGTCCTATAATATAAATCACAATAAAATCTAGTCTTATAATATATATTCAAATCTTATAATATGATATGTATTATTTTAGTGAATATCCATCAAATAAAATATAAATAGTCTCCATATCAAAGATATAAAATCACAAGAATGCATATATGTACCCACCATAATAACATAATATTAATATCTCTTATTCCTTTCTACACACAACCCCAAAAGAGTATTATAATGAACCAACTCGGGATATCCAGTTTTGATGTATAGATTTTTCTACTACATGACCTAATGTTTGTTCTCGATCTCTATGGGTATCTAAGTAGTGTTGAGGATTCAACTTTAATCAATTATGAGTGATTTCATAAAGTAAATTATAAATTAATAAAATGGGTTTTAACTCGAAACCCAACATGAAATTCCCATAGGTTGGCGAGCCAAACAAACTAAATTACTGGTTTGGGAAATAAGATATAATCCTACATGTAGTAACATAAAATAACAACTCAATCCTTAAAACAAAATTACCTAAAATAAACCTAAACCAAGTTTAATAAGATTATTAGCCAGCCTAACCATTAAATATTCAAAGACAAATATTTTCAATAATAAAGTTACAAATGGGATAAGAGTCTAATATCCTCATGTACATATGGATAAATCAAAATAAATATCTTAAAGGCGCACCTTGGTAACCCATATCCATGTGATAAGTGTATTTTTCTCACTTCACATTTCTTCTAGGAGTGAAAAAATTAAACAATAGCTATCAATGATTTAATAACAACCCATTCTTAACATACTTGGATATTACATCCTTTTAGTATAATATCCATCACATTACAAAAGTTCATGCTCAAGGACTGTAATATTTTAGTGTATTTGGAAACTTGGAACAAATTATTCTAATTTTATGAATGATCTTCAGCATCTCATGTAAAGATCCTCCCATTTATCACTCCTATGTAAACCATTCTTCATAACATGGGAAAAGTAAACATAAGAATGGGTGGTCTCAAGTGCTCTGTAAGGGTAAAAATAAAGGAGATACATAAGCATAAAATTAACATAAGAGTATGAGAACTTGGGAAGAACATTTGATTATCATACCCTGTATATCAAATATTATAATCACGATTCACAGCATGACTATTATCAGTTAATAAGACATGAATCATATGATTATCAAAGACCGTGAGTCATTAGAGAATAAAATTTTCATAATACATAGACTTGTGTTATACACATCATATTATATCATTGAGAACTTGTGTAAATAGAAATATGTTTACTCATTAAGTTAATGGAATGAAATCAAGACCTCGAACAAACTTATGGAAATGAAAATAGTTCCATGTATAGAATTGTGAACTTTTAATATGGTTCACACATAATATTATGAACATGTAATTAGGTTCACACATAAACTTATGAACATGTAACCAGGTCCATGCATAACATTGTGAACATGTAAACATGTTCACATATAACATTGTGAACACATAATAAGGTTCACTCATAACATTGTGAACATGTAACCATGTTCACACATAAACATATGGGCATGAAACCAAGTTCATTCATAACATTGAGAACATTAATCAGGTTTACTCATAACATTATGAATAGATAATAAGTTTTTCTCATAACATTGTGACCATGTAATCAGTTTCATGCATAATATATATAGTCATGAGTCATTCATCATTATCCAATGAATTGGAGGTAGTTATAGGTCCCACACATTACATAATGAAATCATATATATGTGTTCCACAAGATAATAAAACATTCACCGTATCATGAACCATAAAAATATATGGGTTCTATAAGAATTTTATCTTAGTATAACCAATGAAAGAGAAATGGGTTTCATAAAAATATTGTAATATTAAATACAAAACATTTATAGAAAGAATAATAATGGTTTCATTGAATCATATCCACAACAAATCATAAATTATATCAAAGTATTCCAACTTTTATAGATAAGGATTTTGAAACATCACTTGGAGCATTAGTTAAGAAAAATAACCTTTCTTTGTAATTTACTTTTTAAAACATAAGATATTATCAAAAATAATTTTCTTCAAAAAATAGTTTAAAAAATATAATTAATTATTCAAAAATAATACAAAACATTTATTGAGTAAAATATCCTTTCTTATTTGAATAATTATTTTCAAATCATAAAACATTTTGAAAACATTTTTCTTGGAAAATAACCTTGAAACTGTAAAGGAAGATTTGAAAACCATTTTAAACAATTTTTAAAACATAAATAAATTGAAATAATTCTCATTTAATATCATATTAAATGTTCATTTAAAACATTTTTACAACATTTTCAGAAAACATGGATTTCGAATAAAACAAATTTCCAACCGAAGAGAGAAATAAAGTCAGATTTTCTTAAAAACACCTATTTAGTTATCTTAAGTAGAAAATAGTGTGAAATGGTACCATTACATGAATATATAATGAATAAACAAAGGATAATAAATCTCATGAGATTTCTTGAGTGATGGATCATAATATTTTATCAATGGAATCATTATTTTAACCAATCCTGATAAACGATGAGATTATAATAATAAACTCGTACCATATTGGTAACTTCCAATCTAAATCTTTATAAAATAATAACATTAAATGAAGATAAGAATATCATTAAAAGAAATATATTCATGATATTACATTTAAAATGTAATTATATACACCTTGTAAAGTAATATTGGTTCATAACATGACATGTGTCTCAAAGAAGGTAAATTGAGACAAAATTACTTTACCGATTTGGTAACTTTTCAATCACAACCCCCATTAAAGAGAAAAACTAAAATGGGTATTTAGATAAAAATAATTTTAATTATAAGGATTATAGAATATATACATGGGTATTATACACACCAAATATAATAAATTAGTGGTGATCATGGCTTGTGTCTCACTGACAATAAAACTGAGATGGAAATATCGTACTACATGAGTAAATTTTGAATCATGAGATACATGAAAGAATAAAATAAATTTAAAATTTTAATATAATAAAATAAAATAAATTCATTGTATGACATGTATTAGGGATTTATATACCCTAAAAAACAAGAATAATTGGTGAATAAAGCATATATCTCCCTGAATTAAAAGTGAGACGAGAAAACCAATTCTTTAAGTCTTGACTTTATTCATACTCATTGAAACCTCCAGTATAATGAATTTAAGTTTATTATAAATCTAAACAAGAACAATATTATTATATATAATTAAATATATTAATGGATTATGGATTTATATAACCTGTTTATTAACAATTACATGTTAAAGTTATGTTGTGCGTAATAATCATGTTTTTTTTCATATATGTTTTCACATGTTTTTCCTGATCATATTTCATAGATCATGGTTTACTTATTTATAGAATGTAAAATAAGATATAAAAGTTATATATATTCAGTATATAATTATTTATAATAATCTATATAATATAGTAATAATTAATGGAATACACTATTCATAGAGACAGTAGGTTGTATGTATGCATGAACATTGTTTCCATTTCTTTATAGTATTAAAAGAAAGAAAGTAAATGACCTATATGTATATGCATATATTATAATTAAAGTATCATTATTATTTCATATATAACATATAAGTTTACTAAAATTATCCTTAATACATTCCATATAATGTGTGAAAAAATCAAATCACATTGAGGAGGCAATATTATACACATCCACAAACAATGTTATCATATTCCCAAAAAATGGAAAGCATGAAGGTATGTATTATATAATAATTATAAAGGCATAAATATATCATAAATATCACATATATCATAACAAAAGAAAAAATATATCATTATTCCCAAACTTTAAAGGAGGAAATAGAATAATTAATTACATCAGTTCACGAGGTGGTAGTCCTTTGTATACCCCAAAATAGTCTGCCTTACACCCCCACAAATTCAATTGTACACCCTTTGAGAAAACCCTTAACTTAAGTCTTGACTTTCCTAGTACACATTAAAACCTCCTATATAATAAATATAATTTTTTTATACATATACCAAAGAAAAATATTATTATATATCATACTATACATGGTTTGATTATGACATTATATTACCCATTTGTTTATAATTTCATGTTAAAGTTACGTTTCAGGTAATAATCGCTCTATTTTTCGTGTATGTTTTGACATGTTATTCTCGATCCTCTTAATTATAACATGATTTAATTATTTCCATAATTTAAAACATTATATAAATTTCATATATAATCAGTATATAATTATTTATAATATTATATAAAATATAGAAATATGAAATTTATTACACTGCTCATGAAGACGGTTGGTTGTACGAATCATGAATATTATTTCCATTTTCTTATTATATTGAAAGAAAGTAAGTAAATAAAATACACACACACACATATATATTATCATTAACGTATACTTATTATTTCATTTATATCATATAGGTTTACAAAACTCATTTTTAATACATTCCATGTAAAGTACTAATGAATCACATCGCTTTGAGGAGGCAGTAGTCCACATGTCCACAAATAATGTTATCTTGTTCCCGTAAAATAGAAAACAAGACGTTTTATGTTATATAAAAATTAAAAAATAATAAATAAATAATAAATATCATATATATCATATAAAAATATAAATTCCATCAATATTCTGCACATTTAAAGATAGTAATGGAAGACGAATGACATTGGCTTATGAGGTGGTAGTTCGTCGTACACATGAATAATGATTGTGTATCCAATTTGATAGATGTATGTGTGTGTAGGTATTACCCCTAGAATAAAAAAATATCATTATATTGAGGATAAAAATGTTACTATATATGCATGGAATAAGAATAATATAGGTGGTGGATAAAAAATAAAATAAAAGTGCGTGTTGAAGGATGCTAACTCATCTTTGGGTAATTTCTTTTGGTTTGAACCAAAGGACTAACTTGCTTTACTTTATACCCAAATTTGGGATTCTGGGATGATATAACTTAAATAGTGAGATTATTTGGGTATTTTTTTATGATTTAAAGGGCTCTAGAGGTGTGAATAAGTGATTTGGGTGAGTTCCCTTTTATAGTAGAGAAGGAGTGGCATCTTGTAAATATAAAAAGGTAAACACTATTGAGACCTTTCTTAAATCATGTGCCACAAATAATTTTCTAATTTTTATAAAATAGTTTAACTAGTAAAATTATTTCCATTAAATTTCTTTTAGATATGTTTCTAGGGTATTTGTCCCCTAAAGATAACATTTAACCACTAAGTAAACTTATTTTTACCTTATTTGTTGTAATAAATTTTAATGAATTTCACTAAAAATTTTGGTCAAAAATAAGTTGAACTTATTATAAATTATAAATTATTCTGAATGAAAATATGGAATCCATTTTTTCACATTTCAAAAACATAATTGTCTAAAAATAATTTAAAAATAATCCCATAGATGAGACGAAACAACAGGGTTTTAAAGTGAAAATGTTCAAACGATTGAATTGTTTTTATGTCTAGTTTTAATGAGATAATGACTAGAATGACATAAATTGTATTAATAGATATATAATTGATATAAATATAATTTAAACCCAATTTAAAATATGATTTAACTACATAATAAAATTAGTTGAAAAATCAGTTTTCAATTAAAATTCAATATTTCTCATTATTCATCAAAAAATGAAACATATCTAAGAAATACCGAACATTAAACCAAAGTAAATTTTGATATTAATATTTAAAAAATAATGTTTATTTATTTAAATAAAAATTATAAATTTTTTCATAATTAGATTTGAAATAGGAGCGCCATTAAAATGCAGTTAAATTACCTTTTAGAAAAAAAATATCTTTATGAGTAAACTTGGATTTATTCTAATATATTATCTATAAAACACATAATATAAACGTTAAATAGTAAAATTAATTTAATATATATACAATTAAAAGAATTTATCAAAAATGTTTTAATTATTTTATTGAGTTGAAACATGTTTGATATAGATATCTAGAAAATTATTTTCTATAATTTCAAAAGGGATTTATTTTCATTTCTAGTTAATTGGCCACAAAATAATTCTTCTTATATACATGTGTAGACCATATTTTCATAATTTTGATCAATCTTATTCATAACTACCATTCCAACATCTGTGTGAAAACAATAATAATATTTTAATAATATTTTTAATAGTACATTGTAGTTTGGTCAAACTAGGTCTTGTGTGTAACGCAAGCTATTGAAGTAACTAAGAATTGTGTGTAACATAATACACAAATAGTGTTGTGTGTATTGAAATATAATATAATTGTTTCATGTATCAAAATATTAACTTGGTGTTGCATGAAATGAAAACCAAACTTAGTACTTTCATATAACACAAGCTATGTTCAGTTTTACGTGAAAGGAAAAATATCAAAAACTTTAAATCAATTCTAATAAAATTCATAAAATATCATGGTGTTACAGATTTAAAACATCATATTGGTTCATTACATTTACGTAATTCATATATATCTAAATTTATATACACATAAATTGTATATGTAGGATGTGAGATAACAATACTAGTATAATTTCACTACATGCTCTATGTAAAACCTTTAATAAATAATCCATGTCTTAATAGTTTGAACTATAAATATTAAAGTACTAATTTCATTTTTAATTAACAAAAGTCAAAGGAGTTAACATATAAATGTAAATTAATAAGAAAGAAATGGAAAAAAAATTATAATAAAATTTATATCCAATAATCATGGGGAACTACTTATTGGTATAAGTAAAGGTAATCTATAATCCTTTTATTCAACTCAAACTATCAACATTAATGCTAGTAGCTTGATCATCATCTAAAAAAAGTGGTGAAATCTCTATTTATTGTGAAATATAAATTATTAAAAAGACATAAATGGAACTTCATAGGAAATGACTCTAAACTAGTCTATCCTAGATAGTGTGTAATCTTTATAGGGAAAATAACTTGGGAGTGAATAATCTCATATGGTATTATTATTTTAACTAGAATCCACCTTTAGAAAGAAATGTTTCCTATAACTTTTTAACACATTAAATGATATTTAAATAACCCAGAACAAAGATATTATATTACCAATTTCATTTAATTATAAAATATTTATTTGTGACAAAAAAAAATTCTCATGGCATTAAAAGTAAATAAATTTTATCCTAATCCATAAAAACTATGATAAAATTCCTTAAATTAAACAGACACACCATTATCCATTGAAATCCAATATAAAAACTCTTTATAAACTCATTATAACTCAAATCACAAAACTTCAATAAAAAATTTCTTACAATGACATTATAAAACATAAAGTGTAATTTTCAAAAACACTTAGTGTGCATCAATAATTAATGAATAGAAGAATATGATAATTAAAAGAGAAAATGGAGTGACTAACCTTCATGAATCAATCCAAAATATTGAAAAAATTCAAGTAGGGAGTAAATATTCATGAAGATAAAAGGGTTTTAATGACCTTGAGTGTTCTAGAATAAAATAAAGGGAATATTTAGTGATATTCCCTAAAATAAATATTTTACTAACAAAAATACTTTTTTAAAGGAGCTACTAATTATATCTCATTGTCAAACTAAATATGATTCTAAACATTCATAGAGCTTTGTATTTTTTGTTTTAATATGAATGAACTATATCCATGACTAGGTTAACCGTACACCCTAACCATTTTGTCTATAATTTCAAAAAAATCAAACTTTTACTCCAAACCTCAAAATAAGTTATAAAAAAAATAAATGATTAAATATACGAATTTGACACCATAAATTCCAAGATTCTCCCCATCATAATATTTTTGTTCATATAATCTTCCAATGATGATCTTTTACACAAAAATATATGAGGTTATTTCTCCCTCACAAGTGATTATAGTTCCTATATATCATGGGAATCACCACTATGGTTTCATAAAATAGAATCTAGAAGAATTTATTTTACTCAAAAAACATTATTATGAGAATATATAATCAATACTATTTTATTAACGATATAAGAATTGAGCTCCAAAACTAAATTTTCTGATTAAAAATTCAAAAAGAATACAAAAAATACATTTTTAATTTGGATACAAAAATTATATAATGAATAAACATAATCAGGGAGGTAATTATGATAGGTATGAAACCTTTCAAAATTTTACAACAAATTGAAATGTTTTACATACCTTGATATTAATTTACTCTATCTCCGCTAGTCATCAGTGGCATGTTCACAAATACAATTTTGAAAATATTTGATCACACTGAGAATTCTAATATTTATGATAAATATTTGTATTTGAATTCAAGAATAATTGAGATTAAAGTAGATATTTTTAAATAAAAGTAATATACTCAATAATTACCTATAATATGATCGACTTCCTTAAAGAATATTTTCCAAATTCAATAAAAAAAATATAGAGACTGATAAGTATAAATGTACAATTATTTAAATGAATCCATCTTAATTAATGATTTGTTGACATTATTATATAAAGAGTAAACCAATAAGAAATTTTCATAAAATTAAATTTTATTGTCTATCAAACATTACAGAGTCATATCTTTTAAATTTTAGATTTCTATATTAATTTTCCCATTTGTTCGAGGGTGGTATGGGGTGCTCATATTCACCTAACAATCCATAAAAGATTTAAGTAATTTCTCTTTACAAGAGACTAAATAGTTATGTCTATAATAAATGATCACCCAAAGTTAATATTATATATTTATTAATTATTTTTAAATTATCCACAACAATTATTTCTCATTTAAAAATGGGAAATTTCTGATAAATGATAATGTTCAGATCATAAAAAATATGTGGGCATTATTAAAATTCACTCACTTATATTCACCTAACAGTTTTGATTATAAAATTCATATTAATGATCCAATTTTTTTGGATTTATATATTTTATTATTTGATATCCAGTTGTATACAAATCATTCAATTGGATCTTCTTCTAGTTTGGCCATTTAGAAGGTTATTTAGAGCACACAATTAGTCTCATCGAATCAGTTAATTAAACTAGAGTAGAATATATTATTTTATAATGAGACCCAATATTAAAGTCCTAATTCATCGAATGTTCGCTAAATGAAAAAAACATTTTTAAACTTCCAAGGTAATAATATCCACACCCAAATTATTATATATGTGTCCTAACATTGGCATAAAATCCAGGCATATAATTATACACAAATTTTAAGGTCAACCCATATTTATTGAATTTACACTGAAAAAATTACTAAATTGAGCTATAAATTATTAAATTAAAGTGAATATATAGGGGGAAATTTTTTAAATTCTTTTCATTAATGATAGATAAATTTACCAAGACTTAAATGCATTCACATCTAGACCTTGGAAGAAATCTAAATCGATAATCAAAATAGAGACGTGTTCAGTATTTTAACAATTTTATTATTTAGAAATGTAAAATGGATGATATATTTAGTTTTTTAATGTTAATAAAAATATACATATCCTTTTATAAAAACCCATTTCTTGAAAAGGATGTACATTGGATTAAATTAGGTGACAAAGTCTTTAGATATATTTGGATGGAAACCATCCCACCCTCTTGGGTTTAAATACATGCTCATCATCACCTTGAAAAAGGTTGGAACTTCAATACTCAAGGAGTATATTTGGAATAAAAAAACCTTTATAATGGGCAACAAGGACCTTAAATTATCTTTTATTAATAAAATAAACCACTAATCCACTCTTCCTCTTCAAGTCCTTCTTTCTATTTTAATTATAATCATGTATGTTAGTTGTCATTTCATTTCAATGTAATGAATGTCCTCTATTATATAAAGTATTATCTTAATTCAGATTCTATATATATTTAATTATTTTATTTAACTAATCTCAATTATATTGTAATCCCTACCCTCTTATACTTTTTCATTCCACCATAAGGGTGTATTTTCTTTTCTTGGTTTGTGTGTCTTATTTTTTAGACCAAAACTCTTATATTGTACCATTATTTTTCTATTTATTTTACCTAATAAATATAATAATAATAAAACTAATTAATAATCACCTTAATGGAAGTGTAAACATCTCATTAGGGTGATAAATAATTTTTATATGAGTGATTAAGAGGTTTTCCCCATTTATTATTCATTATGTTGACATTTCTTACATTAAAATAGATATCTTATAGATTAATTAATTTCTTGGTTTAACATATAGATTTTATGGATTATTTGAACAAAAAATACAATAGAGTTGATAGATTATTGAACATTTCATAAAAAAGTGATGAATAATGAAACCCTAGTCAATGTTTTGAATAAATCTACACATATGATAATTCCAATAAAAATCATTAATATGAGTAGATAATATTTTAAAACAATGTTTTAAAAATATCATTAATATAAGAATATTAAATCTAGAAATTTAAAATCACCCTAATCCATTTAAAATATTATTATCAACAAATTCTATTTAACTCTACGAATAAACAAATCCCCATACCCCATTCAAAATAAAATAGAAAAAAAAAATTATTATAAAAATATAATACCATCAACAAGGATCTCTCCCAAGTGTCTCTATACACACTATAATCAATCACTCTACCTTTTTTGGTTGATAAAAAATAATAATCCATGCCTAAAATGGAATAGCTTCTAAGGCTGGTGATTTTTTAAAGTAGTTATTATTGACTTTCCTACTAAAAATAAAAAAAATGAAAAATATATGTGAATATAAAAACAAAACAATGAAAAAAACTAACTCCATTTAAAAATAAAAAGCGTTATTATAAATACATTCACTGCAATTAATTGAAAAATAAATGTTAGAGTCTATGTGAGTTACTCATAGTCACTCAAATAATACATTATATTTGTTTAACCCTATAATAGAGTGTACCATCAGTTGTATTAGCAGGAAAATTATGAGTAGTTAGACAAAAAATTATCCATTAATGAAACATTTTCTATATCATAGAGTAGAAAACCTAAGGAAAATATGGAATCCTTAGTTTAAATTAGATGTTATTACATTATTTTTAATATAATGTTCCATAAAATGAATCTTAGAAATATGGAGGGCAAGTGTATTTGGGTTTTAGATACACAAAACGTCAACTCAAAAATTAAAAATTGTTTATTTATTTATTTAATTCCCAATAATGTGATCTTAAATATAATTGATCATATCCTTCTATATAGGATACCCTAGATAAATATATAAAGGAAAAATTTTAGCTATAAATCCCTCTATTGGAATAATTATAGTAAAACATGGTATTGATGTTATGTGTTTGAGTCAGGAGATATATCATGATATCATAAAGATAAGGGAAATAACCATGGGATCATGGGAAGATGTAAATAATATTAGAAAGTCATGGAATCATAAATATTTGGAAACAATGTATATATTACATCATAGTCATAAGTTAAGGATCACTACCAAGATACCAAAACATAGTATGCTAAGCTAACTACCCATAAATCATACATGGTATCTCATGAGATTAAAATGTTACCGAATGCATTAGGGTGTTATATAATTATCAACCCACCCATAACATATTAATATGTATAGTATATTTTTCCATATAATTAAATCATACATATCGAATAATCGTAAGAAAAAACTATGGGAAAGAAATGGGTCACATCATCTAGTCTCAAGGCGTAATGATAAGATATTTCATAATGATTACAAAGAAAATATGGAATTAAATCATCTAAATTTTAATATTTTAAATGAAAAAACACAATTATTAAATACTGATTTCATGAGGATAAAAAATTATAAGACATGGTGGAGACATATGTATATAAATGAACTTCTTAATCAATGCTTTAAGAAATTGGTTTCGAACTTTTAAAGAATGCAAGAACATGGTATTTTTATTAAAACCAAATGTAAAACGAAATGTTTTTCCATAAAAAAGTATCATTTTAATAAATCATTATAGGTAATAAAATTAAAATTATTTTCACATGAAAATGAATAATGGATAGGAATTTTCTTATAAATTAGGTTTTCTTTAGAGAGAAGATCGATAAGGAACCATACACACATGTATAATCATAGCAATGAAAGGGATTAAAATATTGGTATATATGTAAATAAAATATATAAATAATATATACAATTTAATTAGAAAAATAATTATAAAAAAAATTTAGTAAGGGAAAGAATACACCAAAAAAGATAGGGTGGTTTGGAGAGCCGAATCACATAGTACGTAAACCTAATATCCTAAACAATAATATTAACTTTATTAAAGAATTTATTTTAAAAATTTCATGTATATTTGATTTATTATTATTCAATTATTTTCATATATAATCTTTTCATTGAGTTAAAATATTTATGATCTCTATTTTGATGATGTTTGTTTAAGTGTTATAAGGTTACATCAGTTTATAAATAATTATATATGATCATATGAAATTGGTATATAAATCCATAAAAGTAATACAATGAAGTTAATATATTTATATAATTTCAATAGTTTCTTAATATACAATATTATTTATAAATTATTTTGATTCATAGAGTATAACTGTTACTGTTATATGATAAGTTCAATTATTTGGTTTTTTAAATAATGATGAACTTATTTAGTTCCATCTATCTTTATGAAAATTTATTTTTTCTGGAATATGAAACATTATATGATATATTTATTTTTGGTAGATTTTAAACGTAATATGTGTGTATTAAAACTATTCTTGATGGTGTTCGTTAAAAGTCATATACATCATCCATATAGGTAGTGAACCAACCAAAACATGGGATATGATTTAATTTTTAGAATTAAAAGATAGATATTATATAGTGGATATCCCATTAAAAACATAATTATATTAATTATACTTATGTGACTACTTCATGATGGGTGGAAAAATTTTAGATGAGGTAAAATAAGAAATGAATTTTTTGGGGTTTATTTAAGAATATTACCTCTTCTATTGGATGTCGTCTCTTAAAATACACATAAAGGATCATTATAATGGTATTTTTTAAGATATAAACCACCAAAGAACTATTATAGAGAATAAAATATATATTTTGGTATATATTTTTTATAAGACCAAAGATTCAACTATAGTATGTAAAAAATATTATAATAAAGAAACAATAGCATGATGCACATTTTATTAGTCCAATAACATAAAATTTAGAAATTTTAGAATTTTAAATTGATTAAAGGAACATCATTATTAAATCAAGAGTGTAAAAAATATATTAGGATGAATTTTTTGGATTCATCTAAAATGGATAATTTTGAAGTGAATAGTGAAAAATACCATTTGTTGAAATATCGTGATTTTATGAAATCATCATTTCATAAGAGTGAGGTAAAAATTTATAAAACCTCTGGCTTGGTAAGAAATTTATATAAAGAGAAAAATAAATCATTTAAAAATATTATGTTGAATTTATAAATCTATATTTGACATTATTGGAACCTCAATGATATTTTATTCTAATAAATTAAATTTGGTCATTTTTTATATAATTAAGCATTAATAAGGTGACATTTGATACAATATATATTTGAAATAAAAACAAGACCTTTTTATTAAAATACTAATAAATTTCATGTGAATCAATACTATACATGATTTTTTTGTAAATTTATTTCTTTATAAAAATGGCATTTTTCTAAAAACTATTTTTTAATAAGCATACTTTTATTAAAATTACTTTTTACCAACACATGGAATTAAATCAATAAAAATAGTTTTAATATTTCAAATAATCATGTTCAAATTATTTTATAAGTACAATTTTTATATTATGTATACAAATATGTTACCAAGGTATAAAAATGAGTTACAACGGTAAAATTAAATTATGGTAAAAAGTTTAAAAAAGGGGGGAAGTGCAAAAACTATCTCAAAAATTATAAATTATTTGTATAAAAGAAATTTTTATCAACCAATATTCATTATATATCAATTATTTTATACTTCTGGAGTCACTTTCCATTGAAAGTGGTATGCCTTTATTATAAAGTAAAGAGTATTTACAGAAAATGTCTCCACTGTCACTTATAAAAGGAGCCATTCACTACCAAAATTATCCTCACGTGTTAAACTTATATAAATTTAACGTTAATAAAATCATTACCAAGTATATTTAACCTATATTGTGGGTTTTAATTTCCTAAAAAGATCAACCTAAGAATGCTTAAGGAGTGGTTTAATAGAGGATATCAAAGGAATAGGTGATTATATAAACTAAGTTATTTCAAGATTCATTCTACTTTAACCTAATATAAATCTAATAGAACCATACTAATATAATTATATAAGTACCAATTTTTTACTTAAATATTATTATATTTATGTAACAACCATCATCTACCTCCCTCCCATCCATTGGGAAATGAAAACATCACTCTTGTTATGTAAAGACTGCTGCCTCCATGAACAACATATTTTATTTTCCATTACCACTTTATATGGATGGTTATAAAAATGATTTAATGAATAAATATGATATTTATAAAATTATTAATTTTTTGTAAAGGTAATTTTTATTTTATATTAATAATATTAACATTAAATAGTTATCCTAAAATTTAACCACTTAAAATGATTACACTAAGAATCATTTTAAGTAATTGATACTTAAAATTATTTTACATTTATCTTATTATTCTAACTCTTGTTAATAATAACTTATAACTTTTATAAAATATTTTTAAAATCAATAATATTTTTAAAAGTGAAATTATCAGTGTAAAATAGCATATTTTTACTCATCTTGTCATTATAATATACTCTTCTTTTGGTCCATTTTACCACTAACATGAAAAATGTTATAATTTTTATGTTAGTAATTATTAAGTAATGTTAAATAATAATAATATCATATAATAATAATGATTTGATGATTTTTTAATAATTCTATAATGGTGAAATATTTATGTATATTGTTTAATAAAATAAATACTTATTATTAAATCAAAATTTATAAAAATATATGTTTTTAAGAATTTCACAAAAACAATTATTATAAGTTATAGAAAAATACTTCAAGAACTTATAAATATAAAAAAATATACTAAAAATTCATAAAAAATCAAGAGATGATCAAAAATATGTACAAGTTGAACAGACCAAAACTGTCAAACTAAAACTTGCATGAAAAATTGAATATCTAAAAAAATATAAATTTTAACAAATAATTATTGATAAATGGGTAAAAATAAATTATAGGTGAGTTATATATATTAATATAAGTATAAATTTGGTTATAATGTAGATTTAATAAAATATAAATTTATTATAGAATATCTTAGAGCATGTTTGACTGATAAGAATTATGAGGTAAGGGTTTATTTTATAATCTCACTTTTTATCGATATTATTTATATTTCAATTTACATTGGGGAATTATATGTTATTTATCTCATTAATCCCATATATTTTCTTCTCTTTCGATAATTTTTGGTTTTTTAAAATATTAATTCTATTTTTCATTTATTTTATTTCTCAAATCATTAAAAATAATGTTTATAAGAATATACAACCTTATTTCTCCATTTTGATCAGGAATATTTTTCCTTGATATCCATATTGTTTATTTTGATTCAAGTATGTTCTATTTTATATTAATTGGATTTAATGATTTTATTTTTCTATTAAAATTGTCTTTATTTTCAAAATTTTAAAATTAATATTTTTAAAATTTTGAATAAAATTCATGTTTGACTCTCTTTGAAAAAGTGTGAAAAAATATATTTAATCATTTTCCATATAAATTATTTTTCCCATAGTCCTGACGATTATTCATTATTTAATATTGTTTACATGTTTTTATGATTTTTAAATGTAATATATATTTGATTTATTCATTTTTATTTTTATTTTTATACCAAGAGAAAAGGATATTATTTTCTTAAATGTTTTGAAAATGGATTTCATTTAACATTGGTATATTTTTATGTATAATTAAAATTTGATTAATTTATCATAGTTTATTTTCAATATTATATTATTTAAAATTATTTCACTAATAATTTTTTAAAATTCTCCTTAAAACCATATGGAATGAGTTTTTGATGTAACTTAAATCTTTTTTTTCCAACATCGTTACAGAATCTTTAAGAAAGTGCTTTTGAATATTTCACCCCCATTTTCCTCTATATTCTTGAAAAGGATTTACTTAACTAAAAAAACTTCCTTTATGATGAATTTATAATATCATTCTAATCCATGCTAATATATTTTTTGTTCCTTATTTTTCTTATTAGTATTTTTTTGAGTTCATACAATTTAGGGGATTTATGTTCTCTATTAGTCTTCGTATTTCATTTGATGTTATTTTTCTCCTTCATGCCCATGTTCTCTAGTACAAAATATATATTCAATGTCATCTCTATATTTTTGTAACTCTATACCCATGGATATAATAGGTGTTAGTCAAAGTATTATAACTAAGATAGTTATTATATTAGTTTAGGAATATTGGAATTTCATATGCATTATTCAATACATATATTTATTGATTACTAAATCATATTGATTATGTGTTATATTGTTCATTAAATATATGAGTAATTATTAGAAATATTTAATTATTTTTTTTGATTGAAATTATATATCCCCTTGAAGTATTTGGTAGGTATATTGAGAAATAGTAATTTGAATTCCTTACTTATTATTTACGAATATGGTTCATGCCTTCCCATTTATTGAAAATGTCTTGGTCGAGGTCACGATAGTAAGAGTAAGATGTCAACAATTTTTAATTCATAACTGAGAAATAATTTAATATTACCCATTTTATTATTGTTTTTTTATCCAGGAACATATTTCACACACAAGTTATTAATTATATGACACATTTATTTATTATTAATTGTTCCATATTATTTGTACCTTATTTTTTCATGATAACTTCCAGTGTATGTAATCCATTATAAGGTATATGAGCTCACCATTGGTTCTATTTTTCTTTCCCAAGCATATCAAAAAGGGGTATTTAAATTATTTAAATGAAGTAATAAAAGGAATAAAAAATTTACAAAGTTTAAATTTGTATTTTATATTTTCAATGTAATACGGAAATCATATATATATCTAGTCCCCCTAGAGTACTATAAGGATTGATCCAATTGGAGTTCACCTCATTCATCTTGTACCTAGGTAATGTAGTAAACACCTTATCCATGTTACTAGATTTAGGTTTGTTATAGTTTTTATCATAAAATGTTTAGGAGGAACCTTAGGATCTAGATTTTAGAAGAATGTGTCAATAAATTTAATTATGGTAATTAATTCTAATTCTTATGAAATTTTACCTAGATATTAATTTTTATGGATCAATATAAATAATTTTATGAGATAATTAAGTGTATTCAATTTATTTGAGATATAAAATTTAAAAAGGAATAGGTAAAATAACAATACCCATAATCAATGTATGGATTTCAATCTTGAGAATGTCAACAAAGTTGGTGTTGGAGATGAGAAGTTTATAGATATATTAAGTCAGTTCACTCATGTTAGGACCAATAAGATTTCTTATATAGTTAAACATATGGATTCACAACATGATTCAAAAAATTTCTACCTCTTCACATAGTATTAACTACTATTCATAATCCAATTGTAGTTAAATAATGGATCAATTTCCTCAAAAAGATATTTCTACCTTTGGGGAGTAATGAATAGGTGAAAGGACTCGGCCTTAAAAATTATAAATTCTCACTAATTTAAACTAAAATTATTTTTTCTTACATTGTCCAATATATTTTATTTTTATAGTTTTAGAGAGTTAGATCTTAAATAATACATAATAAACCCATATATTACAAATTATAAACTTCTAATGAGTATCCATTTTTTACATAATAAAAACATTTGAAATAAAACATGCTTTATTATAATGAAATAATGTTCATGACTTTCAACATGAATTAATAATTTCCATTAAATATCCTTAAACTCTATGAAAATCATTTTAAAAATGGGGATGGTAAAAAAAATCTTAGTATGGGACATAAAAAACAAAGAAATAAACTATTAGTCCATGAATACATATAAAAATTTTCCTTTTTCAAAAGAAACATTTTCTAACCTAATAAATCACATTATTGACCTAAATATTTTTATAAAACATTTCATATGAAATATTAAAGGAAAAAATAAAAATCATATGTTTTTTTGAAATCATGAAAAACTCATAATAACATTTCTACAGAGTTATTATTTTCAACCTAAAAAAGTAGCATATATATTCCTTTAAAAATAAGATCAATATATTGACTTGAAAAATCATAGGATTTCAATAAAATTTCATAACAAGAATAGATAAAAAATATAGGTTACTTAGGTCATAATTTCTGTATCACTCTTACAATCACTCTTACTGATGGAAAAAAATATAATCAACTTCAATACCCAATGAATTGGTGGGATATCATAGACCCACCTACCCTTGGTTTATCATAAAACCAAACTTCATTGGTTAATAATATAACCACCCAACCTTGGTTTATAATATAACCACTTATAATTATGAAAATTCCCAAGCACTATAACATAAACACAATATATAAAAGATTTAAATTTCTATAATTACGCTAATAAAAATATTATTTTCATGCATAAGGAATAATTTTTGGATATTGAAATATACAATGCATTTTAAAAATATTTTTGAAAATAACCAAAATATTGGAAAATAGGTTTTTAATTGATTAAAAATTTTAACTAATAAATAAATCCAAAAATAAAATAACAGATACGGTGGTAGGAAAAGTTATTGTCATCGTATACGTTAAAATAGAATATTCTTTTTCTATTTTTATAAAGAGAATAAAAACATTCCATAAAAAGATTACTTTTAAAAAACATTGAAATAAATTAGAAATAGACAAAAAATTCCTTTATAATTATTTTATTTCCAAAAAAAACATCCATAAAATAGTATTAAAAATATGAAAATGCGAGAAAAATCGAAATTTAAGGGAAACTTTAAAATATGGTTTTTAAAATAAAGTACTTTACCTTGAGTTTGACTCATCACATACGTTATTCATATTTTTTCATAAGAATATTAGAATGATTATTAACTTTAAATAGAAGATTCTTCGAGTTTATTATTCTATTTTATCTCAATTATTACCCTATTAGAACAACTATTTAATCATTTTTTTTCACGTCAAATGTTTTGATGATATTCAGTTCATATGTCCTAAATGACTTTGGCAGGTTGAATATGGTAAATGAGATTGTTATTCTATCATTTATAGAATAATAAATATGAATAAATTATCATTTTTATACATCAATTATTATTTTAAATTCAACCACTAAATGTGGTTTTGAAATATGAACTATGTTACAGTCATGGAGACTGTAGTTTGAACATATCCATGAGTAACGTTTCCATTTTTCATTGATAATTAGGGAAAGAAGGTAAGTTTTATTTTCCCTTTACATAATTATAATAATATTATAAACATAATATTATTTATTTAAATATAATTATATATATCATCCATGTTATTCATTGATGAAAAATGAATCACATCGCTTCATGGAGGTGGTTGTCCACACGTACGCATAAACGACATTACCATTTTTTAGTGAATAAAAAGGTAAAAAGATTAGAGATATATTATCTTTTAGTGATAAAAATTATGTCATAAATATCATATATAATTATTATATTCCATCATTATAATGCATGCTTGATGGATGATTATGGAAAATGAATTACATGATTTCACGAGGTGGTAGTTCGTTATACACAAGAACAATTGTTTTGTTTCCCATTTGATAGAAGAGAAGATATATATATTTTTTCCATTAAAATAATAATATCTTAGTATATGTAGGAATATTTTTTTTATTTTATCATGGTTAAAGAATATTATAAGGTAGTGGAAGGAGAAATACAACTAAAACATTTTATTAAAAACCATGCATATTCTTTTAAAAATAACTTTTTCCTAACACATTAATACCTATAAGATTTATATTATTCCCAAAATAAGGCCTCTTTAATGTGTGGAGGGATGCTAGGAATGGATTTATGTAGATTTGTACTAATAAAAATGAGTTTTCAATAGTGAATAAATTAGAATAACTGGTGTCACATTCTAAGAGAGGGGAGAGGAGTTTTTAGAATTTATTAAAATATTAATTTAATATAAATTAATTTTGATTTAAAATGCCTCCAAATTGATATATTAGAGTATAATAAGTTTGAAATTATAAATACTCTCATAAAATAATTTTCGATAAGTTTTTATAACATTTTCCCCCTTATATTTGTGTTTTAACTCGCATTAACCATTTTCAAACTAACTATGGAAATAACGTTTTTTACTCTTTGAGGGTCACGATAGTTACTATAAATGGAAAAAAAATGGACCATAAATGGATGATTTTTAATTTTTCCAAAAATATCATAATAACATAACAAATGATAAAACTTTTAGACATTTTATACCAATCGATAAAATATTATTTTCATAAAATATCAACAATGTAATTTTTAAAATTATTCATTTACTTTTTCTTTTATAACAGAAACTAAAAAAATTAAATTTCAATAAAATATTTGAATACATCCATAAAATTTTATTAATATATATATATATATATAATTAGTTTTACATGTCAGTTTTTTCAAATTATACAACTTTTAATATTTTTAATATCATGTTTTATTTTCCCATTAATTTAATAGTTATTGCATCAATATTATATAAGGATTTAAGGTAAATAATTCTTAAATAAAAATTATAAATGAATTACCACGATAAATATAAATAATTTTTATTTAAAAATAATATTTAAAACAAAACATATCATTTGGTTATCTATATTTTAAAAATATTATGGTTATTAAAAATACGAGTGAAATTTTTTAATTTTCATTAAATAAAATATTATAAAGGTCATAATCACATCCAAATAGAAAACAAAGTCCATGTAAATGAATATTGGATGATTATTGATTAAATATACTTATAAAATAAAATTAATATGAGTGTTAATATCATATTATTGTCCTCATCATTTTATTTTTAAATTTCTTTACCTAATTTACCCTTTACCATGGTACCAAAATTACTAAACATACTATTAAAATTGGACAAAAATATAAGGACATACTTACAAAATTTGGACAAGATGATTCAAAATTTTTAATCCATTTTTTATTATTCAAATCATATATTTGATAGAAAATTTAAAATTAAACTAAAAAAGACGACGAAAAACATTTGTTCAGAAAAAAGGTATAAAAATGTTTTTAAACAATATTCAAGTTTAAAATTCACTATGAAGAATATAATTGGATTTTTTTTAAAAAAAGTTAACCATTTAAATTTTAAAACTAACAAAAATATAATTTTACTTTTAAATACTTGAAAATAAAATATAATTTTCAATAAATATCATTATTTTCACTATTCATTGAAAAATCAATATATAAAAAAATTATCAAAAATTAATCCTAATATAATTTTGAAATGATGAATATAAAAATTAAAATCATTTTTCTAAATTAAATTTCTATTATTTGAAAAATAATACTTTAATTAAAACCATATAATACCTAAAAATCTCATTTGGTTAGAAATAAATCTTTTTTCCTTTTGACTATAATTTTACCCAAAATTTTTATAATGAGTATAATTATATAATATCGAACCAAAGAATGATTTATTCTAACATTACATAGATTGTTAAATTATTCCTCCATTTTTTGAATTATTTCCTCATAATTTTATTCACTTTTCAAACAAGTGGGGATATCTTTTCCTTATAGTATTGTCAAATTCCTATGTTTCTTCTTCAACAATGTGGGTTTTCCAAAAAACATGAAATTGATAAATTAACTTGTTCTGTAACACTTAATCTCTATTGTAAATAATATGAATAGGTCATTCTTTAGAAAAATTATCTTCTTACTGAACTACATCATGTCTGAAACAACTAGATGAATCTAGAACATACTTTCTTAACATCAAAACATGAAAAAACACTATATACCTTGGAAAAACTCAGAGGCAAGTCTACTCAGAAAGTAACTAATCCAAATTTCTCTAATATTTCATATGGTATTATTATCTTATTAATTATTTTACCATTTTTAACAAAACATTAAACAATTTTTCCTGGAGGTACTTTAAAAAAACATAACCCCCAACCTTGAATGAACGATATTTCATCCGGTTATCTGTATAAAGTTTCAACATGTTCTATGTTTTCCTCATATGTTGTTGAATTACCTTCACCTTATCAACCATTTAATATACCAATTATAGTTTCATTAGAATCCTTTCAATTACATTATATCAAAAAAATATGTTCATAACCTATTTCCATATAATTCATAAAAAGGGTCTATTTCTATACTACAGTTTAAAATATTATTATAAGAAAACTTTACTAAATAAATATGTTTATCCCAACTTCCCCGGAAATCCATTTAACAATAATGAATCATGTTTTCCAAGGATTGTTTTGTTCTTTTATAATTTCCTTCAAACTAACGATTAAATATTGTACTAAATTTTAATTCAGTGCCTAATGGATTCTAAATTCCTATCCAAAAATTTGAAGTGAACCTAGGATCACAGTCAGATATAATTGAGTGAGAAATTATATATAACCTAACTATCTCCTTGATATACAATCAATAAATATAATCCAAATACATCGTAACTCAAATGTGAAAGAAATATACAGACATAGTTAATCGATCAATAATAACTCAAATCATATTATTACCTCAAGAATTATTTGGTAACACCACAAAGAAATCCATGGATATATTTTTCAATTTCCATCTCGGTAATGATAGAAAATGAAGCATACATTTAGGTAATTACTATTATTCTATAACCTATTGACAAGTAAAACATTTAAAGGTAAATTATGCAATATCTCTTTTCACTCCATCACATCAGTAATACTCACAAAGGTCTCTATACATGTTAGTTTTACCAGGATGAATAGAAAATGGGGAAATGTGAGATTCAATGAAAAATTATCTCATCCACTAAAAAACATAATGAACACATACCCAAAAATCTCAGGCCTAGAAAAAAATCCCTAGTCCCTAAAATTTATTAAATAAAGAAGATTAAAATTTCAAAATGTTAAAACAAGAAAGAAACAAACCCAACAAAAAAGGAAAATAAAAAAATAATCCTAGAATTCACAAGAACCACCATCCGAGAACTCATCCAGATCAATTGACTCCCAATTAGAATGGGGATCATGTTGATTGAGCATTTTGATGCATTTCTCTCTTAGATGTAGCTTACCTGAGGTCAAAGGCTTGTAAGATGCCTGCTTGTTGACCTAACCCATTTTTGGTTCATATCCTTCCATTTGGAGTCCCTGATAGAGGACCTATTAGATACAGTCTTCGGCATGTTAAAGTAATCTTTCCTATGTTTCCTCTTTGGTGGAGCAGTGGAAGCTCCCACACTTTCATTTCCTTTCTTCTTCCCACTCCTGATAATGTCACTGTATGATACATTGACCTGACACTACGGGATGTAGTTTTTATTCTCTTTATCATCATCAGAGGCATCTCCCCACTTACCTAGCATAATCACTGACTCAAACATCCTCTGAGGACCTTCATGCACCGAACCATTTCCCTTTCAAAGAGATTTCCTATTCCCATCCACAAGAAGATTTCTTATCCCCTTCCATAGGTGTCAAGCATTTATTATGCTCCACATCACATTTATCTTTACATCTGACTTCTGCATTGTCATTATTACTTTTGATGTTAAGAGTACCTTAATGCTTATCAATGCAGCCCTTCTGCATTCCCCTTTGCTCAGGATGCAATTCCTCAGGTCTCGTATACTTCTTCCTACCAAAGGCCATCTCTACTGCCTTTGGTTTAGCATGGGAATCTGAGCCAGACTCTCTAACCTCTCTATGAACAGCCTCTTCATCATCCCCTTCCTCAATCACATGTTTCTCTTCACCATCCAACACTCAAAATCGATTAAAAGAGCATGTGGCCATTCCACCAGACTTCATCGTATCAACAAAGGATGAATTGTCCTATAAAAATCTCTAGAACCTCTGAAACTCTAGGCTATTCGGAACCAACCTACCACACCTACAATGCAATCCTCGATCTATTTGACAAATAATTTATACCAAAATCCTATCTCATTCGGTCAAAGACTAATGAAACGTGTGGCTCTGATTCCTTAGGGATATCCTTCTTTGTTGTGCCTGAAGAGTCCCCGCTCCTTGAAACAAGAGGGACCTCCGGAGGGGAAAGGGAAATCTGATGCGGCACCTCACCCGAAAATACTGGGATCACACCATCCCTTCACCCCATCTCATTCCCTTCTAGGTCAGTAGCACTGACAAAGCATGTTTCACCGAACACAACCGGCACTGAAGGCTTTTCGGGAATCACAAGAAGGTCAACCAATCAAGGATCCAATGTCCTTTTGCGGTAATTAGAAAGATAGTGGCCCTGCCTATAACAGAAGGAATAGAACATCGTCAACGATTCAAAAACAATATATTGAACACACATGTATCCTCCCACAATAACAATCCACACCACCTATGGTGGGGGCGTGAGAGTTCCATCTCAACGCATATATGTTCCATGATTGGATGCTTTAGGGAAGCGGTCCACCGATCAGTGAAAATTAATCGACCGATGAAATTTCCAATTGACTGTATAAGAGACGAGTTCTGTAAGGGTGGCGGTAAACTAGGGAGCTAAATCCAAATTGACGAAGTAGACGGGTCACAGTTCATATGAAGATCAAATGACTAGTTAAGGATGTGAAAATGAAAGCCTTGAATGGATCTGCTAGATCAGGGCTAGGCCAGGGCCAGATCATCCTCATCAGCAAAGCAAATGAGGATATGTCATGGTCCTAAGAGCCCGACAACCACACATTGATGTAAACCCCATTCCTCATTCACGTACATGTCAAACACCTCCACAAGAGGCCGACATCAGAAAAAATTCGCTAATAGAGCCATAGAGAGCAGGGAAGAAGATTTAGTGAATTTTTGCAAAGAGATCGAAACCACTGGTTGCCCATTGAATATTCTAGGCACCTTCAGAGAGATGTTGATGCTAGGGAAAACCAAGAGTCGTGTGTCTGGAGAAGATAGGAGGAGACCACCAACCCCACATCGTAGACCCTGGTGACTATCGCCAAGAACTTGAGGCCCTTCCCCTAGAGGAGGAGGGTCCACTGAGTCTGCCATCAAAGCTAGGGCATCGCTTATAATGAACACATAATCTATTTCCAAATTTGATAACTCATTCTTTATCAACATTAAATTTATGAAACATACCCTTATTAACCAATTATATATTTTCCTATAAAAAATGATTCCCCTTTTGAACGTACTTAGTTCTTTTTGATAGAGATGAATGTATTGACACCTAAAAAAATTGAATTTCCTTCATCCATAAATTATTGTCTAAATTTTCTAAAATAATTAACCAAAGGGTCACCTTATAAATGTAACATTATTAACGAAGAATTATTTCTTCAACTCAGAGAATCAACTACTTTGTTTTATTTTCTAGGACAACAATGGATCATGTAATTATAATAATGGATTAGTTTTATCCATCTTCTTTTCCATATGTTAAACACTTAATATGTGAATAATACTTCAAACATTTTTTATCAGTATATATTTATCACTTTATTCCATATAAATGATGCCACAAAATTTAATGGAAAAACCATAGAATATAATTCCATATCATGTGTATGATAATTTGACTCGTGATTTTTTAAATTCCTTGAAGCATAAGAAACTATCTAATTATTCTGCATTAGAACACAACCAAGACCATTAAAAGAAACATCATTGTAGATAAAAAAATAAACATTTATATAGGGAAAATCCAAAACTATGGTATTCAATAATCTTATTTTTATTCCCAAAAAAAATTGTCATATTCTTTTATCTTGATGAATTTAAATCCTTTTTGAGTGAACTTGGTCATTGGGCTAGACAAATGAGAAACATTTTCAAAAAAACCACCAGTAGTAACCATTTAATCCAAAAAAACTATGAATCTATGTGACATTTTTTGGTCTTGGACACTGATCAACAACATTAGTTTTATTTGGTTCAATATTTATTCCATATTTAAAAACTATATTACACTATAAATAAATTATTTGCAAACAAAATTCACATTATCCAAATTTTCCATATATCCTCTTTTCATTAAATATTTTAAAAACAATCCATAGGAGTATTTAATGATCCTCATGACTTTTAAAATGTACCAATATATAATTAATAAACACAACCACAAACGTACCCAAGAAATCATGAAAAAATCTAATCATTATATCCATAAACACAGTTGGTGTATTAGACAACCCAAAAAGAATAAATTGAAAATCATTGTTCCCATATCTAATTTGAACCATAGTATTCTTAATCTTTACCTCCTTCATATTCAACCGATGATACCCTAAATTGATATAAATATTTCAAAAGTACTATGCACCCTTAATATGATCAAACAAATCATCGATATGAGGCAAAGGTGTAGGGACCGAAAATCTAGTGACTTGGAGTAAGTGTCTTGCCTTATTACATTAGCATAGTATATAAGGAATCACACCACGAGGGAACGTATAGTTAAGTAGTCTTGGTAAATTGGATACATACCGGATTCCCATATTACATTTGAAAACACAAATTACAACATTGTTTTGAGAATAATATAATTTCCTAGATGATATCTTCTCATATCATTCTTATTACACTTCTTAGATTCCTATGAAAGGAAATAAAATAAAGGTGAGATGAAATAATCCATAAGGGATAAGTATAGTAGAAGATATCACTGATCAATAAGAATAATAATTATGTCAAAATAAATAACTAAAAACCCATTCCATTTTATCAATAACTTGACTACTATAATTGGATAAGACAAAATTAATATATAAAGTTAAATAATTGAACACACATTCCATTTAATCAATAAACTGATAATGAAATTAATATAGAGATAATATCACTGATTACATATCATTCATATTACTAATAATATCTGAACTATAATTGAATTAAATCCTTAATTATTGGATTTGATGAATTCAGGAATCATGATACCTCTATTGCGAAGATCTTTTATAATACAGTTTAAAAATTCTATATAAAAACTCATCAGATTTGGTAAACCTATTTGTCTCATGACACTTATTGATGCATCAAGTGGATATCTATAATTGATCCCCACTCATACATTCATGTACAAATCATTTCTCATATAAAAAAATATTTATTTAATTCATAAATCAATATGTATTATCATAAAATATCCATATTGATTAATGTATAATGATTTATCAATATTTCCCTAGTTAATCAAATAAATTTCACAGTAAACAACATATATAAAAATGTTATATGGTACAATAAATAATTATATCCATCATTCAATAATATTTATATTTAATGGAAATGTAAATTTCAATAAAAAATGATCACAATAATGTGCTTATTTCCTGAGAAAGTAAACAATCACAATAGAAAGTGATATTATACAATAGATTCTTTACCTATTTGGTAAGTTTAAAATTATAACCCATCAAAAAATAAACTTGAAACACAACATTAATCATCATGAATAAAAAATTATAAATTTTAAATACATAAAATATGTATTATATACACCACATAAATTTGAATAGGTGTATATTAACAAATATGTCTCAAGGAAATTGAAATTAAGACGAAATACTTTACCACTCGATAATATTGTAAGTCAAGTTATCTTAGATAAAATAATTCAAATTGAAATTCAAAATACCATTAAGTATAAAGGAATATTTAAATTACATGTAAAATTGTTATTATAAACACTATATAAAATAAATTAGGTGAACAACAATAACATATGTCTCAATGAAGGGAAAATGAGACGAAGTCACTTACCTCGTGTTTCCTTTTGTTCAAACACAGTTTGACCTCCCGTATAGTGGTTCTAATCAATTTATTTATTTATACCAGAATCATATTTAAATTTATAATATCATATATGTTCCTCTTATAACATTTTAGCACCTTTTTTCTAATAATATTACATTATTTTCACTATTTGGGTTGTTAATTGCCTTGTTTGCTTATTTGTTGTTTATCATGAATGTAATCGTTCTTAGGATTATGATAAATATAAATCATCCCAAAAATTATATTAATGTTATAAATATCATATTTAATCATTATATACATTTTTATAATCATTCTTGAATGTTGGACATAGAAAATGAATAGTATTTCTTTATAGAGACAGTAGGTCGTACGTACGAATGAGTGTCAATGTCATTCCATTAATGAGTGAAATGATAAATAAGTGGGTGATATATTAATATTAAATAATAAATATCATCTCATATATATCACATATATTAATTAAATTTATCTTTATCACTTTCCATGTAAATCATAAGTGAAAAATGACTCATATCGCTTCGCGAGGAGGTTGTCCGCTATACACATGAGCGATGTTATTGTATTTTAAACGTAATAAAAAATAAGAAGTTATATGTTATATTATAATTAAATAACTATAAAAATATAATAAATATCATAATTTTTTTAAATACATTATTATATCCATCCTAGAATTTTGGTGATAGAAAATCAATTACATCAGTTTGCGATGCGGTAATCTATCGTGTGCATGACTGATAGTTTAGTATCCCATTTGATGGAAGAGGAGATGAATATAGGTCATGAACATAACATAATATAATATAAGTATATTTAATAAACTATGTTTTTTATATAATCCCAGTTTAATAATATTTTAGTTAGGTGGAAGAAGAAACAAAATAAAAAACCCTACTTTATAATGTTACATCTTCTTCGAAAAACTTCACTAGGTTTTCACCAAAAACCTTACTAGATTGTATTTTTGATAAAAATAGATTTATTATAATGTTAGGGGAATAATTAAGTTATTTTTTAGGTCTTTTACAAACCAAATTTCTTTGGAAGTGTGAATAGGGGAGGAGAGTGGGTTGTCTTTTATAAGTGGGGGAGTGGACACTCATGGAATTTTTTAAAATATTCAATTATACCCACATTTACATCATGATAAAAGCGTCAAACATAAGAAATTATATAACATTAGAGGGTATAATGTATAAATATGGATATATATAATGGGTTTTAAACAATATTTATGTCATTTTAACACTTATATTTTTAATTTAACCCTCGATAAATCAGTTTTTACCTTATCCCTAGTAATTAATTTTTACTAATTTCACTATTCATGATAGTCAAGATTTAATTTGAACTTATTATATAATAAAAGTTATTATTATTACAAAGAGGGAATCAATTTTCCAATTTCAATTATTATAATTGGTAGAATCAAATTTAGAATAATACTCGTATACGCGAAGTAGAAATAGTTTTTAAATAGAAATTTATAATAAATACTAAAGGTTTTAATATCAAAATTAAATATAAAATATATTTTAAAGATATAAAGTAATTAAGTTTTAACAAAATTTAAATAATATTAATTTAAAACTAATTTATAATTTTATTTAACCTTCTTCATTATTTAAACTAAAAATCATTTTTTAATAAAAATCAATATTTTTCACTATTCCTCAAAAAATGAAACATGTTAGAAAAATCATAAAAAATATCCCTAAGATAATTTTTATATAATGAATTATAAAACTACGTTCAGTTTATTAAATAAATTTTCTAAAATTTTTAAAAATAAATTTTAAATTATGTTTAAAAAACATGATTAAACCATCTTTTAGAAGAAAAAAAATTTTCAGAAAACATTTATTTTTCTTGTAAATGATTATTATTTTATTTCAAATCAATATATAACAATAATATTCAAAATTTATTTAGTACTATTCATACCATCCAATTTAACAGATTGGTTATAATGGTATTCTATATCACAATTCACTTAGACTTAGGGTTGTGATTTCAATAAGCTATCAAATAGATTAAATTTAAAGAAATAAATTTAATTGATTATTTAATCTCAGAGTTGTGTGTCACATACACTATAAATGAAAATTACCTTTAAACTATTTTTAAAAAATTTAAGATATGATAACTCATGGGGAAGTTTTAAGGTGAATTAAACCTTAATCTATCAACTCTTTCATTTAATTTATTAATTTGTAAAATTTCTAATTAATCCATTAGTTAATGGGGGTTTTTAAATAAGATTAGCATCAAGTATAAACTCAATTGTAAACGTAACCTATCAATTAGAAATAACACCCTATTAATCATTAGGGAAAATATACATATATTCATTCACTACTGGGACCTCACTAATTTGAATAGTTTATTGATTTTTAACAACATATGATAAGTAACTTTCATTAAAATTTATAATCAATTTCTCAGCTTCTTATTAAGTTATCAAAGGTGTGAAATCATCTGATCAAAACATTCTTGGATATGTAATATTTCTTATCATGAAGATATTAAATCCAATTTATACCCAAAATAATATTAAAATAAACCATGGATAGTTCAATAAGATTTATATAAAATACAATTCCATTGATTCCAATATAAATATTCATATAATTTTTTTCTTTAATATTTCCACCTAGTAGATCTTCATGATTTCCGACCTGAGTTTCTAAATTTGGGAACATCATAACATAACATCCCAACTCATTATAATTAAATCATCTTACGATCATATTTTTATTACTTGTATGATCATTTTCCTTAATGTTACCAGACATATTCCCAAAATTCCATATCATAAGAACTTCTCAATTTTCATAAGATATTTCCTGGGGAGATTAATACCACACTTATCTCAAAATGGGAAGTTTATTTTCTAACCAATAGATTTATTTGATGAATTATTCTAAATTTCCATCCATACATTCTCCTCTTTTTTTTTATAAAATACATGATCATCATAAAATTTCATTCCCAGCCTCTTAGGGTATAAAACAAGTTTCCCTTAATTTTAAACTCACGGGAGGAAAGTTATATTCAATATATTGCCTTCAATCCTAGCTAAAACCAATTAATTTGACTATCATGATCCCAAATAAAACTTGGTAGGTACCTTGCAAAATGGGTGATGTTTTATTCATACATAGAAATTGAATATTTCTCATTTTTGAAAACTTCTAGAAATTAAATATCTATCCTAAGTAGAAAAATCTTAGAAAAATATTTCTCAAAGAAAATATTCTTCATGACATCCCATTCTAAGCTATAACAAATATTAAATTTCTTATTATTCTTAATCATTTTCCATTATTGGTCTTCTTAACATTCGAAATTATAAATATAAAGACTTACATTTTGATGTTTTGACCAATCCATGAAATAAAATACCTTCTCTAAATATTTAATTCATCCTTCAGTTACCACAAGATTAGAAGATCCATTGAATGTTGGTGGATATTTACTCATAAAAAGCTCCATTATCATCATGTTCCTCTATGGTAGATCTAACTTCTATCCATTGTAGATACCACTACCATTTATATCAAATTTAAATTGATAAATTATCCTAAAAAACTACTATATTCCAATTTTAACAGTTCTATATTGATTATTTTAAAAAATATTATCCCCTCAGAGTCTTCCTAATTCAGCCTCTCTATTTTATCTATGGAAAACCTCTTTGAATAGACATAGTTTAGATTAATAAAAATAGTAATCTTAAAAATTCTATATAATCACAACTTTTTATAAAGTAATATCTTTTAAGGGAGTTCTATTAACATTTTCCTAACCTATAAACTTATCAAAACCTTTCTCAGGTACCATCCTTATGCATACAACATTAACCATTACTTATCATAGTGACTTTAAACTAGAATTCACTTTCTTATATTACCAAAGATGTTTTTGGTTTATATTTTTATAGAGTTAGTTCATAAGTCTTAAAAAAATACACATATATTATAAAGTGAACACTCTTAATTAGTATCCATTATTTCCATAATATAAAACTTTTAAAATGAAACACATTTTCTTTTTATGAATGAACATCATGACATTCAAACTAAATTAAGGTTTTCCATTACCCATCCCTAAACCCTATAAAAATAAATTCAAAATGTGTGATGAGTACAAAAATATCATTAAGGTATACAAAAATAAATAACTAAATTTTTATTCCATGAATAATTATATAAATTCATATTTTTATAAAATAAACATTCTGAAAAAATAAAAAATTTCTTGCCCAAGAAGTAATATTATCTTTCAAAATATTTTCATATAAAGTATAATAAATATTAAAATAAAAAAATTGATAAGATTTATTTGAAATCATGAATGGTTCGTAATAAATTCTTTATAAATTCATACTTTTCGCCATTAAAATGTAGCATATACTTTCCTTTAAACACAAGATAAACATATTACATTGATAAATAATAATATTCCCATATAAATCATAGACAAAATATAGGGGTTACTTGGTACATCATTTCCATATCACTCTTAAAATAACTCTTATGAATTAAATAACTATATCGTTTAATTCTATACCTAGTTCATTAGGGGGCTATCATGGACCAACTTTTCCTATGTTTATCATTGAAACGCCTTTCATTGGTTAATAACCTTACCTCCCATAAATGTTTTATAATAGAACCTCCCATAATTATAAAAACTACCAATAACTATAAAATAATCACAAAACATAATACATTTCAATTTCCAAAACTACACTAAAAAAATATTCTTTACATCCCTTAGAAAACATTTCTAGATAAAAATTATTCAATAAATTTTAAAAAAATATCTAAATATGACTATATTATAAAGAAATATGAATTATATTTGAAGAAAACATGAAATTATATAAAGGAATCCTAAAATATAATAAAATATATAGTAGAGTGACAATTTTTTTTCACCGTATATGTTAAAATAGAACAACACTTTTGTGTATTTGTAAACAACATCCAAACATTCCATAAAAAAATTTCATTTTAAAAGTATTGTAAATAAATTAAAATGATAAATAAAATTTACTGTATAATTATTTTATTTATATATAAATACATCAATAAAATAATTTTAAAAATATGTACATGAAAGAAAAGGAGAGTTTTAAGGGAAACATTAAAAGAGGATTCTTAAAATAAAGTCTCTTAACTTGAGTCGGAATCGTCACGTACGTTATTTATCTTCCTGAATAATATAATTTTGTTAAATATTTACATTATTTATAACCTTTTAAAGTTTATTATTCATTTTATCTCTCTTATTACCATGTTTTAACAATCACTTAATCATTTAATTTCAAGTCCAATTTTTTAATGATATTCGATTCATAAGTGAAAAATGAGTTTGGTAGGTTGACTATGCTCAAAGAGGTAGTTTTTAGATTATAAGCATAATAATAAAAATTAAATAATTATTATTTTTATAAATAAATTATAATTTTAAATACAACCACTAAATATGGTCATAAAAATGAACTATGTTATAATCATGGAGACAGTAGGTTGTACGTACGCATGAGTAATGTTTCCATTTTTCAATAATCATAATGGAAAGACTAAAGGTATTATTTTATCTTTATGGAATAATAATAATAATATAATAAATATCATATTAATTATTTAAATATATTAATATATAACATCCATGTTATTTGGTGATGAAAAATGAATCACATTGCTTTGTGGTGGGGGTGGGGGTTCAGACATACGCATGAACGATGTTATAATTTTTAGTGAAAGGAAATGTAAGAATATAAAAGGTATGTTATATTTTAAGAATTAAAAATATTTTATTAATATCATATATAGACCTTAATTCCATCAATATAATCTATCCTAGATAGATTGTTATTGAAAAAAATTACATTAGTTCGCGAGGCGGTGGTCAGCTGTATACACGAACTATGGTTTTATTTCCCATTTCATGGAAGATGTGATGAATATAGTTTTTTACAATAATATAATAACATATAATTATATTTAGGATATTTTTTCTTATTTTATCAAGGTGGAAGAATATTTTAAGGTGGTGTAAGGTGAATTAAAACAAAAACATGTCTCCAAAAACTATACCTCCTATTTAGAAAATCTCATTTTCATAACACCTTAAGACCTCTAAGATTGGTCTTATGCCCAAAATAAGGCCTCTGAGATGTGAATAATGATTTTAGGAAGGTATTTGTTTTATATTGTGGCCTAAAATGGTGTTTTTTATTTGTGAAGAAATGAGAATAAATGGTTCCCTTTTATTAGAGAGGGGCTGGCACTTTTGGAATCTAATAATATATCAGTTTCATATAAATTTATTTTATATAAAAATGGATAAAAATTTATAATATTAAAATATAATATTATTATGAGTCTAAATAATATCACTAAATAATTTTCTAATAATTTTATATCAAATTTTTACCCTTATATTTTTGGTTTTGACCCCCCATTAACCCTTTTCACACTTACCTTAATAACAAGGTTTTTTTATTCTTTAAGGGTAAATATAGGTACTATAAATGAATAAAAGGACTATAAATGGACTATGGTTGATAGTTGTAACCATATCCTAATCAAGTGGATAAATATAGTATTTTAATTAATTTTATATCATTTAATAAAATATTATTTCCATAAAATATCAATAATGTCAATTTTAGAACAATCCATTTCTATTGAATTTTATAACATTAATACAACAAGTAAAATTTGAATAAAATATTTTAATAAAACCCTAAAATTTTATATTTATCTATAAAATTCATTTGTCATAATAATTGTTTCAAATTATTAATTTTTTTTTAAATATCATTTTTGTTACTTTTACTTTAATTGAATAATTACTACTTTGGTGTTATGTAAGCATTTAAGGTAATTATTTATTCACTAAACATTAAAAATAAATGAACCTGATAAATATAAATAATTTTTATTAAAAAATATATTTATAATTAAACATATCATCTGGTTATCCCTATATTAAAAATATTATAGTTATTAAAAATAAGAGTGTGACATTTTTTACTTTTCTTAAAATAAAATATCATAAAGGGAATAATCTCATAAAAATGTTAAAAATTACATACAATAGAATCATGGATGAGTATGGATGAAATTTACACATCTAATAAAATTAATCGATGTTTTAAGGTCATGTTATAATCCCTAACATTTTATTTTAAACATTAATTAACTGATTTACCATTTATAGTGGAAAAAATTTACTAAAGTTATTATTCATATTAACAAAAAATAAAAGGGTAATATTTAAATAATTTGGACCAATTGATTCAAAAAATGAAAAAATTTAAATATTAAAAACACATAATTTTCATATCTTAATTTAAAATTAAACTGAAAAAACATGATGAAAAAATAATTTTTAAGAAAAGGCCTTTTCTGTATAGATTTTTTGTACTAAATTAATGATTAAAATTCATTAATAGAAAATAATTTATTTTTTTTATGAAATTTAACTAATGAAATTTTAAAAATATTCAAAAATAGAACTTTACATTTTAAATACATGAAAAGAAAATACAATGTTCAATAAAGATATCATTTTATCTATTTATTGGAAAAAATAATATTTTTTAAAAAATTTAAAAAAATCATCCTAAGATAAATTTGAAATGAGGAATAAAAAAATTAAATACATTTTTTAGAATTAAAATTATATTATTTATAAACCAATATTTTAAATAAAACCAAATAATGCTTTAAAATCCAATTTGGTTAGAAATAATGTTTTTCCCATATAATGAATATAACTCTATAATATCGAACCAATGAATGATTTATTCTAAAATTTCATTGGTTTTCATAATAGGATAAGGTTATTATAAAAGTGTAAATTTTATAGGAAGATTCTAATCAATGTTTTCCATTGATTCAAAATACTATAAATGACGAATAGAAAGAGTGTTTTGAATGGAATAATACTAAGGTGATATTACTTGAGAAATATTTTCCTTGAGAGAAACATGTAGATATAGAAGAAATATTTCTAAATTTTAATTATAATTAAGCTAAAATGGTTTTTTTCTATTAATTTTAATATATATAATTATAAAGGCTTGTTTTGGACTGAATATGTAGCATATAAAGAAAAAATTGTTATTCCATTCATGTCCTTAGGCCAGTCCTCAAAATGTTTCTAGTCTCTGAACTATTTTTATCATATGATGATATAGTATAATGTTCCATAAATACAGATAAATAATTATTCAAGTATTATATTTTAAAAAGAACTCTGTATAAGAATAGTATGGTTGATAACTGAGGAAAAATAAATGTGTAGGAGAAGAATAAAGTAACGGTGAAACTTACAACGTTTGATAATTGAGGAAGAAAACACTATAAGGATTTCTTAAAGGGAATGGGAGAATATTATAAGTGTTTAGATAAAGTCCTTAAGGATTATAAATTTATGGGAAATAAATAATTTACCCATATCCAATTCATTAACTTTAAGGATATGGGTGAAAACTGAATGAATTCTCCAAGCATCAGAGGAATGTACTTTTGAAGAGGTCATATGGGTATGCCTGATCTTATTTAATTACCACTACCAATATTTAAGTCCCTGAAGATATGATAGTGAGTACTTTGATCATAAAATTGAATCAAACTAATGAGCTATTTGATTCCAGATCTATGCACTCTTTTATAACTTGAATTTTTTATTAGAACATTAAATCATCACCTAGCACCCTGATAATGGAGTTTTGAATCAGGCCACCCAATGGAAATCTTGTTACTATAAGGAAATACAAGTTAGTCCCCATAATGTTGCATGAAGATACCTTATTTTTTAACATGATTACAATAAAAATGGTTTAATTTTACATAATCCTTATTATGTATTGTATTTCAAAGTTTATTTAAAATATTATTACCCATAAAATGAGATTATGATTAAATAATGAGGCATGAAATTCCTTTATTTAGAGGGGAGACTTTATTATATGATTAATACCTTGATACACCTCCAGTATCCTATATTAATAAAATTATTAGATAATATGATAACATGCAATCTATATATGGGAATGTAAACTTAATATTAGAGGATATACCTTCTTCTAAGAATTCATTGATGTGTTTCTTGAATAATTTCCCGAAAAACAACCTAGAGGATGTTTTATTCTCCATTGAACTTATGAATAATTCAAAATCAATATCTAATAATCTATAAATAATGTCCACATTATAATTGGTATATTAGAAGAAATAACTACCTAGGTAGTGTGGTAAGGGATCCATCCACCATAGTATTTCACCTTGGGATTCCCAAATTATTTTGTTAAGAAGAATTATTAATCTATGATGTTATGCATAAATTAGATAGAAATAAATTCCATTACTATAATAATTAAGTATAATATACTATGAATTGAGGAATTATTTAATTAATATCAAGGAGATCTATATTTTCCAAATATCAATATTCATTATAGGTATCATATATTGTGGATAATGAAGGATTATATACAAAATATGACATTTTAAACAAGTTATGGACATTATGAGTTGACAGTAATTCCCTTTAGATTGTCTAATTCCACTTCTATTTCCTCCTCTATGTTTGGATTTTCTAATCCCCCCTCTAGGTAATCCCTTTTCTTAGCCATATTATCTTCAATTATGGGGTATCTGCTGATACTGCTAAGAAAAGGTTAGTCGATAAATGTACCATGTTTATTAATATAACAAATATTTATATTTTACTCAAATTAGAAGAATATTATAATAAATTTATTTCAAAAAAATGCCTATTTTAATAAACCTTTGACCAATTTGGCATGTAAATGGGTTAGGTTTATATAGTTGAATTAAAGTGAAGAATTCATTAAGGAATTAAATAATAAAACAAATAATTCACTTGAATTGTCATTACCATGGGGGAAAGGATGGATTTTTTGACATTTTGTGAGGCATTGATGAAAGGATAATTATGATTCCTTATATAGAAACATATTTTTTTTTCTTGAACATCAAGGTAGTAAATAATCCATGAACAATATTATCCAACTTCTGATGTTGATTTGTCATCCATAATCTTTTCCTTGAAGATATAGTGGCACTATCTTTATGGAAACATATGTGAGATATATAAATATCACAAGAGTTTTAAATAATTATTCTCATTAAAGGAGATCAATATGAGGAAAATGAGATAATTATAACTACACATGTGTTATGATTTCTTAATATTATATCATCCTGGGGAAGAAAACATGGTGGTTGATTCATTGAGTAAGAAAGATCACAGTGTTCTAACTATGATTAGGATAAATAAGGTTAATTTATTAATGAAGTTAGAGATGTTGTATATAGAAACTATAAGGTAAGGGGAAACATCACTTATTTTCCAATTGATTGATAAACAATCTTTACTAAAGAAGATAAAAATGTCCTATCATGATGAAAAGATATTAAAAAATAAAATTAAACCCATGAATGATGGGAATCTTGAAGACTTAATCTATAAAGATAGAATATTAAAATTTTGAAAGAGGTTATGTGTTACATCCATACCAAATATGAGGAGATAATTACTAGATTAAGACACTAGATCATATTTCTCTATAGTTTCTTGTAGCACCAAGATGTATAGGGATTTAACAGAACACTTTTATAGGATAATAAGAATCTATAAATTGATGATCATATATTAAGATTCATATTTTTACATCATGTAAATGCTATGAAATATAATTATAATGTTTTTAGGTAATATATAACTATACCAATTTGGAAGTGGGAAACTTTTACAATAAAATTTGTCATTATACAACCAAATACTCCAAGGAAGAATTACACTATAAGGGTTATTATTGATCTACTTAACTTTTTTTACATTTTCTATATTTAAGGTTGGATATACCACATGAGTTCATTTTATGGTTCTGTATTAATATTATTTTGAGACATTATGGAGTGATTGTTTCAATTGAATCTGATTGTGACCCACAGATCATATTAACGTTCCAAAAGAGTCTTAAGAAGGATCTCGATATTGATATTCATAAGAGTATCACATATCATCATCAAACTGATCAATATAATAAGATTACTATAGAAGAATAAGAATATATTTTAAGGTCCTTTTCACGTGAATTTTAATGTATGTAGGATCATTATCTAAATTTTGAAGAATTTCCTAATAAAAATTGATTCTATTCAATAATTAAAATGGATTTATATGAATAATTTTGTGGAAATATATGTCATACATCAAGATGTCGGGTTGAAGGTGGAAAGGGTGTGCTTATAGGTTCAAAAATCGTTAAGGAGATAACGAAGAGGTTGATAAATATGCATAATCATATTAAGATAGCTTATAGTATACCGAATAATTCTGAAGATAATCAAAGAAAGGATTTTTAATTTTATGTTGGGGATAATGTTTTCCTAAAGTTATCTCCATGGAGGGGAGTAATAATTTTTTGAAATAAAGGGAAGCTAAGTCATAAGTACATCATTCCATTTGATATTTTGAAAGTATTTGGAGTTGTGGATTAATGTCTTCTAATTCCACTGAGTCTTTCTAAAGTGAATGATGGGTTTTATATCTCATTATTGTGGAAGTACAGGACACACCCTATACATGTACATATCAAAGTGCCTAAAGAGTTTTAACCTAGTTTTTCTCACTATGAAGAGCCATTCTGATTTCATGACAGCAGAGAGAAAGTATTACTAAATCGGATGACTTGACTGGTAAAGGTAATTTACAAAAAGAATAATATATAAGAAGAAATATGGAAACCTAAGTAATGTAGAACTACCTATGTTTTTTAATGTGATGAAATTTTAAAAAAAATCTAAAAATATTATTGAACAGGGAAGAATGTAAGACCTACGATTAAATTACATTAAGTAAACATCTTATTATAATAAAACTATAGAATATTTCTCATTTTATTAAACCAATAGAACAAAATTTATAATTTTTTGAAGTTATTTTTTTTGAAATGAGATACATTTTTTAATTATTCATTTCAAAATCTCGTTATTAAGAATTTTAAGTATTTTTATTAAATAAATGTTTTTAGGTGAATAATGATAAATACTATGTTTACAAATACTATAAATTTCATGACATCATCATGATATAAGTGTGATGTAAAAATTTTAATAACCTTTTTAATAAAAAAATATGTATTTAAGGAGTAAAATAAAGTAAGTATAAATTCTAAATTGAATTTATAATTCTATGTATGCCATTTTTAAACCAAATAGATATTTTATTCTAATAAAAAAATATTTTTTTAATATTTAATTAATTAAGTATTAACATTATTCTATTGGATTTTGGATAGTTTTTAAAGTGAAAATAATATTTTTAAAATAATAAATCAATAAATATCATATAAATAAATATTATACATGATTTCCACGTAATTTCATCCTTATTCATAAAAGTAAAAAAAAATTAAATGATTTCTATTTATTTAAGCATGATTTTATTAAATTAATTTTTACCACCATTAGAAATTAAATCTTGAAAATTATTTTAATTTATAAAATTAGAATGTTAAGATTGTTTAATAATAACAATATTATTTCTAGGTATCATAATAATTCACTGATATAAAATAATAATTTATTTTGGTAAAAGTAAATTATGGTAAAAAGTTAAATTGAGGTAGAAATGCCTAAAATGTCACAAATATTATCCCTTATTTGTGTATATGATTGGTGGATTGACCAAGAATCTTCCCATATCTATTAGTTTCTACTTTTTAAGCCACTTTCCTCTAATTTTAAATTCCTTAAATATAAAGTGATAGGTATATACAAAAAATAACACCTCTCACACTTATAAAATGATACCTTCACCGCCCCAATTAATATTACAACAAAATAATATTAGATAGACTAAACTCTAAAAAATACCATCCTAAAATATCTTTCACACATCCTAGAGGTTTTGGATTTATCAAAAAGTCAATTTATGATGGCTTAATGAGTAGTTTAAAGGATGATATCAAAGGAAGAGATTGTTGTCTTATCCGTGTTCTTTCAAGTGTATTTCCTCTTCCAACTCAAACAAATATTCTATATACATCATAAAATAAAAACAAAAGTATATTTAGATTACTAAAATATTATTATGTTGATGTAAACCCCATCAGTTACCTCCCTACAATCCAATGTAATATGAAAAGGTCACTCGTGTTATGTGCAGACAACCGCCTCCATGAATGATGCATTTCATTTTTAATAACCACCTTATATGGATGGATTTAAAAAAATAATTAATGAATAAATATGATATTTATGACATTATTATGGTTCTATAAATCTATTTTTCCCATTTTATTAACAATTTCCACAATAAATAGTCATCATAAAATTTAACCATCTAAAACGGGCATACCAAGACACTTTGTAAGTAATAAAATCATACCATCATTTTTAATTTTTCTAATTCATCTAAATATTAATAAAATTAATTAAACACATTAAAAAATGTGTTTATAATCCATATGATTATATTAATGTGATATTATCATCATAAAATAGTATATCCTTACTCGTTTGGTAGTAATGACATGCTGAGGTTTAGGTTACTTATACCACCTACATGAACGATGTTATAATGTTTATATCATGCATGATAAATAAATGTTTAATAATAATAGTATAATGTTATAATTATTAATTTATGATATTTTTATAATTTTTTAATGGTAATATATTTATATATATTGGTTAATAAAATCAATTCATTATATGAAATCGTAATTTCTAGAAAAAAAATATATTTTTAAGAATTTCATGAAAATGGTTTCCATAAGTTCCGTAAAATTACCATGGAAATATATTAATATATCAAAACTATAAATTAAAAATTTCTGATCATTATATTGATGATGAAACCCAGAACAATATACGAGGACCAAAATCTCCAAACCAAAACATGCTTGGAAAATGGAACAGTTAACACAAAATAAATTATTTATTTAAACAATGTATTATAATAATATATGTAACAAGAAATTATAAGTGATTAGTACATAGTAAGATAAATTTAAATATTATTCTAATATAGATGAATAATAAATATAAATTTTTTATTGATGAATTTGGAGCAAGTTAGACAAAGAAGATGTCATAGGTAATGGTTTATTTTAGAAAAGAACTTTTTTATTAGGATTGTTTATGTTACTATATCCATTGGGTAAATTTTATATTATTTCTCTTAAAATACATATATATTATCTTTTACAATTTATATTTTTATTATTTTTAAATATTATTTCATTTTATATTCTCTTTGATACACAAATCTACAGAAAAAATGTTTAAATGAAAATTCATCCTTATTTATAATTTTTGTTCGGGAAAATTTTTCTTTCCTATCCATGTTCTTTATTTTTATACATAAATATTATTTTCAGGAAATAAATGATTTATTAATATTTTCAATAAAATTTAATTTATTTTAAAAAATACCATAAGGAGTCTTTTTAACGTTTTCTATAGAATTCATACTTGAATCTCTTTACCAAAATGTGGAAAGAGTTTTTTTAATGTTTTTATTATAAATGGGTTTTCCGACCTTTCTGAAAATTATTAGATATACAGAATACATTCTATATTTTATGGTTTTTTAAAGTAATACCAATTCCCAATTTTATATGAATTTTTTGTTTTTATTCCAAAATAAAAGGATATTATTTTTCATAATGTTTTCAAAATGGAATTAATTTCACTTATGTAAATTTTTTATATTCTACTCAAAGAATTATTACATAAACATATTTTTTTTCTATATTCCTTTACGTAAATTATTTTACAAATAATGTTTTAAAATTACCTTTTAAAATCATATAAATAGTTCTAGAAGTATATTTTGACTTTATTTTGCGATTATATTTAAAATATTTAAGAAATATGTTTTCAAAATTTCAATTCAATTTTATTATATATTTCAAAAACTATATTATTTATTATAATAAATTCAATTATAATGAATTTATAATCTCCATTCATCCCTTAATGATTTATGTTTTGAAAATTATTTTTCACCAAAGTCTTGTTTTTAGTTTATACATTTTTTTTAAAGTTATGTTCTCTATTACTCACAATCTTTCTTTTATTTGTAATTTCCTCTTTTATTCCATGTTCTCTAATACTATGTATATAATAAATATAATATATACATATATATATATTCTTAATAATATACCCATTTCTAATTATAGTGTTAGTTAAATAAATCATAAAAATAAATTTATCCTCTTGGTTGGGTAATATTAAATTTGTTTATTTCTAGTAAGATATGAATATTTACTGATTATTAAGTCCTATTGATTATTTGTTGTGTTGTTCCTTAAATAAATTAGTAATTACTTGGAAGAGTTTAGTAATGAATAGGGACTATAATTATATAGCCTAATTATGCTTCAAGTTGGTCTCATTAGATGTATGAGACGGTATTCCTTACTTAATTTATTAGGATATGGTGTATGCCTACTTATTTCTAAAAATGTCCTTACTGAGGTCACAATGGTAAGACTAAGATATCTAATACTTTGAATTACATTATTGAGAGATAAATTATAATTTTTCTTGTGATTATTTTATTTTCATTATATATGGATATATTTCTTTATCAATTTATTAATTTTATGGTACATTTATTGATAATTCACTCTTTCATATTGTTTTTTCCATATATATTCCTGATATCATTAATTGAACATGACCCATTACTAGGAATATTAACACATTCTCTATTTATTTTTCTTTCACAATTGTACCAAAAAGATATTATTTAATTAATTCAATAATGTACTAAAAGGAATATGAAATTTTTCATGCATTTAATTTGTTGTGTTTTATGTTTCTAATGTAATATCTCAATCATGTATGTAGATAGTCTCCCAATACTACTAAATGGTTTGATCATAAGTGATGATACCTCTTCTATCTTATACCAATGTAACATAGAAAACATTATGTCATAGTTAATACAGTCTAGTTTTTTACATTTGGAAAGGAATGGTGTTTTGATAGTGGATAAATAAGTGGATGTGGATGATATTTATAAGGGGAAGATCCAGGTGTATTTTATCAAAAATAGTAATTTGTTTATTATTTTTTATCAAAAATATAAATAATGAAGATTCTTGTGGATTTATATAGTAATTAGTGAATTTTACATTGTTTTAATGGTTTCCTACACCATACCATATATAATTAGTCATTTATTTAACTTATAATGTAAAATGCCGTATTTTGTTGTATTTTATTATTCACCAAAAATTCAAAAATTTTCTAAAAATATTAAATATTTACAATATAGAAATTTCAATGTGATAAATACAAAAATGACACCCATTTGATCAAAAAAGTTCTATAAACATATGAAATTTAATTTTTAAAAGAAATTACTTATTTATTTTAAAATACTTCTTTTGATGAACCAAATATCTAACCCTTTGAAAAATTACTTCCAATTTTATAAAATAATATTATCATTTATATACACAAAAAAATTATTTTATGAAACCAATTATTGAAGATAAACTTATATTTATTATTTTATGTAATTTATTTTAATGTAGATCAAACATATATATTTTCCAAAAATACAGTTATGGTTTTTTGTGTCAAATATATATCTACTCATATTTTACACTTTTATTTAATTTTAATATAATATAAATTTCATATAAATTATTTCATAAAATACTAAATATATTATTTTTGTATTTCATTATTCTATATACTATTATAATGATTTTTTACCATTCCAAATATTCAAATTATTGTTCCAACAATCATAAGAGTTTTATACCCTCAATAAATACCTCTTATTTTCACCATTCATCATTCACTTATATTTGGTCAATTTTATTTTATTAATTTTAAAAAATATTAAATGTATTACTAATTTTTTAAATATTTTTTATAGTTTTGTTCTAGAGTGTCATTATTCGAAGGGACCAGAGTCATCCGAATTTTCCTATTCTATTTATTTTATTTTTCTATGTTAATTATATAATTATATTATTATCAGTTGTATTGGATCTTATTACTCTCTAAATTTAATGTTCTTAAATTGATGAAAATTTATTATTATTATTTATTTGTTTCATGAGTTTTTACAATACTATATTCTTAAATATTACATGCATGTTCTCATTCAAAGTAAAATTATATAAGAAAAATTCTAGGTCATTGTATTATACCCCCTTAATAAAATTTTCACTCAAAAATTAATTTCAAACACTAAGATAAAAATATATTTGGGTAATTTTATTTCATTACTCCTTTAGGTTCCTATATTTCTCCTTCATATTTATAGTTCTACTAAAGTACTTTGATATGGTGGGTTGTCTTATTTAGTATAACTGTGTATCTGTGATTCAAGATATTCAAAAGTTTTTTCTCACAAGAAATATAACTTTATAATTTTAATGCCAATAGATTTAGTACATGTTATGGGTTAGGTATTTACTTTTTCAAAAGGGATGCATATAAAAAATAAATCACCTGATATAATTTTGGTTGGAGTGCTAGTCAATAGTCCACAACTCCAACGTGATAAAAAATCTGAAAAGGACCAATTTATTTGTGATTTATCATTCCATTTTCCCTAAAACAAATGAATAAATTCCATGGGATATATAAAGGAACACTTAATCTCTAACCTCTAAATCTGTTCCTCATCCCTAATGTCCATTAGTTTTTATTTTTTGATTATGTGTTGTTATGTGGTTTTCTTGAATTACCTTGAACCTTTTTTACTATTTCATTAACCATATTTTGTCCCAACTAAATAAATTATCTAACTTCATCCCAAAACATGGGTTTTTAAAATATATTCCCATAAGGTTCTCCCTAATGATCCATTTTAATTATATGATGGATGTTATTGTAGTATGGGGACTTAAACAGATAAAGATGATGATCCCAACCTCCTTTTAAGTACATAGTGAAATATCTCACCATATTTGAAAGTTCTTGGATAGTCCTTTCAATTTATTCATTGGTTTGGGGGTTATAGGTCATATAAAAGACCAACTTTATATAAAAATCATGCTGAATAATCCTATATAACATTAAGTTATACCTTAGATCTTGATTATATACAATAGATAGTGGTTTTCCATGAATCCTCACCACCATCCAAATACATGTCATTACAAGATGATTGAGTGAGAATTCCTATGAAATGGTGATAAAGTGAGAATTATTTGTAATATGATTCACTATAACTGATATGGAATTATTTTCTTTGTATTTATTCAAAATAACGATGAAAAAATCTATGGTGATGTTATCCCATTATTTTCTTGGTATGGGTAATGGTTTCAATAATCCTTAGTACATTTTCCTTCATTACTTCACATTTTAAAACACCAATCTATTTAATGTTTATTCAATAATCTCTATATTAATATTAGCCCACTAGAATATCTCTTAGATATCCATATACACCTTTGTGTTTCTTAGGGTGGACAGATAATGTTGAGCTATGTGTAACATTAAATGGAAACATTATTATCATATAATTTCATAATACATAAATTCATAACCCAAGTATCATAACTCCTTCTTCAAAAAAAATTAAATCTTAGTATTTTAGCTTATTATACCATCCTTTTTCTTATATATATACAGATTATTCATTTGAGCATTATAAATCTTCCCTAGAATAAATGGTTGTGAAAAAATTTCATCAAGGTAAAATGGTGTTCTTTCTTTATAATTCTCATGTACATATTTTATAGGTCTCAAAAGATTATATAATTCTAAATCCTCATCGTGGATAAGTTTAGAAGATTTTTTTCCTTAATGAATCTATAAATATATTTTACAACCAACGATAATAATGGATTGAGTAGTCATTGTCCTTGATCAGCTCTAACCACATTTGTTTTTAATATTTGAGTAACTTCTATGTAAATATATTCATAAGGATCTTATAATATGTATATGTGTTAAAATTATCCCTAGGGAGATAGTTCCTTAAAATCTTCAAAACAAATATTACTATGGTGAACTCCATATCCTATATATGATAGTTTTGTACATATGTCTTCAATTATCGAGAGGAAATGGTTATTAATTCCTTATTTTTCATGAGTAAACCACTAGGTCATTTCTTGGAAGCATTAATGTACATCACAAATCCTTCCCCAGTTGAGGGTAGTGTGATTAAACATGCATTGATAAGTCTCTAATTTAATTACTCAGTGTTATATCCACATTAATTATATTATAAAAACATCACTCTCTTTCAAGTTCGTTTTTTTAAGGGATTTTACATTCATGATAAGTTTTTAAAATTTCAATAATAGTACCTATTTAAACCAACGAATGTATGGATATTAATTAAAATTTTGTTATAGGATATACTTCAATCACCTTTTTCTTCAATGAATCCTCAAATATCCCCTTAATGGTTATAATATTCCCCAATAATGATATTTTAATCATTAAAAACTCGAAATTACTATGATTTGTTTATACTTTTTCCTTACTAAAATTATTTAGAATAGTACTCAAATGATCCTAATATTCCCCTTTACTTTTGAATTATATAATAATGTATTATATAACGAATACCACAAAAAATTAGGTAATATCTAAAGACTCTATTTAATAATCCCCTGAAGATATTAGGAGAATTAGTGATTCCAAATGGTATCACAATGAACTTATAGTTCCAATAAATTTCATAAAAGGTAGTCTTGGGAATATCCCCTTATTTATATTCTAATAGATACATCCTAATCGAAGGTCCACTTTAGAGAATCACTGGTCCCCATATATTTGATCCGTTAGATCATCAATTCAGGGGAGGGGGTACTTGTTCTTTATCATGATTTTTTTAATTAATTATAATCAATTAATAGGTGCATTAGCCCATCCTTCTTATTGATAAATAAGATCTAAAAACTCTACTGTGAAACACAAATGTATATCAATCCCTTCTCCATATTCTCTTATAGTATTTTCTTCAACTCTTCCAAATCATTGGGGTTAATTCTATTAGGAATCTTGGATATGGTAAGTGATTTATATATATCTTCAATAGAGAACTCAACCTATGGTTGGTAGGAAGAATATGAAACTCTTCAGGAAATAAATTAGTATATTACCTCATTATTATAATGTTATCAAGGATGATCCACTCCTTTATATCAACCATTTGAGATTGATATTCTTCCTCGTAAGGAAAAAATATCCATTATTAATAAAAAGTCTCCAAATTTTATTCATCATCCTCCTTGTGCTTATATAATAATATTTAGTGATTTAGGATATGGATACCTATTCGATTCTCCAATTAGTTGGTTTTTTCTCTATATATTGGTTCTCAATACATTCCTAGTATAATAATGAATTATATTAAATGGAGTATAGCATTGTTTTCTGGTAGATTCACAATAAAAATTTTGACTGGGGATGGATTATATACTTTATCTGCAATGATTTCACCACTTTGTGTTTTCACTCCTCCATATATTGAGGTGTTGTTTGAATAGTTCTACTAATATTTTATGATATGATATAATTAATAAAATGAGAATAAAATAGGTCATTTGATATTCATGAATAAATAATAAGTGTACCTTTTACCACATCATTGTAGTGATCCACCATAGTAGTAGTGATAGCATGATCTCACCCTTTATCTCTTAGACATAGATATCGTTGTAGTTACTTATCTTCAACAATACTTTGTATAGATAATTGAAACTCTTAGTGTTTTAATTATTTATGGTTTTTAAATTGGACCATAGGTTGAATATTTATTGGGACCACCTTTTATTCCATTATATATATTTTCTTATTCATCTCCCATCAACATTCCTTAGTTTGACTCCCCTATATTTCATTCTTAAAGAATCCCAGCATTCCCTTGGTGTTGTTTTTTGGATTCTTCTTCCCACACACATGACATGTGTGTAGTTGTATTTTCATACCTTTATGATATTTATCTATTTATATACCAAAATTAAACTCAATTATTTACTTTTTATCTCCATCCTCGTGATACCATTGAGAATTATTAATATCCATATCAACTTTAAGGGAATAATATTTTATCTCCTCATAGTTCTCAATGTATTGAATTTAAATATATTTATAAATAGTCATCTTTATTGTACTAAATAATTGGTCCAAATGACATTTGGGTTCAATGACAAATCCAAAGGCCTACTGTGCATGCCTTTCAAATTTGTACTCACAACACCGAATTTTTTCATCCTCCTTTTTCTTAAATCCATGGATATTTATATATAATTTATTATAGAGAGTTAATATAAAATATTTGTTGAAAATATATTATTAAATCCTTAATAATTCATTGATTTGATGTATTTCTTAAGAATTATATTCCAGATTAGTTTTCAAAACTAGAGGTATTCTCTCTCGATATGATAAAAAACTGATATGAATTTTTTTTTCTTATATAATTTAAGGACAAATAATATATTTTAAATGGAATTAATAAATTATTCTATGAATAGGGTATCAAAAGTTATATATCAAGTAAGACACATTTATCACATAAAAAATTTAACCTCAACTTGTTATTTATTTAGAGAATGGGGGTGATATATCTGATTCAAGTTAATATTCAGAAGTTGAGTCATTTGAGATAGTACTTCCAGGAAGTTATTGACTTATTCCCCAATCATATAAGTTATTATATTAGGGTAATCATTACATTGGGAATTACAAAGGTTGGAATGATCCCAACTATTCATCACCATTTAATAAAAAAGTGAAAATTTAGGGATGAGGATACTTAAATTATTTCGAATATAAATGGGAAACTAAGGATGTATAAATAATAACTCATAAATGACATGTATACCCAAAAATTATGAATTTTTTGGTTTCAGTATTGGTTTTCCATGACCATTTTATAATTAGAAACTCTAACCTAACCATTTATATATTACAACACCAAATTTTAAAATACCATAAAGATATATATTAATATTTTTAATAATGGTTCGTAATGAGAATGTGAATCATTCAAAGTATATACATTATGAGTGTAAAACTAAGTGTGTAGTTAGGAAAACATTTTTTTCATTAATTAAAGATCGAGTTAATACCCAAACAACCTTTTTATGGTTATTACCTCTAGGTTCATTAGTTCTATATCTCATATCCACTTGTTTCAATCCATATAAGGATTACATTTTTAGAAAACAATATTCTCTATACTTTACCAAAATTTGAGGATTTTTCTTATACTTAAACTTACCCCTAGGGTTTTCAAAAAAATATCATTTAAATTCCAAAAAATTAATATACCATTATCTAATACCAAATATAAAAACTTGGCACTCATTAATATATTATTATCTTATTTTGAATATAAATTTCTATAAAATAAAACCAAGAAATCCATGGGCATAGTTTTTTTGGGATAACAGATACATAAAACAAAAAATTAAATAAAAACAAAAAATATTTATTTAATTTTCATTAATTTTATCCTAAAAAACATTGATCATCCAATACTATATATGACTTCCTAGAGAAATAATCTGAGTAAAATAAGATAGTTCAATAATATGCATGAGTCAGGAGACATGTCTGGATATCATAAATAAAACGATAATAAGTATGGGATCATGGAATAATATAAATTATATCATAAGATCATGAAATCAAAAAAAATTGACAATAACATAAAACATGACATCATAATCATAACAAAAGGATAACTGCCAAGACAAGAAAACGTAGTGTCTTTGGATAACTACCAGTGAACCAATCAAGGTATCTCATGAGATGAAAACATTACCCAATACATTTAGGGGTTGTATAGTTCTAGGAACACTCGAAAAATAATAATATGTACACTAATATGTGTTTTTCATAAATAAATCATACACAAGGTATAATCATAATAAAAACCCATGAGTGAGAAATGGGCTACATAATCTTGCCGCAAGGATTAATCAAACGATATTTCATAAATATTCCTAGGAGAATATGGAATTAAATATTTTGGAAAATACTATTCGAAATAAAAATATATAGTTCTTAAATATTTATATTATTTGGATAAAAATTCATATAATATTGTGGATATGTAGTTATAGATATGAACTTCTTGAATGATGCTTTATGAAATGGATGACGAGCCTTTAATGAAGGTGTAAATTATTGATTTTATTAAAACAACAAGTAATGTAGAAATATTTTAAATTAATTATTTATAATTTTATAAAATCATGGAAGTGAACAAACTTCAAATTATTTTTACATGAAAAGAATAATTCATAGAAATGTTCCCTCTAATCAGGTTTTCTTTAGAGAGAAGATTCTGAAAAAAAAACTGAAAAACATATATAATCCCTATAAAGAAAGACATAAAAGGATTGCTATATAAGTAAGATAAATATATATAATATATATAATTTCACTATAATAATTAGTAGAGATATTTTGTTAGGTAAATAAATTATAACCGAAGAAAATAAGGTAGTTTAGAGTGATCCCTTTCCTTAGACCCACATTAACATGGTTTGTGTGCCTAATATCATAAATAATAAAATTAAATTTTATAAATAATTTATTTAGAAACATTTTCATATATATTTTATTTTTGATTCATATATTATATTCATTTATAATCATTTAATTTATATTTTATATTTATGTATACTTTCCTGAGGTTTTTTTCTTAGTTCCAATGTTGAATCAGTTTTTAGATAATTATATATGTTCTTAGGAAATGGGTCCATAACTATAACGGTGTAATGGTATAGAGTTAATGTGTTTATAGAAGTTAAAAATTTTCTTAATGCCCATTAATATACATAAATAATCATTATTCATAGATTAGAGTTGTTATTGTTATATAGTTAGTTTTTTTGGAATATTTTTTGAAAATAATGAACTTATTTAGTTTAATTGATCTCTATAACTATTTATATATTCCAAAATATAAAAAAAATGTAGTATACTTATTTAAATCATTTATAACCATAATTTTTTTTATTATAACCATTCATTAAAGTAGTTATGAAAAATGTAATATATTTTCCATGGAGGTGGTAACCAGTAAAACCATGGGTGATGATTTAATCTTTAAAATTAAAAGACATTAAGATAAATAATGTATATTCCATTGACATAATAAAATATTGGTATATTTTTTATATTGATGTCAAAATTTCAAGATAGAGGGGATATATTTAAGGGGGTTTTAATAATAAAATAATTTTAAAGGGTTCGTTTGAGACAGTTACCTCTTCTTTTGGATGTCCTCCCATAGAATACAGTATATGGATCTTTAGAATGGTCTTTGGGTAATACCATTGCTCCTTGTATGTGGGAAAGAGATTCATTGATAGATTTTTGAAATTAGTTTTTAAGGAAATAATTTTTAATTGTGAATATAAATGGATAGAGTGGGGTGGTATTTATAAGGGGAGGAAAGGGGTTTCCAAATATAACATTTCTTTGTTTTTATTTTTTTCTCAAAACTACCAATTGTGATAATTATTCTGACTATATATAGTAATTGATGCATGTGATATTGTGATAATGGTTTCTTTTATCATCCTAAATGTATTTAATCGTGTATTTAAATTATATTATAAAATATTATATTTTCTTATTCTTAAATATTCCCGAAAAATAGAATTTTTAAAATTTGACAAAAATTCACCGAGATTTATTTTCAATAGGTTCATTTAAAAAAAAATATATCACTTTTATAAAATTATTTCTCCAAATATAGGAAATATAAATTTAAAATTTAAGATAATTATTCATAAAAAAACAGTTTTTACTTTACAACAAAATTTATATACATAAAATTTTACTTTTAATTCATAATATCATATTATCATTTATATAAAAAAATTATTTTATAAAACCATTTTATGAAGGTAAAATTTTATTTTATATTTTAAGAAATTTATTTTAATAATAATAAAATTTATATATTTTCTAAGAATAAAATTATGTTTTTTTGTGTGAAATATATATATTATTATATTCAATACATTTATTTAAATGTATTTTGTTATAAATTTCAAATATTTTTATTTCCTAGGGCCCCCAATATATTATTTTTCTATTATGTTAGTTTATTTACTTTTCTTATTGCCAATATACTTTTGCTAAAGGTTAAAGTATTACTCCACCAGTCATATGGGTTTCTACACTCTATAAATACCTTATATTTATGTCATTTGTCATTTACATATATTTCTGTCAAGGTTATGTTATTAATTTTCATAAATTTCATATTAGTTGTTAATTTTTTGTATCTTTTTTACAGTTTTTTTGCAGCTTTTATTATATTAGGGGACCAGTGGGATCATAATTTCCCCATTTTAGTTATTTTATTTTTATTTTTATATCATATCATTTTATAATTACCAATTTTATTGGATTTTATTATTTTCTAAAAATAATTTTCTTCAATTAAAGAGTAATTTTTATCTTTTTTTTTGCTTCATAAGTTTTTATTATACTATATTACTGTATATGATAGAAAAATTCTTATTCAATTGAAAATTACATGAGTAAAACTCTAGGACGTTACATAAAAAACTCTAAAAGCACTCAATGCCCTTGATATTAATTAGAAACATCTTAGTATTAAATATCATAACATAGAGGCAGATTTCAAACTCATATCGAGTTTGATCCATCTTCTACATCATTTTCATTGGCTATTTTGGAGGGATTCTTATCTTCACCTAATGAGTTTCAAGTTTTATGTTATTCCATGAAGCTTTAAGGGGTTTCTGATGAACAAATCAAACTTCAAGAGTTATATTTCTCTTTAGAAAAATATAGCAAATAATTTCTCTAGTACCTCCCATAAGGTTTCATACACTCACAGAATGAATTGAATAGAATATTCATAGAGAAATTATTTTCCACTTCTCAAACCATCTCTATCTGAAATAAAATAATTAGAATTAATGAATTATAAAATGAATCTATCCATGAATACTGAGCGAGAATCTTGAAACTCATATCCACTTTTCCTAATCACAAAATGTTAGACCAAATATTTATCTCATTTATCAACGAATGGTTATTAAAAAAATTAAATATGCATCGATGAAAAAAATGGTTCTTTTTTAGAAATACACCAATACTCATGTGTGGGTCTCATAAAAAATATTTCACAAAACATGCAACAATTTTGTACTCGAGCACCTAATAAAGTGAAATACACCAAAGAGTGTCCCACTTAAGATTTAAAAAAGATGATTGAGATGTTGAGGGAGCTCACTAGGCATGTAAGATAGATAGAGGTGGGTACCAAATACCTAATATCTTCTTCTCCTTAATCCCTTCTTCTCAAACCCATAGAAATAATATTGTACATACAACTACCCACTCTCATCCAATTGATATTGTTTCACAAATATAGGATGATCCATTATATTATTTTTTGAAAATGGAGTTCAATTCAATGTTTTCTCATTGGAACACCAAACCTCGGCCTCCAAAACATTTTTTTTGAAATTATAACCGTCCTTAATATAATATTTATCACCGACTTACAATCTCGTCTAAAATGTTCATCCATAATTTTTGTATGATAGTCATGTCTCTCAACTTCTTTAACAACCTATTGAAATTCAAAACCAATACCAGTGTTGTTAGAGTGATAATAATTTATAGTATCATTATCCAATTTATCCTCAATATAAAATGATAAAACATCCTCTTCCTCCAGGGTTCCACCATTTAAGTGAATCTTTCCAATGCCAATAGTAGTTTAATTGATTTACCAAGATCTAATAGTCAAGGTAATCAAAATTTTAGACACATATAATCTTTAAATAAACCATTGGAAACTAAAGTAGAATGAATTTCCTCCTTCTCCCAATTAATAATATTGAATACTAAAAATCAAATTAGAAAACTTACTCTCTATATAATCCAACAACATAAAAATAATACATCCCAAATTCATACTCAAACAATTCCTAACGCCAAGTAAAATTTAAGTCAAATTTCATTGAGATTGGGAACAAATGTCTCAATGCCTCAATTTGAGCCCTCAAAAATAATTCAAATTGTCTAACATGAAAATGAAAAAAACTAAAATAACCTTTAATATAAAAATATTCTACTTAATCACCTCCTTATATTATTTATAAAAATAAAATCCCTCTTCCCCAAGCCATATCTAATCTTAAGAAAATATTTAAACCTGATTCTATGACGTGACAAATTTTTTAAGGGGTTGAAGTTAATGCAGATCTATTGGATTCCATAAAAAAAGTCCCTACTTTTGAAAAGTTTCTTAAGGAATTTTTTACACATAAAATTTAACTCAAACCATTTAAAATGTTTTATTTGAACAAGTTATTCTCATTAGTGTAAATAACATATAACTATTATAGTTCTATGTAAAAATGGAAACACAAACATTTATGATGCACTCATTGACCTGGGATACTCTTTAAATTTCATGATCAAGTTCATCTTCCCTATTCTTATTTTAGGTCTATTGTAACCTACAAGTGTAGTCTTCTAACTAAATAACCAAACCTTTTTTTCCTATAGGAACAATTAAGGAAATTCTTGTTGAAGTTAATGAGATATTATTCCTAATTGATTTATATTTCCTTGAAATAGAAGTTTAAACATATTCTTATCGATATCCTACGATTTATAGAAGACATATACTCTTGAATGGTTAAACGAAAATTAATTTCTATGTTGTCATATTATCCATGGAATTCGATGACCAACATTTCATGTTCAAAATTTTGTCATCCATGTGATAAAATTCCAATATCCACTCTACTTTATCTATTTATGCCTCTAATAACTCTTCTTAGAGTGTAATCAACCTTGAACCTTCTTTCTTTCCTTGTGTAAATGAGAGTCGAGACTATGAAATTTTTGACCTCATTTACAAAGTGATCAATGATAAGTTTTTAATTTACCTTTCATTTATAAACACCATTGAGGTTAATAAAGTTTAACACTCATTAATTTCTCAAATAATGTATTATATTTATTGATCCACATTGGATAGTAATAAAAATTTAATTAATTAAAACAAACTGGAATACCTTATTCCATTCTCAATATTCTTATCCCACACATAAATGTGGAAACTAATATCAAACCAATTCTCATTCACTTAAATTATGTATTAATCTTCCATGATCACTCTTACTTTTTCATAATCTTCTATTCAGTTACAGAAAGTGATGAAAACAACATAATTCATGTATTAAAATTGAAAAATTATAAATTTTAGACCCTATATAACATATTAGGTATCAATCCTACTATATAATTTCATTGTATGCATATAGATGAATCATCTAAGCCTATCAGAAAACCTAAAATAAGACTAAATCCACTTATAACTTTGTTTGTAAGGTATGATATTGCCCAGATTCTCAATTTTGGCATTACCTACAGAATTACTTATAGGGAGTGGGTAGGTCCATTTCAAGTTGCACCTAAAAATTATAGAATAAATATTATCACCAATGAATATGGGGAAGTAACCAAAAAATGGGTGAAATTGTTTTGTTTGTCTGCATTTATTATCTAAAATTGAATTATAAAATAAAAAAAACCATAAACACCTCATTTCATAGAAAACAATCTAGAATTATTAATAGTAATGTAACATTCTTACTTAAGTAATAGATTCATAAGATATTTCCAATTTTTAAGTCCACCTTAGGACCAATATAAATAATCTTCAATTTCCCATTCAGTGTATATGAATATTAGATAATTATTTTTGGCTTTTTTAAATTCTTCTATGAAATTCAAGATATATATGTCAACAAAATCTAAATTTATTAAAATTTTGTGGTGGTTTTCATCAATGAATTTATCATTTATGTTCATTCATTTAAACCACCCCTACATTCTCTATATTTAGTCCTAAAAAATTTATCAATTGTAACCTATTTTTGAACATTAGAAAATATAACTTCGTGGTAAATATTGGTTTTGTTATAAGATTCATAATATCTCATGAGGAAATTTAAGATAATCTGTCCAAGATTGAGGTAATTACATCATTTCCTAAACCAACATTATTCTGATTCAACTGATCCTTTCTTCGAAACAACTTGTTTTATTAGTGATTCATCCACAATTCTAGCATGATTTCACTCCCTATAACATGGTTACTCAAAAATAATAATCCATTTTTTCAATGTTTCTTGAAAAAGATATTTCATTGAACTTAAAAATACACTCACATAAACAACAATAATTCTATATTTTGATTGTTCATTACCCTTTGAGATAATATTTGATGTATTTGATAGCTCAGTAGGGACTTTACTCGTACAATAAAAAGATATTCCTCCATGTGTCATGTCTTATTCGATAATAATATTTGATAAAACTTAATCTCATTACTCTGTCATTGGGAAATAATTATTATACATGGATTTGTTTTATTAGAGAAATTTAATCCCTATAACTTAGGTTCTAAAATCATTATCTTCACAAGCACTTTATCATTAATGTTCTTAATAAAAAATTGATTCTAAATTGAGGATAATAAGATATATTCTTCTACTTTAGTAATTTCACCTTCGGATTAGGTATAGACCCAGAAAATAAATTATTATGGATAATCATTTGAGTAAAATTTATAATTGTTCTCATTCTATAATTATTGATCCTAAATTGTCATTTTAACACTTGTAATCTCTCACAATAATGATACGATGGTGTGATGCCACTGATAATTTTATTTCACTAGTATTTTTATCTAAAATGTTTCATAAAAACAACATGATTAATTTAAAAGTAAATAAAAATACTAATTTTGGAAGAAAAAAATATTTATAAAACTTTAGTAGATATAGAAATTAGAATATATGATTTTTAAGAGAAAAATTCATTGATATGGTATTTTATCACTAATAAACTATATATATCCACTTTGGACCACAAAGTATAACTTAAAATGTCCTTAACATTATCTAATTCTATAACACAATCTTAAATGAATCATATTAATTACGTAAATCATTTCCCAAAAACCCAAAATTTGTATAATTTCTAAAATAAATGAGATTTATCAAATAACATTTTTATTTAGGGAAATATTTGACATTTGAGGAATCCATTTCATGGGTGGATTACCTCATAATAGATTTATATACATAATTCTATCATTTGACTATTTGTAATGGATTATGCACATATTGTAACTTAGTTCCCAAAAAAACATATTCTCTAGATTTGGAATGCCGCCTTCTTTGGTGAGTGACTTAGGAACCCATTTTTATAACTATGTCATGGAATATCCCTTGAAAAATAGGGGTTCATATATAAAACATTTACTACTTATCACTCCCAAACATATGGATTTGATGAAATTTCAAATAAAGATGTTAAAATAGTGGATTAGAATATTGTTAAGTCTATATGAAAATATTGGTATAAAAATATGGTGACGTTCTATGGTAATATCAAACATATTCTAAGAAACTTAATTTGATGCCTCTATTTAGGATAGTTCTTATTAAGGCATGTAATTTACCAGTTAAAATTTAACATAATTCCTTATGGTATATTAAAATTTTTAATTTTGATTGTAAAATATCTGATGAGAAGATATTACTACAATCAAATCAACTAGAGAAGCTTTGACCTGATTATTGTAAGAATTAAAAACACTAAAAGAAAAAAAACAAAGGTACTTCATGATAATCCCATCTTCATAAGGGAATTCCATGAAGGTGATAAGGTAATGCAATTAAATTCTCATATTCAATATCCCAATTATAATCTTAATACTCTATGGACAATTCCTTTTATTATTAATAAGGTCTAAGGTGTAAACTTTTTGTGTAGTGAAAGTTGAAGGAATTTTTACCTCTATGAAGTTCAATATAAATGGAAATAGTTTAATTCACTATCATGAATGGATACCTATATTATAATCCACAATGACATCTATAGAATTCTATCCTACTACCTAGGACCCACTATTGAATGTAAATGGTAACCCGTGTAATCTTAACCATGAATCTATGCTTTCACATTAAATATCCCTTCTCTCCACATATCTCCCTACTTTATTCTCTCATTCTCTCAAATTCTTATTCTTCTCTATTTATTTCTGTATCTATACAATTTATTTATTTATTTTACCTCTATATTCATCCACTAATTCAATTTTTACACTTTTTTGTGAGTGTGTTTTTAAAAGTAATAATAATAATAAATAATAACCATTAAATAATAAAAAAATCCAACCATTTTGGAGTATTCAAGATATTTTTTTCCTCTAATATTTTTTTTATTTTCACCACAAAACTAATTAAAGTATTTAGATTCAGTATAAATAATTTTTAAGTTATCACTTTTGGATAAAAAAATATTTTCACTTATTTGTGGGAACAAACTTATAATTTTATTCCAAGGTCACTTAGGACTATTGATTCTTCTTGTGTTTTCACCCTCGAGTATAAGTCTTGAGTAGGTTGACCTTCATGATTAATTCCCTACATTAGTTTTCATTAATATTCTAGAGGAATTTTTTAATCCAATGAGAGTCATTATAGCCAAATAGATTCATACTATCCATATATTTTTCATCCTTTGAAAATACCCTTCATGCTTGAGAAATTTTACTATAACCAGGCCCATTATTCATGTATTTATAGAAAACCAGGTCTTTTCTTTAACGAGTCTCAATAGGACCAAGGAACCCCATTTATTTACATAATCCACACCCATACTTGTACTCCCCATTTGACAAAATTGACTTACTTGTGAAACAATATTTTTTCATATATCTTCACATTTGTTTTTTGCATGAAAACCCCAATTTAGAAATGTATAATTTCATTACCTTTATCATGTAATTTTACACCTTTTCTAAGTTCATGTTCAGTTAATAATCCTTTTAAGTGATTTTTCTAGGTTTAATGTAGACTGCAAAATTGGTACACACCATGTACCTAAAGTACACATCATGTGCATGGTGTTGGATGTATGTTGTGGATTAGGAGATCTTGTTATGACCTGGTACATGCCGTGTACCTAAGGTACACATCCTGAAGGGACTAAATATTGGTTTTTCAACCCAAGGTGATGGATTTTTCAGCGTACTTATCTAGCATGTCGTACACATTGTAACCCCTTGGTACACGTTGTGACTCATCCCGATCCCATCTTAAAGTAACGTGTTTGAATTTCTCTCTCAGTCATTTTTTATTCCAAACTCCACAGATATCGACCTAGAGAAGTTCTGGTGCATATTTGAGAGACTCAACTCCTTCTGGATCGAACGAAATAGCTTGGGATCTTCGTTCTTCTTGCAGTGAAATTCTTGGGTAAGGGTTCCCCCTCGTTATTCAAGTTTCTCTCTTCCTATCCTCTTGGGTTTTCAAAGGATAATATTGGGATTGTTGGATCCATGTCTTTTGGTGTTATATCTTTCTACTAGGTAGATTTTCAAGGTTTTCTACACCTTCTTTATCATTTATGGGTGCTGTTACAAGTGTCGTTCTTCAGGAAATAGGTAGGTGGTTCTGTCTCATTTTTACAAATTGATTACCATTGTATTTCTTGCTTGACTTCAATTGACAATTTAAATTAAAATAATTAACGTTTTTTTAAATTTCTTTTATAAAACCCAATTCCATTGCATTGGGATATTTGAAATTGTTTTGGCATGGAAACTTGGAAAACCCTTAATTCCATTGAATTAGGGTGGGTTTATTGAAATTGTTTAATTTAAATTGTTGAATTTAAGATGTGGATTTAATGGGAATGATTTCAATTGAATGGTTGAAGTTAACTAAGAAAAATAATGGTGAAAAGGATGGAATTGGTTTTGAATGAATTTTAAACTTGCAAACGGATTTAAATGATTTGATAGAAACCTAGTGGTTTGATCTTGTAAAAAAGGCATGTTTTTTAATAAAACTATTTTGGTTTTAAATGGAAAGAAATTGGTATTTTTGAAATATAAGAATTGGATTGATCATATTTTAAGAAGTCTTAAAATATTTTTCCCATATTTTAAGATCACATGCAAGCCTTAGGTAGTTAGTGAGTTATTTAGATACACTCAACCCTATGACAACATTCTAAAACATAATGGTGGCGAGTCACATCCCCAACGGGTTGGTGATGATTCTATTTTGTCCAGTGTCATAATGACATGTGTATACACATTTTTCTAAGTTCAAGTAGAGAGTTTGTAATCCTATATCTTGTTAATATTATCGTACCTTTTGGCAGATGGCCATGTTGCTCGCTTGTTTATTTATATTTGTGATATAAATTAATTCCAATGTTTATTTGAACTACTTTGAATTCATACTGAATTTATATAAAATATTTTATATAAATGATTTACTTAATCCATTGTTTTTTAAATATTCTATCTCTTGTTAATTAAATCATGTTCTTTAAATGAATTTTCCATCATTTTAAAAATGTATAGCATGTTTTGTATAAATGCGCTTTTGAATTTACAAAGATTTTTATTCTGGACAACAAAAATATTTTAGTTTAAAAATCTATATTTTGAATCTATTATAGAATTTTAGTGGTATCCTACTAGGCTTAGTCTCATAGCATACTTTTTTCATTCATATGTTTATATACTTTCTTCTTCCAAGCTCGAGCAAAGGGAAAGAATCTCTTGAAAGTAGATCCAGCTGTTTAGTTTTGGACGTGGTGAGTTGTGTCATTAGAGAGCCAAGGTTGTTTTCCTATTTAGTAATTTGGGTTGAAGTACTTTGGATTTACTACCTCTTTGTGTTCTGGTAATTTTACTCATAGTGCAGTTTTCTTATTGATATGCATATTGTCTTTTATCTTTCCCTTCCTTATTCTTATTAAAAAATTGTTCCCGCTTGCATAGTGTATGATGTCAGGTGATAGTCGTTGGCCTATGGGGATCGAGAATTCTCTTTGGGATCGGTTAGTATGGTCTCGGTTATCGGGTTACTAGAGGACCTGGGATGGTTCATGAAAAATTAGTATCAAGGGAGGTTATTGATCCTTTTTCTTTAAGTCAATATGCATTTTTAATTTCTTTTTGGGACTTAGGAGGTTGTTGCGATTGAGTGCTCAACCAACTCTCACCAAAAAAATCCTTAAGTCTCTATTGGTGGTTAGGGAAAGACGTATTGTGGGTTATTTCTAGTGTTTTCCCAATAGATATTTAGATTGGTTGTAATCCAAATATTTTTTGTCCCTTATATTAAGAATATATTCTCTTTCAACTCAGTTTGAGTGTTAATATAATGTTATCCTTTTATCTACTGATGTTTTATAGCATCATTCCTTTGAGAAGACATGAAAATCAGATATAGTAAAAGTCCACTACTGAACCTCAGTAGGAAAATCATGTTGTTGATCTGATTTTGGTTGGATAGATTATGTGCACTGTCCAAGCTCTATGACAGGTAACACCTCAAGTTCCCACTCAGTCTCTAACTGTGTATCCTCAGGGGGGATGTTCTTTAGAATCGTTTTCAAGAGTTCCTTCTCCATAAGACACTAGTTTTCAAAGGTTCCACTTACCCTCAACATGATGACGAATGGTTAGGCATGATAGAATGTCTTTTTGAGTTTTTAGACTCACCCAAAGTGATCAGGTTGAAGTATGCCACCTTAGTACTGGAGGTACTAATAAAGAGATAGTGAGACACAATGGTGATGGCATGGAAACATGAGGTCTTAGAGTGGAAGGATTTCATGATTATTTTCACCAATTAGTTCTATCCAGAGTCAATGGTGTTGGCCAAGGCTGTAAAGTTTTTCAAGCTTGAGCAGGCTGACAAAACTGTGACTAAGTGTTCAAATCACTTTGTTGAGATGGTGTAGTTTTCACTTGAGATAGTATCTAATGAGAGTATGAAGGATTAATGGTTCGAGTTGGGACTTCAATAAATTATCATTTTTCAAGTATTCTTACTGAAGCTTCCCACGTATACTGATGTTCTAGATAGGGTGATGATAGTTGAGATGTACTTGGCTAGAAATTCTGGGTTTATGGGAGTTTATTTTCCTCCTACTGATAGCGTTGGTTCCTTCAAAGAAAAATAAAAGTGTGATGATCCCCATGGTAGTTCTCTATGGAAGAGTCATTTTGGACCTCCTACGGTTCTAGGAGGAAGTTTGTTGACTTGCAACTAGTGTGGCATGTTAGGACACTCTAGGGTGTTTCCCCTAAGGTACCCAAGAACTGTAGCTCCTATTCAAGTTTAGGACACTTAAAGAGGTTCTAAAATCACTTATCTACTCCATGTAGTGGGATAGAATCATCATCTCCTCTTAACATTGTAGTGTAATCAAATGATTTGTGTTCAAAAGGGTTCTAGCCATAGGCATTCGGAATGAATCTTCTTCACATAGTAAAAGATTATCCAAATTAATCAGACATAGGTCCATTGACTATGAGAGGTACCATTACCATTTAATCATCATTAGTGACTACTCTTTTTGATATTAGTGCATGTCACTTTTTTATTCCAACCCGTATTATTAATCATCTTAATCTTCCTATAGATAAACTATCTTTTTCAATGGATATTGCTACACCACTTGGTACGAAGAGAGAGTAGGTCCTCTGTAGTCCTGCATGTGTCTTCTCTCTATATAATGTCAAGTTATCCTAGAGTTATATAGTTATTGATATGAAATATATTTACATCATATTTGGGATGGATTGTCTCATCCCAAAAAAATATTGTCTTGATTATTATCTTTGATAGGTCTACTTTACCGCACCCAGTGGAGTGCCCCATGTAACTCAATTAGAATGGGTCTAAAGGTCATGCAGAGATGAACCATCTTTTCTAGAGTTTAGTAAAGTGATATCAGTGTTTTATTTTGACCTGGAGATAGATTCAATGGTTGGGGATCTTCCTCTAGTTTTTGTCGAGTTTTCCAATGTGTTCCCTTCATATTTCTCTCATCTACCACTAATGAGTGTGGTTGAGTTTTCTATTGACTGAATGTATAGTACACAATCAGTCTTTATCCCCTCCTATGACATGGAACCAGTTGTGATGAAAGTATTAAAGTCTCATTTGGATGATGTTATTGAGAAAGTATTTATTTATCCAGGTGTGTCACAATGGGAAGCACCGGTTCTCTTTTCTAAGAAGGCTGATGGTTCTTTTCTCTTATGTCTTGGTTATCAAAAGATCAATCAAGATATGATAAAGAACAAATATCAATTTCCATAGATTGAAGATCTATTTTATCAGATGAAAGGGGCTAATTGGTTCTCAAATATTGACCATTGATATGGTTACCATCAGTTTAGGATAAAGGAATATAACATTCAGAAGACTTCCATTCAGAGTAGGTACGGGCACTTTGAGTACCTTGTTATTCCATTTGGCCTGACAAATGCTCTAAAAATTATCATGGATATAATTAATAAGGTTTTCCATGAGTATCCGGATACCTTTTTGGTAGTCTATGTTGATGAAATTCTTGTTTACTCCAACTCTGAGGAGGTTCGTGTGCAACATCTGAAAATAGTTATGAATCTTCTAAGAAATCTCTAGCTTTATGCCAGGATTTCAAAGTGTGATTTCTAGATTCGGGAAATGAAAATCATGGGACATTTAGTGTCTCATAAGGGTGTATGATTTTATCCTTATAAGGTTAAGGTTTTTATGATGTTGGAGCAACCATGAAATGTCTTTGAGATCAAGATCTTCTTGGGATTATCCAAATATTACCACAAGTTTGTGAAGAACTTCTTAAATTTGGATTCTACAATGATTTATGTGACCCGCAGGGGTGTTAAGTTTTCATGGGATGATAAATGTAAGATTTATTTTGTCGAGTGGAAATATCTGTTGGATACTAAGCCGGTGTTAATTCTTCCAGAAGCTAGGAAGGGTTATGTGGTCTTTTTTGATGCATCAGGTTCTGTCTTGGGAAACATTCTTACAGAGGTGGATCATGTAGTATCATATGGATTTCATTAGCTTTGTCCACATGAGAATAATTATCCTTCCCATGATTTATAACATTCATGTGTGATTCACCCGCTTAATATTTGGTGGCATTACCTTCTTGGTAAAAGGTTAAAGGTGTATTTAGACCACAAAAGACAAAGTTATATCTTCACCCAAAAGGATTTTAATATTCTAAAGAGGTATTCGGTGGAGTACCTGTATTTCTTGGAATTTGACATCACCTATACTACAAAGAAAGGGAATGTTGTTTCTTATGCATTGAGTAATAAAATTTTATCTCAGGTAGTGAAAGAATCTTAAGAATAGTGTAATTTGGCGGCTCTCTTTTCACAATTTCATATTGGAGTTTAGGAGGAAGGGGATGATGTTTTTTAGCCAGTGTGCAGTTGATGTCTTCTCTTCTCAAGATGATTATTCAAGATCAAGAGATTGATAATGAGTTCCAAAACACTATAGAATACCTTTATGTTGGGGAGATAGTTTCCCAGTGGTAATTCTCCGATAAGGGTGTTTTATGATATTAGAACTACTTTGGTGTGCTGTTAGTGGCAAGAAAGGAAGTGGTAGGGGATTTCCATAATTCTCAGTGGTATATTTAATTGGGAATCATTAATATGTTCTATGAAATTAGGTAATAGTTCTGGTGGCCAAGTATGTGACAAGACACTCCTGAGTTTGGCCCTCATTGTTATACGTTCCAACAGGTGAAATCTGAGCACCATAAACCTTCGGGTTTACAAAATCCACTTCAAATTCCAACTTGGAAGTGGTATGATATATATATGTAATTTTTGGTTGGGTTGCCTTGTACCTATAGAAATAGTAATGAAATATGGGTTGGGATCGACAAGCTAACTAAGTCAACTAACTTTATACCCATTCTAGGTATGGCTGAGGTTGATGAGTTAGGCAATCTATACATGAAATAGATTTTTTGTTTTCATGCAGTTCCATATTCTATAGTCTTTGATAGGGATCCTAGATTCACTTATTTCTTTTTTATAGGCTTTTATGAGGCATTGAGATCTCAGGTTCATTTGAGTAAGGTCTATCATCCATAGTTGTATGGTCTAATGGAAATTGCTATACAAATTCTTGAGGATATGCTTTGCGCCTATGTCCTCAACTTCTATGGGATTTGGGATGATGACTTGGGATTAGATGAGTTCTCTTATAACAATAGTTATCAGTCCACGATAAAAATAGAACCTTTCGAGGCCTTTTATGGTCAGCCTTTTAAATCTCTGCTATGTTGGTCAGAGGTTGGTGAAAGTTATTTGGTTGGACCAAGCTTGGTGTAGGAGATGAAAATAAGGATTCAACTAATACATCAGAGGATGTTGGAAGCCCAAAGATTATATAAGTCTTGTGTTGATCAACACCATAGACCTTTAGAGTTTTCAGTTAGTGACCAGGTGTTCTTGAATGTTTCTCCCTGATTGGGTCATCAACGGCTTGGGAGGTAGTGGAATCTTGATCCTTGCTTTATGGGACCTTTTAAGGTTGTTGATCAGGTGGGTAAGGTTGTGTACCTCTTGTAACATCCACCACAGATGACCTCGATACATAATGGTTCTATGTATCGCCTATGAGAAATTATATATCTGATCTATCTCACATTTGAGTTGGAGTGATCTTGAGATCGAGCCTAATTTATCTTTGACTGAGCGACCAGTCAGGATAGTTGATTTTGTGGCCAAGGTACTTGATGGATTTTCAATGGATCATCTGGGTATTGATGGATCCATGTCTTGTGGTGTTGGTTCATTTTACTAGGTAGAGTTTCAAGGTCTTCTACACATTCTTTCTCGTTGACGGGTGTCATTGTGACTATCGTTCTTCAAGAAAGAGTTAGGTGGTTCCATCTCATTTTACCAAATTTATTACCATTGTATTCCATGGGTGATTTCAATTGCTGATTAAAATTCAAATTCTCAACCTTTCTTTCAATTGATTTGATAGAACCAAATTCTATTGAATTGGGAGATTTGAAATTGTTTTGGCACAGAAACTTGGAAAACCCCCAATTCCATTGAATTAGGGTGGGTTTATAGAAATTTTTTAATTTAAATTGTCGAATTTCAATTGTGGATTTGATGGAAATATTTTCAATTGGATGGTTGAATTTAATTGGAAAAAATAATGGGGAAAATTATGGAATTGGTTTTGAATGAATTTCAAACTTCCGAATGGATTAAAATTATTTGATAGAACCCAGTGGTTTGATCTAGTGAAAAAGGAATGTTTTTGAATAAAACCTGTTTTAGATTTAAATGGGAAGAAATTGTAATTTTTGAAATGGAATAATGGGATTAATTTTATTTTAAACAGTCTTAAAATATTTCACCCATCATGTAAGAGTGCATCAAAGGCTTAGGTAGTCAGGGAGTTATTTGGATACACTCTATGATACGACAATGTTCTAAAACAAACTTGTGGTGGGTCACATTATGGACAGTTTTGTGACGATATCCTTTGGCCAGTGTCATAGGGAATTGTGTATACACATTTTGATGAGTTTATATAGATATTAAAGAATCCTATAGCTGGTTAATAATATCATACATTTTGGCAGATAACCATGTTTCTCACTTGTTTATTTATATTTGAGATATAAATGTATGTCAATGTTTATTTGAACTAATTTAAATGCATGCTGAATTTATATAAACTATTTTATATAAATTTTTTACTTAATTCATTTTTTTAGAAATATTCTATCTCTTGTAAAGTAAAGCCTGTGTTTTAAATGTATTTTCCATATTTTGTAAATGTAAAGCATATTTTGTATAAATATTCTTTTGAATTTTCAAACCTGTTTATTCTAAAAAACTAGAAGCTTTAATTTGGAAAATCTATATTTTGAATCTATTATGGAATATTTCATGGTATTCTAATAGGCTTAGGCTCACAACATACTTTTTCCTTTGGGTGTTTGTAGACTTTCTCCTTTCAGGCTCGAGCAAAGGGAAGGAATCTCTTAGAGGTGGATCCATCTGTTGAGCTTTAGACATGGTGAGTTGTGTTTTTAGGGACCTTGGGGGAGTTTTCCTATTTAGTACATTGGGTTGTAATACTTTGGATTTCATTCCTCTTTGTGTTCTGGTACTTTTACTCCCAATGGAATTTTCGTATTGACATGGATACTATCATTTATCTTTTTCTTCCACATTATTGTGTAAAAATCGTTCCCACTTGAATGTTGTATGATTCCAGGTGCTATTTATCGGCCCATGGGTATTGGGATTTCCCTTTGGGTTATATCAAGACTGGATTAGTTATTGTGTTACCAGGGTACTCGGGATGGTTTGTGATAAGATATAAGTATTCATTTGATGAAAATGATTTTGAATTTTCCATTTCTTATAAAAAATAAAATACACAACCATTATCAATATTAAAATAATTGGGGTGATGAATGAATAGATTTCATTATTTAATATAATTTTTTTTAACAAATATAATATGGTAGAAAATATTCGATACAATGAATTTAGTAGTATTCTCCAGGAACATATTAAGAGATATAATATAGATTTCAATGTTATTCATACTGGTACTGTACTAAAATTATGTGATGGAATTTCTCATAAAATCCATGCTGAAAACCCAAGATCCTTTCCCACTCAAGAACTACATGGGTTTTCATTTGATGATTTTTTTATAAAATTTATGTATAGTCGGAATGGATTTTATTCTATGATTAAATTTGTTGATTTTCCATTTGTTTAAATATTCTTTAGGATAAGCATCCTTTTAATTATGGGTGAGAAGAGATCATCCAGTGGGGTTTTGAAAACAAATCCATTCATTATTATTTTGTACAAATATTATTAAAAATGGTTCAAAATAAATAAAAACATTAAAAATGGAAAAAATTAAAAAACAAATGTATAACTAGAAAAAGAAATAAAAAATACTAACATTATTTTTTATTTGAATTATAGTTATATGTTTTTAATTATATACATATTTTTTATTTTTTATCTCCATCTATCTATCTCCCTCTTTTGCCTTTATTCACATATTTTTTCCCTGATAATTTTTTTTCATTCCCTTACATGTCTTATTTCTTAAATTTTGTATAATATTCTTCATGTTTATGTTATTACCCCTATTTTCTCCACTTTTTCCCACATTATTATTATCCTTTAGACACCTAAAAACCTCATAAAATACCTTTTTTCCAACATTTAAATGAGAATGAAAAAAGAGATCTCTAAAAAAATCTAGGGTTTTCACTTTTTATTAGTTATCAAGTTAACATCATTGATGGATTTTCATCATTTGTATAGGGGTGAGTTTTTTGTGACGATATTTGTTTATTCAAATTTTTAGAATAAAATGGATTTTTTTACATAAAAATTTGTGTATAATTATTTTTGGAATTTATTATGGATGAGTGGACTAGTATAAATCCACTTAATTAGAGAAAATAATTTTTTTATATTTTCTAGGGATTTTAAATTATTTTGATTTGTCTTTATGTGTTTATCCCTAATAAAATGCACTAACCTAAGTGTATGGGATTTATATTATATATGTATTCATGATTTTTAAATTACTCACATAATTGATTTATCATTGAAAATACATAACATACAATAAATTTCAAATTTTGATCATAAACAAACAAATAGGGTTAATTTTTCAAATTTATCTAATTACAAAGTGTTGAGACCAAGTTCGCTAGAAAGGATTTTCTCTTTTGTTATCAAAACAGATCAATCAATTCAATTTGTAAAAGGTCTTCAAAACTATGATGATGATTTATTGATTTTTATTTCAAAAATATCATAATTTTTGAGAACTTTTGATGTAAGACTTATGAAGGATATGGGAGTAAAGAAGTGTTTTTAAAAGGAAATAAAGTAGCACACAAGTTAAAGAGTGGCGCGAAAGCAGGAAGTAGCGCCCAAGTATAAGTGGTGTGCAAGTGTATCTTGCGCACAATTCATATTTCAAAATAATCACATCAAAATATGATGAAGGAAATAAAGTGGCATGCAAGTTAAAGAGTGGTGTGAAAGTAGGAAGTGTCGCACATGTATAAGCGGCATGAAAGTGTATGTGGTGTGCAATTCATGGAGTTTCATGAATTATGAGTTGTATGTGTTAGGCGTAGGGTCACCAAAATGCCTATAAATATATTACTACCCTCCTAATTTGATGTAGCTAAACACTCAAGAGAAAATTTGAGCTCTTATTGCGCAAGTAGTAGAAAGTAGCGTGCAAGCTGAAATGTCGTGCAAGTTTTTTATTATACACAAGAGTGGTGTGAAAGAAGAAGTGGTTCACAAGTTTTAAGTTTCACACAAGCAAGGATTTGTGTGCAAGAATTGTTTTGTGTATAAGCCCAAAGTGGTGTGAAAATCATGAGTTTTTCACAATAGTGGTGTGCTAATAGTTAGTGGTGCGCAAGAAGGGAGGCGTAAAAGCAGAGAGTGACGCACAAGATGTTTGCACCAAGAGGATCTTACCAGCCTCTAGGTAGGAAAGTGTAGAATTGTTTTGAGATTTTTTGTTTATGAAAGTTCTTCAAGAAGCACATAAACATTGAATTACCATATTTGTGCAAAGAGGTAGCACACACACTTTTGGACTATTTTCAAAGTGCTACATGAGTGTAAGGTCATATCTTACTTGTTTTATTCCACATCAAAAGATAGTTTTCTATTATATTGTGTGGTACTAGATTGTTTATGTACCATACCAAGGATGTAGCTACTCTTGTTTAGTAATGAACCTTGTAAATCTTCTTTTCATGTGGATTTGTGCATCTAGTGGGGAAGTAACTATAAGGACCCAGCCTTAAACATTACATATTCTTGAATTAAATGGATAATTCACATTGAGGATCTTTTCTAGTTTAGATTTTTAGAGAATTAGTCATGAAAACATGAATATTACATGTAGACAATTCTACCCAATATCCATTTTTTCATAAAATAAAAACTCTTGAAAAAAAGAGTCATGTCTAGTTCCAGGTTTTAGACAGCATGACATTTCCTTGATCCCATCCTTGACCCTATTCATCTTTATGTCCTGTGAAAACATTTCAAAACTTGGGATGAGCATAAAAAGATCAGTAAGGGTTATAAAACAAAGGGTGAAAACATTTGTTTATAAATACATACAAAACTTGAATTCTCTTACTTACCTCATGAAACCATAATATTTATGAAAGACACTTAGAAATCATATATCATAAAGGTAACTTGTGGCATCCATAATATACTTACATTGTAGCTATCACAGCTACATAGGGAGTTACTTTGGAATGACCATTACAGTATATTCAATAAATATCTTAGGAGAAACATTCACAATTACCTCCGTCACATTATCCAATGCAATGGAGAGCTATCTCGGGCTCACCCGCCCTAGGTTTAACATGGAACCACCCGTATACGTAAATAATCCCCAAGAAACATAACATGATCATAACACATAACATAATCATAAAGGAAAGATAACATTTTCACATTGCAATAACAAAATATAATTTTCAAGATATTGAAATAATAAATCCATTCTCAAAATCATTTTCAATACCAAAATACGTCAAAAAGAGTATATGGTATTTATTTTTCCTTTTAAAAACATTTCGTCTTGTTAAAGAAGTAAAAGATCAAATAATACTCGCGGCGGCTGAAAGGTTGTTGTCACCGCTTAGGTAAAAGACATTCTTTTTTTTAGTTTAGTAAAATGATTCATATAAAAATATTCGATTTTAATGAAATGAAAAGTCAAAGGGGTTTATACACCATATAAAATAAAGTCTTGTATAAAACTAAATATGCCTCAATGAAAGGAAATTGAGACGAAGTCCCTTACCTCGTGTCCAACTTGACTCGATATTTCTTTAATCTCCTGAATAATAAACTAAAGTTAATTTCTACTTGCTTAAGAACCTTTTTAAAGTTTATTATTCCTTTTATATCACTTATTACCATGTTATAAATATTATTTAATCATTTAATTTAATAACGTCCATTTTGTCGATATTTGGTACTTGAATCAAAAATGAACACCTTATATTTACAAGTTGTCCATGTGGTCAAGAGTTCATTATATCTAGAATGAAATTAATTATTTAGATATCATATATATAATATATATCCAATATATAAATGTATTTATAATAGTACATAACATTTTGAGGTAGGAAATTAAATGCATCGTTCATGGAGACGGTAAGCCGTACGTACGCATGAACGCTACTTTCATTTCTATTTCTTGTTTTAATGGAATTAAAACATAATGATACATAGGTATATTATAATTACATTATAATATAATATATAATATCATTAACTCTATCCTTTATAAATCCCACATAAGGCATTAATGAGTCACATCACTTTGAGGGGGTGGTAGTCCGCACTTCCTCAAATGAGATTATCGTATTTACCCACTATGGAAACCATAAAGGCGTGCTATAAATGAAAAATACAGAAGAATAAGGAAAACATTAACATAATATATATCATATATAAATACCATTCCATCATAATTTCTACCATGATAGGTGGTAAGAGGTAATTGAACAATCATCATTTCGTGAGGCATTAGCTTTCCATCCACAAAAACATTATGTTCTTCACCCATTAGATGGATGTGTGTGTAAGTGTAGTTCGAATAATTATTATAAAAACATCCTAGTATATTGAGGATAATGGTTTTGATTAAAAAAATAAATGAATAAAATGAGTTTAGGGGTTGGAGAAGTAAAATAAAGAATGAAAATTGAGAGAAATGGTTACCTTTAATTTGGGTAACACCCTTTGGTTTGAACCGAAGGACTTTTTGAAGATCCTTATTCCTAAGGTAAGGCATCTATGAGGGGTAAAAGGATGTAGGGATATTAATTGGGTATATTTTTAAGTAGCCAAATGGATTCAGAGGTTTTAGTAATTGGTTAGAAGTGGTCTCCTTTTATAAGGGAGAGGAGGGGCTCTTTAGGAAAGTGTGAAAATATTATTTTATAATATAATGATATTCGGTTTCTAAAGGTCCAACAATAATTAAAGTCAAATATAAGATGAATCATGGTAGAAATAAAATCATCCAATAGGAATTGGAAAGGTTTTAGATAATATTTTAATCATTATAATCTTATTTATTTAAATAATTTATTAATGAGGTAAATACTGCATCATTATTGTGTCATAAATTATTTTATTCATTTGATGTCTAAAAATTATAAAAAAACAACATGATGTAGTAAATATTATTAGATTTAAAATTATTATTTATATACAAAAATATTAATTATATAACACCATATAAAAATTAATTTACTAAAAGATTTTTATTTATTTCATTTTTGCCTTTACATTAAATTAATTAATCTAAATTGTCATTATCCTTCATAAGTGGCACCATGGGGTCCCAAAATCTTCCCAAGGATGACCATGGTTGGCCATTACTAATAAAATAAGGCTTGGACAAGTTTTAAGGTAATTTGGAGTTATTATAATTTTCTTTTTACCTTGAATTACCCTATTTACCTTTAACTGTGGTAAATAAAAGTCAAAAGTTACTATTCACCAAAAATTATTTTCATCTTATTGAACCACATTTTACTGACTAATAACAACCATGTATGTCGGATTTTTAAAATTCAATTCACAGAAGTGGTAAATCTTCATTTAAATGAAAAATTCATTTTTTTAACTACTACTAAGTGGTTTCACTATTCATCAAAAATTAAAGTTTTTCAGAAAAATACCAAAAATTCAGCCTAAGATATATTTGATATTTGGAATTCAAAAATGATTTTTATTTTTCCAAATTCAAAACATAAAAGTGGAATTAATTAATTTTAAAATTAATTCTCGTTGTTAAAACAAATAGTGTGTTTTTAAGAAATAATAACTATCAAAAGATTGACTCTAGTTTATGTCCAATTTCAAGATGAAAATAATTATAATGACCAAAATTCGATTAAATGGTAAAAATATATTCTAATTACACTTTAAAAAAAATTAAAAAGATAATCTAACCATATAAATAAATTATATTAAAACATAGTTTTGAATTAAAATACAATATTTACACTATTCATTAAAAAAATGAACTTTATCGGAAAAATTCCAAATATTCTCACAAGGTAAATTTTGATGTCCCCATTCTAAATAAAGATTTTATTTGGTCAAAAAGAATGTATTAAAGTGACCAAAACAAAGTTTAAAGAGGTTTCTCCATTAAAAGGTGGCAAATCGACCTTTTAATTTAAATTATGCATAAAATTAGATTCATTCATATTTTAAGCCTCTAACTTTTTATTGGATGAATGTAAATACATTTATCAAACTTGTATAATCATATTGTAGTTAGTTTTTTTCATTCTCACTAATAAAACGACTAAGAGTTAACTACCATTTAAAATAATAATATTATATTAATAGAGTGCAGCGTAAGATTTCAAAGAATCTCGTTGTTTCGTATCGGGTACTCTATCTCACATAGCAACCCCTTTAAAGTAAAATTAATATTTAAGTCAGACATATTAATAAATATGAAAATCTCTTATTCTTCATTTACCTGGGATGTTACATCCTTCCCCCCTTTTGGAAATTACGTCCTCGCAATTTATTCACTTATCAAAATAAGTGGGGGTATTTATCCCTCATATCATTTTTAGATTCCCACGTTGCCTCTTAAATCCTATGGGTTTTTTACAAACCTTTACCTAGTGAATTACCTTATTCCGCAACACTTGCTCTCTATGGTCTAGAATTTGGACTGGTTGTTCTTCATAAGAGAGATTCTCATCCAACTGAACTGCCTTTGGGCTCAAAACATGAGATGGATCTGGTATATACTTTCTCAATATCGAAACATGAAAAACATTGTACACCTGGGATAAAAATGGATGTAAAGCCACTCTGTACGCAACTAATCCATCTTTCTGCAGAATTTCAAAAGGTCCAACGAACCTCGGACTCAACTTTCCCTTCTTACCAAAACACATCACACTTTTCCATGGAGAAACTTTGAGAAAGATATGATCACCTACCTCAAAAGAAAGATCCTTCTTCCCGCTATCTGCATAACTTTTCTGTTTGCTCTGAGTTTTTCTATTGTGCTTCTGAATAAACTGAACTTTCTCTTCCATCTCTTCCACCAATTTTGGTCCCATAAGCTTCCTTTCACCTACTTCATCCCAAAAAGCTGGAGTTCTACAACTCTTTCCATATAATGCCTCAAATGGAGCCATCAGTATACTGGAATGAAAATTGTTATTATATGAAAATTCAACCGAAGAAAGATGGTGGTCCCAACTTACCTGATAATCCATCGAGCAAGCAAGTAACATATCCTCCAATGTCTGAATTTTTCATTCTGATTGCCCATATGATTGATGTTGAAAAACTGTACTAAAATTTAATTCAGTACCCAACGACTTCTGAAGGCCTTTCCAAAAGTTTGAAGTAAACTTGGGATCACGATCAGGTACAATGGAGAGGGTAACTCCATGCAACCTGACAATCTCTTTAACATACAACCGAGCAAGTTGATCTAGAGACAAAGTATCTCAAATAGGAAGGAAATGAGAAGATTTAGTCAATCGATCAACTATAACCCAGATTGCATTATTACAACGAGATGTCTTTGGTAATCCCATAACAAAGTCTAGGGATATATTTTCCCATTTCCACTCTAGCACCAGTGGAGGTGAAGCATCCCTTTCGGTAACTTCTACTCTACTTTAACCTTCCGAAAAGTCAAACACTTCATAGTAAAATCAGAAATATATCTTTTCATTCCATCCCACCAGTAATACTCCCGAAGATCTCTATACATCTTAGTACTGCCAGGATGAACTGAAACCGGGGAACTATGAGCTTCACATAAAAACTCATTCTTCGACTGTGAATCACAAAGCACACATAATCGCTTTACAAACCTCAAAACACAATCATTATCAACGTTAAAATTAGGAAACTTACCCTTATAAACCAATTCTATCTTTTTCTACAACTCACTGTATTCTTTCTATGTTTGCTTTATTCTGTCTGATAGAGATGATTTTACAGACACCTAAAACAAAACAGAAAAATTTTCTGCACCAACAATTTCTATGCCAAATTTATCAAATCAAAAACCAAATCATATTTTTCTAAATGTAACATGGTTAATGAAACATTACTTTTTCTACTCAAAGCATCAGCCACTTTATTTGCTTTTACCGGATGGTAATGGATTGTGCAATCATAATCCTTGATTAATTCTAACCATCTCCTCTATCTCATGTTCAATTATTTCTGAGTGAGTATATACTTTAAACTTTTGTGATAAGTATATATTTCACATTTTACTCCATACAAATGATGTCTCCAAATTTTTAAATAAAAAACAACAGTAGCTAATTCAAAATCATATGTAGGGTAATTTAACTCATGAGGTTTCAACTGACATGAAGCATAATCAATTAACTAATCATTATGCATAAAGACACATCTATGTCCTTTCAACAAAGAATCACTGTAGATAACAAACTCACTATTTTTGGATGGCAGTGCCAAAACTAGAGCATTCACCAATATTCTTGTCAATTCATGAAAACAATCATCACGTTCTTTTGTCCAGACAAACTTAGCACATTTTCGAGTTAACTTAGTCATTGTACTAGATAACCGTGCAAAAGTTTCAACAAACCTCTGGTAATAACCTTTCAAACCAAGAAAACTACGGATCTCGGTTATATTTGTGGGCCTTGGCCATTCTTAAACAACTTCTTTTTTAGTAGGATCAACAATTGTGCCATTTTTTTAAACAATGTGACCAAGGAAAGAAATTTTTTGTAACCAAAACTCATACTTGCTGAATTTCCCATAAAGTTTCTTTTCCTTTAAGGTTTGCAAGAAAACCCTTAAATGACTTTCATGTTCCTCTTTACTTTTAGAATAAACCAAAATATTATCAATAAACACAACCACCATTTATCACCTAAATCAATTGAGCCATCACTGTAGTAAATTGTTCAATTTTTATTTCAACCATCTCAGGATGCTGATTTGGAAGGTCATTTCCCTCTGTATTCTTTCCTAGAAAATCTGCTTTTTTTCCTCTACGAAAAACCATTCTGAACACAGAAATATCTTAGGTGAAGCATCATGGTAATTTGTAAATTTTATTTCATTTAAATATTACCATAAATTAATTTATGGATATTTATTTAACAATATCCTAACTCCTAAAGTTATATAAACTGACCTCTGATACCAACTATAAATACCCGACCTTAAAAATTACATATTCTGGAATTAAATGGATAATTCACATTGAGTATTTTTTCTGGTTTAGAGTTTTAGAGAATTAGGCATAACAACATGAATATTACATGTATAAAATTCTACCCAGTATCCATTTTTTTCTATAAAATAAAAACTCTTAAAAAAAGAGTCATGTCTAGTTCTAGGTTTTAGACTGCATGACATTTCCTTGAACCCATCCTTGACCCTATTCATCTTTAAGTCCTGTGAAAACATTTCAAAACATGGGATGAGCATAAAAAGCTTAGTAATGGTTATAAATCAAAGGTTGAAAAAATTTGTTTTAAATACATACAAAACATTAACTCTCTTACTTACCTCGTGAAACCATAAGATTTATTAAATACACATAGAATTCATATATCATAATGGTAACTTGTGGCATCCATAACATACTTACATTGTATCTATCATAGCTACAAAGAGAGTTACTTTGGAATAGCCATCACAATATATTCCCTAAATCTATTAGGAGAAACATTCACGTTTTACCTCTGTCGCGTTACCCAATGCATTGGAGAGCTATCTCGAGCTCACCCACCCAGGGATTATCAAGGAACCATCCATATACATAAATAATTCCCAAGAAACATAACATGATCATAACACATAACATAAGCAAAAAGGAAAATAACATTTCCACATTGCAATAAAAAAATATCATTTTCAAGAAATTGAAATAATAAATCCATTCTCAAAATCATTTTCAATACCAAAATACATGTAAAAGAGTATATGGTATTTATTTTTCCATTTAAAAACATTTTAGCTTGTTAAGGAAGCCAAAGATCAAATTATACTCTTGGCGGCTGAAAGGTCGTTGTCACTGTTTATGTAAAAAAACATTCCATTTAGTCCTTTAGTAAAATAATTCACATAAACAGATTCTCTTTGAATTAAATGAAAATTCAAAGGGTTTTATACACCGTATAAAATAAATTCATCTATAAAACTAAATATGCCTCAATGGAATGAGATTGAGACGAATTCCCTTACCTCGGGTCTGACTTGACTCGATCATTCTTTAATCTCATGAATAACAAACTAAAGTTAATTTCTAATTTCTTAAGAAAATTTATAAATTTTATTATTCCTTTTATATCACTTATTACCATGTTATAAATATTATGGAATCATTTAAGTTAATAACATCCATTTTTTTGATATTTGGTACTTGAGTCAAAAATGAACAACTTATATTTACAAGTTGTCCATGTGGTCAATAGTTCATTATAACCAGAATGAAATTCATTATTTAGATATGATATATATACTATATATCTATTATATACATGAATTTATAATAGTACATAACATTTGGAGCTATGAAATTAAATGCACCATTCATGGAGACGGTAAGATGTACGTACGCATGAACGCTACTTTCATTTCTATTTCTTATTTTAATGGAATTAAAACATAATTATACATAGGTATATCATAATTAAATTATAATATAATTTATAATATCATTAACTCTATCCTTTATACATCCCATATAAGGCATTAACGAGTCACATCACTTTGTGGGGGCGGTAGTCCGCACTTCCTCAAATGAGATTATCGTATTTAACCACTATGGATTCCATAAAGTCGTTCTACAAATGGAAAATACATAAGAATAAGGAAAACATAAACATAATATATATCATATATAAATACAGTGTCGTCATAATGGCCACCATGAGCGGCGGTAAGAGGTAATTGAACAATCATCGTTTCATAAGGCGTTAGTTTTCCATCCACAAAAACATTATGTTATTCACCCATTAGATGGAGGTGTGTGTAAGTGTAGTTTGAATACTTATTATAAAAACATCCTAGTATATTTAGGATACTGGTTTTGATACAAAATAATGGAATAAAATGAGTTTAGGGGTTGGAGAAGTGAAATAAAAGAAAACAAATTAAGATAAACGGTTACCTTTAATTTGGGTAACTCCCTTTGGTTTGAATCGAAGGACTTCTTGAAGTGCCTTATGCATAAGGTAAGGCTTCTAGGAGGAGTATAAGAATTTAGGGAGATTAATTGGGCAGAGTTTGGGGTATCCAAATGGATTGAGAGGTGTGAGGAATTGGTTAGAAGTGGTATCCATTTATAAGGGAGAGGAGGGGATCTTTATGAAAGTGTGAAAATGTTATTTTATAATATAATGATATTCGGTTTCTAAAGGACCAAAAAATCATTAAAGTAGAAGATAGGATGACTCATGGTCCAAAGAAAATCATCCAATAGGAATTAGATAGGTTTTAGATAATATTTCAATCATTATAATCTTATTTATTTAAATCATTTATTAATTAGGTAAATACTGCATAATTATTGTGTCATAAATTATTTAATTCATTTGATGTCTAAAAATTATAAAAAAAACACCATGATTTAGTAAATATTATTATATTTCCAATTAATATTTATATACAAAAATATTCCCTATATAACACCATATAAAAATTAATTTACTAAAAGATTTTGGTTTATGTCATTTTTGCCTTTACATTAAATTAATTAATCTAAAGTGTCATTATCTTTCTTAAGTGGCTCCATGGGGTCCCAAAATCGACCCAAGGATGCCCATGGTCAGCCATTACTCATCCAATAAGGTTTGTACAAGTGTTAAAGTAATTTTTAATTATTATAATTTTCTTTTTACCTTGAATTACCCTATTTACCTTTAACCGTGGTAAATAAAAGTCAAAATTTACTATTCACCAAAAACTATTTTCATCTTACTGAACCACATATTACATACTAATAACAACCATGTATGTCAGATTTTCAAAATTTAATTCACATAAGTGGTAAATTTTCATTTAAATGAAAAAGTCAGTTTTTTTAACTACTACTAAGTGGTTTCTCTATTCATCAAAAATTGAAGTTTTTCATAAAAATACCAAACATTCAGACTAAGATATATTTGATATTAGGAATTAAAAAATTATTTTTATTTTTCCAAATTCATAACATAAAATTGGCATTAATTAATTTTAAAATTAATTCCTGTTGTTAAAACAAATAGCGTGTTTTTAAGAAACAATAACTATCAAAAGGTTGACACTTGTTTATGTCCAATTTCAAAGTGAAATTAATTATAATGACCAAAATTGGATTAAATGGTAAATATATATTCTAATAACACTTTAAAACCAATTAAAATGATAATCTAACCATATAAATAAATTAGATTAAAACATAGTTTTGAATTAAAATACAATATATACACAATTCATTAAAAATGAACTTTATCCGAAAAATTCCAAAAAATTACACAAAGTAAATTTTGATGTCCCCATTCTAAATAAATATTTTATTTGGTCAAACATAATGTATTAATGTGACCAAAACTATATTTAAATAGGGTTATCCATTAAAAGGTGGTAAATTGACCTTTTAATGTAAATTATGCTTAAAACTAGATTCATTCATATTTTAAGCCTCTAAATTTTTATTGGATAAATTTAAATACATTTATCAAACATTTATAATCATATTGTAGTTATTTGTTTTCATTCTCTCCAATACAACGGCTAGGAGTTAACTACCATTTAAAATAATTATATTATATTATTAGAGTGCACATATATGATTTCAAAGAATCCCATTGTTGTGTATCGGGTATGCTATCGCACATAGGAACCCCTTTAAAGTAAAATTAATATTTAAATAAAAAATATTAATAAATATGAAAATATATTATTCATCATTTTCCTGGGATGTTAGAGTAACACTTTAATAGGAGGTTAAGGTTGCTTCAAAAATAAGGAAACATAAAAAAAGCATATCACAGATTCACCCCCTCCCCCTTTAGTGATACTTGGATCCTAATTGGGAACTTCAATTGGTATTAAAGGGTAGGTTCCCTTCATTTTTTCTTTGTTAAAGTTGTGATAGAGAATCTGAATTGTGCGAACAGTAAGGGGATTATGATATTAGATATAAAAAACTGCCAAATCTGGAAAAATATAATGATGCCTTATCTTATTTCTCTTGGGTATGAAGTTATTGAATCTAAAACTGATGCATTTCCTCCTATTAATGACAAGGTTCCTTATACTCTTTTCGATAAGAAGAATCTTGAGAATGATGGAGGAGCTAAAAAATCATTACTCTTATCTCTTTCTGAGAGTGATTTTTTAAGAGTGAGATGTGTTGTTACATCTAAAGGCATCTGGGATGAGTTAAAGAACATCTATGAAGGAAATAAAAAATTGAAGAAGAAAAACCAACAAATTTGAGGCTGAAGTATAAAGTCTTAAAATTTAAAGAATATGAATCTATTGGGGGCTTATCTACCAGGGTAAATAACGTTGTTAGTGTAATTATATGTCCTGGTGAAAAGTTGTAGGATTCTATAGGTGCGGAAAGTTCTTGATAATTCTGCCTGAAATGTATGATGCTAAAGTTTATTCATTGGAAGACAGAGACACTGAACCATTATCTTTGGATGATTTCCATATCACTCTCATTACTTATGAAATGATAAGGGAGAATACTATGAAGAGAAAACCAAAAGCTGATAGAGAAATGTCATTCAAGGATGTAAAGAGAGAGTAGTCAAAGAAGAATCTTATTGAAGATTAAGCTGGTGAATCTTATTCTGAAGATAAGGTATGTAAAAACATTGATAAATTTTATACTTGTTTACTAAGAATGTGAAAATAGGTACATGTAAATACAAGGTGAAACATCCCATGAAATGTTTTGAATGTGGATTTGTTGGTCACTTTACAGCTAACTATCCTCAAAAGAACAAAGTAGAATACCGTGATGATGATAACCGGAGGCTAAGAAGTTCGTATAAGAAACAAGCTGACTAAGATAAGTATTTTCCAAAGGGTAAGGATAAAAAGTTCTTAAAAGAAATAAGTAACATTCTATCTAAAAATTAATAAGAAATAGATAGAGAATCTAAATCTGGGATATTTTTTAGTAAGAAATATATAGAGAATACCATTATTAAAAAAGTGAATAATAAAGATTACGGGAGCTACAGTTCTGAATAAAAAGAAACACTTCTTGAATGTCATCTAACAGAATAGTTTAAATAATTTTTTAGGAATATCAGAAGGCATGATAAGGAAAACAAGAATTTAAAAAATCAAAATTCCACATTAAACAATCAAGAAGGTTTTGCTAATGAGAAAGTAAATATGGAAAAGAATATTAATGATCTGAATAATTATCTTAAGAATGCAAAGAATCATAATGATCATATTGAGGTAAGGCTAAAATAAAAAAGAAGAAGAGTTAGAACTTTTCCAATAAAAACATTCTAAAGATGAAGAAAATAATATTAGTTTCAAACAATATATCTCAGAATTTGCTGAAAATTCTAGTAAGAATGAACCAAATAAGGATCAACAAAAGTTACCTTCAAATATTGATAAGAAATATGGAACTGGTTCTAATAAGAACAAATATGGAATTCCCGTGTATGTGGCCAAAGTTTTTAATGATGAAAAATAAAAAGTATATAAAAATCTTTAAACCATAAAGATTTCTACTAATTTTTGTTCTCATAATTCTGAACAGAAATATGAGCTGTAGGATAAAGTTATGATTAAAAATAGGAAGGTTGATGGTTAGCAGAGTTCTCTTAAGAAGAGTGTTGAGACGGATGTTCACAACTCCAATCAGTATGGAAGTTTTAGAGGAAAATATTCATTCAATGGATACTACTAGTATTTTGGTGGATTCAAACACATGGAAAATATGTGTCGGTTTAACCATAAACATAAATACTATTCCACAAGTCATGGAAGACAGTGTTGAAGGGGGAGTCAATCCTTTCAAAAGAAAAAGTACAAGAAGGAAGTTTAGAAGAAATCTGAGAAGGCTCGTGTGAAAGTTGAAAATGGGTTCCAACCATTAGAAACTATTTTTTAAATAAGTTAACATCTTGGACATCTTTCTCAGGTATGTCCTTTTTTGTTTCCAACATAAAAAAAATTTCTTAACAAATATCAAAATCTGGAGGTGAAGAATGAAAAGGAAGAACAAAAATATCTTGCTGTTGAAACTGCTTTGAAATCTATAAAACGAGAACATTCGTGTATTCTTGATAGTGGGTGTTCTTATCATATGATAGGAGACTTAATGTTTCTAAAGAATTTGAAATACTTCAAAGATAGAATAGTGAAATTTGGTAATAATGAATCTTTGAGGATCAAAGGTTTTATATCATCCATCATCAGGGAAGAAAAAATGAAATCTAGGAAAAAATTATATGTTCATGGATTGAAACACATTATGTTAAGTGTTTCATAGCTCTATGATGTGGGAAAAAAAGTAATCTTCATAAAATATTGGTTAGTTATGAAAATTGAAAATTATGGAAAGGTAGTTACAAGAGGCCAACGTACAAAAAGTAACTTGTTCCAAGTTGGTGAACTACTGAACTATTGCTACATGGGTATATTGGATGAGAATAAATTATGAAATAAAAGGTTGTGACATATGTGTCAAAGAAACATTTTCATGTTATCAACACAAGACAATGTATGAGATATTCCTGATTTATCAAGAAGAAGATATTGGTGTTTCCCTATTTATGAAAATGGAGAGATTACAAAATCTATGCAAAAGAGAGTTGACATTCATTTAAAACAACCCTTGGAAATTATAAACTCTGATATTTTTGGACCAATGAGAAAGAAATAAAAAAATGGAGAAAATTACTTTATTACTTTCATTGATGAATTTACTGGCATTATTTGTGTTATATACATGAGACATAAGTAAGATTCTCTGAAAATGTTTCAGGATTTCCGGAGGAAATCATGAAAAGAATGTGATTATTTGGTAAAGAAGTTAATAACTGATAATGGTGGATAGTATAATAATTAATATTTTGAAAGTTATCTTGAGAAGCAAGTAATTTTTCATGAGTTCAATTCACTATACACACCTCAAAAAATGGGGTTGTTGAAAGAAAGAATAGAAGTTTGGAGTAAATGGGGAGAACTATGTTACTTAAACATAGTATTTTTCATTATTATTGGAGGAAATCCAGGAGAACTACTATTTCTATTTAGAAACAATGTTTCTATATTCCATTTTCAGATATGAATCCATACGAAGAAAGTCTATGGAAAAACTCCAAGTCCGAAATACTTAACATTTTTTAGCAGTTCATGCATTATAAAAAGGATAGATCGAAACCATGGTATGTTTGAGAAAAGAGGTGATGATGGAATTTTTCTATTCTATTCTCTAGAAATAGGAGGATATAGATGTTTCAAAAAATAAATAAGGGGAATTATTGACTTTTCTTATGTGAAAGTTTTTGAAGATATTGAGAAGGAAAAGAAGGCTTATGATGATGTTCAAATGAGCTGGATAAAGCAAGTTTTGTTAATAATTCTAACAATTTTGTAGAAAGTGGTAATACTACTCAAGAAGAATAAATAGAATCATCAATTTAAATTGATGAGGGAGAAGTTCCAATATCACATCTTAGACTAATGAAGCAGGTAGAATCTCATAACATTATTGGTGATAAACATCAGAAGCTTCAAACAAGTAGAATTTCAAAAGTTGTGAACCACATTTAGTTGAATTAAAAATTCAAGATGAATGATGTGAATAAATCATTTGAGAATCCATGATGGGTTTGGGGTATGAATGAGTATCTTTATCAATAGAAAATAATGATACTTGGGAACTTGTACCCAATTCGGACAACAAGAACATTATTGGTACAAAGTGGGTTTTTTGGAACAAGCTGAATGAAGAAGGTGAAGTGATAAGAAACAAAGAAAGTTTGGTTTGAAAAGGGTATTCACAAATTTAAGGCATTGATTTTGATTAAACCTTTTCCCTAGTGGAAAGGTCAAAAACAATCATAATCTTTCTTTTTATTGCTGCACAATGAGGTTACAAAATTTTTCAAATGGATGTAAAATCCTCATTCTTGAATAGTGATCTTGACGTGGAAGTTTACATTGATCATCCCTAGGGATTTGTAATTAAAAAGGATGAAAGTTATGTGAGTAGGTTGAAGAAGGATTTGTATGGGCTAAAACAGGCTCTAAGTTCATAGTATTCTAAATTGGATCCTTTCTTGAGGAAAATGAATTTCAAGAAGGGTAGAGTTGACAGCAACCTTTACATCAAGGAATGTGATGAGTTTTCCCCCATCATAATTATTTATTTCGATGACATTATATTTTCTGGAAATGATGAAAGATCACATGAAAAAATTTCTGAGGAGATGAATAATTCATTTGAGATGTCCATGCTTGGAGAAATTAAATACTTTCCTGGGTTAAAAATTTTATAGAATAGGAACCACATTTTTCTTTCTCAAGAAAAGTATGATGATTAAATTTTGAATAAATTTGGAAAGGAAAATTAGACACTATTTTCCACACCGATTTCAGTGAGAACCAAGTTTTATAAAGATAAGTAAGGAAAATAAGTTGATTACAAGAAGTTTTGAAAGCTAATAAGAAGTATGTTATATTTGACTACATCAAGACACGACGTCGTCTACGTTGTTAACTTAAGTAAACGATTTCAGATTACTCCTAAAGAATCACATTTAATTACTGGAAAAATAATTCTTAGATATATCAAAGGCAAAAAAAATTATAATCATGTATTAAGGATAAAAAATATTGATATGTTTGGGCATTTTGATATTGATTGGTCAAGAAATGTTTACTTTAGAAGATCCACATCTGGTGGAGTTTTCTTTCTGGGGAAAAGTTGTGTTAGTTGGCATAAAAATAAATATAATTGTGTGACTCTTAGTAGGGATAAAGCTAAGTATGTTGTTGCCACTAAATATGCTAACCAACTTATGTGGATGAAGACTCTATTGGTATATCAACTTGTTGAAGTGAAGCTACCCTTACTCTTGGGATGAGATAATCAGAGTGAAATCAATCTTACAAGGAATCAGGTATAACATTCTCATTCAAAACACATTGAGAAAAATTACCAATTCAAAAATTAGTAGGTTGATAAGAATGAATTGAAGCTGGAGTATGTTCCTACATCGAATCAAGTTGCTGACATATTTAAAAAACCCTTATCGAAGGAACCATTTTCTAAATTAAGGTTTAACATCGGTGTAAAACCTCCTTCTCATCAAGGTTGAGGTATGTGTGTCTTTCCCCACTCCCATATTATCTTTGGATTGTGTTTTAAAGGGTGATAATTTTTTAATAAATTTATCCCTGTGGAAGCATGCGTAAAGGGGGAGTCATTGGTAAGTTGTGAATCTAGCATGTATATTTGTAAACAATTATAACTATTTATTGGAATAGTTGTAGGGGAAAAAATTATTCTAGGAATGTTAAAGTAGTGTAGAAATTTGAGAAGGAATGTTGAGTTAGAAGGATAAAAAAAGATTTTTATATTTTGGGGAAAGCTAAAGTCCAGAAAAGAAAAGATTAAGAGGTTTCATAGTAACTACTTTTAGATAGCATGGTTTTGTTATGAATAATTATTATTTCCTATAATTAATTATCTCACATAGGCTTATAGTTGTTGATAAGTAATACATTTCTTGAGATTACTAAGTTTAGTGATTTATGAATCTTGGTTGATAACAAAATCAAAAGGGGGAGATTGTTGGGACCAAGATGGCTAGAGAAGTTGTTGTCTTTTGTTGTCAAAATAGATTAATCAATTCACTTTGTAAAAGGTCTTGGAAACTATGATGATGATTTTAAAATTTTATTTCACAAATATCATAAGTTTGGATAACTTTTTAGGCAAGACTTATGAATTATAGGGAGAGTAAATAAGTGTTTTTAGAAATGGAAAGAAAGTGGTGCACGAGTTAAGGAGTGGGGTGCAAGTAGGAAGTGGCGCACAAGTATATATGGAGAACAAGTGTATATTTAACACAATAAATATTTTCAAATCATCACATTAATATATGAAAAATTAAAGAAAGTGTCATGCAATTTAAAGAGTGGCACACAAGTAGGAAGTGGTGCGCAAGTATGAGTGGCATGCAAGAAGGAATGGCGTGCAAGTGTATGTGGTGTGCAATTCATGGAGTGGTGCATAAGATGAGTTGCATGACTCATGAATAGGGTCACCAAAATTCTTATAAATATACTAATACCCTTTTCATTAAATGTATCTCAACACTTAAGAGAAAATTACCGCTCTTCTTGTGCATGTAGTAGAAAGTATCGCATAAGTTCAAGTGTCGTGAAAGTTGTGTGTTATGAACAAAAGTGTCATGAAATTATAATTGGTGCGCCAGTTTTAAGTAACATGCAAGCAGGGAGTTTTGTGCAAGAATTGTGTTGTGAATAAGCCTGAAGTGGTGCGCAAATTTTGAGTTTTTCAGAATAGTGGCACACAAATAGTTAGTGGTGCACAAGTAGGGTGGGGCGCAAGCAAGGAGGTGTGCAAGCAGGGAGGAACACAAGAAAGGAGTAACGTGCAATCTATTTGCACCAGGAGTTTCTTACCAGATTCTGGGTAGGAATGTGAATTATTTTTTTGAGAAATTTGATTTTTGAAAGTTCATCAAGAAGAAAAAAAACATTGATTATCATATTTGTTCTAAGAGGGAGCACACACACTATTGGATTGTATTCAAAGTGCTACATGAGTGTATGGGAATATCATACTTTTTTTATTTCACATCAAATGACTATTTTCTAGTGGATTGTGTGTTACTGGATTGTTTTTGTACCATACCAAGGACCCATACACTCTTATTAAGTAGTGAACCTTGTAAATTTTGTGTTTATGTGGTTGTGTGCGTTAAGTAGGGAAGGAACTCTTTAAAATGAGGAAAACATTGTTTTAAAAAAATGAAACATAAAAATAAAAAGGATATCATTGATTAACCCCCTCCCCCTCTCAGTGATACTTGGATCCTGACAGGGTACTTCACAATGCCTTATATTATTCAGATTATACTATTGTATTAATGATCAAAATTATGAGATATTAGTTTTTTTAGATTTTTATTCATCAAGTTATAATTAATTCAATGATATCATGGTCACATTATCTCATTTTTATGGTAATTTTTAGTACAAAACAAACCCAATGAATCTATTAAGAAAACATGACCAATAGAGATGATTTAATTTATGGGCTCAATATATAAGTAATTATTATTTAAAACATCACTATAATAACAAAAAAATTGAATCAACATGGATAATTATTTTATTTCCAAAAAATTATATATGTTTCCCAATGAGAATATAAAATTTAGGTTATGAATTTTTTTTGGATTTGAAAGATAGTCCACAATTCTTGACTTTACTCTTAACCCAATTATTAAAATATGATTTAATTTTATGGTAAGAAAATTATGATATGGGGTAAAAAATTAAAAAAAATTGATTTTAGATAGATCCATATTATAACCATTAAATGCATTCGCACTTTGACTTTGGAATAAATCCAAATCTGCAATCACAACAGCAACTTATATGGTAATTTATCTTTGTTATTTACTAGAAAATTCCATTGGTTGAGATATTTGGTGGGTGGATTTTAAAGACATGTATAAATTTATTTAAATACATATAAGTTGATTTAAATAAGAACCTATTTTGAGTTATGAAAATCTCTTAGGTCAAATGGGGTGGGTAACATTCATGAAATATTTATAGGGAAACACAAACACCCACATGGATATAAATACATGTTCATCGCCACATTTCAAAAGCTTTTCAATTCAATGTTAAATTAAGAGAATTTTACTACTAACCCATTAATAAAGTGTTGGTAGAACCTTATATAAATTATTTATAACAATAGAAACTACTCCACCACTCTTTTTCAAGTTCTTATTATTTTCATTTTCAATTATTACTGTGTAAGTTTATTATCAATTAATTACAAGGTAATTAATTTTTAAAATTTAATGAAATATTTTCCAGATAAATATAATATATATTTTTTTATAAACATTATTAAATAATTTAAATTATATTGTAACACATTCTTTATTTCAGTTTTACATTCAATCATCTGTGTGTTTTTTTCTTCTCTTGTGTTTATTAATTTTTTATGCATCATTTTTATCTTGACTCGTTATTTTTTACCTCCTCATTAAAACCTCCATAAACTAGATCACTAATAACTTTAATGGTTGAGTAAGAATTTCATTCTATTGACTAATAATTTTGTAGATGATTTATTGATATTTTTTATAATTTAATATTATTTATTTTAATATTCCATATAGTAAAGTAGATATATTATGGCTTAATAAAAATTTTGGTATAACATGTGGATTCAAAATATTTTCTGAACCAAAAATATAGTAGGGTTCATGGATTATTGAACCTAACCTAAATAATATTTTATTAATATTGAATCCCTAGTCATGGATTTGGATAAAGCCTAAAGATTTGAGAATTAGGATTAAAATAAGATTATAAAGAGAATGTTAATTTAATGAAATGTTTTGAAAGGATTTATTTTATTATTATCTTAAATGTTAAAATTTAAACTCTCAAAAATCCATTAATAATTAAAAAAAAAATTATTACAAAAATATAGCACCATGTCCAAGGATTCATCCAGACTACTAATACACACATTATAGTATAATAGTGGACTTTTGACATTCAATAGGAGACAATCATATGAACCTCAAATTTACTTTGTGCTATATTAAAATCTCATGTGCATATAAATTCATGAGGTCCTCTATCTTCATTCCTTACTTGATCGAAATAAAATGGTCTAAGTTGGTTTTTCAATTGAGAATATTCTAAATATAATACATCCAATGAAGTGTATAATGAAATAAAATAATAAAATCATTGGGTATCTTATTCCATTTGCGTGTAAGAGAATTTAATGATAACCTCATGCTTGTGGGATTTTGGTGATCCAGCTTCAATTTTGTGCAACTGAAGTATCAAAAAACATATTCTATAATACACCTTATCAAAGCAAGAAAATAATATAATAATTTCATATCAAAATACATTTGGGTAATGTTTGTATATATCACCCTAAGAGAATGGTGTAAATACTTTATCTCTATAACTATCATGGAAAAATGGACCCCATATCAAATTTTGAAATAGAAGAAACCATTAGAGGATAGGGACAAATCATGAGTTGTCTCCCCATCAGTTTGGAATACTTTAATATACTAATATTCCACATGTAATGGTTTCTCTTATCACATATTCTCAAGAAAATAAGGAATAATAAAAACATTAGTCAATAACATCATCTCCTTATCTTCCTTCACCTCAAGATACAGTTATACAAAAAGTTCCATTGAATTTAATTCATCACTAGAATCTTCAAATGTCACTAATGAAAACATTATTATAGGTGTGTGGGTGACGAAATTTTAGATTCTAAGTGCACAATAGAGGTCAATGTAAAACATTTTAAAATACTCCACTCATCACCTATGTCTAAAATTTTAATAATTTAATGAGAATATATACCTTAAACTTGTGTAATTGGTATAACCTATAAACATTATAAAAAACATAGTATCAAAAACATTTTAAGGAATGGTTGATCACTGCTATTTAAAGGTAATGGGTCTGGTAGTTTCATTCATTTTCCTGAAATTTTTATTTAATATATTACACCATGTGGTTATTATGTATAGTTATGAAACCTAATCATGTTCTCAAGTAATTATAAAAACCATATATACTTCCATAGGCTTATCCAAAATTAGAATTTGAGATTATTTCAACCATCACTTCTATTAATCAAATTATAGATGATATTTAAGACCCTATTAAAATATCACCCCTTTTCATGTGAGAGTAGTTATGGGGGATGCAATAATATAAAATTATTTCTTGAAAAAATGGTAGTATCTCACTGGACAAAAAATTCTCAGTAAATCAATGAAACTTTTCAAGGACTCCCAAAAGATAACAGGTTCAACATTATTGGGATCAATAAAGATGCATTATTTAGACACCATATTACCTATTAAATATAATTTTTAGATCTATAATTGATAATTAGAAAACTTTTCATTATCTAAGTTGTCTAAAAGAAATCTCAAAACAATCCCCAAATAATGTTCATTCTTCTTCTTTTCAAATGACCAAAAAATCATCCATAAAAACCCAAAAAAGGATTAAAGGTATTGATGAATGATATTATTCATAATATCTATAAATAACTTAATAAAATTACTAGAGTGTGTTTTATACAAACCATAGAGGACGGTTAATCAACTGTGCTAAAATTCACTTACCAAATACAAAATATTATTTTAAACCCTTTTATAGTTTTGGTCTTGAACATATTATACTGGGTAATGTAGATGGATCCTTTTATTTATTGACCCATAATAAATCTATATGTAATGTAGAACATGAAGTTAAAGTTTTTACATTTTTTTATAATGTTTGATCTCACTCTGAGCCTACTCCTTAGTGGTTCCAGTTATTATCTGAGTCAATATATTTTTACACTATGAATATTATTATAAATTCAAGTTGATGCTGGTTATTTTTATCTTAAACCACTCTTTTCATATTATAAATCCAAGTGATAACTATTTTCAATAGGTGATTTAACCTTCATTGTATTTCAAAAGAATGTAGGGTTTTATACTGTCTCCCACAGTCCACAAAGTATCATTGTGCCCACTATTTTTCTTAGTTTTATTTCCCCTTTAAAGTATATCCAAATCTATATACGGATGTCCTTAAACTCACAAGGTTGATCTTATTTCTAAAATAGTGTAACTTTGATAGCCAATAACTCTTTAAGAATAGTTTATGTAACTCATCCTCTGTTCAATACACAACTCTCAGATTCTCTTGAAAATGAATAATGGCTTACTCAAACTCAAAACTACTAAAATATTAGGTAAAAATTTTATAAAAACTCACACTAATTTGGATTTCATCACACTTATTTATTATTTATTCTTCCTTTATTTTATAATACTAAAACTACAATTTAACCTCCTTTTATTATTATTTTTATTTGAAAAACAAGTGGGTTTTCCACAACATCACTAGTTCTATTTACTATTTTTCATTCTCACTATAGATAATAGGGGATTATCTTTCTTATTCCCCAACAGAGTATATTATCTTAGTAAACTCAATACTCCATTACATTTCTTAGTAGTGACACCTTATTTATTTTATTTTCTTGTTTATAGATCTTATCATTTCTCACATGTATGTGTATTTGTATTAATTTCTCCTCTCCTTTCCAATGTCCAAAAATGGTATATCAAGAAGAAGTTTTCAATGCCAACCAAAAATCACCATATTAAAATACCGACTCTTAGTTTTATATAATATTTTAGTTCATACTAATAAATATCTCAGATTAAACTGATCTTCATAAAGATTTCCAAAAATACCTGTTATAAATCTCTTCTCGATTTCCTATAATCAAATGTATCTTACATTTTCTACCATATGATCAACTCCTTTAAATTTTTTGAAATATTACTCTATAAATCACATTTAATTATCTCCATAATTTTTTATAAAGATCATAAAACACATAATCTTGTGTCCTAGGACTTAACTTATGACATGATGAATTCTAGTAAAACATATACAAACATCTATTATAGACCAATACTAAGTGGATTTTATATTAACCATAATTTCTTATTCTTCTCATGTAAAAAATAAATAATAAATTTGGGACATTTAATCTATTTAAAACATATCAACATTCAACTTATTTTTCATATCAAGATTTATTGAAGACTGGATTTTCTTATTTTTCAAGAAAAAAATCATTGAAAATTATCTTGAAGAAATATTCTTTTATCACAGATAGAATGGATCACGATGATTTAATATTTAAATTATATCCCAGTTGTAAACTCAATAATATTTTAAGTATTCATTAAAAACCAAAAAATAATTATTCACATTTAATATTACAGATTTTTTTTCATTGTCTAGTCTTCTTCTCTATCGAAAAGTAGATCATATTCTCAAGATTGGATCTTGGATATATAAATATTCATTATGGTTTTGAATATGAATAGAAATATGTATCACCATTATATATTTAATTATTCACAATATCATATTTCTATAAATCATTTTTTCACTAAATAAAATATCTTATGAGATCTATAATATATTTTACTTTACCATATTTCCAACCGTCGGTCAAAACATATTAAATTCTATAGTTATAATAAAACTTACTAAAATATATTACATATATCACAAATATTTTATGGGTGGATTAAACTTCATATTCATCATGAAGCTTCTAGGTGTATATTCAAAGTATTTTGTGACATCTCCAATATCTTATATACATAGCCAAAATAATTTACATGTGTAAAATATAATAAGTGTCAGCCTAATTATCTTATAGTGTTCAGGATATCTTATTCACTATTTTAAATGTCATTAACAATAAAAAATATCATAAAATTGTTATAGATACACTTTTGAATATGAAATAAACCATTTCTATGTTTCTAAACTCTAGTTAAAGAAAAATAATTCCAAATTTCTTAAAATAAAATTCCACAATCTTCAAAATCATCAATGGACATTCTCAGTCAACTAAAATCCATTCAAAACAAGTTAAAATAATTTTGGGAATTATTAGAATAAACCCAGATCCAAAATTCAATTGTATATAAAATTACCAAAATATGGTATTATTCTAGTACGCCTCTTCTCACTCATCTTTAACTCTAATTTCCTCTTGGAATAACTACACTAAAATATCCCAACGAGATTTCTTCTCTGAAATCTCACTCAAACTAATGTATTAGTACTCCATGGAATTTTTACTTATCATTGAAAAAAATATTAGCTCTCTAATCATAACATGTAATGGGTTTTCCACCAAGAAACTTACTTTATTCTCCTTTACCCAAATACATGGGCACCATTATCCTTTATTCACCACAAATTGACTTATGTACTATTTAAAAAAATAAAATTCATGATTTTTTCAAATGCAATGGCAATTTACTCTTCCCATTTGAATTTTTTTTCAATACCCCTTACTTCCAATAATAATTCCATCTCTGTACCCCCATAAATGACAAGAATTGAAAAGGAGGAAAAAATGTTTATCCCCTTTGACATTAAAGGGAAAATTTTCTCATCTCAACTAAATCTTATAATTTTATAAAAATCAACTTATCCTTATGTCTTCATTAACTTTCCTTGTTCTCCTCTAATTCCATTAAAAATGGATGAATTTTTTATTTTCTTATCAATGTTTCATCAATTTATCAGCTCTAATTCTATGTATGATAACCCCTATAGAAAACAAGAGAGTCAATTTTAGTTAATAAAACTATCCATATACTCACTTTAATGTAGTACAAAGTCAAAATTCCACTCTCTAGGGTATAAGTAGACTATTTTTCATTAATTTTCATATACCAACACTCATTTTAACATGCACATAAAAACCTTTCAATTGTATGGTTTTCTTCCCCATTGGGTTAGGTAATAAGTCCCCCATGATAAAAATATTCAACATGAATCAAAATAAAATTAATATAATGGAAATAATACATCATTTTTATATTTTTAAAAGGGTTCTATATATTTCATAATAATAATAAATTAATAAATCTTTGATATCCTTACTTCATTTGATAATACCCCCTTACGGGATTCTATTCTTTATTCACCATGGATTTTTATATCATATTGGTTCATATGTATGATCTTAATAAAGAGTTGAATCCAAATTTTGATAATCCATGGATGATAATTATCTAAGTTATCAACAAATTACAGCTTTCATTATTTCTCTTCCTTCATTACATCACCTATAATTCCCTCTTCCCAGATGTGTAACCAATAAAATATGGGAATTATATGGACTTCCATCAACACTTCAGTGTGAACAATAGAGATTAAAATGTTTTCTAAACCAATAAATTCATTTCATTATAGTTCTAAAGTTCCAGGACCTTTTTATTCTTACTTCCTCTGTAATTCTCCAGTTCTATTCCTACATGATATCCTAGGGTTCTTGTTGATATCACAATTATAATTAGTTGAAATTGGTCTCCCAACATTATTAATAGTGCAGTTCGATTATCTTTAGCTTTCTTCATATTCTTTATCTTTTCAAATTATATTTTACATATGGTTAAACATTATTTCATCACAATATCATATTTCATTTTTTTTATTAACTCCTCATTTACAACATCCTTCTTTAAATAAGGAAACATTGGTGCTTTTACTTTATTCTTCATTTGACCTGGCAGAAAATTCATACATCTAACAACAACATGTCTTACATTATTTCACCATCCCTACACTTCCTTTTTTCTTTTTATCATACCATCATTGAGTAGCCTTTCATGATTTTCATCATGGATGTCATCCACCAAGCCAATCCTACCATCTCTTTCTTAGATTGACTCCTTTTTGAATTCCTTTTTAATTAAATTTACTTGAAAATTAATTTACATCTTGAAATGGTCCAAGATGTGGCATATGTTTCCAAAATAGATTCATTTTCTCTATTTTCATTAAAAAAATTCTTAGTACTCTTAATTGTCTTCTTGGGAACAGTTTACTCATCTTTCCTATTGAGATTTATTTATAAAGAAGACATGCTTTTCTTCTCTATAATCCTTTGTTTCTATTGTAATATTTTATTCAAATTAGAATGAGGTTTTTTTTAGATAGGATTATACCAATAAAACTCAAAAGTTTTCTCAAATATGTTTCAAAAATCAATTAACCTTTCAAATATTTCAAATATTTTCTTCAAATACATTTTCTTCCTTATGCATGAAATTTGTTTTAATATTATAGGTGTTCTCTTTGTTTCTTACTTTATCCCCATAATTTAGGGATTATTTTATTTTTACATAGTGATATATTATTCCATTAACCAATATCCCTTAACCCAAAAATCCAACAGCAGAAACATCTACCAAATAACATCTTTTTGTCACATGCGTTTGAAATCTATCTAGATTTTTTTTTCTATGCTGGTTTTGTGATGAAACACAACTATTTTGGAATCCTTTTGAGGATAATTTTTTTAGAAAATACTCATATTAATTATTTATATTGTGGTGGATATTTAAAAACATTTAATCTTCTAAATTTTTTTAATTGTTTCATTTTTTCGACATTTCCAGGGAAAATAGATTCTGCACTAGTAGAGTTTTTAGGGTTGTGGGATACATTCTTCCATGAGACTGTTGATGGATGGTAAAGAGATGATTCATGGCCCTAAATTTCACCTTTTGAGTCTTCTTAGAGTTAAGTCTCTTGTATTAATTTACTATAATATAAATTCTTTTTCCAATATATTTTGAAGAATATCTATGAGAACATTTGATATTTTTCATCTTGACATCCAACTGTTGGAATTTAATTTTTAGCATATATCTCTAGCATTCAAGTGACATTACCCCTCTCTTAACAATGTTTCTTCATATTTGAAAACTGATCCTTATGCATTTAATTGGTCTCTTGTATAGAAAAATTCATTCTTTTATCCACTTTGACTTTAATTCCAACAAATCATATTTTTTATTCCCAAATAAATTATGAAATTTCTCCAAATGATGTATTGTTTCTTTAACACCCATCTCAAATACCTAATTTTCAAAAATAAATATTTTAAATTCATCATCAACTATAGAAACTATTTATTGTAAATATGTTTAACTGTTTTCATTTACTTTCACAAGATATGTGAGAGTGTTTTAATATATCATAATCTTTGTTAATTTATCTTCCATTGCATCAACTTATTCTTCCATGTGTAACTTATGATTCTAAATCCCTTAATGAATTTAAAAATATTTTTTACCTATTAATAAGGATATCCTTTATATAATCCTTAACCTAAAGATAATTTTATTTTATAGATTCAATGAAAACAATATCACATCATGTAATTTCTTTATTTGATTAATCATATCTACCATATTTACATGAACACTTACCACTATAAATAAATTTAGTTATTTTTTGTTCCTCGTACATTTTTTATACATTTATATAATTTATAACCACTTTCATCTGCCTATTCCAAAAGGTATTACCGCACACTTTCACATATGTTCTGGCAGGAATAGAAACCAATTTTTCTATCTGAGGAACATTCATTTAAAATTGACACATCATAAAATTATGATAAAAGAAAATGGGGAATAAAAATATAAAAACTCAAAGATAACATATTTTTCTTTATTGTAATTATGATATAATTATATATCAAATCATACGGAGCCTAGGATTTCATAATAATTTTAATTCACAGTTGAATCATAAAGATCCACCTATGAGGGGGTGAATGGGGTATGGTCAAATTATTTTACAAAATATCTAATATTCTATTAATTCATTTTACTTTTTTGTTCATGAACCATATATGGTATTCAAATTAGATGAATCATTTTATTGATTGACCTAGAATACATATATTTTAAATATAGATACTAAAAGTAAAGTTGGGGCATCTTATTTAATATGGTTTGTTCTGAATGTGAGCATAATACTTTCCAAATTTTAGAATACTCAAAATCCAAACCAAGAAAATACCATGTATAAAAATTTATCCCAAATTACTTTACATCGGCATCGAGTGTCCTTCCTTGATTTTTCATCTTCCTAAATAATATTCAACCAGTAGTATAGTTCACTCACATATTGTATTTCTTCTTTCTTTGAAACCCAAATAATTATTATCTTAAACACTATTTTGGATCACTATTATTTATCATCTATACAGTTAGGATTGAATCATCATTTTTCTTCCTAAAGAGTCTATTTTCTCTTGGAACAATCAATGTTCTTGCCTAATTTTCAATAGTGGATCCTTATTCTTTTTATTCAATTTTCTTATTCTTATATACCCTCATATTATGAAATTAATTTTTGTTATCTTAACCACTCCTCTCATTTATAATATCCATAAATAGGATATCAAAATTATTGTTTCACTTCCATCCAAAATTACCATTATAAAATAATAAATTTTAATTACCCATAATATTTTATTATTTATCTCAAAAGGATCTCTTGATGAACTCATCTCAAAGATGATTTCAAAAAATACCATTTAAATATTTCTCCTCATTTTATCAGAACCAATTTCATCCTATATTTTCTATATTAATTTATACTCCTTTAAACGTTTTAAAATATTCTTCTAGTAAGGTCATTTAATTCTCTCTTCAAAGGTGTATGTAGATCACATAGCACATTATCTTGCAACGTGGAAGTCATCTTGTAGGATAAGTTCTTCCAATAAAACCTATATAGTGAAACACCATAATATTTTATTATATATTCTCTAATAATAAAATATTATTTTTATCATCTTCCTCTATACATAACACTAAACTAAAACGAGACTCAAACACATTTTATAAAAAAAAATTATAAAAATTAAAATTTTACTGTTATAAAGTAGTCGTTTAGTTGGGGAATATAAATAGATTAAAAATATTATTAAATACATATATAACTAAAAATAAAGTCCATTTTAAATACTAAGGCGTTGATAAAATTTAATTTGTGTTTCAAAATAATAAATGAAATCATTTTAGGTATAAAATATATTTTACTAAGAAAATTCTTTTTGTACAATATAAATTTTATTATATTATGGTTAAATGACAGTTTTAATGAATTTAAATGATAATATATAAATTAAAATATGAAAAAATTCATCCAATAAGTATTAAAATCAATTTAATAAATTCATTTTATGCATAGAAGATACATTTTTTCAAAAAAAAATGTTTTATATGTTATTTACACTTGTATAAAAATTACTTTGTATCACCTCTTGAAGATAAATTGGATAAAATGATTTGAGTATTTGAAATCATCATTTAATAATTTTTTAATAAAGGGAATATCATTTTTAGATAAAAAAACAAATTATTGAGGTTAAAATTAATTACCATAATAATGGTTAAAGTGTTATTTATAAAAATTATATTCACAAGTATTTGCGTAATTATTATCAAAGTAAATAAAGTTGATCTCATTTGAATAATCACTATAATGTAATGTTAATATATAATAAAATATTAACACTCAATTACTTATTCACTTATATTAACTTAGACTAAGAACACTTAAAAGTTTAAAAATTCATTTGTTTAGAAAAATAGTTTTTTTATATATTTTATGTTATAATTTAAAAGTTAATTTTCGTATATTTAGAGATTCAATTTGATTAAATTTATTCCAATTTTGTAATAATAACATCTAAATTTTCTATAAGGTCTCACATTATTTTTTTGGTAAAAAAAATAACTATAATGGTCAGTTTTTAATCAAAGGTTAATAAGGAAAAAATGAGTATTGTAAAGTTTCTCAAATTTTTCTAAATTAAATTGAAACAAATAACTTATATAAGAACATTTTTTGGTTTTAAATTATTATATAAATTTATTTCTAATATCTCCTCACCTAACAAACCTAAGTCTCATGAAATTCCATTCTTACCTTACACTTACCATTCAATTCTATGGAAAATACCTCTTTTCACCTAAAATGGGAGATCAGTTCTATATAATTTAAACCAAATCAAATTAAAATTATTTTTAAATTCATCCCACTTACCTTCCATTTGATCATTTTGTACTTTTGGTATCCCCTTATTCTAATAATAATTCTTAATTCCTCCCTTTCAAAGGATCTTTCATAAGAATATTTAAATTCTCAATGTAGGTATTACCCACTCTCTAACTTTCTTTTATATATCATTATAATATTCCAATCTAAAAACCTATTAAAAAAATATTAATATAATGACAACAATATAATTAGTATACTTAATTTTATTATATTGATGGTACAATCATTATATTCATTCCTCTTTTCCCATTAAAAGAATGAAAACATTGTCCATGTGTACATTCAGACTACCGCCTTCATGAATGATGTGTTTTATTTTTTCATAATAACCATAAATGGATGGTCAAAATGTGTTATTAAATAAATTAATAAATAATTTATAACATTATTAATATTATTAAAATATAATTCAATTTATACCTTATTTCTGTCCTATGGAAATGTAACACTGGTTAGAACCATACCTGAATCATCCTCTTGAATGTCTATATTTAACTTAGTGAAAATACCCATATGTTTCCACTTCACTTTAAATTTTAAGATATCCTAAGATGGTTATAACCTATTGAGATCATTAGTGATGATATTTCCCTTTCTAGGGATATGGGTGATGTCGAAGTCAAATGTCTGGAGGTATTCCACCAATCATCTATGTTTGAGGTTCATATACTTATGATAAAAGATGTAACTCAATATCTTATGATTAGAAAAGACCATGAACCACTCCTCAAAGAGATAATATTTCCATCACTTAAGAGTGTGCATAACATCAGTGAGATCAAATCCATGATTGGGGTAATCTGTTTTATTGGGTCATAGATGGTGAGACTCATACACCACCAAATGATTATCCAACATAATCACATGTCCTAGACCAGCACCAAAAACATAAAAATATACCACTTATATCTTATCAAGTTTTGGAATGATATAAATAGAATATAATGTTAGATTCTATCTCAAAACATCAAAAGAAGTCTGGAATTTAGTGTCAAAAGAAATTTTAAACACTTTATTGGTAAAATTTATCAAAGGTGATGTTAAATTTGAGAAATACAAGATAAAACACTGATAATATCCATCTAGTCCAATTAAGATTCATATCTTTAAGATTTTCAATGGCTATTCCCCTTAGAATACAACCTTTACCTACTTAATATCGGCTAAGATACCATGTTTTGAAATCACATGCCCAGAGAAATTCATCTCTTGGCTCTAGAAATTTCATTTCAAAATCTTCTTATAAGGGTGATTACTCCTCAATATTTCCCAAACCAAATTCATATAGATCTCATGTATATTTTCATATCTTGAATAAACCAATAAATCATCAATTAATACAAAAACAGAGGTATTGAGATACTGATGTATTATCTAGCTCAACAAATCCATAAACACTCTACGATATTTATCCAGGATAAAAGGCATCATAAGATATTAATAATGGTCATACCTACCCTATAAAGTGGTCTTTGGGATATCTAACTCCTGAACTCTGAGCTAGTGATATCCCGACTGAGGATTGATTTTTTAAAACAACTTATATCCCTTTAACTAATAAAATAGTTCATACACACAGGAAAAAGGGTACTTATTATTAATTATTACTTGATTCATCTTCTAATGATTTATGTAAAGATGAATAGTACCATCAGCCTTCTTGGAAAATAGCATGGGGGAAACCCATGATGAAAATATGGGATGAATAAATATATTCTCAAGAAGATCATATAACTATATATTGATATCCTTCAGCCCTAGGGGTTTCATACATTTAGAGGGTTTATAAATGAGTTTTTTATCTAGTACTGAATCGATCAAGAACTATACCTCTATCTATGGAGGAAGACCAAAAACGTCATATGGGAAAACCATAAGTAAATCTCATAAGGAGAATTTGATGTCAATAATAGACGAAACGTTATCTGGATTAATAGAAATGGTAGATAAAAAACTCATAATATCTGATTTAAAAGGTCGTGTATGACCAGACCTCAGGTCCCACTCTCCTTGGAATACCTGGGAGATCCATTTTGAAAAAAATAATGAAAAATACAAATGAAAAAAATCAATCTTAGACTAGTGAAAAACCATCCAATCCATCCTAATGATGATTTCAAAACTATCTAGATCAAGAACCAATGAGTATTATAATAAGGATGCATCATGTATTGAATGAGAGAACAAATAACAATGAAATACATTCACTTTCCTCTTTCAAAGTTTTATTTCCATCTCCGAGACAATGGACATGATATTCATCATAAGTTTAAGTATATAAAAAAAATACAAGATATAACAGAGTGTGAGGAGGATATATCAAAAAGAGTAAGTGTTATAGAATATGCGACAACAATGGTACCTCTCACCATATCTAGGTTTGTATTAACCTAATCCATACACTCATCCAATGTGTGAAGGTGCTTCACTATAAAGACCTGTTGATGGATCCCTATGGACATTAAAGTTTATGACTGAACTGCAGTGGTCTTTAGAGCTGAATATACTAATCTATTATGAATCAAATACAAATCCTATAAGAACCTATATAGATGTTTGTTATATCAATAAAAACTACAACTCTTTGTGGATGTGGGAAAAAACCATCACATACTCCTTACCTTCAATAATGATAGTAAGTCAGGGGAACACTACTAGATACAATTGAAGGTGTAGAGTAATATTGATATGGATAACCACCTCCAACACCCATATGATTTTCATGCCAGTTCCTCTTCATTCTCTTCGAACCACTAAATATAAAACAATGTTGAAGAGAAGATCCAAATGTGCCAATTTTTTCAACCCTATACATCATCTACCTATCAACCATCTCAGCATAAGTTGTGAGATTCATCATATATACCTATGTTCAAATGTTGGGATGAAAACCTTTCAAGTATTTATGATCCTTCAGATGATCATTCATTATCACCTCTGGAGAAAAATAAACCAACACCATAAAATGGTTGATGTACTTTGATAGTGAATGGTCTTCCTACTATAGAGAGAGGAACTCCAAATACTTAACTTTCATTAGATATTCTAGATATGACTACTGAAAGAAAATGGTGTCGAATAACTTCCAATTAAATCCCGTATGTTAGTTTTCATAAACCATAGAATCATGCTGCTACTTGTTGGGACCCTCAACCTTGAATCGTGTGCAATTCACCTTAATAAATTCAGGGGTATCTAGGTAGTCACAGACCTGATCAATATTGTCCAGTTAGTCCTCCACCTCTTGGTGTTTATTCATACCCTTAATGGATAGGGGTGTCTCATGTAGGAACACTCATACTTGATCCATGTATCCTCCATCTCCTGGTTACAACTCAACAACTTGGTTTTGTACATGAGGTAAAAAAATCAATGCTATTAACAACCCATAAAATATCCTCTAAGTGATTTTGATCCATAGTAGGATATCATTTAGGAATATATACTACTACAACCTCCTATGGAACCCTTGGAATATTACTTAGAGGCATGTTACTACACACCAAAAATAAAAAAAAATAATTCGACAATGAAACAATATAAGTATCAAATAGTATAACTTAAAAAAACTAAAATCAATTTAAAAAACATAGGAGGAAAACATTTCAACATCCCATTGGGACTTAAGGATTGACACGACAATATCTAGCTAGACACTCACTATAGACTACACCGAAAGTCCCAAAAATATTATCTCATATATACCAATATCCCAAGACTGATCATAACCATTCCCCAAAACCAAATGCTTTCATCTCATCTAGGATAATCTATACATCTATGATTCAAATCGAACAATATAAAGACCTGAATGACATTTCGGATCCCCATGGGTTGGCGACATGCACTGGTGCATCCGATGATAAAAAGAGAATGATTTTTCTGACCTAAAATATGAAACATGTCATATATATAAAAGAAACATGTAAAATAAAAATGGAATAAACAAAAGAGCTGAAACAGTTGTTATAAAATTAAATATATCAAGATAAAACCCAAATTAAATTTATACAAAAACAAAAGCAAAAAAATACATCCCAATTAAAAAAATTAAACTTCAGGTTATCTATGGGAAACATCTCACTATCTCACCATAAGATACCCATGACCAGAAGACTAAAAACCTCTTTGAATCACTACAATGACTCTCTCTTTCCAGTATCAGATAAAAAGTGTCTACACACTCATGAGGAAGTGTAAAGGGTGTAAGATAAATATAATCATTAAGATCTCACCTAGGTGTTCCATATCAAGTCTCTATATAATAATCCCAATATGATATATTTAATAAAACATGGAATGACAATTAGTTAAATAATTTTATAAAAAATCAAGGTAAAAACTTTCTTAATTTTACAATTCTTTCACAAAACTATGTAAATAACTTAAAAAATAATTTTTTCAACCATTTCAATTTATAAAATCATGTAACATAAAAAAGAAAAGAAATAATGGTAAACACCCCAATTATAACAAATTCTGGGCTCTCTAGATCACTTATATCCAAAATAAAAACAAATTATAGTCCACACTCAAGTACCTAGATTCAATTCATCCACGAACTGAGGATGGAGGGATGCCCTATAAAGTGAACCCCCTAAAATTTCAAGATCAATTTCCATGAAATAGTGTTTCTATGATCCATGAAAGTAGGATAATTCTATAAAGTGGACCCCATTATAGTTTCAATAGACAAGGTACAATAATAAACCATCTACCTAGGTACCCAAGGCCCCCATGTGTAGCATATATTCAACAAATTTCAAAGTGAATATCACATTTTACAAAAAAAATACCAAATAACCCCTTTTTATAAAAAACATGCTTTGAAAACCAATTACAAAATACATTTCACAATACTTTGAAAAGTACGTTTCTTTTATAATAATGAGGGGAAAACCATATTTTTTTTAAAAAACATTTTTACACGTGAATAAAAAACAATTTAAGGGTCATTAAAATTCATTTAGAAACCCATTTATAAAACAAATAGAATAAACAGTTTAGAGAACATAGGCTAGACATGGAACCACCTTCCTCGTGTTTGGGGTACACACCACCCACAATAGATACACATATTAAAAAGCAAGGTAATTTTAGAGAAAGTGATAGGAGTCCCTAAATAGGGATTATAAAGACATAGAATCCACTTCCCAAAATTAATAGGGTTAGTGGATATGTTTGATCAAAACCTACCTCAAGAATTACACATCACACCACAACCGATGAGAGAACTGGCCTACAAAATACAATCAGACAAGGGATTTAGAAGATATTGGAGAATAATCATAATGTGATCAATAGATCCTAGAAATATATAATTTTTTTCCAATTATAAAAAGTATAGAATAGAAATGAATGAATGATATGAAATTAACAAAACTAACCAATTAATTGACAATTGATCGAATCAAAATCAAAATAGAAAGAAGGGAATAGGAAAAGGATCCAAGATCGCCAAATAAGAGTCTCTCTAGAATCCCTAGTCGAATTATTTCCATAATAGATGATTTATATTATTAATTAAGGACTTGAATGGCTAAAAATTATGTCTTGACCCTTATTTAACCAGACTAATCTGACACCATCAGCTACTCGGTGTTCATTGGTACTGTGTAGTGGCCACAAACTAGCCTTCTAGTGAAATAGTGGAAGCCCACAAGCAGGTCGGTGGATTCCCATGAATGGTTCAATGTATTAATATAACCATTTTTTCTCCCAATAATTTTATTAAAACCCCCATATTTCATCTGAAACCTCTCTATCCAAAAAAACCTCTTAAATTTAAAAATATAATGTACCTTTACCAAACTGTTTAAAGAATCAAACTCCCAACTTTAGTATTACCCTCTTTATAATATTATATTCTATATATTTCTCATCCAACCTCCATAAAACATACATAATCTAGTTTAATACATTGAAATAAAAATCATTAGTATATTTTTTGTTATTATATTTATGTAATAATTATTATATAAATTCCTCCCTTCTCTATAGATTAATGAAAATGTCGTCCATACATATTTCCTGACTACCAGCTCCATGAAGAGTGAGTTTTTTTAGTAACTACCATAATTGGATAGTTAAAAAGGGTTATTTAATTGATAAATATTATATTTATGAAATTATTAATATTATGAAAATATATATAAATTTATACCTTCTTTTAATTCTATGTATAAAAAAACATCTTTCATGTGTATGTGTGGACTACCTCCTTAAAAGAGAGACATGTTATATTTGTCATCAACACCAAACATGGTAGGTTATAAAAACATAATTTATAATTATATATGACATTATTTAGTAATATATTTCACGAATATGATATTTAAGGGATGATAAAAGAATCAATAGTCATTATAAAATAACCAATTGATATCAATAATTTTCCTAAAAAACCTCAACACTGATTTCATCTTCATGAATCATGACTAGAACTCTCAAGGAATGAAATTATAACTTTATAAATAATTAAGGCACATAAATTAAAGTAACTTAAATTATATAATAATGTTGAAATTTTTATGAAATTATGATATTCACATCGACATTACAAAGAATGCATGAAACAATCAAATCGTGAACATTTGATGATGAAAATAAACATTAACTAAATAATGAATGTACAGTTAATGATTATAGTTAAAGGGTATAAAAGTTTATAGATATGAATGTGTTTATAAAATAGGTTATTAAGATATTTATTTTTATTATTCATGTGGTTATAGTTATTTTGTGTATATCTAGAGTCTCTATCTCGCTTCATTCAGATATTCCTTGTACTCACTGGTTATTTTATTTTTTCATATATATACTTCTCATGGATAAATTTTTAATGTATTTATAATTAAATTAAATGTAAGTACCTAAAACCTAGAATATTATAGCTCTTGGTTACTATTTTACAATGGAGATACAGGTGATCGTGTAACAAAGGAACAAATTGATTAATAGTCTTAGAAAACAAGATACACAGTTAAATATAAAATTATATTTTAAAACATAAAATAAAACATATATTTTCTTTCAGAATATAATTATTACATATAGCATATATTTAAATACAAATCACAAAACACTTCTTTAAATCCATTGGAAAGGAAAATAATAAAGTGTTGATCTCAGATGATCAGTAAGAGTATGCATACTATGAAAGCTAACATGGAATAAAAAAGTAATGATTAATATGGAAGGAATAAATGATGATACAATAACTACATATATATAATCACATTATATTTAAACTTATTCATGGATATCATAACTATTAAAATAATCACATGGTCATCAATAATAGATTTCATAATTCTGGAATGCATAATGCTGGACACTAAAAACTTATTGTCGATGCCTCTTGCCAAGAAATCGATATAAATGGGTACGGTCATGACCAAATGACCAAAATATTTTTTGTAATTAGATATACCAATACATAGATGGTATATGTAATTCTATGCCCCACCCATCACATATTAAGTCCAATACATTCCTCATATGAAAAAACAATACAACTTTATCAACATGCCTTAAAAATCTATAACTGCCCATATTGGAAGAACTAGAATACAGAATGTCAATACTTCCCCCTATCAAACATATTATAAACCTCAAAACAAATAGTTTGGATGGTATCATTAGATTATTTCCCCAATAAATAATAATATTCAATAATGATGTTGATATAGATGAAAATACTATAAAAAATAACTGAAAAATATCTTAAGGACAATACCATTTGAACTTTGAAATCACTTATTTAAAATATAATTTTTTTTAAAATATATAGGAAAAAAATTTATTTAAAAGTAACCTTTGAAACATGTAAATAAAGTTTTAAATGATTGGTTGGGAAGGAAAGTGGAAATTTCATTCATATTTTTTATTTTAAAATAATGACTCCTTTCACATTTTTTATAAAAGTCAAATGAATCTCACTCGGAAAATGACAAGAAGATTGATTTTAAACAAATTTTTAAAATTTTAAAAAGGGGTAAAAATATAAAAAATAAATCATTGGTGAATATTAAAAAAAAATCATTAAATTTTTTTATGAAAAATATGGACATGAAAGAAAAATATTCCCAACTGTGCACAAAAGCAAAGTTAGTTTTCCTTAAAACAATTATTTCAGTACCTTGAGTACTTAAAGAGTGTAAAATGAAAGGATAACTTGTAATTTTTATAAATAAATTGATTAGAATAGAATATATTAATTTTAATATTGAAATAAAAAATAATCCTCCCAATAGAGACTTAAACATAAACATTCTTGAATAATGACGAGATAGGGAAATAAACCCCTACATACGGTCTGACTTCCTTCTTATGTGTTCAAACCTCATGTATAATAAATGAAGATTTATGATTAATATATTTAATATCCATACTCATATATATCATCTCATATATTATTTACTATAAAAATTTTACCACTTATTTATTAACAATTCTGTATTAAAATCACTTTTCTGGGTGATAACTGCTTCATTTTTCATGTATGTTTTCGTTCGGTTGTTTTGGACCCTCTACTTGATCAGGGTTTCATCATATAATTTTTTTTAATAATGATATAAATATCATAGATATTTATTATAGATATATATATATATATAATCATCCAAAAAATGTAGACATGGAAAAATTAATTATACCATTCATGGAGACAATAGGTCATACATACGCATAAACGATGTTTTTACTTTACAAAATATGGAATGAAATAAAGGTAAATAATAATTAAAATTTATAGTATAATTAGTATATCATATATATTAATTAAAAATATCATTATTATCATCCATATAAAGTATAAATGGAAAATAAATCACATCCCTTTGTGGAGGCGGTAGTCCACACATACGCAGGAGTGATGTTATCATTTTTCCACGGGTAAGAAGGTAAGAAGGTAGATTTGTTATTTAAATTAAAGAAAAATAATTATGTGATAAATATAACATATAATTATTAAACCCATAATAATAACCATACATGAAATATGTTTATTGAAAATGATTTCTGTCATTATATGGAAGCGATAGTTCAAAAATACACACGAGCAATAATTTCACTTCACATTTAACGGAAAATAGGGTGGATAATAGTAGTTTAATAATAATAATAATAGATCAGTTTTTTGAGGATATTGATGCTTTTATTTTATGATAAAAATCACATATTTTTTATAGGTAAAAGAATAAGTAAAAAATAAAGTGACCGGTTAAGGTGAATTCCTCTTTTTTGAAGGAACTTTTTAGATCTCCTCTTAAGGACTAGGGTTCGTATTTTGGGAAAAAACCTATAGAATGTGTATAAGGATGTTGAGGTGATTATTTTTGGGTTTTGTTGAGAAAAATGGCTCAAAATGGTGTAAGTAAGATAGGTTATGAGTGCCCTTTTATAAGTGGGGAAGAGGACACACTTGGAATTTCTTACAAGATTAAAATATTATAATATCATTCTCAAGAAAAATTATACCAAATGGAGAGAGGTTTGAATTTGGGATAGAATGAGGATTAAATATGTATGTAAATAGGATCAAGATAATTTTAATATGAAAAATTTTCATTATCTCTTGGTTTAGCCCGCAATAAACCCATTTTAAACTTAATCACGGTGACATATTTTTACTGTTTTACTATTCATTATGACCAAAAATGAAAGTGTATTCATTAAAGAAAATTAAATACTGATTTTCAATATTAAATATATTTTATAAAATTTAATTCACATAATTTTTATAATTTAATTTAAATGTAAACCCACAAAAATCGATGAAAAATGGTTTTCCAAAAAAAAATGTTTTCTTACGTATAGAATTGTTTTATACTGAAATCCAAATAAAATTAATTTAAATGAACTTTATTGGATTATATATTATATAAACTAAAAAAATTTATATTTAAAAATATTTAAAAAAGTTAACTTTATATATTCTAGATATGAAAAGACGGTTTATAATAAAAATCAATATTTTTCACTATTCATCAAAAAATAAATCTTTTTAGAATGTTCTAAAAAGTCCACCCTAAGCTAATTTTTTCATGATTATTTTAAAAATGAAGGTATTTTTTCAAATAAATTGTATAAAAGTGATAAAAATTAATTATATTATTTTCCAAAAAAAATCAATAAAAACTATTTTCAGTAAAAATTTATTTTTAAGGAAAAAATGTATTTTTGAAGCATATAAAAACTGTACTAAAAAATTAGAACTTATTTATTAATATATTTTATTTATATGAAACATTTTTAAAAAGTGGTTATTATTATTCATTTTTTCTTAAATTTAATTACTATGTTATAACAGTATACTATATAACAGTTTGTTTATACTCGGGTTTGTGTGTATCTTAAGATATTGATAAAAATTTGAAGAGAAACTATCATAAAATATATTGGTGTCACTTTCTACCCCCACAGTTTCGCCATAAAACTTTAAACAGGTGAGTGATCTTATTTCATAAAAATTAATCTCTAAGATCCAGAATCCCTATTGATTGATCCTCATAAGAAAGATATTTATCCAGTGGTATGACCTCTAAGTTCATTACAAGTTAAAGATTAGTTATGTACTTCCTCATGAGAGATACGTCGAATACATTGTAAACAATATAGAGATTCAATGGAAGATCCAATAAAAATCTATCATCCCTGTAAAATCAATAATTTTGAAGGGAATTATATACCAAGGGAATAGATTTCCCAAATTTAAAATTAGTATTACCTTCTTAAAGATATATATTCATAGTAATACATTTTCATCAACTTCAAACTCTAGATCACGCTGAATATTTTCAACATAGATTTTTTTACATTGAGCTTCCCTTATGATTTGTTGAATGGTTATAACATTATTTTCCATTTCCTTAGCTAAATCAATTCATAATAACTTTCTTTCTAGAAATTCATTCCAACACATTGGATTTCTTCACTTCTTGTCATATATGACTATTAAAACTCTATTTTATCACCTATATGAAAAAGAAACAAAGGGAAAGGCCTTAGAAAAAAGAGGATAAAATAGATGAAGAAACCTAAGAATCGTAAATCCCCAAAGAGAAGTTCTCCCACGGTAGCCCCATGAACTGTCATCATGCAAGCCCCTGTGTTCCACCCACTTGCATAAAAATACCCCTTCACCTAGGGTCTCATATTTTCCTATAAATAGGCCCCTAAGATATACATTTGGATGGATGAATTTTCTTAAAGACTAATTGCAGCTCTGATCACCCTAGTTCTTCGCTCAAGTCCTCTGAAACCTTCTACGTAGATTTATAACACCAAAAAAAAGAGGTAATTAAATGGGAATAGAAACACATAAGTCTATCAAGGGTTTAAAAAAACACATGTGTGAGGCGTTCACCCGATTCCTAAGAAATAAATATTATCATGATATCCCATTCTTTAACACGGTACTTATGAGAATTATATTTAGGAACTCCTGTAGAGACCCTTGAAGGCTTGAGAAAGGTATCACCCAAGTGTAGTCACCTAGGTGGTCCATCTCACAAGGTGATATCGATTTTCCTAAATCTACCTGCATGGACCCCCCACCCCCCCCCCCACCCCCACGTGATTATCCTTGGTTCGCCCTACATTCTAGACTATAAAAGCCACTCATCGAGCCTCCTTTAAATCAATTCATGGCTAGCCCTCTCCTCCCTTGTGTCCCTTGTATGAGAGGAATCAAATCAAATCCTCCACTAAGACCTATTGGCATACAAAACCATCGTAATAGTCATGCCATAGTGTTTTCCATTTCATTTTTTATTTCTATAGTTAGTGGTTTTTCATACATGTCCTACAAGAGGGTTAGGATACTTAGTCAATTTATAGATTTTTATATCTATGGTCACGAATACCCTTACCCTAGGGACAATGTTGAGGATTTCCCAGTATGGATGATTTGGGTTTGGACTTTGTCCAACCCTTTCTCATATCTAGGGCCCAGAGCATCTGGTTCCTATCAGGGAGGGTAAGTATCACACTTTATTTTCCATTAAACATGTAATGAGATCCTCTTCCTATTGTTGAACCAATTTCATGGTAGTGATCCTTGTTTAATCCCCTAGCCTTTCTTTTGGGTGGTAGCAGTCTTGCTCCTCTCCACCTCCTCATCATTCACCATCATTATTTCCTTACCTTGGACTCTAATCCAATGTAAATTGAAGAAATGGAAGTGTCGTAGCCCTAGCCACTTCTATCATACCCTTGGTCACTTTTTCCATAGATTTGGTCTCTTCCAACAGTAAAGGAAGAAAATTGTTAGGTTTTTCAAATGTTATTCTTCCTACTGTTTCTCACACCGGGCATGACTCAGGTGGAATTATAGGTTAGATACGATCGTGACATCCACACACTCCACCTCAATGGATATAACTATGAGAACTCTGATTCTTATTAACCAGTATACATATGAATCCCACCTGGGGCCCGAGCTCAATGGAATCCTCTTTTTGAATAATCCCCAATCATAATTCCATTAATCCAGATATCCTCCTCAAGAGTAAACTTTGAGTTAAGCCCCCAAAATCATCATGAGTTAAAACATACCTCATGTTCCCTTTACCAGGGGTATCCTTCTCAGAAGTAAGCCCCCAACCTATCATCTCAAAGGGCCATACTCTCCTAGGAAAATTACCTTTGACGGTCTCAATAGTCGTGGTTCCTCAGCACTAAAATATGTGGTCTTTTATTCCCATCTAAATGGGATACATAGGATGCCTTCCTTTGGTTCAAACCCAACTCAAAAATCAAACTTGTTCTTTTTGGTCCATATCCCTAGCAGGGTCTAATTCAAATTGTAAAATCATATCCCTTCCAAGTTCCTTGGTATTTTTAAAAATAAGTCCAACACTAAAACCTTTTTACAAGGAACCTTCCACATGTGTGTACTTTCTACATGAAATTAAACTGTACGTTTGGTTCCTCATTATATGACCTTAAAAGGAATTGAATCCCCCCCATTAAGTGTCACTAAACTACATGGGTTCTGATTCCTTTAACTATGATACATTGGAATCCCATTTATGGGTTCGATCCCAACATCAAACAATTCTTATCTCCTTGAATGATGATAAATTCTTGAGTGACCTTTATATCCTTGGATGATGATAAATTCCAGAGTGACCTTCATCTACTTGGAAGAAAATAAACTCTAGAGAGTCCTTCATCTACCTGGATGAAAATAAATTCCAGAGTCACCTTCATCTACTTAGATGGAAATAAACTCCAGAGTGCCCCATTGTGGGGCTAGAAAAATAGCATCATTATAATAATGACCAAAGAATATCTAATTAGTTTATGAGAGGATACCATTTATGGAGAAACTCGGATATATACATATATCTCCATTAATGAAGAACCTCGGATACATACAGATGATTCTGAATTCCACACATGCTAATAATTGGTTTCTAATTTTAGATGACCCACATCATACTTGGGAATTAATGAAGGATTCATGAACATATCTTAAATCTATAAGAGAGTCACAGAGTAGCCAATAATTCCCCTGAAATTTGTGTGATGAGTCTAACCTCTCATCCTCATGACCAATGTGAGTTATTAAGCATAGTAGGTCCAAACACGTAACAAGTGTCTGTATTTGGTAATAAAGTCCCCATAGATATTAAAACATTTGGAATTTTGGGTCCAATGAAAAAACCAACTGGAAACTATTTGGAAATAAAAAACCTTTATGGGGACGAACGTGACTTGAACAATATAAAGTATGGGATCTTCTAATCAATATAAAATGGATGTACTGACCACTCTCTATCAGACCAATCTATTTCCCTAAAGAATTATACCCATTTCCGTCAAAACAATAAATGTTGAAACTGACATAAATACTTAATCAAGATGATAATGTCACCTACCTGTCAGGCCCGTCCAATTCTCAAAGGAAATTAGGGTCGTACAAGGAAATTGATCATGCATGTGTTCACTAAATTGAGATGTTGATTTTCTAGAGTTTATTACTTGTGTTTATCATTTATATATGAACATCATTCCAAAAAATACCTTCTATCCAATGGCCTACTTCATATTTTCACCAATTAATTCCTTATCTTCTAAACAGGATAGATATTCAACTATGTGAAGGACATCATCACTGACTCAACATCTTCATAATTGGGTCTTAAACTCATTGTTCTAAGAGTACCTTCAAAATAGTATGATCCCATCCTTCGAGGTTGATCAACAGGCCCTCCATCTCAACTAGAACCACTAACAGTTCAGCGAATGAAGACCAATGGTTTTAGAGTAGATGGTTTTAGCCACTATATTCAACCATTTTGGGAACTTATCCTCAGAATTCCACAACCATTACCTACCATATTTTAGGAAGGTGGATCAAGAGACCACCTATAGCCTCATCTAGGAGATATAGGGGTCCTTTTTAAGGGATCCTTCCAACAATTTCCACTGCCAACATTGTGCAGAAGTTAACCCTCAACATGATGAGGGTGTCTCCTTCGGTTATCCATCCTAGGCCGTCCAAACCCAGGCACACAAGAGGGGATATCGGGGATGATAATTGTCCAACAGGGAGTATGTTCACACCTTTTCCCCCTTCGAAGAATCCCACCAACCCAATTTGGGGGAAAACAACAAGCGGACACATACACCCATCTTCCTCCATTCATCCAGCCAACAGACTCACCTAGAAACATTAAAAGAATCCCTCCAACCAAATACAGCAACAACCTATAAGAAGAAGCATACACCTACTTTCACCCACCATGACTGTTATAAAACTCGCCAGTCATCACTCAACGAAGTCCACCAACCATGTTTTTCAAAAAACAATGAGAAGACACACACACCTTCCAACATTTATTAAGCCTACCAGCAGCCTCGTCTAGAATCACATGTAGATTTCAGTCAAAAATTTCTGATGACAAGAAGAGGGTATACTCAACACTATTCCCCCACACATGATTATTGTAAGTATCAACTGATAGGAAATAGAGGACAATATAAAGCATATACACCTACTCCGGATACGGAATGGGCATATATCCATATTCCAATCACTGAAGCCACCAACCATATCTTGGAAATGGTAAAAGGGAATACGCAAATCCCAACACAAATCCTACATACATTCCAGGATATCATCATGGAAATGACAATAGTACCCAAGGGTCAGACACATCACTATGTCCCCACAAATAGGATGACTCATCATCATAACACCCTAGAGTAGACACATACCTCTTCTCTCATCCAGGAGGGTCATGGGAAAAACTCCCCATATTATACAGACAGGGGGATCGAGAACATGCACCTACTCCAATAAGAGATAATTATCCCATTCTAATTACCACTCTAAGGAAGGCACAAACACCAGACCATGATTACCATTTATCCCAACAATTTTCCTCATTCTCACGTAACAATATATTTAAGAAGAAGTTTCATCAATCATGATTATAAAATCAATATATGGTCTATGATCCGGCTTCACTTGATGTTGGAATTATTAAAGCCTTTAGACACTTATCTATCACATCTCAATATCTTACCCTCTAGTTACCAAATTATAGGAGTAGTACCAGTAATTCGGAAGTTCATTATCAGACACCTCGCCATGAAGTCTTAATTCATGAAGAAAATTTGGTCGATATTGAGAGAATATCTCTTGATGAGAGCCACAATAACCCTCCATGTGTCTAGAAGACCTAGGAGAAATAGGGTCTTACCTTACTGTAATCCACTATGATGGTCCACCCCATGATGGATATCACTGTGAAAGTTCACTCTATAGTAGTGATTCATATTGTCAAAATAATTCTCCAATTGGAAATGTAGTGAACAGAAAACCCTCCTATTGTGAGGAACTTGTAATTACAAGGCCAGTCATTCCTAATGCCTTATCATTAGAAGGTGAAACCCTTTATCAACCAGAATACATCTCAAGATGATAGTCATTCTCTGAGCCACCCTTGGGTCATTTTCCTTCCAATATAATAGAGGTAATACCAACCATTCCCATTTCTTTGGGTAAAATAATAAGAAAGTGTCCACTTTGGTAAAACCAGGTTCGGGGACCTCTTGTGAAATATGAAGAAGATCTACTAAACATGAGGAAGAAAGTGGATAAAGATGACACATAAGTCATGTTTTTCCTTTTTTTCATCTCTCAATACATAACTCTAGAGGTGTTGGTGGATGATTATATGCATGAAGTTCACCTCAACATATGAAAATATTTTCATCACCTAAAATAAAAGGTATTACCATATGATGAGTATCAAAGTCACATCAAGGTAGTAGAAGGGTTGCAGTGCCAAATTTACTTGTCATCACTTCTAGCTTCTCGAAATCTAAATATCGGGAAGAATTAAGGATACCTTCAACGTGCATGCCTCAATTCATTAATGGGGTTGCAAAATATGATCGCAAATACCCTATCTGGTGTTTGTATTGTTGGATGGGGTGTACATGGAGCATTGAATTTTAGTGTGCTCCCAATCCATCAAAGTCTGCCAAAGGTGGAATCCTTAAATGTCATTTCCCTAGTCTGTCTACAAAAAATAGAATCTATTCATTACCGAATATATTCTCAACAAGAACAAGCCTCGACCGACTCTCACCAATGTTAGGCCAATAGAGAGAAAGTTATTGAGATACTTTTTCATCAAGCATCTGAGAACATTGAGCAGGCATCTCACTTAGAATATATCATCTATTATATTGAGAAAATTTCATAAATAGAACAATGGTCTTCCAAAATGGGAGATTAAAGTTAGTGTTTAGTAATTCACGCATCCCATGTTCATAACAGAGTCCATAAAATCAGAAGAGCAGTTGTGGTAATATAATCCATAGTGTTTTATGAGAAACCCAATCCCCAGAGGGTGGGATATTTTTTAACCCTACCCACAGGATCAGCTAACCAAGCCTAAAGGGTAGTGAAGGTAGAAAAAGAATGTCCCCATCCATAAAATTAGGGTATTTTTCACCTCAACAATCCCCTCCTTAAAGGGAATCAGTCTTCTCTTGATTAGGGAAGTTTCCACAAAGTGAATCCTCTCAATTTTCCATATCCTGTGTTTTGGAACATTTACATGGAATACATATGACTGAACTCTTGGAGAATTCCATTCAAGTCACTATCCATCAAACAGTTTATGTAGAATCAACAAAGAAGAGTACAAGGTCTTGTGGAGGGAACAAAATAAAGCAATATCACATAAATATCGGTGGGATTCATGTGATGTATTATGAATCTATGAATTTCATCAACATATTCTTTGAAAACCCTCCACGACATAACACCAATTCAAATAATTATAAATAAGAAGTTCAAGTTTATGAGATGATCCACATCGAAATGAATGCATGATGTGTACGTACCTGAAACCATAGGCTCACCCAAAATTTGGGTATCCCCTTAAAGAATCCACCTCTACCTCCTAAAAAGAAACCTAATAAGGGAAAATATATGGGTCATACCAATTCTCACCTTCCCCCCAGATAAGGCCAATCCCTTATGCTAAAGGGAATATTTTTTCAGAAATAAGATTAATTGAAAGAGCTGAGAAAAATCATTGTAGAGTTACTCCAAGGTAGTATTCTTTTCATATATGCTCCAAAAGTATACTCTCAACTTAAACTAAAAGTTGTTGCACCTTTTCAAAGAGGGTTTTTCATACCAACTAAAGTAGAAAGGGGGAATCCACTCAGTGTGGGATGTTAACCACTAATATATTTATATCCCATAATAGCATATCAATAATTCCATCCATTGGGTATATAGAAAGAAAATGGTCAAGAACATCCCGGTAGGACTGCCCCTATTGGTTACCCAAGGATGATATCAGTGGTGCCACCACCAATGGTCCTTCCAATTGTTTCACCCGTTCAGGCTCCATTTGTCGCACCTATTCAGGTCTCAGCTAAGCCATAAATTCCTCTAATTCTTATGAAAACCATTTAATCATTAACTACTCTATTGGAATCCATGGAAGGATAGAGTGTGTCGGTACACTACTACAAATATGTCTTTTATCAGCGCTAAAAATAGCCTTTAATGGTGCTATAAAAGCGTTGTTAAAGTCGAAGAAGATAAAGGGGGTCCCCTTTATCAGATCTAAAAAAATATCTGATAAAAGGTTCCTTTATCAGCGCTTTGTTTTTCACACTCATACAAGACCCCTTTTATCAGCGCTTTTTTTAGCACAGATAAAAGTAAAAAATTTAAAAAACAAACTACCAATCGGGGGGCTTTTATAGAGCTTGAGCCCCCCTTCTAATAGTGATTTCCATCCCCTCAAGCACTCGCATGCAACCCCCTTCCACCCTATATCTTCACTACACCCACCCACCCCCTTTATCAGTGCTAGTCCCCAAATTCACCCCCATGCACGCGCCATTGCCTCCACCAAGATTTGATCTCAAGACCTCCCCCTTGCACGCCTAGAGCCTTTACCACTCTGCTATATTGATTTGTTCTTCAGTTAATGACATATCTATTTATGTATATATATATATATAGTTATATTTATTCATATAGTAATATTTAGTTATATTAATATATATATAGTTATATTAATATATATATTTATAGTGCTATTAATATATATATTTATAGTTATATTAATATATATATTTATAGTTATATTAATATATATAGTTATATTAATATATATATATATAGTTATATGAATATATAGGTATATAAATATTTATGTATTTGTATTTTAAATTAAGTGGATATTAGTTATTATTTAGATAAAGCTAATATATTTTATATGTAAATGGTATATAAATATTTATATATTGGAAACTCAATGTGACCGTTTGAATGAGACTTTAGGACCCCTGTAGGTCAAGTGATATTTTCATTGTTTCCAAAGGCTTCTCATGGATGATAAGTTCAAATGGGGGAGGTTTTAATGACCCGTGTTTTCAATACAACGTATAATTACATGGGAAATTGAAATTTCGGTATTTAGTGGATTGGTCATTCTTTTAACTGAGCTTGAAAACAAAATATGTAGTTATATTAATATATATATAGTTATATTAATATACTTATATTATATATATAGTTATATTAATATATATATATATAGTTATATTAATATATATATTTATAGTGATATTAATATATATATTTATAGTTATATCAATATATATATATATGTAGTTATATTAATATATATATAAATTTAGATTAATATATTGGTATATAAATATATATATATTGGTATTTTAAATAAAATGGATATTAGTTATTATTTAGATAAATCTAATATATTTTATATGTAAATATATTTTATTATTTATATTTATAATTAAATTTTTATGTGTGAATATATAAAAAATATGTATATATTGTTATATATTTGATTATAAATAGAAGTGCATTATAAAAAACGATAAAATTTCAAATACATAATATCAATATGAATGTAATACCTTGGAATAAATTCAGTCCCCACCAAAAAAATCCAATAATATCTCCTTAAACGAGGCTGAAAATCCACAAAATGTTAAACAATCGGGGTACCCCGACTAAAAACTCAGTTTTGGAGGACTTATGGGACTATTTTGGCCTTGAAAAAACCTTGACCAAGGTACCCCCGAGTCACAAGGGTGTATATCTCATCGTAATATTCAATTTGATATATTTTAGAGATCAAACAGACACTCGGATCAAAAGTTATGGTCATTTGAAGTTCGAGTTGTGTTTTCAACATATTTTGGATCTTTTTTTAATTTTTTTAATTTTTTTAGTCTTCAAATTGTTATGAAATGACTATTCCTCCATAATAATTAGAAAATTATTAATTAAAAATATTTTATTAATTTTTTATAAGCCATTATCACTAAATATTTAATTTATTAAGTGTATTAAGTGTAAATGTATATTTATACTTATCTAAAATATATTTAAAAATTATATTTTATATTTATATAAATATAACTATATTTATATATTTCAATATTAATATATTATTTTTAATTAGATTTTTTTTGAAGTCAGCCCTTTGTCAGTGCTTTTAAAAAAAGCGCTAATAATGGCCCCACTTTATCAGCGCTACTAAAAATGCTGATAATAGGGGTCCCTTTATCAGCCCTAAAAAAGCGCTGATAAAGGGGGTACCTTTATCAGTGAAAAAAAAGTGTTGATAAAGGTTGGCGCTGGTAAAAACTGTTTTTGTAGTAGTGGTACATCCAAAAAAGAAGTCGTATCCTGAATGGGGGGATCCTACCCCTCCGCCACCAAACTTTTGGCATCCTACATTTCTAATTTTTAATGGCTTGGGAGATATGAAGTATAACTTTATACATTTTGTCTCTTACAGTGATCCAATGATGGGGACCCATGAGCAGTAGGATGTAGTGAAACTCAGATGCTTTGCATAATCATTTCAAGGTCCATCCTTTGTATAATACAAGAGTTTGTGGTTCCGGTCAATTACTGGATGGGAATATCTCCTTCAGAAGTTCCTATTCTAGTTTAGCTCAACATTATAGAAGACAATGGTCTTTGATCTTACGAACTGCAAACAAAGGGAAAATGAAAGGTATTATAATTTATTTCTCAGTGGAAGGGATTGACTTACTCCTTGAGCTTACCGCTCCCTCAAGAGGATTTGTTTCCTATCTGTGTATAAAATCTCTATGATGAGTTTCACACGCTTTTGATCCCATGAAATACACAGGAGGGTTTTGGGATCTAGCCATAATTTCTCAACACCTATAAAAATCCAACATAGAGACCAAATCCAAGTCCTAAGTGGTTCCATCAGCTCATGGAAAGATAACAGAAAAGGTAGATGTTGTTATAGTTACACTTAAGCAGGACCATGTACCTCCTTATACCTCAAAGCATGCACCATACCATAGGGATCCATCACCTGAGCGTCAACAGCAATGAACACCTCATCAAGAAGATCAAATATATCAGAGGTGGAGATATTTGTGGAGTTAAAAAACAAGTTTTATTCTTTTTTAAATGACCAAGTCCCCGAAAACTTCGTCTCAGATTTTGAAAAAAACATAGACTAGTTGCCAAAGCCCCAAAATCCTAATAAAAATGGTGATGAGGATCTCCAAAACTATTTCCACTTCCATAAAATGTTGGGTAATCCCATCTATAAGTGTTTTATTTTTAGACCTCCAATAAATGATGGTAAATTCAGGGCATGTGAAACTAAATAATTTTCTAACCTAGGTAGCATATGTTTCTGTTACCAATCTGGAGAAGGAAGGCGAGTGGTAATAAGTTAAAAGAAATAATGTGAAGAAGTTTGGTGACTGGATGTTTAGAAAAAAAATCAATAGAGCTCATGTATTTATACAAACATAGTTGAAATATCCATTTATTCCTCCTACCACTTCTGCTATAGAAAATCCAGCTCCATCAAAAGCCATGTTCTCTAAAGTCCAATCCTCAAAGAAGTGACATGGCTGAAAAGATAAAGAAAAAACAGAATAAGATGAACTCATGTCAAGTACAAAGTTTTCCTTGAACTTAGTAGATTTCATTTCGACCATCTCAAAAACACGAGAATCACCTCACCAAAAGGTACAAAAAGAGTCGACCCCCATGAAGAATCTTCATCGGATGAAGAGTTGGTCTTTGGTTTTGTTAATTTTTTTCACTTAATAGATCCCTACTCAAATGATGATTCTAAATATGAACCTAGTTTTCCCACACTTTATTATGGAATTGGGGGAAGAGTACATCGGGGTTGAGGATATAAGGGAATACATTTTTGTACTAGGATCCACCACTTCAACCAAACCCCCACTCAAACTGTCTATGCATCCAAGACTCATGGTAAAGCTCTCCAGCAAGCTCAGTGAGAAAAATATAATTGTTACTCCACACATGAAAGGGTATGCCCTACCATGATTATCTTATAATACAAGTTATAGGACATGACACCACATCCTCTATAGGTAATTATAGCTAGATGGACTAATCCACCAAGAACAGAAGCACTTCCAGATCCTTCCCCAAGAGATGGTCTATCAACATCAGGAACATCATCTCTCAAGGAACCTGAAAAAGATAATATCAATGATGTAAAATACATACATATGGATCAAAATTATGATGTTTTAAAGATATAGTACCAAGTTCCTTCCAATTTTTCAATCCTGGATGCTTTGAGTCTATCAAAATACCCCAAGGAAACACTCATTGAGGCATTGTCAAGCCCTAGGGAATTTAAAGTTGAGGTCACTTCTACGAAAGTATATCATGCAGAAAATAATCCCCCATAATTCCATGAGGTCATTTCCTTCCCCAAAAAAGATGAGGAAGTTGACATACAAGGACTTTTTAGACCTTTTTATATATCTGACAGGATAAATAACATTTATATCTGAGGAGCCTTCATCGATAATGGCCTAGGAGTCAACCTCATCAAATTACAAACACTTCATCAACTGGGTATAAATGAATCTCACATGTCTCCCTCCACTCTGATGTTACAGGGTTATGAAAATAATGAGAAAGTGGATCTGAGTGATATCACACTCAGAACATAGTTTGGAAATCTTGTGTCTGACTCAAGGTACATAGTGTTTCCGAATGACCGATATTTCAATGCTCTACTAGAAAGACCTTGGCTACATATGCTTATGTATATTCCTTCTTCATACCACCAATGTCTCAAATATTATATCAATGGTAAAAATGGGAAATTTTATTGTGACAAGACCCCTTTCAAATCCATCAAAACATAATACATTAATGCATGTTTCTATCACCATGAAGGGAAAAATCAATGGCTAATGATGAAACTCGAATCAATTCCCCAAATGGCTTGGATATAATCCTAGCTAAACCTTTTAAGAAGATCAGTTTAGATTACATACTTCTGATTAATCAAATTGAGAGGGTGGACCATAATTTATGAATTCATTCATCATCTTCTATAATGTTAATCATGATAGTTAATCCTGATGGTTCTGAAGATGTTATCAGCTCTCTTAATGATAGTGAAATCTTTAATGAAAATGTATTAATTCTATCCCCTAAGCTTAAATAAATCCTTGTTTTTTCATTTGAACTAGAAGAATCCATCATGACTATAGGAGAATGTGAAGAGACTCGTTCTTAGTCCCTTGTTTCCCCTTCAGGACTTCAAAAAGGCTTCATTCCAGAAATTGAGCCCAAAATGATTACCTCATCCTCTGGATGTCCAAATAGAGACTCCCATCTTCCCTATGAGAAATTTTTTTATCATTTCCTCCCTAGCATGAAGAACAAATAGTGGAGTAATAGGAAGAGGAAGAAGAAGACGATCTCAAGGATGCCCCTCCAACATTCGAGGAAGGAGTCTCCACCACCATGGATGAACTCAAAGAAATAAATCCGAGTACAAAAGAATATCCACACCCCACTCTAATAATTGTGTCCATGAATCCCGATGAATAGGAGGTGTACACCTCCATCCTAAAGCAACATTGGGATGTGTTTGCCTAGAATTACACAAATGGTCTAGTCCTTAACCCTGAGGTGGCCATCCATCACATGGGTTTTCTAGAAAATCATAGGGTATACAAGTAGGCAACCAGGAGAGACACACCAGACTTATGCCTCAAAAATTGAGGTTGAAGAGAAAAAAATCATCATAGATGATTTTATCTAAGAAGTAAAATACCCAAAATGGTTATCCAATATTGTCCTTATGAAAAAGAAGAATGGGTAAATCATATTTTACATCAATTTTAGAGATCTCAACCGGCATTGTCTCAAAGATGACTTCTAGGTTCCAATCATATAACTAATTATTGATGCAACAACTATTTATCAAGCCCTATCCATAATGGATGGATATTATGGGCTTAATAAAATCCAGATGTCCCCATAAGACGAAGAATACATATATTTCAAAGACCCTCAGGGATTATTCTGCTATCGGGTAATGCCCTTTGGCTTGAATGACATTGATTCCAGATACTGATGTGTTATACATCACATCTTCAAACCCTTCTTGGGGAGTATTGAAGAATGATATGTTAATGATCTATTGGTATGTTCTCATCATTATTTTAACCACATGGAGGACTTAAAGACCATATTCAGAAAGCTTTGACAACATAATCTGAAGATGAATCCCTTGAAATGTTCCTTTGGGGTAACCTCAGGAAAATTTCTTATCTTTTTCATATTCCATCGTGACATTTAAGTTGATCATGAGAAGAATAAATTTATCCTTTGCATGCCACCTCCTCGAAACTATAAATATTTGAGAGGACTTTAAGACACTTGGCCTATATTTAGATCTTCATATCTAACCTCATATGTAGGTGTTTAACATTAACCAAATTTATGGATAAATGAGTCACATATCAATGGACTAATGAATGTCAAGAATAATTTGACACCCTTAAGAAATACCTCTTGAGCCCATGGATCGCACAACGATTCACTGTTTCATTGTCACCATTACACCACTATTTTAAACTGTATTTGTACTGTAAATTCCATATATAATAACAAATTTAACTTTATGTTAGATTCAATTATTTTGTGTTAATAATTGTTAAAAAGGTCAATTATACTTGTTTTGATATGTTCATTGAAGGTGGAGGTGATATCGAGGCCCCAAAAATGATCTAGAAGAAAAATGGTCCAAAATGCATGGCATCCCATGGACATCTATCCACTGTTTTGAGCAGTACGATAATTTTGTGCATCCAAATAGGTTGAAACATTATGGTACTCTACAAAACATAATTTTCTACAACTCTTTTCAAGGAACCAAAGCCCGATTGGTCTATATGGTGGCCCATAAAAACTATTCTATACAGGGGATATAATCTTCCTGAATTCAAAAATTTGGTTTGGTCTTTTGACCGTATCTCTCAATATAGTTATCTAATGGTCGCAAAATTTGACCTGGAGATAACCAAGAGAAAATCCAACAACTCTTATCTTTTGTTAAAGCCTTGATATGAATTTTAAATATTTCAAAACCAAGACAAAAGTGGTATCTCAAAAACAGGGTGCTCAAAACCATGTCTCATTTTGGCTATAAAAAGCCACCATGGGAACCTCATTTGTAATTTAGGCCAAGGAGTGAAGTGATGCCAATTTGGAGTTCCACTTGTGCTTCATCCTATTACTGGTGTCGAGCTAAACGGTGGGCATTCATTGTGAGGGAGCTACACACATGTTAATGGAGTTTCGACGCATATATTAGCAACCAGTTTGGTGTAATTTGGGTGTTAAAACACTTCTTTCTGTGTATCTTACATACTTTCATATTTGAATTCTTGTTTTGATACATGTGAATGAGATGAAATTAATTTCTAACCGATCGGCATGAGGTTTTGAGTGTGTGAATTGTGTCTTTCTGATTGGACCGCACAATAATCCTTTTCATACCCACCTTCTTGATAATTGAATCTGATTTGGAAGCTCTTATTCCATGAATAAAAATTGCACCTTTATAATACAATTGTTGCGTCAAGGTTTGGTTATTTAAGTATTGAAATAAAAGATTAGGAATTAATCAAGATTCCAATTAATTTCAACAAAATAATTACCCCAATAATAAATGAATATATATGAACAATGAACTTGAAATGTGTGTAGTGAAATCATAATGAACCCCTTGTCTCATATTTTTCATAATCCACTTGTTTTATCAACTATTACACTCAATAAGTTAAGTTATTTTCTTAAAATTGTCTTCAAACCATACCCCCCCCCCTCTATTGTTCTTCTTATTAAAAAATCACACTATAAAACCACAAACACTCCTTGAGAGACAACCTAGGGTCTATACTATACTATAAATCAATCTTAAAATCATAATCAATTTGACTTGTCATGAAAACACGTTAAAATTTTGGCATTGTTTCCAGGGATCGCTCTGGTTTTTTAATGCATGTTTTTTATAAGATATTTGTAAATTTAGTAAATATTTATTTACCTCTTCAATAATTTTGTGTTCTGATCTATTTTTTGTGTAGGTTTGGTGCATGATGTTTTCTACTCTAAGAGATTTACCCCTTTTTGAACCTAAACCAAAGAGGATCCTATGTCAAATACACTGAGACACATAAGACAACCTCTTAAAGGAGGACACACCACAACTTGAGACATTTATAAACCCCTCTTCTTCTGGAACCAAATTAGAAACAAAAATTAACAAGTATAATACATATGAAAAAACTAATTATATTTTTTATGATCCCATTTCTGATTTTTTTTATCTTTTATAGAAATTCTAGTAAGTGAATCACGCCTTGAATTTTGTAGTGGTTTAGAAAAATGTCATACATTTTTATTAGTTGATGATTTCTTGAACACTGAGGATAAAATGACCATCTATGATACTTTTAATCTTGTAAAATATCATTACTCTATTGAGGATGATACCATTGAGTAGTTAGATGAGATTAGTAACCTCTCACATTCCCACACACTCCCATAAATCCAAAATTCACACAAATTGTAACTGAAAGAACTGCCTCAAGATTTATAATATTCATATCATGATAATGGAAACAAGTTGCCCATCATAATTTCTAGTTCACTCCCTCATGAGCATGAATTGATACTTCTCAAACTTTTAGGGGATAATAAACAAGATTTGGGGTGGACACTTACTAAGATTTCTAGTATTAGACCATCAATTTTCACACATCGTATTTTCTGAAATGATGAGGCTAAAATAGGGAGGCAGACACAACGTTGACTAAACCCAAACCTCTTAGAAGTTGTGAAAAAGGAGGTAACAAAATTATTGGCTACTGAAATAATTAAACCCATCTCTAACATCCAATGGTTTAGTCTCATTCAAGTAGTTCCTAAAAAAACTGGCCTTATAATAATCAAAAATGAAAACAATGAATTGGTTCAAAATCATGTGAAAAATATTTGGATTGTCTGAATTGACTATCACCAACTAAACCAAGACAATTTCCCTTTTCTATTCATTGAAAAAATTATAGAGAGGCTAGCGAGTAAGACCCACAACTATTTTCTGGATGGGTATTCTGGATATTTTGAAATCTATATTTCCCCTGAGGATCTGGAAAAGATAACCTTCACTTTCCCATTTGGAACATTTTCTTATAGGAGGATTCCGTTTGGTCTGTGCAATGCTTCCTGTACTTTCCAGCGATGCATGGTTAGTATTTTTTTTCATATTACCTGGAGAATTTCATGGAAGTATTCATGGATGATTTCACTATTTATAGATCCTCTTTTTATGAATGTTTGAGTAGTCTTGGTTATGTCCTACATCGTTGTATTGAAAAGAATCTAATATTAAATTATGAGAAATGTCATTTCATGGTGCGACAAGGTTTAGTTTTGGGACATGTCATTTCTGTGGATGGTATCCAAGTAGATAAATCAAAATTGGATGTCATTTCTTCCCTACCATTCCCCAAAAATGTATGGGTTGTGTGGTATTTCCTAGTTCATTCTAGATTTTACCTTCATTTCGTTCATGAATTTAGTAATATTTCACTCCCCCTCTCTTGTTTACTCCAAAAAGAAAAGGAAATTTTTTGATAAAGAATATGAGAAAGCTTTTAACAAGTTAAAATGGAGTCTCACATCGCTCCTGGTAGTCCAACCACCTCAGTAGGATTTACCATTTGATATCATTAGTGACACCTCTAACTATTCAATTGAGGCAGTCTTGTCACCAAGGGTTGGCCGAGCTCCACATGTCATAGCTTATTCCTCATGCACACTAGAACCTGCCCAGGAAAACTACACTAAAACTAAAAAAGAATTTCATGCCATTTTGTTTGCCTTAGAAAAATCCAATACATATCTTTTAGGGCCCAAAGTCATTGGGTTCTCAGACCATATAGTCCTATGATATCTCCTTAAGAATCCAGAAGTCAAACCCCATCTCATTCTCTATATTCTCCTCCTTTAAGAATTCAATATAAAAATTAGAGATAAAAAATAGGAGAAGATAATATGATGGCTAACTATATCAGTAGGATTCCACCATCCTTAGACATTGACTCATACCCCTGTATTCCTATAAATGACATGTTTACTGATGAGAAACTATACTGAGAGAAAGATTGTATTCCTTGGTATGATGAAATTGTAAATTATTTGCGAGTATCTTTCATTCCCACTAATTTCAACAAAAACCAAGCATGTCTTCTAAAACATGAGTCTCATTGCTTCATTTGGGATGACCCCTACCTTTGGTGCACATGTAGTGATCAATTTCTTAGTTATTTTGTTTCCGATAGTGAGTTTTAGACTTCCCTTAGATTCTTCCACACTCTTGCTTGTGGGGGCCACTTTTGTCCCCAACAGACTTCTCTCAAAGTCCTTGATTCTTGTCTCTTTTGGCCAACACTTTTTTGGGATACCCATTATTTTTGTAAATCTCATCCTTATTGTCAAAGAATAGTAATGTCTCTAAAAGAAATAAAATGCCACAATAACCATTTCTCTTTAATGACATTTTTTATGCTTGGGGTATTGAATTTATGGGTCCATTTCCCAATTCCTTTGGAAACTTATACATTATTATAGAATTTGATTACATGTCAAAATTGGTAGAGGCACAGGCTACAAAGACTGATGATTCTAAGGTAGTTCCAAAATTTTTGAGAACCCAAATCTTCTATAGGTTTGGATTACCAAGGCTCATATTCAGTGACCAGGGTTCTCATTTCTACAACCGAAAAATGTAATCACTTTTGCGTAGATATGGGGTCAGTCAACAAGTTTCTACTGCATATCACCCACAGACCAATGGTTAAGTCGAGGTGTCAAATAGAGAGGTAAAAAAATTGAAAAAATTGTTCAACCTAATAAGAAATATTGGAGTGTTAGACATGATTCTTCATTATGGGCTTACCGTACTATTTTTAAAACCATAATTGGAATGTCACCTTAAAGTATTGTTTTTTGGAAAGAGTTTTCACCTCCATGTTGATACAGAGCATCAGGCCTACTAGGCCATCAAGAAATCCAATTCTAATATTTCTGGTACATGGGATCAAAGAAAGTTAGAGATTTTGGAGCTGGAGGAAATGTACAGGGATGCATATGAGAAATATAGGATTTATAAAGAGCAAACCAAGGTTTCCCATGACCCTCTCATCCTTCATCGTCAGTTCCACATTGGAAAGAAGGTCCTACTTTACAATACAAGGCTGATTTTTCATCCAGGGAAGCTTTGTTCTCGCTGGTTTGGCCCATATACTTTTACTATTGTGTCTCCATTTGATGTTTTTCAGGTTAAAAACGAATAAACCAAGAAAACCTTCACTATCAATGGGAAGCGGTTGAAGCACTTCCACGAAGCCCTTCCAGAGTTCCCGATGGAGGAACCCCATGTTCAAGAAGCACCATACCAATGAAACCCGCTAGGATTTAACCTTCATTCCCACATTCTATTTTAATACAGTGAGTAAAATACACACTTTAGGTGTGGGGGTGAGTATATTTCTAGGTTAGTTTGAAATTTTCATCATCTTTCTTCTTTTTCGATTTTTAGCTTGCTGAATTTTATTTTTATTTTCCCTCCTTCTCTCCTCCTCACCTTTGTGCCATAATATTACTTTTTTATGCCCACTTTATCATGGAAAATTATTCCTATTTAATAATGGAAATTATTGAAAATTCATGCGGACTGTCCTTATTTCATCTTGTTTTAACATTCAAAAAAAAATCTGATGAAATGTACATTTCAGCAAGAAGTCAATACTGTGGTGTGACATTTTTTGAAATTTGGTAGTTTGTCGATGATATAAATAGTTGTATCATTTTGAAACCTTTGAGAATAATGATTCCCTTTTTGTGAATATTTTAAAGGAAAATTTTTTCACTTAATATCTCTACACATTTTTTCACCCAACCATGGTGTTTGAAAATTTATTACTTAATGGAAGGTAAATATATGTTAGGTTGGTCTTTATCTACTTTCAAAAATCATTTTTTCATACATTTGTTCCTTATCTGATCTATTTAATTACTATACCAAATTGACCTATGTGTGTGTACTTAATATTCGATTGTTGTATTCCCTACAAACACAAAAAAAGGTTGTATATTGGGAAATTTAAAAACCACCCTTCCTCAACTTTTGATCTTGTTATAACTATTAAAATTAGTGTCATGAGTAGATCAAACAAAGGTTGGGAGAAGAGTGTGAGATTTGTTCCAAGTGAATATTTTGAAAAAAATAAATGATGGGAGTGATGAAATGAAAAGAATATAGGGATATATAGGTCAGGATCTTATGGTTTGACTTATGGAAATGTTTAAGTGAGTGGGTCTTGAATTTTGATTGCAAAGGATATGGGGCAAGTTCGATGGAAAGGATCTTGTAAGTAGATACTTATTAAAATAACTTATATTTACTTGATATAAAGTGGGAAGAATAGAATTAAATGGTTTTCATACACACATGTGGAGAATTAGATACAAGATTAACTTTTGAATTATTTTATTTTATTGGTATCATGCATCTCTTGTATTTTCATGCTGATATAATTTTTGAGACATCTTTTTGTTTGATCATTGAGAATAACCCCTCGGTGTGATTTTTTCTTTGATCACATTTCTATTAGGAATTAAATTTTCATTTAATGTTAAATATTTATGAAGTTGGACATACTATATTTATAATTTCTGAAAATGAGACTTTTCCTAGGAGTTCAAATTTTTAGGAGTTGGGGTGTGATCGCACTGCGATTCACTGTTTCATTTTCACATTAACACCACTATTTTAAACTGAATTTGTATTAGAAATTCCAAATATAATAACAAATTTAACTTCATGTTCAATTAATTTTTTTTGTTTTTATCACTATTAAATAGATAAATTATACTTTTTTTGTATTTTCATTGAAGGTTAAGGTGATTTGGAGGCCTCAGAGATGATCTCGAAGAAAAATGGGCCAAACTGCATGGAATCCCATGAACATTTTTCCACTATTTTGAAATTTAGGATAATTTAGTGAATCAAAAAGGGATGAAACTTTGTTTTACCTTCCAAAAAATCATGTTCTACCACTCTTATCAAGGAACCAAATCCCAATTCGTCCATCTGGTGCCCATATGAACCATTATGTACAGGGGACAGAATCTTCCATAATTGAAAAGTTTGGTTTGGTCTTTTAATCATATCTCCCAATACAGAGGTCTAATGGACACCAAATTTGACATGGAGATATTAAATATTCCTTACAAAAACTCTTATCTTATGTTCAATTCATGATATGGATTTATACTATTCCAAAACTGATACACAAGTGGTATATCAAAAATAGGGTGCTCAAAACCATGTCTCATTTTGGCTATAAAAAGGCACCATGGGCACCTCATTTGTATGTTTGAACAAGGAGTGAAGTGCTTCCAATTTGTAGTTATAGAGGAGTCCTCACCTTATCCTCGAAGATCCGGAGGCCCCTATCCTCATAGGGAGATCAATAATGAATAAGGACTTCCACCTGAGCTTCCTTCTCCTCCCGATGTTGAGCTAAACGGTGGGTGTTCGTTGTGAGGGAGCTATACACATGTCAAGGGAGTTACAACGCATATATTAGCAACTGTTCTGGATTAATTTGGGTGTTAAAACATTTATTTCCATGTATCTTACATACTTTCATATTTTAATGCTTGTTTTGATATGTGTGAATGAGATGCTCTTAATTTCTAACTACTAAGTGTGTGGTTTTGAGTGTGTGGCTTGTGTTGTTCTGATTGGGAAGCACAAGAATCCTTTTCATACCCACCTTCTTGAGAATTCAATATTATTTGGAATTTTTATTCCATTCATAAGATATGGACCTTTACAATATGATTGTCACTTTAAGGTTTTGTTCTTTAAGCATTGAAATAAAATCTTAGTAATTAATCTAGATTCTAATTAATTTCAACCAAATAATTACTCAAATATGAAATTAATCTATATGAACAATAAATTTGAAATGTGCGTAGTGAAATCACACTAAACCCTTTGTCTCATATTTTTTAAAATCCACTTGTTTTTCAACTATTAAACTCTTTAAGTTAAGTTATTTTCTTAAAACTATTTTCAAACCACCACCTCTTTTGTTATTCTTATTAAAAATTCACACTATAAAACCAAAAACACACTCTTTCAGAGATGACCTGGGGTCTTCCTATACAATAAAACAATCTTAAAATAAAAATCAATTTGGCATGTCACGACAATGCGGTCACCCACCAGTTTTGATTCCACATGTTGAAGAAAGGCCTCACATTCTTTACGTGATAACCTTAGACAAATAATTATGTTCTTTCCATACAAAAAATAATGATGATGGAAATTAAAATATCTATTATTATCTTAGAAACCATGCTTGATGTAGAGACTCAATATTTAGATGTTTATAAGAGATTCCTAGCATTAATATTTTCCATCCAAAATTTAAGGCACTACCTGGAGCACCACGAGATCCATTTGGTTTCTCCTGATAACCAGCTCAAGTTTATCCTCAGTTTTCCTATGCTGAAAGGACATCTAGAAAGGTGGGAGGTTATTTTGTAGCATTTTGATATACATTTTATGCCTCATAAAGTAATAAAAGTCCAGGAATTGGCAGACTTCCTTTCTAAGCACCCCTCCACAGAAGAGACATCATTAAATACTTAACAGACTGATAGAGAAATCTTCTCTATTTAGGATAGCCCCTGAACATGAGAAATGTATTTTGATGGTGCTTCTAAGAGTCTAACAGGGAAGATAATGGAAGACCCTAAGCTCACGAAAGTTTGGTTAGGGATTCTGATTATATACTTAGAGAAGTAAGTGTCTCCATACTTCTTTCTATTATCATAAGATGGTACCAAAAATGAGGAAGAATATCAAGATCTCATTGTAGGATTGGAATTGGCACTACAAGTAACAGTGAACCACCTAGAGATGAAGAGTGATTAATAATTGATAAAGAAGCAGATCAATAGATATTATTCCATCAGAAAATAAGAGATTATTCACCTGTGTGATTATGTACTAGTTTTAATGGTAGAATTTCCCTAAGATCCAACATTAAATCACATTTTTTGATCACATAATCCTCAAAAATATGTGTTTCCAAATTCAGCTACAGCTTTGGAATATCCAAATCAAGACGAATCATTCACCATCATTTCCCATCATCGAATGGTTTCACCTTTTGTTTAGATCATAGTAGAAGAGATCAATGAAATTAGTCCCATCCTGGGTCCATATGGCCCTACTATGGGATGGATGACACTCATCATGGAATATCTTCAAGATTAATTAATTCCACGGGATAGGGTTAGAAGAGATCAGGTCTGGCGACGAACAGTTAATTCAACTCTTTATGATGGCCCAAATCACTAGAAAGCCCTCTAAAAGTGAGGCATTGATAGATTCCTTCTCATATGTATTGATGGATAATAGACGATGGCTATTATGGAATAATTACATGTAGAATCCCATGGTTCCCACTAATCAGGGTATAGGTTTCTGATCAAATTTAAAGGCTTTGACACAGATGGCTGTAAATGAATCATGATTACATAGAATTCACATAGAACTTTCATCCCCTCCAAGTGCATGCCAATTTCATCCATCAACCACTAGAGTTTCTATATTCAGATAAATACTCCTATCCATTTTCCACATGGGGAGTGGATCATATTGGACAATATCCTCCATCTACGACTAAACAGTTCAAGTATATCTTTACTGCTACCGATTTCTTCTCCAAATGGGATGAGGAAATAACCCTCAAAGAAGATAGAGATAAAATCATTGTTATATTTATCAAAGCTGTTATCATTACTATATTTGGTGTCCCTCATACCATTTTGAAAGACAATGGAACCAATTTCTGCTCTATTAAGGTAGAAAATCTATATCAAAAATACAATATCAAATCCAATCATTCATCTCGCTAACACTGCTACAAAAACGGGCATGGGAAGTTCCAACTTATATCAGTGCTAAGCAAAAAGCACTGATAAATGGATTCTTTATCAGCGCCTTTCTAGCACTGATAGAGGGACTCTTTATCATCTCTAGAAAAGTGTTGATAAATATACTATGTATCATCACTAAAATTTTAGCGCTGATACAGGGGTTATTTATCAGCGCTATAATTTTAGCGTTGATACAGGGTAACCTTTATCAGTGCTAAAAAGTGCTGATAAAAATACCCTTTATCAGCGCTAGAAAGGTGTTGATAAAGAATCCCTTTATCATCACTAAAATGTTAGTACTGATACAGGAAGGATTTATCAGTGATTTTTTAGTGCTGATAAAGAGGACCATTATCAGTGCTAAAATTTTAGCGCTGATAAAACTGGTGTCCATTTTTTGATAAAGTCGGTCACACAGTGCCCTTGTTTTATCGTGACCTAAAGCTCTCGTGGTACTACAACACTGCAACTCCTCTCCAATGCCCGCTAATCTTCGCGTGGCCGGACCTCCTCCACCCTCGAGCTTCGTTTTTCCGAACCTCCACCACCCGCTGGGCTTCGTGTTGCCAAACCTCCGCTGTCCTTGAGCTTTGCATTACCGGTCCTCCACCACCCGATAATCTTCATGTGCCGGACCTCTGCCGCCCTCGATCCTCGCATTTCCAGACCTCCTCGACCCTCGATCTTCGCGTTGCCGGACCATGTGTGCAATGTTTTTTTGGTCCCCTATTACACATACTCTTCTAGAATTATGAGGACCTATGTTTAAGGATTATTACATCATGAAGTTGAGTTTTTAAAATTTTTGAGTGAAGGTTTTACAACCTTGTTTCTCTGCCATATGAGTGGATATTTACATATCAAACAGAAGTCAAATGAAATTATAGGTTCATTGATCCATAAAGAGAATATGTTGGAGGAGTCAAGAGAACCTGTAGATTTCATACAAACTCATAGGAATAATTTTATGGATTAATTAGGGTGTTTTGGATTCTTAAACACGTGTTTATGAATTTTAAAAATAATTTTCATTTATCTAAAGATCATGTGCACTATTTCTTGGGTTAGGCCACATAGTTAGTAATAATCGTGGGCCAACCGAACACCCTTATAGGGATTTTAGATGAGGTGCATAGTTTGATTAATCATACACCAACCATGAAAACCCCCAATTTTGAAGGGCGCATGGTATGGTGATGGTGTTTTCACGGTCTGAAAAATCTATGAAACCCCTTGTAGTGCCTCATCATAGGATGAATGGTTTATTTGGCCCAATGATATGATTTTCCCTAACAATGATCTAACCATGCACACCCCCCCAAAACCACTAAAATTTTTCTAAATTCACTCAAAACATCTTTAGATAATCCCCAAATATAAGGAGACCAAAACATGGTTCTAGATATACCTAAAATAAGTTAATGATATATTTAAGGCATGTTTTCCAAATCATTTTTTGATTTTGGGATTTTACTATTGATGATTGTGATGAATAATTTTCTTTATGTTTGGTAGTTGGTACATGGGAGACCTTAGATTTGTGAGTCATCAAAAGGGTTATACTATAGTTAGCCTTGAGGTGATCACTTGAGTCTATTTTTGATGTCCCCAAGTGGCCTCGTTTATATTGATTGTCTGGTCACGTAATCAGGTGGTGTTCTGTGAGTGAGTCAATTTCCATTAGAACCTATAGGTCAGATATCATCCTATGTTTCTCCAATTAAAATTACTTTCTTTTCCATAATTATTTTAATGGATGATTTTCTATTATGATTTACACCCATTGACTACCTTTATTATTTAATTTTTCTAGAGTTTAGTTTTTATCTAACCTTGATTATTTATTTTTTCTTTTATCATTACTCTATTATTCTAGGATTTTCTATTAGTATATTTATTTACTATAAATCAAAATGTGGAATCTTTGTGGAATGTTTGACACGGGTTGATTTTCTTTAAAAGGGATTTCTTAATATGTGTATTGTTCTTTTTATAAAAGTAGATTAAGTTAGGAAAATAGATTCCTTGTGAATTTTTTAATTTATAAAAAATGAAATATATATTTTAAAAAATGGTTGACCACAATGTTTTGTTCTTTTAATATATTGAATGTAATTTTTTAGTAGATGGAGTGCATCCATGAGTGAGAGAAAAACTTGTTTTCATTGATGGAAGTGTTGAGGTAGTTTAATGATTGATTTGAGCCAATGATATATAAATTTTCAGTCTCTTGATATCCCATGATATTAAATGGGAATCAATCCTTATTTAGTTCTTCAACATGGTGTGGTATGTGATTGGCATCAGAAAGAGGGAGCCCTCTCGGTTGAAGAATAAATTCATTTCAAAGTTTTATATCATACAATAGGTACATGAACCATGTTTTTTAACTCCATGTAATGAGAACATTGGACACACATTTTAATATCTTTTTATTAGGATTGTGATAATGTATTTTAAGGTTGAATATATTTTACCAAAATGTCACATGGTTTCATATCATGCAACTAGAACATATAGTGAGGGTGAGGTGAATTTTCCATCCATAGAGTCCCTACACCATGTGAAATATGGGTAGAGGATGAAAAAGGTTTAAGTTCATGATTCATGGACTAAAGGAGGTGTGTCCCAGAATTTTTGGCGTGTCATGCAAGAATAACAACCTAATGTGAGAAGGGGCTTGTGGCGGATCAACACCACACGAAACAACATATAACTAGGATGTTGGATTTTTAGTTCAAATCCATATATCTCATACTAAAGGGAAGGTTTATTCATGTAAAATACCTCTTGAGAAACCAAGTATTGGTGTAAAGATTAATATGATCATCATCAATGGTGATCAATGAGTTTACACTATCAGAGTGAAGTGTATGAAAAATTTAAGGTCCTTCCCACTTAAATTCCAGTTTCACTAGATTCCGCCTCGATATCATCAATTCCCTTAGATCCAACACCATGTCACTGTAAAGTAAAGAATGAAGGATAACCTTTTTCTTTAAGGACAACACCACCCGGTTCTGATGCATTTCTAGGTCATCCAATGCTCCAACCCTGTTTTCTTCGAGGGGTTCCCCCCTTCTTTCCTTCATGATATCTAAGTGACTTTGTCTGGTAGTGCACTTGTATGGAATGATGCCCAGACCACCAAGCTTTCTAACCCTGCCACCCCTACCCCCATCTCTATCCTTCTTTCTCGCTGATGTTACTGACTGCTTCTCTGTAGTGGCCAGGACCCTTCCAAGCAGTGTTTGTTCTATCTCCTTAGCTCTGATCCTATCATCCAGCTCCAAATACTTATTGATCTAGAGAGAACTCCCTCACCAGCCCCCAAGTTTCATTACTCATCCTTCCCCTTCCCCTTTGGATCCTCATCTCCCACTCATATGAAGCTTACCAACCAGAAGGGATTATGAACATGTAAAAAATCAAGGGACCTCAATGAGAGATCATCCTCCCACTTCAATAAGGCTACTAGATCTAGATACAATGCCAGATCCATGTCATGCCCATCATTATTATCTTCATATGTAATGCTCATGGTCTTAGTTCCCATATTAAATCGGACTTCCTCACCATAGAAATCAAAAATCATAATGTCATTGTTGTTGTTGTCAAATAACACACAAAACCCTATAATAATCATAGAATTCTCCTGGAAGATTAAGTTGCATGTATTTATACACTCTGACCCCTCCAACAGACACAAATGGGTTCTTTGGCACAATAAATATGTTGTTTAGACTGTTCAAGATTGCAATCAACTCATCACTACCAAGGTGTCCAACGGTGACACCTCCTTCCTTTGCTTTATTGAATTATTAACACCAGTTTTAGATTTATGTGTGACTATATACTTATTATATTTTCTTATTATTTCTTACACACCACCACTCGAGTCGAGTAACCTGATTGAAATCCATATTGGTACTTTGGTTCTGATGTGGATATGGTTTTTTATGTGTTTGTGACATGTGTATGTGTGGATATATGGGTACTTAGGCATGATGATATTGAATGTAGGGAAGAGACCTAGGAGTGGTAGATGTATCATTCTTGATTATTCTTGTGTTTGGTATGGGGTGATTTGAGGAAACTATAATGAATCTAAAGTAATTATATTTAATGAAGATGAATAAATACTAATGGTTATGCTCTATTAATATCTATTTTTATAAGGAAGAGGTTCTATTATACTGTATTTGGAAGTCTTGTGTTGTGTACTGGAACCACCAATACTAATATTTGAGATTCAAATAGGATGAAGATGAATAAATATTGGATGGATGCTAAACGTTTGACAATAGAGTATGAGAACGGAGTGAAAGAGTTCATCAAATTTGCAAAGGATCACGTAAAGGATCCTTCTCAAATGCTTTGTCTGTGTTTAAAAAGTTGTTATTCTAGACTACTTACTCCAGAGGAGTTGGAAGAACATTTGATATGTCACAGAATAGATCGGAGTTATAAATGTTGGAATAAACACGGAGAAAAAGTGAATGTAGCTACTGGCTGGGATAAAACTACGTTTTATGGATCATCAGATATGAATACAAATATGGATAATGAAAAAGACCATATGGAGGATGTGATTACAGATGTCAATGATGATGAAGATTGTTTTGAGGAAATGACAAAGACCATTGAAGATGAACTCCATGATTGCCTAAAATTGTTTGAGAAGTTAAAGAGTTGTGCGAAGATGCCATTGTATACTGGTTGCACCAAGTATACAACATTGTCAGTTGTACTGAAGTTGTATAAATTGAAAAAAGACAATGGATGGAGTGATGTCAGTTTTACGAAACTACTTTCTCTCTTGAATGACATTCTCCCTGAAGATAATGAGCTCCCAAGATGGACATATGAAGCTAAACAAATGCTACGCTCGATGGGTATGATTTCTGAAACAATACATTCCTTCCTGAAAGACTGTATATTGTTTCTCAAGGTGAAACAATCACTTATAGAATGCCCAAAGTGTGGTGCTTCTCGTTACAATAAATTTGAATCCAATACTAAGAAAGTTGTATGGTACTTTCCAATCATTCCAAGGTTTAAGCGTCTATATGGAAGTGAAGAAACTACAAGACAATTGTCGTGGCATGCAGATAAAAGAAATAAAGATGGTAAATTACGTCCTCCGGTCGACTCTCCTCAATGGAAGAAAATTGATCATGAGTATCCTGAATTTGGAAAAGAGCTGGGAAACCTTCATCTTGAGTTATTTACAGATGGAGTAAATTATTTTGGTTTTCAAACGAGCACTCATAGTACATGGCCTATTATGTTGGGAAATTATAACTTGCCACCCTGGTTATGCATGAAGCAGAAATTCATCATGTTATCTTTGCTTATATCAGGATCAAAACAACCAGGTTACGATATTGATGTTTATTTGGATCCTTTGATTGAAGATTTGAATTTATTGTGTGATTCAGGTGTTATGTTCTATGATGCTTATAAAAGTGAATACTTCATGTTGATATCAATGTTGTATTATACAATAAATGATTTCCCTGCTTATGGAAATTTTTCAGGATATGTCATTAATAGAACTCAAGGGTGTCCCATGTGCCAAGAAGATACAGAATCAATTAGGTTGAAACATTCAACTAAATCTATGTTTCTAGGACATCGTAGATTTCTACCTCATTGGGATAAGTACCGATCTTGGATGACATAATTCAATGGAAGTTCAAAACAATGCACAGCACCGTCTCCACTAACAGGTGATCAGCTTCTTGAGAAAGTAAAAGATGTGAACATTGTTTTTGGTAAACCATTTTTCAAAAAACTTATGAAAATCGGTTGGAAAAAGAGATCAGTTTTTTGTGAATCACCATAATGGAATTGTTTGTACGTTAGACATTTTCTTGATGTGATGCATGTGGAAAAAAATGTATGTGACAGTGTTATCGGAACATTGATAAATGCCCCTGGAAAAACAAAGGATGGAATTAAGGCAAGGTTGGACATGGTTGACATGGTAATACGAGAAGAGTTGTCTCCCGTGAAAGGTGAAAATCGAATGGTTCTTCCTCCAGCTACTTATACTCTTTCTAGGGAGGAGAGATACCAGTTATGAAACTTCTTCAATGATGTAAAGGTTACATAGGGGTATTTATAAAATATCAAGAACATTGTGTCAATGAATTATTTGAAGTTAAAAGGTTTGAAATCACATGACTGACATGTTTTGATGCAAGATCTAATTCCTATAGCTTTACGTTGAATTTTGCCCAAGAATTTTCATCATACATTAACCAAACTTTTTTATTTTTCAAATATATATGTAGAAAAGTTTTAGACCTGAAAAAATTTCCAGCTATGGAAAAATAAATTGTCATCATATTATGGGAATTAGGTATGTTCTGCCAGCAAAAATTCTTTGATTTGATGGTTCATTTGATGATTCACTTGGTGAGAGATATTCGACTTTGTGGTCCTGTGCACTATAGATGGATGTATCCTGTTGAATGGTATATGAAGATATTGAAAGGGTATGTCAAAAATCGAAGTTGGCCAGAGGGTTGTATAGTGGAGTGATATATTGTTGAGGAAGCCATTGAATTTTGTACCGAATACCTATCTGATGTGGAAAGCATTGGTCTCCCAAAATCTCATCACACTGGATGCATTGAGGGTGAGGGAATTTCTGGAAGTTATTTTGTGACAATCAGAATTGCAGATCAGGAGTAGGCCCACCATTATGTTTTTCATAACAGTTGGGAAGTTGCTCCATATATTGAAACTCAAAAAGAAATTCATAGGGAGTTGAATCCATCAAGGGATAAAAAATGGTTATCAAATACACATAATCACCAGTTTATAGGATGGTTTCAGGACCATATTTTTAAGTAGTTGGATGAAAATCCGAATTCAATTTCAGAACGACTTCGTTGGCTAGTCATTGGACCAAGTGTTTATGTATTATCTTACAGTGGTTATGTAATTCATTTTTATACATTCTATACAAATGAACATTATGAAGATAGTACCATCCAAAATAGTGGAGTTACAGTATTGGATGAAGCGATGCATGTTTCTGGTAGTAAGGAAAGAAATCCAATTTATGCAAATATGTCATACTTTGGCATTATCAAACTAATATGGGAGTTGGATTATACGACATTCCAATTGCCGATTTTTCAATGCAAATGGGTTGATAACAACAGTGGTGTTAAAATAGATGAATGGGGATTTGTGAAAGTTTATTTTAGTAAAGAAGGGTACAAAGACAAACAGATTATAATGGCATCACAAGCAGTACAAGTTTTTTATGTTCCAGATCCCACAAACCAAAAGTGGTCGATTGTTCTGTTAGCGTCCAAAACTACTGAAGGTTATGATGAAAATTCAGTTGAGGACGATCCTTTCAATGGTACGTCGCAATCATTTCTAAGCGGTCCCAATGTACATGATGTTTTGTATGTTAGAGGAGACCACAATGAAGGTATTTGGATAATCGATAGAGGTGTAAAATCCCTTCAGCCTTTGAAAAAAATAAAGAGAGTTCAATAAATAGGTTATATTTTTTTGTAATATAGATCTTGTTATCTCATGTTATTATCTTATCATTACGGAAATTATGTAATCTAAATTAACTATTCAACCACTTTTGCATATAATGACTTCTGCACATTCCGGTGCTCCTAACCTTAGGGCTGAACAAGTCTCTCAAGCAGCTGCTACGGCTACTGCTGCTCTTGTTGCTTCTCCTGTTGTTGCTCCTGCTGTTGTGGCTCCTGTGGCTCCTCTTGCTCCTAGTGTTGAGGTCCAACAACCATCAGCACATGCCATTGCTACCATTTCAGATGAAAATATAGATGATGTTGATATCAATGAAATGGTCAGGAATGAAGGATCGATGTCGTCTAAAACACAGGTGCATCATAGTTTGACGGTGTTAGCCAAAGTTATTAAGGCTAAAAGAAATGGAATAAAATTTGACATCGGATGGAATGCATGAGGCCAACATGTGAATCCCAACAAGGCTATGTTTAGTAGTTACATTGGAGTTGTCACTCGGCAATGCATGTTGATTGACATAGATTCATAGAACCATGTTGTGTCCGGGCTAAAGGCTATGATCTGGGAAGAAACTACAGTAACATTATGAATTTATTTCTTTAATTTACTAGAAAATATAATAATGAAACAATGTATTACTCTTCCCAATCTCTTGCATAATACATTTATAGTAGACGATTCACACAAGGATTATGTACTAAGTCTTGAAGGAAGGATTCATCGAGATTTTCACACTATTTTAACAATATGTCACCTGAAATATTCCAAAGGTAAAAGAAACCTACACCCACCCATTGTCTACGCTCACCTGATATCCCAAGAAGCATGGGATGCATTTATTGGCCGCTGTGGGGATGAGAAGTTTCAGGTACATTGTGGGTGATAATATGTTGTTTGAGGATACATGTATTCATCACTTTGATTGTCAATATTTTATTTATGAAACAACAAATTTGTAAAGAAAATAAAGAACGTGCATCAAAACCAACATACCCATATCGTAAAGCAAGGATGGGGTACACTTCACTGGAAAAGAAAATGGTATGTATTTTAAATTTACAGTAATATTGTTAGGTTCCAACAAACAACATCATAATTATCTTTCTATGTTTATATGTAGATTGATGAGTCTAAAACCAAATACACTTCCATCCCACGTCATGTGCTTTGGAAGGAGGCATGTGTGAATAAGGAAGGGAAGATAGTAGACAAGAACACACAAAAAGTGTGTGAAATTTTTGTAAGTATGAAATGATGATAAAAATATTTGTTTTAAATTTCTATTACATAAAAATAATTAGTTATTTTCCTATATCTGATAGTCACAGGAATCTGCAACTCCTGCAGTTGATGCAGACCCATTATCGATGGCTTTGAAGCAGCCAGAAAAATACGGTCGTGTCAGGGGTGTGGGGTTTGGGGTGACACCCCTAGTATATTTTGAGAAGAAGAAAAACGGATGATAGAGATGAAACATTGGAACAAATGAGTGAAAAACTATCAACCCTTGAAGAATGATTTCAATGGCAGGGAGAGTTGATAGCAACTTTTATGGGTGGGAGGCAAGGAGAAGACACAACTTAGGAACAACCAGCATGTGAAGATCTCACCCCACCCCCCACTGGCTTTGAGGCGAGCCATTCCCCTCAAAGAGCTGTCTTAGCCATGGTAATCAATATTCTAATAATTGTTCCCATGAAATTTTAATCAGACAAACACTGATACTTTTCCTGTACTGTTCTTATACATGGTGATAATGATTGTGATTTATATCTTTCAACACAAACATATCCCCTTGTAGCGAGTGCTATAGTGTTCAACATCCCAGATGACACGCTGCATAATAGACCACTTCCGAAAGATCATCTGAAAGTGATGATTACTGTATCACATGAGCCAAATGTAGAGCTACCTATTCCACTTGATGATGAACGATATTCATATGGTTTAAAAGGCTATTGGTACATTCATTGCATGGTCGTCACAACTTGTAAGAGTATATTCGGACAAAGAGGTATTTATTTCCTTTTTTTCAATATAAACCTTTAAAAATTAATGAAAAAATGGTCTGAACCAATGAATGTTATTATAGACAGAGAAAGGGAAGGGGTGAAAAATGTCATCTCAAAACCATCTAAAGGATTGACCAACAGATCCCAAGGAGCTACTGAAAGCAAAATAACACCACCTGTTCTCTATCCACATTTACTAGCATTGAAGACTCATGTGGATATGAATCTAAGAGGTGGTAGTAGTCATATAGTGGTTTTCGAAGAGAATATATATGGCATGGAAAGTCAAGATTTCATTGCTGCTGAAAATGTAAATGAGATCCTTGAAAATGGTTGGCTAGGTGTCACAGTTGTAAATATATATATGAGGTACATTTCCATGAATTGATTTTCTAAAAGCTGATCTAATGTGAAAATTATGACTAAATGCATTTTGAATTGTTAATAGACGTATATATGAAAAACAGTTGAAGGAATTTTCCCATGAGCCAAAATTTGGACTCATTAGTCCTTATACCACATCATCACATCTAAATAAAATAAAGCCATAAAAAAAGAATGAAATAGTGAATGGCTTGCTGAAAACATTTGAAAGAAAGATTACAGATGACAGACTCTTCTTAATACAAACCATATAGGGGTAAAACTCTACGATTAAATCATATAAATTATATTTTGGATTCTTTTATTACTTATTCCTTTTTGTGTTTTTAGGCAACATTGGATGATAATTGTGATGAACTTGGATACTCCAAAGATTTATCTTCTGGATTCAAAGCAAGGCTATCCATCAAACTGACCACACATGATGGAGTTTTTGAATCTGTAAGACACTACATCCTACGTTTTAGGTCTAAACATCAAGTAATATGATTTATATTATCTTTTATTGAGGATTATATTATGATAGGGATGTGTATCACTATCATCTAAAAAATGGAATGAGGATAGGGGATAAGCATAAGGAGGCGAGAAAGTACTACGTCTGGACAAATATCAGGGTATATATAATAAAATTTTACTATCCAAACACATCTCAATACAAGTTACTTATTCTCCTAATGATCAGTTTTTTTTTGCAGTGTCTAAAACAAAAAAAACGATATTGATTGCTATTATTATGTCTATAAATTTATGAAGCAGATCATTTTTCATCAAGAAACAAGTATCCCAAAAGAGGTATTTTCAAAAACAACTACTAGTTCATTTAATTTATTTATTAATTATTTATTTTTATATTTTGCAGTACTACTCTGACTGCCAAAAAGCCTCATACTCACAAGACAATATAGATATGTTCAGAAATTAGTGGGCCGCATACCTGATGACATATTGTACACAAATAACATGAATATCTGACTTGGGGATGTGTACAATTGGCAGTCATTTTTGAGAGGGGTTTAGGGGATCAAAAGATGACACATTGTTGTTTGTAAATGTTTGTAGAAATATTGTAATTGTTATTAAATAAAAAATATTTTCTCCAATGAGTCAATTTCCCATTTTAATAGATGATATACACCAACAACATGCAAGAATGATGAACCACTCAAAGGGTCTCTCTTTTGTTTAAAATGGATATATTTTTAAGTGAAAACAACAACTGACCTACGAAAATCTGACCAAATGCATTCAGATTGTATTGATACTTTTAGATAACGATCCACGGGTGTGTTGGGGACGTGTACGAGTCATCCTAGCTTCAATCTGAGGCACGGTGTGGCTGGTACCACTCAAAGGGTCTCACTTTTGTTTAAAATGGACACAATTTTAAGTGAAAACAACAACTAACCTACAGAAATCCAACCAAACGCATTTGGATTGTCTTGATCCTTTAAGATAATGATCCACAGGTGCGTTGGGGATGTGTACGAGTAATCCTTGCATCAATCCAAGGCACAATGTGGCTGGTAAGACTCAAAGGGTCTCTCTTTTGTTTAAAATGGACACAATTTTAAGTGAAAACAACAACTGACCTACAGAATTTTGACCAAACACAATTGGATTATGTTGATCCTTTAATAGAACGATCCACGGGTGCATTGGGGATGTGTAAAACTGAACCCCGCCTCAATCTGAGGCATGGTTTGGCCGGTACCACTCAAAGCGTCTCTCTTTTGTTAAAAATGGACAGATTTTTAAGGGAAAACAACAACTAGACTACGGAAATTCGACCAAACGCATTCGGATTATGTTGATCCTTTAAGAGAATGATCCAAAGGTGCGTTGGGGATGTGTATGAGTCATCCTTGCCTCAATCTGAGGCATGGTGTGGTCGGTACCACTCAAAGGGTATCTCTTTTGTCTAAAATGGGCAGATTTTTAAGTGGAAACAACATCTGACCTACAGAAATCTGACCAAACGCATTCATATTGTCTTAAACCTTTAAGATAATGATCCAAAGGTGAGTAGGGGACGTGTAAAAGTCATCCCCACCTCAATATGAGGAACGGTGTGGCTGGTACCACTCAAAGGGTCTCTCTTTTGTTTAAAATGGATAAATTTTTAAGTGAAAACAACAAATGACCTACAGAAATCCAACCAAACGCAATTGGATTGTCTTGATCCTTTAGGATAACGATCCAAGGGTCCTTTGTGACGTTCAAGAGTCATCCTAGCCTCAATTAGAGTCATGGTGTGGCCGGTACCACTCAAAGAGTCTCACTTTTGTTTAAAATGGACAAATTTTTAAGTGAAAACAACAACTGACCTACAGAAATTCAACCAAACGCATTCTGATTGTCTTGATCTTTAAGGAGAATGATCCAAGGGCCCTTTTTGACGTGTATGATTCATCCCCGCCTCAATATGAGGCATGGTGAGGCTGGTACCAGTCAAAGGATCTCTCTTTTGTTTAAAATGGACACAATTTTAAGTGAAAACAACAACTGACCTACGAAAATCCGACCAAACAAATTCATATTATCTTAATATTTTAAGAGAACGATCCACAGGTGTGTTGGGGACATGTACGAGTCAACCCCACCTCAATCTGAGGCACGGTGAGGCCGATACCTCTCAAAGGGTCTCTTTTTTTTAAATGGACAGATTTTTAAGTGAAAACAACAACTAATCTACGGAAATTTGACCAAAGGCATTAGTATTGTCTTGATATTTTAGGATAACTATCCATGGTTCCTTTGTGATGTTTAAAATTCATCCATGTATCAATACAAGGCACGGTGTGGCCGGTACCACTCAAAGGGTCTCTCTTTTGTTTAAAATGGACATACTTTTAAGTGAAAACAACAACTGACCTACGGAAATCCAACCAAACACATTCAGATTGTCTTGATCCTTTAATAAAACGATCCAAAGATCTTTTTTGATGTGCATGAGTCATCTCCACCTCAATCAAAGGCACAGTGTGACCGGTACCACTCAAAGAGTATCCCTTTTTTTTAAAATGGACAAATTTTTAAGTGAAAACAACAACTGACCTACAGAAATTTGACCAAACGCATTTGAATTGTCTTGATCTTTTAGTATAACGATCCAAGGGTATTTTTTTGATGTGTACGAGTCATCCTTTCCTCAATATGAGGCACGGTGTGGCCAGTACCACTCAAATGGTCTCTCTTTTGTTTAAATTGGACAAAATTTTAATTGAAAACAACAACTGACCTATGGAAGTCTGACCAAATGCATTGGGATTGTCTTGATCATTTAATATAACAATAAAAGAGTGCTTTGGATATGTGAATTAGTAATCCATGCCTCAATATAAGGCATGGTGTGGTTGGTACCACTCAAAGGGTCTCTCTTTTGTTTAAAATGGACAGATTTTTAAGTGAAAACAACAACTGACCTACGAAAATTTGACCAAACGCATTCAGATTGTCTTGATATTTTAGGAGAATGATCCAAGAGTCATTTGGGACGTTTACGAGTCATCCCCGCCTCAATATGAGGCATAGTGTGGCCGGTACCACTCAAAGGGTCTCTCTTTTGTTTAAAATGCAAAAAAAATTAAGTGAAAACAACAATTGACCTACGGAAATCCAACCAAATGCATTCGGATTGTCTTTATCCTTTAAGAGAATGATACAAGGGTCCATTTTGAGGTTCATGAGTCATCCCTGCCTCAATCATAGGCACGGTGTGGCCGGTACCACTCAAAGGGTGTCACTTTTGTTAAAAATGGACAAATTTTTAAGTGAAAATAGCAACTGACCTACGGAAATTTGACCAAATGCATTCGGATTGTCTTGATATTTTAATAGAATGATCCACGGGTCCTTTTTGATGTGTACGAGGCATAGATGCCTCAATTAGAAGCACAGTGTGGCCGATACCACTCAAAGGGTCTCTCTTTTGTTTAAATTGGACACAATTTTAAGTGAAAACAACAACTGACCTATGAAAATCCGACCAAATGCATTCGGATTTTCTTTATCCTTCAATAGGATGATCCAAGGGTGCATTGGGGATGTGTATGAGTAATCACCTCCTCAATACAAGGTACTTTGTGGCCGGTACCACCCAAAGGGTCTCTCTTTTGTTTAAAATGGATAGATTTTTAAGTGAAAACAACAACTGACCTACGGAAATTCGACCAAACGCATTCAGATTGTCTTGATCTTTTAGTATAATGATCCACGGGTCCTTTTTTACGTGTAAAAGTCATTAAATCCTCAATCCGAGGTGAGGTGTGTCCGGTACCACTCAAATGGTCTCTCTTTTGTTTAAAATGCACCAATTTTTGAGTGAAAACAACAACTGACCTACGGAAATCCAACCAAATGGATTCGGATTGTATTGATACTTTAGGAGAAAGATCCAAAGGTACTTTGTGGTATGCAAGAGTAATCCCTACCTCAATTAGAGTCACGGTGTGGCCGGTACCACTCAAAGAGTCTCACTTTTGTTTAAAATGGACAAATTTTTAAGTGAAAACAACAACTAACCTACAGAAATTTGACCAAACACATTTATATTGTCTTGATATTTTAGGAGAAAAATACATGGGTCCTTTGTGACGTGTAAGAGTCATCCATTCCTCAATATGAGGCACGGTGTGGCTGGTACCACTCAAAGGGTCTCTCTTTGGTTTAAATTGGACACAATTTTAAGTGAAAACAACAACTGACCTACGGAAATCCAACCAAATGCATTTTGATTGTCTTGATCCATTAAGATAATGATCCATGGGTGCGTTGGGGATGTGTACGAGTAATCCCCGCCTCAATCCGAGGCACAGTGTGTCTTGAACCACTCAAAGGGTCTCTCTTTTGTTTAAAATGGATAGATTTTTAAGTGAAAACAACAACTGACCTATGGAAATTTGACCAAACACATTCAGATTATCTTGATCTTTTATTATAATAATCCACGGGTCTTTTTTGACGTTTATGAGTCATTCTTGCCTCAATCAAAGGCTCAGTGTGGCCGGTACCACTCAAAGGATCTCTCTTTTGTTTAAAATGGACAAATTCTTAAGTGAAAACAACAACTGCCCTACGGAAATCCAACCAAACACATTAGGATTGTCTTGATCCTTTAGTATAATGATCCAAGGGTCCTTTTAGATGTTCACGAGTCATCACCACCTCAATCAGAGGCACGGTGTGTCCGGTACCACTCAAAGAGTCTCACTTTTGTTTAAAATGGACAAATTTTTAAGTGAAAACAACAACTGACCTACGGAAATTCAACCAAATGCATTCGGATTGTCTTGATATTTTAGGAGAACACTCCAAAGGTCCTTAGTGATGTGTACAAGTCATCTCTACCTCAATCTGAGGCACGGTGTGGCCGGTACCACTCAATGGGTCTCTCTTTTGTTTAAATTGGACACAATTTTATGTGAAAACAACAACTGACCAACGGAAATCTAACCAAATTAATTTGGATTGTCTTGTTCCTTTATGAGAACGATACATGGGTCCTTTGTGACATGTAAGAGTCAACCCCACCAACCCCCTAGACCCCCCCCCCCCCACCCCCTGGACACCAACCCACCCCCTGGACACCCCCACCCCTCTGGACACCCCCCACCCCTATGGACACCCCCCACCCCCTGGACACCCCCACCCCCTGGAAACGCCCATGGACAGCCCCCCCCCACCTCAGACAGCCCCCCCAACACCCCCCCCCCCCAGACACCCCCCCCTAGACAACCACCACCACCCTGGACGACACCCCCACCCCTCTTTGACACCACCCCACCACCTGCATACCCCCAACCCCCCCCCCCCCCCGGACACCCCCCCACCCATGGACGTCCACCCCCCACCCTCCCACATACCATCCCACCCCCCCTTGGATAGCCCAACCAACCCCCTAGACCCCCCCCCCCCACCCCCTAGAAAGCCCCCCCCCCCCCCCGACACCTTGGACATCAGCCCACCCCCATGGACACCCCATAGATATCCCCCCACCTGAACACCCCCCTCCTTGGACACCACCCCAACCCCCTTTGATAGCCCTACCAACACCCTAGATCAGCCTCCCACCCCCTGGACACCCCGATCCCCCCAGACTCCCCCATCCCACCCACCTAGACACCACCCCACACACCTTGGATAGCCCCACCAACCCCCCAGGCCGCCCACACCCCCCGGACACCCCACCCAACCCCTGTAAATCCCCCCTGACACCCTAGAAACCAGCCCATCCCCCCCCCCCTGGACAGCCTCCCCCCTCACCTAGACCCCCCCCCCCCCCTCCTAGACACCACCCCACCACCTAGACACCCCCACCCCCTGAACACCACCACCCTCCTTGGATAGCCCCCCAACCTCCTGGACTGCCCCCCCCCCTCACCCCCCTTGGACACCCCCCATCCCCCCGGACACCCCCTACCCCCCCTTGCATAGCCACCCGAAACCCGTGAACAACCTCCCCAACCCCTTGAATTCCGAATAGAATTCTTTACGTATTTAATTAACTTATGAATTATGTGTTAATGGTGTATGGGTATACTTTCTGTAATTAGATTATGATTTATGTGTTAATTTTGTATGGGTATACTTATTGAGATGCTGAATTATTTGCAGGTGATGTTTGGGTGTGCTGTTGTAGAATTTGTTTTTTGCAGTAGATTGGGATTTTAGCGCTGATAAATGTGGATTTTATCAGCACTTTTTTAGTGCTGAAAAAGGCTTCCTTTATCAATTCTCTTTTAGCACTGATTAAGGTTACACCCCTTTATCAGCACTGAGCTTTACAGTGCTTTTTTAGTGCTGATAAAGCATGTTTTGAGCACGTATAAAGCCCATTTTTGTAGTAGTGTAACATAAAGTGGAAAATGGGTAGATAGAGGCTTTTAATAATACCCTATTGAACATACTTAAGAAAATTCTGAGTAAAGATAAGAAATGTTGGCCTAAAAATCTCTTGCATCCATTATGGGATAATTGGACTATAACTTGTATTGTAATGTGGGAAACCCCATACTCATTGGTGTATGGAACAGAAGTAGCCTTTCCCATTGAGGTTCAGTTACCATCGCTTTGTATTTTCATTTGTGACTAGATATCCATAGATGATAAATCCCATAAATGACTATATGATATATAGCGACTGGAAGAAAAGATATTTCATACCTTACATCTCTTGGAGGTATATCATAACTGGATAACATGGGCCTTTAGCAAGGAGGTCCATCTTTGTTCATTCTTCCTAGGAGAATTGGAATTGGTCCTTAGGAATCTAATGATACCTAGAAATAATCCTCTGAATATTGAGCCAAATTGGGCGGGACCTTACTCAATACATAAGGTCTACTCTAATTGAGTGTATTCCTTAATCTCAATAGATGGAGAACTCAGTAAAACTCTAACCAATGAAAGGTTCCTGAATAATTACTTTTTGTAATAACACAGATTTCATATTAGCTTTAGGACGTTAACCTACATAGCACCATTTAAGTCCATGTTGCATGATGTTAAACTGTGTACCATCATGATGGTAAACTACACAACATGAGGTCCTAGTTTCATGACATTAAACTGCATAGCACCATTTTTCCTCACCACATGACATCAAACTATATGGTTAACATCTACCTTATTTTACATTAATAAATCCCTAAGATACCACAAGTAGACACTCCTTGTGATCCTTAAAAATATGATTATCTTACATGCGTAAACCTCACTCACATAATTTCCACTCCCTAGTGGAACTTTAGCCCCATAACTCCATGTATTTGGATTAGAACTTCATGGTGAATAACTATCAAGAACTATGTGTGGCTTGATACTTTCCCACATTAAGATACATAGTGACATATGGGTCTTATCCCTTAGTCTAGATGAAATTTTTCTTTCATGTCAGGTGACCCACGTGCTTTCCGCATGATGATAAACTATATTATTCATCAAGAACTATGTGTGGATTGATTATCATTCCAATGATATATGTAGGGACACCCAGATCCCTAATCTCGGGTCTAACTATGACTATAAAGAAACAATTTCCCTTTTCCCTATATATGAAACAAATCTATACTTGGAACTCCTCCAGAACATATGGTTGGATTCTCATACCATTTTCTGTCATGATCCCAACCATTATACTGGAAAATATCTAAAAAATATTAAATCCCCCTTCCTCACATGAAACCTGAGTTTGTGTGGGGAACCATATTCAAGAACTACATGTGGCTTGATTATCATACCAATGAGATACATAGTGATGCTCAGATCTCCTATCCCAGGTCCAACTGCAATTAAAAAAATTCCTCACTCCCTATGTATGGATCAGACGAGCATAGGGAAATTTATCAGAAACTATGTGTGGTTTGATTATTTCTCTAGCAAGATACATAGTGATGCCCAAGTACAATACCTTGGTCCAACTACAACATTTCCATCCTCTCACATCGTTTAATATTTTCCCTTACCGAATGATTTTAAACTGCATGGTCTCTCAATAACTATATATGGATTAATTCTCATCCCATTAAGATATGTAGAGAATCCTGGATCATATCTATTAGATTATCCACCACATAATTTAAATTCCATTGTTCTTCACTTTTTTTATCTTTTTATTTTAGAATAATCTCTTACCACTCTTTGTTTCTCACATTGATCACAGATCACGTGGGATTAAGAGTTTTATAAAGGATCTCTCTACATAATTAAGATGTATCTATTCACATTGGGGTTATCAGGGTCCTAGCTATAAGACCTTAAACAGAACACTAGACATCCTTACCACATGACGTTAAAATACATGGTCCTTTACGAACTACATGTGGATTGATTCTCATCCATATGAGATACTTAGTGATTCCTAGATTTTCAATCCTCGGCCTAGCCATAGCACAAGATAAAAAAACCCTACTTTCTCATGTATGATTCAGATCTACATGAGGAGATCCAATATGACTTCTCACGTTATGCATGAACCCATATCAGTTAGAACTATGTGTTGATTGATTCTTTCTACGACAAGATATGTAGTGACATTTGGAATCTATGCCCTCTCCTAGACATAATTTTTCTTTTCACGTCAAAACCTCATACTTCCTCACCACATGACTTAAAAATGCACGATACCTCTAGAACTATGTGTGGATTGATTCTCATCCCATCGAGACATGTAATGAATCCTAGTAATTAATACCAATCCCTAGCCACATGGTAAAATAAAATTCCCCCTCTCCTGTATACGATCAAAAATCTATGCAGGATCTTCTGTTTTGGGTCCTCTCCTTAGAGAACCCATAAAGAAAACAAGAGTTGTCCCCCTTCCCAATATAAGTCAAATCTGTGCAAGGGACTTCAAACTCATGGCCAACATTAGTACAATGCTTTCTTTATGCATTGAACAATACCCCTTTTCATATTTCTTACTCCTAATATTGAATACTTTAATTTCTTCATAACCTTTCATTAGCTTTTAGTGGAAGAATTTATGAAGCCTAAGAACTCCTTTTCTAGACCATGTAGTGGGCACCCCAGTTGGCCTTTCATAAATTAACCTCATAACGGTCATTTCACCCAAAGAATGCCACTGTTTGACTATTTAGTGCATGCCCTAGTTAGACTTTCATAAAATAGCTCTCATAAAATGTTTTTTCAACTAATGGTAACTTCATTCTTAGGAACGAACTCTTCTGTCCCTTCAATATTTTGACGACGATATATTGGAACCCGTAATTTAAAATCAGCATTCATCCTCATCATATTGGTCATATTTCCTTTCTCCTGCCCTGAAAATCCCCAATACAATGGTTTACATTTCTCCTCGTTATATATTTAAAGAATACTGGAATAATCTTGGTCCATTTTACCATGTACCATCAATTTTTTCCTAATATTATGGTCCTAGTTGTATGACTTAAACTACAAGAACCATACTTCCTGTGTTTGGGTCAGAAGTGTGTAGAAATATTAATTCCATTATTCTTTTGAAATCATGACTTGGAATACCTCTTTTTTATTTAGACACTTTTCTCCATAAACAAAACTCTATTCTTGGAAGGATCTGAATCTCCTTAAACTTTCATTGGCTTTTAATGATAGAATGTCAGAATTATTGAGAGCTCCTTTTCCTGACCATGAAAAACCCACCCCAGTTGGCCTTACATAAAATAGCCCTCATAATGGGTTTTCAACCAAAGGATGACATTATTGACTATGTCGTACATTCCCCAATTTTACTTTCTAAAAATATCCCCCATAATGGGTTTTTCAATCAGTGGTAACTTTATTCTCGGGAAGGACCCAGTATAATGTCATATCCATTTTTCCAATACAATCCTTCGGATCTGGGAATCCCCAAATCACATCTTAGAATTTTATCCCCCATACATAAACATGGTATCACATTTCTAAATAAATTACCAAGAATGGGAGAATCATCAACCTTTTCATTCAAAGATAAATACCTTAAATTATAGTCCCCTAATGTCATTGATGCATGACATTAAACTTCATAACATAATATCTAAACTAAATGACTTGAAACTGCATATCATAATGTCCTTGCTACATGAATTTAAACTACAAAGCATAATGTCTTATTTGCATGACATTAAACTATATGATAACTTCATCCTTTTTCAAAAAAGGAGACTTCTCCCCCTAACATTGATTAGCTAAAACAATATACCCTATTTCACACATTAAATTCATGTAGGAGTGGTTTCCCATTAGTGTCCTATGCCGACACGGATATTACCTTCATTTTTAAACATCTTACCTTGACAAAACCACCCCTTATGGTATTTAGAAATATAAATCTCCATAAACAACCATCACTCAATAGAAATATAATGTAAAAATTCTTGGGAACTCCTTTACCTGACTATGCAGTACATGCCCCCGATGGCTTTTCATAAGTCACCCCCATAATTTACATGTCATCCAAAGGATTCTGCTACATGAAAATGCAGTATGTGCCCCATTTGGACTGGGATTAAACAACCCTCATAACGGGTTTTACAACCAGAAGTAACGTCATTCTCAATAGAGACCTCCTATATTCCCAAATACCAAGTTTTAGATTCATGGACCATATAATTATGGCTTGAGATTACCCTTAGAAGTATCTAAAGTATATTAGAACATTCCTAGTCACCAAGCCTTGTTTGGGTTATCGTCTTAAAATTCATTCTCAAATCTGTTCAACCTAAATCACTATATTTGTTAGTATAACATTCATGACTTTAAACTTACCATAAAAAGACATAAAGTACTCACCAGATTCAAACCCTGTAAAATAAATTCTTGAAAAAAATCAAGTCTCAACTCTCTAGACCTACATTATATATGGTTTAGGAAATATCAAGCAATAAAAAGTTAAAAGGCACAAATATTGTAATATAGAAAACCCAAAGATGGAAGCCTAAGAAAAATCCAAGTCTCACCCACTAATTATCTCTCATATTGATCTTAGGAAAGAATTACTGTAACACCCCAAGCTTCCACAGTACGTTTCCCTTTGAATAATGCAGTAGCTTTCATTATACGCAACTTGGAGTTTTAACACACCACGACCAATCAAAGTAGCCGTTATGAATAGTAATACCCACATTTTAAAATTTTATAAATTTTATTTTTCAAAATGGACTTCATTTTTGGATTTGGAATATCAAAATTAACTTAGGGTGAATTTTTGGTATTTTTCCAAAAACTTTCAATTTTTGATAAATAATGAAAAACACTACGTTATTGTTTAAAACAGACATTTTATTTACGTAATTAGTTATTTTATTTTAATTTATTTTATGTCAAAATTGATACATAACACCTATATATGTTCAATGAAATTCACTAGAGTCATTTTATAATAAGTTTAGATATATAAAATTTTATTGAATTTTTTACCGTCTTTTACACACCTTCTATGAGCATTTGAAAATCTGCATAAAACATAATTTTACCGCTTCTGTGAGTTGAATTTTAAAACTCCTAGAGACACGGTTGATATCAGTAAGTAAAATTTGGTTAAATAAAATGAAAATACTTTTTGGTGAATAGTAACTTTTGACTTTTATTTACCACTGTTAAAAGTAAATATGGTAATTAAGATTAAAATTGTTATCATAATTACCCTAACACATGTCCTAATTCTATTGGATAAGTGTAATTCGACCAAAAACATCCTTATAAATAAAATATTATCCCTATTTCTTCACTTTTATTAGATTAGGACATTCATTATTATTTTATTTAAAGAAGAGTTAAAAGAGACAAATTCAAAGTTTAATAACTAAACCATTTTTAATATATAGTTATACATAAGATAAATTAGACTATAAGTATTAATTATAAAGATAAAAATATTTCATACATAATTATATTTTATTTATAATTTTTAGATATTAAATAATTTAATTTATTTATGACACAATGATGATGCAGTAATTACCTTATTAATGAAAGATTAAAATAATTGATATTATAAATATCCCAATAAATGTAATTTGAGACTTTTGATGAATTACACTAATTTTATAGGTTAATATGATATTTTAGGGTTGATTAAATAATTTGTTTTTTAATTAATCATGTTGTTATGATTTTCACAAAAACCAAATACTAAATAGTGTCAAAATTATCATAATTGAGTTTTTAAAACAAATACTATATTATTAATTGATATAATATTCCTAAAAATATGAGGTTCGGAAAAATGACTTAGATAAGGTTATATATATTAATAATTAATAACTTGGGGTTCGCTTGGATTGTTATAGTATGTTTATTAACCATATAATATAAAAAACCAAAGAGATGTGGTAAATGTCAAACTATTTAACTAAGAGTTAAATCTAAAAGATAAGGTTAATATGGTGACCTAAACCTATATAAAACCTATTGGTTGAAAGTTTTTTGACCCATACCTACCTTATCCTCTAGAAAAATCATTTTGGAGGCATTATATACCGAAAGTGATTTTATTATAAAATAATATTTCAAGCTTTTCCTAAAGTGACCTTCACCTCTCTTATAAAAGGTTACCTCCCCTTCTCTTAATTTAACACCTAAAAAGCCATTTGGATCGGCCAAACCCTACCCAAATATCCTCCCAACTTTCCTACCTTCATCCTAGAGGACTTTCTTTGGTCATAAATCCATCCTAAGGATCCCTTTTGATCAAATCAAAAAAAAGAACCCGAAGAAGAGGTAAATATTTCATCACCTCTTTCATGTTCTTTTCTTCTTCCACTTACTCTTTATTTGTTGTTTCCATTCTAAAATAATAAATCCAGTATCTTATATATAATTTTATGTTATTATAAAAAATTTAAAACCATATTCGTTATTCGATCCATCATATGAATGACAAAGTCACCATACGTGCGTATGTACGGCTTACCGTCTCCACGTTGTGGTGTAGTTTTTTATTCAAACACTTCATTATTTGAATGGGTATAATAATTAGTGTAACTAATGTAAATAATAAATATAACATGTTATTGATTCTGTATATATGATATACCATCCAATTACATACGATTTCACCATCAATATAATGATATTGTCATTGGTGCATACGTACGGATTACCGTCTCCACAAACGAGATGAGATTCATTCCCTTTCGTAATCATTCAAGAATAATTTTTATTTTATGATTAAAAATAATGTTTAATAACTTAATATCATTATATATATGAACAAAATACATCATATCCATAAAAAACATGGCTTGTGTAACCGATCATATAAAGGAAAATGGATCAGTTAACACCCGAAACGAAGATATTACAAAAATATTATTAAAAATGAAATATTAGAGGATAATATGTGATATCATATTTATGTATATAGTTCTTTTTATAATTTAATAACAATGATTTAACTATTTTATAGTAGGTTAACGTACTCTCAACCAAGGAAAAGTACAAGGTAAGGGTTAATTTCACAATCTCTTTATTATCTGAGGTTGTTTTTATGTAAGTATCTACTAGGACCTCTTTATCATCCACATCTGTGTTTTCTTAAAAATTTAATTCAAAACACTCTTACTATTCACTTTACTATGGGTTAAAGTCATTTATACCCTTATTTTACCATATATTTTTTGAAAATAATATTTCCATCATTTTCCAAACAAGGTGCTTTAGAACCTGTTCTACAAAATTAAGGTAAGAATGTATTTTTTTAACTTATACGGCGGGTGCGGCTATTTTACACCATTATAACATCATCAAAGCTTCCCATAAAATCTTATAAAAATATTTTCAAAATAAATGTTTTCTTTTATAATTATGTGACTTTTAAATGATTTCAAAATATAAAGAGGTATTTATTTCAAATAGTTTTCATTTCATCTATGTCAACATCCTTTGATGGATTTTAAACTTGATTGAAGTTGATTTATTATGATAAAAATATTCAATATTGTATTGATGGTTTTGTGAGATTTTTGACTATGGATGTGTTATTTTTACATCATTCATGGTTTATGGATAAAGTATTGAAATTTCGTATGCTAGTTTTAATATAAATGTTTATGTTATGTTTAAACCTTTTCATGTGAGGAATGAATTGGACTTAGAAAGTGATGGGTGGATCCCACTATAGCTCCTCAATGCATTGGTAGGTCTCATGAGACAAAATAGTGTCTTGGTAGAAGGCCTTGACAAAATCTTATTTGTAGTCTTGGCACAAGGCCTGGACTATGTGGTTATAAAGTCTGGCATTATGCATTCCATCATTATGAAATTGGCTATTGATATTCCATGTGATTATTTGACTATTAGAATATCCATGTGAATATGTAAATGGAAATATTTGATTGATATTGTACATATTATGCAGAATTTTTTGTTTAAAAGGCTTATGTTTTAGTCTTATATATTGCCTTAATTGTTTATGCTTATTTATGAATGTTTCCGCTATATTGTTATACTTACTGAGCATCTAAGCTCACCCCTTTCTATGTTTGATTTTTCCTAGGATGTGAAGAAGTATTTTATGGTTGACCTAAAGGGATAGGATAAGAATATAAGTGTGTTCAAAAGGGGACAAAATTTTGTTGATTTTTTTATTTCATGATGTAATGTAAAACTTATGAATGTATCTAGTACTTCCAAGGATACTAAATTGATCGGTATTTCGGGACATGATTCCTTATATCATGCAAATGTTATGTAATAATGCACCAACTCTAGGTAACTAGGGTTGGGGCATTACAGTTGATATCAGAGAAAGTTTATTACAATCCTTGGAAACTAGATTTAGAAAAACTCTAATTAGAGAACACAACCATAAGATAGACTTTGAGGATTAGTATAAAAGAACTTCTTAGAATTTTGGTAATTTAAATATTTTGTGAGTTTTCCAAGAAATAAATTCTTGTCTGTATAAGAGAAGGTATAGGTGGAACTGGCATATATGTACCTAGGGGTAAAACCCGAAAAAAACCGCTTTGAGCTAGACTCAAATGGGAACTGGTGCACGACAACGGGTCTTGTTGTACTCTTGGTTACAACACTCCCAGGGGATATTCTTATGATAATTCACATTTTATTTACAAACCATTATAAATTATTTATGAGTATATACCACCTCAATGAAAACATTTTTATGATTATGGATTATATCTATAAACTGTTCAATTTATGTTAACTATTTTACAAGTTTGGAATTATGTATTGCAATTCATAAACTAATCTAGTGTATGCCACTGTTTAGAAGTAGTGCCAAGTGGAAGGAATGGAAACCGTATCAACCCACAAAATCAATGTAGAGATTTCCCTACTAGTCAAGATAATTATAGTGGAGTCGGTGATGCAACTGGTGCTGATAATATTATCACCATAATGGGACAACTAACTCAATTTATGAATAATAACCTTACCTGTATAGAGCACCCTGATTCAAAATGCGAAAGATCAATGTTAGACCACTTCATGATGCAAAAACCACCAACATTAAATGATAGTACAAATCCATTAGTAGCTAAGCAATGGATAAATTCCTTTATAAAATATTTCATGCTTTGGGGATTAGTGAAATGGAAAAGGTTTTCATGGAATTTTATCACCTCACGGGAGATGAAAATCAATAGTCTTCATTAATCCAGAACACAAAAGAAGATGAAGAAGTATCGAAAATGGAATGGAGGGAGTTTATTGACATTTTCTAAGAAAAATACTTTCCTCGTGACCATCGAGCGGATATGGAAAGATAATTTTTGAGTCTGAGGCAAAAGGAGGACGAGAATTTTGCAAAGTATGATGCTAAATTTACAAGGTTAGAAATGTATGTAGCATATTATATATGTAACCCAAGGATTAATATTGAATGATTATTTTATGGGTCAAAACAATTTCTCCGTAGAGCATTAGTCTCACAATACTTCTCATCATACGAATATATTGTCTCATGTGCTATCAAGACCGAAAAGGAATTTTATAAGTCTCACGACTTTAAAGAAAAAGAAAGGGAAAAGGAGATCTAATGAACACTTTGGAAATGTAAATAAGGGGAAGAAGGGAAAGGTTGAATATCCATCTTATAGTAAATGTGGGAAGAAACAACTAGGTAATTCCCTAAAGGGAATAGGAGTCTGTTATAAGTGTGGTGAAAAAGGCCACCAAGCTCGTGATTTCAAGGGGAATAAAGGGGTTTTCAATGTTGAATGCTACAATTATAGAGAAAAGGAGAATTATGCAAATTAATTTCCTAAGCACCAAGGGATCTTACCTTAGAAAAGTCCAATGGAGAAAGGCCAAGCTTATGCGATCAATACTACTGAGGTTGAAGGTCCAAAAGACATGGTGGTAGGTAATTTAATGGTGCCCTCAAGTTTAGACAATGATTTATTTGATTCTGGATCATTGCATTGTTTCATATCTTCCCAAATTGCTAAAAAAATTAGACTTTTCCAATTTAATTTAACAGGGGATTTTTCAGTCAAAACTCCAAAGGAAAGTATCATTGCAACAAAGTTTTGTGAATCAGTTCCCATTACAGCCTATAAATGTTCTTTATCTATTAATCACATTGTCATACCCATGATTGAATATGATATAATCATTAGATTGTATTGTATTTCAGACCATGATGCAAAAATTTATTACGAGAAGGAGGTTTCAATTTTCGATAATGATAAAGAGTACCTTATATTTAGATCAGAAACATCACCATCTGATTCTTATCTAGATGCACCCCTAGTAGATCTACTAAATTTAATTATTGGGGAAGAAAAGAATAAAATAACTATGGGTGAGGGAAATAATGTTCGAATAGAGGACGTACCTATTGTGAAAGAATTTGTTGATGTGTTTCCAGAGGATTTACCTAGACATCCTCTAGAATGAGAAATTGAGTTTTCCATTGATTTAATTCATGGTTCAAGGACCATATTGAAGACCCTTTATAGAATGGCCATTGTGGAATTAGTGGAACTAAAGAAAAAACTAGAGTAATTGAGTAATAAGGGATTTATTATCCTTATTTTTTCTCCATGGGGAGCCTCTGTCCTTTTTGTTAATAACAAAGATGGATCTATGAGGTTGTGCATTGACTACAGAGAGATCAATTCTATAACAATAAAGAACACACATCTCCTACCACGCATTGATTATTTATTTGACCAACTTCATGGAGCTCAATATTTTTCAAATATTAACCTTCGATCTGTATATCATCAGTTGTGTGTGAAGAAGGAAGACATTCTGGAAACAGTATTTCAAACCTGGTATGGGCATTACGAGTTTACAGTAATTCCATTTGGATTGACTAATGAACTCTCTATGTTCATGGATCTAATGAATAGAGTTTTCAAGGAATATATTGATGAATTTGTAGTGGTATTTATTAATGATATCTTTGTATACTCCAAAACCTACGAATATCATGAAAATCAATTATGCATTATTATAAAGACTCTTAAATAAATGAATTGTATGGGAAGTTTAGAAAGTTTGAATTCTGGATTCAGAAGATTTAGTTTCTTGGACATATTGTCTCTAAGGATGGAATCTGTTTTGATCCTTCAAAGACCAAGGCAATCCAAGAATGGCCTGCACCGACAATTTTAACTGAGGTACACATTTTTATTGGTTTAGCAGGTTATTATCGGCATTTTGTCCAGAATTTTCCCCGATTGGAAAACTCATTAACCAAGCTCACACGTAAAGGGGTTAAATTTGTTTGGAAAAAAGAGTGTGAATAATGTTTTGAAGAACTAAAGAGAATATTAGTCAATTCTCTTATATAGTTATCGCATATGCCTCACAATAGCTAAAAATACATGAGAAAAACTATCCTACTCATGATCTGGAGTAAAGTAGTTGTAATATTTTCTCTAAAAATATAGAGACACTATCTCTATGGTGAAAATTGTGAGATTTATACTGATCAAAAGAGTTTGAAATATATTTTCTCATAGAAAGAACTCAACATGAGGAAAATACAATGGCTTGAACTAATCAAGGATTGTGATTGAACTATAACCTACCACCCGGGGAAGGCAAATATGGTGGCAGATGATTTGAGCGGAAAGAATCATGGAGTTTTGAACAAGATGAGAGTTGAAAAGGATCCTATATACATGGATCTAGTAAACATGAATATGGGAAGAACCGTGGAAGGTGAAACATCAATGCTTTTTCAAATGGTTGTCAAACTATATTTACTATAAAGGATAAAGAGTTCTCAGACTGATGATGAGGAGTTTCAAAATAATATTAAAGCTGTAAACGATGGGAGATTGAGTGACTTCATATATGAAGATTGAATTTTAAAATTTAGGAACAGAATTTTTGTTCCTAACATACCTGATCTAAAAAGGGAATTTTTGGATGATTCTCATAGCTCCAATTTCTCTATACACCCTGGGAGAACTAAGATGTATAGAGATTTTAAAGAATATTTTTTGTGGGAAAACATGAAGAGGGAGATTTCTAATTTTGTTTCAAGATGTATGGTTTGTCAACAAGTGAAATCTGGAAGGCAATATCCTAGAGGATTCATGCAACCTCTTCCCATACCTGAGTGGAAATGGGATAATATTATGATGAACTTTATCATGGGCTACCAAAGACTCTTAAAAGGAATGATGCAATATGGGTCATTTTTTATCGTCTTTCCAAGTCAGCACATTTTCTTGCTATAAGATAAGATTTACCACTTGAATGTCTAACAAGACAATATATTAATGAAGTTGTAAGACTCCATTGTGTACCCCTATATATTTTTTCTAATCGTGATCCTCGTTTTACATCAAAATTCATGAAAACTCATCAAAAGGCCCTGGATACTAAACTTCATTTGAGCACTGACTACCACCCTCAAACTGATGGACAATCAGAATGGACTATTCAAACCATAGAAGACGTGTTGAGATCTTTCTCACTTGACTTTCAAGGTATGTGGGATCAATATTTACCTCTGGTAGAATTTTCCTATAACAATAGCTTCCATTCAAGTATTCATATGGCACTTTATAAAGTATTATATGGAAAGAGATATCTCACACCAACTTGTTGGGATGATATTAGTGAAAGAAAACTCGTAGGCTAAGAACTTGTTTAGGAAAAAATGGAAAAAGTAAAGATTATCCAAACCCACATCAAAGTAGCTCAAAGTAGTAAAAATAGTTATGCCTATAATCGAAGAAAGGAATTGTAATTTCAGGTAGGAGATCATGTTTTATTGAAGGTATCTCCATGAAAGGGTGTTATACATTTTGGTAATAAGGGTAAATTGAGTCCCAGGTACATCGGACCTTTTGTAATTCTAGAACGAATTAGAGTTTTAACTTATCGTTTGGTAATACCTCCAAGTCTTTCCAAAGTTCATGATGTCTTCCAAGTATCACTATTGACAAAATACATGTCTAACCCAATGCATGTACTCACCTATGAGGAAATTGAACTGGACCCTGATCTATCTTACTAGGAAGATCCTGTAAAAATTCTTGATACAAGAGAACAAGTGCTGAGAAACCAGATGACTCATCTGGTAAAAGTTCTATGGAGAAACCATTAGATGGAAGAGGCAACATGGGAACCATAGAAACTTATGATTAAGAACCATCCAAATATTTTTGTGCTTTAGTATTATAGAAATTTTGAGGAAACATTATTTTAAGTAGGGGATAATGTAATACTACAAGCTTCCACGGTATGTTTTCCTTTGAATAATGCAGTAGATTGCATTGTATGCAACTTCAAGTTTTAATAAACCATGACCAATCAAAGTAGTCATTATGAATAGTAATACCCACTTTTTGAAATTTTATATATTTTATTTTTCAAAATGTACTTCATATTTGGATTCATAATATCAAAATTATCTTAGGGTAAATTTTTGGTATTCTTCTGAAAACTTTCAATTTTTGATGAATAGTGAAAAACATTGTGTTATTGTTTAAAAGTGACTTTTTATTTAAGTAATTAATTATTTTATTTTAATTTATTTTAGGTCAAAATAGATACATAATAAATATATATTTTCAATTTAATTCATTGGATTCATTTTATAATAAGTTTATATATATAAATTTTTATTGAACTGTCTACCGTATTTTACTCACCTTCTAGGAGCATTTGAAAATTTGCATAAAACATAATTTTACCACTTATGTGAGTTGAATTTAAAAAAATCCAAGAGACACAGTTGATATCAGAAAGTAAAATGTGGTTCAATAAGATAAAAATAATTTTTTTTGAATAGTAACTTTTGACTTTTATTTACCACAGTTAAAAGAAAATATGGTAATTGAGGGTAAAAATGATATCATAATTACCATAACACATGTTCTGATTCTATTGGATAAGTTTAATTAGACCAAATCCAACCCTAGGAATAAAATATGATCCTCTTTGGTCAACTTGGATAATATTAGAACATTTATTATTATTTTATTTAATGAAGAGTTAAAAGAGTTAAATTCAATGTTTAATAACTAAACCATTTTTAATATAGGGTTATTCATAAGATAAATTCGACTATAAATATTAATTATAAATCTAAAACAATTTCCTACATAATGGAATTTTATTTATAATTTTTTTTACATTAAATAATGTAATTTATTTATGACACAATGATGATGTAGTAATTACCTTATTAATGAAAGATTAAACTAATTGATATTATAAATATCCAAATAAATGTAATTTGAGAATTTTCATGAATTAAACTAATTTTATAGGATAATATGACATGTTAGGGTTGATTAAATATTTTTTTTTTTGAATTAATCATGTTGTTATGATTTTTCTAAAAACCAAATACTAAATAGTGTCAAAATTGACATAATTGAGTTTTTAAAACAAATACTATATTATTAATTGATAAAATATTCCTAAAAATATAAGTTTCAGACAAAGGACTCAGATAAGTTTCTATATATTAATAATTAACCACATGGGGTTCTCTTGGTTTGTTATAGTAAGTTTATTAACCATATAATATAAAAACAAAAGATACATGGAAAATGTCAAACTATTTAACTAAGAGTTAAATCTAAAAGATAAGGTTAATATGGTGACCTAAACCTATCTAAAACCTATTGTTTGAAAAGTTTTATATCCATCCTCACCTTATCCTCTACATAAATCATTTTTCTGTCATTAGAAACCGAAAATGATTTTATTATAAAACAATATTTCAAGATTTTCCTAAAGTGACCCTCACCTCTCTTATAAAAGAGTATTTCTCCTTATCTTAATTTCACACCTCCAAATCCATTTTTATCAGACAAAACCATCCCAAATATCCTCCCAAATTTCCTACCTTAATCCTAGAGGCATTCCTCTGGTCAGAAAGCCAACCTATGGATCCCTTTTGATCAAATCAAAAAGAAGAATCTGAAGAAGAGGTAAATATTTCGTCACCTCTTTCAAGTTCTTTTCTTCTTCAACTTCCTATTTCTTTGTTGATTCCATTATAAAATAATAAATCCAGTATCTTATATATACTGTGATGTTATTTTAAAAATTTTACAATCATATTTATTATTCTATCCATCATATGAATGAAAAAGTCACCATATGTGTGTGCGTACAGCTTACAGTCTCCATGTCATGGTGTAGTTTGTTATTCAAACACTTTATTATTTGGATTGGTATAATAATGAGTCTAACTTATTTAAATAATAAATATAAAATGTTATTTATTCTTTATATATGATATACCATCCAATTACATATGATTTCACCATCAATATAATGATAGTGTCTCTCGTGTGTACGTACGGATTTCTGTCTCCACGAACGTGATGAGATCCATTCCCCATCGTAATGATTAAAGAATAATTTTCATTTTATGATTAAAAATAATGTTTAAGAACTTAATATAATTCTGGATATGAATAAAATACATCCTATCCATGACAAAAATGGCTTACGTAACTGAGCATATAAAGGAAAATGGATCAGTTAACACCTAAAACGATGATATTGCAAAAATATTATTAACCAAGAAATATTATAGGATCATATATGATATCATATTTTTGTATATAGATTTTGTATAATTTAATAAAAATGATTTAACTATTATACAGGATTTTAATGTACCCTTGACCAATAAAAATTACAAGGTAAGGGTTAATTTCACAATCTCTTTATTATCCGAGGTTGTTTTTATGTTGGTATCTACTGGGACCTCTTTATCATCCACATCTATGTTTTCTTAAAAATTTAATTCAAATGAATCTTACTATTTACTAGACAATGATTTAAAGTCATTTATACCCTTATTTTACCATATATGTTTTGAAAATAATATTTTCGTCGTTTTCCAAACAGGGGGCATTATAACCTTTTCGACAAAATTAGGGTAAAAATGTCTTTTTTTAACTTATACGGTGGGTGCGGCTATTTTATGCCATTATAACATCGTTGAAGCTTACCATTCAAGCTTATAAGAATATTTTCAAAATAAATTTTTTCTTTTATAATTATGTTACTTTTAAATGATTTCAAAATAGAAAGAGGTATTTATTTCAAATAGTTTTCATTCCATCTATGTCAATATCCTTTGATGAATTTTAAACTTGTTTGAAGTTGTTTTATTATGATTAATATCTTCCATATTGTATTGAAGTTTTTGTGATATGTTTTACTGTGGGTGTGTTATTTTTACAGCATTCATGGTTTATGGATAAATTATTGACATTTTTTATGCTAGTTTTAATACGAATGTTTATGTTATGTTTATACCTTTTCATATGAGGGATGCATTGGACCTAGTAAGTGATGGGTGGAGCCCACAATAGCTCCTCGGTGCATCAGTAGGTCTCATGAGACAAACTAGTGTCTTGGCACCAGGCCTTGACAAAATCTTATTTTTAGTCTTGGCACAAGGCATTGACTATGTGGTTATGATGTCTGGCATTATGCATTCCATCATTGTGAAATTGTCTATTGATATTGCATGTGATTATTTGACTAGTATAATATTCATGTGAATAAGTAAATGCAATTATTTGATTTATATTGGCTATATTATTCAGAATTTTATGTTTAAAAGGATTTTGTTTAATCTTATACATTGCCTTAATTTTTTATACTTATTTATGAAAGTTTCTACTATATTGTTATCCTTACTAAGCATCTGAGCTCACCCCTTTCTATGTTTTATTTTTTCCGAAGATGTGAAGAGTGTTTTATGGTTAACCTGCATAGATAGGCTAATGAGATAAGTGTGTTCAAATGGGGACAAAATGTTGTTTATGTTTTTATTTCATGATGTAATGTAAAACTTATTAATGTATCTAGTACTTCTAAGGCTACTAAATTGATCGTTATTTCAGGACATGATTCCTTGTATCATGTTAATGTTATTTAATAATGCACTGACTCTAGGTAATAGGGGTTAGATCATTACAATTAGTGCGATTAAAAAAAGACACAAAGTTTGGAGGGATGTCCATACGAGTCTAGTAATAGTCAAACTACACACACTAGACCCCTTTGTTTAGGTAAAAGTTAAAGATCCCCTATACCTATCATTGTAATTATGATTAGATGATATGAATATATAATGCTATGGAAATCATATGAGACATTATGATTACAAAAGGATAGTAAGGATAAATAATTATATGATCAAAAATATTTCTTTTCATTTATGGAGAAAAATAAGAGGAACAACCACAAAATGGGGTCTCTATATCATATATTACAAGAGGAATTCTACATAACTCTTTGTCTGTTAAAAAGCCTCCCAATCCCCATCTTCTACTTGTTGAAGCTCAGTTAGTAGACCAGCTTCAGTCTCCTTTTCCTGACGAAGTAATTTTTCAGTAGTCTCAATGGTAGTTTCCCCATATATTTGGGATTCTCTGAATAAACATTAGAGTTGTTCAATTTCTCCCTAAGTGGAATCCAATTCTCACTAAAGATGTGACAATTCAATGGAATTCACCCGGATCACCTATTTAAATCCCACCAACTTTGTGTTGTGGGTGGACTCCCCTTAAGATAGTTCATCTCAAAAACCATCAACATTGGTGATAATTTTGGCCTTTGAAAGGTCTTTTCGAAGCTTATGCTCTTGTTCCTGCTGATGAAAAGTCTCTTTCACTATAGCATATATTGGACAGCAATCAAACCCAATGAATCATAACTAGCTGAAAAAAGCTAAAAGTTATTGGATTCATGAAGGAAATGCCTCCAGGGGTGTCTCAGAGATTATATTACATATTTCTTTCTAGGAATTGTGACATGTAATGTGGAGAGAATTATGAAGCTCGAGATCTGATTCAAAATCACTTTCATAATGAGAGACTTACTTCATGATAAGTGCACTCAAATAAGTGCCATATTCTTCTCCCTCTCAAACAATGGCTACCTGGACTTCCGATGTTGGTCAAGATGATGTGGTATCTTCTCCCTTAGACCAAACCACAGAATATGATAATCTTAAATGATGAATTAAAATTATTGTTAACTTCAAAATAATAGCACAAGTATAGAATATCCACAACAGTTGGTGATCCTTACCCAACATAAAGTCATTAACTTGGGAGGATTCCCTCCCAACATTCCCAGCTTAGCAGTATGGGCCAACACCTCTTCATGAAGGGTACTCCCCTCGGTCTACACAGGATTTTCAAGATGGTGATCAGGAAGACTTTTTGTTTAGAGATCCACCTAAGCTAGATCTCCCTTAATAGTGGTATTGAGATTGATTTTCACACCTTCTCCATACACCATCATTGTAAATGTTTTTATGGATAGAGCTATGTATTCCAACTAGTCATGATTAGGGAATCATTCATAAAAAAATTAATTAGATGGAAAATAAATACTCACATCCATTTGATTATTTATATAATGTCCCAAATTCTTCTAAAGTGGTAGGAATATTAACTTGTTCAAGTATTTTATCAAAAGGCATTCCATCTTTTATCATGGATTCTATTGATATCCCAATCCCCATGTTAATCTCACCTATGGAAACACTTGGATCATTTGGTTTATGACCCTCCTCTGATAACTTAAGACCCCTAATAGCCTCCCTAGAGAAAGTTGTAGAGTTAGTATCAGTCATCTTAGGATTCTCTTTTGCATGAGATGAGCCTAAAATTTAATAGAAATGGAAGTCAGTCATTATCTTGTGACATCTTATGAAATACCTTTAACATACCAGATGCCTCCTCTCTCTATCCGTTATATAGTGATAGGATTGGTTTCAATAGTAGATGATGTATTCTCTTGCTTCTACGTCTCTTCAGTAAAAGGATCCATTTCACTGGTAGGAATATGCGCTTAGTCCGAAGATCCCTCTTCGGTTCTTGGATTCACATTTGAAACTTTCTTAAGGGAAGAAATATAAGGAGTTCCTAAAATCCCAATGACGTTAAATACTTTCTTTGTAAGTGTCCAAAATTAATGATATCAAGAAATAATCACCACTGTGGACAAAGTGCATTTCCAACTATTTTACCCTTCAGTATCCTTTCTTCTTCGTATTCTAAAATAAGGTTTAGAACTAACCTCCTAAAAAATATGTATTATAGGTTGGAATTATCCCACCATATCATCCTCTATGTCATGTTGGCCTAGAGATACCTCTCCTGATTCGGGGGGTGAATCAGTAACCCTGAGCAGAGTACCACCAGAGTTATACTATGGTGACAGAACCTCAATTGATTTTCCCCTATCTAGCTACAAATTAAGATGTTATTCCCCCTCATAAATAGTAGTTTAGGTAAAATATAAAGTCAAAGTCGAAAATAATTTGAGAAAAAAAACTTAAATCATCGGGATTAACAAATTCATTCCATTCTTCAAAATATGAATGATTGATCCCCTCCATAGTGTTTCACTTTATCATTTCCTTCCCTCGCCTTATGGTAGAGACCTAATTATTGGTTTCCTATATGATCATATACAGCTCCCAAATATATATTCCCACTTCAATAGGATTGTCCTCAAAACAAATATCAGGTGACGCTCATATATATCCTATCCATAGAATATGCAACCCCTCACATAGGAGCTCCCACAGTGTTTCAACATCAAAAGTAAAATCCTGCCACGTTTAGAATTCCTATGGATGTACATATTCAGAATATATTATTTCCTGCTATGAGGATTATTTTGTAATCCAATATTTGATGGGCTTTCCAATTCCTCCCATCATAGATGGGGAATAAGAAAATGGAACCCGACTCTTCTCTTAGTGATCGAGACTAGACCGCATAGGGGTAGTTTTAATCCGTGATATTGGTGAAGCCCTTTTGATTCTGGTGGGTGGATTATATCTTACACAATTTCATTTGGATGAATTGGGAACCTCATCATCCACACTCTCATCCTTTAATGACATATCCTCGAAAGGAGACTAATCGTCTTCCTTATGAGAAGGATATTTCATACTTTTCCTCTTTACCCTAACTTGAGGATTAGCATTGTCCAGCACCCCTTTAGGGTGTGATGCAATCCAAGATTCAGAATACTAGGCTGTCAAACCTCCATAGTATTTTTTTCAAATATGATGTGCCTCGAGTGGGATATAGTTATTTTTCGTAAACACTTTAATTGGAGTGAAACCTAGTAAGGAGAATAAGCCTCGCATGTGATCTCACCATCGATCCTAGTAACTAATATACCATCCTTGAAGGATTGTATGTATGACATCAGCTTAGTACAATCCATTTAATCATCAAAAAATCTTCCCATGGGAAGATTCCCATAATTAAAGAAGTTTAAATCCTTGAATAAACTCAGCCTTGTTTGAATTTTATGAGGTTGCAAGGATATGGGAAAAATACTAGATACAGCCTAGGCGTATGGTGGGAATGGACTACTAAGGAAATGGATCCCACTCTGCATGGCATAAGTCTTAAAATAAGCCATGATCCATCCCCATGAAACCTAGAATGGTCTCAAAATTATGAAATAATCCTTCCCTACATGAATATGTTGTAGGTTCCTATGGATTTCTTCCATCCTAAGGGTGGAAAACCCCACTAATTTATTCTCTGAAAGCCTAGACACTACAAAAAATGTTCTTGTACTTATTCCACCCTTGGAATCACAGATATACAACAAATAGATGCTAATCCATATGGCCAAAAAACTACAAGATGTGTCTTATCTAGAATTTTGGAGTTGATATCATATCCCCACAGGTCAAATTCTCCATTTTCCAATGTTAACCAGAATATACCAGGTTCATTTCTCTTTTCCTCTTTGGAACATATTTTCAGATTCTTTCAGGTGGGGTATGATCACTTCTTCATCAAGAAAATTTTCATCCATGCCTTCAGATGAATATCACCTTATATGCAGGGATTTTTTTTCTTGATATCGTGATCTATTTTTAGTACCTCAATTGAAAAATATGGAATTCTATCAGTGTCATTCCATGTTTCCCTCATAGGGATCACCTATTTGTATATATCTATGAGTATTGAATCCCCAGAGATCTTATAAACATCCCATAAATAGATATCCACTTCTCTATGCGTCAGATGAAAAGAATTCATCTATGGACTCCATCAACTCAAAATATCCAGCACAAACTCATTGTTATTATATATATATATGTCTTCCCTACCCACATATCCTCATAAATTATAATTCCTTCTAGATATTATTTGAACTCTGCACATGTTTTTCACACCCAGTATGCTCACATCCATGCAAGATTAACACCCCCACTTGGGAAAATGTCACAAAATTTCTTCCAGCCCTTTGATTGATCTGTCAATGAATCTCAGAAAATAGATGAATATAAATGTGGATTTTGTTCAACTATGTGTGGTTTCAGATCTAGGGCCCATATGTTTTGATGTATAAAACAAGTCATGGATTCCATCCCATCATTAATATATGTACCCAAGCTGGAAATGTTGGGGAATAAGAAGTTATTATGATCTTGAAACCAATAGACCCGGAGATAGTTCTTCAGATCTGGTGTAAGGACCTCCCATAGATGGAAATAACCATAAAGGTGTAGATAAACACTCTTTGAAAAATCACAGTGATGATTCTTCAGAATCCCAGCCATATCAAGAAGGGTGGTATCACAAATGTTATAATAATAATGTCCAATGATTTTCATCATCTCCCCAATTTGTTTTTTGACCAGTTCATTAGAAAATAAAATCTTCATAGCATCTATTGAACCGATAAATAAATGTTAATTTCATTTCAAAATTGGTCCATTTTGAAGAAGACCATAGAAATCATAAAATTTTCACAAAGGAATTATGGCATGCAAGTATCTTGTTTGAATGGTTCACAAGTGTCAAAAACAAGTGTCGCCTAAGAAAACTATTTCTCACAAGACACCCACCCTAGCCTATGAATCAAAGAGAAGAATAGATATTGTACTTCATTAAATGAATCCTTTAGTGAGAAAATCATTACTGATTCTGTGCGGAGGACCTGTGTGGGAAGAGCTGAAATTTTCAAGCTGTGAGAGCCTTTCATCAGAACTAAGGCTCTATTTATTGAAGAAGAGGCCTAAAAGAGAAGTTATCTTATGTGACATACTATAGTGGAAAACTAAACATGGAAGTCTGTGCAACTCATCTATCATTTTCATCGGTTTTCCACTTGATCAGATCTTATTTATTCGAATGGATCCAATCCTGAGGGGGGATTTTTTTAACATTATTTTATCACCTATATGAAAAGGAAACAAAGGGAAAGTCCTTATAAAAAAAATAGGATAAAATATATGAATAAATCCAATAATCGCAAATCCCCAAAGAGCATTTTGCCCAAGGTACCCACAAGCATCTACGATGTGCAAGCCCCTATGCACCAACCACTTGAGTGAATATACACCTTCTCCCAGGGTCCCATATTTTCCTATAAATTGTCCTCTAGGGTATTCATTTGGATGAAAAAATTTCCCCAAAGTACAATTGCTACTCTAATTTCCTTAGTGCTTTGCTCAAGTCCTATAAATACTTCAAAGTAGTTTTCTAACACCTAAGGAAGAGGTAATTAAAGGGGAATAGTATAACTTAAGTCCTCCTGGGGTGTAAAATAAACAATACATGCACAAGGAATTTTCCCAACTCCTAATTAATGAAGCCTAGCATGGGGTCTCATTCCTTAACTAGGGACTTGGAATAATTAGCTATGGGAACACTTGTGGAGACCCTTGAAGGCTTGATCAAGGTCTTTTTCATGTGTAATCACCTAGTTGGTCTTTCACCTAAGGTACTATTTAGTTTCCCATGCATACCTATGTGGATCACCCTCCCTACATGATCCTCCTTGGTTCTCCCTACCTTCTAGCATGCACGAGCCACTCATCTGGACTCCTTTGAAGCCATTAATGTCTGGCCCTCTCCTTATTTGGATCCCTTGTCTGAGAGGGATCAAATCAAAGCCTCCACCAAGACCTCCTGACTTAAAAAATCATGGTAAAAGATACACTATAGTGTCTTCCATTTGGATTTTAATATCTAAGGTCAGAGGTTTCCCATACTTGTCTTACCAAAGGGTTAGGATCCTTGGGGATCCTATAGAATTGGATATCTATGGTCATGAGGACCCTAACCATCGGGAGAGTGGTGAGGAGTTATCAGTCTAGAAGATTGTCGTTTGGACTATGTTTGACCCTTCTCATCTCTAAGTCTTGGAGCCTCTGGTTCCCAGTAAGGAGCTTATGGATCGAAATTTCTTTTCCATTCAATATGTAATGAGATCATCCTCTCAATTTGGAACTAATTTCAAGGCATTCATCCAAGCGTAATCTCATATCTTTTCCTTTGGTAGGTTGCAGTCTTGCTCCGATCAACCTCTACATCCTTCAATTTTATTCCTTCCTTACCTTGGACTCTCATCTAATGTAAATTGAAGATAGAGAAGTGCCATAGCCTTGTCCTCTTCTATCGTAGCCTTATCATCTTCCATCATAGCCCAAGACTCTTCCACTAGTGAAGGAGCAAAATTGTGTGGTTTTTTAAATCATATTCTTCCTCTTATTTCTCACACTTATCATAACTCACATGGGCTTAGAGGTTAGTGATGATCATGACATAGACACAATACACCTCAATGGATTGAACTATGAGCACTCTGATTCCTGTTAACCATGATGCGTAGGAATCCCACTTGGTGCCCGAGATCAATGTTAATCCTCTTTAAGAATAAACCCCAATCATAATTCCTTTAATCTCGGTATCCTCCTTAGGAGTAAATTCATATTTAAGCCCCAAAAATCACCATGAGTTAAAACATTCTTTATAGTACCTTCACAGGGGGTATCCTTCTAAGGAGTAATCCCCAACGTATCATCTCAAAAGGCCATACTCCTATGTGATACATACCCTTGATGGACTCCATACGCATGCATCCTCACCACCAAACTACGTTGTCTTTTATTCTTATCCAAATGGGATACAAAGGAAGCCTCGATGAGGTTAACACCCAACTCCTAAATCAACCCTATTCTTTTTGGGTCGTATCCCTAGTAGGGTCAAATTCAACAGGGAAAATCACATCCCTTCCTGGTTCCTTGGGCTGTTTCGGCATAAGTCCCACAATAAACCTTTTGACTAGGAACCTTCTTGCTACAAGTCCATAATACATGATGTTAAACTATATGTTTTGGTTCTCATCACATGGACTTAAAATGTATGATGTTCCCCATTAAGTGGCACAAAACTAAGTGGGTTTTGATTCCTTTTACAAGGATATATAGGAATCCCATTTATGGGTTTGATCCCAACATCAAACAATTCCTGTCTCCCTAGATGAAAATAAATTCCAATATTGCCTTATTCCACCTGGATGGTGATAAATTCTAGGGTGACCTTCATCTACATAGAATAAAATAAACTCCATAGTTCCCTTTTCCTACCTAGATAATAATAAATTCTAGAGTGACCTTCATCTACCTGGATAGAAATAAACCCTAGAGTGCCCCACTAGGTGGCTATAAAATCAACATCATCATAATAACAACAAAAGAATCTCTAAGTAGTATATGAGAGGATACCATTGATTGAAAACCTTAGATACATATAGATATCTCCATCAATGAAGAACCTCAGATACATACAGATGATTCTAAATTCCACACTTGCTAATAATTTATTTCTAATTTGGGATTACCCACATCATACTTGGGAATTAATTAAGGATTCATGAACATATCTTAAATCTATAAGAGATTCCCAAAGTAGAAAATAATTCCCCCTAAAAGGGTGTGATGATCCTGAACTCCAATCCTCTTAACCAATGTGAGTTCTTAACAATCATAGGTTAAAACACATAAAAAGTTCATGTATTTGGAAAGAAGGTCCCTATGGATACAAAACCATTGGGTTTTTCTAGTTCCATGAAAAAACATATTGGAAACTGTTTGGAAATATCAAACCATTATGAGGATAAAATTAACCTGAAAGACTTAAAAAATGGAATATTCTTAACAATATAAAAGAGATGTACTGACCAGACTTCAACACACAATTATGTTTCCATAAATGATTGTACTCATTTCTGTCGAAAAAAATAAATTCATAAGGATCCATCTGAATACTCGAGTGAAAGATATTGTTGTAAAAAAATTCCAAAAAAGGAAGGTCTAGATTAAAATTTCCTTTGAAATCCAGAGTGACGTCTCTTAACATGCCTTCTAGAGTTTGAATGGTCCTTCTATACTGATCATCTATTTTAAGATGATAATTAGTGTTGAAACTCAAATTTGTATCTAGATATTACTAAATACTTCTCCAGAACATTGAGGTAATCCTCTGATCCTAATCAGATACAATAAAATACAGTACTCCATAAAACCTTACCACTTCTTTAATGTATATTCTATAAATTTTATCAAAATATAAATATACTATCATGGAAATGAAGTGTTCTGACCTTGTCCAGTGGTTGACTACAACCCAAATAGCATTATGGACTTTTGACATTATGGGTAGTCTAAAAACAAAAACCATGGCCATGTTTTCCATTTCTATTCTGGTATGGGTAATGGTTGTAACAAACCCTTATAATTTAGTTCTCAACTTTAACTTTCTAATATACTAAGTGTAGAGATATATACTCTGAAAGATCCATGATCATATTATCCAGCCATAAATATTCTTTTAGATCTCTATACATCTTTATAATTAAAGGATGAATAGAGAAAAAGAAACTATGATACTCATAAAATATCTTTTCTTCAAGTATTTATTGATGGGAAACATACTTGTTTTTGAACCTTATTATTCCAACATGATCATGGTTGAACTCAGGAACATTCCTTACATGCTTCTATAATTCCATATCTTCCTTCTATACCTTATTAATCCTCTCATGGATGGATGGTTGAAGATTCATCTAAGGAATATAACATCTTTCCCCTTTCCTCATGACTTAAATATCAATCTTCTATAAATCCATAAATATTGGATCTCTTTCAATCCTCATCATGGAAAAACTAGCATGGTATTTCTGACTTAGAGCATAAGTCACCTTGTTTGACTTCCCAAGTTAGTAATTTATTGATAAATCATAGTCATAGATCAAATACAACCATATTATTTGGTACATACTAAACTATTTTTATTTAAATATACACTTCAATATTTTATTGTTTTTATACATATCACACATTTCACCATAAAAATAATACGTCTATATTTTTTTGTTCTTCATCAAGGAATTATTTTTTAAAATAAAATTGAATTAAAAATCTTCCACTCCATTATCTCTATTTACTCATCATACTTAGTGTTTTGAATTAATGACAAACATTTATATTCATACCTAGTGATATGATAAATTTCAATGAAAACCTTCTCCCTTCCATTACTTCCCAAACCAAGAAATAACTTTTCTTAGGAACTTATCTATTGTTCATATACAATTGGATTTATAGTTACATTTAATGATAGATGTTTTTATCACATGAAATTTTCTTACATTGTTACACTAAGATTTGGATCAGTAGGATTATCCATATGGGAAAGGTTATTAGTCTTACCCTTAGTTAGCTTCACCAATATCATTATAATTTGTTCAGTTCTAGCTCAATATTCATCTCTATCTTCATTATCTAATCTAGGATGTAAATCCCCACATAGATTACGTGAATTGATACATTTTTCATTCCTTATGCTCTAAACTATTTCTAAACAAATTCATACACTAGATTATAATATAACATTATAAACCATAATGTATAATTTTTAAACTAGTGAAACACTTAACATAAATTGAAAAATTATGCATAACTAGTCTCGAAATAATAAATATGGTTTCATTGGGAATATTTTAAAATAATAATAATAATAATATTTTTTTATAAATAAAATTTTAATTAACCCAAGAATATCCATTGCGAGTTTCAAATCGGGTGTACATTAAGGGCATAGTCATCATGCTCCTGAATTATGCATGATATATACTCGACTAACTATTTTGGGGGTTATTAACCCTAGATGCATCTATGTTAATACCAAATCCACTTATTATATCATGATAGGGATGTATTAATAGGAAAACTATATAATCTATACATTAACAAAACATTATGATGTTATCCTATAATTACACTTATCTTTAAAGTTCTCCATAGGGTTATGTTCCTAAGTCTATGTTTTCGAAAATCTAGTTCTTATGGTTTCTAGTAAACTTTACAATTATAAAAACTATAAATACCACAACCATAGAATCCTATATCTGGTGGTTACTTTATTACATTGGTACTAGATACAAGTGATCACATCCCATAGAGATGAATAGTTTAGTAGTGTTAGAAAACTAGATACATATATAAATATGTCATTACATTTAAGAAAATAAAATACATAATAGAATTTTATTTTAGAACATCATTATTAACTCTATAATATCCTTAAATATCAATAATAATACACATCTTAGAATTATAAGGAAAGGAAACATAAAAAAAAGATGATCTCAGATGCTTAGTAAGAGTATGTGTATACTGGAATCTCACATGGAATAAATACATCTTGAATAATATGAAATGAATAAATGATGATCAAATAATTCCATATAAATAATCACATGATTTTGAAAATTATCCATGGATATTATAACAAATAAAATAATCACATAGATATCAATAACTGGTTTCATAATGATGAAATTCATAATGTTAGCCATCTTAAAATTACCATTAAGGACTTATTCCAAAAAATCTACATAAATAGGTAAGAATACATCCAAATACCCAACATGTTTTGTATCATGACACCTAATAATTAATCAAGGGGATATATAATTCTAGGCCTCTCCCATTACTTAATAATTCTAATGCATTCATTATATGAATAAACAATACAACTTAATCAATATGCTTTAAAATCAATATCTTTATGTATTTGAAGAACAAGCACACAGAATGTCAAAAAATTCCCTAGAAAAACTAATTATAATCTATCCAAATATATAAGGTGGATGGTATCATTATATTATATATATAGTAAATTATAATATTCAACAAAGATTTTGATATTAATTAAAATACATTAAAAAGATCACTGGAATGTTTCTTGATAAAAATACCCTTTTCACTTTGAATTCACCCATTTAAAATATAGAAATTTTAGAAATATCATGAAAAAAAATTCTTTTAAAGGAACCTTTCAAACTTCTAAATTAATCTTAAAAATATTGGTCATTCATGATGGTTGTAAACTATATTCATACTATGTATGCTAAAACAAATATTCCTTTCACATTTTTAGTAAAAAGTTAAAAGTACCATATTATGAAAATGAAAAGAAGATTCCTTTTAACCAATTTTGTACGAATTAAAACATGCATAAAAATTTATTTAAAAATTTATTTTATAAAGTTAAAAGTATTATTTAAAATCTTTTAATGAAAATGTGTTCATGGAGGAAAAAATTCCCTATTGAGTAGAAAAAAAAAGTCAGTCTTCCATATAAAAATTAGTTCGATACATTGAGTGATTTAAGAGAGTAAAATAAAAATAAAAACTTTTAAGTTTTAGAAATAAAAATTGTGGAAAGATTTTATTTCTTTCATATATAAATATCAAATAATTCACACAGTAGAGACATAAACATAAACAATCGTAAATAATGATGAGATTGGGAAATAGACCCTTATCTCGGGTCTGAATTCCTTCATATGTGACAAAAAATTCTTTATAATAAATATAAATTTATTATAAATATGTTATATAACTATAATAATATATATAATATCATATATTATTTACTTATAATCTTTTATCCCCCATTTATTAATAATTCCTATATAAAATCGTCATTCTGGGTGATAACATCTTCATTTTTCATTTATATTTTTGTTCGGTAGTGTGGGTCATTATATTTTGATCATGGTTACAAAATATCCAAAATTTTAATAATGATATAAATTTCATATATATAAATTATATATATATTTATAATCATTGATAAAAGTTGGAAATATTAAAATGAAATACTCTGTTTGTTGAGATGGTAGGTTATATATATGCATGGACGCTATTTTTACTTTTCAACAGATGGAATGAAAGAAATATATATAATAATTAAATAATAAATAATTATTATTATATCATAATTTTCATATATATTTATTAATTATATCCTTATCAACATCAATTTAAATAGGAAATGAAAAAAAATTACGTCACTTCTTGGAGGTGGTAGTCCACACGTACGTACAAGAAACGTTATTGTTTTTCAATGAAAGGGAATGTAAGAAGAAAGATGGGATATTATAATTAAAAAATCATAATTATTTAATAATTATCATATTTAAACATTAAACCCTTCAAAATAATAATCCATGAAATATGGTGATGGAAAACAAATTGTACCACTATGTGGAAGTGGTAATGCACACGTACGCACGAGTGATATTTTACTTTACATTTAATAGAAAAGGGGTGGATAATTGTGGTTTCATGATATTAATAACATTTTAGTATTTTTATGATACTAAATTTAATATTTTATGATAAATAAAAAATATTTTTAGGAGGTAAAATAACAATTAAAAAGAAAGTGATCGGCTAAGGAGATTTCCAATTCTTTGAAATATATCTCCTCTTAAAAACCCTAGTGTTGGTCTTTTTGGAATACCAAAACCTCTAGAGACTGTATAAAGATTTTAGGGAGAGTTTTTCTAGGTTTTTTCAATATAAATGGCTCAAAATGGTGTAAAAAGATAGGTTAGGGGTTTCCTTTTATAAGTGGGGTAGGGACACGCATGGGATTTCATAAAAGATTAAAATATTATAATTCCATTCTTAAGATAGATGATTTCAAATGGATATAGAATCAAGGTGGGGTAGTATTTGGAAAACATATGGCTATAAAATATGTTTAAGATAATTTTAATTGGAAAACGTTCCCATATCTCTTATTTTAATCCCTCGTAAATCTGTTTTAACCTTAACCACAGTAATAAATTTTTAATATTTTTACTATTCATTCCTGATAAAAAAAAAGTTGACTCATTACCAAATTTTAAAATAATAAATATAAATATGGAATCCATTTTATCAAATTCAATTCACATAAGTGGAATAATTTAATTAAAATTTAAACCAACAAAACATGATGACAAGTGGTTTTCCAGAAAAAATGTTTACTTAATTATAAAAAGTTTTTAAACTAAAATACACCAAAATAACTAATTCCAATTACCTTAATTGGATTATTAATGATATAATATAATTAATTTTACTTTTAAAATCATTTTAAACAAAATTTAACTTTGTAAATTCTTGAGATGAAAAAACATTTTTCAATAAAAATCAGTATTTTCCACTATACATCAAAAAATCAGTCTTTTTAAAAAATTATCAAAAATTAACCCTACACTAATTTTTTAATGATTATTTAAAAAATAAATTTCATTTTATCAAATAAATTTTTTGAAAGTGGAAAAAAATTACTATATTACTTTCTTTCAAAAATGAATAAAAACAATTGTTATGGAAAAATGTATTTTGAAGCATATAATGACCTTACTAAAAATTGAGTACGTACTTATTAATATATTTTATTTATCTAAAAAATATTTTAAAAAAATATTACTATTATTATCTCTAATTTAATGTCTTTTTATAACAGTATACTATATTATAGTTTATTTAGACTCATTTTTTCATGTATCACATAATATCAAAGAAATTAAATTTAATTAAAGAAAAAAATATCATAAAATATCAGTATGCTTCACTAAAGGTGTCTAAAAATATATATTAGGTTTTAACTTTCCTTGGTATTTTTATTTTAAAGATAAATAAGTTGTAAGGATGTTTCTTAACTAAATACCCCTTCATTGAGTTATACTGTTTCTTCTTAAAATTTCTTATTGTATTGTGGGTAAATTCTTCCCTATGATTTTAGTAAATAGTATTTAATATTTTTGGGATATTTACATTTTAATCACATTAAAACCTTGTTAAATGTTTCTTACTTGAGAAATAATGTTTTTTAAGGGTTTTAGTTCACTCAATTTTTGTTCATTAAGTTATGATCATACTTTGTGAACATTATTTGTACACGTTTATTATAATAAACCATATGATTTAATTATATTGTACTTCATACCATTTTTCTAGGTATTTAAATTTCTTATCAATGAACACATTTTCATGGAGATTTTATCCAAATTATTCTTCACTGATGGATTTATTTTTTTTATAAAAAGGAATCATTAATAAGAATTATCCTTTCCCCTTTAAAGAGTTTTCCTATATATCCATATTTTTTATTTCCACGTATTTTTTACTTTTTATTTTTAATCCCAATTGTAGATTATCTCAGGTGTTCTCCTTAATTAGATTTACCTATTTTCAAAATAAAGTTTTATTATCCTTTTATTATGGGGGATTCAATAATGGTATTTTTAAAATATTAAAAAAATTCTTTTCATGATTGTATATTTTATCTTCTACTCAACATTTTATCTAGAAAACATTTATGTCTATTCCAATGATCCATTTTTGAGTATTTATTTTAAAATTACTTTTTCTAAAAAAAAATATCATCACCATATCAAAACCTACTTTTCAAAGTTACCTATAACTTTGACTTTAAGGAAAATGATTAATCCATTTTCTAAAAACTTTTTAAGAATTATATTATATTTACCCTTTATCTCAAGAGGGTTTATTACCTTATAAGTTATGCTTAATTAATTAATATTTTAATTATCTTATATTATTTTTATTTTGGGTGATTAAACTCATGATATCAAACAATCCATTTTTTAATCATTTTTTGTGTTACTATTCAAAGTTTTCATCTTACGAATGCATTTGTCATCTAAGTCAACATCCTTTGGAATTAATTATGTTACACTAGGGATATGTTCATATGATATAATACACCTTCTTTTCCTATATGTATTATAATAATGATACTTTAAGAATGTTTTCATGAAACTTGTTTCTTTTTCACAGGTTTATTAAATATGATTAATTAATAAATTTTTTTATTATCTTATGAAAAAATTATATACAGTTTTCATTATCTGATTATTGGTACCATAATTATATATCCCTCCAATTCATTAGTTAAATCTTAATATTTGATGAGATAGTATGAAATTTATTGGGAAGTGAACCTAAACCTCTAAGGGACTATGTTCATTATGTGATGGGTCAGGCTAAAATTATATAACCCTCCAATGCATTTGGTAAATAATTATACATCATGAGATAATATGTTAAGGGGTGTAGAGTGAACCCAATTCACTATGGGTATATACCCACTATATTAATGGGAATGGGGAGTAAACCCAATCCATTATGGTACCCTCTCCACTATATGATGATGGTCTTGGTGGTGATGCTTAAAAATAAAAATGGTTTTTTATGCTAATGTTTGTGAAATAATCATATGTTTTTCAACATTAGAATGTTATGATGAAACATGTATTATGTTATTATCATATTATTATATCATAATTTATTACTGATAATCCAATTTTATTTGGGTATGGTTTAATAATGTTATATTCATGGGCATGACTATGCTCTCATATCTGTGTGCTTATCTTGTGCTCACTTATGATCGTCATTTTTTATCTCTTATGTTTACCCTTAGTGATAATTTAATCTCACCCCTTATATCCTCATTAAATAGGTTATAATTATTAGTATAATATATTATTATTTTTAAGGGGTAATATTATCGATGAATGTAGTGATGCAAAATAAGTTGTTTGTGTATCTAGTCTCCAAAGGCACTAAACCTAATAGTTCTGAGGATTGTATGAGATTATTTTGAGATGTAATATTAATGTGAAATATATAAAATTTATTAATATTATATATCAATTAATATCAAATCCATTATTTTAAGATACGTGTTTTAGCACCGGACCTACGAGTACATTTTAGGGGTATCTCATACAAACATCCATCTTTGACATGTACTCTATAGAATTCATCTAGTAGTTACATTATTCTTCTTATCATGATAAAATTAATGATAAATATATTATATTTAGTCCATTAATAAAATAACAATAATCAACTTATTTTTTATTTTTATATTTAGTAAAATTTAGAAAAAAAATCAGAAAAACATAAATATTTAAAACTCATCCAGCCAAAATCTTCATTATCCTAAATATATTGGATCAAAATGATTTAATATTTAATTTAAATATCATTAAGGAACATAAAACTATATATATATATTATTCTTGAAATACCAGTAAAATCAATTCATCAAATTTAATATTGCTGACATTATTTCATAATTTAATCTTTTTCCCTCTTCTAGAAGATCGTATTTTCATGATAGGATCATGTATTTTCATATTTTCATTATTTTTTTCATATTAAATAATATATTTATTGTCATCAAATATTACTTTAATTAAAATCTCATAATTTTGAGAAAATTGGTTTTCACAAAGTAAAATATCTTACAAGCTCTCTAAGATAGTTTCCTTTATCATATTTCAAACCACCAGAAAAAATATAATACACTCTAGAATTATATTACGGTTGACAAAAATATTTCACTCATATATAAAATATATCATGGGATGCTTAAAATTATTATAAATCCTGAAAAATAATACACATGGATTCAAAGTATCATATGTGTACTAAAACTTTTTACATGTACATTAAAAAGATCATACATGTTTAAAATATACTACGCACTCAACCAATTTTCTAATGAATTTCAAGATATATTATTTGATTTCTTAAATTTATATCATGATAAAAAAAAATATCTTACAAACTAGATAGAATATTTTTTCCGTATGAGCTATTCTTTCATTATTTTTCCAAATTATAACTTAAGAATAGTAATTCTTGATTTCTTCAAATAAATTAAAATCAACATCAAATATTATATGGTATTTCTCAATAAACTTAAATAAATTTAAAACTAATTTAATTAATTGTGGTAAATATTAGAATAATTCCAAACTAAAAATATTTTAGTATATAAATACCTAAAATATAGTATTTTTTAAGCTCTCTTATGCTCACTCATCTTCATCTAGATTTTCCTCTTTGAATAACTACACATAAATCTCCCCATGAGATATATTTTCCAAATCAATTTCTAATATTTGTACAAGTAATTTAATCCCTGTTATATTTATTTGACATTAGGATCATATCCCTAATTGTAACATGAAATGGGTTTGTCACCAAGAAACCAACTTCATTTTTCTTTACCTAAATACAGACATATCTGTATACTTTAATTATCACACATTTACATACATTATATTTATAAAAAATACAACTTAAGATTTCTTAAATCCAATTTCACTCTATATGAAATAATTTTTTAAATAAAAAAACATCATGAGATATTCAATGTTACCATATCTACTTAGGAAAGTTATCGTACCCATATCATAATTCTTGAATTTGAGTTGGTGATACCTAAACAAGAGTTCAATATTATAAAATCACATATACCCATTTGACTGATAAAATAAGTTGTTAATATGAGGAAAATATTGTTTATTATATATTATAACTTTATTCAATTTTCCATAATCAATGTATATGTGTAAATATAAATATTTCTTGTTTATAAAGAGCACTAAATCCTCTAATGAAAGTATTATTGGATGAATAAACCTTTTTTCTTCTATATTATCTAGTTTGGTTTTAAGATAACTAATCTTAAATAGATCAATTATACTGGAAGATAATGATAAGGGTTACATCCCATGAATAATATCGATAGAAAATTAAACTCCTCAGTCTATAGGTGATCTAAAAAATCTTAATGTGATACGTCAAGAAAATTCATCACCATATGAACAAGTTCATTCATTTTAGATCATAGATTAAATTTCATAAATATATAAAATATTTGACCAAAAATATCTGCAAATTTTGGAAATAAATTTCAATATTGAAATTATATATAATATTATTCACCATAGAGTAAATTATAATTCTCAATGGGAGAAACAAAAAACACACGTTAATGATAGAAATAGAATTGAGTTTTGAATAAGATCATTTATTCCATTCCTAGGATGATATAAATGATATCAATTTCAATGGTAAGAGATTATGATTCTATATCTATATTAGATATAAAGATAAAATAATAGGTACAATTAAAACCTTACTCATTTTTATTCCAAATAGGAGTTGATATATCCACTAAAAACAACATCAAATTGGATGGGAGAATTAAAAATTCAAAAATTCAAATAGATATAAATTATTATGAGTAAATTGTATCAAATAATGTGATAAAAAATATGATTCCCTGAGTACAGTATGTTACAATGTAGTAGGACAAACTTAATATTTCTCAAGTTCTTTCTCAGTAGTATTAACATGCCGATAGTTAGGTCGAGACTATGTTTTCCTAGTTAAATAAGGTTTACTTATCAATTAAACTGGACCAATATGATATTTTACTCTAACTATTATCTTTTTAGGATGAGAACATATTTCCTTAAATTCATTGAATTATATTTGGAAATCCTTTAGAGATAAGGAGATTGCATCTCTTTTATTTGGAAAATTATCTCTATAAAATTTGTGTTGGTACCCTATATAGACACAAGTGTGATAATCCTTAGGTTATTATAAGAAAGAAGGAATAGGTTGAAATTATTTACCACATTGATAACATACTAGAGGATTGTTTCAAATATGGATTCATGATATATACGTACACTTTTCAAACAAGAGAAATATCTACACAAATCAAACAGTACAACATAGTATATTTATACCATAAATGGATTTTAAACCACATCTAAATAATCTAATAGTTTAAAAAATACTTTTTACATATTTCCATGTAGTGGCCCATCTCAAACTGTTAATAATTCAATACATCATTATTGAACATCACTAGTGAAAAATGAACATGATATGTGAATTTAATTTCATATTCTATCACTTTATAATAGCATTCTTAGTGGTACATAAACTCCCATGAATTATCCAACTTCATTATATTTGGATATAGATATTGAGTAAACATTATTATGAAATATTTAAATGTTATATTATTTTTTATATTTTTTATACAATAGACTCCCAACACTTTTGGTTGGGGACCTCAATCCTAAAAAGATCACACTTCAATAAAAAGATTTGGTAGTTCAGGGAACCCAAAAATTATTTCTATTTTATCAAAATAGTCCTCAACTTCTTTAGGATTTTTTATTCACAAAAATTTTAGAGGGTAATGGTAGAGAAACTTTTGAGCTCATCCCATAACTTGGGATTTTCCAAGGTCTTCTTATCTTTCCAGGGATTGGATGGTACAAAAAACTAAATCAGTTATACTTTGATCAATATGAGGATTAGGTAGAATAATTTTATTCACATATACCTCTATTGTATTCATTGGGACATCTATGGGAATTATAACACTATAGAAAATGTAATAAACAAATTTTATCTAAAAAAATCATGTTCAATTAAAAATAATTTGAATGGTGTAAATTTAAAACACTACTATCTCAAAAACACTAAAAGATATCAAATTAAATCATTATATAATAATATAAACTAAAATAAACCTATTTTCAAATGTTATATGATTAATTCACAGAGTCTCTTATTATATCTATCTCATTGTGTAAATTTTATTATAATCTAGAATGGGTTGAATACTTAGTTTCAAGATCTGCCAGTCCTCTTTTCTAACTAAGTTACCTATAATTTTTCTATAATTTTCATTTTATAATTTTTATTTCTCAAATATAAGTCATTAGAAAAATTAAAACCAAAAAAATTCAAAATATCCCACAAAAACTCAAGTCTTTCTAAAGTAAGTGTCAATCATACACTTATTTTAAAATTATCTCTTGTGTTTTTATGATAATATTAACTATATACCTTAAATTTCAAAATTATCATAAAAATAATCAGGATCTATTAGAATTTAAAAATGAACTAACCTAGTATTCCTGGTAACCATGAGTTGGGAACTAGTGTTGGGACATCAATAGTACATAATTGGGAATTATTTCACCAGATAAATTAAAAATTAAAGAAATAGATTTCAACCATAAAGACAACCAAAATTTTCTATAGGTTGGTGGGCCACACATTCCAAATAATTTATTTTTTAAATATGACATAACGTGAAATAATAACTTTATCCTTTAAAAAATTAACATAAAATGAAAATAAACCATGTTTAATGAAAGTATTATTCATCCTAACCAATACATGTTAAAAACCAAATCTTGTCTAAAAATTAATAATAAATTCTATGGGAACATGATATATTCATGTATATATTAACAAACCAAAATATATATCTAAAATCCATGTCTTATCTACCCATTTCCATGTAAAAAGTGTATATATATCACTATTTTTCACCTTAAGTCAAACAAAAATATGAAAAATAATTATATATACTCCACTTCTTCATAGTGGTATATTAACAATGCTTGTATTAGATATAACCATTTCTACATTTTGAAAAAGTGTGTATGAATGTTTTTTTATAAATGGCCCCATAGGATTTCACAATATTCTCTATGTAAAAACATTAATAAAAAACAATGTTGTGATAGTTTGAACAAACAAAATAAAATTATTATTTCACTTTTTTAGTAAAAAAGTAACAAATGGACCAACAAAATTAATGATAAACTAATAAAGAACAAATTGTACAACTGAAACTGACATTTTGGGTGTCACATGTGTCAATTATTATCAACATTTAAGGTACTTCCACCATCAAACCTATAACAATTTCTAGTTTCTAAGAAATAAAATGATAATGGTCCTATATATTGAAAAAATATATAATTGGAGATGGTCTTAAATTATATCCTCTCTCATTAGAAGGTCCCTCATCTCCATTGGTTATAAAATTCTATATTAAATATATACTTCTTGTATACTATAGCTAAATATGTAGATGAGATAACTATTATGAAGAAGGTGTGGTTTGTTATTGGATTTAACCACCTTTAATACTTTCCTAATTTGGTCTACCATTATATGGTTAACTTGTTCATGTTTACTACCAACTTGACTAAGATTTAGATTCATATTCATACTATGGTTAGAGGAGGACACTCTTTGATGGAATACTCATATATAATCTCTAATGATAACTAAACTGACAAAACATTTTGAATTTATTTGATTGAAATTTACAACATGTCTCTATTGTATCAACATTTATAATATCAAATAATAGGACTCCCTGGTCTTAGATTATGAAGAGAGATTACATCCTGACTAACCTAGAATGAACAACTATTGTTTATCTCTCCCTAATTACTTTTTTTCACTAAAATATCCCTCATTAAGTATTCTTCTAGGTAGTGTACCACCAAATAATTTCTATTATATAGAACACTCTTATTATATAATAACTTTAATTTCAACCTTATATATTATAGGAACATTAAACATCAGGACCTATGATTGAATGGGTTACATCGAACCAATCTCAAAATATCTAGCTTTAGATTCCTCATACCCAATCAAGAAGGGAGTGAAGTGGAAAATATTGGTAAATTTTTCTACATACATCACCACCATAATTATCCTCAATATAAGTCACAAAAACTCTATAAATTTTACGAAAAGATTTTTTTTGAGATATAATATATTATATAACTATTCATAAAAACCCTTTTAGGTTAATATATAGTATTTTTTAGCTTCAAACATAATATATCATTATTGAAAGGAAAAAAATTCAACTATAATGGTCACTAACCACACCAGGTGTCAATTAGAGGTCCTAATACTCTTGAATATATGACGTATGTGATTGAATAATCCCTATATCTATTGTGATAAGATATAAAACTATAAAAATAACATATTTGTAGTGATTATTTAGATACATAAGAAAAAATCTCCTCTAAATTAATTTTTTATATATAAATTAGCAGTGATTTTTCCAAAATCATTGATTAATTAATATTTAGTGGTATTTTTGAGATAACCATCACTATATTATAGTATATTTATTAAAAAATATCATTGGAATATAAATAGAACACCTAGAAGAGGGATTGAGCCTAATAAATTCTTTATGTATAGTTTTAGGTGGTTGACATGGTAGCATATATTATTTTTAAGTAGGGAGTCACATTAGATTCCCATTTAAAGAATAAAAAAATCATCTAAATGTGAACAATATAGTAGTTTTTTACCTAATCCCTTACCCCTATCTCATATTTTGTTTCCCTTTTATAAAATTATTATATAAATTAAATAATAGTTAAAAATCATTTAAAAATAATTACATTGAATAAAATAATGAAATGTATATCAATAAATATTTCTTACAGTAATTTATAAATCAAATTAATCTGTTGGATTTTTATGTTAAACTAATCATCCCCATAAATAAGTTAGAAATATTTATTTATTTATTATTTATTTTTAGTTAATATAAATATATAATTGATTGTAAAAATTAATTAAACAATGAAAAAATAAAAAAAAATATTTCATGTTTCCCTATAATTTATTACCTATAAAGAAATACAGTAGATTCATAAGACTCAAAGGACTAAGTGAAAATCAAAAATGAAGTGAAATTTATCCTGAATAACCCTGGTAACTCAAAATTTCATATAACTATGTTAGGAAAGCTTATTTTTGGCTTGATTTATGAGTCTTTATGATCTTAAATGTTAAATAAACCAAAAATAAAATACAAAGGATGGTCACTCGTATTATTTTATAGAAACCTAACCCAAATCACCCATTGATATGACCTCAACTACCGTATGAACTCAAGTGTACTTCTTATTCAATAGAGGATGATAAAAATGTATAAGGATAAGATACATTGAAATAGGAAGTGGTTGATACTCTTTGAAGTTTAATTATTTCTTTAACTAATCCTTTAAAAAACTAGCATGTATCATTCATATATAGTAATTTCAAAAAAAATCTATCCACTATAAGAAAGAAAATATATGACTCGTGATACATTTCATACTTATACAATGATATGAACAGTAATCTATACCAATATAGGATCAAATATTGTAGTATTCCAAACATATTTAGTCTATCAATCAAAAAACATATCATAACCCTTGTGAATATACATAACTAAAAAATCAAAAGGAACCAAGATATTAATGGAGTGGAATTTCAACCCAAAAAAAAACAAAAAACAATCCAATACTTCAATAAAAGGGAAATTTATCTTTATTTCCTTAAATTATATCCCAACTTTTATCTCCATGTCCTAGGAACCCTCATACACCAGTCCCTTTCCATTCTATGGATCATGGACAACAATGTCTATATGCATCCCAAAGGGACAGATATAGGGTTTGAGTATTTCATTCCCACTATGTGATCACCACCCCTCCCCTACTAATTTATCATAAAGTTGATAGGGAAACGATATATATATATATATATATATTTGTGTGTGTGTGTAATTAATTATTTTTATTTATTTTTAATATAATAGTGGAAATAAAATATACAAAACAACCTTGGTATTGGTTTCCAGGTGAAAAAAATATACCAAGGAGCAAAAAAATAGATACTCTGGTCCACAATTAAAACCCATGTCATTAAACTCATAAATTGGTAGATATATTTGGATTGTTGGTGAATTTATATAGGTATACCAACATAGGAAATAGGAAAACCATGTTCTAAAATATGATTCATAGAACCTTAGTTTCCTTCTCAAAATGATTCAAAATCCATAAACCAGATTCAAAGCATCTTGATGCCTATTTTTTACAGAGAAATTGTACAATGATTCTTATCCCATCAAAAATACAAATATAAACACACACACACATATATATATATATATACTATTTTGATAGTGTTCACATCTCCATGTATAACTAGTGTGTACATACCTACCCATTGTGCTATTTGTATAGTCATTAGGTTATTTAGAGGTCTAGGTGAAGTCAATGGTTTATTTGGGTTGGTTTTTTACATGTGAGTTTAGTAATAATATTGGAATCTTTTGTGGTTCTAAAATGATGGCCAATATTTACTATTCATTCCTTCTTTTAGTGTTCATTGATTTTGAGACATTTGAAGAAGAATAAGAAATATTATAGTATTGTTTGGTATGAAATTTTTAAGAATCCAAAATCACATTGTAATATTTTTCTCAATGTTATTATATTTCACAAGGGAGAATAATTGGAATAAGTGATAAAGGTGGATAAGAGTATCACTATTGGCCATTGTGGCCTTAGTATTTAGTCATAATTTTTTTTAATCGCAATGTGATGTTATGAGATAGAATTATGATATGGGGGATAATTTGGTGTCATGATTGGGTGTTGTGGGGAGATCTATTAGGACATGTTATTTGGGTACAAAATTTCAAAAGATAAATATATTACCCCATTGTATTTTTATTTCACAATGATTATTCTTGAGAATTTTTTTAGAAAGAAATAATAATTGTATTAGTTTAAAAGGACGAGTGTATTTGGTTGTGAATATTAGCCTAATATTTTTACTAGGTGAATTATGAAATAATGACATATATTACAAACTATTATTCATTTATATTGTCAATTTTGAATATTTGATGGAAATTATACAAGTAGACGAAAGGGGGATTCTGTCATAATTTTCATATTTCAATGTGTCCAATAATAGATACACCAACATTAATGGTTTTACACCATGAATTATGATTTTTTTCTTTTTTATTTCAAAAATAAAGTGTTTCCACACCTACCACTTAATTACTTTTTTGTTCATTAGATTAGTTTTTATTGTGTTATATTCAGAGATAACTATGATCACCACCTTGAAAAAAAAATTCTTTTCTTCTATCATAAATCAATATTTACATTGATTAAGGAAACTTAATCTTTATTTAGTGTCCAATTATCTTTCTTATATCATATTTGGGTTTCTAAGGACATGCCTACGGTTTCTATGTGATATTAAATTGATATGGATATATTAATTATAGATTTCTTGTAGTTGATGTGAAAAATTTAGAAGGAATATTCATTTTTATGACATGTCTAGACATTCATCAATTAATGAAATTTATTTAGAAAATATAATTTATAATTGTTTTTTATACTATTGATTTGTTAAAATAGTTTTAATTTAGTAGATTATTTATATTATTATAATTTATATAAATGACAATTAATTTTTTTATAGCATGTGGTTGTTATTTTTTAGCATGATACAATATTGTGTTTATTAAATTTGAGATTTGATTAGATATATATAGTTTTTATAGATGTAAGTTATATGAAGTATGTGGTATCCTAATATTTATAGTTTAATTTTCTAATTGAATAGGATTTATTTTCGATTGTTTAAAATTTTAGATTGTGAGGTTCGGGTGGAAATAGTGTGTAGTTACCTTGGATATTGACATGTAATTAAAAAATGAATGAATAGAAGAGTAGTGGGTAAAGATAAATATTGGTAATGTTGTGATTTAAAAAGGTATTGAATTAATTTATTAATTTGTTCAATGTTACTATATCTGGTAAATGAAATTGAAGAGGACAAATTAATTATATTAATGAAATATATGGGATGTGGATAAAGCATTATATGGAATTGGTATTTATTTATGGAATTTTATGATTAATATAGATATAAGAGTTGAATTATATGGGATAAACATAATTTTTAATATGTGAGTGATAATAATAAAATTTTGGAAAGAATTATATGATAATTTATAACTAATTAAAAAATGGAATAAGTGGAAAGTAAAGCAGTTGCTTGATTTTTTTCATTGATGGGATTTATTTTTTGTATGGTTATTAGTGGAATTAATAAATGTTCAAAGGTTATGGGATGGGTAATGGTATATTGTTATAGATGTTTCTTTTAGGAATTATTCCATAGAATGTGATTTTGTGATATTATATAATTATATGTTTTGTTATTTCTTAAATACCACCACTTTGATTAAGTAAACTAGATGATTTATATATGATGTTTTGGGTACTTACTAAACCCAGAAAATTTATGATTTGGTGGTAATATATGGCTTAATACACCCCCTCTCTTGATCTTCCAGTTAGTAATAGTTTGTTTAAGTGGTAGTGATATGGTTTATGGTAAGTTATGAATTTAAAAGTGGTATGAGGTTGTGGTAAATTATTTATGTATACAGATGTGATACGTGGTTATGGTATTTGGGTGTGAGAAGGTATTATAGTTTCAAAACATATTTTAAAAGGATGTGAGGGTTCCTAGCTTAGTTGGGAAGTGGGTTTGGGTAACCTTCTCTATTAGTTTTTCATGATTTACTATATTTATTTTTTATATAGATTTGGATACTGATCTTGGGAAGATATGGGTTAGTAGATAACTCAAGATGGGACACAAGTCAGTTCCATTGTTTATTCATAATGGATTTAGTATGATATTTTCATCTCTACATGAGAGTTTTGGTGGAGGAACCTATTATGTGTACATGTTTTCTTATCTATTCTCCTATATACTATTTTTAAATATTTATAAGAAGTATTTTGAAAAATTATTATACCTTTCTTGAATTTTACATTGTGATTATCTCATGTGGGAGGAGCTTATATCATTTAAAATATACTTTTTTCCTTTTATTTAGTATGTAGTTTCTTTGTATGTATGATAGCATATACTTATATTATGGATGGGATATTGGGTATACTTTCAACAATGGAGTTTGTTTTTATTGTTAATTTTTCTTATCTTACTAGGATTGATGAGATTAAAACATTTCATATTGTATATTATAAACCCTCATTACTTGTCTCTAATGAAAGGCCTATTAAAGGCTTTCTTTAGGGGTACAATTGTTTTCAACACTATCCCAAGATGTGTTTTAGGGGATACATGTCATGGAAAGTATAGGAACAATATTATGATATATATAAATGTCAATTAGGATATGCATTAATGTAGTAATGATAATATAATTAATGAGGATAGAACATTTTAGTAAATTGGTTAGTTATTTTAATTCTATCCAACCTCAAAATTATTCCTTATATTAATTTTTTCAATTAGATTAGTTAACAATATCATGTTATGAAGCTCTTGTTTTTCCTCTTTATGGTTATAAATATGATGTTTTTTAGCATCATGATCATAATTATTTTTATCTTAAATGTTGATAACATCAATATGTAGATAATAAATTATCAACACCTTAAGTAAAATTAATATATTAAAGTACATAGGGTATATATCAATAATATAACAGATAAATAAAACAAAAAATACCATAGGAATAAAAAAACTTTTTATTTAATTTTTTTATTTTATTTAATAGTTGAAGTGTTTCCCACTATTTATTATCAAAATACAATCTATATGGTCACCTATAACATTCAAGACACCATGTTCATTGGGACCACCTTGAAATTATTATTTTTTCCCATGGAAATGATTATCCTTAAATAAATTATTGCCTGATTTAATAGTATTTTTATTTTAAAAAATAATAATGATTAATTACTTTTTTCATGATCTAGTGCATTATATACCCATTACACTTTTTATACCATTCTGAAGAGATCGTATTTAAATATTTATTTACTTAAATTTCCTTTCATAAATCAACATTTATAAACTTCAACTTCAATCCCAATATCAAACAACTTGTATAAAAAATGTTTCTTGAAACATTATATAGTAAAAATATCATATTTTAAAAATAGTTTTAAAGGAAAATAAATTTCCATAAATGGGATTCCAGTCATTGCCGCCAAATAAATGCATCATTTCAGGAATAAGAGTAACTAAACTATTATTCATTTAATATAATCATCTGGTTGCTTTCTATAGATCACATAAATATTAATTAAATTCTAGATATATGTTAATACATTTATACTTGGTCCTTTAGATAATAGTAATGCTCTTTTAGTAAAGGTTTTTTGTATTTTCTTTTAATATTTAAAAATGTGATCTCAAAATATGTTTAAAAAGTATATATTATGTGTTTTTAATATCAAACTATCAACTCTTTATTGGTTTCAAAATCCAATGAAATTTTTATGTAAGGTTAAATGTATAATTAAACCTTCACTCTATTATGAAAAACATAAAATTGATATTATCTGAATATATTATGGTTATTAAAACAATTTCTTTTCCTAAAATTCAATAACTAGTGGTGTACCAAATTTATTTTGATTTTGGGAACCCAATTCTTTTCATTATATAAAGGTATTTAGTATAAAATAAAACTACTTTTCCAATAATATACTTTTAAATAATACAAATTATGGGTTAAATTTGATATTTTATATACCCTTTAAGTACCATCATATAGAATTTTATATTTTATATCTATCTCAAATGTACAATACCAAAAAATTTAATATCACTCACTAAATAAACCATAAACGGAATAACATTATCAAATAATTCTAGTGAGAAAAAAACATAATTTCAGATAATATGAAACTTATTTATTTTTAAATAGTTTCAAACTTTTTCTAGTGAATAATATTTAAATATATTGATTTTAAAGAAATATAATTCCTAGAGATTTTATTTCAGCTACCTAATGGGAGAAAAAATATATAGCTCTGTGCCTTAAATTTTGCATTAGAATATTAAAATCATGTGATTTTAAACCTTTTATCTGTAATTCCTTTATAGATACAATAATCTTTATATTTTATAAATATCCATATATGATTGTTACACTATTATAAAAGTTGAAAAACCTCTCCTTCTTAGAAATCATGCAAGATACTAAAGGAATAAAATTTTGTCTTTAATCCCTTTATGCTTCCAAATCATCCATTATCCCCATTTTAAACATCTCAAACCTTTCCTTTCTTCTATATTTAACATTTTATAGTTTATTTAGTAGTGGGTAAATTATGATATTATATATATATATTATTATATACTTGATGTCTATATAAAACTTGACATACAAGAACTTATATTAATTTAATTCAAAGAAATTAAATGATTTTTTCAACCCAATATTATAGGGTTTCTAGAGAAAATTTTACTAAAACTATTCAATATATCAATTATCATCTCATTTTTTCATATCTTAATAAAAGATAAGGTAGAACACTTTCTTCTGTGTTACAAATGAATTGCTTTTCCAGCATCAATATTCATTTTATCAAGGTAAAAAATATGTGATTTCCTAGAAACAAAATCTTCTTGAAATGTTTAAATCTAAATGAGTGTATTTATTTTTCAAATATATGATAACTTAACATTTTATCAAAACTATACCTAGAAAAATTAATATATACAATAAATTCAATTATCATATCAAATATCAAGGCTCTAAAATGGAAATTTTCTTTTTTTTTGTTTTGTATATGAAATAGATATAACCTAAAGTTAATAAAAACAATGATATGTTTTTTCTATATCATATTACATGATATAAGTAGGATATACTGTAAAAAATTCCTAAAATATTGGGAATATTGTTTTTTATGATATATGGGTATCATATTATTGTTTCTTTATCTAGTTATGTTATATGACTTGTTTACACCCTGAGATTAATCATGAAATAGAATAACAAGAATTATTATTCTGATGATCCTTCACATTGGCTATAATTTTTTATTGAAGTTGTATAAGATGAAATGTTTGTAGGTTGAAAAATAAATTCATGTGATGAATATGTGAACAACCAAATCATTAATTGTGTATTTTTAATGAATGAGTAAATATTTTAGTGACTCAAAAATTTATAGGACGTTATATAAGTAGTCTAATACCATAAAGAAGGATAAATCAACCTTTCCAAAGTCTCATACTAATTATCACTACTCAAAGACTCTATTATTCTTACCCCTTTAGCAATTGATAAATTAAAATTATTTGGAGTAAAGGAGTAACTTTATTGAGCATTTTTTGATTTATTCATCATGTGAATACATTGTGAACGAAAGAGTGTGTCCAACCCCAGTCCAACTATACACCCTAAGAGGGGGTGAATTAGGGTGCCCTGATTTCTTTTTCTCTTTAGATTAAATTGATTCTTGTAATTTCATTACAAAATAAAACTATCATCTATTTTGTAATCCAAAAAAATGAATAAATATAAAGATAATAAACATAAAAATTTCTCTTTGTTCACTTATAACAAGCTAATACAATGAGAAAATATCCACAATGTGTTGCTAAGAAATTTAATCATGACTTGACCAGTATAATATTTCAACTTTTGAAAAACCTCAAAACTCCACTAGCCTCTTCCTATCATCTATGCACTTCTTTTTATAGGGATAGGAAAGATTAAATAGATATATAGTTCAATATTACATGATATTAATCTATGTAATAACATCAAATAGAAATGGTATTCTCTATGTTACTTCATTCTTCAATTATATATCATTAATGATATGCACTGAATAATCTAATTTTTGTACAAATCATTAATGTAATATAGTATCACACACTTCTATTCCATAATTGATATATTAAATTAAATTTTGATCATTATGATCTTTAATAATACCAAATTCTATTAAATATTTGATGATCTTAAGTTCTACATAGAAAGTCTTTTAAATATAGAGGATTTTTTTGATTTTCAAATTTTAAATTCAAACCCCAGTTAAATTCCCATTCACATTCAGGCTTTAGATAAATTACATAATATATATCAAGCAATTAATTCAATTTTAATATTTTATATTGTTTAATTAACCATAAAACTTCCATAATATATCCATATCAGTATTCTTGTTTGAATCCTAATGAAACCATATATCAGGACACATGATCCCTTTCTATTGCATAATGAGTTATTTTTGACTTCACTAATTTTCAACTAATATATAAGTTGTATCATTTTATTCATATTCATGTTTCTAAATCCTTTAAACTTGGTAAAATCCCCTGACTTATTCTCTACCAAAAATAGACCCTCCATGGTGAAATAACTTTTTATGGCATGGAAGTATTTTAAAAAATCATGTTCATGGTATAGTCTTTCCCCTTGTTATGGAGTTAGGTTTACATAGAATGATCCAAAATCTTTTCACTTCTAAAAAATGCATCCTTAACTTCAAATAAGTAATAGTGTGTTGTGGTCAACATCACTTACCATTGATCATTAATATGGTTGTGGTGTAGAATACTCTTTGTGAAGTGGTACCCTATAAACTCTAGTGATTTTAAAAATATGATGATAAACTCTATAGCTTGTAATCGACCATAAAATGTGAGACTTGAGACATCCTTGTGTGAAATAATACTTCTGTACTTTATGGTTCGGTCGCCTATATTATGGTGTGGCCTATTTCAGAAAAATACCATACTAGACATGGATTTGACAGAATGATACTTTATTACGCACAATGTTCCATCATAATAAATTACCTTCCCATAGTCCCAACATGTACTATGTTCCACACACTTTTTCCTCCCTATATCTATACTCATTTCCATGGTGTTTCCCTATGTTATGGTTTAACCAGTATCCTAGAATCGATCTGTGATGGGATATCTTCTCCTCTACCTTCTTAGCTGATAAACTATCAAACAAGATAACTCACCTCTGGTTGGTTGTCTTATGACACCCATAAGCTATTAAACAAAAACATTCTATTGAATATTGTATGTTATATGCAACATTGAGCTTAAATAACCCACAAAATATATTTCATTAAATTTAACCTCTTCGATAGCTTTGGAATACACAATCCTGAGCCAAAATGAACTGTAATATTTAAATTAGAAGGTATGAATAGTAAAAACTAATTTTTGAAAATTATATTTATCTATTTATTATAAAAAAAATAGAAATAATTTACAAGAAAAATAAATGCTTTCTGTAAAAAAACAATATTTTTCTAAAAGACGAATTAGTTACGCTTTGTGAACATAATTTAAAATTAATTTTTACCAATTTTATAAAATGTATTTTAAAAAATTAACATAATTTTTGAAATCTTAAAATAAAAACTGTCTTAGGGTGAATTTTACTAATTTTTTTAAAATTTTTCATTTTTTTGATGAATAGTGACAAATACTAAATTTTAATTGAAAACTACCTTTTCATTTAAATTATTTATAAAGATAAATTATATTTTTAATTCATTTAAAATTAAAATTTGTTTAATTATATATAATTTAATTTAATTTAGATCATTGGAATCATTTTCATATTGATTCGTGATATAAAAACTTTGTATGCTCGTGAGCATTTTCTCTTTAAAAACAAGCTTTCTCATCGCGTTTGTGGAATTAATTTTAAAATATTTTTTTTACTTATATGAATGACATTTTAAAAAATGGATTGAATATTTAGAATAAGAATTATTTATATTATCTAACAATTTAAGCATAATTTTTGGCCAAAATGAATAGTAAAAAAGTAAAAAAATATTTATCATGGTTAAGGTAAAAATGGATTTACCTGGGGGTTAAACTAAAAATATAAGGGTCAAAATGACCTAAACATAAGTATAAAATATATTTTATGGACATATTTTTACCCTATAATGATTAATTATCTATAATACTCCATTTTTACCCTTTTGGAATGTGAAAATGTGGGTACATTTTTTATTTTCAAAAAATTACTAGTGTGCCACTCACATCACTTATACAAATCCACCCCCTATCATCTCCTCTACACACCTTCAAACCCTTATGGTATAGCTAATACCCTACCAAATAATATTCCAACATCCAAACCATCATAAGATAATCTTTTTTTCATAAATTCAACCTAGGAAGGATTTTGGTGCAAACCTAAGGATGTTACCCAAAGAATAGGTAACGTTCTTCAGTGAGTATTTTTATTTTATTTCTTCCTCCACCTCCCTAAATTATTATTAAACCATGCCAATAAATTAACATAAGTATATTGAATATACTAAGTTGTTGATATAATAATTTTATGACCTACAACCATTCCCACTTTAGTCAAATGGGTTACAAAATCATTATTCATGTGTACAGTGGACTATCGCCTAATGAACTGATGTCATTAGTTTTTCCATTACCACCATTTACGTTTGGGTATGATGATGAATATAAATTATATATATATATGATATTTTTAACATAATTATATATCTATATAAATTATATCATATATACCTTTTTAATTTCCATTCTGTAGGAGATATGATAATATCGCTCGTGTGTCTGGTGGGCTACTGCCTCGCGAAGCGATGTAATTTTTTTCAATAAAAATTTACATTGAGGGTAATAAGGATAATTTTAATGAATATATGTGATATACATTATATGATTTTGATATTTACGAAATATTTATCATTCTATAAAGATAAAATATCATTTTATTTCTTACCTTTTCACTGACTTAAAGATGATAATATTGTTTTGTGTATGTGTGGACTAGAACCTTCATGAAGCAATGTGGATCGCTTTTCATCATCACAACACATGGATGATATATATTTATATTTATATTTATATTTATATTTATATTTATATATATATATATTTAAATAAATAATATGTTATTTATGATATCATGATCATTATAGAAAGATGAAATATTACTTACCACCTTTCCATAATGATTTTTGAAAAATGGAAACATTACTCATGCATACATACGGCCTACTGTCTCTATGATCATAACGTACTTAATTTCTAAAAACCATCTTTCATGATTGGTATTAAAATTATAATCAATTAATAAATATGATAATTACTACATGATTATTATTATAGATATTATAGAACTACATGATATACATAAGAACCATAACTTTCATAAAAATTGTGAATGAGAAAACAAAGAAATTTACACCCAAAATATTGAAAATAATGAAATATTATTAAAGAAACCAGTACCTGATAAAATTATATGATTCCTATACCAATGAAAATTCCTCACATGCTACCATGTTTTCAAAAAAATTATGTTGTTTCATTTCCGACTGATTACCCTCCTTTAGCAGGTTCCCCCGCGATGGCATCGTGGTCAGATATTCTTCCTTGCCAGCCAAATGTCATTGAATTGATATCATGATGATGTATCCCTCCTTCTTGTAGTAATCAAGGATGGATCCATCATTAGGATCCTTCCTTTGATATCCCATAAAGTATGTTTCATATGGACCTTCTCTCAAGGATGTACTGGTCTTCCCACCTCTCTCACTGTTGACCCTTATTTCTATGTTTCTAGAAGTTTTGATGGTTCCCTCAAAGAGAATTCGGTGGAGGGACCCTAGGTTCTTAGTTTTCCATCCCATTATTTTGAGGAAGTGTCTTCTCTTTATAGGTTGAACTTGGTGGTGTGGTTTGGAATGGATAAGCACTCATTTCCTTTATTCTAAAACTATGTGGCCTCATGGGGCCTCTCATCACTAGTGTAAGTTTCATATATGAACCTGAAATCATTTTTCATTCTTCTTACCTCAAGGGAAGATTTCTTGAAGACTTGGTCTCATGGATCCTATGTGGTTGGATATTGTGATTGAACCTTTTTGTATTGTCAATGGAGTCATGTCTAGGATTTGATTCCCCTCATGCAATGGTTTAGATAAATCTTCTCTTCTTACCTCTCTATTTTCACAATATTATATTTGTTCTTAACATCAAAATCATATTAGGGTCATTTTTTAGTAGATAAAATAACCATTGGCCTTCTAGATGCTTCAATGGAACGAATCAGCATTGAAATAAATCTATCTAAGCCCAATCCTACACAGACTCTTCTCAAGGTAGGTGAGTCCATTTTATGGTGGAAGAAGGTCATATTACATTTGTCTATACTTTTCTATATGTTGAGTTGTATTCATAGGAATTCTCCTTCAGTATATTGTAAGTAATATGGTTTTCCAATGGCTCATCATCTGACTCAATTGGATCCCAGAACCTCTTTGAATCTAGGTATAAAAAATTTTCTTCTTCATATTAAATCTATACCAATAGTGATGGATAATCCATGTCGCATCCTTGATCCTCCTGGTAATGTTGTTCAACCTCACATCTCCCTCCTTGAATCAGCTTTGTCTCAATATCATTAGGATGCCTCATGGATAGGCCCATGTTTATTATTGGTTCCCTTCAAATATTTGTTATATATTTCCCCCTTGAATGACTAATATCCATCAAAGCCTCCCTTACCCCTCCAATGAGGAAAGGATGATCCACCCTTTCAGTTTTCTTCTCCATCATTGCTCCCTTGATAATTGAATACCCCCAGAATCTCTCTATTAAAGCTTTCTAATTGCTACAATGAATTATTATATGTGTAGGATGAATTAGATCTGGATGTTTTATATTATCTATCTCGTTTTTGTGGTGTATGCACCATATCTAAATCCAATCAGATTATATCAAGATCATCATCTCTTATAGAGTGTTCGGGATGCCCAAGGAAAATCCAAGCGACAAAATGCCCAATGATTTATCTCTTCATATGGAAATACTATGGGATCTATGCACGGGTTAAAATAGATATTATCTCATATAAACCCCTTAATAGAAAATCCTCTATTATTGTAGTGCTCAATCCAAAGTAGCTACCTTCTAAGATAGTGGTCTTTGTGGGTAGAGTTAGGATGCAACATTTCTTGAATAAAAAACTAAAGAATAACTACATTTGAAATTTTTGAAATTCTAGTATCTCATTTGATATGATATATTATTCAGACTATTTTTTTCACAACAACGGTTAATGTTGGTGCTCAATTATTTCTCTTTACTTTTTTTATGATAAATTTGATGCGCAAGAAAGGGATACCTAATGGAATTATTTGGGTTACTTCAACTTGGGGGATATGTTATGGATCATAGGATTAGATTTCAATATTATTGTGAATCCCATAAAGAATAATGGAGGGGGTGATTTCCCTTGAAATTCTATATAGTAATTCTCTTTGTTCATTTCTCATAATGGCCATCTGGATTTTGGGTATGTGGGGGGTTTCTTCACATGGTGAAATTACCCATGAGGAAGCGGGTGCACATGGAGTCATCTTGACTGGTGTCTCGCAAAATGTCATGTTATTTCTTGATTCCAAGATACAAAGGTAACTCACCCTATAAGATCTTTTTTATCACTATCTCATCCATGTTTATCAGATTCTCAAACAAGAATGAGGTGACAACTTCTATTTTTCTCAATATTGGATCTCTGAGTTGGGATATCATCAAGGAGTAGAGGAATCATGGAATAATCCATTTAATGTTATCCTATGGATAATCCTTCATAAAAAAATATTTTAAAGGGGACCTCTAATTATGGGCCAATAGTCACTCCCATCACACCCAAGACATGAAAAAGATCTTAGATGATATAAAACGATTAGATTTGTGCCTCAAAAATTATTGGGATGGGGAATTTTTTAGTGAGCTTGTACAGAAGAAGAAGTTGTTGGTTTTCATGATCCAAAGGAACTAACTAATAGATCAAGATCAATCCCACATCAAATGGCATAAATAATAGAATCAAGATATTACCTAATTTCAAGCATACATCAAAGATAAGTAGATAATTATTAGACCTAATATATTATGGGAGTACATCACGTTCACTAAAGATCAAGAGGTGGTCAAAGGTATGGCTGAATTTGAATTTATGTCTATTATTATAGGTACCAACCCAAGAATACAAAAATAAATACATGAGAGGTCATGTGAAGCTATTCAAATCCATTCCTATAATATTCTCTGAGTTGTATAATGATCATATTGAATCATTTTCTAGAGAGGAGGATATTTTTGACTCAATTCGGGTGCTCAATTCGGGTTCTCAACTCGGAAAGTGAAGATGACCCCAATAGTTTTCTAGGGTCCTTCTATGATAACTCATCAGACCTTATGGGGAGAGACTTCATGATGTTGGTTCAATATTCATTTTGGGGTGGAAATATTTCCTAGTTGGTCATTTAAAGTACCTTGGTGCTCTTACCTAAAATAAAGGAGTCATATGCTTTGAGTCAATACAGGCCAATTATAAAAAATGGAGTGGACATATGACATTATCATTTTAATTAATGATAATATAGGATCAATTTGAGGAATCAATAAGGTCCTGGAGGTATATGAGAAATAGAGTGTACATATCATGAATCATGAGAAGAGTAGTATTTTTATCTTGAACTGGTGTTTGGATAGGCGTGTTGACTCCTTGGAGAGTTTTTTCAGTATACACAAAAGAAGCTTCCCCCTAGAATACCTAGGTGCTTGAATTTCCTCTCATGGAATCTGTATTCAACACTTTGATAAGGTGGTAAATAAAATTACTGGGAATATCATGGATTAGATAAATCGATACTTATATTTTGGAGGAATAATTACTCTGGTGAACTGTGTGTTATCCTTCATCCCCATGCATGTTCTATTAGCTCATAAGGATTTCAAGGGTGTAATAAATCATATTGATAACATCTTGAACTATTTCATTTTGGATTCTCACTCCAATGGAAAACACCATTGGGAGTCATGGAATAGGATTGAAAGGAATATGAGGGAAGGAGACATTAATATTGGGAGTTTTTTTAGTACAGTGCAGAGTATGCATGAAAAGTTTGCTTGGGAGTTAATTGAGAGACATACGCATTAGGGTAACTTTATCATGGGAAATTATGGGTTAAATTAAGGTGTTTTGATAGGGAAGGTTTTTTAATTGTGGAGTTAGATTCACTAGCACATATCATCTCTAAAGTTCCAAATGTGGTGGATCATCGGACAAGGTGACATTAGTTTTTGGTACCATAATCGGGTCGTCATCAAGCTACATTTTCCAAGGTTCCCCACATTGGATATTATGTTCATTAAGACATGAATTAATCCTAATTTAATACATGTTATTCTTGAAAACAATAAGAGTGATATTTTTTAGAAAACTATTCCAAACACTGATCCTGATAACTATGTTTTTATAGGTTCCTTGACCACAAAATTTTCAACCATTGATTATCAAAAGATGACAATGACTTCAACTTAAATGGATGAATGGAGAGAGACCATCTAGTATAATATGATCCCGGAAAAGCATAATATTCTATTATGGAATATCAGGAACCATGTTTTATCCACTAATTGTAACATGAAAAACCTTGGTATTAATATTGTTTCCAAATGCACATATTGCAGAAACCATTGGGAATGCCTCCATCCTTTAGTGGTTTTATTGGAGTCTCCTCACATGAGAATTTGAATGCCTCCATCCTTACCCTTTCGTTCCAAGGTTTTAATAAATATGGTATAGAGAATATATCAAGAACTATCATCCTTGTGGTGGCTTGTTCATATTGATAGAAAGCAAGGAACAAAGAATTCTATGAAGGGAAAAATTTCTCAAGCACAACCCTAATATATAGAACCAAATTCCTAATAGTTTACTTGACCTATCTGATCAAAAACTTTCATGATGATACATACCTCATATCGCTTAAAATTGGAAGATACATATATCCCACCATTGGATGTACACCTCAGGGACACTGGGTTCGATGGCACTCTCGTAGTGTTGGATTCAACCTCAACACTGAGGGGTCTTGCAGCATGGGTTTTATGCATGGGGGAGGGTTGGTATCATGTGTGATCCTAAAGTATCATTAATATTCTCTTTCATTACATCCTTTATAAATGGTGATTCCCTTTAGGAGGAAATTTTGGAAATGTACACAGGCTTGCGTCTTTGCAACCAGAGAAGCATCGAGTTAGTGGTGGATGAAAATGATTCTATAATGATTCATAACTCACTACAAGGTTTTAGAACCACCCCCTGGTATAGAATTTATCTGATGCAAATATGTAAATATCTCATCTCCAAATTCATGGATGTTCTTCATTCGTGGAGTGAGGGGAACAAAGTTGCAAACTTCCTTGCCTCTTTTACCTCTATTGCAAATCAAGGGGGCATAGTCATTTTTTCTAAAAAGGGATAATTTCCTATGTAATGTATGAATTTAATTAGATTTTATTCCCTAGATCTCTATTACTTTTGACACCCTTATATCCCTATCCCATTGTCTCTTTTTTTCCTTTCTGAACCTTATTTTTTCATCACATGAATAAAATTATATAAATATTTAGGTTATATTAATGAATAGGTGATAAGATGTTATAAAAGGATCATATATGATGTTATAAAATTAATATAATTCTTTAATAAGTTAATAACATGTTTAAAACCACTATACAGGAGTTTAAATCATGTTCAGGCAAAACGAAGTGTGGGGTAAGGGACTTCATCTCAATTTCCTTTTATTGAGGCATATTATAGTGTTGTGCACCTAATTAATTTTATATGATGTATATACTTACCCTTTGAAGTTTAATATCATGATTCATTCATACTTGATTGTATTTTAAGTTTCAAGTTTAATTATTTCATCCAAGGGGCCACGATCAACATTGAAATTTTTATTATGAGCAACTCTATCAAACACAAGGAAGAGAAAACCAAAAAACAGGAATTAAGGGGTTCTAAAATAATGCAATCCAAGTGAGTCCCCAATAACAATGCTCACCCCATATTTTGAAAATGACCCCAGACTATGGAAGAATGAGAAGGCATCTTCAAACGGAGCATCAGAGGCCATAAAATCAGCTTTCATATTTCTCTCATGCAATTTGTGGTTAATCTCCAATCCATTATTAATAAGAATCTTAATTTTAATAATCTAATAAGAAATAGACCAGGGAGTGAAACCAATACCCAGAAGCGCCCTTTTAACAACTTTAGAATCAGTTTCCAGTGCTAAAAGGGTGATGTCCTTCTATTTCATAGCTCTATCCCAATTAAAATTGCATGTGCTTCATCCTAAAGATAATTACCATACACAAAAGAGGCTGAAAATGCAATAATAACTGAACCACTGGTATCACGAACTAAACTTCCACCCCTCATGATACCTGATCTTCATGAACCATTGGTATTAGGTTTTATCCAAGGGGATTTCACTTTAAAATTACCAAGTGGTAAAAGTGATTGAACAATCTCACTTTCTTTTGTGATTGTTAACCTTATCTTTAATCAATTGATTTTTTATGATCATTTTTTATTGGACATTTCATTTCTCTTAAATTTAGATATTATAGTATTATTCATATGATTATTTCCTAAACCATATACAATTTTTACAGATGGTGTATAATTTAAAAGTTATGTGATTAACTGGGGAAATATTAATAAATCTATATTATTTACTCAATAAAAATATTTGTTGATAAGGAACATTATTTATATATTAAATTGACTATTATATATATAAGTAATTCTTTGTATATGTAGACATGGGTGGGGTTTGGTTATAGGTATACCCTCGATGCATCGATATGTCTAATGAGGTGAATTAGTGAGCTAGCCTTTGTTTAATGGGTTTATACCCAAGTTTTATAAACTATCTCGAGGATATATCTTTATGATAGAGGTATCATGTGCTTGATATAAGATGTATAATAATTAATCACTGCCTTCATTCAAAATTTAGTTATTATTATCCATGATATTTTCACAATTATATTTTATTTGGATGCATTTCATTCTCAACTATTTATTAAATGGAATCTATTGTAAATTATTTAACTTTATATAATTATTATTATAGTAAAATTATTTAAATATCATGTGTGTTCACTATGAAAAGTGGTAATGGAAAAATTAATGTCATCGGTTCGTGAGGTGGTAGTCTATCATACACAAGAATGATAATTTCTTAACCCATTTGATGCAAGTAGAGATGGTTGTAGGTTATTACCTTAACATTAAAAAAAATATTAATATATGTAATATGTGTAGTTTATTTTATTATAATGGTTAGATAAAAATTTAAGGAGGTGGATAATGAAAAAAATAAGGAATCTCATTGAACAATATTACCTCTCTTTCGGGTAACCTCCTTAGGTCTTCACCAAATCCTTCCTAGCTTTGATTTCTCCCCAAAATAATGCTTATATGGTGATAAAATGGATTTTGGGAAGTGATTTGGGTAGTTATTGTCCAATCCAAAAAGGATTTCAAGGTGTGAATAATAGAGGAGAGATAGTGGAGTTTTATAGGTGAGGTGAGTGGCACACTTATAGTTTTTGAAAAGAATAAATTTTACAAACATTTTTTCTTGTCTTAGGGATCCAATAATATACCATTATTAATAATTGAAGTGATAAGGTTTATATATTTTAATTAAATAGATTTTAGAAAAGTTTTTAGGTTATTTTAATTCTTACCTTTGTAGTTTAACCCCCAAAAAATCCATTTACACCTTAACCGTGGTAAATAGAGTTTTCACTATTCATTTTGGTCAAAAATTTAGTTGAACTTATTATATAATATAAATTATGATAATTAAAAATATATAATTCATATAATAAAATTAAATTTATAGAAGTTTCAAAATTTAATTTAAAATTAAACCCACAGATGTGATGAGAAATGAGGTTATAAAAAGAAAATGTTCAAATGTTTATAAAGTTTTTATATAAAAACTCAATATTAAATGATACCAATGACCAAAATTGAATTATTTTTTATAAAATGTTACTAATATTACTTTAAAAAATACAAATAGAATTCAATATTATAAAATTAATTAATGAAAAGGAAGTTTTCAACAAAATTTAGTATTTTTTGATTATTCATCAAAAAATGAAACATGTCATAAAAATCACAAAAAATAACTCTAAGTTAATTTTTCTATTTTTATTTAAAAAATGAATTTTATTTTATCAAATAAATTTTCTAAAAATGGTAAAAATTAATTTTAATCAATGTGTTTGAAGCATGACTAAATTCCTTTTTGGAAACATACAATTTTCCAGAAAATATTTCTTTTAATTTCAAATTATTATTATTTTATTTATAATAAATAGATAACCATAATATTAATATTTTAGTTATTAATACCCTTTAACTTAATATATTTTTTAAAATTTTAATGTTTAAATAATATTTTAGTATATTATTTTTTTAAACCCTTCCTTGCATGCATCGTAAGATATCAAAAAAGAGAAGGATAGAGTTTTCTAAGAGCTTGAGTGATGGAGACCATGGAAAAAAGAAGGATTTATTTCCATTATTTTAGAAATGCAGAAGTTGAAAACCAAGAAAATGTTTCAATGGAATATAAAAATGATTTATGTGTGAAAGAAAAGGGCATAAAGTAAATAATTTTCAATGAAAATTTAAGAGTATGATGGAAGGAAAAAAATCTCATCCTAAGGATCCATTTATAGTTAATTGTCTTAAATGTGGGGAGTCTAGGAATTATTTGAATCAGTTTACTCTTCTAAATGTTAAATCCTAGACCAAGAATTTCCTATGTTTAAATACAATGGATAAAGTTTATATGTATATGGATTCAAAAAAAATAAATTTTAGAGGTATTTTTACCAATGGTATTTTGGTTATAATAATCATGAAAAATCTAATGTTTGTGCTAAATTTTAGAAGAATATGTGTATTCATTAACTTAAGATTTATGGATACCATCATTGGTTATGAGTTTAAGTTTGATCATAATTTGAACGTCTTAAACACCCTTTTGGGTTATATGTGATGAGAATCTACCAAGATTAAGAATATTTTGGGGGAAATTTATGGAAATACACCCATTGGTTTAGTATAATATTTAGTGAAAAAGTTATTTTCGGAATAATTCCTTTACATTGTATAGATATAATTTTGAATTTATTGATAACCTTTATGTTTAATATGATCATTAATAAAATTTTAATAATAATCAAATAATATTATAAGACATTGTAGAAAAAAGGTTGTGTTGAAAACCTTATAAAAAAGGTTATTTAATTATTAATTTTATTTTAAGGATTTACATAATATTACTTTGAAAATTTTATAGATATTATATTAATATATTTTATAAAAAGGAAAACCAGCATGTTGGGTGACTAGCCATCACATCCATAAAGGTAGCGGGGCATGAACCCATGACTAAAGGATGATAAGGGTTTTGCACATACCACTAGCCTATGTGATTTCCTCTTTAATATGTTACTATTTTTTGTTACAAATGTTGACAAAAAAAATATTAATGTTTAATCAGTGGTGTTAATTTTGAGGTTTAAAGATTAATATAATGAATTTGTTAACTTATTCTAACTATATTGGTTTTAGAAAATAGTTAGAGACATACAGAAAGACTTGTCACTTTTTTATAAATATTTTGATAGATTAAAAGTGAATTTTAGTGATTTAGGCACAAAAATAAATTTTTTCATTTTTTCGAGTAAGTTATGTTTGGGAAATTGATTGAGGTATAACTAAAGGATAAGATTATGCTTATGAAATTGAAATAAATCAAGTAAGTATATATTCTCATGAAAATTCATCAAATTTAGGGAAAAGGATATTGAATTAAAATTTTACCCTGTTACCATCATTTATGATATGAACTTATTCACACCTATTTGTTTTATAGTTTTGTGGTCATTAAACTTATCTAGATCACCCACTTTTTTGTGATCAATGATATCTGTCACTCTATTAATCCTTGGGAGTTAGTATTCTCTTCCATGTCAATGTTTTAATTTTCCACCAATGTTATCCTACTTGGAAACCTAGTTATGTGATTATCCCATATGACCTTTGTACTTCTATTTCACTATTAATGGGAGGATTTTTTATTAACTCATTTTATGATGTGTGTTTTCAACAAAAGAATTTTCAAATATCAAACCATTGATTACCGAGATGAAATTTAAATCGTGAGGAAAAATTTATTAAAGGTGTGGATAATGTAACACCCTAAAGTTATAAAAGAATAACATTTTATTTTATAGTGTATGAGACATGTAACATCGACCAGAAATAAACTACCAAATATATTTATTTAAATTTAACCTCTTTAATAGCTTTTGGAACACACAACCCCAAGTTTAAATGAACCATAATATAGTATACCGTTATAAACTAGATCTTAAATTGGTGGGTATGAATATTACTAAATAAATTATCAAAATTATGTTTACCTGTTAATTATAAATAAAATAAGAACCATTTAAAAGAAAAATAAATGTTTTATGAAAAACAATATTTTTCTCGAAGATGGACTTGTCGTGCTTTACGCACCTAATTAAAAATTAATTTTTACCAAATTTAGAAAATTTATTTTATAAAATGAACATAATTTTTTAAATCATAGTATCAAAGTTATCTTAGGTTTAATTTTTTTGATTTTTCTAAAATGTTTCATTTTTTGATGAATAGTGAAAAATACAGAATTTTAATTTAAATTATTTATAAAGTTAAATTTTATTTTGAGTTAGTTTTAAAGTAAAATTAGTTCGATTACATATTATTTATTATAATTTATTTTATTAGAATAATTTTAATTTTGAATTTTGATATAAAAACTTTGTAATATTTTGAATAATTTCTCTTTAAAAACCCTCTTTCTTGTTGCGTTTAAGAGAATAATTTTAAACTAAATGTTTACACATATATGAATTAAATTTTATAAAATAGATTAAATATTTTAAATAATAATAATTTATATTTTATAATAAGTGTAAAATAATTTTATACCAAAAATAATAGTAAAAACTAGTAAAAAATATTTACCACGATTAAGGTAAAAAAGTATTACAAGGGGTTAAACTAAAAAGATAATGGTTAGATGGACTAAAACTTGTATAAAATATATTTTATGGAAATATTTTGACCATATAATTAATAATTATATATAATAATCCATATTTTACCCTTTTCATGTGAAAAATATGGGTACACCTTTTTCTTTTCAAAAACATACAAGTGTGCAACTCACCTCACTTATAAAATTCCACCCCCTATCCTCTCTTCTTCATATCTTCAAACCATTTTTTGTTAGGATAATACCTGCCCAAATCAATTAACAAATTCTATAAACTTATCCTAGAATCATTATTTTTGAAATAAATTCAACTTAGGAAGAAATTTGGTGCAAACCACAGGAGGTTACCCAAAGAATAGGTAGTGTTCTTCAACGAGCATTTTTATTTTATTTCTTCCTCCACCACCAATTTTTTTTTTAAACTATGTTGAAATAATAAAATCAACATATTATGTATATTAACATATTTTTATAAAAATCATTAGTAGAAAACATCTCCAATTCTATAAAATGGGTTATGAAATCATCATTCATGTGTATGGTAGGTTGCCTCCACGTGAACCAATGTCATTCAATTTTTCATTACCACCATTGACGGTTGGTTATGATGATGAATATAAAGTATATGTGTGTGTGTGTGTGCATATATATATTTGCGATATTTATAAAATAATGATACTTATGGAGTCATTATATCATATATTCCTTTTATTTACTTTATATTCCATTGGAGATACGATAATGTAGCTCATGTGTACGGCGGACAACCACCTTGCAAAGTGACGTGATCTGTTTTTTCAATGACACGTTACATGGAAGGTGATAAGGATAAATTTAATGAATATATATGATATAAATAATATAATTCTGATATTAATGAAATGTTTATAATTCTATAAAGATAATATATCATTTTATTTCTAAGCTTTTCACTCATTCAAAGATGATAACATCGTTCGTGTATGTGTGGACTACCACCTTCACGAAGCGTTGTGACTCCCTTTTCATCACCACACCACAAGGATGATATATATATATATATATATATATATATATATATATTTATGTATGTACATTTAAATAAATAATATGTAATTTATGATATCATGATCATTCTCGAAATATGAAATATAAAATATTACTTACCACCTTTCCATAATGATTGTTGAAAAATGGAAACGTTACTCATGTGTACGTACGACCTACCGGCTCAATGATTATAACATTAATAATTTAAAAAAACCATATATAATTATTTTTATTAAATTTATAATATATGTATAAATAAGATAATTATTTCATGATTTTGGTTCTTTAATGGAACTATATAATATTCACTAGAATCAAAACATTCATAACAAAGCACAAAAGAGAAAACAGTACAATTAACACACAAAACAATGAAAGTAATGAAATATTAAAAATGAATGGGGTATAAGATTATATAAATGGATAATATAGGATTTTATAAAATTAATGTTGTTTTTTAATAATTTAATAAAAAATTTAAAACAACTATACAAGAGGTTAAAGAATGTTCAACCAAAAGGAAGCATGAGGTAAGGGACTCTATCTCAATTTTCATTCATTAAGGCATATTGTAATGTTATTCACCTAATTACTTTTATATGGTATGTATACTTCTCCCTTGACATGTAATATCATGATTAATTAATACTTCATGGTATTTTAAGTTTCAATTTTAATTATTTCATCTATATGGATTTTACTTGAAAATTACAAAGTGGTAAGAGTTATTGAACAATATCTCTTTCTTTTATGATTGTTAACCTTCTCTTAAAAAAATAACTTTCTGATGATAATTTTTATTTAGAAATTTAAATTATATAGAAAATATATATTCTTGTATGATGTATTATATTATAACATAAACTGTGTGACATTTTTACTTGCGGTGTATACTTTGAAAGTTATTTGATTAGTTGGGAAAATAATAATAAATCTGTATCCTTCACTAAATATAGATATTTGTTGATAAGGAACATTAATAATTAATTAAATATATTATTATATATATGAGTAATTATTTATACATGCATTCATGATTAGGGACAGATTATATATATCCCCTCAATACATCGATAGGTCCAATGAGATGAATCAGTTGGCTAGCCTTAGTTAAATGGGTTTCCACCCATAAGTTTTAAACAATATTGAGGATATATCTTGATGTTATATGTATCATATTCCTGATACATTATTTCTAATAATAAATAATATCCTTTATTCATAATTTAGTTATTATTATCCATCATATTTTTGTAATGATATTATCCCTATATGAATTTCATTCTCTGTTATTGATTAAATAAAATGAGTTTTTAGTTATTTTTCTTTCCATATTGGTTATGTATTATCCAGTGATGATAGTAATGTTATGGTTTTTAATTATTTACCTTTATATATTTATTATTATCCATGATATTTTCACATTTTTATTATCTTTAGATGAATTTTCTTATCATTTTATTGATTACATGGCATGTGTGTTCAGTTATTTTCCTTTCCATTTTGATTATGATTATTGAATCATGATAACTTATATTGTACTTAATCTTTACTAAGAACTTGATCACACCATTATTTTTTTCTCTTTATTAGGAATCTATGAATATTACTATGATTGATATGAAAGGATATTCTAGAGGGAATAATGTTATTCTTGAGAAAAAATGTGTTATAATTTTTATTTTCAAATGTAATACAAGAATAATATGTGTATATAGTTTACCAAGACTACTAAACTATTCAGTCCTTCAGGATTATATCCCTTGTATATTATGTCAATGTAATAAATTAGACATTGGATCCTGGTTACTGGGGTTGAGGTTGCTACATGGATGCTTCAGTTTGTTAACCTTGGGACCCCCCCCCCAATATTTTAGAGTTTATTCACCATTATGGTGTGGTTAGTGGTATTTTGGTGTAGTGTGACATGAAAATGAATTGTACAAACCTAAAAAACATCCTCATGGAAAATTCAAAAAAAATGATTCTATATCAACAATTATGGTCTGTTCAATGTCCACAAGCCTTAGTTTCAAACTGCTTCTTCCAGAACTCTAGATTCTCCTATATTTCTTCAAATTAATTCCCAAGACATCACAAAAACTCAAAATTTAAATCAAATCAAATCATTAAATACATACCTTTGGTTCCAACATTCTCCAATATTGATTTTTTTTGGAAATATTCACTTTTTCCAAGCACTTTGTAAAACATCGATATTACTCAATTTTATAAGAAATTTATTCCTTAGTCACTACCCCTTTGACAATAAAATTCAAAGGGTGATTCAACCTTCCACAACACCTAAAACCATGTAAACATCCTATAATAATTTTTTTAATCCTACATGTAAAAAATACCGGGGTAGGAAACTTGAGAATATATTAATTTCCAAAATGATTTCAATGACTTACATATGAGTCTCTATCTCTAATAACTCCCTTTGGATAGTATCTCCACCTATATTTTATATACAATGAAATATATAATTTTATAAGAACATAGAAATTTCAGATATTACATTAAAAAATTGGGGGAGGGTTAATTCCAAACCATCTTAGTTTTAGAAGATTTTTTAAACTCTGAGGATCAACCTATGACTTATAAATACATAAACCACCAATTATTTTAGGAATATATCAACCATAAAATTCTGAATTTCAATGAATTATATCCTCACTAGGTTGTTCTACATATTCTTATTTTTTAAATGGTATTAGATCTTAATATAATTTATGTAAGTATGTTGAACTAGATTTTTAGATAACTCAATAGAACTTTTATTTTTTTCATTGAATCATCATTGGATGAAGTACCCATTCTCTAATTTATTCCAATAGTTTCTTCATCCATATAATCTATGTATAGGCTTAGGTGATGAAAACATATTCCTCCCATGTTGTTCCTAAATAAACACAATCCTATTTATTACTTATCCAACAAACACAATAATTTTTAATGTATAATGATCCACCAATTATGGATTTTCTATCCATAATTTCAATAGACAAGTCTATATTCAAACATCATAATAAATCCATTTTATTTTTATTTTTGAACAAAAAACTATAAATTAAATTTCCTTAAACATACCTAATTATTATTTTCACCGCCATGAGATATTTTTATTTAGGATAAATCTAAAACCTAACTACCAAGAAAATAGTATAAAAAATATCTATCAGGATCAAAATATGATAGAGTACACTACCAATGATTATTCTAGAAAAATCCTAGTCTACCAGCTCACCATACTCATTTTTTCCATATTTTGACCGAACTGTTATCAAAGTTAAATTGGGTATTCACTCCTCTATTTTTGAATTTTTATAAGACTTACTTTATATACTTACCCATTAAAATTAATGTCTTCCCTTTATCATGATGAACATTTCATATGAGAAAATATTTCAACCCTCTTATCATTAAAATTTCAAACTCAAAACTCATTGTTTTTTTCAAATTTATCAATAGAATTATATTTAACACCATTGAATGTGATGCCATCTACATAAAATAACACCATGAACTAATCCTCTTTGAAAATTTTCTCATAGAGGTTTTGGTCATCACTACTTCTTTTTAACTCTATCAACCTTAAGAAAGTATCTAGGATTTCATAATAGTAATGATGTTCTTGTCCGAAGGTATACAACACTATTCTCAACTAAAACACTTTTGAATCAATATTTCATAGAAAAAAACAATATAATGTTCAATATATATATATATATATATATATTCATGAATACATTTAGAAATTAGTTCTTCACATCAATCCAAAACACATTGAACCTTCTCTAGGTAGACACTTATAATAAGAGCCTAATGGGATTCATCCTCACTACTAGTTAAAAAGTATCTTTAACATCAATACCTTTAACTTGATCATATACCTTGAAAACTAGTTTGGATTTAATTTGGATTGCCTTTATATTTGAATCTATATTATTCTTGAAGACCCACTTTATACTAATCACAATATGATTTTAAGTTCATTCCATAAGCTTCCAAGTCTAATTTTCTAAAATTTCATTCAATCCTTCATTCATGGTTTTAACTAATGTTTTATATTTTTCAAATTATTCAAATGAAGTATTTTCAATCTCAAATAACAGTGAATTTCTATTTACTATCCTTATGACTTTATTCTGAGTTAGAGAAGATTAGTCTCTAATGATATTTCTTGGATAAACATGAACCAAATCTTTTCTTATTTGAGTCATTGATTAGGTCACTTCTTCACTTTACTCAAATAATGATTAAATCTTAGAATCTTCATTATCTTGATAAATTTTAAATTTTTCCAAATCATTATTTGTTTCATTACCTTTTAAAAAAATATTTAGAAACTAAAATTCTAGAATATACTTTTTCTTTATTCCCAAAAACCATTACACCAGTTATCTCAACAATATTTTTAGTCCTCCTATTGAAACAATTTTAGGACTTACTCTTTGTTGAGTGGATTATAAAAATACCTTCATCAACTGCATCACCATAAATTTCTTTATTCCCACTTTATTTCAGATTAAACACCTTCGTCCAAGTAGTTGGGGTCTGTTCTAGTGGTAAAAGGGACCATGTAATCCTATACCAAAAATCCCAGGATAAAATCCTATAAGAATCCCAATATTTGGAGTAGTTGTATTTATGAAATGAATTAGGGAGGGGAGGGATAAATAGTCATTATGGAAAGTATTAAATTTTGTATGGTAGTTAAAGTGGCTAGCATCTCAGGTGTCAAAAACGGCAGGTTGTCTGGTCAATGATGCTGGGAGGTCTCGGCAAAATTCATTAGGTTTATGGGGTTTAGTGGTGGGATAGTTTAGGGAGTGGTTTTCAAGGAAGTTAGTTGGTGGGCTTGGTAGAAACACTTATTGGAATATATGGTCATAGAATAGAGAAATTACTTGGTCATTAGTTTTCATGATGATTTAAGGGTTCATAGAAAAAGAATACTTCTAGGAAATGATGGTTTGGGCTTCTGTAGCGGCATGAGTGAAGGTGAAAGATGGATTATTGGAAAAAATGTGAGCCTATTTATTACTAGTTCAAAACCATATTAGGAATTATATCAATAGTACCCACCTTTTTAGGACACTATATTGGAAACAAAAAGAAGGTATGTCATCTGTCATTGGGACCAAGCACTGTGCATCTATACACGGGGTAATGTTTGATGTGCAGCTATGCAAGGTTGTGATTTAGGTAAAATATATCAAATACTCTAGGGTAGGGGTCATTCTAGTGGTTTAAAATCATTGGGAATTTAGGGTCATGTTCTTAGACATGTTCCTACTAGGCCTACAGGTAATGTAAAGGTCCCCCCTCAACCCAATTAAAAAGGGGGATTATCCAAAAATAAATAAAATTTATGGCCTTCAAGATTTCAAGAACTTTATTCCAAATACTATAAGATGATTCAAAGAAGTATAACTTTTATTATGCATTTCATATATAATCTTCCTACCCCTATACTAAGTAATACTCTATTTTCAGAATTAATATCCATTTCAAACACTTTTTTCTTATAGTGGAATGAGATTCCACTATCAATCAAGAATTTCTATTTCATATTGTTGACCATGTGATTTATTATATCCAAAACACCATTTTTTTGTGTTCTCGTTAAATAAACTTCATATTTAATACCATTATTTTTTAGATAATTTTTTACATCATACAATATATAATTTATTCTATTATCTAATATGAATTTTCATGGTTATTATTGTTTCATTTTTGTTTTTGTTCTTAGAAACCTTTTTATGAAATGAAGTGCTTATTTTTTAAAACATATAAACATATAACACCCCATCCTGATATAATCATCCATGAATAGTATGAAATAACTTTAAACTTTGGTTTTTTCCTAACCAATAGGACTACACACATTAGAATTAATGAAATTTAGAAAACTTGATTCACAATTTCTCTATAGAGGGTATGGATTTTGAACCATCCAACCTTAGATATAAGATTCAAAAATATTTTCTAAATATCACTTCAAGTTAGGAACAACCATTGCTATACTAAATTTTAGTAAGTTCTCTATTTTTTATAAATTTGGCCTAGCCTTTTGTGAAACAATTGGTTTTCTTCTAACATTTTCAATATAAAAGTTTTTTCCTTTATTTTAAAAAGATTAATTTTCATTAGTTCTCTAAACTTTCATCAATAGATTCCCAAGTTTTCATTTTATGTAGTATCTCTTTTGATTAACAGTGACCTCCAAACTGGAGTCATAAATCTGACTACTGTTTGATAAATTGTGAAACAAATCCATCAATATAAAGAACAATGTCATAATAGACTACCTAAAAATAAATGGTGAGAGGAACAACCAAGAGAAATAATTACTTAATAAAATGTGTATTATGAATTACTAATTCATATAATGAATTTTAAAATGGGTCATCATTATAGTAGTAATACATTTAATAAAAATATTTTTAAATAAATGTAAAACATGATACATGTCTAATAAAATATTCTATTATAGATAAATACCATCATAAAATTCAATATTAACATTGAGAAAAATCCTTGAGAAAGGAAAATATTAGTATAAGATACTTCCTGTACTACTACAAAAACATAGGAATTGTTATTAAGTTAACTCAAAGATTATATGTATTAGAGTAACACCCTCATGAGTAACCAAATATTAAAGTTATTAAACACTTTAATCTAGATTTTTATGGGAATCATATAATGATTCATTTAAGATTTCAATAAAGGAATATTCCAGTTAATGAATTCATTCTTTTTCATTATTGGTAATTTTATAAATATTTAAATGTGTTTAAGAAATGTTTACCCTTATTTCTTAAAGTTTTGAGGATAGATGATCTAGGGTGTGGGATTTCAAGGTTTTGGTACCATTTTATTTGTAGAAATTGTTAAATTTTCAAATTATAAGAAGAAATGTTAATTATAAAGTCCAAGAATGTTTCTTTGCAGTATCCAGTGAATGTTATTAAAAGAAAAAAAGGTGTAAAGTGGGGGGAGTAATTATTCCCTAGTATGTAATTGAATAGAATACTTGAAGGAGTTTGGGAAACTCCATGGAAATTATAGGTCATGTATCAATGTTATAGAAATTATTCCTTCAGTTTTTAAAGGCATATAACAATAAATAAATATTTAAAAACTATTGTAAATACATAAGAGTTCAAAATTGAGGTACTAATTTATGAACATTTATTTTTCACTCAATTGATAAAACAAAGTGTTATTGAATCGTAGATTTGAATGTTAAGGAATTTATCATGCAGTGATCAACTAAATAAAGGATTTAGTTTTTAATAATATTTCTATTATATATTAAGAAAAGTTCTTTAAAGGTATTTTTATGAATATTAAGACATTAATACACTTTTTTTATAATACATCATATTTTATGAAATATTTTAGAAATAAGATATGGATAAAGATGTTTTATACTAGGTAAAAGTGTTTATCTAGATATTTTTTAAAATATAAGGGAAATTATACCACCACCATCAGTATCATATTTTAAATAATAAAGTCTTCTTTTTCATATTAACTATCCAAAAACATAGAATACCTTATATGACATGGATGTAATGTTTTATTTGTTAAATATTTCCCACTAAATATAATAAGAGTTGTTTTTTAAACACAAATTTGATTATGTATCTTAGAAAGATATTATTAAAAACATATATAGTCAAAAAAGATAGTGGGAGTATGTTTGGACTTAGTAAAGTTTCAAAGTTAATAAATAAAGGATTTTTCCATTCAAAATATAAATTAAATTTTACTTGGTGTTCATAAAGGTTTAGGGTATGTTGGTAAAAGATAATGTAAAGAGTTACACTGGTTATCAAAATATTTTAAATAAATATTTTATAGAAAAATGTTCTAGGGATAATGATGATGATGAAATTAGAAAAAATTATAAGTAGATAATATAAGTTATTAACATCAACACATTGGATGTTTTAAATGTGTGTAAATGATTTTTCAATGAGTTTAACATCATGAATATGATTCTTAGGTCTCAAAATTATTCAAAACTACATTTCTTCATAGATGTTACTCACTAAAGAGCATAATGTGATAGTTTTATTAAATTATCACATAGATATGTTATTGAAATTACATAGATATGTAATTAGTTTAACAAAACCCCAAAAATAATTGAAAATATAAAGATTATATGGAATTCTATTATATGTTATGTGATGATACATTCCCTTATGTATGGTTTTTTTAAGTATTTTTAAATAATTTTAAGAATATAAAATGTATCATGTTTTAAAAAAGGAAATATCTAATCTATCATTATTTCATGTTGGATTCATATACTCGTGAAGTGAAATGATAATTGGACTCTAAAAGATTAACATTGAGTTATCCAAAACTAATGTCTTTCATTGAGTAATAAAATTTATAATGCAATGTTAAGGTTAATATGAGTAGGATTTATATATTATGATGTTGAATATACTATTGAGGCACAAAATATGTTTTTTTATAAGTGTACCATGAAGTATACCACATATAGTGTCATCCACTACATATTTGGTATACTAGGGATTCATGATTTCTATTTTTATTTCCCAAATACCTGAGGTTGGTGAGATACATATCATGTGAACCTTCATACTTTGGTGCCATTCTTATGAAATTCTTGAGGTGTATCTAATCATTAGGTGGTTGGTTTTGTTATCTATCATTTCATTGGATAGATCATAACTAAGATAGGATTTGTAATCTCTTATGAAAGATATGACATTTGTTCCCCCGACTAAGATAGACTAAGGAAGTGTATGACCATACCTAGATAAGATATATGACACCTTTTTCTATAGGGTGAGGGCCATGTGATTTATTAATATATAAGGGTGAATGAAATGTGATATATTAATAATCTTGGTGAGTGTCTACATAGAGATTCAAGAATATAAGAGGATATTATATGGTATTGGGATATACGATGTCCCATGACCACATAACTTCTAAGACAAATAGATCATATCAAAATTCATTTTTTATAAGATGTAGCTGGTGGACATATATATAGAGATACATGTGTTGGATGGAGATAATGTTGGATACATTTGTAGCTTTAGGAGCACAAATACTTTTATAGAATTTTATATTTTCATATATTTATAAATTGAGGAATTAATATTTTTTATTAATTATATAAATTCTTATGGGGTCTCACATTATGGTTGAATAAATGGGAATTGAATTTTACTCATAGAGCTAATATAAAAGTGCTTTAAAGATTATGGAAAATGAGTTTTTGATGGGTATTAACAAGGTATTACATATGATGTGATACATGGTTAAGTTAATGATAGTTATCCAAAAATGTTTGAGAAATAATAAAAAGTAGTTTTTCATGTGATTTCACAAGTTATTGTGTATGATATTATATAATCTGAAATGGAACAAAGATTATTAGGCTTTAGTGAAATTGGGAGATTGAAAGATATATTCCCTAAAACAAATATAAACCATCATATTTTTTGTATATATCATAATATATGATATAATCATATCATAATGAATAATAAAAATGGAAACCATAGAATATAATTTTTTATGATATTAAAATTTCATATTACTGCTGCTTGAGCTAGCCATATTGTATGACTTGGATGCAACCTAAAATTAATCATGTGAGTGAATAATAAGTGTTATTATTTGGGTCATCTACCACATGGGTTATAATTTTCTTTTGATGTTTCATAAGTTGAAACAATGTGTGGATGAACAAATGAAATCATGTGATAAATTCATGAATGGATGAAGCTTTACTTGTGCATTTTTTAAGACAATAGTAAATGTTATGGGTACTTTAGAATGTCCCAAGGGATAAATAAGGAGGATTATGCCATATATATGAATTATTTGATCTTGACCAATTCACCTATCGATTCTCCCTACCCCAGTACTCTCTTATTCTTCCCACATTACTATGGGATACATGATTATTACCTAGAGTGATGGAGTATCCTTCCTAAGAATTAGGAAATTCATTCAGCTTGTGGATACACTATGGTGGAGGGAGTCCTCTAGATGCCTATAAGGGGTCTTCATAAAACCAATTTGATGACGTTTGTAGTTAATTTTCATTAATTAAAGGTATTTTGGGTTATTCATTTTATAGTTTCATGGTTTCAACTTTTACACATAGTAGATCATAGAATTTGGGATTCTTGTGGTTTATACTACATTGATTGTGTGTCAATTGATCCTTAGAAACCCAAAACAAATCACCATGACACCCATATCAAAAATTAATTAAAAATATTTAATTATTGGATCTAAATAAATTTCAGTATCATTAATAGGTTACTTCATCCAAGGAATAATCAAAGACAAATCGATGTACCTTCACTTCATAAATAATTATGAAGGTATGTTATAATTTACCAACATATTGTTTCCTATATAATGAGGGTTTTTAAAAAATGTAATGATCCAGGTAATCCATATATAATTTAAGAAAAGGGATTCTTGTTTCATTTCTATATATGGAATACTCATGATCTATTTTCTTCTATTGAGGAGAATTTATGAGTTCTTGAAGTGTACCATCTTAAAATATTTTATCTATGTGTCTTGTTAAGTAACGTGAAGTCTCTAAACATCAATTAAGACATCTAATTATAAAAATAATTGTAATGTACCATTCAAGTTTAAAATTAATTGATTTGATATTTTTTATCAATACACACTACACTTAGGATTTTTTTATGAATAGTACTCATTTTGAAATGAAATAAAGTCATTGGAATATAAATGTATGTTATCATAGCTCATAACATTGGAACATAACATTATTTTAGATTTATACATTTAGAAAAATAAATTCACTAGCATCTTGTAATGTATCCTTAAAGATAACATGTAATTCTATAAAATTAATGTTACTTCATCCATTAGACACCTTCAAATTATATATTTTTGGTACTACTGATAGCATTGTAAATTTGGTAGAAGTGTTATATAATGAAATATTTGAATAGTTATTTAACTTACCAAAAAAATCATGATGGTATTGAAGGCCATATTTTAGCATTGTTATCCTTTCCTAAATATAATCTATGCCATTATATATAATTTTACTAAAATCTGGTGGTTTTTAACTCATATTGTTATTCCTCCTATTAGATACATTTACACCTCGCCCATATTTACACTAATATTTAATAATATAATCAATTCCATAATAAATTATTCATTTACCAGTTCATTTATACTAATTCATAAGGATTAAAAATAACATAAAATGGAACAATCTTTTTAAAAGGTTTGATTTCATGGTTTATTGATGACATAATAATATCTTTAAACCCATCCTCATATTATTTCAACATCCAGTGAATATTCATCCATTTTCAATCCATATTTATGAAATATTTTTATAACATTAAACATTTTTTACAAAATAGATAAAATATAATGTTATAACAATTTATAAATTATAAAATTGTATTAAAATATTTTATAACAACAATCATTCATTTTTTACTGATATAAATTTAACAATAAGTTCAACACATCAACAAAAAATATCAATATATAAACAATATATATGAATATATATATATATATAAGTAATATAATATACATATATATAATTAATTAATGCACATACACATATATATAAGTAAAACTATAAATATATAATTTATATATATATATATATATGCACTCATACATATAAAAATGTGTAATATCATAGATATATATTATTAAATATTGAATATGAAATATACAAATATAAACAGAGATATATACATGAATCAATAAAATAATGAGTTGAAATCAATATACCGAAGGTTTTAGGGTTAGTCCATCAAATATAAATTATCTCTTGCTAGAAATCAATTCAATGTAGATATAAGTTGAAGGAGTAAGAGAAGGGGTAGTGATGTGGAATTTAATTTCAATCGAGATATACATTCACAATACAACTTGAAAGGATTATTTATGTTTTTAATGATAAAAATTCTAGAATAGTGAAATGGGGTCTTTATTTATATTCATTTTTAGTACTAAGAAGAACACCCTTTATTATAATTTTTTCTAGTCATCTAGAATGAACTATTCATGGGAGATCGGTGGAAAATGAACCCATGACACTCCACTAGAGGGATATACATATATAACTCAACCAAAATAATTAATATAATTATATATATATATATAATATATATATACTATTGTGAATACAAATAATACTGAGGGGTGGAAAAGGTCAAGGCCTAAGAGGAAAAATATGCTACTCTGAGATAATAGTTTAGATACATTAGCAGTAAAAGAATCCTAGGGTGGGAATTTTGCAGAGGAATATTTTATAAAGGGTTTCAAAGTAGAAATAGATAGTGAGGTCTATTTAGAGTATAAAAAGGAATCTTGGGAAAATAATTAAAAAAAATCAGGAAGGACGAAAGGAAAGAATAGTGACCTTGATATCAAAAAGGTTAGGGCAATGACCTTTTTATTAAAGAGGAAGAAAAGAAGACATAAAAGGCGGATGGACGGGGTCATGCAAGCATCATGCCCCCATGCCAAATAGAAACAAAGAAAAAGGTAAAATATCAAAGTCACAATATAAAACATTATAATCATTATCCTAATCACAGTCATAATCAAAAGAAACATAATACCTAGGTAACCATAGTTGGATTCATATATGATTAGTATTTCCTAAATCTTTATTTGTTAGGATGAATAGGTTGGAAACCTTCATCATCCACAATGAAATTTTTTCCTTTGGAAAAATCCTAACTATAGGATGGTTTTTTGGTGGTTATATCCTCAACATCATTCCACCTTCCATGGATTCCCTACATTTCCCTTATTTTAATAATTTTATTCTGAATCCTTAAAAGATTTGTACCATCACTCAAAATTTGTTTCTCATTGATTGTAGAACTGATGTCATGATGATCTTCTTCTAATTTTACGTTTCCCTCATCTTGTTCATCCACTTTATTCTTAGGAACCAAAGTTAGGGCCAACCTTGTCCTAGATCCAATCAAGGTATGCCTACATTTCTTAGTGTAATTTTCTAACACTATGTTCATAGAACTTATCCAACTGAGGATCTTGTGATAGTTCCAGAGAAACATCTTCCACCACTTTTCAAATACCAACACTAAAAAAATACTTACATATATTAGTATGGGGGTTCCTTCCACCAATAGATATCATGTTTTGAATGGGAAAAAAGATAGACCTCATAGAAACTATTTCAACCATCTAAAAACAATAACGATAAGATTAATGGGTAAGGTTAACTACTATAAGAATTATATTCATTAAACCACCAAGGAATATTATAAGGATGATAATTGTAACTAGATCATAAAAAATGGATCTTAATCACCTCTTTTGGTAGATTCACCTTCTACTTAAGAGACTTGTACCAAAATATCTAAGATGATAGAAGAACACTTGAAAGGAAAGGTACATGTGAACTTACTCTTCCCTTCAAAATTTTATAATATGATGAAATTAAATTAACATAATTTTGGAAACTCCCTATTGGAAGAATTAAAAAAATTAAATTAACATATAATTAATTTAACACCATAGGAGAAAGAAAAAATGTGCATAGAGTTGTCCGAGCAGACACATAAATTGTATGAGTCGCAACTTCATGTTACATTCTTTGATTTCCCATATCTTATTATACTTGGTAACTTAATTATTATTTCTAAATTCATGTATCTAAAAAATGAGGCCTTTTTTAATATCAACCTAATTTTGACATCAAGGACCTATCATTATAATATTTCTCTTCTGACTCGAATATTAGTAATATTTGTTTATGTGGTGTTATCTGTGGTTGTTTTATTTTGGGGTTGTTGGTGCTTAGTATTGGTGAATCAAGTGTGGTTTCTCACCAAACCATTAAAATTGATTTTTAAATAATCCATAAAAATGAATGGATAGTTAATATATATATATTTATTTATTTATTTATTTATTCTTTACATATAAATTTTTATATGTATTCTTTACATATAAAGTTTTCTATTTATACAAATAAATATTTAATTTTATTTATTTATTATAACATATATAATTTCTTACATGTGTATTTATCATAAATTATATCTATGAATTAAATATGTATTATAATATACATACATATATATATTATTTATATAAATCATATTTTTTTTTTAAATGACACACACACATGCATATACATGTATGCTGAGAAATAGATAAAATTACAATAGAAACCATTATGAATATAGAAACTAGAAATACATAATTGATCATAGGTGAAATATATAATTGATGAAATGTGGATTTAAATGTTTTCAAGGATGATGGGGAATACAAAATTGAAAAAGGTGTAGATAAGAGAAAATATATTGAGGGTTAATAGTTCACTATTCAATTAACATATTGACATGTATATCGATTACATGTGGTTATAATATAAACTTTATGTTAATATCAATATCCTATGTCAAATTAAATAGTTGTAATATGAAGAGTTAGATAAAATTAATGGTTGGTTATATGGATCAGTTGTTGGTCAAGAAGTAATCCCTCTTGGATGTCATAATCTCATGAAATCACATATAATTTTCACTTAAAACAACCCATATAATAAAAAATAAATGAATCAAAAGCAATTGAATACCATGAAAATTTTAGGTTTTCTAATTAAAAACCCTATCAAGAAAACCTAGTAGGAAAAACCTAATGATCGAAAAAAAAGGGAAGCATTCCCAAATTCCCTTCATAAAATAATAATAGGTATAATAGTCATTACAACCCAATTTTTTAAATCAATTTCTAAAATATTTTTGTTAGTAATTCCTTTTTTAATAAATTTTCAAAATTATCTAAATTTATTATTTAACATATATCAATATCATAATTCTTTTGAATTTCATGAGTGAAATTAAATTTTGGTGAGATGTGGTCTATTCTATCATCGTATATATATACCTACCATTCCATTGCAATATATAAGAATCATTTGGTTCATATAATATAATTAGAATATTATTATTTCAATTTAATCTTTAATTTTTATTGATATGACAAATAACCAATCTTGTTCAAACATATTCTCATCTTTATTCGTTAATCACAATCAACTCGGTAAGATAGGAGGAAGACACAAAAATAATTTTTTTTATAGAATTCCATGATATGTAAGTTCTATTATATAGATCTGAAAAATATCTAGTGTCAGCATAAAAACCCAAATTTGGTTCTAAACTTTTAGAATTGAATAATACTTTCTCAAAGGATCAATGAAGGTATCGAAATAACTATTTGATACCATTCCAATGTTCATGAGTAAGAGAATAATTTTACTACCCTAATAAATTCATGGGAAATAAAATAGTTTGCCTTTAATTTTTTTTATGATACACCAGTGCTCTTATAACACAAAGATATAGTACTTATTGACTAACAAGTTCTTTATTATCCACTCATTATACAAAAGGATCCTTATCTCAATCAAAAAATCATAAAACCATTAATTTATTTAATGTATTTTATTTTTCAAATAAAACTATTGTAGGATTTTTGTATTGTACTGGTATTGGTGAAAAAAAATACATCTATAGTATATTAAATTCTTAATCCAGGTCATAAACTTAACTTTCCAAATTCATTCATTTCAAATTCTTTATTTAAATATTCCAATGCATTAGAAAGATCATTATGAGTTCTAATAATATTTAAATCTTTAAAATATACTATAATAAATATAAATTCATATCCACCCTCTTAATAAAGACATGTTTCAACTATTGGTTTTCACAAGTTGTATTTTTTCAATTGGATGTTTATTAGTGATCATATGAATATGTTTGAATATTTGAATAGATTAGAGAAGGAAATATTAAAAACACCATTCACCACACTCTGTTTATTCTCTTTGGTGAGTATATATATATAATAGTGAGTCTAGAAATTTCTATAGTGGTGAATTTGTGGTAATTCTGAACACAATTTCAAACTAGAAGACTTCTATTTTGAAAAGATCATGTTTTCCATGATATGATTGATTTTGTTTCAATTGAGAAGTTTACCTGTGGGAAAAGAGGATACTTTTATAATATGTGGTCAAATTAATGGTGGCTTGAATGTCTTATGGTAATTTGGAAAAGTCTCAAGATACGTATAGTTATTAATAATATTTTTCCCATACTATGTAAATGGTAAATACATAATGTATTTCATGTTGTGGAAAACATGAACATGATGAAACTTCATGTAATCCATTTCACTTGGTGTTTTGGAAAACATGATGACACAAAAAAATGTAAAGGATGTGTTCCATGCCATGGAACATATTTATTTTAGTTTATATATTCACTATGAAACTGGAGGAGTCCCAAAATGGGTGTTATGAAAACCATAGTGTAATTCATGTGAGAGTAATAGATATATATGTGGGATTCATAGATGACTCTTATTAGGGTGATTCAAATGAGCAACAAGAAAGAACCATTTCATGGAGGAAGCCATGTTGTTTATCAATTTTCTAGGTTTAAATTAGAAATAGGCGATTAAGTATATTAAAAGGAATATTTGATTTGCATGTCACCTAAATAAGTTACTTTCCATGATTTTTTGGAGATATAAGTCATTGTTGGTTTGATGTGATTCCCAATATGGGATTTTGAACACAGATTATGCCATGGTGCTTGAAAAATGGGAGGTTATGTTCATTTTTTATTCTAGTGCTTCTTAAGATAATTTATGGTTAAGGAATGTATTTAAAAAATAAAATAGATTTCAATGATTGAGATATATCAGAGTTGAATCAATGGTCAGATTTGAAGAGGCATAAGTAAGACGTTGCTTGAAATTAGACTTTTATTTTGAAATTCAAAATTACCTGGATATATTAGATTGAATGTATAGAAGAGAATATATATAGTTAATTTATATACATTGAATAAATTTAATAAATAAAGGAGAGTGATCTAGCCGTGGAATTTATTATATATCTTGAGTTATAAAGTGAAATTACAATTAGATAAATTTTTAGTGATGATTGGGAATTAAAGTAAAGAATTAATATAAATATAATTGAATATATGGAAGGGAATAATAGAGCATTTTTTATAATACCCATTTATTTTTGGTGTTATATATTTACTTTCTGTCATTATTATATTTAAATGTGTACTGATTATAACTTTGCATAACCCTCTTCAAAAGCAGTGAGTGGGAGTGGGGGAGATGTCAAAAAAATTGTGTGAGTATTGAGTTCATCCTAAATTTTAGAATCATATCCAATGAATTATTTATTAATTATAATATCTACATAATATTCATATGTGGTCCTTGGATGGATCCTAGTGTGTATGAATCAAGTAAAAATATCACTATCCATTCTTCTTTACTTTAGAGTATTTGGTTATTCTTGTGTTGATCAATGAGATAGATTCAATGTTTATTTAAAAATGAAAAGAAATTATCCTCTTAATATTTAAAAATTAAGAAATTTAAAGTCACCCTAATTCACACCCCCCCCCCCAGTAGAGTGTTTATTGGGACATCTATTTACAACAAGTGTTATTTGAGCCATTTATTATTTCTTGGAAATTATATTTGTGGAAATTTTTCATCATGTAGAATGTAGTTAATGAAAAGGAATTTCCCTTATTGTATGGTTGAAATTAACAAGTATGTAATAATATAATGAGATTAAATTTATGATCACTTGGTAATTATCTTTTTATATAAATAGTTACTAGAATTAAAATAAGTGATTCCACTAGAAGATCTATAATGGATGCATAAAAAATATTACTGAATGGTGTTGTTAAGGCTCAAAATTATTTGGATAGTGCATTGTATAATCAAATATATATGCAAGAGGTATATTTTCAATTATACAAAGAAATGTGTTAAAAGCCTTTAAATATTTATACAGGTGATAGTAAAGTGAATAAGGAAAAATTACATGTTTTTTATAATAGATTTGAATAATTGAAGTAAATTTCAATTGAAAATGTTGATAGTTTCTTCAAAAATATGATTGAAGTGGGTGGAATTATTGATGGTCATGGTCAGGAGCTAAAAGATTATGATATAGTAGATAATACCATACATATAATTCAACCAATCTATAATATAATTTTTTTTATCATGTGAAGAAGTAAATATTTGAGAATTATCTCTTGATGATTTACACAAAAAACTAGTCACATGTGAAATTTGAGAGAATATCAAAAGTTGTTTATAACATTCATCAAAATAAATTTCATTTAGAGTTGTGGAGAAGAAATATCTTCATGAGGTAGAAATTTAATAAGATAAAAATGATTATTTATTATCAGTTTTGTTAATGAATTTTAAGAGAGGTAAAATAAAATTTTAACATGAGTTACTTTTAGTTTTTTTATTGTGTGAAGGTTGGTCACATCACTATTAGGTACCCAAAAAATATTTGATATATAGGATATTCAATTTCATTTTTTATAAAAACAAAAGTGGAAGCTTCCTCCTAGATGGAATTCTAATTCTGGAAATGCAAGTGGAAATAAATTTCAGAGAAATATTTCAGTCATAAGAAAGAGAGAAGATGTGGAATATTAGTTATTAGACATTGAAATTTATTTTATCTAAGAAATAGAATATTATATTATAGTTTCTATATGGAAATATAAATATAAATTAGAATAATAATATCAACTAGATAGAGTTATTGATATCGATGTATAATTGAAAGGAGCACATGAGGAGCTTTATTTAAAATTAAAGGAGAAAATGAGGATTGAAGGATAACTAAAATAATTCCTCAAGTTATATTTATTATCCTGAAGTATAATTTAACCTTATAGATAATCTTGTGGAAGAGTATGAAAAATATCAAGTAAACCAGAAGAAGCAGGGAACTATAAGTTGAATATTTTAAAATAAGAAAATATAATTGATTATCTTAATATGTTTATAAAATATAAATTTATCAATATTTAAACACATTAAGAGGAAGTTTTATATTTGGGAAAGAATCTAGAGTCTGAAATCTAAATAGATATCTCAAAGAAGAAGCTACAATTTAGTAATTTTTTAAATGAGGTATTGAATTAAAGGTATAACAACTCATAACATAATCAATAAATACTTACAAGATTTATTATGGGTTTCAATTTCTTACCTTTCAAGGATATTTTTTATTATATAATTTTAGTGGATTAAAAAACCCATTATATAACAAATTATAAACATCTACACATTGTATATATTTTCTAAAAAAATAAGGTCTTATATTTACACTCCTGTTTTACTCTTAACACACTAACTTATTTCAAGATAAGTCATATTTATTGAAATCTATACCTTTTTATAAAGCCTATAAATAATTATTACCTATATTTTTTTTTTTTGAAAATGTGGGATGAGTGAAAAAATCTTGATAAGGGACGTCAGAAAAACTCATTAGTCCTTTAAAAAATAAGACAGTTCATAAGAAGGTTTCTCTTTTTAAATCATTAACTTTGAGATAAAATAATAATTTTCTTATTAAATAAACTTCATTTACCAAATATATTCATTAAAAATTTAAGAAAGGATACAGTTCAAATCATAATCATGAAAGTCACTTTCCAAAACAAGAGAACTCATGAAAACTTATCCTTGAAAAACAAACCCTTCAACTTTATAAGACAATAAAAAATTCCTTTAGTCGTGAATTTATCTTCTTACCTCTTGAAATAAAATTATTTCCAATAAAACTAATATAAATAATTAAAAAACTATATAGGCATCTGGGTACATTATCCTTACAATCACTCTTATAAGAACACTTATAATGATATAACCCACCCAGTTAATTCCAGTATATCTCCTCTATAGAACATATTATTACATAATGCATTAACGGGTGATATTAAACTTGCCCGCTGTCATATATAATGTTCAAGAACAATAAAATGGATAAGATTCATAGGTTCTTTCACATTTATCATAAAACTCACAAAAAACTTATTTTAACTTATAAGTATAACAATATATAGTTATCCCATAATAATAAAAAGAAATATTATTTACTTTTATAACTTTTTAAAATAAAAAAACACTAAACAAAGAGAATTGAATTTAATTTGGAAACCATAAAATCATTAATAGGAAGATTCATAATGAATGGTGCATATTATGGTGGTAATAGGTGGTCATTATGTAAAAATTTAAAAAATATTGTTTTCACACATTTGTAAAGAGAGTCAAAAGTGGCCTATAAAGAAACATTAAAAATATTGATTTTTAAACTTTGTAAATAAATTAAAATATAGTTGAAAATGAATCTAAGAAAAAATTTAAGGGTATATAAAAATAATCTTGAAATAATAAGGAGATGGAAAATAAATATTTTTAAATAATACTTTAAAAAATTTAAAACAAGGTTTTAAAGAAAATACCTTACCTCGAGTCCCAACCCACTTTTTATGAAATATACCATCTTTTGTAATAAAATTATATTAATTATTTAATTTTTTAATAAAAAATTTATGTTTATTACTATATTATTATTTAATTTATTTCATTTATTACCATGTTTTAGTTAGTTACTAAATAGATTAAGTTGAATTCAGATGTTTTGGGGTTGTTTAATTCATAATCTCCTAAACAAATTTGGTAGGAGAACCATGGTTAAAGGGGTCATGGTTTCATAATATCCAGAATATTTATCATGAAATGATTATTATTTTTATACTTTAAATATACTTTTAGAACTATCCATGTAAGGCGGTCATGAATAATGAAATACATCATGTCATAGTGGCAATAGTCTGCATGTACACACTGGCGACCTATACATCTTCTGAATGATTGGAGGGAAATAAATTATGTAATAATTTATTTTTTCAAAACTGTAATTATGTTATAAATATATTAATTATTTATTTAATCCAAAATTTTACCATCCATGTGTGTGGTGATGAAAAATTAAATGTGTCGTCCATTGAGACGATACTCTATGCATACATGTTGACAACATTTTCATTTTTCTATAAATAGAAAGGAAGTATAGAATGGTTGTTCCATAAAAATAATTAAATTTTAATAAATTAATAATAGAAATTTAATTATATTAATATTTTTGTAGAATATTTTTAGAATATTAACGAAGATAGAAACTTGAAATATCATGGCTAGAATATATACCCCTTCCTTGGATAAAATCCTTAAAAAACACATTAAGGATTCTTGGATTGGTATTTTGGGAATAAATAAATTATAAGACATTGATATTGTTTTGGGGAGCTATTTGGGTAATTATTTTGAGTTTGGGAGCTCAAAGTGTGTGGAGAAGTGAGGATAGGGGAGGTCACTGTACAGGTGATAGGAGTGGCACTCTTATAAATAATCTTAACCTTAAATTATTATAAAAGTATTCCTCATAGTAAAGTGGATTAATTATTGAATATAAGATAATTAAGGGTCAAAATACACTTATTAAATTATATTTAGACAATTTTAAGAGATATTTGAAGACTTATTCTTTAGTTTAACCCCCACTTTAACCCTCTTAACCCTTACCACGAAGACTAAATTTACCATGGTAACTTATTTTTATGAAAAAAATGAAATTGAACTTTTTATAAAAAACTGAAAATGTTAATACCAAATATAAAATTCATTTTATAAAATTAAATTTTTTTAAATGGTAAAAAATAGTTTTAAAAAAAGTATGTTCAACACGATGATTTTTTTTTTGAAAAAATGACATTTTAGACATAAAATTGAATTTACACCAAAACATTTTATAGTGTTGATTGCCATAAAATTTATTGGTTTATGGTTAAAATAATGATATATATGTGAAATTAAAACTAAGATAAAATTGAATTTAACCTTATTATTAATTAATTAAAAATAAATAACTAAAAACAGTTTTTATACGAATTGAACACCACTTTGGTTCTAAAATATCAAACATAGGTTTTTAAAATTGAAAATTATATCTTTCAATTTTTTATTTTACACCATAAATATATATTTGGTATAAAATTGTTTCATAAACTCTCAATTAATTATTATATCATGGAGATTTCATAAAAGTGATAGTATTTGTAAAAATGGTACTTTTCCCAATTCATTTAAAAATCAATTATTTATGAAAAACCAAAAAAAATTACTCTAAACTAATTTTGAAATATTGAATTCAAATATTATGTAAATTTAATAAAATTAAAATCTAAAAATTTAAAATTTAAATAAAATCGTATAATACATGGAAGAAAAATTGGTTAGAATAAATCCATTTATTTTTCAACTAAAAAATAATATAAAATTATTATATTTTATGAATCCATAAAATCAAATTATGAAGATTTATAAGACATGAAATTGATTTATTATTAAAATTACCTAGGTTTTCAGATTATTTCCCCTTAATGAAATTACAAATTTTCATGTTTATTTATTACTAAAAAGGTGATGATATTTTTCTATCATTGGCTTTTTATATTATCATATTGCTTCTTCAATCATATGGTACATCCATAAAACATTAACATGGTGAGTTACTTTGTTCTACAACACATTATATATGTTTTCTAGAATCTAAATGGGATTTTCCTCATAAGATGAATTCTCCTCCATCTAAACTCCTCTATAGATAAAATCATTACATGTATCAAGTATATATTTCCTTAACAAAGAAACATAAAACACATAATTAACCTGAGATAAACTTAGGGGTAATGATACTCGATAGGAAATAGGTCTCACTTTCTCAAAAATTTAATATGATCCAATAAATCACAGACTTAATTTTCTCTATTTTCCAAACCATGTCAGACATTTACATGGAAATATTTTAAAAAAATATGGTCACCTACCACAAACAAAATATCTTTTCTTAGATTATCTACATGACATTTTAGCCCACTCTTAGCTACCCTCATAGAGTATTTAATTTTTCATACATCTCTTCTACCAATTTAGGTTTCAATAACTTTCTCTCCCCAAATCATCCCAAGATGTGAGAATCTGACACTACTTTCCATAAAATGACTCAAATAGTTCCATCTGTATGTTAGAATATAAAATTTTATTATAAGAAAATTACACTAATGAAATATATTTATCCCAACTTCCTATATAATCCAATGATAAATTATAGAGTGCATCCACTGATTTCTAAATTGTTAGGTTCAAATATCCACCAGATTAATGGTAAAAAGTTATACTAAAACTTAACCCAATAGACAAGGACTTATGAAGTCCCTTATAAAAATTAGATGTAAATCTTGGATCTCAATCAGATATAATAAAGATTTAAACTCTATATAACATGACTATTTCTTTAAGATAGATTCTGTCAAGTGGATACAAATACATAGTATCATTAATAGGAAGAAAATGTGTTGATTTAGTCAAATAAACAATAATAAACCAAAACATATTATTATATAGAGATTTATTTTATAATCCCACCACGAAATACATGGATATATTCTCCCATTTCCATTCAGGTACGGGAAATGGATAAAGTTTCCTCATTAATAGTTTTCATTTAGTTTTAACCTATTAACAAGTCAAACTTTTAGTGGTAAAATCAATAATATATTTTTTTATTATTTCCCACCAATAATGTTCCTAGAGTTATTTAAATAATTTGGTTCCACAAGGATGACTAGAATATGGTGATCTATGTTAATCATTCAATAATTCATTTCTCAACTAAAAATAACTTAGTACAAAAATACATATTAAAATATTATAAAACCTTCTTTATCAACATTAAACTCATTAAATATTCCTTTTTTAACCAATTTTTTTCTTCCTTTTAAACCATGATCATTTTTGGTACTTTTAAATTATTTCTAAAAAGGATGAATATACAGATACATGATTCAAAATATACATAAACTTCAAACTCATATTAATTAAATAATTAATTATTGCATCATATTCCAGATATAGAAAAATTAATTATGCCTTTTCATTTTGACTCAAGGAATCTAGTACATTATTATCATTATATAGATGATATTGAATCATGGAATTATAATCATTTGTAGGTTTCACCCATAATTTTTTTGTATGTTCAACTCATTTTGAGTGAATATATATTTTAAAATTTGATGGCCTATATATATTTCATAAGGTCATGCATAGAATAATTTATCTCATGGGGTTTCAATTAGTTTGATGCATACACAATTACCCAATCATTATGCATTAAAACACAAACAAGGACCTTCAATGAAGAATCAATATAAATAATAAAATCCTTATTTTTTATGGAAATCATAATATTAGAGAATTATCCAATACTCTTTTCAGAAAACATTCATAAAATGTCCTTTTCTAAATGAGTTTAAGTACTTTTCGAGTTAATTTAGTTATTTCGTTATCTAACTAAGTGCATTTTTCAAAAAACCATTATTAATAACCCACCAATTCAAGAAAACTAAAAAATTTAGTAATATTAGTATTTATTTTCAACTCTTTCAAAAATTTAGTCTTAGAAAGATCAACTATTATGCCATAATTAGTTACAATATTCCCATGAAGTGAAATTTATTATAACCAAAATTCACATTTGTGAAATTATTCATACATATTATTTTATTTTACGGAGTGTAAAGAAACCCTTAATTATTTCTAATGATTTACATAACTTTTATAATATATTAGAATATCATCAAAAAAACCACAAATTTAATTAAATATTCATAGAAATATCTATTCATAAGATCCATAAATATAGTAGCTTTGTTCATCAACCAGAAGGGAATAACCAAAAATTCATAATGGATATACATAGTTCAAAATTTCATCCTTATAATATTCTTATCTTTTACTTTTATATGATGATTTCTTGACTTGAGGTCAATATTTGAAAAATATAGAGCACCCTAGAGCTGGTCAAATAATTCATTGATATGAGATAATAAAAACGTTTTCTTAATATTAATTCTATTAAGTTCCCTATAATCAATACAGAACCTCATAAAACCATTCTTATTTTTCAGAAACAAAATAAGGGAACCCCAAGGTGAAGTTATAGGGTCCCTGACCCGATTATCCACCTGAACAGTGTTATCGGGCTAGTTGTCAATGGCCTTAAGTGTGCCTCCCTAAACACCAAAGGTTGCCAACTAGTAGAGAGGGTGTGAAAGAGGTATAGTGGGGAGGTTATATCCTCTAGGAATGATATAACAAGGGTCTAAGTAATATTGTATAACATGTGGTGGAAATAAAAGACTCTACAGACTCGAACTAGACCTACTAATGGTGGAAGAAAAATTGTAATAACCAGTAGCATAAGCATAATTAAATAAGCAGTGATAATAAATAAACATGCTTGCATGCCACTTGTAGACACTAAAACAAACAAAAAAGAATTCATATCCAAAACAGGTCATACATTTCAATATAAAAAATGGGATCCCATGGATAACCATAGTACAATACTTATATAGCATGTCGATACAACAATGAAACTAAAATAAAAACTCCATCTAGGCATGACCTTAAGGCTACATTCTAATATCCCTCGCAAAAATGCAACTATGAACCAACTCCAAAGCCTGGTACTTTTCTTGAATATAAATACATAAAGTCTACACGCATCCCAAAGGGACCTGTAGGGTGTGAGAATGTGTCTCATTAGGATACCACCCAATTTTTCTTGCCTAACGTGAGGGTTTAAGCAGTTGTGATTTATAAATAAATAAATAACAAAATTCATAAATAAAAAAGGCTTCCATGGTGCTCAAAAGTCACCAGGAAACCACCACCTACCTAAGCCAATACTGGAATATCTAAATAGGAGAGGGTCTTTGTCCCATGGCCCAAGGTACCCCTAATTTTAAGCCTAGGTGAACCCTCAAGTTTCACCTCAATCAAGTAACATGGTACCACGTTCCACCTGAAACCTCATGTCTCAAATAAATTACTCATGTCCCAAAGAAATGTCCAAAAAATTCACTGGTCCCTCAGACCCCTGCTTGAAAGAAACTATCGGCTCAAGGCCCAAAAATCAGAGTCACAGTGATACCTATCCTCAAATAAAAGTTATAATATACTCACAGCATGAAGTCTCGCGAAATAGTGATATCCTTTCTCCCAAGTCAATCTAGGGACACGACCTCAATACAGTAAGCCTCATCCCCCAACTTATAGCCTCATAAATATCAATCAAAGGATCTTAACCTTTCATGTGTCTTTCTATGGAAATAACCACCAACATAATTCCTAATCTTCACTACCAGGGGCCTCTACCCACATGAGTGGTCAAAAACACCACATCACAGAGTCAACCTATGTGCACATGACCCAATTTGGAAATTTAGCCATCATGGGTGAGTGGAAATCACCAAATAAATAACCTAAACACATCAACATTGGAACCTCATTCCCCTAGAACCATTTCACTCAAAGAGGATGTTCATGAAATAAAAATAACATAGTTCATGCCCAATCTGGAAGCCTCAAGCCTAAACTGATGTTTGCGACACCCAATCTTATGATCAATATCACTCAAGCAATTCGGTAAAAGCCCAAACTAATGATCAGTATCACCTAAATCCTGATGGCCTAGCCATATTAGTCTTGGGATAAGCCTGTAATGGCCCCATGGTCCTCAGCAGTTTATCACAACATTATATATAAATGATTCACTTAATAAAAAATTCAATTTAGAATGATTTAACTGTACAACTCACTTTAAACAATCAATTAAATTTAAAATGATTGAATTGATTAATCTAAAAAACATAACAATTCAAAATAGAGGACTTGAATGCCTCAGATTCAAATAACTAAACCAATTGATTTTAAAAAACAAATCAATTTAAATGAATGAAACACCCTTGGCCAAACCACCCAAGGAATGGAATCCCATATCCTAGTCTCACTCGAGTGAAAACGATGATTGGGCATACCCAACAGCATCCCATGGGTCACACAATCAAAATGATATCAAGAAACATATATAAAAATGGGTCTTTCTCAATTACCTGAATGAACACTAAAATTTATTCCCCCAAAACTACTATGAAAACTCAAATAAAGTTATGCACCACCTACCTTAGACTCATAAACCTAGGAATTTCTGATATCAAACTATAACTCAAAGCTATTTGTAAGAGATCTGAGTTTCTATTGAGTGCCCTGAAAATAGGAAAAATTGATCAAATGTATTTATCAGTCTATGAGACCAAAGCAAAGAGAAAACAATTCAAGGTTGTGGTAAACCTTACCCATGGGGTTCCAATTCCACCAATAGATCAAAGATCGAATCATCGATGGAAGAAAGAAATCAAAATGGAGGAGAAGATGAATGAAATTGGGGGAACCTACTATGAAGCATATGGAAAAGAAGTAAGAAGAATTAGGGAAAATATAAAAATGAGGGAGGTAAACAAATCTTCATTTTTTACAAATTAAAGAGGATGCATAGTTTATTCACATGGTTTTCCAAACCGTGCAAGATTTAGTGTTGAGATGCTAGCCAAAAGGCCTCCCTCGCATGGCTTGTGCATAGTTTTCCTTAACTATGACGAAGACCTCTACAACAATTGTAGAGAATATCACATGGTCGTGGGTCTCACTCACACAGTTTACCCAAACCATGCGGCAGTTCAAAAATGAGCCACACTGTTTCCAGGAAGGGGGTGCATGATTTACCCCAAATTGTGCATCCTAACGTGAAAATCCAAAATAGTTTATTCAGCCTATGATGCTCCTAAAACCCTTATGAAACACCCAATACACTCTTAAAGCCTTTAAATAGACCCAAAACATCATATAAAGCTAGTGTAACTCTCAAAATTGAGTTATGATCAATGATATAGAAAATGACATAGCCACTAATTGAAAAATTCAAAATGGTAGTGGTTTTCAAACTGATTCAAAAATCTGGGATATTACAATATCCCCACCTTAACATATCTTATCATCAAGCTGTCAAACAAAACCCAAGGATGGTAATAACATACCCATCCCATTTTAAAACTAATCCAGACTACCCTAGTCTCAAGGGTATTGTTTAACTTACCTCAAGGGGGGCTCCCCACCTTAAGAGTGACCTACCCTGGTCTCAACAAAACCAAAAACTCAAATCATGAAATGGTCAATCGACCATATCCCAGACTCAAAAGTCCTCCCTTGATGTATCATTGCTCTTACACCTCATCAAGTGCCCATGTTTCATTATGACACTTGTTAAAGTATCGAACATTATTGTTTCCCACCACGTTCCCATGTCACATGTGGCACTAATGAGTTCATGCATCTCATTAGATGCACAAAAGTCCCATTTCCACACACCTAAATCAAGTATTACACCATAATGATTCCTAGATACCTCGCACCTCAAGTAAGTCCCACATATCCTCAATTCCCTGATGCCAAGCACCTTAGAAACTCACATCCAATGATGCTCAATACAAAAAATTTTTCCATGAACCTCATATATATATATATATATACCATGTATCTGATATGATTCCAAACAACTAACAATTATATAGTTATTCCACATATACAGCATGTCCACCTCGTGAACCAAAATAGACATGCCTTAACCAGCCATGCCAAAGAAAAATAAAAGAATCAGGCTATACCCACAACATACCACTAACCATCCTTGGATCATCCATCTCATTAGAACTTGGAATCTATATGGAATACACCTACCCTGATGCTCTAATTTCTGACACCTGACGTCCCTATGGTGTTTCACTAGCCATCATACATTGACCCCGATGATGGGTTTCTCTATCTCTTTCACATCCTCCATATGTAGCTGAACCTCAGTTTCCATCACCTGGAACCACTCCTAAACTGATCTTAGAACCTTGAGTCTACCCTAATCCCTAACAACTAGTTTTCTGAGAAGGCTTCTTGTAGAACCTCTACATATTCCCAACCTTTCCACATGCATATGACTCATTTTTAGGTCACTCACACTGAGTCTGGACATAACCTGGCTGCCCACACTGGAAGAAACCCATATCATATCCGCTCTGAGGTGGCCTAGCTAAATGTTTGGCCTAATTTCTCTAATGTAAATCATCTCATCATTGATTCTCTCCTTATAAATTATCTCCAATGAATTCTCCTGGATCTGCTTCTCGGATTTATCTATCATGTTTACCTCATATATAAGAACTCGGTTCAATACCTATGAGAATGATGCCAATCTAAATATGTTTACCTGTATCAAAATGGCATACCTTAAACCATCCTTGAATATCCTCATCCTCGAGGTGTCATCTCTCTCCATGTCGGGTGACAATTGAGACAACTCATTGAATGTCACTACATAGTCTATGGCGGAGATGTCACCCTGCTAAAGGCTCAAGAACACCTGAAATCTTTCTACCCTCAGTGTCTCTTGGAATAAATTCTCAAAGAACCTAGCCTCAAATTGCTTCCATGTCAGCCACTCATTTATTCCTTCCAAAACATGCATGTCATGCTTAGTCGGTCCTCTAACCATATACATTATAAACTTGACCCTCCACCCTGGAGGTTCCTCGAGCTGATCGAAGATTGTCTTCATGCTCTTGATCTATTTCTTGATCGACGGTGGACCACCCTCACCCTAAAAAGTTGGTGGGTGCTATTTATAAAACTCTTGAGTCATATATTCCATAGATGGATCTTCTCCCGGAGAATCCTGGACGATACCATGGATAACCCACACTGAGCTTGATCGGAGCTACTCGTCAAGCCACGACCCAAATTCTATGATATCTAGAAATTATCCTACTTGCACTGAAACTTGAGCCTGATATTTCCCCTAATATTGTCCTTAAGCTTGTTCCAACTCTTCCTGACCCTCAGGGGTCTCAACCTATTCATGATCTTGCATCACTAAACCATCACTTTCCTGACACTCCATTTGATCCATCTAGGAGAAACCTACCTTTCCAACCGCAACCTTTCCAAATAAAATTTCTGCCTCATAGCCTCCTTACCTACCCTCAAAGTCACAAGTATAAAAAGTTACCTAGTCCATGCCCATCCTGATAACCATCATTGCCTCAATCCGACAACCGATTCACTCAACCTAGTGATCAAAATCAACCCATGCCATAGTACTTTCCTGCTTGTATAAGAGTCAGCCCCATTTCCCATATCATGTGTAATTTATATATATACAAAACATGGAATATCACATTTCACATGGAATAAGAAATTTAGTACCATGGCTAATAAAATTAAAAAAATTATATCAAATTATAGGCACTAGAATATTAAAAATTAAAACATTCTACAATGTGTCTATTAAAGCATAAACATGCATTTCAATCACAAATACCATTTTCCATACCAGGCTAATGGTCCAACAACCTCATACCTTTTTATACCAGTACAAGGATCTCATATCATAACATATAGTATCACGTTTCAAAATATAAGACACCCAAGGTGGAAATCATACCAACCGTTAAATTAGAAAAATAGAATAGTAATTCCCACCCATGGTAACTTGACATGTCCCTTATACATGGGGCTACAAGCACCCAATAACGAGTTTCAAATATAGTTTCGATAACATAATAATCTACAATATACCACAACCCAAAATATTAATACCAAGAAATAGGTAAAATAAACTCCTCTGATACCATTTGTAGTGTCCTTGAAATGATTATCCACTAGAACAGTTGTATCAGGTCGGGTGCTACTGGCTTTAAGCATGCCTCCCCAAACACCAAATTATTCCAACTATAAGTGATGATGTGAATAAGGTATAGTTGGGAGGCTATACCCTATGGGAATGATATAATAAGGGTCTAAGTAATATTGTAAAACATGTAGCAGAAATAAAGGACTCTTCAAACTCGAACCAGACCCGTCAATAGTGGATGCACAATCAGTAATAAGTAATATCATAATCATAATTAAATAAGAAGAGGTAATAAATAATCATGCCATAATTCCACTTTTGGAAACTAAAGCAAAAAATATATCATGCATTTCCAAAATAGGTCATACATGTCAATTTACAAAAATGGGTTCTCATGGCTAACCATGGTACAGTACATATATAGCATGTTGATACAACAAGGAAACTAAAACAAACACTCCATCTAGGCACGACCTCAATGTCTCATGACAAAATTCCATGAAAAACTGCTACAAGAACCAGCTCCAAAGTACTTTCCATTACCGAAATGTAAATACATGAAGTCTACACACAACCTGAAGGGCCCGTATAGGGTGTGAGAATGTGTCTCAATAAGATACCACCCAATTATGAATACCCAACATGATTGTAAGTTATAATTTATAAATAAATAAATAGATCAATGCATAAATTATCAAGGCTTCCCTGGTGCTCAACAGCCACCAAGAAACCATCACCAACCTAGGCCAATGTCGGAATATGTGAATAGGAGAGGGTCATTGTCCCATAGCCCAAGGTACACTTGATGTCAATCCCATGTGAACCCTTAGCTTTTACCTTAATCAAGTAACCCGACACCACGTTACACCTGACACCTCTTGTCTCAAATGAATCGTGTGCATTCTGAAGGCACACCAAAACAAGTCACCGGTCCCTCAGACCCCTGCTCAAAAGAACCTATTGTCTCAAGGCCTAACAATCAGGGGCACAATGATACATGTCCTCAGATAAAAGTCACCATAATCTCATAACATTACATCCCAATAAATAAAAATATCCATTCTCCAAAATCAATCTAGGAACATTGCCTCAATATGGAGAGCCTCATCCCCCAATCGAAAGCATCATTACTACCAACAAAAGGCTCCTCACCTTTCACGTGGCTTTCTATAGCAAGCACTCTAAATAAAATTCTTAAATCGCACTACCAAGGGGATCTACCCACACAAGTGGTAAAAACCAACTCATCACAAAGTCAACCTATGTACACATGACTCAATTCGATGCATTTTCCATCATGAGGGAATGAAAATCACAAAATAAATAACCTAAGAAATATTAACTCTGGAACATCATGCCCATGTGACCACATAGCTAAAAAATGAATTTCATGCCATCCAAATATCACAGTCCATGCTGAACCTGATGGACTTGATACCTCAACCAATATCTATAATTACTAATCATGTGATCAATATCACTCAATAAATATGTGCAAAGCCCAACTAGATGATCAACTTCATCTCAATCATGATGTCCAAGACACCTCAATCTCGGGTCAAGCCCACCCTAGCTTCATGGGCCTCAGCGGTATATCACAACATCATATATAAATGATTCATTTAATAAAAAATAAAATTTTAATGGTTTAATTGTACCAATCACTTTAAACAATAAATTCAATTTAAAAATATTTAATTTCTTTATAAAAACAAACATAACAATTCAAAATAGAGGACTTGAATAACTCATATTCAAATAACTAGACCAATTTGATTTAAGTAATTGAATTTGAATGAATAAAACACCCCTGGAAAAACCACCCAAGTAACAAATACCTCTAACCCGGCCTCTCTCAAGTGAAAAAAGGGGATTATGCATGCCCAATGGCATTCCATGGGTCACACAATCAAAATAATATTAAGAAATAGGTATAAAAAATGGTCTATCTCAATTACCTGAATGTGTTCTAAAATCCCTACCCCCAAAACAACTAAAAAAATATAGATTAATATACTCAACACCTACCTTGGACTCATCAACATAGGCACATCTAATATCTATCTCAAATTAAAAGTTGATTGAAAGAGATCTGAGTTTCCGTCAATCACCCTGAAAATTCGGCGAAATTGCTCAAACAAATTTATCACTCCATGAGTTGAAATCAAAGAGAATAATATGAAAGGGTGTGGTAAGCCTTGAAAATGGGGTTTCAAATCCACCAACAAATTGAAGATCAGACCACCGAAGGACGAGATGGATCAAAATAGAGGAGAAGAGGAAGGAAAGTGGGAGAACCCACTCTGCAGCGTGCGTCCAAGAGGAAAGATGGAGGGAAAAATAGAAATATGAGGGAGGGTAAAATTGTCATTTTTCCTAATTAAATAGGTCACATAGTTTAGTAACACGGTTTTCCAAATCATGGGAAAAGTGTGAAAGCTACACTATTAAGCTACTGCCCAAAAGGCCTCCCTTGCATGGCTTGTGCATAGTTTTCTCTAACTGTGCACAACCTTTGTGGAATACCTCTTTAACAATTGCATAGAAACTTGCACAATCATGCACCTCACTTTCACTATTTACCAAAACCATGTGACATTTCCAAAATGAGTCACATGGTTACCTAAAAGGGGTGACATGGTTTACCCCAAACCATACGCCCTGGCCAATAATTGAAAAATTGGCCATTTAGCCTCTGACGCTCCTAAAACACCAGAGGGACTCTTAAACCCTCTAAAGCAACCCAGAAAACAATACAAATCTTATATAAATTTCATTACTTAGTTCTGATCAATGATAGAGAAAACTCCATACCCACTAATTGAAAATTTTAAAATGGGAGTCATTTTCAACCCGATTCAAAAAACTGGGACATTACAGATGTTCTAGGTTAGATGTAACTCTTATCATGTAATTCCTATAATTTATATTTTAGTTCAATTATATCTAACAGAGCTATTAGATAATGAAATTTTGAAATTAAATTATCATCAAGAACTAAGACAATGGTTGATTTAACCTCCCTGTCAGGAATAACACCATGAATATCATCAAAAAATACATTCAAAAATTAATTTACCATCAATATGTTGCTAAGTTGAATAATTCCATTTTTTCAATTACAAGTAAAAGATAAAATCTACCTCATATTTAGTCAATTTATAATATTCTTGATATGTTATCACAGGTATGAACTTATTCTTATATATGAATTGAAACAACTCTAAAATTTGAATATGACTTATTTTACTCTATAATTGATCTTACCATGATAAACTGAAAGCTAATCCATACGTAATATAACATCAAACTCTACTATGTGTAATACAATAATATTTTATTCAAAAACCATTCCACATATAATAATAATAAAGTTATTATAAATCTTTAACAATTTAATACATCTACTTCGAGTTTTTTCTAAAATTTCTCTATTTATTAATGTTATATTTCCATTTTACAATAATATTTCCCAAAAATAAAAGAATTGGTAGATCCAAAATCAAACAATACATTGGAATAATTTGAGTAAATAAGTAATGTACATGTTATGAATTCATTTTATTGTCCATTATTTTTTGAGGTAATATAAAATTATTTTACCGCACCCTTATTTTTAAAGTCCTGATGATCTCCAACCTTTATAATTTTACTTAGAAATACACTTGCATAATGACTCATCTCATTAAAATTAAAACACATTTATATCAACTTTTCATTATTATTCTGATCATTACCACTTTTTCCTTTGTATTCACAATCTATATGTCTCAACTTACCACATCACTAACACTTTCCAGATCTCATAATATATTCCCCAAAATTCTTCTCACCACACTTATCAAAATAGAGTAATTTAATTTTCTAACTATTAGAATTTTTTTATAAATTCTCCCCCATTGTATTCTAACCAGATTTTTGGTTATCCTTATTATTATAAAAGTATATAAAATTCATCTAGAATTTCTCATCACATCAAAAAATATCACAATAAATTTCAAAATCACGAGTATAAAAATACCTTCATAAATTAGATTCAATCCTCAGTAAAATAAATCAATTTTAATATCATTATCTTGAAAAAAATTAGTTCACACCTTTCCAACCTGGTAAAAATTTATTCATAAGTGGTAACTAAATCCTCCTCTTTTTTCTTCAAATCCAAGAATTATCTTTCCATTCTAAGTTAAAAAACTTTAGAAAGATATTTCTCAAGGATAATATCCTTAAATGTTATCTCATATATGGAATACAAACCATCATTTTCCTTTGTATTTTTAATTAGTGACCACCACTGATCAAAATAACCTTTAAAATAATAAATAGAAATAGTTTCCTTCAGATTTTCTAAAAATTATAAAAATTAAAAAATATTCTACAAAGCATTAATATATCCTTTAGTATTTATAGGGTTTGAGATTATACCAAAATCTAGAGGTTTTTGTTTTTCTAACATGCTCCACTGTCAACATGTTACTCTATGGTGAATTTCGTATCTCCATTTCATGGGTACCATTATTAATATCAAGTGTCAACTTAGTTAACACAACCAAGAATTATTCATCTCTAACCCCAATCATTATAGTTTGTTGATTTATAAGGTTATTATCCTCTTATTTCATTCCTTCTTATTTCACCATGTTTCCTCTAAAAAAACTATTCTAAATAGAAATTGATGAGATAAGGAAACATGGAAACCATAAAAGACTATATCATGATAATATAATTATATATTAGCAGTGTATTTTCATAACTAAATCATAGCATCTAAAGTTATCTAAACCCTTCTTTGATACCAACTATGACAACCCATATAATAACTGACCCATAATTATAATATGTATAATGAAGGTTTTAATTTCACACATTCTTATGATATTTTAGGTTTAGAATTTAATATAATTAGGAAAAAAAAGACATAATAAAGTGTAAACTTCCACAAAATGTACATTTTTTATACAAAATAAGTTGTTATGTTTAAAATTATGTTTAATCCTTGATACACATACTTATTTTAGTAAAATACTTATTTAAAAAAATTTGGACATTAGTATAGTTCTTCTACATATTTAGGGCATGTGAAATACATTTTAAAATATGGGATAAGCAAGAAATGCTTCATAAGGGATATCAAAAAAAGGAAATCAATTATTCTATTTAAAAACATGAAAATCCATAATAAATTTCCTCCTTTTATATAATAAACCTTGAGCTCAAATAATAATTTACTTACTCATGAAATCAACTTCACTTCCAAAATTGTTTCATAAAACATTTTGTAAGAATGTATAAATGTGAAATCATAATCATGAAAGTAACTTGGGAAAACATGAGAACTCATGAAATCATTTCCTTGAAAAAAAAACTTTCACCGTTAAAAGATCATAAAACATTACTTTAATTATGATTTCATCTAATTACCTCATGAAATGAAATTATTTCCAATAAAAATAGTATAAATAATTTAAAAAATATTTAGTCATTTTGGGACATTATCCTTATAATCATCCTTCAAATAATCCTCATAAAAATACTTATAAGGGAATAACCTACCTCATTAATATCATCATATATTCTTTATAGAACATATCATTAAAAAATTCATTGGAGGGGTATATTAGACCAAACCATCATAATATATAATTTCAAATAACTATAATATGAATAAAACTAATAAAAATTCATTTTATCCATTAAGAATAACCTCTTATAATTATACCATAAAATTAAAAGGAAATATATTTTTCTTTGAAAATTATTAAAAATTAAAAACTTACCCAAAAATGAATTGAATTTACTTTTTAAACCCATTAAAACATGAAGATAAATATTATTAGTGATGATTTTACATGAAGGTTAGAAAAACTCTCATGTGGAAAATATTAAAAAAACACTCTTTTCACACTTCTGTAATGAGAGTCAAAAGTGGCCTATATGGAAACATTAAAAATATTTTAAAAAAAATAAAATAAAAGTAATAGATAATAGAAAATGACATTAAGAAAAAATTTAAGTGTATATAGGAACACTCTTGAAAGAATATGGATATGGAAAAAATGATTTTGAAGGAATACTTTATCATATTTAAAAAAAGGTTTTTATGAAAAATCCCTTACCTAAAGTACTACCTCACTTCATACGACTTATCAACTTCTGGATAATAAAAATATATTAATTATTTACTTTGTTTTGATCATTTTTCTTATCCACTAACATATTATTATTTATTTTATTTCATTTATTAGCTTTTTAATTTATTTACTAAATTAGTTATATTTACATCGGACATTTTGGGGTTATCCAATTCATAATATCCAAAATAACTATAGTAGGTTGACCGTGTTCAAAGGGTTTATGGTTATATAATCTTCATAATCTTAATCATGAAATATTTATTATTTTTATACATTAAAAATATATTTATAACCATCCATTTAATTATACCATAGAAAAATAAATATGTTACTTCATGGAGGTGATATTTTTAATGTATACATGAATGATGTTTTTATTTTCCAATGAATGGAAAGGAAATAAAGTAGAAAATATTTTATATTTAAAAAAATAAAAAATATGTTAAAAATATCGTTTTTATTCTTTAAATCCGCCATTATAACCTCCCATGTGCAGTGGTGATAAAAAATTAATTACATCACCCATAGAGGTGGTAGTATGCATGTACACATAGATATCATATTTAATTTTAAATGGATGGAAACAAAGTAAATCATGGTTATTAAATTAGCATAATAAAATTATTTTATAGTAATTATACTTATTTAATAATTTTAAGGTAGTTATATAATATTTTTATAATTTTTAAGAAGAAATAAACTAGAATGATCTTAGTTATAATATATACCTCTTCCTAGGATAATCTCCTTTGAAAAACACATTAAGCCTTCTTGATTTGGTATTTTTGGATGATCATAATCTCTTGGAAATAAATAATATTGTTCAAAAAGTTTTTTTAAAATTTTTCAATATATATAGTAAATTTATTTGTATAAGTGAGGATAGGATAGGTCTTTTTATAAGAGAGAGGAGTGGAACTCATGTAAATAATATTAACTTTAAAATATTATAAATGACTTTATCATGATATTATGGCATAAAGTATCCAAATTTTTAAATACAAAATGATTTGGGGTTTCAATACACTCATATAATCAGATTTAGATCAACTTTAAAGATATTTTATGCCATTTTTGTTTGTTTAACCCCATCTTTAACCCTTTTAACCCTTATCATAGTGACTACATTACCATGGCAACTTATTTTTGTGGAAAAAAATGAAATCAAATTCATAAATAGATTTGAGCATTTTGACCCCAAATATGGAATTAATTTTCTAATATTTAATTTATAAAGTTGGTAAAAATTTATTTCAAATAAATTTTTACAATGTAAAGAAAATAATTTTTTTATAAAAATGCATTTTAAAACATAAAAATGACTTTAAACCAAAAAAATTCATATTATTGATTCCCAAAACATTTATTATTTTATGATTAAACAAAGAAGATTTTTTAATTAATAAAAACCCGAATGGAACCTTATTATTATTTATAAAAATAAAATAACCAAAAATAGTTTTTATTAGTATAAAACATCAATTTTGTTCTAGAATGTCAAACATAGATTTTCTAAATTGAATATAATATTATTTTACTCCAAAAAATATATTTGTTGTTTGAAAAATGTTTCATATAATTTAAATTAATTTTTATATCTTGGTGATTTCATAAAATCAATAGCATTTGTAAAAATGGTATTTTTCACGGTTCACTTAAAAATCAATTATTTCTGAAAACCCATAAATTTACCCTAAGCTAGTTTTTACATGATTAAAAAAAAATATTTCCATTTAATATTATTTAAATTATTTAATTTAATATTTATATAAAACTATTTAATTCATGGAAAACATTTTGGTTAGAATAAAGAAATTTCTTTTTCATTTAAAAAAACATATAAAATTATTATATTGAATAAGAGCCCATAAAATTTAATTATGAATATTTATAAGACATGAATTTATTTATTATTAAAATTACCTAGGTTTTCACAAAATTTTTGAATGAAGTATAATAAATTAAAAGAAATGTTTAAGTTCTTAAAGACCTAATTAGATAGGAAAAAGTGATCTTGGTCTTTATGCTAGAACATTAAAAACTAAGACATCATATGAAAAAATTAAATGGAAGCTGATGAAAGGATAATGTCCCCAGTTGTTGAGAACTTACCAATAATTTATGTGTTATTAAAAATCACTAGATATGTAAATAAATAGTAGAAGTAAGATATTTCTTTTGATGAAGTGCTAATTTAGTGGCTACTCAGGATACTGTCTTATTGTAGTTAATTTACAGGTTAGAGGAGAAACAATTGAAAGATAGAAAAGGTAAAATGAATCTTATCCTTTATATTGGTATATAAATTCATTCTATGGATATTTTTTGAATTATTTTGACTTTGGGCATAAAGTTATCAATTATAGGAAAAGTATTGGTTTTTTTCTATAGAATGAAAAGAAGAGTGGTTGCAAGAAAATCCAAATCAATTCCATTGAAAAATATATTTTATCTATTTGAGGAAGAATAATGTGATATGTTTGTTTGTGATAAAGAAAATAAAAAAAGACTAAAATATGTCTCAACTCATCTTAGAGTCTCTTTTAAAGAGAAAAATATGAACATCAAGTAGAAATATATACTTGGGGAAATAGACTTTGAAGATACAAAGAACAATAATAAGTGGATTCTTGATAATGGATACTGGTCCCACATGATAGATTACATGAATATTTTCAAGAATGTAAAAGAAAGAGTTGATGGAATAGTTCAGTTTAGAAAATATAAATATTTTAAAACCAAAGTTAGTGGTATGAAACATTTATCCTATGATCAATTATATAAAATATATGTTTTTTATTTTATTTTTTCTATGATGCATTTTTTTTTTCACATAAATTATGTGAGTCGGGTTTGGAAGTCACATTCAACCAGAAAAAATGTAATATCAACATAATAGTTATAAATTTTATTATGTCTATATTAATTGAAAATGGGAAAATATATTATGTGGGAAACAAGGAGAATAAAAGTATTATTTCTATAGAATTGAAGAATATTTTGTCAAACAAGAATATTTGTCACATTAATCACCTAATTGTGGATAATATTTCAAGGTTGAAAGCTGCTATTGAAATTATTTCATTGAAAGGTAATAAATAAAAAGTTTTTTATTCATGATTAAAGGGAATTATGGTGATAAATCTTTACCATACAAAGAATAAGACAATTTCTAGTTTTCCAAATTTGATCCACCTTGATGTATGTGGTTCGTTTGATCAGTCTCAAGCTTATAGTGATAAGTATTTCACTATGTTTTTTATTACTACAATAGGATAGGATGTGTTATTTTTATGATTTCAAATATATAAGTGTTGGAGTGACCCTATAATATTCCAAATGTGAGTAGAAAATGAAACAATAATAATAATAAACATTCTACGATTAGAAAAAAAATGAATATACTTACATTGAAGATGAAAATTATATATAGAAGCATGGAATAAAGCAAGAGTTTTTAGTAGTAAGCACCCCTTAATAGAATGGAGTTATAAAATTTAGTAACAACATGGTAAATAATATGTCCAATACATTTTTTATAGGAAGTGACATATCTCACCACTATTTGAAAGAAGAAGTGAATGTGGATGTGTACACTAAGAATCAATGATTAATTAGTCTCAAATAATACACCATATAAAATTTTGGGCAGTAGGATACTTCACTAATGAAACTCATAGTAATCATATTAAAATATTTCATTTGTAATGAATATGTAAATTAAGAAAATAATGGTGATGCAGTGGATGAAGGTATGTTTTTTGGCTACTCAACAAAGACTAAAGCCTAAAATGTTTTAAAAAGGTTAAATGGAATTATTCAAAGTAGTTATGTGATGTTTATTTAAAATAAAAAAAATAAAATATTAGAAATATTATCCCATAAAAATTTACTGAATAAGAAGAAGTGGTAATTGAGGATTCATAAAAAATTTAAAACCCACAAACTGATGATGATTCTATTTTTTAATCATAGGAAGAGTATAATAATAAGTTAGGAAACTTTTGCCTTAAAAAATAATAAATAGAATTATATTTGATCAAAATAATATTATTGGAGACAAATATATACAAAATAATACCTGATGAATGTGAATAATTAAACACACTACACTATTATCAAAAGTTTAACCTACATCATTTGAAAAAAGAGAAAAAGTGGAATCATAGGTGAAATCAATGAATGGATAGTTAGACCAAATTGATATAAACCAAACTTGGGAAATTTTGGATAGACCTATACATATTAATTTCATTGGTACTAAATGGATCTTTAAAAACAAGCTTAATAAATATGGAATATGATCTAAAATAAATCAAAGCTGGTGTTTGAATGTTATACATAGTTTGAGAGAGTAGATGTTGAGGAGAAATATTATCTGATATAACAAATAGAATCAATAAGAAATTTTATGATAGTATATATTCAAAAAAATTAAAATTTTATCAAATAGATGTAAAAACATCATTTTTGAATTGATTGTTTAATTAATAACTCTATATCAAAAAAACTGATAGGATTTATCATTAGTGATGATTATTTAATTCGTGTGTATACATAAAAAGGTTTTGTATGGAAAAAATAAATCACCTAATGCTTGGTATGCATGGTAAGAATCTTATCAAAAAAGATGAAATTAAAGAGTTGAGGGATTTATCACAACCTATTTAGAAAAATATCATATGATGAATAATTAATTGTGATGATGTATGTGGATGATATCATATTTGGTGAAAAAAAATAATTATATTCAACTCTTTTCAAATATGATGCATTCATAATTTGATATGTCAATGATTAGAGAACTAATGTATTTTCTTAGGTCACATTTTTATCAAAGAAATGGTTACACTTTCATGTCATATGTGAAATATTAAAGAGTGGTATTGAAGAATTTTATACTAGAATAATTTAGACTATTTTAAAATCTAATGGTAGTTGTAATAAAGCACGTAAATCCTAAGGATAGTAAAGAAGTGATCTCATATTTTTATAGAAAAATCATTTGATTTTTACTCTATATTATAGAAACAAGACCCGATATCTTATATTCTATTTTCTTAATAGCACATTTTCAATGTTCATAAAAGTAATAAAATTTATTAGTAGTAAAGTGGATATTGAGGTACATATAAGGAACATTAAATTATGGATTGGTTTTCAAATAAAGGAATGATATAGGTTTGATGGATTATTCTTATGTGAACTGAGTTGTAAATATTATCGATTGAAAATCCATAATTGTAGGATATTTCTTCAATGGTATAAATTTTATGGACTAGTTAAGTAAGAAACTATATTGTGTATCCTTGAGTATAATAGAGTAAAAATATATTTTTTTCACTAAGTATTTTACATAGTTAAGGTAAATGAATTAATAGTTGAAATATATTAGACAATTACTGAGACAACTAATGTTGATTCAATGTAACAACAATAGTGAATTTGATTTAATGAAAATTTTGGTACATCACTCTCACAAAAAGTGCATTGAGATCTAATATCACTTTATAAATGGTAATTTGGATCACAACATTGTAAAACTAGAGTTTTTGTTGAATACAGAATCAATTAGAAGATATCCTTACAAAGTCATTAGATGTACTTGTGTTCATAAAGTATAGGTTGAAGATTAGAGTTCAACTAATATATTCAATATAAGTAGGTCTAAGGTTCATCTCCCCATTGTAAATGATAATTTATTTGACTATTTTTTGTTCTTACTAGAACTTATATTTTTCAGTTTATAACAAGATAGGGGGACATTATCCATATAGACATGGAATAGAATAAGGTCTCATCACTAATTATGAATAGTACAGTAGTAATTAATTCTTTCTCTTGTTTCCTATAATTATCTTTGACTCACATGGTCTTATAGAATTTGTTAAAATTTAACTGCCTAGAATTGAATAGTGAATGGTTTTGAATGCTTGAACTAATCAGATCTAGAACACTAGACTACTTTTGAATTTTATTTTCCTAGGGAGGGAATGAATGAAGAGTGTATTCTTATGCAAGGGGAGTTTCAATCTTAAACGCGATTTGGATATCTTATAGGGGCATATGTTAAATTGAAAAAATATATCCAAAGGTGGATATTGTTACAACCAAAAGGTTGTAAAAAATTTAGTTTTTCTTCAATTATATCTTTTTTTGTAATCATATGAATAATTTTGAATACATAGATAGATTGGTAAAGGAAATATTCACCACCCCATTCACCATGCCATGGTGAGTCCCTACATTGTGTGGATATACTACAGTGAATATGGACATGGATAAAGTAAAAAAGTTATGGGTGTTTGGTACACTATTTCAAATAGGAAACATTTTTATTCAAAATAATCATGTTGTCTATGTCATGGTAGATAGTGTTTCAATTAATAATTTTTCCTATGGTAAACAATAATGGTCATAAATTTCATGGTCAAAATAATGGTGGAATGTATTCATGTTATCAGTTTTTAAAATTCCCAATATATACATGGTTATTAAGAAGAAAGTTTACCAAAATATTGGAAATGAAAGATGCATAATATTTTCTAGATTACAGAAAAACTCAGACCTGATAAAATGGTATGTCAGTTGTTTCACTGGGAATTTTGGTAATCAGGGTGACACTAAAAAATAGAGAATATGTTTTCCATGTTATAGAGCATGGTGTTTTTCTTTTAAATAATCCATGTGTAGTATGGGAAGGACTATAATAGGCATTGTGGAAACTATGGTAGAACTCATGTTAGAGTAAAAATATATATATGTGAGTGTCATCAAGAAAACTCATTGTGGTTATTGAAATAGGAATCAAAAAATAACCATGCTATGGAAGAAGGCATATTGGGTGTTGATTTTATAGTGTTTAAGAATAAATGGGAAAGTAATCATGATACAAAGAATTTATAAATGTAATTTTACCTAGAGAAGTGCCAAACCTTTTTTTTTGGAGTTACAAGTCACGGTTGGTCTAATTCAGTTCCCAACATGGGTTTTTTAATAGATATAATGTCATGGTGTTTGAAAAACTAGAGGTCACATACTATTTTTTTTCTCACTTCTTGAACTACTTAATGGTTAAGGAATTTATTTGAATAGTGAAAATGAAGTTAAATGAATGGTATTTACAATATAAAACTTTTTCACTCTTTTCCCTCATTTTTATTCATTTATTGATATTTTATCTTATCTTTGAGTTTTAGGTTGAAGTGGGGAAAATTATAAATTTCAGAAATTGAAGCATATATACATGGTTGGTAAATGGTTATTACTAACCATATAAAATCCTATATAAAGGCCTATTATTTTTATCAAGGAAATTTTTTATAGTTGCTTCATGGTATCCAAACCCATGTAAGTGTCTAAGTGAGTCTAGTGAAGGGTGCACAATTGGATAAGAGTTTGGTAAACCATAAATCCAAACCATGTGGCTTATCTAATTTTTTAAAAACTTAAAATATATAAACTACCCCCTACGAATTAAACCCAAATTACTTCCCCCTTCCACTCATTTTATCAAACTACACTAGAGTTTATTAGTTTACAACCCCTATCTTCTCCCTTGTTTTTTAGGGTATCCTTCCTCAATTATTGGTGGTTTCTTTAAATTAATTCATTTTCTCCTCTACTCTTATTTATTTCCTTAGGTTATATTTTTCTCATGCATTAGTTCTCTATTGGATGAACACTTGTAATTATGGGTCAATATTAAAGTGTGATACTTGTTGGTTTAGATTGTGTTGATTTTTCATCAGGTTTTTTCATCCCGTATTCTAAATTTCACCTCATTCGCACTCTATTTGAGAAAGGCAGTTCTATTCCTTTTATTTTCATCACATACCATGTATGCTTAATGATTTTAAATGAATTAATTCCTAAAATTGATGTTGTTTATAATGTTTTGATTCAATTATAAATATTTTTATAAACCAAAGAGACTCTTGATTTTGTTTCAAGTAAATTGGCGTATGTCATGTGTTAAAAAAATTCTTAATGGGATTTTAAATGTAAATTTTAATTTTTTTATTATTGTTTCAGACTTTATGATGCTCTCGTATGATTGGGTTAAGGGTTTGAGGTAATTTATAAATTGTTTCCCTGTTTATTTTAAATTTTATAGGGTTTATCTTAGTGAATCCGTTTATTTTTATAAATGGAGTGAATTTCATATATATTTATATATGTAAATATATATATATATACAGGATTCCATAGGATTTATTTATTTAATATTATAATTTAAATTAACTCTTGGTTTTTGAAAAACTTTTTAAAAATAGGTTTTGAATGAGTATTTCTAAATCATGAACTAATCTCCTACTTGGCACTTCAAAAGGAGTTTGCAAATAGAATTGAATTATAGATGGATTTCCTAGGTATTTTGAAAGTTTGTTTATATTTATCAAATATAAGGTCTAGTTGGAACTTTTAGATCATTTACACAAATGATATTCACCCTAATGGAATCCCCCGTGTTTTTATTTGATTATGAAGAATTTGATTTAGAGGGGATTTTCATATGTAGGTGTATGGAGGTGGGATGGAGTAGTGATAATATTATATGTTGTTTACACTTAAAATTTTATTTATATATCTCACCTCATACCACTACTATTGATGGGTATCCTAATAATCTTATTGAGGGATAGAAGATAGTTATAACCTTGTACTGATTAGACAGACTAGATCCACAATGGTTAGGAAAGTCCATAGAGGAGTTCCACCGACGAGACTCATTAAGGGGATAAAGATGATTATTAAATTATGATCTTTTTACAAAGGAATATATATGGTTCTAAACCCATTATATAAAGGGTCTCCTCATGGAATGTTTATCAATTTCTCCTAATTATCTATTGTTTTAGTTTCCTATTTACTACATTGAATTCATTACTACTCTAGTGTATTTTTTGTACTTCTAGGATATGATTCATGGGTCATATGTTTATACCATGTTCCTACTTCCACTGATTTGGTTTATTTATTTATTGATGTCTAATTTTTTATTTTTTATGGGATTCTTACATATAGATTTATAATGTTTTCAAAAAATGTTTTAAATTGTGTTCCTATAAAGGGAATGTTTTATGAGGGGTTTTAAAATTTCTCCTTAAAAAATTAATTTTAAATATGGTTTTGTTAGAAATTTCACGGTTTATTTTTATCAAATTATTAAATTATATTTTTTTTATTTCAAACTAGTGTTAATGGCCAGTTTTAGAAAATGAAATACATGGACTCTCGGGTAAATGTCAACTAAGATCTATTATTATCACGCCCTACTTGTGCCACTTGGTGTTAGTAGACCCAAGTATTTTTTGAAGGATCGTTCTATTTTATTTTGGATTGTTCAGGGAGGGAGTCGTTTTTATGGATATATAGTTAATAATAGGTCACATGGAGATTATATCGGTATTGGGGATTTTTTTTGTCTATAGCTATATCATGATTTTATCATCCATGTTAGCCTTTTATATTCAAGATCTTTAATTTTTCTATAGTTTTTGTATCCTTTATTGAATTTATTTGGATGGTAATTCTATTTATGATTTTCTGGATCATGTTTGATTTTTTATTCATTTATTTTACTATGTATAGACACTGATATACGGAATGATCATTTTAAAATTTCATGTGAAAACCCATTTTGATTATTATTTATTAGGTGAATCATTCCCATTTGAGTATCTATTATGTGTTAGAGATTTTTGTTAGACCAAGGGGACTAGGGATTATTTTTGTCCCATTCTACTGTCCAATTCAGGTCTCTGGTGGATGGATAACCTCATTTTGTTTATGAAAAAATGGAATTAGAGTCCATAAAGTTTCGATACCTAGGTTATTACAGTGCCCTATATTATTTGGAGTGTGTAGTATATTGAAGCTAGGACTATCAAACCCCAAGTGGTTGTAGCAAGAATAGTCTTATGAGCTCTGCTCATTATGGGCCTTGAGTTTCCATGGTTTGTCTGGTTATATGTCTTGAATTTTTCAATTTATTTATTTATTACTAGTATATTCTTATTTAAATAAAATGAAAATATTTCAAGGTTGAAGACATGAGAAAGTTTAAATAAAATGATGATGTAGTTCAAAAAAATCAAGTGAAAAATTAAACTTTTTAATGAATGTTTAATATTTAAGATACATTTCAAGAAAAGTGTTATGACATTGAAACTGAAATGTGAAAATTTGAAATGGTTTGAATAATAATTTTGAAAAATTATGCTTATTGATTTTGATTAGTACCTTGGAATATTATTTTGAATATAAATTTTTTTCCAATTGTGTAAGATTATATATTTTTTCATGTATGATAGTCATTATTGTTTTTGTAAACCATTTTGTGTCATTTTGTTTTTGGTTTGAACCTTGTTTGTTGAGCCTTAGTCTGGATGAGTTGTTATGGGAGGAAGTAGGAATAAATATGCTAAAAAAATTCAACTAAAGGGAATTCTATGGCATATAGCCTTGGGTTATTCCATAGGGTAAGTTTCTGCTATGTAGAGAGCCTAGCTACAGTGTAGGAGGCTCAAAAGAAGAAACATAAATCCACTTACATTTTTAGTATGGCTACACTATGAAGGCAGGTTGTGGCATAGGTTGATCAGTCTTTGTGAATTAAATAGGGTGGTTTTGGCACAATGTCCTGAGGTTGAATTTGATCAGTAATTCTAAATTCAACACCCCTATAGTATGGAGTTGGGCTATTCCATATACCACTTCTTAGTTTACTAGTTTTTGTAGTGTGTTGTATTAGTATGATTCATGGTCCCTCTCCCCTTTTATAGGATTTTCACTGAGGGAGGTTCCATGATCCTTAAATACATTTTGACTAAGCAGGTTGTGGCATGGTCATTTGTGATACATTGTAGTCCTTATTATGTTATTATAATCTAGAGTGTGGTCTAAAATGTTGTGACATGGTCTTATATTTTATAGGCAGTTTATAGACACCCTGAACCCCTCGAAATAAATCTCTCTCCCATATATTACACTCAAACAATAGGTGCCCCATAGAGATTTTCATAGGCACTTGGAGACCCTTTTGATTGGATTCAACTCCTAATTTATATGGATTAATCTATGGTTACCATTCTCTTCTATAAATAAAATTTGAATTTCATCTCCAACTAGAAGAAATAACCATTGGATCTTAGTGTTCCAAGCCTATAGTTTTAAGGAAATTAGAATATAGTTGCTACCTCGGACATTGAGGAATTGTTTTCACCCTCTCTTATTTTGAGGAATGTGGTTTGGAAAAACACCCTAATGTATTTTTCAATATCTCTTAGTATGTCAAATAACTTTGTTCACTTTTTCACACTATGTGTATAACCTAAAATATTGGATAATTCGCTATTGATGATAATTCATATTCCTAAACTTCCCATGGATCTTGTTGGGTTTGTGTTGTTGAGACCAGACATTTGTCTACCCAAGAGGTGAGCCTACCCTTGAAAATGCAATAAGTTATAAATATTGATAGTTTTATTTTGATTAACATGGAATTTGGAATAACATTATAAATTTTAGTTTAGGGATAAATCAATAAGATAATTGGTAACTTGGAAAAATTGATCAAATGGATTATTCAATTGGTCAATGGATGAAATTTGGTAGTGAAACATTTAACTGTATGGATAATATTAGATTTTTGATATGATTTACACCTGTTTACACTAAAATACTTATATGTATTTTCCCAGACATGCTGAAATGCTTATAGGAATTTTCCTAGATATACTAAAATGTTTATAAGAATTTTCCCATAACATTGAAATACTTATAGGGCTATGTCTGGTACACTTTTATGATTATAGGGCTCTATCTAGTTCTCCTATGATGACTTGTGGGTTATACCTTTAGAGGGTTATGGCTATGGGTGGCATGGTTCCATGATAATATTAGATATATTCTCCATCATTCCAAAGTAGATTTGGCTAGCCCCGAGTTTCAACCCTAATCCTAAGCATTGGGAGGTTTCATTGGTGCACTGTATTAATTTATTAATTAATACCATCATTTATTTATTTATTTTAGGAACTATTTACTAAAACTGGATTTATTTAGACTCCATTGGTGGTGTCCTGTTGAGTTTTACTCACACCCTATTATTACTGTCATTTGGTATCTAGCCAGACATAATGGATGTAGGAATAGACAAGGGAAAGAGGCCCTACATTGATTGGTTTATTGTTTTATGGGTTAGATCTTGGAGGTGTCATTAATGTAGGGATTGGGATTAGGGTTTTTGAAATATTTTATCAAGTTTACTTAGTTTTTATTTTTTGACTTTCATCACATCATTTTTTATATTCATCCCATCATTACATGATTATATTATTAATTTTATTGTTCATTTTACTTTATTCTAGTGTGGTTTACTATTAATTAATATATTTTTTCACTATTTTACACTACTCTATTATTTTTTCCTTTATTATTGCAACTCTATACTAGTGGATATATTATTTTCACTTTATTCCTTACATGATCGCTTCTAGTTGGTATCCTCTAGAATACATGGAGGTGCACTTGAGGTCACGTAACTCACCCAGCTCAGTCATGTGAGGGAGTACCTGGTCTGGGATGTTAGAAAGTTTTATTATAGTATTAAGTTTATTTTATGTTTATTTACTACTTAAGAAAGGAATAAATGAGAATAGAATGTGTCAGGTCTTAGAAATGATCTTGTTAATGGGAGTATCTAACTCATTAATAGGTGAAAAACTGAGTACCCAGGGTTGGGAATGTTGTTCATGTTTTTTTTTTGTTATAATTTTGATGTTATTTGACCTTGGGTGTTTCACATGTTGTGTGAAGTTACTATTTATAGATATTATTTACTCGTGAGATGGTATGGAATGAGATGAGTATTAAATCATCATGATAGGAACATAGGGATATATGTTTACTTTCATTGTTCATGATAGGGTCATATCTTTTTATGGGATATATCTACCCATACGAACTTTGAAATGAAATCCCTTGATATACCAAATAAAAAGGAATGAAAGAAACCAATATTGTAGAGACCCAAAGCTTAACGTACATGGAAATTACATTACTTTTGCGGAATACTTAGTACATAACAAAAACACACACACAAGGATCGTAATAGTTTAGTGTCTTTGGAAACTTGGAATATAATCTTCTAATCGTGGTGAAAGATCTTCAAAATCTCCCATAAAGATCTTCTTTTTTTTATGTAAAACCTTTATTTATATCCTGGGGAAAATAAAACATAAAAGGGTGAGCTCAAATGCTCAGTAAGGGTAAACAAAAGAAATATCAATCACATCATATTCATAAGAACATAACATTTTGGAAATCTTAACCTGCAAAAGAGAGCATAATTTTATAACATGGGATAAATCATAGTAGTGAAATGAAATCCCAATAATCATAACTTATAACATGAAACTTTGTGTCATACACACGTAAACATAGATAATCATTTCTTATTAGTCAATACTCATTGCCAAGACTATCTTAGTGGACAAAGTCCATTTTTGAACTGAGTTCTCTCTTCGTTTCAGTCCTGTTTTACTGAACTGGTATAACTTGCCGTTCTAGCCATGTCTATCTCATGAGATATAAAATCTTTACCCAATGCATTCGAGGAAGATATAGGTCCCACCCATCTCATATTGATACCATTCTTATGTGTGCCACAAAATCATAAACCATACATCATAGCATAACCCATGTAATAAAAATGGGATTCTTAAACATCGTGACATCATAAAACAATTTATATAAGATAAAGGAATTCATAAAAATAATTCCATCACAACATAATCAAATAAATGTAATAATATGGGTAAAAACATAACCCTTTATTATCTTATATGGAAAATAATTTTGATAAAACACTTGAACTCCATTCTTGAGGAAAATACCCTTTCTACTTCAAAAACACTTTTCCTTTCTTAACATGTCATAAAATTCTAAACTAAAAGAATTTGATTAAAAATAAACTTGAAAAATTGTAAAGTAAGCTTCTTGGAAATAATTTTTTAAAAATCCATTCATTCTGTATAAAAAAACATTCTTCCCGTACTTTTGTCAGAAAAGTCAAAAAGTACCTCGTACGAAAAACGATAAAAGATTCCTATTATATCTTTTACTAAAAACTCACTGAAGGGTAAAATTGGATTTAAAAAATTGTAGTTGGATGGAAACAATATTACATATTGAGGAATCATGGATGTGGATGATAAAATACACCCCAGTAAATCCCAAAGTATAAACAATCTCGGATCAAATGAGATTGTGATATTTTCTCTTACCTAAGGTCTGATTTGCTTCGTAAGTGTCCGAACCTCCTGTATAATGATTTAAATAATGTCATTGACTTATTAAATAATAATATTCATTGTTATTATATCATATATGGTTCACTTATGACTTTATATTACCCATTCTTATGTAAATTAATGTTAAAGTAGGGTTTTGGGTAAAATCATGTTATTTATCGTATGTGTTTGGACTTGTTGTTCTTGATGTTATTATTACTTATATAATGATTTACTTACCTCAAAAATGTAAATAATGATTTATATATCATATAAATTCATTATATATCCATAATATACAATCATTTATAATAGTACATAACATATGGAGGTAAGAAATGAAACGCACCGTTCATGGAGACAGTAAGCCGTACGTACGCATGAACGCTACTTTCATTTCTATTTCTTATTTTAATGGAATTAAAACATAATGATACATAGTTATATCATAATTCCAGTATAATATCATATATAATATCATTAACCACATCCTTTATACATCCACATAAGGTATTAACGAATCACATCACTTTGAGGGGGCGGTAGTCCGCACTTCCTCAAATGAGATTATCGTATTTACCGACTATGGAAACCGTAAAGGATTGATATAATTGGGAAGTAAAGAATCATAACATAATATATATTATATATAAATACAGTTCCATCATAATGGCCACCATGAGCGGCGGTAGGGGAAAATCGAACAATCATCATTTCGTGAGGCGTTAGTTTGCCATCACAAAAACATTATGTTCTTCATCCATTAGATGGAGGTGTGTGTAATTTTAGTTCTAATACTTATCATAAAAACATCTTAGTATTTTCAGGATACTGTTGTTGTCACAAAATAAAGGATTAAAAAGATTTTAGGGGTTGGAGAAGTAGAATAAAAGAAAACAACTTAAGAGAAACTGTTACCTTTAATTTTGGTAACTTTCTTTGGTTTGAACCAAAAGGACTTCTTGGAGAGTCTTCTACCTAATGTAAGGCTTCGAGGGAAAGTATAGGTATGTAGGGATCTTAGTTGGGTAGATTTTGGACGAGCCAAAAGGCTTGAGAGGTGTGAGGAATTGCATAGAAGTGGTCTCCTTTTATAAGGGAGTGGAGGGGCTCTTTAGGAAAGTGTGAAAACATTGTTTTATTATAAACTTATCTTCGGTTTCAGGTGGTCCAAAACACATTAATGTCGAAGATAAGATGACTCATATTAGAAATAAAATCATCCAATAGGAATTATACAGGTTTTGGATGATATTTTAATCATTTTAATCTTATTTATTTAAATCATTTATTAATGAGGTAAATATTGCATCATTATTGTGTCATAAATAATTTAATATATACGATGTATAAAAATTATAAAAAAAATACCACCATGTAGTAAATCTTTTTATATTTCTAATGAATATTTATAGTCCAAAATATAATTTATATAGCCCCTTATAAAAATTAATTACTAAATGATATTTGTTAATTCCAATTTTGTCTTTACATTGAATTAATTAATCTAATGTGTCATTGTCTTTTATAAGTGGCTCCATGGGGTCCCAAAATCGACCCAAGGATGCCCAGGGTCGTAAAATACTCATCCAATAAGGTTAAGACAAGTTTCAAGGTAATTTTGAATTTTTATAATATTCTTTTAACCTTGAATTACCCTATTTACCTTTAACCGTAGTGAATAAAAAATTACCGTAGTTACTATTCATAATATCAAAAAAAATAAAAGTAACATATTAACATAATTTGGACCCACTGATTCCAAATATGGAATCCATTTTTCAAAATTCAAAACACAAAAGTTTCAGTAATTAATTTAAAATTAATCTCGTTGTTAAGCAAACAGGTTTTAAAAGTTAAAACATTGCCAAAGATTGAATTTATTTAACCTACGAATTCAATGTAAAATCAAGGCTAATGACATAAATTATATTAAATGGTAAAAATATATTCTATTTATACTTTTAAACCATTAAATATTATTATTTAACCACATAATTTATTACGATGAAAAAAATTTGTTTTTAATTAAAATATAGCGTGTTTTTATTATTCATCAAAATATGAAAGTTACCAGAATAATATGAAAATTTTATCCAAAGTAAATTTTCATTTCTTGATTCCAAAGAAGAATTTTATTTTGTCAAATTGAACTTATAAAAATGTCAAAAACTATATTTAAAGTGGGTGTGCCATCAAAAGGCGGCAAAACTACATTTTTTTAAAAATACTTATTTTACCCGAAAAATTTATTTTGTTCTTATACCATGTTCTAGAAAATGTGTAAAATGAAATAATAATGTTATAACATTCAAACTTTAGTTAATACTATTCATAAAGGCTAGTTCATAATAATATTATAACCATATATCATTGTTTAGTGAAACCTGATATTGCGTATAACACACGCTATCGAGGAAAGTCGTGATTGCGTGTAATGCAAGCCAAGTTAGGGTTGCGTGTTGTGAAAGAATCCTTTATTGTTTTGTATAACAGAATCCAACTATATTTCATTTATACATTGAATATATATATATATACTCAATGTTGCATAGAATGACTATTATAAAACGAACTTGAAATTGTGTGTAACACAATCTAAGAATAGTGTTGTGTATAATTCAAGCTAATACAGTGTGGAGTATAACACAAGATAATCTTGTTGTAGCATAAAACAAATGACATCAAATAAATTAAAGAGAATACATATCATAAAATATCGGGTTGTTACATTCTACCCCCCTTAAAATGAATTTCGCCCTCGAAATTCGTCGGGGTTATAAATCGTTTACTACTTGAAAGATTGTTTAATAGAAACCCACATCGTAAAAAGGAATACTAAAACATGGCTTTAAAAACTAAAGTATTAAATGTAATGGTTACCCAAATTAACTCATCACTGGGTTTCCACGTAGGAGAACATAGGTGAAAATATGGATATGGAAGAAAAATCTAACCATCAAGTTCTGATGGAGAGTGGTAGAGAACATGGCTATGGAAAAGCCAGCAATCACAAAACCATAAATTTGTGACGATCTAAGGTACTATCTGATTCATTAGATATAACAGCACTAGGACAACATTTTTGGTTTTCAAGATCATTTCCCTAAAGTTGATGAAATTGGAATTAGAATAAATACTTTCGTGATTTTGGTATAGTCTCACCGTTAGTCGTTCTTTGGACAATTTCCACTTCATCTCTTAAATAAATGAAGTTGAATTTGTCATTCGTGATGTGTTAGCAGATCATGTGATAGAATGAGGGTTCATTCCATCTGTTTCAAACAAAAGGTTAATAAAAGTTATCAAATATACATAAGTCCATCTATGGTGAGATTAATCATATATGGTTCCTAAAATGGACTTATACTTATTATATTATACTTCTTAATATAATAAAACTAGTTTCTACTAAACAGGGACTTCCTGTAGGCCAGTGGTAGGCGATAAAGGCCAGTCGCACTTCGGTTGTGGGTTCGATTCCCACAGCCTTGTCCGACACGATGGGATGTCGTCCGTCCTGCAGGTTGTCCTTTTTCTAAAGATATATTACTATAACATCCCATCAACAATATCAAAAAAATAGTTTTATCCTTAAACAATACTAACTTATGTCCAACATAATCCATTCCAATCTTTAGGCTTATCTAAAATACTCCGTTCCAAGCTCATAGTATAAATAAAATGATCACGTGAATGCCATCATTTATCCCCCATATATCATAAGATATATCTTTTTGGTCAAATTACAAACATGTGAATACCTTAATCATGTATTCTCTTGAATAATGAATACCCATTGAACCTTATTGAAAACATGAATGCTGTTAAAAGTTAACTCTTTCCACATACCAAAATCCTCAAAATTCTATATACTCAAACCATGATATCACTTAGTCCTTATATCAATCATGAGCTCATGAATACTGTCAAATATTTCATTTTCTCGTTTTCCCTTCATTATGTGCATGTCATCTTTTTTTTCCAAAAATATCTCAATCACTTTCCATGGTTATCGGTACCATAAAATTATTGAAAACCGCAATAGACCAATACATAAATATTCCAATATTCCACGATACTATATACAACATTATTTTGGAATCCCATTACATAAACACTTAATCATTCCACCACATTGTTGTCATATTCAACATCGCCAATGGTGATCGCATGTGACTTCCCTTTGTCGTTTGCCTTAAGATTTTGTTGATGTCTATCATCATCAACAACCCTTGGATTAGGGCATTTATTGGCATAATGCCCCATCTCCTTGCACTTGAATCATTGAAGTGTAGTAGGTTCATTCTGTGTATCTCTTACTTTGTTTGCATCATTAGACATCTTCTTCCCATCATTGCGTCATTCAAATGCCCGATGACCTTCCTTTACATATTTGAAACATTTACTTGTCCCTTTAAGACAATCTCCACCATGCTTCTTTCCACACTTTGAGCATAAGGAAACATTCATCTTCTTTTCACCATTATTCTAAGATTTCTCCGTGAACTCCATCTTTCTTTACTTATAAAAACTATGAGATAGATAAGTAACACCAACTTCCATTTCTACCTTGATAGCACAACGTACAATTTCTTCATAGCTACTAAAGTCTCTTATAGCTAATTCCCTTCGAAGATTTGGTTTTAAGCCACTGAAAAATTGATCAACTTTACTTTCAGGTTGGATGATAAATCCAGATGCATACCCTGCAAGCCTTGTAAAATTTGCTTCGTAAATACCAAGAGATTCATTATCCTTTTGCTTTAGTTCAAGAAACTCCTTCTCCATCTTTGTTCGAAGAATACGAGGGAAGTACTTATTGAAAAATAAGTTCTTGAACTCTTCCCATACCATGGACTCAATTTCATCTCTTTGCCTCATATTCTTGATAAGATTCCACCATTGATCAGCTTCACCTTCCAAACGATATACTGCTAAGATGACTTTATCATGTTCAGAACATTGAAGAACTGAAAATATCTTTTCAGTGGTACTGATCCATTGTTCAGCAACAAGTGGATCAGAAGACCCACTGAAAGAAGGTGGACGTTTCCTCATGAAGGACTCAATAGAATGTTGTTCCCTTCTCTGCTCATTTGGAAGTCCAGAATGATTCATAGCTTGTGTAAGTATAGTAATAAGATTTTTCACTCCATCTCCCATAACATTTGTTTGTTTAGGAGGACAATCATTGCATTGTCCATTACATTGATCAACACGGTTCCTTCGGGTTCCAGCCATCGTCTAAAACCCAAAAAGAATAGTGTGAGAGGAAAAAATTACACTAGGGAAAACAATATAATAAAGGGGGAGTACCTTCAATATATAACATCTTAGAATACCGTAATTCTAGTACTATTACCTATACTTATACTTAACCTTAGGGACATCCCTATACATACCTTATAAATATCTATAGGGATCTCACTAAAGTTTTCGCATCCTAGTTTCCAAAGGTTGACTAAACCTTTCCTCTGATACCAACTGTAGAGACCCAAATATTAACGTACATAGACATTACATTACTTTTGCGGAATACTTAGTACATAACAAAAACACACACACAAGGATCGTAATAGTTCAGTGTCTTTGGAAACTCGGAATATAATCTTCTAATCGTGGTGAAATATCTTCAACATCTCCCATAAAGATCTTCTTTTTTTTACCTAAAACCTTTCTTTATATCCTGGGGAAAAGAAAACATAAAAGGGTGAGCTCAAATGCTCAGTAATGGTAAACAAAAGAAATATCAATCACATCATATTCATAAGAACATAACATTTTGGAAATCTTAACCTGCAAAAGAGAGCATAATTTTATAAGATGGGATAAATCATAGTAGTGAAATGAAATCCCAATAATCATAACTTATAACATGAAACTTTGTGTCATACACACGTAAACATAGATAATCATTTCTTATTAGTCAATACTCATTGCCAAGACTATCTTAGTGGACAAAGTCCATTTTTGAACTGGGTTCTCTCCTCGTTTCAGTCCTGTTTTACTGAACTGGTATAACTTGCCGTTCTAGCCATGTCTATCTCATGAGATATAAAATCTTTACCCAATGCATTCGAGGAAGATATAGGTCCCACCCATCTCATAATGATACCATTCTTATGTGTGCCACAAAATCATAAACCATACATCATAGCATAACCCATGTAATAAAAATGGGATTCTTAAACATCGTGACATCATAAAACAATTTATATAAGATAAAGGAATTCATAAAAATAATTCCATCACAACATAATCAAATAAATGTAATAATATGGGTAAAAACATAACCCTTTATTATCTTATATGGAAAATAATTTTGATAAAACACTTGAACTCCATTCTTGAGGAAAATACCCTTTCTACTTCAAAAACACTTTTCCTTTCTTAACATGTCATAAAATTCTAAACTAAAAGAATTTGATTAAAAATAAACTTGAAAAATTGTAAAGTAAGCTTCTTGGAAATAATTTTTTAAAAATCCATTCATTCTGTATAAAAAAACATTCTTCCCGTACTTTTGTCAGAAAAGTCAAAAAGTACCTCGTACGAAAAACGATAAAAGATTCCTATTATATCTTTTACTAAAAACTCACTGAAGGGTAAAATTGGATTTAAAAAATTGTAGTTGGATGGAAACAATATTACATATTGAGGAATCATGGATGTGGATGATAAAATACACCCCAGTAAATCCCAAAGTATAAACAATCTCGGATCAAATGAGATTGTGATATTTTCTCTTACCTAAGGTCTGATTTGCTTCGTAAGTGTCCGAACCTCCTGTATAATGATTTAAATAATGTCATTGACTTATTAAATAATAATATTCATTGTTATTATATCATATATGGTTCACTTATGACTTTATATTACCCATTCTTATGTAAATTAATGTTAAAGTAGGGTTTTGGGTAAAATCATGTTATTTATCGTATGTGTTTGGACTTGTTGTTCTTGATGTTATTATTACTTATATAATGATTTACTTACCTCAAAAATGTAAATAATGATTTATATATCATATAAATTCATTATATATCCATAATATACAATCATTTATAATAGTACATAACATATGGAGGTAAGAAATGAAACGCACCGTTCATGGAGACAGTAAGCCGTACGTACGCATGAACGCTACTTTCATTTCTATTTCTTATTTTAATGGAATTAAAACATAATGATACATAGTTATATCATAATTCCAGTATAATATCATATATAATATCATTAACCACATCCTTTATACATCCACATAAGGTATTAACGAATCACATCACTTTGAGGGGGCGGTAGTCCGCACTTCCTCAAATGAGATTATCGTATTTACCGACTATGGAAACCGTAAAGGATTGATATAATTGGGAAGTAAAGAATCATAACATAATATATATTATATATAAATACAGTTCCATCATAATGGCCACCATGAGCGGCGGTAGGGGAAAATCGAACAATCATCATTTCGTGAGGCGTTAGTTTGCCATCACAAAAACATTATGTTCTTCATCCATTAGATGGAGGTGTGTGTAATTTTAGTTCTAATACTTATCATAAAAACATCTTAGTATTTTCAGGATACTGGTGTTGTCACAAAATAAAGGATTAAAAAGATTTTAGGGGTTGGAGAAGTAGAATAAAAGAAAACAACTTAAGAGAAACTGTTACCTTTAATTTTGGTAACTTTCTTTGGTTTGAACCAAAAGGACTTCTTGGAGAGTCTTCTACCTAATGTAAGGCTTCGAGGGAAAGTATAGGTATGTAGGGATCTTAGTTGGGCAGATACGATGAATCATATTCGAAATAAAATCATCCAATAGGAATTGGACAGGTTTTGGATGATATTTTAATCATTTTAATCTTATTTATTTAAATCATTTATTAATGAGGTAAATACTGCATCATTATTGTGTCATAAATAATTTAATATATATGATGTATAAAAATTATAAAAAAAATACCACCATGTAGTAAATCTTTTTAGCTTTCCAATTAATATTTATATTCCAAAATATAATTTATATATCCCCTTATAAAAATTAATTAATAAACGATATTTGTTAATTCCAATTTTGTCTTTACATTGAATTAATTAATCTAATGTGTCATTGTCTTTCATAAGTGGCTCCATGGGGTCCCAAAATCTACCCAAGGATGCACATGGTCGGCCAATACTCATCCAATAAGGTTAAGACAAGTTTCAAGGTAATTTTGAATTATTATAATATTCTTTTATCCTTGAATTACCCTATTTACCTTTAACCGTAGTTAATAATAAATTACCGTAGTTACTATTCATAATATCAAAAAAAATAAAAGTAACCTATTAAAATAATTTGGACCCACTGATTCCAAATATGGAATACATTTTTCAAAATTCAAAACACAGAAGTTGCAGTAATTAATTTAAATTTAATCCCGTTGATAAGCAAACAGGTTTTAAAAGTTAAAACATTGTCAAAGATTGAATTTATTTAACCTACGAATTCAATGTAAAATCGATTCTAATGACATACATTATTTTAAATGGTAAAAATATATTCTATTTATACTTTGAAACCATTCAATATTATTATTTAACCACATAATTTTTTACGATTAAAAAATTTGTTTTTAATTAAAATATAGCATGTTTTTACTATTCCCCAAAATATGAAAGTTACCAGAATAATATGAAAATTTTAACCAAAGTAAATTTTTATTTCTTGATTCCAAAGAAGAATTTTATTTTGTCAAATTGAATTTATAAACATGTCAAAAACTATATTTAAAGTGGGTGCGCCATCAAAAGGCGGCAAAACTGCATTTTTTGAAAAATACTTATTTTAGCCGAAAAATTTATTTTGTTCTTATACCATGTTCTAGAAAATGTGTAAGATGAAATAATAATGTTATAACATTCAAACTTTAGTTAATACTATTAATAAAGGCTAGTTCTTAATAATATTATAACCATATATCATTGTTTAGTGAAACCTGATATTGCGTATAACACATGCTATCGAGGAAAGTCGTGATTGCGTGTAATGCAAGCCAAGTCAGGGTTGCGTGTTGTGAAAGAATCCTTTGTTGTTTCGTATAACATAATCCAACCATATTTCATTTATAAATTGAATATATATATATATATACACTCAATGTTGCGTAGAATGACTATTATAAAACGAACTTGAAATTGTGTGTAACACAATCTAAGAATAGTGTTGTGTATAATTCAAGCTAATACATTGTGGCGTATAACACAAGATAATCTTGTTGTAGCATAAAACAAATGGCATCAAATAAATTAAAGAGAATACATATCATAAAATATCGGGTTGTTACAAATATGTTATGTTAATTTGTTGTTGATCCATTTGTAGAGGAACCTTGAGCCAGTGGTTTTCAATTGTTTTCAACTATTGAGGTTGACTTTATTGTGTAAAATGTGTTCTAAGGAGTGTGTTAAAATTTATAGATAAAATATCTCCTCATCGTCTTGTGATCGAGTGCTATAAGAGTGGTAGTCAGCATGCTCCTAATACAGCTGAGACATAAATTCCTACATCTTTGGGGAATCATATAGACAATTATCTTCATGATTTTTTATTGAGGGTTATGTGATACATGGATAGGGAGATTTTTGGCACCATAAAATCAATTTCAGAGATGATAAGAGAGTTCCAGCTATATCATTTTCCTATTTTCACTATAGATGGAGGCCCCTAGGAAGTTGAGTTCTAGGTGTAGTTAATCCATACAATCAATCACCTTATGAAAACTGCAAATAAAATGGTGAATCTTATTGCTTACATGTTTCTAGGACCATTTAAGTGTTGTTTTGATTTTGTGGATTAAGTAGATAAATAAGAGGCTCTATCCTAGAATGATTTTGAGGCAAATATCCTAAGGAATTTTTATCCAGAGATGTTGAGGGATTATAAGGATTGTGAGTTTAATCAATTAACATGTTATGTATTGTTAGTGATAGAATAATTTGGATTCTTCACTGACCTATATTTTTTTTCTTCATATTTGGAATCATATGAGGTCGTTAGGGTGAAACATTTCCGAGATGGGCTTTGCTATGAGATAAGGTCATGGGTGAAAATATTTCATCTAAGAAGATTTGTAGACATGATGAATCATACTCTTATCAAAGAAGAGAACCTAATATAGGCCCCAAGTGGTGGTCAAACAATTTCTATATGGTGATTTAGGAGTTATTATTTTTGAAATAGTAATCAACTCTATTAAAGTTACTTCTATATTAGTAGTACGCAGAGTAGTTGGGACAATCACCAGAGTCTTGGAAGGACTTGTCTAACCCTCAAAAAATTAGAAGATGGAGATCCATCATATGTTCATGCTATGTTAAGGGATGTGGTACCCCAATGAAATAGTGGGAATACCATCCAAATGGAATAGAAAAAGAGAGTTAGACAAGAGCCCAAGGCCGAGGGGCGAGTCAGCTGCATGTCATGCAGTCTACTCTAGCTAGTTGGGATGCAGGACCTTCTACCATTAGAAGTATGATCCTTATATAATCTACCCAAGAATGTGTTTTTTATACAATGGAATCACATTCCTTTTTTTTCTTCCTAGCTTTTAAATGGTTTGGGTCTAGTTTTGGAGAGATTGGATAGAATTATTCCTATCAAAACACCATTTATAGTGTGGGCATAGGATATCAAGCATTAAAAGGTGTGTTATATTGAAATTCATGGTGACCATTTCATTTTGGAGTTTTTTTCGAATAAATTAAAGGATTTGATTCATATCTTAGTATTTATTTGATAGTTTTGTACCAGGATTTTATTAACTACTATTAGAATAGAGTTACTTTTCTAAATTCAAAAGGGTGTGTGTGTACTCACCAAGGTGGGTGGGATATTCAGGTTGGTCATACATGACCAATTTAGTGAAGGTTGTATTTTATCATGGTTCGGATAGAAATAATTATTCTAGAAGATGGTGACATGTGAAGTGCATTGTGTTGCATTTGTTGTCAATGAGGCATGAAGTTGTCTTGGAATGAATGGAAGTCAAGGAATGTCAAGAGGTGAATGACAAAGGTTGTGATGGTGTTGGTGGTGAAGGAGAATGGCCATGGTACTAAGATGCATGTCACTTAGGAGATTCACTAAGTGGTATTGGAAATTGTGGTTGAAACATTCTCCATGGAAATCTGACGATTGTTGAGCTGTTCTTAAAGTCCCAAGAACTTGTATCAACTGGATACAAAGTCACAACACTTTTTGAAGACCATGCATTGTCTTCACAATGCATGAGGAGTTGAAGAAGCAAGATGATCCATCCACAACTTCTAAGTGGATGAAGTGAGCTGAAGAAGAACATGTACTAATCCTTAGTGCATGACAATGTGAATGTGATCCAACTTGACCTCTAATTGGGTCATTGAAGAACATTGAAGAATTATTTGATCCAGGAGCTTCGGTTGATGAAGAACCTTCGGAATTCCCTCCTAAGTTGTGAAATGTTGAAAAGTTATTAAGAACATGAGGAGGAGATGGGTAATTCCTAAGAAGAAGAAGAATTATGAAGAAGATGGCTTGGAATGTGGCATTTGGCTTGAACTTATGGAAGAACTTTGTATTTGACAAAGTATTATTCTTTGCCTTAGCCAAAAAAATTGGCCAGCCAAGGCACCTTGGGGGTTCAACCCCAAGGCATGGGCACTAAGGCACCACGCCTATAGGGGAACCCGTGGGGCGAGCCAGGGCGGCAGAGCGCACCCGCAGGACACCGCATGGGCGCCTGGGGCACGCCCGGAGGAGCGCAGAGGGGCCGTGTGTAAGCCCCCGAGGGCACGCGGTGGTGAAACCCGCGCACCCGGAGAGCATAGTGGGCGCTAGGAGCGCGCCCGCAGGAGCAGTGAGTGGGCGCAGAGCGCGCCCGCAGGGAGAACTCGGTGCGGGGCGGCACCGAGAGGGGAGGAGATTCAACTGGCCGCTCATGGGAGCGTCAGGCTGATAAACCGCGGAAAATCCGTGGAAGACTTCGATGTGGGACGCGCAAAAAATCCCGGGAGCAAATCTCCGTCGTCCGTCTCATCGCGCGCTTGATCTGCGCCGCACGATCCATCCGCGGTGCCGCGATTTAATCCAGGCCGTTGAAGATCTGATCCGACGGCCCCGGCTTCGTCCTCAACCTCGAGTCATGCCGAAGCCTTCCCGCGAGCTCCGCTCGAACCAGAGGCAACCTGGAGATGGTTTTCGAGCTCCCGGCCACCTCTGAGTAAACCGAAGGCACCCTCGTGCTCGTCTGGACATACTGAATCCATCCATGCAATAAAGAGAGCATTCATGCAATGTTTGGAGGATTTCGAGTTCGGTCGAGGCAAGCAAAGCTGCCGAGGCCACGTGGTTGGTGTTTTTGCATGGGATGAGCCTAAACCGAAGGCCGTGCATGCGTTATGAGTCGCATGCACGTAGAGGAATAAAAAATAAAGAACCCGCGTGAAACAGAGGATAAAAAAACAAGATTTAAGGAAATCTTGAAATCCCGAAATCTTCGGGAGATTAAAAGATATCCCACACGGATGAACCGAGGCTCTCATCGCCTATAAAAATAGAGGCCGAGGCCTTGGAGTTGTTTGCTGATGCGCTGAATTTTTGAAGTCCCGTGAGTGCATCTCTCTGCCTCGCGAAGGTTTGAAGCCCCGTGCAAAGAACTTGCGCGGCTGAAGGTTCCGGAGCCACCCGAGGCTTCGAAGGTCCCCTGCGCGCTAATCCTTTGCGCGACAGGAAGGAGAGGAGCTTGCGCGATCTTGTGCGCTCCCTCTGTGCACCGTGCCCCCTGCGCGGTAGCACTTGCGCGCCCGCGGTGCCTTGCACCCGTGGCTAGTGCGGCCTAGTGGCCGTGTGCTCTTGCGCGGCCAGTGGCACCAAGTGTGCCTTGCGCTTTGAAGAAGAAGAGAGGCCGCGGCTCATACCTTGTGCTCTTTGAAGAAGAAGTTGAAGTGACCGCACCCTTGCGCGCCTGGTTGCACCAAGTGCACCTACTTGGCAGTGTTGGAGAAGAAGACCCGAGGCAGTATACCACACCCTTGGTTGTGGGTGCTGGGCAAGGAAGAAGGCCGAGGCCTTGCCTCTTGTGTGTGCCAAGTGAAGTGGAAGACCACACTTTGTGTGTGTGAGAGGTGTAGAAGGAAGGCCGAGGCCTTTGTACCCTTATGTGCAAAATGAACAAGAGTTGGCCGTAGCCTTGTGTGTGTGCAAGAAGAGAAGGAAGGTCGTGGCCGTGTGTGTGCATAAAGAGGAAGACCACACTATTTGTGTGTGTGCAATTCAAGTGTAGGCCGAGACTTGCATGCCTTGTGTGCATAGTGAAGATAAGACCCTATGGTTTTGGTGTGTGCAAGGAGTACCCAAGGCTTGAACCCTTGTGTGTGTGCTAAATTGAAGAACACACTTTGTGTGTGCATTTGAAGAAGAGGTCGTAGCCTTTGGGGTGTGCAAAAAGAGGAGGAGGCCCTAAACATTGGTGTGTGCAAAAAGAAAACAAAGAGGCCGAACCTAAGTGTGCACTAAGAGTGTATACACTTGGTGGAATAAGGAAGTCCCACACTAATGTATAACACACTTTTAAGTGTGTAAACAAATTGGATAAAGTGTGTGAAGTTCAGTGAAGGTGTGTGCTTAAAGTGACTACACCCTTTAAGGGTTTATTGCACCAAGAGGAGAAAGAGAAGAGTGCATGCATGCATGCATGCACATGTACACGTGAACAAAGCTAAATCTGGCTGTGTGCATTTGAGTTGTCCAAGACCAGTGGTTCTTGAAGATTTGAGAAGGCCATGCAGTCAGTGCCTGAGGAACCAGAGATGCCATGCACTCAGTGCATGAAGTTGATGTGAATTGAGACTGAGCCAGACTAAAGTGAAAGATATTGTTTGTCTGAGTTTGCAGTATTCGAGAAGCCCTGATCAACCACAAGTGATCAGAAGAGAAGAGCAAGGCCAACAGCCTTTATCCCAGGCTGCTGAGGATACTTGAAGAACTTAAAGAGAAGAAGAGCTACTCGTGCGACTCGAGGAGCCAAGAGAAGACCCTGTGGGACTCAGGGAGAAGAAGTCTTCAGTGGGATTCTGGAGCAGGCCAGTGGGACTCTGGTAACACTGTGCGACGCAGTATAAAGACCCTCCTGTGGGACTCAGGAGAGATACAGTGGGACTCTGTATCGACCATTGTAATTCTAACAAGTTATAATGGGAGAATCCATGCTGGGAGAGCATGGCAAGGATGTAGGCCTTTGGTGCCGAACCTTGTAAATCCTTGTGTCCTGTGCCTTTTCATTACTGCATTATCCGGGAAAGGTTGAGAGATACAAGAAGAGTGGATCGAGGCTTTAACCAGCCATAGAGGTTTAATTGATTAAGAATCAATTAGTAAAAAGTTTTAAGGGATCACTGATTCACCCCCTCCCCCTCTCAGTGATTCACACTGATCTGGGCACTTCAATTGGTATCAGAGGGAGGTTACCTCTAAAAGATCCAAGAGAGTCTTTATGAAGTGCAGATTTGAGGAAATGAGCAACCAGCCTCAAATGGAGATATCTGCCAAGACTCAGAAAAATAGAAAGAAGAAACAGGCCAAGAAGATGAAGAAAGCCTGTCCAAGCTGTGATGAAGTTGAAATAATGAATGATCTTCAGAGTGCACTCAAATATCTTCAGAAGACAGTTCCCATGGAAGTGGAAAAGTGTATAGCTACAGGCATCTATGATCTTCATGAAGAAAAATCACAGTTAGAAGAAGAAGCCAATGCAATGGAAGATCAATTGGCAAATAGGGTTGGCATAACCAACACTCTCAGAAATCTGGTAAATGCCAAAGATGAAACCATTTCTCTTTGCAATGAAAGATATGAAGACACTGCTGAAGAATTGCAAAGAAGCCTTTCTGAGAAAGATTTCTTTAAAATAATGGTCAGAGATGTTTTCCATGCACTAGAAATGAGGCACAAAGTGTCAATGGTTGTCAAAGATGCTCAACTAGAAGACAAAGTCAAAAGGGTGAAGGAGCTGGACAATTCATTGCAAGAATTGAAGAAGGTGCATGAAGACCAGATGAAACAACTGGTGGAGAATTGGGAAGGAAGGCTAAGAACTGTTGAGGATGAGAAGAACTCCCTTAACATGAAATGCTTAGAACTAGAGGTGATATTGAAAAATCAGCAATCAACCAAAGCCAAAGCCTCCCAGTCAACTGAAAGGAGAAATGTTGCTACTCAAGTATGCTTTGAAAAGGATGATTCTAAACGAAAGACATCCTATAATAAAAGGGCAACAACTTCTAAAAAGAAGGTACCATCCATCCCATCTTGTACTCATGTTTCTAATTGTGTTTCCACAAAAAGTGCAGGATGGAAGAATAATTCCAAACAAGTATGGATGAAGACAATGAAGAAAGAAAGCTCTCCTAAAGCAGCACAACAATTCAAGACAAGTACCCTAAAATCAGAAGGACTGAAGAAGTCAAGATTTGTGGGTCAATGTTGGTGTTGTAATAAGTATGGGCACTGTGCAAAGGATTGTTGGTACAATCCACTAAATTTCAAAGCACAAAGGAAGCGCATGCCTAGGGGGAGCAAGCCAGAAGAAAAGAAGCAGCATCCACAGGTCCAGAGACATCTGTTTACTGCTAACCGATTTGGATTGCTTGACAACATCTGGGATGTTTTCAAAAGTGGTCAAAAAGATACATGTCAGTCTCCAACTGTATCCAGAGCTCAAAAGAAGAAAAGATCACAGAACCTGGCTCAGAAAGAATCCTTGGGAAGCAAACAGAAGAGAGGTGACAATGCTCCCAAGAAGATTTTGAAAAAGGAAAAGAAGTCCTTGGAGTCTAAATCCAAGAAGGGTGATGCATCCAGAAGGACCACCAAGAAATGCTTCTACTGTGGAAAGAAAGGACATACCATGGATCTTTGTGAACAAGCCATGGAACTAAATAGAAGCAGACTGAGCTCCTGAAGACAATCAATCCAGAAGAAGAAGGGATTGATTGAAAATAAGTTGCCTAAGAGAGGTATCTTAGCAGCATCCAAAGAACCATGTGGAACTTCCAAAACTGAGGTCACTCTTCCAAATGATTTACTTGTCATATGGCCACATCATTTGCAACTTGCCAGAGAACTACAAAGAGTTGAAGATGAAGCTCTGGCAATTGCTAAAGCAAAAGGGAAGAAGAAGGTTTCACATGAAGATGTTTTGAGAACCACACCAGCACAATCATCAATGAAGATCAAATGTGCAAGTGTGAAGACTGGTGAAAATGGGACATCTCGGTTGAGAGAATCTTCTCAACCTTGTTGTTCACATTGATGAACCAAGGAGGTTCCATCTTATTCCCTTATACTTTTGGTATTTACATGTGCCAACATTGTAGGGAATTGAAGATGATGGTCATTCTCAGCTGGAGGATGGTTTGGATTGAATGGAGTGCACCCCTTGAGGGGGAGCAAATCTGAAGAAGATGATGTTCTAAAATTAATATCATCTTGATAAAGTGAAGGTATTCCAATCATGCTTTCATCCCTTGTTTCTTAATTGAGTTTATCTTGTTAATTAAGGGGGAGTATGGATTGAAGACAAATGGATGAAAGGGGGAGCTTTATCTTTGCACTGAACTTTCTAATGAGTTTTGTGAAGTATGTGCAGGATTTAGAAATTCATTGGTATATCTGAAAAATTTCAAACCCCTGAAGCATGATCTCACATGTACAGTGAATTTTGGACAGCTTTGAATTCCTTGGTCATATCACTCTTGTTTTCTACACCGGGTTAGCCCAAGTAGACTTAGAGCTGATTTACTAAAGGTTCTTTGCTAAAGAGAACATGTGACATCATCCCTCTCCTAGTGTTTTTCAAGAAGATACTTTTCAATGGGAGGAAGATATTTCTGGAAGAGAACCACACCACACCTTTGCATTTGATTGCCAATAAGGGGGAGAAAATATTGGCACACATATTGACCCATTCATATGTGCTGAAGTGGTGTATTGACAACAAATACAAAGGGGGAGATTGAAGTGCATTGTGTTGCATTTGTTGTCAATGAGGCATGAAGTTGTCTTGGAATGAATGGAAGTCAAGGAATGTCAAGAGGTGAATGACAAAGGTTGTGATGGTGTTGGTGGTGAAGGAGAATGGCCATGGTACTAAGATGCATGTCACTTAGGAGATTCACTAAGTGGTATTGGAAATTGTGGTTGAAACATTCTCCATGGAAATATGACGATTGTTGAGCTGTTCTTAAAGTCCCAAGAACTTGTATCAACTGGATACAAAGTCACAACACTTTTTGAAGACCATGCATTGTCTTCACAATGCATGAGGAGTTGAAGAAGCAAGATGAGCCATCCACAACTTCTAAGTGGATGAAGTGAGCTGAAGAAGAACATGTACTAATCCTTAGTGCATGACAATGTGAATGTGATCCAACTTGACCTCTAATTGGATCATTGAAGAACATTGAAGAATTATTTGATCCAGGAGCTTCGGTTGATGAAGAACCTTCGGAATTCCCTCCTAAGTTGTGAAATGTTGAAAAGTTATTAAGAACATGAGGAGGAGATGGGTAATTCCTAAGAAGAAGAAGAATTATGAAGAAGATGGCTTGGAATGTGGCATTTGGCTTGAACTTATAGAAGAACTTTGTATTTGACAAAGTATTATTCTTTGCCTTAGCCAAAAAAATTGGCCAGCCAAGGCACCTTGGGGGTTCAACCCCAAGGCATGGGCACTAAGGCACCACGCCCATAGGGGAACCCGTGGGGCGAGCCAGGGCGGCAGAGCGCACCCGCAGGACACCGCATGGGCGCCTGGGGCACGCCCGGAGGAGCGCAGAGGGGCCGTGTGTAAGCCCCCGAGGGCACGCGGTGGTGAAACCCGCGCACCCGGAGAGCATAGTGGGCGCTAGGAGCGCGCCCGCAGGAGCAGCGAGTGGGCGCAGAGCGCGCCCGCAGGGAGAACTCGGTGCGGGGCGGCACCGAGAGGGGAGGAGATTCAACTGGCCGCTCATGGGAGCGCCAGGCTGATAAACCGCGGAAAATCCGTGGAAGACTTCGATGTGGGATGCGCAAAAAATCCCGGGAGCAAATCTCCGCCGTCCGTCTCATCGCGCGCTTGATCTGCGCCGCACGATCCATCCGCGGCGCCGCGATCTAATCCAGGCCGTTGAAGATCTGATCCGACGGCCCCGACTTCGTCCTCAACCTCGAGTCATGCCGAAGCCTTCCCGCGAGCTCCGCTCGAACCAGAGGCAACCTGGAGATGGTTTTCAAGCTCCCGGCCACCTCTGAGTAAACCGAAGGCACCCTCGTGCTCGTCTGGACATACCGAATCCATCCATGCAATAAAGAGAGCATGCATGCAATGTTTGGAGGATTTTGAGTTCGGCCGAGGCAAGCAAAGCTGCCGAGGCCACGTGGTTAGTGTTTTTGCATGGGATGAGCCTAAACCGAAGGCCGTGCATGCGTTATGAGTCGCATGCACGTAGAGGAATAAAAAATAAAGAACCCGCGTGAAACAGAGGATAAAAAAACAAGATTTAAGGAAATCTTGAAATCCCGAAATCTTCGGGAGATTAAAAGATATCCCACGCGGATGAACCGAGGCTCTCCTCGCCTATAAAAATAGAGGCCGAGGCCTTGGAGTTGTTTGCTGATGCGCTGAATTTTTGAAGTCCCGTGAGTGCATCTCTCTGCCTCGCGAAGGTTTGAAGCCCCGTGCAAAGAACTTGCGCGGCTGAAGGTTCCGGAGCCACCCGAGGCTTCGAAGGTCCCCTGCGCGCTAATCCTTTGCGCGACAGGAAGGAGAGGAGCTTGCGCGATCTTGCGCGCTCCCTCTGTGCACCGTGCCCCCTGCGCGGTAGCACTTGCGCGCCCGCGGTGCCTTGCACCCGTGGCTAGTGCGGCCTAGTGGCCGTGTGCTCTTGCGCGGCCAGTGGCACCAAGTGTGCCTTGCGCTTTGAAGAAGAAGAGAGGTCGCGGCTCATACCTTGTGCTCTTTGAAGAAGAAGTTGAAGTGACCGCACCCTTGCGCGCCTGGTTGCACCAAGTGCACCTACTTGGCAGTGTTGGAGAAGAAGACCCGAGGCAGTATACCACACCCTTGGTTGTGGGTGCTTGGCAAGGAAGAAGGTCGAGGCCTTGCCTCGTGTGTGTGCCAAGTGAAGTGGAAGACCACACTTTGTGTGTGTGAGAGGTGTAGAAGGAAGGCCGAGGCCTTTGTACCCTTATGTGCAAAATGAACAAGAGTTGGCCGTAGCCTTGTGTGTGTGCAAGAAGAGAAGGAAGGTCGTGGCCGTGTGTGTGCATAAGGAGGAAGACCACACTATTTGTGTGTGTGCAATTCAAGTGTAGGCCGAGACTTGCATGCCTTGTGTGCATAGTGAAGATAAGACCCTATGGTTTTGGTGTGTGCAAGGAGTACCCAAGGCTTGAACCCTTGTGTGTGTGCTAAATTGAAGAACACACTTTGTGTGTGCATTTGAAGAAGAGGCCGTAGCCTTTGGGGTGTGCAAAAAGAGGAGGAGGCCCTAAACATTGGTGTGTGCAAAAAGAAAACAAAGAGGCCGAACCTAAGTGTGCACTAAGAGTGTATACACTTGGAGGAATAAGGAAGTCCCACACTAATGTATAACACACTTTTAAGTGTGTAAACAAATTGGATAAAGTGTGTGAAGTTCAATGAAGGTGTGTGCTTAAAGTGACTACACCCTTTAAGGGTTTATTGCACCAAGAGGAGAAAGAGAAGAGTGCATGCATGCATGCATGCACATGCACACGTGAACAAAGCTAAATCTGGTTGTGTGCATTTGAGTTGTCCAAGACCAGTGGTTCTTGAAGATTTGAGAAGGCCATGCAGTCAGTGCATGAGGAACCAGAGATTCCATGCACTCAGTGCATGAAGTTGATGTGAATTGAGACTGAGCCAGACTAAAGTGAAAGATATTGTTTGTCTGAGTTTGCAGTATTCGAGAAGCCCTGATCAACCACAAGTGATCAGAAGAGAAGAGCAAGGCCAACAGCCTTTATCCCAGGCTGCTGAGGATACTTGAAGAACTTAAAGAGAAGAAGAGCTACTCGTGCGACTCAAGGAGCCAAGAGAAGACCTTGTGGGACTCAGGGAGAAGAAGTCTTCAGTGGGATTCTGGAGCAGGCCAGTGGGACTCTGGTAACACTGTGGGACGCAGTATAAAGACCCTCCTGTGGGACTCAGGAGAGATACAGTGGGACTCTGTATCGACCATTGTAATTCTAACAAGTTATAATGGGAGAATCCATGCTGGGAGAGCATGGCAAGGATGTAGGCCTTTGGTGCCGAACCTTGTAAATCCTTGTGTCCTGTGCCTTTTCATTACTGCATTATCCGGGAAAGGTTGAGAGATACAAGAAGAGTGGATCGAGGCTTTAACCAGCCATAGAGGTTTAATTGATTAAGAATCAATTAGTAAAAAGTTTTAAGGGATCACTGATTCACCCCCTCCCCCTCTCAGTGATTCACACTGATCTGGGCACTTCAACATGAATTATGATACTTTTCCTACAGTTTTGAACCACTTTCAATACATATTTCCTAAAGAGTCCTTTGTTTTACCACTTTATAAGGGGATCAAGTTCACAATCAAGTTGGTGTCAGGAGAATTTCTAGTTTCTATCCCACAAAATTTAATAGAACCAATAATGATTTTTTAGTTGAAATTTTAGTTGGTATATATAGACGTAAAAAGATTCATATGGACTAGTACTTCTCCATGGGTTTATCTCATTATTTTATTCAATGAGGAAAATAATAATTTATGTTTATGTGTATATTATCGGAGATTGAACTAGATAAAGATCAAGAACCAGTATCCCCTTGCACACATCAATGATCTCTTCAATCATCTAAGAGGTGAAAAAATATTCTCCAAGATTGAATTGAGATTAGTGTACCACCGGTTGAGGGTGAGACTATTAGACATACCCTGGACTACTTTTAGGAGAAAATATGGATCTTATGAGTTTGTAGTGATGTTGTTTGGTCTAATGAATGCACTGTAAGTATTCATGGACTTGATGAATCAGATATTTCATCCATTCTTGGATCAGTTTTTGTTGGTTTTTGTTAATGAAACACTGATGTACTGCCAGTCTAAATAAAATAATTCCCAACATCATCACTTCAAATTGAGTACATTGATAGAGTTTTGGCTTTATTCCAAGATATATAAATGTATTTTTTAGATTTATATAGTGTACTTCTTGGGAAATGTTATCACAAAGGCTAGAGTTTTAGGGGAACTACAAAAGGTTTTAGTCATGGTATCTTGGGAATGACCCAATAATGTATTTGAGATTTGGATATTTTTGGGTCTAGTGGGGTATTATTAGTGTTTCATCCACGACTTCTCCCATTTGGAAACACTAATGTCTGTGATGGGAAATAAAGGGGTGAAGTTTTTTTGTTTGTATGCTTGTAAAAGATATTTCTAGGAGTTGAAGAGCAAGCTGACCTCGATACCAATTCTCACCTTTCTCGTGAAAAGTAAGGAAGATACCTTGTAAAGTTATGGATTCATATTTAGACTCATAGTAGTTTTAATATAGGATGACCAAGTGGTTATTTATCACTCTATATAGTAAAGACCATGTGAGATGAATTACCCTACTCATGATTTAGAGTTATCTATGGTGGTATATGCCCTGAGATTTTTTAGAGACTATATATTGGGATAGAGTTTTGTGGTGTATACATACCATAAGAGCCTCAAGTATATATTTTATTAGTAATTATTGAACCTTCTTCAAAATATATGGGTTGAGTATCTGCAGCACTGTGACTTTGAGCTAGCTTATACACTTGGAAAATCCAAAGTAATTATTGATTACTTGAGTTGGAAGATGCAGACAGAGGCATTATAGGAGTATTTCAGCAAGTGGATGCTAATGGAGATATTTACAAACATGCATCTAGATGTCTAAGAGTCCTAGGAATGAGTATTTGTGACTTTCACATCTCTTATACCTATTGTTCTTGAACAGATCAAGATAGGGAAATTTTATTATTTGGAGGGCTTAGATCTAAGGGATGTTTATATGATGGGGATCCACCATCAGGATTCTCTCTTGGTAGTAGTGAAGTTCTTCTTAACCATGGCTATGTATGGGTTCAAATGAGTTTGCACAAGGATATTATGATGGAGTTTCATGCTTCTAAATGGGTGGTAAATCTGGGTATAACAAATATGTATCATGATATTCATATACAACACTGGGGGATAGAGTTAAAAATGGAGATAGAGAGATTCATAGAGAGATGTTTCACCTATAAAAAGGTGATGGCTGAGCATCAGAGGCCTACTAGGTTGTTACAGCTTCTCTCTTTTTTGAATGGAAGTGGGATGATGTCACGATGGATTTCATAATAGGATTACCCAAGACAACATGTAAGAATTATGTATTATGGGTGATAATGGATCAATGCATAAAGGAATACCACTTTATACCTATCATGGATACCTTCATTATTGATTATCCGGGCAGTCTCTACATACAGGTAATAGTTTTCTTGCATGGTTTTCAAAGATTATTGTTTCAGATCAAGATCCTCATTTCACTTCTCAACTCTGGTGTGGCCTTCTGAATACTTTGGAATCACATTTTCTTTTGATTAAAGAAATTCATCCCTAGTCTGATGACCAATATGAATTGATGATTTAGATTTTGGAGGATATGTTATACACCTGTGATCCAAAATTTGGTGGTTTTTAAGAGTAATATTTGACACTCATGGATTTATCTTACAGAAACGGCTTACAGACATCGATCTAAATGGATCCTCTTGAGGAGTTTTATGAAATTTAATGTCATTCACCTCTTTTATGGATAGATAAAGAAGATTCAATGCTCATTATACCTAGTATCATGTAGAAGACATCTTATAAGTTCAATTGATTAGAAAGTGGTTGGAGACCACACAAATATGGCATAAATACCATGTTCACCATCAGAGATGACCTATGGAGTTTGAGGTTAGTCATCATGTTTTTATTCGGATGTCACCTAGGATAGGAAAAATCTATATCCAGAAGCAAGGGAAGATAGCACCCAGGTTTTTTGGACTATTTGAGATAGTGTAAAGGGTCATTCGGGTGGCATACCATTCAGCCCTTCCATAGTTCTACAGTGTCATAAATTATTCTTTTCATGTGTTACTAATTCATATTTATCATCCTGAACCTTATCATGTAATATATTTTGATGACATCAACCTTTATTTTGGTTCTTCCTTTGAGGATCATCTGATCTGTATCATGGACCATAGTGAGAAGAATATCTAGTGTAATATTGTACCTGTTGTATGAGTGTAGTGGAAGAATGGGCATCTGTAATAGGATACCTATGAGTGGGAGTTTGATATGTGAAAATAGTTTCCATACTTATTCACCAACACCAACCAAGATGCCTTCGAGTAGGATGAGTTTTTATATGGTGAGGAGGTTTTAAGTTCCTTTCTTTTCCAAGTATGATCCTATTTGAAGTTTTTTTAAACCATTTTGAGCAGTTTTGTTTTTGGTTTGAACCATTTTTTTCAATCCTTAGTCCAAATGAGTTTTTCTGAAAGGAGGCAGGAAGAGTTTATCTAACAAGTATCAGTTAAAGGGGATTCTGTGGCATGTATACTTGACCTCTGTCGTAGGATAGGCTGAAGTGGTGTAGAGAGAGAAACTATGGAATAGGTTTCACAAGGAAGAAAATTAAAAACCACTATAATTTTTGGCATGATTTTTTCATGGAGGTAGGATACAGTATAGGTTGGTCAATCTCTGTGGCATGTAGAGGGTAGCTATAGTGCAAGGTCCCACATGGGAATTTGGTCGGTTCTTCCAAATTTGGCACCCCTATGGAATGGAGATGGGTTGTGTTGTTTCTTAATTATTGGGTTTTAGGTTATGTGGTTTGGATTCTTAGGCTACATCTTGGTCCCTCTATACTTTTATATGATATTTACATGGGTGGTTCCAGGATCCTTAGATGTGGTTTGACTAGGCAAGCTACGACATAGTCCTTTTCACTACATTAAAGTCATGTCCCAGTTAAAATGTTTTGTGGGGTGGTATGGAAGGATACACCATAGTATTCTATTTTAAAGGATATATATAAATACCTCTAAACCATTTAGGCCAATATCTCTATCATCTTTTCCACTTGAACTATAAGTACCCCAGATGTCTTTTCAAAGTCACTTGGAGTTACTTTTGAATAGATTCAACCCCTACCTTCTAGAGTTCATTGTATAGTGATATAATCTCTTCCAATGATTAAATTTTAATATCCTTTTCAAATAGAAAAAAATACATAAAATCTTGGTGTTTTGGGCCTAGAGTTTTAAGGAAGGAATAATTTAATTTTACTATATACATTAAGGAATTGTCTACACCTTATATGTTTTTGAGGTTGGTGTTCTAGAACAACTCTATAATGTCTATTTCAATCTATCCTAGTGTGTGAAATAAATATGATCTCATTGGAACTCAAGTATTTTGACCCAAATAATTGTATAATTCATTGTTGATGATAATTCACATAACTAGACTTCCCATAGATCATGCCAAGTTTGTGGCCTTGAGACTATAATTAGATCCACCCGATATGTGAGACTACCCTTTACCAAGTAATGAGTTGGAAATCTTGATAATTTTATTTGGATTAACATGGAATTTGTTATAAAATTATAAATTGTTTATTATGGATAAATCGATAGGATAATTGGTAACTTGGAAAAAATGGACAAATGGATTTTTAAATAGGTAAATGGATGAAATTTGGTAATTAAACATTTAAAAATGTGGATTATGTTGGATAATTGATATTATTTACACTAAGTTACACTAAAATTATTATAGGGATTTTCTCGTATATCCTAAAATGCTTATATGGATTTTCCCAAACATACTGAAATGATTATAGGGATTTTCCCGACATGTTGAAATTCTTAATGGTCTCTTCACGGCATGTTATAATGCTTATAAGGAAGTATCCAATTCTCCTATGATGATTTTTGGTATATTGCCTATGAAAGTTATGGATATTTTTGGCATGGTTCTGAGAAATACTCATAGATATCTGGAATTGTTTCAAAGTAGGTTTGGCTAGCCTAAGGTGCCAACCTAGAGCCCAAGGGTCAGTGGGTTTTATTTTTTTATTGATCAATAACCCTATTTATTACTTTATTGCATGAACTATATACTGAGACTAGATTTTTTAACACTTTTTTGGTGGTGGAGTAATAATTGGTACTCATACCCTATCTGGGCCACCATTTAATACTCGAACAAATTTCATAGATGCAAGTATGGAAAAGGGAAAGGGGCCCAGTGTTTACTGATTTCTTATTGGATGGGTTGGAGCATGGATACAGAACTAACATGAGGATTGGGATTAGGTTTTTTTATTATTTTATCGAGTCTACTTAGTCTTTATTTGTATGAATTTCATCATGTCATTTATTTACATTCAGCCTATCATTACATGATACTATTATTAGTTGGATTATTGGTTTTCCTTTATTCTTATATGATTTCCTATTGTTTACTATATTGTTTATGCTATTTTCTGTTACTCTGTTATTGTTACTACCATTATTGAAACTATGTAATATAGGTTATAGTCTCCCCCACTATATTTATTATACCCTCAATGCTAGTCAGTAGCCTCTGGCATATGGGGAGGCATTCCTTAGGTTACTTGATCCACTTGGCTAAGCTACATGGCAAAGTACTGGGTTGGGGATGTTAGAGGTTGGGTATGATTATGTTATATTTTTCATTTATTGAACCTTGTGTTTTATTTTTTATTTAGATAAATACTCCCAAAAAAGTAATGAAAAATCATAAGGGTTATAGAATAGCCTTTTCAATTGATGACACTACCCATACTCATTATAGAGAGGTGGTTCTAGTTTCCTCTCATAATTTTCCCATATTTAGAGGTGATCTAGGTTAACTAGAGGTTGCGAAGTGAGTTGATAGAATTGAGGAAGTATTTAAATGTTTGGGAACTCCTCAATCCCTGAGGGTGAGGGTTTTTATTGGTTTGTTTGAAGAGATGGGTTTATATTAGTTGAATATGATCATTCTATATTACTTGCATGATTTCATGATGTGGGAATTATTTTACACCGCGTTCTCTTAGTAGTTCCACCTGAAATAATTTCAAGTAAGGAAGGTGTCAGAGCTTATGGGTCTCCAATAGGGTCAAAGAACATTGAACGAGTACACCGACCACTGTAATGAGTTGTTCCTTTTTATCTTGAGTTCGTATGGACGGACTCCTTGAATGATCATGTGTTCATGAAGGGTATTTGTTTGGATCCTAGGGATTGAGTTTTATCAATCAAGCTAACATAATTTAATGAATTGGTGAATAAATCTTATCTGGAGTAGATGTTTTCTCAAGTAAAATCCATTATGGGTGGTAGCCCTATCACTTTTGGAGCTGGTGAAGGTTCCCTATCTGGTGAGGAGTAGAATCTAGAGGAACCTATTTTGGTGTTGATTTTTTTGTTGATGCATACTCTAAGTAGAATAATTCCATTATATTCTTCCAGTTTGGTCAATTTTTTCATTCAAAACCATCTTGATTGAATTTTCCAAAGACCTGCCACTATTTCATTTGATTGGGAAACCTCTAAAAGTTTTTTTAATTGGAATAATCACTCAGGGATTAATCCTTATCAACCTACGAGTAGTCATGGTTATCCCCTATTGTGTTTATAATATTAATTCCTATTGTTGGTTTTTAACTTTGGAATGTAACTTTTGATGTTCAGGTTTTTATTCCCAGATGAAGAATAAAGGTTTATTTTTTAATTTATGGATGTGCTTTTATTTGGATCGGTTTTTTGAAACTTCATAGAAAGGACTTCGAGTAGTAATTTATTATTATTGTTTTGATACACTATGATAGTAAATTCATAAATGGTAGAGAAATCAACTACTTGAATAGGTCGATTTTTTGTTGTATGTTTGAAGATATGCCATTTTGTGGAGTCTTGCATCATATGGTGAGTTTTAAGAGATCTAAATAGAGGTTCCTTTTTTTATTTTTGGTCAGAGCCTTTTCCTTATTTCCCCTTTATTTTGTAACTTAGAGACTTTTGGGGGGTAGAAAGTGTTATGGTGGTGAGTAAGATCACACCTTAACCATATTTTTCCTCATTTTATATTCATTTATGAAATTTGGTCTTATATTTTAATTTCAGGTCGAATATGTGTGAAAATTTTAACTTTGTGAAGTTGAAACACAGAATCCCACCTAGTGCGTGGTTAGTTATAACTATGATAAAACCTATGTGAAGGCCATAAATTTTTAATATAGTCATTTTTCATGGTTAATGCATAGTTTCCCAAACTACCTAGACAAATTTTGAAAGTTTACAGGTTATCCTAGTGAGGTTCATATGATTGGAACATGGTTTGGTAAACTTTTTTGTCCAACCACGTGGCTTACCCAATTCTTTAAAAACGTGAAATACTTAAACTAAACCCATATGAATTAAACCCAAATCATATCTTCCTTCCCATCATTCAACCAAAACTCACTAGGAGTTCCTATAGAATGACCCCCCCCCCTCTTCCTCTTGGTTATTGAGAGTTTACGTCCTCAACTCATGGTGGTTTCCTTGAAGTAAGACCTTTTCTCCCTCTCCTCTTCTTTGTTTATTTGGTTTCTATTCTTCTCAATACTTGGTTTTTTCTTAGACAAACCCTAGAGGTTGTGATCTAATTTCAAAGTGTGAATTTTATTGGATTAGTGTGTGCGTATTTCTCATCAAGTCTTATTCTTCCTATATTCTAAATTTTGTCTCATTCACACTCCATTTGATGTGGGTGGTATGTACCGTTACTTTTCTTCACGTACCATGCATTCTTAAGGTTTATAAATTTATTATTTTAAAAAAATGATATTTTTTATAAGGTTTTGGTTTAATTATAAATATATTTATAAACTATATAGAGTCTTTATTTTGGGTTTGAAGGAAATAGGTGTATTCTATGTGTCCAAAAAAATGCTTAAAATTATTTTAAATGTTAATTTTGATTTTTTGATTATTATATTGGATTTTATAAATATTCTATAAGGTTAGGTTAAGGTATTGAGGTATTGTTTGATTTGGTTTCCTATTTCTTATGGATTTTTTTGGGTTTTTCTTAGTGAATACTTTGATTTTAATGAATGGATTAAACTACATTGCCTTGTCAGCTTCATTGGTACATACTATGGATTATGACATATATGTGCCTATAGAAATTCATATATATATATATATATATATATATGTTTATGTGCAGGAATACATATATATATATATATATATATATATATATTTGTGTGTGTGTGTAAGTATATATATATGGGATATCATAGGGAAACTTTATTTTATCTTGGATTTCAAATTGGCTCCTAGGTTCCGAAACACTTTCTAAAAAGTGGTTTCAAATGAGTATTTCTAAATCATGAACTATTGGCCCACTTGGGACTATAAAATGAGTTTTCAAATTTAATATAATTCGAAATGGTTTTCAAAGTTATTTTTAAAAGTTATTGATAATTATTAAATGTAAGGATTTGTTAGAACTTTGGGAACATTTACTCAAATTAGTTTCACCCCAATAGAATCCCCCATGTTTCTACATGATTATGATGAATTGAAATTTTAGGATATTTTCTTCGTTAGGTGTATGGAGATGATATGGAGTGGTGATATTATGATATTTTTTTCTCTTAATATTTGATTTATGTACCTCACATCTTATCAATAATATTTATGGTGATCCTAGGAATCTTAGTCAGGGATGAGATATGGTTACTACCAAGTCCTGATTAGATATACTAAATCCGCTATGATAGGGAAATTATATAGGTATTCTCCACTAGTGAGGCTGGTTTAAGGAATATAGATAGTTATTGACGTAATAGATTTATCAATTGTCCTGTAGATGTTTCCAACCCGAGTATATCTAGGGTCACCTCATGGGATTTCTAGGAATTTATGATAAATATCTATTATTTATTATTTCTAATTTATAACATTGATTTAATTACTAATCTATAATATTTTTTTCTTTTATGATATGATAAATTGGTTATACTTCTATATTGTGTTCCTTCTCTAATTGATTTGGATTATTTATTGATTGATATATCTTTTTTATATTTATTATTGTAATCCTTGGAATTGTTTTAGAATGTCTTCAAAAGAAGATTTAAAATTGTGTTCTAGAAAAACATAATTTTTTTAGAAGGATTTACAAATGTCTCTTTGAAACATATTTCTATTTTTAAAGAAGTTTTGGTGGTAAAGTTCATTATTTTTTTCTCAAAATATTAAAACATAATTATATTTTTTTTTAATCTTTTATTTATGGTCTATTTTAGAAAATAAAATACATGAAATTTCTGGTGATTTCCTACTAAGATTTTTTATTCTCACACCTAGATTATGCCAATTGTCATCAGTAGGCCCAATATTATTTTACAATATCATTTTTTTGGTTTTGGATCCCTCAAGGAGAGAGTCTATTTTATAGATGGATGGTGACCAAAAAGTAACATGGAGATCTTTTTGGTATCTAGGAGTTTTTTTGTTTATTTATATATCATGATGTTATCAGCCATGTAAACCTTCTATATTACCTATCCTTCCTTTTTTTCCCTAGTTCTGTATATTTTTTGGATTTTATTTGGATGTTTATTCTAATTATTATTCATTTAGATCAAGTTTAATTTTGTATCTATTTATTTTTTTGTACATGGAATCTGAAATATAGAATGTTCATTCAAGACATCTCAGCTAAGGATTCTTATTGTTTATTATTTACTGGGTGAAATTATTTTAATTTGAGTATATTTGATTCCCTAGTTCTTTTCATAATATTAGGGGAATCGGGGATGCCCTTCAGACCTTCCAACGATCTGTTATGGGTCTTTGGTGTATAGATAACCCGAGTTGGTTTGTGACATGAATGAAGGTGGATCAATTTCTGGATTTGTAATAGGGGAATTTGGAAATTGTTTTAAATATAAATTTTCAATTTAAAATTAAAAAATTATAAGATATATTGGTTCAGGTATAAAAATTGAAAATAAGATAGAATATAAATATACTGAATGTATGGAGGAAAGATAGGAAAGTAAACTAGTAGTTTAATTTATTGAATATCTAGAGTAATGAAGTGAAGTTTTGATTTGATATATTTTCATTGAAGATCATATATTGAAGTAAAGATTTGATATACATATCATTAAAGATCAAAAAGTGAATAACGATGCATTAGGGAGAACATCCATTGTTGTTTGGTGTTTTTTATACACTTTATATCATTGTGATATTGGCGTTCATGTCAATAATATCATTTTTATAAGACAATTTACAAGTAGTGAGTAGAATATAGGGAAATTCCATGGACCTTTTGGTGAGTGATGAGTTCATCTGAAAGTTTTTAATCACAAAGAGTGAATTAATGATTAATTTTCATATCAATACAAGGTTCATATATTCTCCTTTGATATATCATAGTATAGGTAAACCAAGTAAAAATATTTGTCTACGATTCTTTAATTTATTGCATTCATTTTTTCTTCTATATGATCAATTAGACAAATTCAAGGTGTCATTTCCAACATGAATACGTGATATTATTAAGTATGAGAAAACAAGAAGCTTTAAGACACCCTAATTCACCCCCCCCCCCCACACACACACACACAAAATTACGGTGTTCAGTGGGACATCAATTTACCAAAAGACATATAGAAAAATTGGACCATTTTTACAAATCTATTTTATCAAACATTCACTGTAAAAATTATACTACATACACCATAACTACTTTAATAAATATATTCATTTACTCAACCTAATATAACAAAGATTTTTAGATCTAGTACTTGTTTCTGTTATTTTGATTCCTTATGGTATTCTCAAATAAAAATTATTATCAATATTAATATAAAGGTATAAAGTTGAAACATACATCAATCATAATTAAATATTTTTATGTATAAAAATTTCATGAGTTACATAAAGCTTATAGAATTTATTACAAGAGAGTATGTGTTATGAACCAACCTGGTTCAACCAAGAACCAGTCACCCGATTTGATCCGTGGAAAGGCCCAAGACGTGTTCTCGATCCTCCTAGGAAGGAGTCAAGCACCAAGGAAATCAATAGAGACAATGGGAATAGTTTTTTCTAAAAAAATAAAGAAATAAAACCAAATCAATAAAATAACAAACCAAACTAAATATGGTTTTTCAAACTTTACATAATTTACATTACAATTTACGATACAACAACCCAAAAAGAAAAATATACCAGAAAGACCAAACTGAACCTGACACCCAAGACATCTCCACATGACCCCTAGGGTCACCCTCCAATCCACAACCAACCATCGCCCAAGGTGATTAAACCAAAGCTGGAATATATATCAGAAACTAAAAACAAGAAAAGACTATAGGCATGAGTATTAAAACTCAGTAGGTATGCATGAATAATTCTATTCCCAATACACATTATTTAAATAAATAAACATTGATTAAAAAGGTTTGAACTACAATGTAAAAATATAGGTTTTTCTACACTTTCATTTTGATCAAAAAAATCACTATCTCCATTCATTGACCTCACATTTTAAAATAAGGCTCATTAATGTAAGGAAGGTTAGGTTTATAAGTGATATGTAAAAAGTAAACCAGTAGGAAACTTCCGTTTCTCATGTTTAAGGGAAAATAGGGAAAACAAGTATTCTTTCAAAACACCTTTCTTAAAACTGTTCTAAAAAACCACACTTTCACAATCTAACAAAAGAATACAGAAACCAACCACAAGGATAAATATTCCACACAATTAGGGAAATGATATTAATGGTGCTAGAAATGGAGGAATATGGGAATACCTAAAAAATCATAGTGGAAACAGAATATACTAATACATGAGACACCATCCCCGATAGCATCCCACGCATGATGAAATCAAAACTACCAACTTCCCAACCACCATAACTTTGTACAGACTGAGGGGCCAAATCCCATAGTAGTAAACCCAAATATCCACCTATTATGGGCCATTGGTTAGTGCATAAACTACCGGGGCAGAAAACATTATCAGAATTCCTATTTTCTATGCTAGCTTCCCATGCTATTTTCACAAAGGGGTGTGCCACACATTCCAAAAAAAACAATCCATATATATATACCACTATACACATCACACAAATTGGAACCACCCCATCCACCTCGAGGAGTAGTCCTTGCATAAAATATTATTACATAAGGGAGTTCTCATACCAAGGATACTCCCATTCCACAACCAACCAACAAGTCAAGACCCAATCCCAGAGGGGTTTTCTATATAAAACCATTTTAATAAAAATGAAAAACAAGACCCAAGTCACTTTCTCATATCAAACCCTTTATAAATAACCCCACACAAACTATTTTTAAAATCAAAAAAAACTTGGAAACCCATTTTTGGAAACTCTAACCACCATTTGAAAAACAAATTATCATTTACAAAACCAAAATATACTCTTTAAAAATCAAAGACTACTTAGAAAATCCAACCGAGTAATTTAATAAGCATTTGGTGTGAAAATCCTACCAAATCTGTTTCATAAAAACAAATATATTAAGAAAAACATTTGATTTCGCATGAAACAATCATACAAAGAATAAAACATAACTATTTAATAATTAATAGAGTTGTGAAAAATAATAAATCAATGAAATCTTAAATTTAAAGAAGAGGTGCAAAGGGATCCTACCTCGATCAATGAAGAGCTTCCAAAATCTGGTGTGAACCCTCGTTCTCACCTCAACCGCACCTAAGGGGGGATAGATCCAACCTCACGGAACCCTAAGAAGAAAAACCCCCAAAAAATAAAGTAACCCTATTCAAGAAAATCATCCAACATGGCCAATAGGGTTAGGGAATAAGAGAAAATAGAGAGAAATAAATAATGAGTAATAAAGGAACACTAACCTTTGGAAAGAGAAACACCAACAGGGATTCAAGGTGGTTTATTGGTGTTTCTCCTTCTGAATCAAAAGTTTAGGGTTCCATTATTCCTACTTTCCTTCTCTATATTTTTCTCTTCTTTTCTAACCCTGGTGCCTATGTTGGCCAATTGTCTTGGTTAGGGTTGCTTCATTTTTGGGTCTTTTACCTTCTTAGGGTTCCTTTAGGTTGGATCTATCCCCACTTGGGTAAGTTTGCAGTGTGAATGAGGATTCACACCAAATTTTGGAAGTTATTCACCAATTGAGGTAGGATCCCTTTTCACTAATTCTTTAAAGTTAAGTCTTCATTTATTTCTTGTTTTCCATACCTCTATTAATTATTAGATAGTGATGTTTTATGATTTTAATTATTATTACATGTGAAATAAAAGAAATATTAATCTCTTTGTATGTGTGAACCAGATTTAGTGGTCTTCGCACACCAATTGCTTGTTAAATTTCTTGGATGGCTTTTCTAATTGGTTTGTGAATTTTAAAGGGTGTAGTTTGGTTTTTTAAATGATATTTTGATTTTCAAATGGTTGTTAGTGTTTCCAAAAAAGTTTTTCTAAGTTGGTTTGATTTTGAAAATGGTTTGGGTGTGGTGGTTTATAGTGGTTTTGTTATGTGAAAGTGACTTAGGGAATGTTTGGCATTTTTTTTAAAATGGTTTCATTTGGAAAACCCCTTTGGGAGTGGGTCTTTCTTTTTTGGTTGATCATGGAATGAGATTTTCCTCTATATGGGACCTCCCTTATGTAATAATTGTTTTAAGTCAAGTACTACTCCTTGAGTTGGTTGGGGTAGTACCAGTTTGTGTGATTTGTACAGTGGTATATATATATGGCTTGTTTTTTGGAATGTGTGGAACACCCCTTTTTGAACATAGCAAGGGAAACTATAATAGAAAAGTTGAATTCTAAGATTTTTTTTCTACACTAGTAGTTCACACATTGATCAGTGGCCTATATTTGGTGGATATTTGGGTTTATTGCTATGGGATTGGGCCCCTCAGTCTCTCTAGAGTTAGGGTGGTCGGGTGTTTTGGTATTTCAGTTTCATCGTGTGTGGTATGCTACCAAGGATGGGGTCACATGTATTAGTATGTTATGTTTCTCCTCTAAGTTCTTAGGTATTCTCGTGTTCCTCTATTTCTAGCTCCATTAGTATCATTTCCCTCATTATGTGGAATCTTTATCCTTATACTTGGTTTCAGTGTTCTTTTGGTAGATTTTTAAAGTCTAGCTAGTTAGAAGGGTTTTAGGAAAGATGTTTTGAAAGAATATGTGTTTTACCTATTTTCCATTAAACATGAAAAATGAAATTTTCCAATTGGTTTCCTTTTTTCCTTATCCCTTATGAACCTAACCTTTCTTACATGAATGAGACATGTTTTAAAATGTGAGGGAATGAATGGAGATCATGATTAGTTTTCTTTAAATGAAAGTATAGAAAAACCTATATTTGTACATTTTAGTTCAAACCTGCTAATTAATGTGTCTTTATTTAAATAATATCCATTGGGAATAGAATTATTCGGGAATACCTACTGAGTTTTAATACTCACACCTATAGTCTTTTCTTGTTTTTAGCTTCTCCTGCAGGTTTTGGCTTCAGTTCGATTGCCTTGGGAGATGGTTGGTTATGGATTGGAGGGTGAACCTAGGGGTCATGTGAAGATTTATTGGGTGTCAGGTTTAGTTTAGTATTTATGTTTTTGTTTTCTATTTGGGTTTTTGTATCTTAAATTGTAATGTAAATGATGTAAAATTTGGAAAAACATATTTAGTTTGATTTGTTATTTTATTTATGTTGCTTACATTGTTTATTTTATTGGTAGAAACCATTCCTACTATATATATTTATGACCTTAGTTCTTTTCTCCATCCTGGGAGGATTGGGAATGCCTCTCGGGCCTTGCCACAGATCAGATCGGGTGATCAGTTCAGGGTCAACCCGGGTTGGTTTGTGACAGTATGTTTCATTATAATCAATAATGGGTTGTTCTGTGAAATATTGAGAAAATAAATTTCTTTATATCTCCAAACTTCATTATTTTCATTTCAATTTCTCATAAATAAAAAAATTATAATAAACAAGGTCAATTATTTCAAGGGTTTTCACAACTGGCCCAAAAACCTAATGATTAAAAAGTGAGTCTAAATTTGATTGAATTGTGACTTTATTTTTTCCCAATATGTTATATCATGATAATAATTAAACAATTTATGTTCTTCATAATCATTAATAATATATAGTACCATATTAAATGAAAATGTGACATCAACAATGATCTCCACTAGGTTACAACATCTTTTGGTGTTAGTAAAACTTATAAAATTCCCTTTTGATCATGAGCATATACTACTGGAATATTTTTTTATTAAGTAATATCATGATCATAAAAATTCATATTGTCTTAAAGTTCATTTATTTCTTCCCAAAAAATGGGTGTTAGCCCATTCCTTTTTTGAGTAATTTTATTTTTTTAACTAAGTGGTCTTCAATGTTTCACACATGTATTGAAATCATTGTTGAGAGAACTATTATATTTTTCTTCTAGGACATATATTCTAATTGGCGCATTTTCAGAAGGTATGTATGAATTATTAACCTGTTTTGAATTATTGAATGCTTTGGGAAATTGATTTACTTAATTTCAAAAACATGTGATATTTTGAAATTCCATTTCAATCATTTTTATGATGATCAAGATGTAATAATGAATCCATTTTCCATTATATTTATTTTAATATACATTTATTTCCCCATATTATTATGGGAAAAAGGTTTTAATCAAATTTAAAATCAATAATTATTGTTATAAATTCATCACATTTCATTGTCTCATAATAAATTATGATCGAGGTAGGTTAAAATCAAACATAAATACCCAATATTATTTGAGGACATATTTTTTGTTTGTGATGCTACTCGTATATATATAACACAACGAAAAGGTTTTAATTGTGAAATATTTACTGTTTATCTAGAAGATATTTAAAATGGGGAGTGTTCATAATAACTTGGTAGTATTATTTGGATAAGTGATGCTTCAAGAAAAATTTCATGTCCCCATGCCAAACTAAGAAATTGTGTTTTCATAATAATTGGTCTGTTGATTATTTTCAATCTCTTTATAAATGACTCATCTATACTATTTTCAAAGTAAATTAGAGATATAGAGTATTAAATAATTATTATTACCAACATTAAATAATTATTAAAATCATGGGATGAATATTCACCATCATTTTCTAGATGAATATGAGTAATTATATAATTTGAGAATTGTATCCATAATCTTATTATTTGGGAAAGAAATTTTGAGAAAATCGAGTTGCAAGTAGATAGTAATCACTTAGGATACTATCTAATTGTCTGATCAATCTAAATCATAGAAATTTTAAATAGCCTACATGGGGGGTTAATGGACCATATATTTCAATGCGAATTATTTCCAAAAATATAGGTACTTTTTCCCAATTTTCTATGGTGACCATCATATAATTAATTATTTATTCATAAATAGTAGTGCATGAGAAATCATTAGGTTTAAGAACCTTTTTTATTAACCAATGAATACATTTTACTATTTTCCACATAATTATTTATCCAATATGACCCCAATAGTCATGTTGTATAATAAATTTATCATGGTTAGTAAACTTAAGGTTTACCATATTTTATTTAGTTGTATATATATTTACATAGTACAATCCAAAGGTAAATTGTGATTGTTTTCTCGAATCATCTTTTTTTCATTGTTAATACTTTTTATATAGAGGTATTCAACACCTATATCATTTATAATCTCAATGTGATTTATATTCTAAAAAATAAATTTAAATATTAATAAATATTTTTGAGACATAGTTGAATGAAAATAATTATTTATTAAAATCTATCTAACACCATGTAGACATATTTTTTCTCTTCTGAAACCTTAAATTGATTTTTCACTACCGGTTATTATAAATAAATGATTTATTATCTTAATAAGGTAAATAAAATAAATATTATATTTAATAATTTTTTACATCATAGAACTATCAATAAGATAAATATATTCATCATAGGGACTTATACCAACTAAGGGATGCATTAAATATATTTTTATTAAAAACAAAATTAGAAATACAAAGAAGAAATAATATAAATGGAAATGAAAAAACATTAAATATTCATTTAAAAACATTAAAAATAAAAAATTACATCTCCTTAATGAAAATTTACACATTATTCATATTCTCAATACCTTCATGTTTTATAAAAAATAGAGATTTCAAAATTCATAATATCATTATCATTCATCAAGACCTATTCATAAAATATTTACTTAAATCTATTTTCATTCTCTTTGAATTGTTATTGATAAATATAAAAATAATTATTGGTTATATGATAATTATGTAACCATTTCCCCTTCATAACACTCCAAAAGAAATCCCTTTCATCATTATTCATTTTCTTCGGCTATGGTTGCTCATTATTTAACAACTTATGGTGGTTCCCTTTTGTATTTTCATTTACTATACAACCACCTCGAGAAAATGACTTGTCTCAACATTGAACACATTTATGGATACTATGATAATGATTATGAGAATTTAAATACACTTTTAGGAATATATATGCACCAGTTGGTTGAGATTCATGGTTCTGCATCAGGATTTCATTATATTATTCTATATAAAGAAGGAAATAAAAAATTTAGAATATTTATATATCCATTTTATTGATTTTTTTTATAGAATTACATTAGAAGTAGGGAAGGTATAAATAATATTTTTTAGAATATTTGTCTCAATAATATTTTATTGGATCAATTTTAATTATGATTTAGTTTTAAACACTATAGATTTATATTCACTTACCAATTTATGGTCATAAGAGGGAGGATGAGCCCGTAAGGGGCACCACGCTCGGCTAGGGTTTATCTTATGCCGCCTCCCTCATCTCGGATCTGTTCTCCTTCTTCCCTGGATCAGTGGTTTGAGGTGGTGTTTTTTATACTGCCACAGCCTTGTATCGGCTCGTCTTGCGTGCATCGGGGTCTTTGCGACTCGGTGTTGATTCTGCGCCTGAGACCTTGGTCCGACGGTTTTAGATCAGCACTTTGGCCATTGTTTTGGGTGTTTGGAGGTTAAGCGTTGCATCTATGGTTTTCTCAGATGGCAGCGTTGGGAGCTTTGTTTGTTTTGAGCTGATGAGGATGACGTCAGGAGGGTTTGTCGGACAAACTCTTGTTCTTGGAGTTCGGTGTGTGATCGTTTGAAGCTGGTATTTTCTTGAATCTGGTGATTTTCTGTGTTCTTTGTGTGTTTTAATTTTCTTTTTTGGTTGATTTTTGGGTTTCTGCTGATGTTCTTCCTCTCGAAATATTCTATGCGAGTGATTATTGGATTTCACGGATGGAAAGGGATTGGTTTTTGGGTGTTGAATGTGGCTGTTTCCTGGCCACGATGATGGTCTGTGATGACGGTGGAGGGGGCGGAACTCTCTTTGGCGTCCTCGACGAAGAATGGTGGCATGTTCGCCGGATCTTTTGGTTTCGCAGCGTTGCCGGAGGAGCTCTCGTTGTCGACGAATGTTGAAGTCTTGTGGTGACGTTGATGGGTTCGATGCTCGAGGGCGTGAGCATCTCGAGGATGCATGGAAAGGTGTGTGGATTGATGGCATGCGGATCGAGGACAGCTGTTTGGTTTACTTGAGTTTGAAATTTGAAATGTGAATTTATCTGGATGTTGCGACGTGGTCTCCGGTGCGGTGATGTTTTATATTGGGTACCGGGAACCCTCAAACCGGCCATGAGAAAATGGGAAAAAAGTAATTGGCAGGATATTCACTTACCAATTTATAATACTATAAATATATGTTTTGTCCCTAATAAAGTTAAATACCTTAAGGGGGATGAATCAGGGCTTAAAAATATCTTCAAAAAATCCTCACCAAAAAAACTTGTTCCATAACTAGTAGGAAAACCTCTCTCCCTCACAATAGATAAGTATTGATAAATCAAAAAAATAGGGAGAGCAACAATTTTACCTATTTCACCCAAATAGGGTTATTCCAAGGAGAATATAATTATTATTTTTAGATATAATAGAAACACTATGTGAGATTATTATTTATTAAATTTTAGAGTGGCCACTCTAACCCTTCATTTTTACAAACCTTATAGAACAAAGATCATACTAATCTCAATCGCACATACGGATCACCGCTTCTCTAAGAGAAACCACCATGATCTCTAATAACAAATAATGTGATAACACCATCAATAATGTATAATTAATACCCACATTCACAAATACATGGACTCTATGAACTTATAGAGTGATAGAATAATGGATCTATCCTCTTTTATTCTATGAATTTACAACATAGTTTTGGAATTCCACTTATACTCTCCCAAGTGAAACCTAGTCCCCTTTCTTCTTTTAAAGAATGATATCGATCTAAAATAAAAATAATCTTTAGTTTTACCTCTTGATTTTCATTTAATTTACTCTAATTAATATTTTAAGATTTATATAGTAACCTCTTTAAAATTTTATTCAATTTCACTAATTTATTTCTCTGATTTTTCTCCTAAAAGATAGGATGTTTGAATATAGAAATATGTTAGCTCATCTTCATCATATAATAAAAACTATGATCAAGGTGTGAACCTCATTACCATATAAAATTCTAAACCTTTACGACTTTATTCACAGCCACCACTAAAACATGACATTTTCCTCTATGATTTTGTAATCATAAAGCTCTAAATTCAATAACTCACACCCTAAAAAACACATTATAGTGATAACCTCATGATTCATCTTTGACTAGAACACCACATCATAAGTGTTCACCGTAACATGGAAGCCTTAATATTGGTAGAAAAACTAAACTCTAAATAAAACACTTTATGAGGTGGTCATACTTCCCTTCGCATGACTAACACTTATGCATCACTTTCACTTCTGTAGAGAAGAAAATAATATTATGTATTATCTCCTCTACATGACTATCCTTTACATGGAATGGAGATACACTAATGAAAATTGAAAATACTTATGTGTCCTCCCCTAAGGACCCCTTTTCATCATAAATAAAATATTATATATGGTCCACCTCATGCAAATTATGTCTCTATTTTACTAGAAACTTCACCCATGGTGTTACACAAGCTTATACGTCTTGATTATTTTATCATATTCAAACATCCCAAAGCCTAACTATCATTGGGTCCCCTTCACTTCATGAACCACTACCCATTTTTAAAATCTCCATAACTGGTTATCCTGATATAGCTTGCTCAAAGTATGGATTAGGAATTCACAACATGATTTCAATCCTATAGATAGAATTGCTATAGCTCTTTTAACTCATTCTAAAACTCCTCTATAATTCTTCAGAACATTCTAATATATTTTGGAAATCTATTTAATATATTTTTCAATAATCACAACAAAAATATACTCAAAGGGTATATTTAATAAAAATATCTCCCTTTTATTTTTTTTAACAAGTCCTTCAAAATTGATTTAGCATATATTCATCTGAAATCGTCAAAATTGACACAAAAAATAGACTGAAACATTTATCCTTCATATAGTGTATCACTAATTCACTGATTATCAACTCTAATCCCATTTGATCCAAGATAATTTTGAGAAATAATAGTTAAATTAATTCTTTATTAGGAAAGTACTTCTTTTATCTTCATCCTATTTAAAACTTAAAAACCAAGCTACTCTCCTTAATAGACATTCACGTAATCTCACCCTTTTTAAAAAATCAACATGGGAAAGATCCCCCTTTGTCAAAAGGAAAAAACTCTCATTGCCATTATCCCCAATCATGGAAAACTTCTCCCAAGCCACTCATGGGAAAAATATCCCCCTTTATCAATGAACTCAAAGATCACTTCTAAGAAATTTCATAAGATAGGGCTAAAAATATGAAAAAAAAATTAATTTTAGATAGTCTTCATAACTTCCTATAAATAGAAAATTACATAGGGGAGTGGGGGTCCCTTGTATAAACCATATAGTTGTATAGAGATGGTTGGACTACAAGGGTCATTTGATGCCTCTCAAAATTAGCCTCGGGTAGTATTTTTGTATGATTTCTATAACCTGATTCTATGATAACATATAATCAAACTCCATTAGCACTTATTCATTATCATCCTAGCTGAAATGATACTTTATCTTAACATTATTTTTCATTGAGTGATAGAAAATAATTTTTCTAAGATTAATAGCACTTGAATTGTCACACTTATTGAAAAAATAGATTTTATGACAACTCTAACATCTTCAATCTATTTATTTATCCATATAAATTATGAACATTCTTGATTAGCTGAAATATATTCATACTATATAGTGATTAGTAAAATTTAGCCTTGTTTCTTGATTATTTAAGAAATTCACAGTCCTCTAACACTTAACACACCACTCGTTGTTGAATTGTGAATATTGAATAAACTTTCCCAATCAGCATCCATGTATTCTAATAGTAGTTTTTTTGTTTTTCATGATAAAATAATCTGAAATAAACTATACTTTTAATATAACTAAGAGTCTTATTTTGTGATAGAAACTAGATTTCCTTATAAAAACTTTGGTATCATGTGTCTTGAAAAGTGGAAAGCTCAACGTTTGGTCTTATCTTTTTTGGGTACAATAGGATTCTAATGATATACCTATATTTTGTTGAATCAACCATATTTCCATCATAATCCCATTAAATCTTCATCTTGGTATCCACCAATGATTTCATCAACTTAGAATCTATCATTACAAACCCTCTTTAGTGTCCCTTTAGCATATTTATTTTTAAAAATTAATGTGACAATCCTTCTTTGTGTTACTTGTAAGATAATGAAAAAAATTAACTCTCCAATCATGGATATTTTGAACTCTCATGTCATATATTATGTAAAAAACTTCAATTATGCTTCCTCTAATCCTTTAAAAAATATTTCATCCATGTAAATGATCACTAAAATTCTTTGATAATTCCCTTTTATGATGTAGATATTGTAAAAAATTCTACCTCACTAGAATTCAATCTTTCTCATGTATTAATCAATCTTATAATACCATTCCATTGGTACTTGATTCATCCCATACAAAACCTTCTTAAATTGGTATATTAAATGAAAATTAAATTTTTATTATTTCAAAAAAAATTGAGGAAAAGGTGAGAAACCATGAGTTTAACAACAAAAGGAAATAACAGAGCCATTAAAAGACAATTTAAGTCTACGAGTTTTAATCTCCCTAACCAATTTCCAATAGGTATTGGTTACTTGAGATTCTAGTTCATCCATTATTAAATCTTTAAACTGAAAGGACAACTTGTCCCAGGACTTGATGTACACCTCAAGGATGATTTCCCATTTTTGAATCCTCCAACAAGAATTAGGCCCTACTTGTCGATCTAGGTATATTTTTCCTTATTGAGAGTCACCCGCAATAACCTCCCCATCATTTTGGATGCTTCTTCATTAGTAGAATTTAGTGATATAACCTAATCGACCACTACTTATTTCGATCTCAAAATAAATTAGAAGGATTTTTCAAACACACCACCTACCTTCCACTGAAAATTGGCATCACCATATATCTTCTTGTTATTCAAATTCTTTTTTTATCATGTCTCCATTGGAGGTTGTAAGAAGGAGTAATCCTGATTCTCTTTATGGATGCCCTTTTGGGTCCAATTTCTCCTCGGGATTAGACTATCTCCTGTAGGAATACTCGAACTTTATTTACTAAAATTGTTCCCGCAAACCCTATCACTTTTTATATAACATCTATTTGGTACACCTTGAACTTTATTTTCACGGACATAGCTAAGATAAGTCGAGTAGTTCCCAAATGGGAAATGAGAGAAAAAAATCATCAATATCAATCCCAAAAACTTTGTAAAGCACCATATAGACAAGTTGTTCCATATTCCAAATCACCTATCCATATTCATTAAGTTTTTAATGGAGCACCCACTTGGTTATGATGATATTTTTTCATCCTTTGAATAATTTCCCATGTTTCATTCTTCTCAATTTTTTAAATCTATTTATACATTTCATTGACCAAGTTTTTTTCTTTGGAAGACTCTTTAAAATCCTTAGGATTTACTTTAGATAAGAGATAAGGTTTTTTATAGAGTCTTAATCTTCTATGTTTTCATTAGAGTTTTTTAATAACCAATGATATTTACTCCATTATCATCATCCCTATTACTTTATCTTTTTATAATGGTTGAACCTACTTCGACTTCTAAACCATTGGTTTCTCCTTTTGAATCAACATTAGGCCCATATTCCCTCCTAGGATACTCACTTTAGAATCACTTCCCACTGAAATATCATCTATGTTCTACTGTAAAACCCTCTCACTAAGTTGATAATTCCACTCATTTTCAACCACATTAATTTATTGAAATTCAATTATTTTTCCAAAACCTTTTGCTGAAAAATTTGTATCCTTTTCTTTTGGATGAGTATTGATGAAAAATGTAAGAACTTGAATCTTCATTTTAGGTATGGATCTTTTTTCAGGTTGTTTTTTAGGAAAAAGGAAGAAATGAAAAATTTTCTAAGTACACTCCGTGTACTTTTGGGTACATGCCATGTACTCGGTTGTCACGTATATCCATGTATTGGGTGTGTAACATCCGAGTACATGGATGTGTAGGTGACCTAGAAGACCACTTAAAGTAGGGGTCAGTTAAGGCTAATACACATCATGTATATTAAAAGAACAAACTGTGTACTTTTCTTTTTATTTAATATAATGGAGTGGGGCCGTGTCTCATATCCAGAAATCACTTCTTCTTTCTGTGTTTCGTACAGGAGCACTCGAGAACAACGAACAAAGATCGATCCCCCATGTCTTCGTACAACCTCTGATTGAGACATTGTCAAGTGTGTTAGAATCACACCGATGATTTCTCAATTATTCTAGAGCCTTTCTTCTTAATTCTTTTTCTCTCATGAGTTTTTAAAGGTTGAACATTTTTTACCTTTTTGTAGATCTACATCATTCTAGGTTGATTCATGGGATGACATTCAATAGTGTTGATCGTACGACATAGAGGTAGGTGGTTTGTGCCTTTTGTTGATTGTATTTAGAATATATATGATAAAAGTGTCATATACCCACGTTTTGGGGTTTTTTGTGTTCGTAATTATACCCTTTTTATTACTTTTTATGGTTTAGTAGATTGATAAAAGGGTAATTGCTTATGCATAAGGTTTTATACCTTGATTATGGGTGTGTTTTCCTTGTTTGATTTATTATAGCCATTTGGTCTAGAATTCCTGTTAGGATTGCCCTATTTTCCATGCCTTGTGTTGTTAGGATGGATTTACCTATTATATTATATGCATGTGATTCACATTTTAAAAGTTTGACCAAAGGGAATTTGACTATGAGAGCTTCCTAAAATGGGGTCATTTATGAATGGATTGTTGTTATGTTAACCCAGAGGTATTGACTATGAGAGATACTAGGTAGTCGTAGATTAGAGGGGTTAGACTGTGAGAGCTACCTAGAGGGTCATTATTAAATGAATTGATTCTATGTTGACCAAGGGGTATTGACCGTGTGAGTTTCATAGGTGTCCGTTTGTAAATGTTTAGTGCTAATGTAGACCAAAGGGTTTGGACTATGAGAGTTACCCAGAGGGTCATTATTAAATGAATTGTTAATGTATTGGACTAGGGGTATTAGACTGTAAGAACTTTCCCATGGGGTTATTATTGAATGATTGAATGATTATGACGAGTCTGCCAAGCCAAATCACAAGCTTGGAATCGATCATACTTGTTTTTTTAAGGTGGTATTTTAAGACGTCTATTGTTACTATTACATGGAGATCATAGAGCTTTTCCTAGATCCTGGGGTTTACAAGATTCAACAGATTAAATAATAAAATTAAATGAATGTAATTTGAAACTGTAGGATTGTTACTTTTGAGTATTTATTAGTTTATTACTTTATTTCTACATATTACTTTCTATATATATGTTCAATGATAGTTAGGCATAGATATTTTAGTGTTTTACTACTGGGATTCATCTCACACCCTATTTGGGTCATGATTTTGGACTCAAATAGATTATATGGTTGTAGGTATAGATAAGGTAAAGTGTTTTTCTTCATCGGGTACTTGATAATTGTTGGAGTTGGAGAGCATGGGACCAAGATAAGGCTTGTGATGCTATTGGAGTTTACTACTTTTCTGTACTTTGGTTTTAGTGTTGTATTTATAGCATTGTGACTTGTTTGGATGTTTTCCTAGACACATGTGACATGCATTATTTATATATGCTCCAATTGTTATATTACTAATATTATTTCGCTATTTACTTTTGTTGTATGGTATTACTACTTCTAATTTTGTTTACTATTTTTTATTCTGCTTTGTATACTCTTCCAATGAGGGAATAGTTTCCCCATTATCAGACCTTGGTTTTTGCTGCTTATCAGAAACCACTGGCATTTGGGGAAATGTGCTTGATTTCAAGTGACCAACCGAGTATAGGGCACCTTTGGGCGGCACCCGGAACCAAGATGTTACAAAGTGGTATTAGATAAGTTGTTTTCTACTTTTCCTTGCTATTTTGAGCCAATAAACTGAGATATAAAGGAATAGGTAGTTGGTAATTAGTTGTACCTAAGATTATCTAAACCATGTAAAAGGAAAATCCATGTTACCTTAAATATTTTAATTTTTATGGTTTTTGTAATTGTTATAGTTGATTGATTTCACCGTTGGTTGATTCACTTGTTTTGCGTTGTTATGATTTATATCATTGTGGTTATATTTTTGTTGCAACCCAATGAGATGAGGGTATTCCATCTCATGAATCATATAGTCACATGCTAGAGATCACATGTAATGTATTCTTGTCATGTCATTTAGGGTACATTACTGATTGCATGTTTTTGTGATAAATGTTGTATGAGATATGCATAATGTTTTGATAGATTCCCTAAAAGAATACCTACTATTTATGATAGGGTATTGGTATATGTAATGTTTCATTTGGATGGATGCCAAGATTTGGTCCTTTAGGTGTTATGGGACCTCTTGGATCGTAATTTAGTGGATCATGTTTGAACTTTAGTTGAATGTTTTCAAGTTATAATGTGAAAAATGATCCCAAATGTTGATTTCCAGGGTGTATGGGATCTCACGGGTCAAAATTTGTCATTCTTTGGACAAATTTTTTAAGTTATTAAGGGTTTGGAGAAGTTTTAGAGGCTTACTATCTGGTAACCTAGAAAACATGGTGTGTGATGATATGAACACACACCATGTGTTATTCTATTCTAAGGAAAAAACTTTTCTTAGGTAAACATTGTGTATTGTAAGTATATGTCATGTAGTATTTAATCGTGTGACTGAATGTGTGAGCAGAGACACGGGGTTGATAAATGTTTGGTAGAACACATTGTGTACTATAAGTACACGACATACTGTAGAGACCATGTATTCGACTGTGTGAATAATGACACAGGTGGATGAGATTCAGATTGTACATGTCGTGTCTAGATTTTACATGTTGTGTAGTGATAGACCATGTATCCGGCTGTGTGAATAACAACACGGGGGGGGTATAACTTAAGTACCACATGTTGTGTCTGGGGTGAACACACCGTATAGGGTTATACCAGGAGAGAATTGTGTGGTTCGATCCGTGTAGAAGTACTTGGGCAAGAGGGAAAATTCAATTAAATATCGTGTCTTAGGAGGAACACATCGTGTGTAGGGGGTGTTACACGACCAGGATGGGAAGAGGTACACACCATGTTAAAAGATTAAAGAAACAAGCCTTGTAGTGGTTGTACATGCTATATAACCCTGTTTTAAAAATATTGAATGATTTCCTTATATTGTTCTATTATTTCACTTCTAAGTTGTTTTACTTATTAATCTAGAACTGAGGTGTGCGATTAACCTTACAGAGTCATGCCACCAATATGTCCTCCAGTTGTACGCCAGGTATAGGCTGAGGATCAAACACTAGAAAGGGCAGATCAGGGACTACCAGAAGATCCTCCCATCATTCCCATCTTAGCACCAACTGTTATACCGGACGTAGGTGTTAATGCATAGTTCTATGAAGTCTTTATGAGGATGATGCATACTTTTCAAGGAGAACCACATCCTACCCCGAATATGGCCGATTTGGCATGGGTGTTCCAGAAGTAGAATCCTTCCACCTTTTCAGGGGATGGAAGACCATAGGCTCCAAAGACATGGTTGGAGGTCATGCTTAATATCTTTTAGAATCTAGATATGCCTCCTGAGATGAGAGTGAAGATTGTGATGTACATGCTGCATGATTCAGCCAAGATATGGTGGGATGTTATCTCATAGTCAAGTTTTCATCAGGATATGGTTTGGGAATAGTTTCATAGGACCTTCTATGACTACTTCTACCCTGATACATTGAGGGCCGATCGAGCTCAAGAGTTCATGCATTTATATTCGGGTTCTCTTTCAGTGATGGATTACTCATCTCATTTCACAGACCTTTATAACTTCTCACCTATTTTGAGAGGTGATAAGTTATCTTTGGCTAGGCGGTTTTAGGATGGTCTCAGATACGACATCTAATCACAGGTGAATGTTTTCGATCTGACTTCGATGACTTCAATAGTAAATAAGGTGTTTATTACTAATTACAATCTAAGGGATTTTGGAGCTGTGAGCCAGGGAGGTTTAGCATCTAGGGCTATTACTCCTTTAATAGATAGTAGGAAGCACCACAGAGAGCGTTCACATGATGTTTCTTTCGGTAGCTAGGTTGTATGATACCAGTGTGGGAAGAGTGGGAATATGAGACCACATTGCCTGAAGGACCCAGTCGAGTGCCGATCTTCCATCAAGATGGGCCATATTTAGCATTTTTTCAGATGTTCTCACCAGTAGTGAGTGATTGGGGTTCTATTATGAATCCAAGTTTAGAAGCAGGACCACCAGTTTCTCATCAGTTAGGGAACTGGAGTTGGTCAGGTCATTTAGACTAAGGAGGTGGTCGTGATCATGGTAGTCAGGATACAGGTTTTCAACAATAGCAGGGTGGATCATCTTAGGGTAGTCAGGCAGGGTCATAGGGCCATAGTACAGATTAGACTTTTTTATTGGAGAAGACCAAGCAGAAGTAAGATCTCACACCCTCTATGTTTAATGGTAGGATTCTAGTTGCCTCGGTTTTAGATTCTGCTCTTTTTGATACAGGGGATTCCCATAGTTTCATGTTTGTTTCTATTGTGGAGATACTTGGGCTCTGTATCTTTACGTCTTATGATTTTATAACGCTAGAAACTTTGGTGGGGATTAGGACAATTAGTGAACATCAGTGCAAGGAGTTCCCTCTTAAGATTGGTGGGTGTCACTTCTTATGGGACGTATATTTCTTAGAGATGAAAGGCTTCTATGTCATTCTTGGAATAGACTAGTTGGTCTGATTTTAGGCCTTTGTTGAGTGCTATATTCGTAGGGTGAGTTTCACTTCCCCGGAGTGTGGGTTTTTCTACACAAGCATGAATGGGATGTCTAGGAAAGCAGAGCTGGACCCGAGCATCATGGGTCAGGAAGAATTACAGCTCATATTCCTATTTTATATCTAGATGACCAGGGGACTTCATAGATGGACTTTCCTCCAATGGTGGATCATTTTAAATATGCCTTTCCAGATGAATTTTTAGGTTTACCTTTGTAGTGAGAGGTAGATTCTCTATTGAGCTTGTGCTAGGAGTGGCATTGGTATCCATTCCTCCTTATAGGATGGCTATAATAGAGTTATAGGAGCTCAAGAAGCAGTTAGAGGAGTTGAAAGAAAAGGGTTCCATCTGAACCAATATTTATCCTTCGGGTTCACCTATTCTTTTTGTGAAGAAGGTATAAGGTACCCTTATACTTTACGTGGATTATCAGAAGTTGAACCAGTTGAGAATCAAGAACCGATATCCCTTACCAAGGATTGATGATATCTTTGATCAGCTTCAAGGAGCCTGAGTGTTCTCAAATATTGACTTGAGATCCAGTTATCATCAGTTGTGTGTTAGACCATCAAATATACCTCTTACAATATTTTAGAGTAGGTATGGTCTATATGAGTACTTGGTTATGTCGTTCCATCTCAAGAAATCACTTTTAGTTTTCATGGCATTGATGAACCGAGTGTTCCATCCTTACTTGGATTCTTTTGTGGTAGTCTTTGTAGACAATAGCTTGGTGTACTCACACACTCAACACAACCATGCTACCCATCTTGATATCATATTGAGTACACTAAGAGAGAATTATTTATATACTAATCTCTCAAAGTGCCACTTCTGGATAGACAAGATTCACTTCTTGGGTCATGTTATCTCAGAGACAGGGGTATTAGTAGACCCAAATAAAGTGACAACAGTAGTTTTCTAGGAGAAATTTAATAACACCTTTGAGTTAGGAAGTTTTATAAGGATGGTTGGATACTACAAGCTCTTTATTTAGTACTTTTCATGGTTCACAATGCCACTGATGGGCCTACCTAAGAAGGGTGCAAAGTACTTTTCCTGTGATTCATCCTTTCAGGAGCTGAAAGGAAGATTGAAGTCAACACGGATACTAATTTTTCCAGTTCCTGGCAAGAGTTACACTATTTACTACAATGCATCAGATATCAAGCTGGGAGCAGTGCTTATATAAAGGGAAAGAGTTGGTGCATATGGGTCTCGGCAGTTGAGGCCACATGAGAGGAATTACCCGTTTCATGATCTCGAGTTAGCTATAGTTGTGCATGTTTTGTGTTGTTAGAGACATTATCTTTTGAGGGATCATTTTGTGGTATGCATTGACCACAAAAGACTCAGGTATATCTTTACTCAGTGTGACCTGAATTTGAGATAAAAAAGGTGGTTTGAGTACCATTTTTCTACTGAATTTGAGATTTCATACACGCCTAAGAAAGGAAGCGTAGTGGATAATGCGTTGAGTAGGATGACTTAGATACAGGTAGTTTAGGAGACCAGAAGTGAGTGGTAGCTTATGGATCTATTCTCTAAGATTCATTTGGAGGTGCATGAAAGATAGGGGTAGACGTTTCTTTCTTATATAGTTGTTACCTATACTCTTCTGTATCAAGTGTGAATTAGGAAACTATCAGGTTCTGAAGGCCTAGTCCTATGAGAGAGTGTTTCAGGTGAGGATCCTACTCCGAGGTGGACCATAGGTGAGGATGAGGTTTTGCATTTTCATGCATGCATATGGGTGTCAGCAGACATATGAAAGGAGATTTGGAGATATTTTCATGCCTCTATATGGGCAGTTCATCCTGGTGTCACCAAGATGTATCAATATTTACACTGTCAGTATTGGTGGTCAGGTATAAAGAGGGATACAGCTAGTTTTTTCATGATATGTTTCACCTGTCAGTAGGTGAAGGTGGAGCCTTAGTGACTGATAGAGATTTTACAACAATTACAAATTCCTAAGTATAAATGTAATGATGTTGCAATAGATTTCATGATAGGTTTACTCAGGTCGCATTGAGGGAATGATACAGTTTGGGTTGTTATCGACAGGCTCACAAAGGTTTCACACTTCCTACTGATTAAGGAGATCTTCAATGTTGATGATCTTGGGAGGTTATACATATGAGATATTGTACATTTTCACAGGGTTCTGTACTCTACTATTTCAAAAAGGGATTCCTGATTTGCTTCTTGTGTTTAGTAGGGACTACATAAGGATATGGGTACATAGGTATATATGAGTACAACATACCATCCCCAAACAGATGGCATGCCCGAGCATGCGATTTAGGTTTTGGAGGACATGCTTCAAGCATGTGTCCCGGATTTTAGGGGTTCTTGGGAGAGACACATACCCCTGGTGGAGTTTTCCTACAATAATAGTTCTTAGGAAATGATTCAGATGGAACCTTATAATGCTTTGTACATTAGGCCATGCCAATCACCCCTATGTTAGCTAGAGGTAGGAGGGGCAACTATGTTGGGACCTTGTCATATCTATGAGACCATGGAGAAGGTGGAGTTGATTTGTAATAGTATGGATACTACAGAATATCACCAAAAATATTCTACAAATCGACAGAGATGACCTCTAGAGTTCGAGGTCGGAGATCAGGATTTCTTACATGTCACATCGAGGTTGGGAAACAGGAGGATTATGAGACACGGAAATCTTTCACCGAGATACGTCGAGCCGTTTGAGGTTCTGGAGAGAGTCGGGTCGGTTTCCTATCAGTTTCACTTACCTCCGAGGTACTGGTCTATGCATGACTTCTTTCATGTTTCTCAGCTATGGCGTTACTTTTCAGACTCATCTCATGTTTTTCAACATGAGGAGGTTGAGTTGGAGGTGTATGCATCCTTACAGGAGAACCCTATTCATATTTTGGATCAGAGTACGAAGGTCCTCTATGGTCAGTATATTCCTCTCATATGGGTGATGTGGCAGCAGGTGAAAGTACAGGATGAGACTTAGGAGAGGTAGGCTGACATATGATCTCAATGGCCAGAGTTTGAATTTTCTTCTTCACCACCCTTTGAAGGGAAATTCATGGATGAATTGATTTAAGGGGGAAGTTTGTAAGAACCTAAATCATCATTTTAGGTATGGATATTTATTTAAGGTTTTTTTAGGAAAAAAGAAGAAATGGGAAATTTTCACACACCGTGCACTTTTGGGTACATGTCGTGTACCCAGTTTCCACGTATTATTGTGTACTGGCCGTGTAATGTCCGAGTACATAGTCGTGTAGGTGGCCTAGAATATCCCCTAAGTGGGGGATGATTGAGGATAATACATGGCGTGTATATTAAAATAACATGTTGTGTACTTTTCTTTTTATTTGATATAATAGATCGGGGTCATGTCTCATATCCAGAAACCACTTCTTCTTCACGTGTTTCATATAGGAGCACTCAGGAATGAAAAACAAAGATCGAGCCCCTCTTTCTCCATTCGACCTCCGATTGAGACATCTTTAGGTGCATTGGAATCCCACCGATGAGTTATCAATTCATCTAGAGCCTTTCCTTCTGATAACTCCTCTCTCGTGAGTTATTCAAGGTTGAATATTTTTCATCTTTTTGTGGATCTATGTTATTCTAGGATGATTCATGGTCCGATGTTCAAGAGTGTTGATCGTACGAAATCGAGGTAGGTGTTTTGTGCCTTCCGTTGATTTTATTTGTATTATATATGCTAAAAGTGTCATATAACCATGTTTGGGGTTGTGTGTGTTCAGAATTAGACATTGTTTATTACCTGTTATGGTTTTGTAGATTGATAAAAGGGTAATTGCTTGTGCATAAGGATTTATACCTTGATTATAGGTGCATTTACCTTGTTTTATTGACTATGGCCATTTGGTGTAGAATTCCTGTTAGTATTTCCTTGTTTTCCATTCCTTGTTTTGTTAATATGGAGTTACTGATTATATGAGATTCATGTGATTTTCATTGTGAAAGTTTGACCAAGGGGAATTTGACTGAGAAAGCTTCCCGAAGTTTATTCATTTATGTATGAATTGTTGTCATGTTGACCCAGAGGTATTAACTATGAGAGCTTTTGGGTGGTTATATACTAGAGGGGTTAGACCGTGAGAGATACCCAGAGGGTTGTTATTAAATGAATTGATACTATATTGACCAAGGGGTATTGACTGTGTGATCTGCCCATGTGGTTATTTGTAAATGTTTAGTGTTAATGTGGACCAAAGGGGTTGGATTGTGAGAGAGACCCAGAGATTCATTATTAAATAAATTGTTCTTATATTGGACTAAGGGGATTAGACTGTTATAACTTTCCCATAGGGTCATTATTGAATGATTGAATGATTGTGAAGAGTCTACCAAGCCAAAGCACAAGCTTTAAATCAGTTGTACTTGTTGGTTTAAGGTGGTCTTATGAGATGTCTATTGTTACTATTACACATGGGATAAAGATATTAGGCTAGATCCTAAGGTTTACATGATTCAACATATTGAATAATAAAAGTAAAAGAATGTAATTGAAAACTGTATGATTGTTACTTTTGAGTATTTCCTAGTTTATTACTTCATTTCTACTTATTACCTACTATATATATGTTCATTGATAGTTAGGAATAGATATTTTTGTGGTTGACTACTAGGATTAATCTCACACCCTATTTGGGTCATGATTTTGGATCCAAATAGATTATATGGTTATAGGTATAGATAAGGGCAAGTGCACTTCTTCATCAGGTACTTGATTGTTGTTGGAGCTAAAGAGCATGGGACCAAGCTAAGGATTGTGATGCTATTGGAGTTTACTGATTTTATATACTTTGATTTTAGTATTTTATTTTTAGTATTGTGACTTGTTTGGCTGATTTCCTAGAAACATGTGACAAGCATCATTTATATATGCTTCATTTTTTATATTACTAACAGTCTTTTACTGTTTACTTTTTATGTATGGTATTACTACTTCCAATTTTGTTTACTATTTTTTATTATATTGTGTATACTCTTCCAATGAAGGCATAGTTTCCCATTATCATACCTTGGACCTAGTTGTTTGTCGGCAGCCTCTGGCATTTGGGAAAATGATCTTGAGGTCACGTGACCAACTGGGTACGGGGCACCTTTGGGCAGCACCCATAACTGGGACGTTACAAAAAGTACCTTCATCTCCCATGATCTTAAAACATGTGGTTCATATACTTATTGATAATAAATCAATTTTTGAAAACATTAATGTACATTAGTGTCATATTCTTCCCAAATGACATCTCATTGGTTGTCTTCTCTTCTTCTAGATATAAAAATATCTATTGGATATATAGACTTATGTAATCAATTCTTCATTCCAACACATCTTTGGTAGATCATTTTCAATGAAAATGATTTGGGCTATATTGTTGATAATCTAATTACATAATAGTATTGAAACATGGTTCCATATTTCATTCTTCTTTAGATATTCTTCCACCTTATTATTGGTGAATTATATGCCATTATTTGTCTATAATTTCTAAATTTAATTCCCTAGAATATTCTCAGCCAATATTTGATATTGCATAATACACTAAAACAAATTATATTTGTGAGATATTTCTATTTTCCATCTTATCCAATAGTAACCATTGATGAACAGAGCATAATAATTCTTTTCATCCATATATTTTTATGATATTTTTCTATGCACATCAACATGAACTGACTCAAGAAATCTCATTGATTTCATGTCCTACAACTTGTAAGACTTATAAATGATTTTAATTTTCATGTGTGACTATGATCATGTGAAGGTTTAGAGATTTTATGAGATCCTTCATTTTTTACTAGATTTTACAAGGAATTTTGGCTGAATTGAACATTCCATTTGTGCCACAACTCATGATCTTCTTCCTTGGGAAGAAAACACATGTCTTCTTCTCCATCAATAAGGTATAAATTACAGTTATTTTTTTCCTTGCATCAGGACTGAACCATCCCTTCATTTGATGATGCAATCCTTCTTATGGAAATTGACCTCATTCCTTATATCACATAGTTGAATTACACTTATGAGATACTAACTATAACACCCCAAGATTTTATGTTATGTCTCTTTTAAATTTAACATCTTCGATATCTTATGTTTTATACAACACAAAGCTTAAATGAACCATTATATACTATTAAATATTAAAATAATTGTTGGAAAAGTGATGTGAACATTAGAAATAATAATTTGTCCATTAGAATAATAATCTCAACCATGAGAGTATAAATAAAATTTAGGTATCTCATTAATGAAAATATTATATATTTATATCATAGAATAAGTAAATAAGTGTTTTAAAAATGATAACTTAAGTGTTGGTATTTTTGTGAAACATAAATATTTATTTAAAATTTTATAATTAATAAAATAATTTAAAATAAAATTAATTTTCATAAAATAGATTCATAAATTAATATTTTGTTTTATTATAATTATAGGATAATTTTATGTGACCGTAATTAATTTTTCAAAGTGTTGTAAAATCAGTTATAATATTAAAATTGGTATTTTTCGAATAAAAGATGATTTTATTTAAAAATTAAATTTATAGTATTTGGAAATTTATTTTCATAAAATGGAGTCCATTTTTTAAATCTATATGATGTTAAATGGTTAGTGTGAATTTTTGGGGTGTTTCTAAAATAGTTGAATTTTTAGTGAATAGTGTAAGACAGTAATTTACGGTATTTAACATTATAAGTAAAGAAATTAATTTTTGATTCATGTTTGATACATGGATGATTTAAGTGGTCAGTATCTCAAAATATAATTCTCTAGTTACCATACTTAGTCACAATAATCAGCATTATTGATAGTCTTGAGACAAGATAATAAACAAATGAATAAAATAATCAAAAACCCCAAATCTTATCCCCTATAAATACGAACACTTATCCTCACACCTTATAATATTTGGATATAACTTATATTTTGCCCAATTACTCTCCCAAATATCTTCCCTACATTATGATCTTTTTAGTCAGACCAAAAACCATTTCCAAGTTTCTTATGAAGGTTCTCAAGGAGACGACACTTAAGAGGCAAAACCCTCCCTATTTCTCTTTGAGTTTCTTTTATTTTCTTATCCTTATCTAACATCCCCTATACAAAGTAACATGATAACTATAGTATAATATATATATTGTAATTTTCTTTTGTTAATAAAATATCCATCATCAAATCTATTCTCATTTCCTTTTGTTCTAAAAATGAAAACATTGTCTATGAGGTGTCGATTAACCGCCTTCGTGGACGATGAGTTTTTGTTTTTTATTAACGCTTCCAAGGCTAGTAATAAAACAATTTTTATGGTTATAAAAGATTATAATATGTGTATTACAAAATATTTAATGTTTTTGAACCAGTATTTAAACATATTATTAAATAAAATGATACTCATTTGTAATGGTCATGAAAACCACCAAAATAAATTAAGACATTTTCATCAATGTTTTTAATAATGAATAATAATCATACCATATAACCATATTATATATGATACCATTTATTATTAAGTAAATTAATTAAAACTAAATAATTTAAATTTTGTATAATTTCTTCTCATTTTACAAGAGCTCTCATATTTATACTCAAGGGAACCAACCATAAAACTATGAAACAAACGCTTACGGGACAACAAAATTAAACATTATAACTATTCCAAATGGCCATAAATTAACATAATAAAATTATAATAAATAAAATATATATTTATTATGTTATTAATTAAGTAATTAGTGAATCTAATTTTATTGTCTAGTACATTAAGTACAAGTGAAAAACACTTTCGGACATAAGGTAAGGGTTTCTCATCTCATTTTTATTTCTATGAGATATGCCTTATTCAACAATTATTTATTCTATGTGGTGTATGTATATTGACATGTGATATATCATATTATGAATATATTTATCTAATGTTAATTAATGTTTCATTTTATGATCATTAATTTTATGGGGCATACAGTTCGATTTTTTTCATAGTAGTAAGAGAATTCTTAACCCAATTTTCATTATTTGGGATAAACATCTACTCTAATGATCATTTCATGATATGAATATATGTAAAATAAATTTTTATTATCTTAAGTTTTATTTACACTTGTGTATTTATATATGATACACACAATCAATTAATTTTGTTAATACTCACACTTTTTTAAAAAAATACACTTTTAAATGTTTCTTTTTTGTTTAAAGGAAATGTTTTTAAACATATACGGGACGAGGGGATTTTTTCACTTTCATGATTCCTTATTGTTTTTAGGAATCCTTTACAAGGTTATAAGTTTATTTACAAATAAAATTATTTCTTTTAGAATTATGTGGATTTTTAAATAAATTATTCCAAAGTAAAAAAGGGTATTTCTCTCAAGAATTTTTCAATGATTTTGTTAGAGTATTTTCATATATGTTAATGCAATATATTTAATATCATGTTTAATTGAGGTTGATATATTATGATACCATATACCATATTTTATTGAATGCTTTATGATCATTTTGACTAGAGATGTACTATCTTGATATCATTCTCCATATTACTCTGGATATTTTATGATTATGTTTACTGGTTAGGGAAATTATTTACATTTAATATGTTAGTTTCAATATAAATGTTTATGTTAATTATGTTTCACCCCATTAATATAAGGAATAAATTAGACTTAATAAGTGTCGAGCAGGGCCCGCTATAGCCCCTCGATGCATTAGTAGGTCTCATGAGACAAACTAGACTGGGTTTTGGTTGTGGCCTTACCCATTTATATAAAATTATTGGTTGAGGACTTAATGGTATGTTTATGATGTCCCACATTATTCATTCTATCATTATGAGATTATTTATTGATAATCCATGTGATTATTTTACTAGTAGAATATACATGGGTAAGTATCATTTTCATGTGATTATTTATAAGGTGTTATTTGATCATCGTTTATTCCTGCCACATTGTGCTCAAGATTAGGTTTTAATGGAATGAATTTTTGGTTATTTACATTACCTTATTGTTTATGATTATTTAGGATTGCTTCTGTTGTATGATTACCCTTATTGATATTCTGAGATCACCCTTTTCTTATGTTTTATTTTTTCCCAGGATTCTAAGATATTTATTATGTTTGACATGTAGGGATAATCTAAGATAATAGGAGTGTCTAAAATGGAGCTACTATGTTGTATTTAATTTCAATTTATAATGTAAAAATTATGTTTGTATCTAGTTTTCCAAATATACTAAACTATTCATTCATTCGGGATGTGATTTCCTTGTTTATTATGTCAATGTAATAAAGTAAGGCATCGGCTCCAGGATACTGGGGTCGGGGCCTTTATAATTGGTATCATAGGATGTTTATTAAAAATATTAGAAACTAGATTTATTAAAACATATATTAGGAAAATATAACCCTATATATGAATTTGAGAATATTCCCAAAGAAAACAAGCTTATTATTTTGAGATTAGTTATACTTTAAGTGTTTTGATAGTTTTAAAATTTCATAATATAATCTAGTGTATTACATTTTTATAAATGGTTCCTCGTAAAAGGAATGGAAACCATATCAATGCACGTATTCTATATATAGATTTCCCTCCTATGTAATATAATGATGTTGGAGCTCGATCTTCAACTAGATCTAAAAAACATAAAACTATACTGGAAAAAATAAATCAAATTATGAGCAATAAACTTATTCGCATGGAGTAGCATGATCCACAATGTAGTGTAACAATATTAGAAAGCTTCATGCGACAACAAAATCCATCATTCAATGGGACTATAAACCCATTTGTATCTGAGCAATGGATAAGTTCCCTAGAGAATATATTTCTTTCTTTGGGAAGTAATGAAAGGGAGAAGGTAATCATGGTATTTTATCATCTCTTGAGAGATTTGGATCAATGGTGGTCATTAATTCAAAACACAAAGAATGAGGAAGAAATTGAAAATATGGAATATAAGGATTTTAAGGAAAGTTTTTTGAAAAAATATCTCCCTCATGAATAGATATCAAATATAGAGAGACAATTATTGTGTATGAGGCATAAATATGATGAAAATGTTTCTAATTATGAATCCAAATTTACACGGTTAGCATGGCATGTTTAAAACTAGATACATAATCCAAGGAGAAATATTGATTGTTTCTTTGATAGTCTTAAACCAATTTTATGAAGGGAAGCAAGATAAGAATAGGGATGTTGAGTAATCTGGAACTGGAAATAAGGAAAAGGGTAAGAATGGAAGAATAGAATTTCAAAATTGCAATAAATTTGGAAATAAACATCATGAAACATACATATTAAGAATGGGAGTTTGTTACAAGTGTGGAGAAAAAGTACACTTGGCCTATGATTACAAGGGAAATAAATAAGTCATAAATTTTTAATTCTTCAGCAACAAGTATATGGGACACTATGCACATGAATATCCTATACGTAAAGGGAACTTTCCCTAGAAAAGTCCAAGGGAACAAGTCCATTCCTATGTAGTCACAACAGCTAAGTTTTAAGTTCATAATAATGTGGTGGTTGTGTTTCTGACGCTTGTGACAGGGCGCGTGCATCCATTTGTGGAGGACGCGTAGCTATTGCCCCGCATTCCCACTTTCCAAAGGCAAGCGGCATCCGTCTCTTATTTAGGTATGTCTTATCCTTGATCGAAATAGGATGATGGGATGTTGGTTCTTCCTTCCATGGATTCCTCCTCAGAACTCTTAACCTATTTCGGGAATCCCTTATAGACTAAGACGTTGTTCGTGAAACTCTTCCCAGTGTCATTTCTTCATGGATGCTGGTTAATTGCACTACTTCTATCGGGAAATTCCAAGGGTTCCAGTCAGGGTAGCAACCTTTGGTCAGGAGATTAGTCACATTGGACATCACTATCATGTCTGGACGTTGGAACATTGGAACGTCTGGATTTTTTCCCCTTATTATAGGGCTTCTCGAGGGTTTGGAAGCCTGAGACATCCCACATCGAATATGGGGAATTATATTCCATAGGCATGTATCTAAGGTTTTCCTCAGATTCCTATGTTTAACATAGGGTATGCCACAGGTTTAATGTTTAGTGGAGATGGATCGGACTGATCGGAAAACTGATTATAGTGGATCAGATAGGTGCAACACTTGGAGGTAACACTGATGCTAGGAGGTTAATTGGCATGATCTCACTGGGACATAGCAGCCTTGGTAAGAATCAGAATGGATGATGGATGGTTAAATTAAGTGTATATAGAATGAGATGGAGTCGACTTGAGGGCAATGGTGATGTTGGGATTGAGCCTCGAAGAGACCTCCTACGTATCCTTGTGGTAGGGAATCAAAGTCTGCATAGTTCATGAAGTGAAGGGACACCTAAGGAGGTGACCCGTATGGATTGAACCTGAAGGAAGTGGAACCTTAAGGTTGGGACATGAAATTGGGGTGTGTGCAAAGGAAAGCGACCCAATGCCATTCTGGGGTATACGCGTGATTATCGGCCTAAGAGTTAGTCTAACGCCACTGGGACGGATCAGCTATATAGGTCCAAATAAAAGGGACAACGACGGCTTATAGTCAGGCTTGGATTGACAACGGCTTACCGTTGACATGGGGTCACAACGTCTTACCACTGGATGGGGTCACGATGGCTTATCGCTGGATGGGGTTGAACCTCATGGAGGCTTCCTACATACCATGTCTATCAGACAAAGATCAAAGCCCATGTAGTTCGGGATGGTGGATGTAGTTTAACGTCATGTAGGACGAAAAGGGGGCATGCAGTTTAACTTCATGCAGGACGAAGGTGGTCTGACGTGAAGAGGGTTGGAACCAACATTTGTTGTGCTTTAACCTCAGGTAGGCTTCCTATATACCTTTCCTTGGAAAGGATCAAAGTCCACGTAGTTCAGGATGGAGTGTTTGGTGAACGTACGTGAAGATGGTTGGGACCAATGGTTGTCGAGCTTGAACCTCAGGAAGGCTTCTTACGTACCTTTCCTTGGAAAGGGTCAAAGTCCACATAGTTCAGGATGGATTGTTTGCTGAACCGATGTGAATATGGTCAGGACCAATGGTTGTTGGGCTTAAACCTCAGGGAGGTTTCCTATATACCTTGCCTTGGAAAGGATCAAAGTCCACGTAGTTTGGGATGGAGTGTGGGGATTACACTCTAGGTTTCCCAGAGAGTATGTCATGGTCGATGCTTACTCTAAGCCCACATGAGTCATGCTCGGTGTGAGAAACAAGAAACAGCAAAGGCCTGACGATCACGTCGTGAAAGGTACGTCTGTGGGAAGTGGAGTGGGGATTACACGGGGTTAGTGGTCCAAAGAGAAAACAAGGGCTCATGCGTGGTTAGCATCCCATGGTGATGGAGATTGGGACTTACTCCAAGGTGGAGGCCCAGGTGGTGACAAAGCCCAGCGGGAGAGGGGAAAGATAACAAAGGTCCCGATGCCCATCTCTCCTATGGCCTCTGGCAAGGAAGAAGATAGGAGAAGCAGGGGTGCTGCCTCCTGCAAGAAAATCTAGGGGATTACACCAAGGTGGTTTCCCTATCCTCATGGACAAATGTCACTCCAATAATGAAGATCTCATTCCATGTGAGGAATTATTTCACTCCCGTAGAGACCATTGGGTGTATAAAATATCTAAGACGGGGCACCCCGCGTATAATGCATGGGGCAAGGCCATGGTTTAACGTCATGTGTTGGGGACGATGGCACTTGGAAGTTTAATTTCCTATAGCTTGGATGATGTGGGTTCACTCCTCACCCCTATAACATACATAACTAATACCTCCCACCCCTTGGGGAATGGAAGGAATCAGTAATGTCTTGGTGAGGGGGTTTTATGGAGTGATCAATTAAGGGGTCCACGTTAGTATGGCTATGCGAAGAAGCAATAGCCGTTAGCGTGTCTATGTGAAGAATCATGAGGAAAAGCAACGCAATGTGAAGTACCGCCCAAGGGACTTGGAAATTTCTTCATGCAAACCTGAAAGGTCGCATGGGAAAATGAGTTTCATAGCAAAGGGGTTCATAGGTTTAAACCTTGTGAATCTTTGGTGCTCCATGAAGTATAGGGACTTCATGAAGGGGTGTGCTTTGCGAAGTGAAGTGGCCAAGACTAGGCATAGGGCATAGATGCATATAGAAGGTACTTTGTGAAGTGGGAAGGAATTTTCAGAGCAATTCCTCTCGAAGCAAGGGTGCCCTGTGAAGCGTAATATTGCAAAGAAATGTTCTTCATGAAGCATAGTGACCCTGCCTAAGCATGTAGGTCACATGTGCATAAAGGGTACTTCGTGAGGAACAAGTGCTCCGAGAAGACCCAAGTCCCTTTGGGGATATCCTTCCTTTTCAGAGTCCTATGGGCTCCGTGAAGGGAATCCCTCTTTGAAGAGAGGCGGAATTCATGCAAAGGGGAAGACACTTCGCGATGAAAAAGTACCATGAAAAGCACATTGTTCGCAGAGTAGAAATTGTTTCGCGATGTGAGAGATTAGAAGGCGAAAGTTCAGAGGATCCATCTTTTGGGATCAAGGGGAGCCTATTATTTTTAGGTAAGAGGCACCGTGAAGTAGAGCTCGCTCGGTGCGAAGATGAATCTTTCTCCACAATGGGTTCTCAAACATCAAAGGGGTTTGTGGAGCATCCAACCTTCTTGCTCCACGGTGGGTTCGCAAATGTCAAAGGGGTTCGCAGAGCATCACACCTCCTCACTCTGCAGCGGATTTGCAAACGTCAAAGGGGTTCATGGAGCATACCGCCTCCTTTCTCGGTAGCGGGTTCGTGGAGCATCCCGCCTCCTTGCTCAGCAGTGCGTTTACGAATTTCAAAGGGGTTCACAGAATATCCCTCCTCTTTACTCCACAGTGGGTTCATGAAGGGGGAACTCTGCACCAGTCATGGGGATATGGGGGCTCCATGAGCGGTCTTCTCAAGGCAGCCTCTAATTCTTTCCCTTTTTTTCTTTCTTTTTCATAATTTTGGCATCAATAAATCCCCCCCCCCTCAGACTTTGAGATGAGGAGAAAGTGAGGGTCAAATTCAAAGGGTCAATCACCAAAATTCCTCGGTCAATCGCGAAGGTGACTTGCGAAGGGGGCTTGCGAGGTGGAGAAGTGCGTGTTGGTTGGCGTTCCATGAAGCTCACCGCAGACCGGATGTGTCGTGAAGCACCTGGGGTCCTCACCTATAAATAGGGGAGATGACCTCTCTTTTATCCTTTCTATTCTCTACATTTTTGGCTTGTAGCACTCTCAATTTGCGAAGATCCATGTACTCTGTGATTGCACTCCGCGAATCGGGCCTTCTGCTTCTCGGCGCACAGCGGGTCTTTGACTTCGTAGCGGAGTGCTTTACGACTTGTGTTTGAAGGCCGGGGTAGGGCTCTGTGAACATCCTTCGTGAACGGTCTCTGTGAACTTACTCCGCGAAAGAGATTTGGGAACCAAACCCAAAGAACACCCAAACTTAAAAACTGAATGGATCACCAGGAGGCTGCCAAGGGGGTCCTTGTGGATGCTTTTTGAAGGGAGTAGATGGCGAATAGAATGGGTCTAGGAGAGTTGATACAGATCCACTCTAACCACAATTCACTGGTGGAGTTGCTGTCAAAAAACCAGAGTAACTATCCATTGTGTAAGAGGTTTTGGTTGTATAGATTTGGATTGAGGTATGATGTCTTCATCCCTGGAGCAAGTAAGGATGAGCCATCTTACTAGTTTAGGAGCACATTGTGCCAGTGCCAATGGTTCAGGGCGGCTGACGGACGTACTCGGGAGGATTTCACACCTGTTATTGTTGATTGCCTGTACAACCATCTGAACAATATTTACGGGAAGGAATTGTATCCAGAGACATCCCACCCCCCTCTATAACAGATGATCTTGAAGGAGTCCCTGAGGAACCTGAGGAAGGGATGGTCCTATTAGTGGGATTTACGCCAAGGTGGCAACTTCACTGATGACTGGGCCTGGGCATACTGGGTAGGTGCCTCGTGTAAAGAGTTCGGGGAAGAGCTGAGGAGAGTGGGCATATATGAGGCAATTGGGCCTCCTAATTCCATATCTACAAACCAAATCAGCTAATGCCAAATTTGTTGATATGGTGGTCATCGAGTACTAATACCTTCCACTTGCACCACGGGGAGGTTGGCATCTGTTTATGGGACGCTCATTAGATATCAGGGGTCCCGATACTGGGGGTGATGTATGATGAATTCCTCCCCATTATGGGTGCGTGGGAGGATATGAAACAAATTTTTATGCTAGTGATGGTGTTGATAGAGCTGGTTCCAGGAGAAGACAAGGAAGCAGTGAGAGACGTCCACTTCAGACAGTGGTTCAAGCGGTTTCTGAACTTCCCAGAAGATAGACAGTTTCTGGTGAGGAATCGTACTTTCTTGAAGGCGGCTCAATGGGGCAAGGAGCACTCATACTGGCATCTCTTGGAGGACAACTATTGGAAAACCTAGGGATTCAGTGTCAGAATCAAGAAGCAATTAGTATTCAGGCTGGAGGCATTCATCACGGCTCTCATCTGCGATTGGATCCTACAGATGAGGAATACGAACATGGGTGTACAACCAAGAAAATTTATCATGGAATCCATGTTGGAAACAGGAGGGCGGGAGAACCTTCGAATCTCTATGCTCACCAAGCTGTACAAGATGTTGTGGCATATCAGTGAGGGGAAGAGGCCACATAGGAATCCCATTGGAGGAGGGTGAAGTTGGTGATCAAGGATCAGATCTTGAGGAATTTGTAGAGGCCCTCGAGGTAACATCCTAATCCCCTTCCTCAGGATCTATTTCTGGGTCATTTTTAATTCCTTAATAATATTTGAAATTTAAAGAAGAACCTCATACACCGAACCTATTCCCACCCTACAGTAGATACAGATGCAGGGCCTTCGGGATCTGTGCCCGCTGCTATGGTGATCAATGCACCTGGTGGGGCCAGGGCACCCGAGACGGCTCCCCTAGGATTTTCAGACTTCCCTATAATATACGAAGGGCCAAGTCTTAGGGTCCCCACAGCAACAGACCAGGAACGAGACCGAGAGTTCATCCTCTATAAGTCTCCTTCGCACAATTCATGACTGCCACTCATTGGCTAGGATAATGACATGTGTGCCCCTCTTGGTATGCACAGTTCTTCTAATGGTGTGAGCCTCCTTGGCGAGGTTGTTCGAGACTTCTGGAGGTTCCTTTTCTAGGGGAATGCTGGTGATCGTGGAGGCGGAGATCCAAACCGACCAAGTGGCATCACTCCCGATCACTAGTGGGACCATTAGCAGGGCTGAGCCTGATATCATTAAGGTGGAATCCGATGATGAGGATTTCTCGGATAGCCCAGGCCCCACCATACCCTATCAAAAACCAGATGTGGACCCTACTAACAAGTTCCTGGGAGCGTTCCCCGCATATGATCCTGTAACCATGTCGACTGGGACAAGATGGCCTCTGATGAAGAGGATAGAAAAATAGTCTATCACCGATCGTGGAAGCTGATCAAGAGCTTCATTGATGACAACCCCCAAGTGCAATGGATGGATGATATGGATAGAATTCGTTCATGGATGCGTGAACTATGTGTTGGGGGAGTGGATTCCCAGTCTCCCCATATGCTCATCTGAGATCTTATGGCGGAGAAGATTCAGGAGTATGACCATGGCCTCAGTGTGGGATGGTAGCGGAGGTAAGAGGTGAACATTAAGAGGATCCGGGAGGCTAAAAATGAGGTTCAGCGGCTGAAGGTCCGGGTGGATGAGCACTCAACCTCCCTCAATGTGAAATCAGAGCAAATATTGTGATTTAAGGCCCAGCTAGCAGAGGCCGAAGAGCACATGGTGGAAGCCTCTGCATAAATGATCGTCATCCGGACCGACGTAGTGTGGGCTCAGATTGTGGGTAATGAATTGCGCCCCATAGATGCCAAGGAGGAGTGGGATCTTAACGGGCGACAGAAAATCCTATATTCCACAAGCTAGAGGGTGGAGGAGCTGCAACGCTCTTTTTAGGGGGTTAACCCATCCATGGGGGGGATCGACCCTCGGGTACTGTAATGATTAAAAACCCTTTAATGTACTTTCATGATTTGATTGTTTTATGCCAGATTCATGCATGAGTTCCATTATTTGTATTGGTTTATTTCATTCTCTTCATACTTATGGAGAGTTCAGCGATCAATCCCTAAGCTCATGTGGGTCAGGCCCGGTGTGAGAAACAAGGGACGAGCACCTTATTATTCCACCAAAATCTAAGAGTGAAAACCAAGATTTGGGCATCCAAGGGTTTCGAACCACCAATCCATATTTTCGAGAAGAAAGGGAGAGGCCCAGTTGGAGAATGGGGACCTCAAAATAGTCAAATCGTCACTCCCCCAGTGTGCACTAGTGCACAAGTAGGGTAACGCCATGGGTGTTGGAATTAATACAAACATAGAGGAGTGGAATGTGTGAATCATGATACCCACAATTCGGAACACTATAGGATGGCGTGACAATGAATATTAACTATTGACCATGTTCGAAAACATAGTATACCTATTATGTTATACTGAGATGGGGATAACAAATGAGGGCCGACCACTGACCATGTTCGAAACACGGGGGCTGACTCGAAATGTCATCCATTTGTCTTCCAGAATGTTGGCTCAGGAAAGTAGGCGATCCATAGGACGAGCATCCATACTATTAGGGGGTTCCCTTTGATGTGAAAGAGGATGAGGGTTCAAATGAAGGGCACACAAAGCTTGGAGTGTGGAGTGATGGGTTGTTTGAATAGAGTATAACACTCTGGAAATTACACCACCGTGGTGAAGACACTTTAGGTGGGCGCATCGGTCTGATTAGAGATCATACCTACTTCCGAACAGGACCTCTCTAGTAAGGAACTGGAATGACATGTAGTTTTACATCATACCAATGAGGACGATAGACACATAGTTTAATGTCATATAGTGATAATGGTATACAAAGCTTAAAGTTCATACTACATGGACTGAGGTTAATAGTTTAAAGTCATGGTACATGGACTGTAGGCTCCTATTTTAGGGTCATAGAGACTGGACTATGATCGGGGCCGAGGAACCAGGAGGGTTAATGACCCTAGGGTTGGGCCCGAGGTGGAATGCCCGGGCATTGCTACATATCCCATAAGGATAAGAATCAAGCCAAATGTTGTTCATGAAGAACGGCATAGTCATAAACCAATGTAGATAGGGGAAATATTTTCTGGAGAGGAAGCCAATGCATCCCATTATTGACATAGGGCATCCTCAACTTGTTTAGGGTAGAACCATAGTTTAGTGTCATGTGTTGAGTACATATGGATTCATGCAGTTTAACGTCATACAATAGGACGAAGAGTGAAAGGGAATATCCCAGGGAGGGAGTACGTGGTGCGGTGGCTATAAACACAACATGAATTAGGACATAAGAATTCGACACCACACCACATATCCTTGGAGAAAGTTATTTAGTTCAAGGTAACAAAAGTGAAAGTTAGGTTGGGCCCAAGGAAAAGCAGTCGGGCTTTCCTACGTACCCCATGAGGATGAGAATCAAGTCATACGTAGTTCTGAGAGCACATTTTAACATCATGCAGGACGATGAAGGCATGTGTGGCATGACTGCACTAGTACACATCCAACCAGAACTACTAAGCCCACGTGAGTCGTTCTCGGTGTGGGAAATAAGGAGTAGTGATGGGGCTTTCCTAAAACATGAAGGCACATGTTAGGGGTGATGGGACGTTAGGTGAATGATGTCCCGATGATATTGACCCACCTATATAATGCACCTAGATGCAAGAAGGAATAAAGATGAGTATGTTGGAATTCCACTTGAACATAAGTAAGTGGAAATATGTTAATCATGATTCTCTAGATCTGAACCACAATGATGGTGGCATGACGATAGGGGAAAATTTTTTACCATGTTTGAAACACAGTATTTGTTTCGCGTTATCCTATAATAGGGATAGACAAAGGAGGGTCGACTGCTGACTATGTTCGAAACATGGGACCTGTCACAAATGTCGGCTGAGGTCCTTAGGGACGTTGGCCCAAGACGGTAGGTAAGCTAGTGTGGCATGAGACCAGACCATAAAGGGGGTCCCTTCAGACATGGAAGAGGATGAGGATCCAAATAACGGGATCATGAATCTTGGAAATGGAATGAGGGAATTTCCCTATGAAAATTCCACACTTTGGGCGCTACCATAATGCATCTAAGTATGAAAACAAGAATTATCAGATAGAGGGATTCGAGTCCCCTCCAAGGACAAGGGTCTTGAGGTTGCACACTTCCCAAATTAATGGTCGTATAATGGTCTATTAAGGGGAGATTTATTTAATGGATTGGTCATAGGGCGATGAAGTAGCCAAACCCAACGCGTAGCTCCCATAGGGAGATCTTAGTTTAGGGTTATAGAACTTGGACCAGATTGGGAAAAGACATGGGGGGTACATGGTGTGGTTATTGAAAAACCCAACCTGAATGAGAACCCAAGATTTATTCACCACACCACATGCTCCCAAAATATGTTGGTCCAATGGGGATAAATAGAGGACATATTTTTAGATTCCAAGGGCTAGACCCAAAGACAATGTGTCTTGTGTTCTTATGTAACCCATGAGGATGGAATCAAGCTATATATAGTTCTGGAGGATGTCGTGCAGTTTAACATCTTGCGGAAAAAACACATATTGGTCTTAGTTTGTGGTCATAGAGCTCAGACCATAGATGGTAGGAAACATGGGATGCATATGGGGAGGTAATTATGTAACCTGATGTGAATGAGGACTTGGAGTTCAGATCACCATGTGTTCCTTGGGGAGGTTTTAGGTCGAGGGACCGAAAACAAAAGTTAGGTTGGGCCCGAGGAAAAGTGAACAGGCATCCTTACGTATACCGTGAGGATGGGAATCAAGCTACACATAGTTATAGGAGTGGAACAGAAAAGTACCAGTGCTAGGGATGATAAGGTCATGCGGGTCTAGCCCTCACACCTAAGGAAGTGGCATTTGATAGATCTTGTTTGTCCTTTAGGATGAATGTGTGTGGTTTTTTTTTGTGAAGTGATAGATATAGGATATAAAGTCTAGGAATCACCACAAGAATCAAGTTGTATGCAGGCATTGAGAAATGGTATGGTGTGTGACCGATACCAAACATGATGTCCCCTCGAGTGAGGATATCACAGTGCAGTGTCATTTTTCATCATACGGCCAGGAAGATAATGTCACAGTTTAGGGTCATGTGATGTGACAAGCCATGTATTTTAACTTCGTTTAGTGTAGATGAAATAGTTTAAAGACATGGGGGACTAGGAAGCATAGTTTAAAGTCATATGGCTCAGACATATATAGAAGAGATGAGATTAAAGAAGGAATGTGCATTGTGTGATAAAGCATACCCAACATGAATGAGGACGAGGTCCACATCATACCATGCACGATTCCGAGGAAGAAACCCTGGACTGAGGTGCCATAAAAGGTTAGAGGATATGGGACAGGAGAGGTTGGCTCTCAGTTGAGCTAGACCCGAAGAGAAGATGTTTGGGTGTTCTTACGTATCTCATTAGGATGGGGATAAAGCCATACATAGTTCTTGAAGGTGCTTTTCAATGTCGTGCAGGAAAACATATAGTGTAAAGTCATGTGGGATAGAAAGTAGGAGGGACTAACTCCTTGAAAGGGGAGTAAGTGATGCGGAAATTGTAAACTTGATGTGAATGAAGGCATAATCCCACACATGCCACATTGCATGGTCTGATAAGAGATGGGGCCTATAAGGCATAGAAGAAGAGATAAATTAGTGGAACTCGAGATGGACCCAAAGATGATATGTCTATGAATTTCTATGTATCCCATGGGAATGAGAATCAAGTCATACATAGTTCTAAAAGAGATCTTACTTTAAGGTCTTAGATCTTGGTCCATGGAGAGGAAGAATCCTTCCAAGTAGGCATAGACCTAAATCCATTTCTTAAGCCCATGTGAGTCAAACTCAGTATGGGAAACAAGTTCGAAAGAGTTTTTTTCAATACTTGGAATGCACGCCAAAGGGAAGTTGGTTCGGATCCCCAAATGATGCCTTACCGCAGCTTTGTACACCTGACGTGAAAATGTGAACTAAGGGATAGTGCTAGGAGTGTCAAATTCTACTTGGACATGATGGGGTGGAAAATAATCTAAATCATGTAACCAATATTCAAGGCTTGAAGGGGTTGTCATGACGATGGAGGATAACTATTGACCATATTTGAAACACACCATCTATATCATGTGGCATGAAATAGGAACAACAAATGAGTGTCGAACGCTAACCATATTCACAACGTGGGACTTGTATCTATTTTTTGTCTGAAAACCTCGAGGAAGTTGGCATGTAATGGTAGTAGAGACCTTATTCCTAGAATCCATTCCATTTGGGGGTCCCTTTAGATGTGAAAGATAATATAAGCCCAAATGAAGGGGAACATGAAGCCTAAAAAATGGGTGAAATCATGTCTAGGAAGAATCTGACACTCTGGGTTCTAGATCAGACTACTCATGGGCCAATTGGTGAATCACTGAAAAGGGTCGAGGGACCCGACTTAAGGGAAGCCGGATCAAAGATATGAGAGCAGGGAAAGGGATAAAAGGTCGCTTATAAGAGATAGGTATGCGGCGTGGTTGTCATAAACCTGGCGTGAATGGGGACATAATCCCATACCACAACGTATAACCCTCTTCTGGAAGAACGTGGGCCAAGGGTCCAAAATGATATGGAGGTTTCTAAGAGATGGGGCTAGACCCAAAGATGAAATGTCTGGGTGTTCCTACGTATCCCATGATGATGGGAATCAAGTCATACGTAGTTCTGGGGGTGTCGTGCAGTTTAACGTCATGACGGTAAGGATGAAGATAGGGGTAAGGTATCTCATCTAGGGATGTGTACGGTATGGAAAGTAACCCAACGTGAATGAGGACATAATCCCACACCACACTGTACAACCCTAAGTGAGAACATGGGCCAGGGGCCCAAAAAGTCCAAGGGGCCTGAGGCTGGGCCATGGATAGAATGTCACGACCAGCTTTTAGTTAAATGTCTTGAAGGTAAGATGAAGGTGATCTTAGTTCAGGGTCATAGAGATTGGACCATATATTCCTAGTTTAATGTTATATGCGTGGGATGGAGATGGAGAATCATTGTGCCTATGGAATGTCACAAAGAAAAAACGATGATAGAGGACAACTGTTGACTAGATTTAGAACACAGTATCCACCCTTGTGTGACTAGAATTCAATGAAAAAAATTGATCATTGACCATTGAACATACTCGCAACATGGGACTCATGTCAATTTTCCACCTGCAATCCTCGAGGATGTTAGCTCGTAATGGTAGGAGGGCCCTTGGACCAAGCATCCATACCATTCGGGGGGCCTTTTGGACATAGAAGGTGATGGAAACCCAAATTATGGGGCTCTCAAAGCATGACGGGGCTTGTGCTGTAAGGACCTGGCCTTAAACATTACATAATCTTTAATTATGTCAAGAATTTACATTGAGGATCTTTTCAGGTTTAGAGTTTTATAGATTTAGTCTATAAATATTACATAACAACTTGAATATTAAATGTAGACACTATTACCCATTATCCATTTTTCATAAAATAAAAACTCTTAAAAAGAAACATGTCTAGTTCTATGTTTTAGACAGCATGACTTTTCCTTGATCCCATCCTTGACCCTATTAATCTTTAAGTCCTGTGGAAAACATTTCAAAAACATGGGATGAGAATAAAAAACTTAGTAAGGGTAATAAAATAAGGAAGTAAAACATTATCCCATCAATAAATACAAATCAATGAAACCAATACTTTTCAATCATAACATACCTTACGAAATCATAATATTTATGAATAACACACAGAAATCATAAATCATAAAGGTAACTTATGGAATTCATAACATACTTACATTTTACCTATCACAGCTACATAGGTAGTCACATTTGTAATACCCATCACAGTATATTCCCTAAATCTCTTAGGATAAACATTAATGTTTACCTCTGTCATGTTACCTAATGAATTGGAGAGCTATCTCGGGCTCACCTTCCCTAGTTTTGTCACGAAACCACTTGTATATATAAACAATGCCCAATAATCATAACATATTCATAAAAAATAAATCAATAATAAAGTAAATATAACATTTCCACATTCTAATCACAACATTTCATTTCAAGATATATATATAATCAATGCTTTATCAAACCATTTTCTAAACCATTTAAAACATTTAAAAAATAGATTTTTGAATCAAAGTGACCCATGCCACTTTTAAACTTTTAAATAAATTATCATTTGAAAACATTAATGTCCATATAAATAAATCCTTAAAACCATTTTTAAAAAATGTACATTAATGAGAAAGATTTAGAATAATAAATCTTTAAAACATTTAAAAAGATATTTTAGTTAAAGAGTTTTTAACAAAATGAGAGACTCTTGAATACAAATAATTGAGGAATAACATTGAATTAGAACTTTATAATATCATGGGTAAAAAGTGATTCATGATATAATATTCCAAAGGATAGTATATACACCATATTAGAGTGAATTGGTTAATAACAACAATGAATTCCCAATGGAATGTAAATTGAGACGAAATCCCTTATAAAAATTGTATCCTTAGATTAAGAATAAATCAATTACATAATAATGTGTAACAAATATAAATACACTCAATATGATTTTATATTCAATGTAAATCAATCATAGAACATTCACACATATTTTTGTAAAAACAACACCAATGACTTGGATGTTTAACTCAATGAATGGAAATTGATTTAAAATTACTCTTACCAAGTTCATATCGATGACTTGAGAATTTATCAATGGATTGATTATGTGTATAAGAAGTATATAAAAACAAAGGGGAGTGTAAATTACTACATAAGTAAGTAAATAGTGATTTTACACATAATCTTGGAGTAAAATAATCAATGAAGTATGTGTAAAACCCAATGAGTGGAAATTGAAATTTGAAATTCCCTTACTGATTTGGTAACTTACAAAACAAACACCCCGTGAAATATGGATCATAAAATGAAGATGTAAATGCCCATAAATTAAAGTATATTACACAATGAATACAATCTTGGGTAGTACATACACCATAAAAAAGGAAATAGTGGCAAATATAGCATGAATCTCACGGGAATAAAAAGTGAGATGAAAATCCCTTACCATGTTGTAATCAATCAATTCGTATGACCAAAAGCTAATAACCAGCAAATTATTCACAGAATATAATTAATATAAATATAATCATGATAATATATATCAAATGGCAGTACAAAATACACCACATGCAATAAATTAGTGGCGAACAATGGAAATCTCATGGAATTAAAAGTGAGATAAGAAACCCCTTAAACCTCGTGTCAGACTTGACTTATTTGTTACTTTTTCTTCCTGAATAATAAACTTAAATTAATTTATACTTGATTAAGAACATTTTTCAAGTTTATTATTCCTTATATATCACTTATTACGATGTTATAAACATTATGTAATCAATTATGTTAATAATGGTTGTTTTGTCGATATTTGGTACTTGAGTCAAAAATGAACACCTTATAATTACAATGTAACAACCCGAGAATTTATGAAAAATATTCTTTTTAATTTTATTAATGTCTTGTGTTGTACGATACACCAAAAGAAGCTTGCACAACACACCTTCATGACTTGCCTTGCATTACACGCAATCACGACCTTCCTCGATAGCGTGTGTAATACGCAATACCGAGTTTCACTAAACAACGATATGCTATTAAAATAATATTAAAACTAGCCGTTATGAATAGTAATAACAACTTTTTGAAATTATGTAAATCTTATTTTTCAAAGTGAACTTCATTTTTGGATTCGGAGTATCGAATTTAGCCTAAGGTGAAATTTTGGTACATTTCGGATAACTTTCATATTCTGATGAATAGTGAAAATTACTAAATTTTAGTTAAAAACAACTTTTTCAATCGAAATAATTAATAGTGATAAATTATTAATTTGAGTGGTTTTAAAGTATATTTAGAATATATTTTTACAATTTAATACAATGTTGGTCATTGGTTGTAATTTCACATTTAAACCAGACATAATCAAGTGTCAATATTTTGATATATATTGTTTCCTAAAAACACGCTATTTATTTTAACAGCAGGATTTAATTATAAAATTAATTAATGCAACTTATATGTTATGAATTTGGTAAAATAGATTTCATTTTTGAATTCGGAATATGAAATATAGCTTAGGATGAAATTTTGGTATTTTTCTGAAAACTTTCAATTTTTGATGAATAGTGAAACCACTAAGTGGTAGGTTAAAAACTGAATTTTGCATAAAACTTAATTTTACCGCTTCTGTGAATGGAATTTCGAAAATCCGAGAGACACGGTTAATATCAAGGACTAAAATGTGGTTCAATGAGATGAAAATAATTTTTTGGTGAATAGTAACTTTTTACTTTTTTTACCGTGGTTAATAGTAAATAGGGTAACTAAGGGTAAATATGATATTACTATTACCCTAACACATGTCCTAATTCTATTGGATAAGTGTAATTCGACCAAAAACAAACTTAGGAATAAAAAAAATGACCATTTAGGCCCACTTGGATTAGATTAGGACATTTATTATTAATTTATTTAAAGAAGGGTTAAAATAGTTAAAATCAAAGTTTAATAAGTAAATCATTTTTAATATGGGGTTATACATTAGATAAATTCGATTGTAAATATTCATTAGAAAGATAAAAATATTTCCTACATGATGGTATTTTATTTGTAATTTTTAGACATCAAATAATTTAATTTATTTATGACACAAAGATGATGCAGTAATTATCTTATTAATGAAATATTGACATAATTAATGTTATAAACACCAACATAAATGTCATTTGAGACTTTTTATGAATTCCACTAATTTTATAGGTTACTATGATATAATAGTGATGCTCTAATCAACTTGGTTTGAACATATAATTCTGTTATGACTTTCACAAAAATCATATATCAAATAGTGTCAAAATTGACACAAAATAGTTTTTAAATCAAATATTATATTATTAATTGTTATTTTATTCCTAAAAATCTAAGGTTCGGCCAAATGACTTAGATAAGGATATATGTATTACTAATAAACAATTTGGGGTTCGTTTGGCATGTTATAGTAAGTGTATTAACCATATAGTGAAAGAAAACAAAAAGACACGGTAAAAGTTAAATTATTTAACTTAGAGTTAAATCTAATTGATAAGGTTAAAATAATATCCTAAACTTGTCTAAATCCTATTGGTTGATAGGATTTCGACCCATCCCCACTTTATCTTCGAAATAAGACCCTTTGGAACCATTATAAACCGATTTTGACTTTAATATAAATTAATATTTTGAGATATTCCTAAGGTGCCCCTCTCCTCCCTTATAAAAGGGCACCTCCTCCCCCTCCTCCTCACACCAAATTGAGCACTCAAGCTCGGCCAACCCCTGCCATTTTATCCTCTACACTTCCCTAGAATAATCCTAGAGGTCCTGGTCTTCTCCAAAGACCAATCTTAGTTCCTTAAGTGGAGGATTCAAAGAGGCGTTCCAAAGAAGAGGTAATATCCATTACCGATCTTTTCAATTTCTTTCTTCTTCAACTTCTTCTTCTTTAGTTGTTTCATGATAAAGTAATAACATCAGTATTACTTACATACTGATATGTTATTATAAATATGAAACAACCCTATTTCACTATCTATCCATCCTACGGAAAAAGAAATCACCGCGCGTGCGTACGTATGGAATACCGTCTCCACGCCGTGGTGTAATCTATTTTCGACCATCACCTTACAAGGATGGTTATAATGGTGTAATGAGTAACTAAATATGATTATTATGAAAGAATATTGATACTGAAATAATATATATATACTCCAATACAATTCCACGATCATAGGAATGATATCATCACTCGTGCGTACGTACGGAATACCGTCTCCACGATGTGATGCGACTCGTTCTACATGATCTTCATTTCATAATGATTATATAAATGAATTGAATGAATTAATATGGTATATAATACACTAATACCATTCTGGAAATGAATTATCTATAACCTAAAGATAAGAATAAGAATTTATTCGACAAAACACGCATAAGAACAAAAAGTTATAAAGACCCGAGTAACAAGTAACAATGAAATATTACTAACAAGAAGCTAATAATATGACCATATATGATATCATATAAATATGTATGATTCTGGAATAAGTCAATAACATTATTTAAACCATTATACAGGAGCTTCGGACACGTACAAAGCTAATCGGATCTAAGGTAAGGGAAATATCACAATCTCATTTTTATCCGAGATTGTTTATTCGTAAGTATTTACTGGGGTGTATTTTATCATCCACATCCATGTTTCCTCAATATGTAATATTATTTACATCCACTTGCAATAGTTTAAATCCAATTTTACCCTTATGTGAGTTTTTAGTAAAGAATATGAAAGGAATCTTTTGTCGTTTTTCCGTACGAGGTACTTTTTGACTTTTCCGACAAAAGTACGAAGAATGTTTTTTTTAACTTATACGGCATGAATGGATTTTTAAAACATTGTTTCTAAGAAGCTTCCTTTACAAGTTTTCAAGTTTATTTTTAATCAACTTCTTTTATTTTAAATTTGTATGACATGTTATGAAAGGAAAAAATGTTTTTGAAGAAGAAAGGATATTTTCCTCAATAATGGAGTTCAAGTGATTTTCAAAATTATTTTCCATCTAAGATAATAAAGGGTTCTGTTTTTATCCCTATTATTACATTGATTTGATCATGTTGTGATGGAATTATTTTTATGAATTCCTTTATCTTATATGAATTGATTTATGATGTCATGATGTTTCAAGAATCCCATTTTTGTTTCATGTGTTATGCGATGATGTATGTTTTATGATTATGTGGCACACATAAGAAAGGATTCATTATAAGATGGGTGGGACCTATATCTCCCTCCAATGCATTGGGTAAAGATTTTATATCTCATGAGATAGACATGGCTGGAACGGAAGGTTATTTCGGTTCCGTGATACAGGACTGAAACGAGGAGTGAACTCGGTTCAGAAAGGGACTTTGTCCACTAAGATAGTCTTGGCAATGAGTCATGACTAACAAGAAATGATTTTCCATGATTATGTGTGCATGCCACAAAGTTTCAAGTCTTATGTTATGATTATGGGGATCTCATTTTCACTTCTATGATTTGTTCCATGTTAAGATATTATGATCTCTTTTGCAGTTTATGATTTTCAAAAAGATATGATATGATTTTTATTTCTTTTGTATACCTTTACTGAGCATTTGAGCTCACCCTTTTATGTTTTCATTTCCCCAGGATATAAAGAAAGGTTTTAGGTAAAAAAAATGGAAGATCTTTATGGGAGATATTGAAGATCTTTCACCAGGATTAGAAGATTATGTTCCGAGTTTCCAAAGACACTAAACTATTACGATCCTTGTGTGTGTGTGTTTTTGTTATGTACTAAGTATTCCGCAAATGTAATGTAATGTCCATGTACGTCAGGATACGGGTCTCTACAGTTGGTATCAGAGGAAAGGTTTAGTCAACCTTTGGAAACTAGGATGCGAAAACGTTAGTGAGATCCCTAGAGATATTTCTAAGGTATGTCTAGGGATGTCCCTAAGGATAAGTATACGTATAGGATATAGTCCTAGAACAACAGTAACGATCTTAGAATTTAACCTAAGATGTTAGATAATGAAGTTATTCCCCCTTTATTATGATTTTTTCATCTCACACTATTCTTTTTGGGTTTTAGAAAATGGATGGAAACAAGGTGATTCACGATAATGGAGGATATGCTGGACAATGGAATGATATTCTTCATGAGAAACCAAATGAAATGGGATTTGGAAGTCCAAACATCATTATTATGCCGAATCAGCAATCTCACAATATGATCAATAAAGTAAAATTTGGTAAGTTTCCTGACTCGACTAATAAGAGAAAGATGGAGTTCCATGATGATCATAGAGGAAAGAAAGTTCAATTTCCCCTATGTAAATCATGTGGGAAGAGGCATCAAGGAGAATGTTTCAAGGGAACTGGAAGATGCTTTGGGTGTGGAAACGAAGGACACAAAGCAAGTAAGTGCAAAGGAAAAGGGTCTATTAACACCATGGATGAGGATAATGGTATTGCTACGACATCAAAAATGGTTAAGTGTTTTAAATGTGGAATGTATGGGCATTATGCAAACAAATGCCCTAAGGGAAAGACTCATGAAGAGAATCAGTATGGTCATATGGGTAGTATTTATGTGGATGATGATGAAGAGACTACAAATGATATGTGAGATGAAAGAATTTTTGAAGCTCGGTCAATGGTTTGAGAATGTAGTGGAATGATTACATGTTTATCATGTGTAATTTTGGAATAAAGAGACATCTATGGATTGTTGCACTGTTGTCTTTCCTTGTGTTTTGAAAGTGTATGATTAATGTTACCAGTATCCATGAAAGGTTATTCATATATTTTTGGAATGTAGATGATATGCGCATAATGAAGGGATAAGGAGAAAATTAAATGTTTGATAGTATTCATGAGCTCATGATTGATATAAGGACTAAGTGATATCATGGTTTGAGTATATAGAATTTTGAGGATTTCGGTATGTGAAAAGTGTTAACTTTTAACTGCATTCATGTTTTCACTAAGGTTCAATGGGTATTCAAGAGAGTACAAGATTAAGGCCTTTGAATGTTTGGAATGTGACCAACAAGATATATCTTATGATATATGGGGATCAACGATGGTATTAAATCTCTGGTAATCGTTTTCACTATGTTATGAGAATGGACTGCAGTATTATGAGCCTAAAGATTGGAATGGTTTATGTTGGATATAAGTTAGTATTGTTTAAGGATAGAAGTTTTTTCGATATTATTGATGGGATGTTATAATAATATAGTTTTAGAAAAAGGACAACCTGCAGGACGGGCGACAGCCCATCGCTTCAGACAAGGCTGTGGGAATCGAACCCACAACCGAAGTGCGACTAGCCTTTATCGCCTACCACTGGCCTACAGGAAGTCCCTGTTTAGTAGAAACTAGTTTTATTTTATTAAGCGGTATGATATATGAAGTATAAGTTCATTTTTGGAACCATATACGATTAATCTCACTATAAGATGGACTTATAACTTTTTCTAACCTTTTGTTTGAAATAGATGGAATGACCCATCCTTCTATCACATGATCTGCTAATGCTTCACGAATGACAAATTCAAATTCCTTTCTTTATGATATGAAGTGGAAATTGTTCAATTCACGAACAACAGTGAGATTGTAACAAAATCATGTAAGTATTTCTTTTAATTCATCAACTTTAGGGAAATGATCTTGAAAACCAAAAATGTTGTCCTAGTGCTCTTATATCTGATTAATCAGATGGTACATTAGATCGTCACAAATTTATGGCTTTGTGATTGCTAGATTTTCCATAGCCATGTTCTCTATCACTCTCCATCAGAACATGATGGTTAGATTTCTCTTCCATATCCATATTTTCACCTACGTGGAAACCCAGTGATTAGTTTATTTGGGCAATCGTTACATTTCATACTTTAGTTTTTAAAGCCAAGTTTTGGTATTCCTTTTTACGATGTGGGTTTCTATTAAAGAAACTTTCGAATAGTAAACCATTTATAATCCCAACGAATTTCGAGGGCGAAATTCATTTTAAGGGGGGTAGAATGTAACAACCCGAGAATTTATGAAAAATATTCTTTTTAATTTTATTAATGTCTTGTGTTGTACGATACACCAAAAGAAGCTTGCACAACACACCTTCTTGACTTGCCTTGCATTACACGCAATCACGACCTTCCTCGATAGCGTGTGTAATACGCAATACCGAGTTTCACTAAACAACGATATGCTATTAAAATAATATTAAAACTAGCCGTTATGAATAGTAATAACAACTTTTTGAAATTATGTAAATCTTATTTTTCAAAGTGAACTTCATTTTTGGATTCGGAGTATCGAATTTAGCCTAAGGTGAAATTTTGGTACATTTCGGATAACTTTCATATTCTGATGAATAGTGAAAATTACTAAATTTTAGTTAAAAACAACTTTTTCAATCGAAATAATTAATAGTGATAAATTATTAATTTGAGTGGTTTTAAAGTATATTTAGAATATATTTTTACAATTTAATACAATGTTGGTCATTGGTTGTAATTTCACATTTAAACCAGACATAATCAAGTGTCAATCTTTTGATATATATTGTTTCCTAAAAACACGCTATTTATTTTAACAGCAGGATTTAATTATAAAATTAATTAATGCAACTTATATGTTATGAATTTGGTAAAATAGATTTCATTTTTGAATTCGGAATATGAAATATAGCTTAGGATGAAATTTTGGTATTTTTCTGAAAACTTTCAATTTTTGATGAATAGTGAAACCACTAAGTGGTAGGTTAAAAACTGAATTTTGCATAAAACTTAATTTTACCGCTTCTGTGAATGGAATTTCGAAAATCCGAGAGACACGGTTAATATCAAGGACTAAAATGTGGTTCAATGAGATGAAAATAATTTTTTGGTGAATAGTAACTTTTTACTTTTTTTACCGTGGTTAATAGTAAATAGGGTAACTAAGGGTAAAAATGATATTACTATTACCCTAACACATGTCCTAATTCTATTGGATAAGTGTAATTCGACCAAAAACAAACTTAGGAATAAAAAAAATGACCATTTAGGCCCACTTGGATTAGATTAGGACATTTATTATTAATTTATTTAAAGAAGGGTTAAAATAGTTAAAATCAAAGTTTAATAAGTAAATCATTTTTAATATGGGGTTATACATTAGATAAATTCGATTGTAAATATTCATTAGAAAGATAAAAATATTTCCTACATGATGGTATTTTATTTGTAATTTTTAGACATCAAATAATTTAATTTATTTATGACACAAAGATGATGCAGTAATTATCTTATTAATGAAATATTGACATAATTAATGTTATAAACACCAACATAAATGTCATTTGAGACTTTTTATGAATTCCACTAATTTTCTAGGTTACTATGATATAATAGTGATGCTCTAATCAACTTGGTTCGAACATATAATTCTGTTATGACTTTCACAAAAATCATATATCAAATAGTGTCAAAATTGACACAAAATAGTTTTTAAATCAAATATTATATTATTAATTGTTATTTTATTCCTAAAAATCTAAGGTTCGGCCAAATGACTTAGATAAGGATATATGTATTACTAATAAACAATTTGGGGTTCGTTTGGCATGTTATAGTAAGTGTATTAACCATATAGTGAAAGAAAACAAAAAGACACGGTAAAAGTTAAATTATTTAACTTAGAGTTAAATCTAATTGATAAGGTTAAAATAATATCCTAAACTTGTCTAAATCCTATTGGTTGATAGGATTTCGACCCATCCCCACTTTATCTTCGAAATAAGACCCTTTGGAACCATTATAAACTGATTTTGACTTTAATATAAATTAATATTTTGAGATATTCCTAAGGTGCCCCTCTCCTCCCTTATAAAAGGGCACCTCCTCCCCCTCCTCCTCACACCAAATTGAGCACTCAAGCTCGGCCAACCCCTGCCATTTTATCCTCTACACTTCCCTAGAATAATCCTAGAGGTCCTGGTCTTCTCCAAAGACCAATCTTAGTTCCTTAAGTGGAGGATTCAAAGAGGCGTTCCAAAGAAGAGGTAATATCCATTACCGATCTTTTCAATTTCTTTCTTCTTCAACTTCTTCTTCTTTAGTTGTTTCATGATAAAGTAATAACATCAGTATTACTTACATACTGATATGTTATTATAAATATGAAACAACCCTATTTCACTATCTATCCATCCTACGGAAAAAGAAATCACCGCGCGTGCGTACGTATGGAATACCGTCTCCACGCCGTGGTGTAATCTATTTTCCACCATCACCTTACAAGGATGGTTATAATGGTGTAATGAGTAACTAAATATGATTATTATGAAAGAATATTGATACTGAAATAATATATATATACTCCAATACAATTCCACGATCATAGGAATGATATCATCACTCGTGCGTACGTACGGAATACCGTCTCCACGATGTGATGTGACTCGTTCTACATGATCTTCATTTCATAATGATTATATAAATGAATTGAATGAATTAATATGGTATATAATACACTAATACCATTCTGGAAATGAATTATCTATAACCTAAAGATAATAATAAGAATTTATTCGACAAAACACGCATAAGAACAAAAAGTTATAAAGACCCGAGTAACAAGTAACAATGAAATATTACTAACAAGAAGCTAATAATATGACCATATATGATATCATATAAATATGTATGATTCTGGAATAAGTCAATAACATTATTTAAACCATTATACAGGAGCTTCGGACACGTACAAAGCTAATCGGACCTAAGGTAAGGGAAATATCACAATCTCATTTTTATCCGAGATTGTTTATTCGTAAGTATTTACTGGGGTGTATTTTATCATCCACATCCATGTTTCCTCAATATGTAATATTATTTACATCCACTTGCAATAGTTTAAATCCAATTTTACCCTTATGTGAGTTTTTAGTAAAGAATATGAAAGGAATCTTTTGTCGTTTTTCCGTACGAGGTACTTTTTGACTTTTCCGACAAAAGTACGAAGAATGTTTTTTTTAACTTATACGGCATGAATGGATTTTTAAAACATTGTTTCTAAGAAGCTTCCTTTACAAGTTTTCAAGTTTATTTTTAATCAACTTCTTTTATTTTAAATTTGTATGACATGTTATGAAAGGAAAAAATGTTTTTGAAGAAGAAAGGATATTTTCCTCAATAATGGAGTTCAAGTGATTTTCAAAATTATTTTCCATCTAAGATAATAAAGGGTTCTGTTTTTATCCCTATTATTACATTGATTTGATCATGTTGTGATGGAATTATTTTTATGAATTCCTTTATCTTATATGAATTGATTTATGATGTCATGATGTTTCAAGAATCCCATTTTTGTTTCATGTGTTATGCGATGATGTATGTTTTATGATTATGTGGCACACATAAGAAAGGATTCATTATAAGATGGGTGGGACCTATATCTCCCTCCAATGCATTGGGTAAAGATTTTATATCTCATGAGATAGACATGGCTGGAACGGAAGGTTATTTCGGTTCAGTGATACAGGACTGAAACGAGGAGTGAACTCGGTTCAGAAAGGGACTTTGTCCACTAAGATAGTCTTGGCAATGAGTCATGACTAACAAGAAATGATTTTCCATGATTATGTGTGCATGCCACAAAGTTTCAAGTCTTATGTTATGATTATGGGGATCTCATTTTCACTTCTATGATTTGTTCCATGTTAAGATATTATGATCTCTTTTGCAGGTTATGATTTTCAAAAAGATATGATATGATTTTTATTTCTTTTGTATACCCTTACTGAGCATTTGAGCTCACCCTTTTATGTTTTCATTTCCCCAGGATATAAAGAAAGGTTTTAGGTAAAAAAAATGGAAGATCTTTATGGGAGATATTGAAGATCTTTCACCAGGATTAGAAGATTATGTTCCGAGCTTCCAAAGACACTAAACTATTACGATCCTTGTGTGTGTGTGTTTTTGTTATGTACTAAGTATTCCGCAAATGTAATGTAATGTCCATGTACGTCAGGATACGGGTCTCTACATACAAGTTGTCCATGTGGTCAATATTCCATTGTCTCCAGTATTATATTCATGATTTAGATATTATATATATCATATATATACAGTATATATATTTATTTATAATATTACATAACAGTTAGAGGTAAGAAATGAAATGCATCGTTCATGGAGAGGTAAGTCGTACGTATGCATGAACGTTACTTTCATTTAAATTTCGTATTTAATGGAATGAAAACATAGTGAAACATAGGTATATTATAATTACAGTATAATATAATATATAATTTAATTAACTCTGTCCTTTATACATCCCACATATGGCATGAACGTGTCATATCACTTTGAGGGGGTGGTAGTCCGCTCTTCCTCAAATGAAATTATCGTGTTACCCATAATGGAAACCATAAAGGTATGATATAAATGAAACAAACTACAGAGGAATAAGGAATCATAATCATAATATATATATATATATTATATATATATATATATATATATTTTTCCATAATAATGGCCACCATGAGAGGCGGTAGGAGATATTTGAACAATCATCATTTCGTGTGGCAGTAGTCCGTCGTCCACAGAAACAGTATGTTCTTTACTCATTAGATGGAGGTGTGTAAGTGTAGTTAGAATCCTTCTCATAACAACATACTATTATATTGAGTATATTTTTTTGTTATAAAATAAAGTAATAAAAATATTTTAGGGTTTGGAGAAGTAAAATAAAATAAAATAATTTAAGAGAAACAGTTACCTTTAATTCGGGTAACTCCCTTTGTTTTGAACCAAAATAACTTCTTGAAGTGCCTTATGACTAAGGTAAGGCTTATATAAGAAATAGAGGGATCTTGAGAGATTATTTGGGCAAGGTTTGATGAGCCAAGGGGCTTGGGAGGTGTGATTAATGAGTTAGAAGTGAGGGATTTTTATAAGAGGGAGGAGGGGTTCTTTAGGAAAGTGTGAAAATATTATTTTATTATATAATTATTTTTGATTTTTAAAGGTACAAAACTAATTAAAGTCTAATATAAGATTACTCATGTTCAAAATAAATTTATCCAATAAGAATTGGACAGGTTCTGTATGTTATTTTAATATTTATAATCTTATTTATTTAAATCATTTATTAATGAGGTAAATACTGCATCATTTTTGTGTTATAAATAATTCTATTTATTTAATGTCTAAAAATTAAAAAAAAACATAATGTAAGAAATTTTTTATCTTTACAATTAATATTTATAGTCGAAAAGATAACTTATATAACCCCATGTAAAAATTAATTTACTAAAAGATATTTGTTTGTGTCATTTTTGTCTTTACTTTAAATTAATTAATCTAAAGTGTCATTATCACTACCAAGCGGCTCCATGGGGTCCCAAAATCGACCCAAGGATGACCATGGTCATCCGTGACTCATCCAATAAGGTTAGGATAAATGTTAAGGAAATTTTGTATTATTATAATATTCTTTTTACCTTTAATTACCCTATTTAACTTTAATCGTGGTAAATAAAAGTCAAAAGTTACTATTCCTCAAAAATTATTGTCATCTTATTGAACCAAATTTTACTTACCAGTAACAACCTTGTATGTAGGATTTTTAAAATTCAATTCACAGAAGCAGTAAAATTTCATTTAAATGAAAAAGACAGTTTTTAACTACTACTTAGTGGTTCCAATATTCCTCAAAAATTGAAGTTTTTTAGAAAAATACCAAAAATTAAGCCTAAGATTAATTTGATATTCCGAATTCAAAAATGATGTATATTTTACAAAATTCAAAACATATAAGTTTCATCAATTAATTTAAAATCAATTCTCGTTGTCATAACAAATAGTGTGTTTTTAAGAAACAATATCTATCAAAAGATTGACACTTGTTTATGTCCAATTTCAAAGTGAAATTAATTCCAATGACCACCATTGGATTAAAAGGTAAAAATATAATCTAATTACACTTTAAAACCAATTTAAAATATAATCTAACCATAGAAATAAATTATATTAAAAAACATATTTGAATTAAAAATACAATATTTTTCACTATTCATTAAAAAAATTAAATTAATCATAAAAATACCAAAAAATACCCAAAGTAAATTTTGGTGTCCCGATTCTAAATAAAAAATTTATTTGGTCAAATAGAATGAATAAAAATTACCAAAACTATATTTAAGGAGGGTTCTCCATCAAAAGGCGGTAAATCAGCCTTTTAGTGAATATTAGAGTATTTATGCTTAAAATCAAATTACTTTATTATTTTAAGCCTCTAAATTTTAATGGATAAATGTAAAAACATTTAAAAAACATGTATAATCATTTTTTAGTTAGTTCTTCTCATTCCCACCATTAAAATGGCTAGGCATTAACTACTATTTAAAATAATAATATATTATTATTTTTCAGTATGACCCAATGTTGGGTGCAATGTAAGATTTCAAAGAAACTCGTTGTTGTGTATCGGGTACGCCATCAAACATAGAATCCCCTTTAAGGTAAAATTAATATTTAATTCATAAATATTAATAAATATCAAAATGTTATATTATTTATTTACCTGGGATGTTACATCCTTCCCCCCTTTTGAAAATTGCATCCTCGCAATTTTAAAATTGGGATTGAAAACTTAATTGAATGTACCACATCAGAAAAAGAGTAAATAAAACTATAACTTTAAAAGAAATAAAGATAAATACAAAGGTCACTCGATATAACACATACTAGGATTCCCTGAAAACATGGATATGGAGGAGGAAAGAGACCATCAAGTTCTGATGGAGAGTGATAGAATATATGATTAGGATAAAGTTAACCACCGAAAAATCACAAACTTGTGATGGGTTAAACAGAGTTTGATTCCCCAGTAGGAAAATTTAATAGACAATGTTTTTGTTTTAAGTAACTTTTCATTGATGAATCTATTTACGAGCTTAACTAAAAACATAAGGAAATATACTTACTTGTCTTGTAGACTTTCATCCTTTACTTGATTTCTAACACAAACTCATATTTTCTCCAAACGATGAGTATTCATGATGACTTATTCACATTAAAAGGGCTATAAAAAACATCGAGAGAATCACATAAACCAAAAAATATGAACTATATATTTCCCATGTCTTTAGACCTTAACCAAATACAAAATGGTTAGTGTGAGATTAGATAATCCCCAAAAAGGACAATCGATTAAAATAATAAAAACTACTCTTAATCTCCAAAATTTTTCAGAAAAACACAAATTTCAACAAAGACCATTCAATAAATAGTTGTCCATAAAATTATTCAAAGTAATCCAAACTAAGATTGAAACCCAAATCTCAGAAGGATTTAATCATACAATCTTCCAAGATATATCTTAACATTTATCTCCAAATAACATCAGTTACTCTTAAATTCTCATATTGAAAAGTAATTAACCTAATCACATATTATCCATGATAGGTTAATAATTTCTATAGATAACCCCAAATCAACTTATTCTTGATTCATAAAATCATCTAACTAAACAGAATTAGTCATACTAACCAGGGACTTCACATAGTCTAGTGGTAGGTGATAAATCCCAGTTACACTTTGGTTGTGGGTTTGATTCTTGTAGCTTTGTCTGACGTGATGGGTTGTCATGCAGTCTGCGTGTTATCCTTTTTCAAAAACTATATAATTTTATAACATTCCCAAAAAGAGATAAATTCATCAAAAATAAACATAACATATTTAAACCATAGAGGTTGTCTAATAACTTTCATTTTGCATCCCAAAATTTATTAACCTGTAATTGCCTCAAATTCAAGGATCATATAATCCCAAATGGTTCTTTATAACTATATCCTCAAAATAAAGGATAATTATTCCTTGAATAAAAAATTTATATATCAAAATTCAGGGTTACAAATACTATAAAAAGTCTTCTAATGTAATTCTATAATCAAAAGAGCCTTAATACTTTAAAGCATTTCACCATCCTAAAATCTACCACAACTCTTGAATCCCTTATATGTTAACTTCTTACTCATTCAGCGTTCTTCATGATCTATTAACCATTCCTTTCCAACTTATTCTGAAATACTTATTACCTACAAAAAAATCATGAATCATATCCTAAGATTCAATAATATGAAAACATCAATTAAGAAATAATCCATACCTTTCATTGGTCATTGTCAGTTTCCTCATCCTCAATTATAATGGAAAAGGTATTGGTAAACATATATTTTATAGTCTTAGTGATCTCATTCCCAAACCTTATTTGCAGGACATCTGTTTGTATAATGACCATGCACACCACATTTAAAACATTCAATTGATCCCTCAGAAAGAACTTCTTTTCCTTTCCTAAAGTCAACTGGGTGTTTCCTTTTTCCATGGTAGGTTCTTGCTTTGTGACCTTTATTTCCACATCTATAGAATATTCCCATCCCTTTGAAGAATTTTCCTAGGGGTTTCATTCCACATCTTTGACACATTGGTTTTTGAATATACATACCTTCATGATTATTACCTGAACTTCGGTAGGGATTTGTTTCTTTCTTATACGATGCCTTATAAAAATCACCAAGGTTCAGGTGGTCAATCATGACTCCAGATATTTGGTTGAGAATAACCACAAGAGTTCTCATTACAGATCTCATTTCATTCAATTGTTCATTTAGAAAACCATCACATTTTTCTTCATATCCACTGTTACTTTGGTAATTTCTAGAATCATCCATTTATTAAAACCAAAAAGGTCAGTTTAAGTATATCAGTAAAATCATCATATAATATCTTATAAGGAGGTTAAATACTAAGATAGACTTATTCATGTTATCTTAAACTCATTAAATTTATCTAAAATAACTATGACACTTTTTAATTTTCTAACCATTATGGTTATGCCACTTATGCTTAAATAACACCCTAACCTATAAAGTTATCTAAACTAACCTCTAATACCAACAATAAGGACTCAACCTTAAACAATACATAATCTTAAATTATGTCAAGAAATCACATTTTAGATCTTTTCAGGTGTAGAGTTTTAGAGAATTAGGCCATAACTATTACATAAAAACATGAATATTAAATGTATACACTACTACCCATTATCAATTTTTCATAAATTAAAAACTCTTAAAAAGAAAAATGTCTAGTTCCATGTTTTAGATAGAATGACTTTTCCTTGATCTCATCCTTGACCCTATTCATATTTAAGTCATGTGGAAAACATTTCAAAAACTTGGGATGAGAATAAAAAACTCAGTAAGGGTTATAAAATAAGGAAGAAAAATAGTATCCCATCAATAAATACAAATCAATAAAACTAATACTTTTCAATCATAACATACCTTATGAAATCATAATATTTATGAATAACACACAGAAATCATAAATAATAAAGGTAAATTATGGAATTCATAACATAATTACATTGTAGCTATCACAGCTACATAGGGAGTCACATTTGGAATACCCATCATAGTATATTCCCTAAATCTCTTAGGAGAAACATTAATGTTTACCTCTGTCACATTATCCAATGCATTGGAGATCTATCTCAGGCTCACTCGCCCTAGTTTTATCACAGAACCACCCGTATATGTAAATAATGCCCAATAATCATAACATATTCATAACACCTAAATCAAGAATAAGGGAAAGATAAAATTTACACATTGTAATTACAACATTTCATTTCAAGATATATAAATAATCAATGCTTTATCAAACCATTTTCAAACCCATTTAAAACATTTAAAAGAAGATATTTTTGAATCAAAGTGTCCCATACTACTTTGAAACTTTTAAATAAATTATCATTTGAAAACATTAATTTCCATATAAATAAATCCTTAAAACCATTTTTCAAACATGGGCATTAATGATAAAGATTTATAAGAATAAATCTTTAAATCATTTAAAACGATATTTTAGTTAAAGAGTTTTTAACAAAATCAGAGACTCTTGAATACAAATAATTGAGGAATAACATTGAATCAGAACTTTATAATATCATGAGGATAAATTTATTCATGATATAATATTACAAAGGAAATTATATACACCATAATATATTGAATTGGTGCATAAAAATAATAATGTCTCAATGGAATGTAAATTGAGACGAAATCCCTTATAAAAACTGTACCCTTAGATTAAGGATAAATCAATTACATAATAATGTGTGAAAAATATAAATACACTCAATATGATTGGATATTCAATGTAAATAAATCATAGAATACTCACACATGTTTTTTTAAAAACAACACCAATGACTTGGATGTTTAACTCAATGAATGGAAATTGAGTTAAAATTACTCTTATCAAGTTCATATCAATGACTTGAGAATTTTTCAATGGATTGATTATGTGTATCAGAAGTTTATCCACACAAAGGAGAGTTTAAATTACTACATAATTAAATAAATAGTGATTTTACACATAATCTTGGAGTAAAATAATCAATGAATTATGCGTAAAACTTAATGAGTGGAAATTAAAATTTGAAATTCCCTTACCAATTTGGTAACTTACAAAACATAAAACTCATGAAAGATGGATCATAAAATGAAGATTTAAATACCCATAAATTGAATTATATTAAAAAATTAATACAATCTTGGGTAGTTCATACACCACACAAAAGGAAATATTTGCAAATATAGCATGAATCTCGTGGGAATAAAAAGTGAGATGAAAATCTCTTACCACATTGTAATCAATCAATTCGTGTGACCAAAATTTAATAACCACCAAATTATTCATATAATAACATTAATATAAAGATAATCATGATAATATATATCAAATGGTAGTAAAAAATACACCACATGCAATAAATTAGTGGATAACAATTGAAATCTCACAGAATTAAAAGTGAGATAAGAAACCCCTTACTTCATGTCTGACTTGACTTGTTTGTTCCTTATTATTAATGAATAATAAACTTAAGTTAATTTATAATTAATTAAGAACCTTTTTCAAGTTTTTATTCCTTTTATATCACTTATTATCATGTTATAAACATTATGTAATCATTTATGTTAATAATGGTCGTTTTGTTGATATTTGGTACTTGAGTCGAAAATGAACACCTTATAATTACAAGTTGTCCATGTGGTCAAGAGTCCATTATATCCAGTATGATATTCATGATTTAGATATAATATATATAATATATATCTGTTATATATATTTATTTATAATATTACATAACATTTAGAGGTAAGAAATGAAATGCATCGTTTATGGAGACGGTAAGTCGTACGTATGCATGAACGCTACTTTCATTTCAATTTAGTATTTAATGGAATGAAAAAATAGTTAAACATAGTTATATTATAATTAAAGTATAATATAATATATAATTTCATTAACTCCATCCTTTATACATCCCACATATGGCATGAACGAGTCATATCACTTTGAGGTGGCCGTAGTCCGCACTTCCTCAAATGAAATTATCGTGTTACCCATAATGGAAACCATAAAGGTATTCTATAAATGAAACAAAATATAGAGGAATGAATAAAACATAAAAATAATTTATATATATATATATCATATATAAATATAGTGTCATCATAATGTCTACCATAAGAGGCAGTAGGAGATATTTGAACAATCATCGTTTTGTGAGGTAGTAGTTCATCGTCCACAGAACCAGTATGTTGTTTACCCATTAGATGGAGGTGTGTGTAATTTTAGTTCGAATACTTATCATAAAAACATTCTAGTATATTTAGGATACTTTTTTTGATATAAAAAAAAGGAAAAAAGAGTTTAGGGGTCGGAGAAGTAAAATAAAAGAAAATAATTTAAGATAAACAGTTACCTTTAATTCGGGTAACTCCCTTTGGTTTGAACCAAAAGGACTTATTTAAGTGACTTATGACTAAGGTAAGGATTATAGGATGAATATAAGGATCTTGAGAGATTATTTCTATAGGGTTTGGATGATTCAAGGGGCTTTAGATGTGTTAGTAATGAGTTAGAAGTGAGGGCTTTTTATAATGGGGAGGAGGGGTTCTTTAGGAAGGTGTGAAACTAATATTTTATTATAATATAATGATTTTTTGTTTATAAAGTTTCAAAACTAATTAAAGTAAAATATATGATGACTTATGGTCGAAATAAATTCATCCAATAAGAATTGTACAGGTTTTGGATGTCATTTTAATATATATAATCTTATTTATTTAAATCATTTATTAATGAGGTATATACTGCATCATTTTTGTGTGATAAATAATTTTATTTATTTGATGTATAAAAATTATAAAAAAATACCATGATGTAATAAATTGTTTTTTCTTTCCAATTAATATTTATAGTCAAAAATATAACTTACATAACCCCATTTAAAAATTAATTTACTAAAATATATTTGTTTGTGTCATTTTTGTCTTTACTTTAAATTAGATAATCTAAAGTGTCATTATCACACCCAAGTGACTCTATGGGGTCCCAAAATCGACCCTAGGATGAACATGGTCGTTCATAACTCATCCAATAAGTTTAGAAAAAGTTATAAGGTAATTTCGTATTATTATAATATTCTTTTTACCTTTAATTACCATATTTACCTTTAACCGCAGTAAATAAAAGTCAAAAGTTACTATTCGTCAAAAATTATTTTCATCTTATTGAACCACATTTTTCTTACAAATAATAACCATGTATGTCATATTTTCAAAATTCAATTCACAAAAGTGGTAAAATTTCATTTAAATGAAAAAGACAGTTTTTTAACTACTACATAGTGGTTTCACTATTCCTCAAAAATTGAAGTTTTTCAGAAAAATATGAAAAATTCAGCCTAAGATAAATTTGATTTTCCAAATTCAAAAATTATGTCTATTTTAAAAAATTTAAAACATAGAATTTTCATTAATTAATTTAAAATTAATTCTTGTTGTCAGAACAAATAGCGTGTTTTTAAGAAACAATATCTATCAAAATATTGACACTTGTTTATGCCTAATTTCAAAGTGAAATTAATTCCAATAACCACCATTGGATTAAATAGTAAAAATATAATCTAATTAAACTTATAATCCAATTAAAAATATAATTTAAGCATATAAATAAATTAGATTAAAAAACATATTTGAATTAAAAATACAGTATTTTTCACTATTCTTTAAAAATATTAATTTTATCAGAAAAATACCAAAAAAATACCCAAATTAAATTTTGTTGTCCCGATTCTAAAGAATAATTTTATTTGGTCTAATATAATGATTAAAAGTGACCAAAACTTCATTTAAAGAGGGTTCACCATCAAAAGGCAGTGAATCGGCCTTTTAGTGAATATTAGAGTATTTATGCTTAAAATCAAATTCTTTTCTTATTTTAAGACTATAAATTTTATTAGATAAATGTAAAAACATTTAACAAACATGTATAATCATTTTTTTAATTAGTTCTATTCATTCCCGCCATTACAACAGCTAGGTGTTAACTACCATTGAAAATAATATTATATTATTATTTTTTAGTATGACCCAATGTTGTGTGCAACGAAAGATTTCAAAGAAACTTGTTGTTGTGTATTGGGTATGCCATCGAACATAGAATCCCCTTTAAGGTAAAATTAATATTTAATTCATAAATATTAATAAATATCAAAATTTTGTATTAGTTATTTACATGGGATGTTACATGTGCTCACGGGACGGACGATAATTGAAAGGAGAGATGTCTCAAGGGGATATGTGTGGCGTGGAGAAATAGCCCAATGTGAATGAGGGCTTGAGTCCATATTTCACCACACAATCCTAAATGAGAACTTGAACCAGGGGGGTGAAGGGGTTGAAGGACCTGAGGCTAGGCATCCTGGCCAACTGTAGCCATATGACCTCTCATGCGGGCATTGCCTTCATAGCTCCTAAGCCCATGTGAGCAATGCTCGGTGTGGGAAACAAGGAGTAGGACTAGACTCTTCCCATTACATAAGGATCTGATAGCTATAATTACACTCCCACTTGAGGCAGACCGAGATTTGGAGAGATGGTAGGGCAGAATGAACCACTACACTCCATGTTCGGGGCATATGGGGGTGGTGACAACGACAAAAGATAGGTGTTGACCAGATTTAAAACACAGAATCTAAACCATGTGACTTGAAATGGGAACAAAAAATGAGCATTGACTGCTAACCATATTCAAAATGTGGGACTCATATCTATTTTTTGTCTAAAACCCTTGAGGGCGTTGGCCCGAAATGATAGGAGAGCCCTTAGGCCATGTATCTTTATCGTTCGGGGGCCCCTTCAGATGTGAAAGATAATGGGAACCCAAATTATGGGGTGTGTGGAGCATAAATGTGCCCGTGCAATTTCAAATAAAGTAAGACAGTAGAAGTGATAGAGATCTTCAGGGGAGAGGGATACATGGTATGGTCATGATAAACTTGATGTGAATGAGGGAAAAATCCGGCACCACACCATGTGCTTCATCCCAATGGGAGGTCCCGAAGTTTGGGGTTGGGCCTTTAGATGAAATGTTTGGGAAGTCCTATGTATCCCATGAGGATGGGAATCAAGCCACATGTAGTTGTAGAGATGCAGTTTAATGTCTTACAGGATGACACATGGTTTAATTTCATGGGGGACATTTCACAGTTTAAGGTCATGTAGGACCGGACAGCTTAAGGTCATCCAGGACCGTAATGTAGGTTAGGGTTGTACGGGACCGTCACACAATTTGGGGTCATGAAGGACGGTACTGTTTATGGCCATGCAGGACCGTGGGGACTCAGGTAAAGTATTTCTTGAGGAAATTGGCATTGTTGGGAGGAGTTATACGCTCACTATCCATTGTAACCAGCGAGTATGCACCATTGGAGTAAACCTTGTGAATGATGTAAGGTCCTTCCCATCTGGTTTCCAACTTGGGTGGTTTCCTACCAAGTATCATTGGTGTCCTTAAGTCCAATACCAAGTCACCTTGTAAGAAGGAGAGGAAGAAAACTTTCTTGTTGAAAGCACTAACTATCTTGTTATAATTCCTTTCCAGATTGTGCAGGACATGAAACCTATTCTCATCGAGAAATTCTAACTCATCCAAAAAAAATTTGACTACTTTATCTAGTGCTTGCTGATCATAGATAGTTGGGAAAAATGAGGGAAATTGAATCTCGATGGGAGGGTTGGCTTCCATACCATACACCAAGGAATATGGGGTCACCTAGGTGGAATTATGAGTCGTTGTCTGGTATGCCCAGAGGGTGTTGGGGAGCTTGTCTGGCCAACTCTTCTTATTCTGACCAACCATTTTCTGCAGAATGTTAGAGAGGGTTTTTTTGAATGCCTTGATCTGTCCATTTTCCTGTGCATGATAGCAGGAGGTATGGTTAGAACGGATTTTGTACTTAGTTTACAATTTATTCAGCTCAGATGCTCAGAAATTCGTACTGTTATCAGTGAGGTCAGCGTGAGGGACTCCAAATCGATAGATGATGTTGGAGCTCACAAAGTAAATGATGGAGTGGGCCTTGACCTCCCTGAGTGGGACTGCCTCGACCCACTTGGATAAGAAATTTGTAGCAGTCATGATGAATCTGCACTGGCGAGCTATCATTGGTGGATATGGTCCCACGACATTGATTCCCTGTACCAAAAATGTCCAAGAGTACTTGGTGGAGTGGAGAGGCTCTAACGGTCGATGCATGAAGTTAGCATGAATCTGAAAAGCATAGAACCTTTTGGCAAACTCGATGCAGTCATGGATCATATAGGGCCAAAAGTACCCCAGTCTCTAGATCTGGTGAGATAGTTTTGTCCTAGTTTGATGAGCCCCGTAGGAACTGGCATGAACCTCCTTCATGACTTGGGAAATCTCGACTCCTTGAATGCAATGAAGAAAAACCCCACCAAACCCGCACCTGTAGAGGATTTTCTCATTACTAGGACCATCTTGGAGGTTAAACTATAATGTGTGGCATCATATTCACTCGTTCTTGGCCCGATATGCTAGGAGATTTCCATTCTGGAGATACTCAACAAAGGGGGCTCTCCAGTTGGGAGTCACTTCAATCATTACATCCAGGGAATCTGGGGGTCCTGACATGGAGGCTTTGGTGGTAAGGTGGCTTACCTACAGGTCGTCGTCGTCATCTGGAGTGACAGGAACAATGACTCTCCGGTGTTCCACGTAGATAATCAGATCATCCTGGTCGGGCTCTGCAAGTGATGCAGCTAGGCCAGCCAGGGCGTTAGCTAGACCATTCTAAGATTGGGGGACATGAGTAACTTCTGGCCAAGATGGGAACTATTCCATTAGCTGGAGAGTACACTCCAACAATAGTATGAGCTCTGGATTTCTGACGACATAGTCACCGTTGATCTATTAGATGACTATTTTATAATCACCTTTCACATGAAAATGGGGAACATCAATCTCAAGGGTCAGCTCATGGCCAGTGATGAGAGCCTGATACTCTACCTCATTGTTGGTGCAGCCTTCTGACAATGGGAATGAGTATGGCAGGATGGCTTGTGTTGGGGTAATGAAGATGATACCCAGGCCTACTCTGTTGAGCCTGGGGTCATTGAGCCTTCTGCCGGTGGGGCTCCGGCAAGTGCCATCGAAGTGCATCTGCCAGCATGACATGGATTGGTCTACCAAGAGAATCGCCTCATCGGTAAAATAGAGATCCAAAGACTATTCAGTAGGATCTGTATAAGAAGAAAGGAAATATGCTAGTGTTTTCCCCTTAATAGCCTTCTAAGGGACAAACCTGATGTCATACTGATAGAGAATCACTGCCCACCGAGCTAGACGGTCTATCAACATGGGGCAGTTCAGGATGTACTTCAGTGGGTTTACTCAGGACACCAGCTGTACCTCATGATGGTGTATGTAATGTTTCAATTTCTAAGTATGAATACCAGCGCAAGGCAGCTCTTTTCGATAGGGGAGTATCTGGCCTCTGTATCGAGGAGCATGCAGCTGAGGTAGTAAAGGTTGTTCTTTGTACCCTCATTGTTCTTCTGGGTGAGAAGGGCACCAAGAGATCATTCTAGGGTAGTCACATAAAGAACCAGTGGATTTCCGGAGATGGGTGGCATTAAAACTAGAGGCTAGAGAAGATACTTCTTGATTTCCTCAAATGTAGTTTGACATTATTCATCCCACTCATAGAGTGTGCCTTTCTTCATGAGCCAATAAAAGGGCTTACACTTGCTGGCCAAATTCACGATGAATCGACGTATGTAGGATAAGTTGCCTTGGAAACCTCGAAGCTTCTGAATGTTGGTCGGGGGATACATCTGGCTAATGGAATTAATCTTCTCTGAGTCGATCTCAATGCCACTATATCTGATAATGAAGCTGAGAAACTTTCCAGAGGTGACCCCAAAGGCACACTTTAATGGGTTCATCTTCAGGTGATGGGAATGTAGGAAGCCGAACACTTTCTCAAGGTCATTAATATGGTCCTAATGCTGGAGAGATTTGATCACCAGGTCATCTACAAAACATTCCACCAACATTACGAGGATCGGCTTAAATATGCGATGCATAGGCCACTGATAGATGGCACCTACATTCCTTTGGACAAAGGGCATGACTCGGTAACAGAAACTACTTTTTATTTCCCTGAAGGCTGTAGACTCCTCATCCTCAGGGGCCATCGGATCTAGTAATATCTAGAGTACCCATACATAAAGAAGAGGGCTTAGAACCTAGCTGTAGCATTGATCAACAATTCCATCACAGGAAGGGGAAAATCATCCTTCAGACAGTTATGGTTGAGATACCAAAAGTCTATGCAGACCCTAATCTGTCCATTCTTCTTCCTTACTGGCACAATGTTGGCCAGCCATTTGGGGTACTGGACCTCTTTAAAAAAAATTGGCTCTGATGATCTTGTCAACTTCGTCCTTGTCCACGGCACTGTGGGAAGGGTGCATCTTTCTAGGAGGTTGCTTGAACCCGAGGTGATTTGCTGGGAGACCGAGACGGTGGACGGATACCTGAGGATATAGTCCTAGAATCTCATCATAACTCTAGGATAATACATCACGGTGTTGTTTCAGGTAGTCTATGTAATAATTTTTCTCCTCGAGGGGCATAGCGGTATTGATCAATGTGGGTTTCAGTTCTGCCTTGCTACCGAGGTTCACCTGTACCAATTCATCAACTATGGTAGAGACTCCCTCTTCAAATGTGGGGGGAGAATCCTATAAATCCTCTTCTTCACTTATGGAGGGAGGATCCTCGATGGGAAGAGCTTCTTCTGAGTTGGAAGCTCTCGATTGGAGGCAGGTGCCAGCCTGAGCGGCAGTGGACATTGTACCAGGGAACTCATGTGCTACCGCAACCATAGCGATGAAGGTTGTTGATCAAATCCCATCTGGTCTTTGGCCCAAGGGGCCATGCTTGATGATATAGAAGCAATAGTGGCACGTCGACTTGATCTGGTTAATTCCATCCTGACAAAACAATCAAGTATGATGTATTTTCCTTGCCATGGGGAGGACATCCTGATACCTTATGGGAGTAGGAGGCTCTGGGATCACCTGAGCCTGATTTGTATAGGAGTACAATGTGATCTTATGGCATCGCTTAGGCCTAGGAATGTGTTCCTCTATTATTCTAGAAACAATGAAGCATTGTCCCATGTTCAGGTCGTAGGCTCCAATTAGTGTATTGGAAAGATGTAGGTGTCATCTAGATCTATCCACAGGTCGGTCGCAGTCGTGGAATGCTCAACCTTGTTAGCCTAAATATGCTTTTCTTTGCTCTTGTAGTAGTTGGAATTTAAATAGTGGGATTTATAAGAGGAAAAGGGAGATGCTTCACCTTGAAGCATGCCCACTTGACCATTAAGGGAGTACTTGAGGCATTGGTGATATGATGAGGGAACTGCTGCACGCAGGTGGATCCATGGACTTCCCATCAATGCATTATAGGCAGTGTCCTGGGAGACAACCATAAATTCAATGCTGGAAAGTTGGCCACCAAACTGGGTCTTCAAACGGATCTTACTAACCGGTGTCAGCTTTTTCCAGTCATAACCTTGGATTCTTAGGTCAGAGGGGATCATATCACCCTCGGACAATCCCAGTTTTTGTAGTGTCCAAGTCGGGATTAGGTTGATTCCATAGCCGGTGTCAACAAGGTAGCGGTGAACCTCCACACCATTGAATTGGCCAGTAATGTACAATGGGTAAATGTGCCCCTGTATGGGAGAGCCTTTATCTTCTCCAGAGAACAAGATGATGTCCTAGAATTCAACATTATCAACTACCTCAGTATGAAAGGCTTCTGCAGTCGCTACCACCATCTCAAACTGGAGGGGGCTTCTTAAAGCCTCAGTGAGTGCCTCACGCATATCTGACGATAGGTGAAGGGTCTCATGGATGGAGAGCCTTGCTGAAATGCTGTCAAGATGCTTAAGAACATTGTACTTCTGTGTGAGGCATGAACTTCTACTTACAGGAGGTCACTCAATGACAGGAGGTATAGTGGCCCCTTCCAACAGGAACGGTGGCTGACTGGTACTAGGAATATCCCGCTTCTCACTAGTCAAAGCTTGTAGATTGACAACCGGATGAGGGAAAAACGATTGATATTGGTCTGTGGTAGGGCGTGTCTAGTCATGGCATGGTCAGGGTGGCTCTTCCTGATCCAACAACACGAACGGCAGTGAAGGCGGGTCTAATTCCACAAGATGAGAAGGATTCACGTGCTAAGCTCTGTGCTGATCCTATTGTCTGGTTTCGGTATCATGCACATCCTAGCTGGAAGTGCTGATCGAGGCACTCTAATAGCCCATATAGTCACGGCTCTATCAACGCTAACGACAGTTGGGGACGTTGGGAGGATCCGCCTGGCACTCCTCATCATCAGGAATCATGTAGGGGTTTATTAGCTCTATGATATTAACCAAGGCATACCCTTGAACTATTGTAACCATAGTCTTCAATGCATGATTTGGATTATGGTTTTTTTTTTCAATCCTCAGTGGAAGTTTATAATGTGTACCAGCAAAGAGATCATACAGTTCAAGCAGACAACAGTATTGAAGGTGGCACTATTTCCCAGTATTTGCCAAATTTTTGGGCCTGAAAATCGACAAATGGAGAAAAGTGTTTTTGGAAAAGAGACTTGTGCGCTGTGTACTTGAAGGAGAGGAAAATTTCACTCCATATGTTTTTCAAGATCAGAACATGGAAAAATGGCATAGGGATAAGGGTCGAGCAAGTTTTGGGCTGGTCACGCAAGTGACCTGCGCGCCCTGAAGAGACTTGCGCGTCGATGCCTAGGAGGATTGGAAACATGCACGTTGGTTGTTCTTCATGATCATAACTTCAAAATATGTCAAAGGAAAGTAGGTCGCGCAAGTATTGGTGTGTTCGCGCAAGTGAGTAGCACGATAGAGGCGAGGGCGGTTGGAGCTGTGCGTCGTAACTTGCGCGTCGTGAGGACACTTGCACGCCACCGCGCAGGGGGTCTAGTTTGCCTATAAATAGAGAACACCCCCCCCCCTCCTCATTTGTAACGAAATTCAAGACTTAGAGATTTTTTGATCTCTCTTCATGAAAGTGGTTGAGTTGCGCAAGTGGTTGTTGGGTCGCGCAAGTAGAGGTTGTGCGCCAGTTGTTGGCTGCGCGACCAAGGCGGTTTGAGAGTTAAAGGTGCAGAGCCGCGCAAGTTTGGAGTTGAAGGAGGCAGTGTCGCATAAGTGTGTTGGTGTCACCAGAGCGCCTATTTTGTACCGTACAAGTGACTTGTGCACCATTCTTGAAACATGTGCGCCGGTCTTGGATAAGCGTGTCAGATGAGGTTGTTGTATGCCGGTCCGTTTGAAGCTGCACGAAAACTGGAAGATTTCCCAATACCTTCGGTGCAAAGGGGGATTAGTATACAAGTTAAAGTTGGAATTCAACAGAGCATCTACATTCAATAGAGGATTCATTATTTTTCAATGATGAATAGACCTTCATGTCTATAAACTGAGTGTGAGTTCACCAAAGGCAGTGAGCCAGGGGGAGTCAATGGGAGTGACCCAAGGGAAGCAGTGAGCTATCCTTGAACCTTTGTAAAGGCAGTGAGCATGGGATAGAGTGACTGTTCCCAAACCTTTGTAATCCACAACTAGTTAAGATTATTGGAATTTGGTACGACCAAAAACTTTTCGGCGTGTGCTCCTTGGACGTAGCCCTTAGTGGTGAACTAAGTAAAATTTTCTCTGTCATCTCTTTGCATGTGAATGTTTTGTTGCTGATCATATTCTTCATACAGGTTTAACTAGTTCCTACCAACGTGGGAACAAGATCCTTGTTTTTAAAAGAAAAAGTTGTCACCCTGATTCACCCATCCCCTCACATGGTGTCCCGGGGTCCTACATGACCGTCACTCAAAGAGTTCTCCACTACTGGACGGATTCTGGTAGAAATCACTGTCTATGGGGGCATTAAGTCACCAAGAGTATGAGATGATGATGGAATCATTGGGGAACTTTGTTTTCCCTTGTGTCATCAGTGTTTTCTCTTCTGGGAAGAGGACGGCTGAGACGACGATGCGGAAGTAGTGGCTACAGATTCTGATGGCTTTGGCCGATTCAGGCGTGCACGGATGACACCATGGGAACAGACGACTGTTTTACGAGCCATCCAGTCATCATACTTCCGGGACTCCCAACTAGAAACCTGATGCCACTCTCCCTCTTTGTCGATGCTGATGTTTGGCCTCACCAAGATGTATGCCACCTGTACTGGAGCTAGGCCTAGATGGACTATTTTTTATCTACCTGTTCTTGAAATCAGTATTTGAACATATATAACTGCTTGAGAGTGTGCCCTATAATTTGATGATAGGGGCAGTAATTAGGGAAATCAATGAGGTTTTCCTCTTATGGCATTTTTCACTCTGGAAAATGTAGAATCATCTGCTCCAAGGCACTGCGGAAGTAACCAGGGACATGTACCTCATTGAATGAGTAGGTCCGATTTCTCTTATCAGGAAAGGGGGGCCTTGGAGCTTGACCCTGAAGAGGGGCTAGAGGAGCCTGCCGAGGTGGTGGATCTTGATTATCTCACCTAGGTGGTGGTGGCACATTGCGTGGGGGCACCCACCGATTTTGATGTGAGCATTGTTGGTCTGATGGTTGTACCTGAGGTGGAGGGCCTCTACGAGGTTGTGGAGGCGGCTCCACTGGTAACAACTCTAGTTGCCTGGGGGCCTCTATTTGGGCCACTGCAGTAGGATAGGCCTTAGCATCCCTTCTCACAAGGATTGCAGGAGGCAATAGACGTGCCATCTTAGCTTGTTTTAAGTCTTCCTCTAGGTTTTAGGCCTTATTAGAGAAGTCTCGGAATCCCCCGGGATGGTTCTGGGTGATCAGAGAGGGGACCAGTTCTATCTTGAAATTCCCTACGCACATCGTTAGTAGTTTCTCCTGAGTTAGTGGTATGTCAAGGTAATGCATGAGCCCTTTCCACCGGGTGACAAAGTCAGCGACGTGCTCATTAGGCATCTGCTTGCACTTGAAGAGGTTTGCGATACTCGTTTTCCGAGTGGTGGAACTGAACTGGTAGAGAAATTGCCTATGGAGGCCTTCCTAGCCATCTATTGATCTGATGGGGAGCTCTCTATACTAGAAGAACACAGTCCCTTCTAATGTCTGCACAAAACACCGAAGTTTGGCGGCTTCCTGCTATGATGGGGTTCCCAAAATGGGGCCACACCTTGAGATAAAGTGGTCCAAGTGCTGTACTGGGCCCCCCATCCCGTTAAAGGGGGGAAAGGTGGGATTCCTGAAACTTAAAGGTGTTGGAATATCATCTACCCATACTGGATATGGATTTCCATCAGGCGGCAGTGCCACCTGTCGAGTCTCTAAGTCTTCAAGGCGGGTGATGAGTGCCACCATTGGATCATCCGGGCGGGGATTCCTATCTTGATGAGTATCCCTAACCAAAAATACATTAGTGGGTTCTTTAACATGATAAGGCGACCCAGTGACTCATGGAGCGGCAGGTGGAATGACCCGTGGGGAAACTGGGGGAATCCAAGCTGGGTCCTAAGGATTATCATGCCGTTCAGGAGGATTGGGCAAGATATATTGTTCCATCTTGAATTAAGTTCTATCCTCAACCCTATCTATGTGGGCAGGATGGTCAGGGTCACCTGGAGGCAATTCGCTGAAGAGAAGTTGTGTCTACCCCTACTGCCACAGCCTAGGATCACCGTAGTTCGGTCATGGATTTGCAACACGTTCAACAAGGAGTTCATCAACCACCTTCTTTTGTTCGGTGATTTGCTGATACAATGTGGATTTTTCAAGGTCATCTTCCACCTTCTGCACTGAGCTAGATGGTTCGGAGGTTTTTACATCTCTGAGGTGTTCCTTGACCTTGTTGAGATTTCGGTTGAGGAATAGTGATTCAGTGGGCATGGGAAGGCCTAGTAGATTCCTCTGTTGATGGTTAATCCTTCCTGATGGATCCAAGAAGTGGGAAGCTCCCTCTGGGGTAGGTCCTCTCCAAGAAGCTCTAGATCATTCTCACCCTCTAGTAGGTCGTCCATGTTAACCATGACTCTTCCTAGAGGCATATCCTCTATGTCGCCTGGGAAATCAGGTTGTTCCTAGATAGGACTGAAGAGGAGGGTAGCATACTACCCCTAGCCACATATCTATACATGGGGAGAGGCCTCTTTGATAATCTTGCAGGGTACCTTGGAACTCTGAATGCACTGTTGCTGGAGGGCCCTATGGAAACCTAGTGACTCAGGGCGCTGGGTCATCAGTATTTCAGTCAAATCAACCTGATGGAATTGTTCTCCAATGTCCTAGAAATGTGCTTGGATCTTAAGGTAAGCCACTCACTGATGACGACGATGGAAATGAGTCACCCATAGGGTCTGAAGGAAACACTCAACTTCCACTTGGGTGAGGTATTCTGGAACACAAATTTTGGCGCTACAACCAGGCAAAACATCTCAGGTAAGTGGTCCACTGTGAGGATATCGCATAAGATCTTGGGATCAGATTCAAGTTCTGACCCTTCATTTCCCCATTCTTAGACCGGAGGCAGCTAGGGAATAGGTAGCGGTACCAAAGCAGAACGCAGGGACGTTAGGTTGGCCAGTGGAGAATAAGATGAGCAAGCTGGTAAACCGCCGCATCTAGAGCTATCCTATAAAGAGCGAAGTGACTTATCCATGATGTCGCAGTAAGATGGGATGACTACCATAGTTTTCGGTACAGGTATCACGGTTGCTGGTGGTGGACCACACTGTTTCTCATCCACCATAGGTCCCCAAAAAAGCTATTTGTGATCTCTAGTCGAGGTAGAGAGAGCTTCTGGTGAGGACAGTGGAAATTGCAAGGTCATAACCTGCAGAGGTGACAAATTTTCATCCTCCTAGATATACCTGTGAAGGGAGGTGAGAATCCTATGGACCTCACATTTTGTAAGTATAAGGTTGATGTGCCTTTTTCCTGCCCTGACCTTCTACGCGGAGGATCTTGACGAGGGATCTGTCACTAAGTCATATTTCGCCTTAGATTATGAGAAGAAAACTGGTTTGATCTTAGTCTGAATCTTATCAATGTTTTTTTATGGTATTTAAGACCCATCCTCCTACCCCGGGATGGTTCTTCAGGACATGGTAGATTTCCATCATGAGGAGTACCTTCATCCATACTGGTGTTGGGGTGGAGAGGATTCCCGCCCGAGTAAGCTGGGGTGAGAGGAGAACCGAGAAAGATATCAAAGGGGACATGGGGAAGACCTTCATAGGAAGTGTTGGAGTGGGTAGGACCTCTGCTTGAGCTGATAGGAGCACAGGTAGGACCTCCATACTTGTCTCCCATGGAGACATCAGTGCGAGGAAGGTCCTCATACAGGTCGAGCCGAACATGAGTAGGACCTCCATGTTGGGTGTTTGTGAAGCAAAGTTGGCCTTCAACCCTCTGATTTATAAGGTGAGGAGGACCTTTTCTAGCTGTTGTGAGAACATGGGGAGGCCCCTCATGCTATAGATTTACTGGGTGTGAGACCCCCCCCCCCCCAGCGGTCTATGCTAGGAGGAATGACTACATACCCGGTGTAATGAGCATGAGAGAGGCTTCCGTGCTGAGTGTCACCATCGTGGGGAGGTCCCTCATTTGAACTGAGGTTAGCATGAGGCGGACCTTTATGTAGAGCTTAGAAGCGGGGAAGACCTGCATTCTCCATGTTGGAAATACAGGGAGGGCCTCCGTACTGGCGGTGACCACTACCTGTACTGGAGGCCGAGAGAGTCGACCCAAACTGCCCGTGGGGCGGTTGGGACCTCGATTCAGGCCGAGTATACAAGTCCCCCAATTCAGCATACACAAGGGGTTGATGATATACATCGACGGTGGCCTGAGCCACAGTAGTTGCTAACGTTGAGGCCCCTTGGAGGGTGTCCTCCTCAGCTTATGCTCGACGCTGGCGTTGGATCAACCGGACTGGGGCCAATGGTGCAGGCAAATGGCTTACCTGCTCCTCGACTCGTGGAACCGGATGGCGGTGCTGGCATAGCCTAGTGGGATCCCTCCTTGGGGGCCCCTGAAATGGGATCCCGACCGGGCTGGCCCAAACATCCCCTACCTCGTCGGCGTAGGGGAGATATTCGTCGTGGAATTCTGGGGAGAGGCTCCCAAAATGATTGTATGTTGGAGTGGGGAGTAGTGGATCTCTACGTGGCCCTTGGGGGTGGTGGTGGTGACGAGGTGCAGACGCCTCTAGATCCTGGTGGGCCATATCCTGAGTCAGGATAATACCCTCTTCCTCATATCAGCATATGAGGTCATTGATCATCTTAGGCTGAATGAATTCAAATGGGGAGACGGGGCATGGGAACCCATCATTTATAGATGTGGGGGTTGTCACAAAAGCGGTGGATCTTTGCAAGACTGCCGCGTTGGCATTACCCTAGCCCCTGTGTCGGTGGACGGGCAGTGATCGAATTCTTAGAGCATCTTGGTTCCTGAAAAAAAAAGAGATTAACCCATTAGTGCTGAAAGGAAAGGAACCAATGACCAATGCCCCAACGTCATTCTGTCTTCCATGGCTGGTAAGATGGATCCACACTGACAACGTCATAGACCGGGATGTCCAACATTTTGACAGCCCCAACTTTTGGTGAGTTTCACGCCAGGCCCGCTATATTCTTTGTGGGACCCGATGTCGGATAGCTAGATCTGGGGACACGCTAATCCACTGATGTCTCGAACACTACTAATCTTCATAGTGAGGAGAATACATTCATGTTGGGTTCACCATTTCTGTTTTTGATGCTTCTGTCAGGGTGTAGGCATCCGTCTGTGGAGGACGTGTAGCTGTTACCCCATATTCCCTCTTTCCAAAGGCGGGAGACATCTGTCACTTATTTAGAGAATTATGCTCCTAGATCAAAATGGTATGATGGGATGTTGGATCTTCCTTCCATGTATTCCTCCTCGGAACTCTTCACCTAGTCTGGGTCTCCCTTATAGATGAAGATGTTTTTTGTGAAAATCTTCCCAGTTCCATTTCTTCATGGATGCCGGTAAATTACACTGCTTCTATCGGTACATTCCAAGAGGTACGGTCAGGGAAGAAACCTTCGGTCGGGGGAGTAGTCACATTGGACATCATTGGCATGTCTGGATATTGGAACACTGGTGCATCTGGATTTCTTTCTCTTATTATAGGGATTCTCAAGGGCGTAGAATCTCGAGGCGTCCCACGTTGAATGCGGGGAATTATATGACGTAGGAATGTATCTAAGGTTTTCCTCATATTCCTATATTTAACACAGTTTATACCATAGTTTTAACATCTAGAGGAGATGGATCGAACTGATTGTAACACTGACTAGAGTTGATTAGATAGGTGTAACACCTAGAGGGTACACTGATGCAAAGAGGTAAATTGGCATGATCTCACCGGGGCATGGAGTCCCTGGTAAGAATCATAATGGATGATGTATGGTTAAATGAAGTGGATGGAGAATGATATGGATTCTACTTGATGGCGACGGTGATGTTGGTCTTGAGCCTCGAAGAGACCTCCTACATATCCTCGTGGAAGGGAATCAAAGTCCGCTTAGTTCTGGAAGTGAAGGGACACCTAAGGAGGTGACCCGTATGGATGGGACCTAAAGGAAGGGAAACCTTAAGGTTGGGACATGAAATTGGGGTGTGTGTGAAGCACATTGAATCAATGACATGCTGGGTCTTACGTGTGATTATCGGCCCGAGAGCTGGTCTGACGCCATTGGGACGGACCAGCAATATAGGTCTTAACAGAAGGGACAACAGCGGCTTACCACCGGGCTCAAATTTACAATGGCTTACTATTGACATGGGGTCACAACGGCTTACCACTGGATGGGTTCACACAACGGCTTACCACTAGATGGGGTTGAACCTCGTCGAGGCTTCCTACGTACCCTATCTAGGATAAAATGATCAAAGCCCACGTAGTTCAGAATGATGGATGCAGTATAACATCATGCAGGATGAAAAAGGGGCATATAGTTAAACTTCATGTCGGACGAAGGTGGTCTGATGTGAAGGGGGGTAATAACCAATAGTTTTTGAGATTGAACCTCAGGGAGGCTTCCTACATACCTTTCCTTGGCAAGGATCAAAATCCACAGAGTTCAGAAGGGAGTGTTTGGTGAACCGACGTGAAGATGGTCGGGACCAATGGTTGTTGGGCCTGAACCTCAGGGAGGCTTCCTATGTACTTTTCCTTGGAAAGGATCAAAGTCCATGTAGTTTAGGATGGAGTGTTTGGTGAACCGATGTGAAGATGGTCAGGACCAATGGTTTTTGGGCTTGAACCTAAGGAAGGCTTCCTACATACCTTGCCTTAGAAAGGATTAAAGTCCACATAGTTCAGGATGGAGTATGGGGATTACACTCTAGGCTACCCAGAGAGGATGTCATGGTCGATGCTTACTCTAAGACCACGTGAGTCATGATCGGTGTGAGAAACAAGAGACAATAAAAGCCTGATGATCACATCACGAAAGGTGAGTCCATGGGGAGTGGAGTGGTTCTTATGCATGGTTTGCTACCCAAAGAGGAAACAAAGTCTCAGGCGTTGTTAGAAGCCTAGGGTGATGGAGATTGGGACTTACTCCAAGGTGGAGGCCAAGGTGGAGACAAAGACCAGTGGGATAGGGATGGGATAACAAAGGTTTTGATGCCCATCTCTCCTCTGGCCTCTGGAAAGGAAGAAGATAGGAGGAGCAAGGGTGATGCCTCCTACAAGAAAATCTAGGGGCTTACACCAAGGTGGTTACCCTGTCCCCACGGACAAATGCCGCTCAAATAAATAGGATCTCATTCCGTGTGAGGAATGATTTCACTCCCATAGAGACCAGTGGGCGTATAGAATTTCCGAGATGGGGCACCCTGCATATGATGCATGGGGCGAGGCCATAGTTTAATGTCATGTGCTAGGGACGATGGCTCTTGGAAGTTTAATATCCTACATCTCGGACGATGTGGGTGCACTTCGCGCCCCTAGGACTTACAAAACCTATACCTCCCGCCCCTTGGGGAATAGAAGGCATCAACAATGCTATGGTGAGGGGGTGTTATAGAGCGATCCGTTGAGGGGTCCATGTTAGTGTGGCTATACGAAGAAGCAATAGATGTTAGCATGCCTATGCAAAGAAGCATGAGGCAAAGCAATGCAATACGAAGTACCACCCAAGGGACTTTGAAATTGCTTCATGAAAACTTGAAGGGTCGCATGGGAAAATGAGTTCCAGAGCGAAGGGGTTCATAGGTAGAAACCTTGTGAAGCTCCGGTGATCCATGAAGTTTAGGGGATTTATAAAGGTTTTTCTTTGCTAAGTGAGGTGCCCTAGCCTAATCATAGGGCATAGGTGCATATGGAAGGTGGTTCGCGAAGTGGGAAGGCATTCGCGAAGCAATGCCTCTCGAAGCAAGGGTGCCCTATAAAGTGTAATATTTCAAAGAAATGTGCCTCGTGAATCATAGTGACCCTGACTTATCATGTGGGTCACATGTTCATGAATGGTACTCCATGAAGCACAAGTTCTCCATGAAGACCTGAGTCTGTTTGGGGATCTCCTTCCTTCTCAGAGGCCTGTGGGCTCCGTAAAGGGCATCCCTCTTTGAAAAGGGTCAGAATTCATGAAAAGGGCTCGCACTTCACGGTGAAAAAGTAACTTTAAAAGATCATGTTTTGTAGAGCATAAATTCCTTCAAAATGTGAGATATCATAAGGAGAAACGTCATAGGATCCATCTTTTGGGCTTGGGGGGATCCCAGTATTTATAGGCAAGAGGCACCACGAAGCAGAGCTCGCTCAGCATGAAGACGAATCTTGCTCTGCGGAGGGTTCGCAAACATCAAAGGGGGCCATGGAGCATCCCACCTCCTTGATCCACGGAAGATTCGCGAACGTCAAAGGGGTTCGTAGAGCATCATTCATCCTCACTCCATGACGGGTTCGCAAACATCAAAGGGGTTCATGGAGCATCCCGCCTCCATGCTCCGTGGAGGGTTCATGAATGTCAAAGGGGTTCGTGGATCATCCTTCCTCCTTGCTCCATAGTGGGTTTGAAAATGTCAAAGGGGTTTTCGGAGCATGCCGCTTCTTTTCTTCACGGCAGGTTCACGAAGGGGGAACTCTACACCAGTCACGGGGCCACGAGGGCTCCGCGAGCGGTCTTCACAAGGAAACCCCTAATTCTTTCCCGTTGTTCTCTCTTTTTTATAATTTTGGTGTTAATAGGTGGATACTTTAATTATCTCCTCAAATTTATCTAAAGCATTATTTGATTCTGGATCATCGCATTCTTTTATATCTTCCTAGTTTTCTATAAAAATTAAATATTTCCAATTCACCTTGATAATGGATTTATCAGTAAAAAATCCTAGTGGAAACCTTATTGAAACAAATATTTGTTTAGTAGTTCCTTTTATGACATATAAACGTGCTCTAATTACGAATTTTATTAACATAATTATGGTTGATTTTCATATAATCCTTGATATGGAATGGATTTAAAATAATAATGTAAAAATTATTTAAAAGAGAAGGAAATTATGATTTGTGATGAAGGTATGAAATTTATGATCTTTAGAGGGGAGACTTCATTATCTGAGTCATAATTGGATCCACCTGTAGTAGCTATTCTAAATGGGATTATTGGATAAGAAGAGAAAATAAAACCTACTAAAGAAAAAGGTGAACTTCAAATTGAGGATGTGCTAATTGTATAGTAATACATTGATGTATTTCCATAGGAATTACCTAGACATCCTCTAGAGTAGGGAGTTTAGTTTTATATTGATTTAATCCTTGATAAAAGAACAATATTGAATATTACCTATAGAATGGACATGATTGAGTTAATATAGATAAATAAACAACTAGATGAATTGAGTGATGAGGGATTTATATTCCCTGGTGTTTCACATTGGGGAGATCCTATTACTTTCGTTAAGAAAAAACAAAGATCTATGAGTTTTTCCATTGACTATAGGGCAATCAATGCTATTAAGAAAAATAAAAATTATTTTCTTCTTCTCATTGATGACTTGGTTGAACAAATTCACAAAGATCAATATTTTTCAAAGATTTCTATTCATTATAGATATCTTCAATTGCGTGTGAAGAATGGATATATTACAAAGACATTGTTTCTAACAAGGTATGGACATTATGAGTTTACAGTCATGTCATTTGGACTGACTAATTAACTCTCTGATTTTATGGATCTAATGAACGGAGTATTCAAGGAATATCGTGATAATTTTTCTGTGATATTTATTAATAATATCTTTATGTGCTCTAAAATTTATGAAGACCATGAGAACCACTTCCATATTATTCTAGAGACTCTTATAAGAAAAGAGTTGTATGGGAAGTTTATCAAGTGTGAATTATGTCTTCAAATATTTTCATTTCTTAGTCATATTATCTCTAATCATGGAATCTATGTTGATCCTATGAAGACAAAGTCAGTCCAAGAATGGCCTACACCAACGAAGATAACCAATGTATGTAGTTTCATTGGTTTAGTAGGTTACTACTGGCGTTTCATTCATAATTTTTCCCAATTATCTAACCCATTGACCAAGATTACTCGTAAAGGGGTTAAGTTTATTTGGAAAAAGGAATGTGAATAATTCTTTGAATAATTGAAGAAGATATTATTAACCTCTCTCATCTTAAATCTATTATTGGGAAATGGTGGATTTGTGATTTATAGTGATACATCAAAGAAAGGATTTGGTTTTATCTTTATGCATAATGATAGAGTTATTTTCTATGAATCCAGGCAATTAAAAACTCATGAACATAACTATCCAACTCATGATCTTGAATTAGCAGCTGTAATATTTTCTCTAAAGGTATGGAAACACTATCTCTATGGTAAAATATGTGAGATGTATATGGATCAAAAGATTTTGAAATATATCTTCTCATATAAAGAACTAAAATTGAGGAAAAGTAGATATCTTGATCTACTCAAGGATTATGAATTTTCAATACACTATCACCTTGGGATGGAAAATAAGGTAGCAGATGCATTAACCAGGAAGGATCATGGGTTCTGAACAAAATGAGGATTGATAGGGATCCTGAGTATATGTATATAGTAATGATTAATATAGAAATTATAAAGGATGGTGAAACATAACTACTTTTTCAAATGGTTTCCAAACTATCTTTATTAGAAAGGATAATAATTTCTCAGTCTGATGATGATAATTTTCAAAAGAAATTTAAAGGTGTGAATGATGCGAAATTGGTAGACTTTGTATATGAATATGGAATTTTGAAATTTGGTAAGAGTATTTGTGTTCCCTATATACCCAATATATAAAGGTAATTATTGGATGATTCTCATAGTTTGAATTTCTCTATACACCCTACCATCACTAAGATGTATAGAGATTTGAAGTAACATTTTTTGTGGAATAATATGAAGCAGTAAATTGTTGATTATGTATCAAGATGTTTAGTTTATCAATAGGGGAAGGATGAAAGACAACATCTTAAAGTATTCATGCAACCTATACCTATTTATACATGTAAATAGGATTATATTACTATGGATTTTCTCCCTGGATTACCAAATACTCTAATAAAGAATAATGTGGTATGGGTAATTGTTGATCAACTTACCAAATCGCCACATTTCCTCACTATAAGGGAGGATTATCCATTGGAGTGCCTTGAAAAAATCTATATTAATGAATTTTTAAGACTTCATGGTGAACCTATATCAATTTTTATGATCAAGATCACTATTTTATATCATAATTATTTAAAATTCTTTAAAAGTATTTAGATATTGAGCTTCATTTGAGTAGTTCTTATCACCCTAAAATCGATGGATAGTTAGAAAATATTATTAAAACATTAAAAGACATGTTGAGATCATTCTCACTTTACTTTCAAGGTGTGTGGGATTACTATTTACCTTTGTTATAATTTTCTTATAAAAATAGTTTCCATTTAATTTTTCAAATGGCACCATATGAAGCATTATATGGAAAGAGATTTCTTACTCTAACTTGTTGTGATGAAGTTGGTGAAATAAATCTCTTAGGACCAAAGCTTGTAGAGGAAACAATTGAAAAGTTAAATACTATTCAAACCCATATCAAAGAATCACAAAGTAGTAAAAAGTGTTCTGTTGAAAACTGGAGGAAGGATTTGGAGTTTCAAGTGTGATATCATATTTTTCTGAAAGTATCTCCAAGGAAGGGTGTTGTAAGGTTCGGTAAAAAAGGGAAAATGAGCACCAAGTACATAGTACCTTTTGAAATTTTGGATATGATTGGAGTTGTGGATTATTTTTTGATAATTCCACCTATCTTTGTAAAGTACACAATGTGTTCCACGTCTCTTTGTTAAGGAATTTCATGCCAAACCTAATGCATGTTCTCACTTCTGAAGAAATAGAATAAGAAAATGATTTATCTTACTGTGAAGATCCTATCAAGATTTTTTACACTATAGAACTTGTATTGAGGTAACAGATGACTCGACTGGTAAAGGTACTTTGGAAAAATCATAAAATCTAAGAGGTGATGTGGGAGCCAAAGGAAATTATGATGAAGAACTACCCAAATATTTTTTATGAGGTGACATTCTGGAAATTTTGAGGACAATATTTTTAAAGGAGGGGATAATGTAACATCCCAATATTTTATTTTATGTCTATTTCTAATTTAACATCTTCAATATCTTACATTGAATGAAACACTGAGCTTTAATGAACAATGATATACTATTAAATATTAACATAACCATTGAAATAGTGATGTGACTGTTAGAAATAGTAATCTAGCCATTAGAATAATAACCCCACCTATGATATAATAAATTTTATTTAGGTATCTCATAAATTAAAACATGATATATTTATATTATATAATTAGTAAATAAGTGTTTTAAAAATAATAAATTAAGTATTGTTATTTTTGTGAAACGTAAATATTTATTTATAATTTTATAATTAAAATAATTATTTAAAAGAAAAACTACTTTCATAAAATAGATTCATAAATTAATATTTTGTTTCATTATAATTATAATATAATTTTATGAGACTATAATTAATTTTTTAAAGTGTCGTAAAATCAGTTATAACATTAAAATTGATATTTTTTGAATAAATGAAAATGTTATTTAAAAATTAAATTTATAATATTTAGAAAATTATTTTAATAAAATATAATTCATTTTTTAAATCTACACATTAAAAAAATGGTTAGTATGAATTTTTGGGATTTTTCTAAAATAGTTGAATTTTTAGTGAATAGTGAAATGCGATATTTTACGGTATTTAACATTATAAGTAAATAATTGAATTTTTGAGTCATGGTTCAGTCATGTATGATGTAAGTGGCCATTATATAGAAATAACATTCTCTACTTACAATAATTAATCACATGAATTAATTCTATTGATAGTCTTGAGCCAAAAATAATAAACAAACGAATAAAATAATCAATAAACACTCTTTTCCTCCCCTATAAATACCACCACTCACCACCTATTATCCTCACTCCTTATAAGATTTGGATAATTATATTATTCCCAATTCCTCTTCCAAAACTATTCCCCACATAATGGTCTTTTTGGTCTCACCAAAAGACCATTTCCAAGTGCCTTAAGAAGGTTCTCAAGGAGACGACACTTAAGAGGTAAAACCCTCCCTCTTTATCTTTCAGTTTCTTTTCTTATATTATCCATCCCTCACCTACCCTATAAAAAGTAACATGATGATTACATTATCATATATATAGTTTAATTTTATTTTATTTTAATTTAATATCCAATATCGAATCTCTTCTCCTTTCCATTTTTTTCTAAAAACGAACACATCATCTGTGAGGTGTCGATTCACCGTCTTCATGGATGAAGAGTTTCCATTTTTAATTACCGCCTTAAAGTCTAGTTAAAAAACATAATATGGATAAAATAGATTATAATATGTGTATTATAACTTATTTAATGTTCTTGAACCATTATATAAACCTATTATTAAATAAAATGATACTAATTCATGATGGTCGTGAAAATCGCCAAAATAAATTAAGACATTTTTATCAACATTTTATCTAATGAATCATCCTCATACCATATAAAAATGATATATGAGACAATTTAATCTTATATAATTTCATTAATAATAAATAATTTCACTTCTGGATAATTTATTCTCATTTTGAAAGAACTCTCATATTTATACTCAAGGGAACCGACCATAAAACCATGAAACAAACGCTTCCAGAACAACAAAATTAAACATTATAACTCATTGAAATAGGCAAAAATAAACTTAATAAAATTATAATAAAACAAATATATGTTGAATATGTTTTTAAATAATTAATTAATTAGTCTAATTTGATTATCCAAGACATTATGTACAAGTGAAGAACACTTTTGGACATATGGTAAGGGTTTCTCATCTCACTTTTATTTATGTGAGATATGCATTATTCAACACTTCTTTCTTGTTTTTTTCGTATTTATACTAAATTATGATATATAATATCATTAATCACTTTATCTTCATGGTATTAAATGTATCATTTGATGATCATTAATTTTATGGGGCATGTTGTTTGATTGTTTACATAGTGGAAAGAGAATTATTAACCCAATTTTTTATTTTTTAGGTTAAACATATACGCCAATGACTATGTCATGCTATGATTATGTGTCAAATGAATTTGTATTATCTTAATTTTTATTTTAAATTGTGTATTTATAGATGATACACATAATCAATTAATTTGGTTAATTCTCACACTTTATTTTAAAAAAATACTCTTTTAAATGTTTATTTTTTAAAGTTTAAAGGAAATGTTTTTTTAAAACTTATATGGAATGGGATGATTTTCTTGATTTCATGATGCCTTAATTTTTTTAGGAATTATTTATAGGTTTACAAGGTTATTTCCAAATAAAATTTTTTCTTTTATAATTTCATGGTCTTTTAAATAAATGATTCCAATGTAAGAAAAGGGTATTTCTCTCAAGATATTTTCAATGATTTTATTATATTGTTTTCATCTTTGTCAACACCCTCTGTTTAATCATATGATTAATTGAGTTTGGTATATTATGTTATCATCTACCATATTTTATTTAATGTTTTATGATCATTTTGAGTGGGGATGTGCTATCTTGATATAATTCACCATATTACTTTAGATAGTTTATGACTATGTTTACTCATTAGGGAAATTATTTACATTTCATATTCTAGTTTCAATATGAATGTATATATTGATTATGTTTCACCCCTTTCATATGAGTAATTTATTGTACTTATTAAGTGTCGGGTAGGGACCGCTATAGCCCCTCATTTTATTGTTAGGTCTCATGAGACAAACTAGACTAGGTTTTGGCTAAGGCCTTACCCATTTATGTTGACTTCTTAGATATAGCCTTGATGGTATTTTTATGATGTCCTAAATTATTCATTATCTCATTATAATATTAGTTATTTATAATACATGTGATTATTCTACTAGTAGAATATCCATGGGTAAGTATCATTTTAATTTGATTATTTATATGGAGTTATTTGATCAGATTTTATTCCTATCATATTGTGCTCAAGATTATGTTTTAATGGAATAAATTTTTAGTCATTCACCTTGACTTATTTTTTATTATTATTTATGATAGATTCCATTGTATTCTTACCCTTACTAGTAATCTGATCTCACCTCATTCTTATGTATTATTTTTTCCCAGGATTCCAAGATGTATATTATGTTTGACATGCGGGTATAATCTATGAGAATAGGGGTGTCTCCAATGGAGTTATTGTGATGTATTTCATTTCAAGTTGTAATGTAACAATTATATATATATATATCTAGTTTTACGAATCTACTAAACTATTTAGACCTTTGTGGTGAAATATTTTTATCTATTATGTCAATGTAATAAAGTAAGATATCAGCTCTGGGCAACTAGGGTGGAGGTCTTTACACTGACCAATCCCCTCTACCACAATGAAATTCATTTACCTCAATTATTTTCCCTTGATTTTGGTATTTCATGATCCAATGATCCGTAACTATACATCATTTACAAATATGATGATATCTTATTTGTTTTTTATCATCATGGGAAGATTTTTGTTTCCCATCATATGTGAGTTTCACCCACTATTAATGATCCATAGTATATTAAGATCCATTACATTCAAATCTATTTAAATGTTATTCATCTTCATAGGTTTTTATTTCTTAATTCACGTTCCTCACTCCAATACTTTACTAGTGAAAGATATTAGTTCACATCTAACTCCACTGGATCACCCTCATCTTACAAGGATGAAAATCAGTTGTGATTTTTCAGCCTACTTGATGATGATTATAGATATTGAGATATCCTTTTTTGGATCCTCCTTGGAACTTATATTTGTTACCTTAATGATAAATTCACATCTTTGTGTCTATATACTTCACACATAAAATAATATCTATTAAAAATATGTGGAGTGTAGGAATTTCTTCTTATCTATCTTTATTTCTCAGGAACCTTGAAATGCCTTTTAGATATAAAACACATGTATAGTGTATGACTCATCTTTCCACAACAATAACACTATATTCATGGTGTATTATTGTTTTCCTTTTCTACTACACCTGTATATTTTTGGGTCATTCATGGGTCACCAAAATTAACCTTTCTTCGAGGTGATGGAGCTTGTGGTTTTTCATCAAATGTCACAAATTTTTCTTATGATCACTCCCCTACACTTATTTTCCTTTATTTTTGAATCACTACACTTGTGGGAGATCATTTGACTTCTCTATTAACTCCCCTTAGTTCTCCTCTATTTTTTTGGTATCCCATATTCTCCAACTTCCTAGAGTCATTCTAGGAGTTATAAGTATTTCTTGATCATTTGGATTTTTTCATGCCTTTATAACTTTAGCTTTGATCTCCTTGATCCTTTTTAAATAATTGTTCATAGAATAGTTCAATCAATAAATTATTCATGAATTATATTCATTATATTTGATTGATTTCAATTTAATTCTTTAAGTTTCTAAGGTTTCTATATTTTAGTCATTAAATTTATACCTTTAAATTATATTTTTCTTCTTCTTACTATTACTATATAAAATGTTTGGAATCACATACCAATTCATTGGATTTATTTTTATCTCTCGAAACATTAATTTCTTCAGTATAAGCCTCTAGTTCAGCCAATATATCCACACCTCACTTATCATCATCTCGTTATATAATTAATAAGGAATAAAGTATCCCCAACTTGGGGAAAAATATAAAGCAGTGTAATGGCCCGGACCTCTCTGGCACATTCCTTTGTCAAAAAGAAGGTCAAGAAGTGTTCTGGAGGGTAAAATGGACTTTTCCCACACTTTCCATAATTTTGAAACTACACGCCGTGTAGTTTGAGTACACACCATGTACCCCCTTTCCGGGTATACCCCGTGTTGCAAGCCGTGTCTTTGCTGCGTGGAATAATGGGTGCACGCCGTGTGTCCAGTTCTACACGTCGTGTACTCCTTCCCCGCGTACGCATTACCAGTCAACAGTTGTGTACCATGTTAGAGTCGTGTCCTTGTCGTGTACAATAAATGAGTACACACCATGTGTCTAAACTACACGCCGTGTAGTCCCTCCCCGCGTATGCGTTACCCTCAAACCGTGTGTTGATCAGTCAACAGCCGCGGAGCCGTGTTGGAAGCCGTGTGGAGACCGTGTGAAAGAAATGAGTACACGTCGTGTACCATAAAGTACACGCCGTGTACTTTTGCTTTTCACGCCTATAAAAGGAGGGGTCCCCTCCTCCTTTCAACTCACCCCTCTCCTCCCCTCTCCTCTGAGGAGAGCTCTCTCAAGAGACTCGAAGGCTCTTACTTCCATAACTTCTTCGTCCAAGCTCCGATTTACGATCCGTCAGCGGCCACGAGATCGTAACGACGAGATGGAGATTCCGAGCTTGGATATGTTGTCTTTCATTCGGTCTTTCCTTTCCGACTTCCACCCGAGGAGGTTTTTCCGGGACCCGACAGAAGTGACAGCCACCGACGGACGTCTTCTAAGGTTGATCCGGGGGAGCATTGTGATCAAGAACCTATTGAAGAGGAGATCTTACCTTCGTCTCTTTAATTTGTGCATCATGCAGGGTGGGTGTTCTATTGTTTACGTGAAACACTTTTGAACCGGTTTAATAAAGATAATAATTGTCTTATATAACGGGGATGGGAAGTTGTGATTGTTGTTACTTTATATCCTGTGATATTATGTTGTGAATTAAATGAGCTTCTACCTACTAAAAATCACGGTCATTGGGGGCCTTTGCTTACGCAATTAAATGTTTCCCTCTCCTTCTGGTTTTTCTTATGGGTGGAAACCTTGTGGAATGTGGAAATTGGTTAATCATGTAAAGTTGGCTGTTTAAAATCTGGAACCCTTTTGTGATCACCCCGGTTAAATAAAATGGAATAATGAACATGTGGGTATTGGCTTGGTTACGAGGCATGTGTTGGGGGTGTTTTGTGGGTTGTTGTGGATCGGGTGAACAGCAGGGATGCGTTTGACTTGGTTGTGGGTTGGTGTGAATGTTTTGATGGTGATGGGCAGTGGGGCTGCGATAATTGGTACTAAAGGGATAATGATGTATGGGCTTTGGTGTGGTCATGGTTATGGTGGTTGGCATCAGGGCTGCAGGGATGGGTTTAAATGTGAACGGGCTATGGGTTGTGATAATAACTTAAAAGTGGAAGAGTTAATAAATGGTGGGGAATGGTAATGGAATGGGAATGTTAATCAATGGGTTGGTTGGTTATTAAGAAGGGCTTTGTTGTGTTGCTCGTGTTTTTCATAACTTGATTTGTGGATGGAAGGGATAAGTTTTACGAACTATTGATGTGGTTAGGTATGGATAGTTGCCCAGTAGTGAAGGAACTAAATAAACTAATTCTTCTGAAACGTGAAAACCTAAATGGGGTTGGAGTTGTTTGTTGTATGCATACTTCGTGGTAGCAGTACCGAGGAACGTGCTCAGTTTTCTGCTTATAAGCCATAGGTTGGGCTGTGTGTTTGGTATATATATATATATATCTATATCTTTTGTGTTTTATCGCACCCCATCCATGTTGAGAACTTAGTGCCGAACACTCCCATTTTATGGGAGAGGGTGTTTTTCCCTTAGTTACTAGCTCCTTCCTGCTCTTTCTCCCCTAGGCTGTGATGGCTTGAGGCAAAATTACACCTAAAACTCTTCGGTTAGGTTTCGATTGGGGTGGTTTTAGCCCAAGACTCTTCGGGAAGGTTCTACTGTTTCCCAAGAATCTTCGGGATAAGGCCCAGGTGTGTGCGGGCGGGATATGTGGTTGTAAGGCCCAGGTGTGTGCAGGCGGGATACGTGGTTGTGAGGCCCAGGTGTGTGCGGGCGGGATACATGGTTGTGAGGCCCAGGTGTGTGCGGGCGAGATATGTGGTTGTAAGTCCCAGGTGTGTGTGGGCGGGATACGTGGTTGTGAGGCCCAGGTGTGTGTGGGCGGGATACGTGGTTGTGAGGTCCAGGTGTGTGTGGGCGGGGAGAGTGTGGCAGAGTCAGAACGTTCATCGTTAGGAAGAGCAGCTAACTAAAGGGAAATGGCACGGGGTACCCAATACTCTTGTTCTTATATACTACTACTACCTGTTGTTATTGTGTTTTGGTGAGTGTGGATGGTGAGGTTGGGTGGATAGAATCCCTTGCTAGGTTTCTTCTGTTGTTCTCACGGGACATTAGGATGCCTCCTCACTTGTGCACGAGAGCTTTAGGTTTCCCTACTGAGTATACTTGTATTCTCACCCTACGTTTACTTTCAGGTTTCCAGGAGGACTACCAGGGTCATGTGGGACACTACTAGTCGGACAGTTGGAGTTGTTGCTATTGTTGTACCTTTGTTTTCTTTTGGTATTGTACTTTGAGATTTCTTGTACTTGTACCTTGTTATAAACTTGTTTAAACATGCATGTGGGATTGGTTTGGGTTTATTTCTATACACTTTCTCTTTTCCTTTTTTTGGTGGTTGACTTGTCCTATTTCCTGATCTTTAAAAATCAAAAGGGTAATTCCTCCCATATTTTTTGTGAAAAACTCATACCCTTGGTGCTAGTCGCCACCTCGGGGCCTACTGGAGGCGGGGCTCAGGGGTCATTATCTCCCTTTCACCATTTCCAGCTCAGGAGGGGAATCTTTGGTGAGAGGGGGTCATGACATAATGGTATCAGAGGGAGGTTGAGAGATAGGATGGAGTCTAGAGTTAGGCATAGTAAGGATTTCATGGGATGGTAGGGCGACAATGTTAGTTAATCTTGGTGTGTGACATAGGCCAGGGAAGACCGTCTAGGACACGGGATTTTAGGGCCCCCCGTGATCTGATGTAAGGACTCTGAGCCTATAAAATGACCAAGTGAGGCTACATTGATTACAGGGTAGAGACCCTAGGTAAGGTACATGCATCATCATAATTGTGTTTTACTTGATTTGGGTGTTCTGGGGAAGAAATTGAAATAAAATGATAAAATGAAACCTTGAGTTTTTCCTTACTACTTGGGCTTAGGCGATCCTTGTTTACCGTAAAGCTATGGAACCTGGACGTCGTCCCCGGGTGGCTCAGACGGCCGAGGCCCAGCAGATTCAGGCAGTCGATCAGCTGAGGATTGACCGAGAGGAGGAAGATAGCCAATGGCAGAAGACTCTCCGTTCATTCCAGCGGCAGACCCTCAAGAAATACGAGGGCAGTACTTCGGATACAGAGATGGAGGGGTGGCTTGAGGATCTAGGGATCGCTTTTACCTTGATCCGTGCTCCGATGGAGTATTGGGTTCCCTTAGCAGTCAGTCAGCTAAGAGGTGCGGCGCGACAGTGGTGGACGCTCTACCTCGGAGAGAGGATAGAGGCAGGGGTTCCATGGGATGACTTTGAGAAGGAATTCCGAGAGGAATTCCTTTCTTCCACGATCAAGGTAGAGAAGCAGTAGGAGTTAATCTCCCTTCAGCAGGGGAGTATGACGGTACTATATATGGGGATCAAGTTCAAATATCTCCTGCGCTTTTCTCTGGATCTCTTTCCGGATGAGGAGTCTCGGGCGAGATGTTTGGAGGAGGTGCTCTGTCCTTCGCTCCAGTATGTTGTCACCCCCTTCACCCTTCCGACGTACTTGGCAGTACAGAAGAAGTCAGAGGTTGTAGAGAGGATGCACTCACTAGGAGGTGCACCCCGAGAGGGGATCCAGCCAGGTTTGTCGAAGGGGAAGGCGGTCAGCAGCAGGTCTCCTGTGATGGGACCTTCCATGTTCAGGCCAGTGGGGAGCAGGCCCCAGCAGTTCCAGTTCAGATCTTTGGGTCCTCGTCCCTTTTTCACGAGCCCGGGACCGAGGTGTTTTTCTTGTGGAGGTTTTGGGCACGTTCAGAGTCGGTGCCCGACCCGAGCTCAGTACGGTGGAGGTGGGCAGGTTCAGCGCCCACCTCAGCAGCACCAGTTGCCGGTGAGGCCCTTCCAGCAGTAGCAGGACCATGCTCCTTCGAGGGCAGACTTTGCGGGAGGGATCCGACCTCAGGGTGCTCCTCAAGGACCTCGACTAGGGCGTGGTCAGGGAGGTGGACGACATCAGAGAGGCAGAGAAGCTGGGCGCGGACAGTTGCACGTAGCAGAGTTGACAGCTCTAGCAGGACCAGAGGTGGTGCGAGGTACGAATTTTGTTCAGCACTCTTGTTTCTGCTTTGTTCGATTCGTGAACCCCGCACTCTTTTGTTGCACCTAGTCTAGACCATGCTTTGGGACTAGACGTAGAGATACTTTCCGTACCACTAGTACTGGGTACACTAGTTGGGAGCCAGACCAGCATATCTTGTGTTTTTCGGGGATATGGGCTGACGTTGGGACCACATCGATCTAGTGGGGACCTTCTTCTATTACAGGTGCAGCCATACGATGTCATCCTAGGCATCGACTGGTTGTTTTCTATTAGTGCCGTTATCGACTGCTTCCGGAGAAGAGTCATGTTCTCCGACGTGGATGGGCAGCGCGTATCTTTTGTCGGTGAGAGGAGCTTTCAGGCGGGAAGTCGGTGTGTGGAGCCTCTCCTTTTCTTGTTGGGCGGGTTATCAGTGGTTCCAACTGATATAGATATGATGGATGTCCCAGAGGTTATTGGGGAGTTCCTCAATGTTTTTCCTAAGGAGGTTGTGACTCTACCCCCCCCCCCCCCCCCCGACGTGACGTTGAGTTCAAGATAGACTTACAGCCTGGTGCCCGTCCGATTTCGATGGCCCCTTATCGGATGGCACCTTCGGAGTTGCGGGAGTTGCGGATTCAGATTGACGATCTGATAGAGAAAGGTTTTGTTCGACCCAGCGTGTCGCCATGGGGTGCTCCAGTTTTGTTCATGAAGAAGGCAGATGGTGGTCTCAGGCTATGCATAGACTACCGAAGGTTGAACCAGGTAACGATCAAGAACCGTTACCCCCTTCCAAGGATAGATGATCTCTTTGACCAGTTGAGGGGAGTAGGTTGGTTTTCTAAGATTGATCTACGATTGGGATATCATCAGCTGAGGGTGAAGGACAGTGACATCTCGAAGATGGCTTTCTGGTGCAGTTATGGGCACTTCGAGTTTGTAGTGATGCCGTTTAGAGTTACGAATGCACCAGTTGTGTTCATGGGACTTATGAACTTTGTCTTCCGAGAGTTTCTGGACCAGTTCGTTGTTGTGTTTATCGATGACATCCTGATCTACTCAAGAGCAGAGGAGGAGCATGTTGAGCATCTCAGGGCAGTCTTGGAAGTCCTTCGACACCACCAGCTTTATGCACTACAACAAAAGCAGCCCTTAGCGGCGGTTTTTTTCCCATTTAGCGGCGGTTTAAAACGCCGCTAAATGGGTTGGCGGTGGTTTACAAAAACCGCCGCTAAACTTGGCGTCGGCAATCTTTTAGCAGCGGTTTTGTCTATTTCACGGTGGTTTAAAAAATGTGTCGTAGATGCCTCATTTCCCGGCGATTTCTCTCCATTTAGCGGCAGTTTTATGGGTCTGCCACACTTTTTTATTCACGACGGTTTTAAACGCCGCAAAATTATGTCGTTTGATGCGCCTATTTTGCGGTGGTAAAAACCGCCTCTAAATATAAACGTGATATATTTAGCGGCGGTTAAAACCGCTGCTAAATGCTGAACTGGAAAAAAAAATTGGTTCTACTACACCACTGCCCTGAAAAATAAATCAAACCAGAATATAGAGATCACCTAGGTTTAAATGGATACTTTCACCTATATACATCTAAGAAGAAGTATAATAATTCAATCCACTTTCAACTAACCATTCCCAAGATACTCAGCTTAGATGACTCACATATCACAACCTGAACCACAATTCCTTTCTCTATGAAATCCCGTGTTTACCACAAGCACATTCACATAAGCCCATACCTGACTTTCAATGAAATTTCTTAGTCATTCCATCACCTAACCATTTAATACATTGTTCCCCAGTATGAACAAGGGTGGAACCTAGATCCATCCCACTATAATCATTACCCTTTAAACATCACCTTTGAGTCCGACGATAAGTTTGGGATAAAATAAGATCATCAAGTTATAGTCCAATTAACTATCCCTAGGTAGTCCATACTCCAAGTTTACAAGTGAGATATTGGTAAAAGACTAAAACATCCACATAAGATCATTGACTGAGCCTAGAATGACATTCATCTAGTGATAAAGTCAAAGGAAACGGTTGGAGTCCAAAAGTCTGTCCAAGCCATTCCTACACAGGAACTCAGGTATCACACAATAACTAACCATGCCTCAATAAAAACCATGCATCCCGCATGAAACATTGATAAAACCTATTTATTAAAAAATAATAACACTTGATAGCTTTAGCTCGGTATATAACTGATGATCTCTTAGTGCATCGAGGATGACGTAAAGATAGGGGACATGCTCGTTGCTAAGCAAGAGTACACTAAGAGAGTATAAATATTATCAGAAGATTGGAGACACTTCCATCACCTCTAAGACACTTCCATCACTTCTACTACCTAGAAGGAAATTTTTACTATATCGGACACGATGTTCCCCAAATTAGGAGTGTCCTAGTCATGAAAAGAAGAGATAGACCAACTGCTCATAAGAGAACTAGGTTAGATTCACCTTAATCACACATGTGACACTTATCTGATTCACACTCACAAACTCCATAACATTTGTCATAAAAGATGAAACCAACCCGACCAGCGTGTCAGAACACCCAATCCATTTATGAATCGAGCTTACACAATGGGGTTACCCGAATGCTGCTATATAGTATAAATGGTATTAATATGGGTTACATATATGGAAATGTTTGGTGGCAACTATGTGCCATAAAGGTTACATATACAAACCAACCGTTATCATACTTGTTCAACACATCAACAATACTACTACTCATCATCTGATGCTGCATCGTCACCCTCTCCACCTTCATCTCCACCACCTTCTGCCACCTGTAAGAACATTATATTTAAAATTAAATATTGTTGCATATTTATAAAAAAACTTAAAACCAATAAAAGTTTTCAAACTAAATGATTTTGATTTTTTTGTGATTTACCTGCTCACCACTACCCGATGCACTACCATCGGGGGCATATCTGCTCATATACTGACGTATTTCAAGCAACTCTTTCTGCAAACCAGATATCTGATCCCCCTTCTGGTGAACTGTGTTTCGTAGAGAAGACATCTCCCTCTGAGCATCTTCAGGTATGAAATGACTATAAGCAGGAGTAGATGTAGCCGAAATACCTGATGGCATGCGAAAGACCTCAGATGGTACAGGCCCCAAACCCATCCCGCGCACTCTACCAGGATGCTCCTTCCCAAGGACTTTACCAACCGGGTCATCCTGGGAGACTGAGTAGGATTACCCAGGATTGGCATCCCATATTTATTTAATTTTTACCTATAAATAAAATATCAATATATATTAACACAATAAAAACTGATAATAAGTTATTATAATAAATAATTGACTTCATACCCCAACTTCTCTGGAAGGTTCATTAACAAAACTTCCATCTGTTTTTTTATGAACATCCAGCCACAGTTCTGTTCGGGATGCGTCATGCCCTAAACTCTGTAACTGCATTAAACAAAGATAAATCAACAATTAAATATTTTAAATAGATAATATTATCTTATAAATATTTAAACTAATTAAAAGATTACCAATGACATTCGGCTTCTTGAAAAGCTTTTTGAACCCGCAGTGTGCGGGATGACCTGCTTTGCCCGGTTTGAAGCATTCTGTCTTGAGAGATCCTGAAATAAATAAAATTCAATTTAACAGTATTGTATTCAATGTCTATATCCTCTTCATGTACATGTATAAATGTAAAATGAGGATAATATAATAATATATATTTCAATACCATCCGCTTCTCATCACGATGTCTATCGACAAAAACCTTCCACTGTTCTTTCGGTACCCCACTGGGTAGCTTCTCATACATCTTCTGCAAGGTCAACGAAGTATCGTTGACATCACACCACAACCTCCATTTGAAATCTTTCCATTTTTTTCCAAGATTTTTCAATGTCCACTTCCGTGCTATCACATCAGCAACGGTAAAGTGGAAGAACATCTGTATACAGAAATTCATTTTGAATATATTAGTAACATGACATTCAATTAAACCATAAAGTAAAAAAAATTACCTTTATATGAGAATCATAAACTTCATTTTTCCATTTTGGAGGCATATGCCTCCAATCATCATATGAAATAGGCAGGGAAATGGGCTCCACTGCCAGTTGACCTATAATCTGACCAAGTAAACCTGCGGCGTCATCCGTTGGGACCCCATAAGAATCAAATGGGACCACTATCTTCTCGCCATGAATGTTCCAAACATCAGAACTTTTTGTGTGTTTTTCCACGGTTGCATTGTTTTCACCTGCAATGAGCAAACAATTACTATAAACAAAATGCAATAAATTTATTTAATTAAAATTTGTGCCTATGACTGTGACCCTCCAGAATGTCTGTGATGAACTGGAAGGGGCGTGTCGCTGCCCCACTACTGAGGCTCCTGTAGGGGGAGGCGATTACTCATCCTCTAATGAGGCATCCACTGATGGTGTCAGAGATGGTGCAGGGGGAGATGATGCAGGGATGTAGGCAGCTGCTGCCTCAGATGTCGTGGGGACAGACAGATTGTCATCTGTCGCAGAAGTAGAAGGAATGGTGTACCGCTTCTTCCTTGGCATTCCTGTCATTTAATCAAATAAAATTAAGTTCAGAATATATATTTCAAAAAAATTATGCAGAAAAAAAAATTAAAAATGATAATAGATTCCCAGTACTAACAAACAAAATATATATAACAATGATAATGAATGACTACAGAAATGAAACAAGTGGTTGCTGAATGAATAAATAATTGTACATACAATCATTTTCCCCTTCAATCATGTCGGTTTCCTGCTCCATTGCTTCATCCACTTCATTCATACTTTCTAGACTAATATTTTCAATATCATGATGGACAAATAATTCTGCTTCCTGTTGTTGATGAAATTCAATTGTAGAGGTCAAATCTTCCACTTCATCACCCATATCATACAAATATCTTTGTATTACGTGAGTAACTACACTCCACCCTTCATCCACAACATCATTCACATAATATACCATTTTTGCCTGCGATGCTAAGATATATGGATCATGCAGTTCACGATCACCAACATCCATCAAGCAAGAGAAGTTTACAGAAGTAAATTGCAAGGAATCTCTTTTAACACCTCTGATAATATCGACCCATTTTCATTTGAATAAAACAACAGAAAAATGCCCATGTTAGTTTAATTCAACAATATCATGCAGCTTTCCAAAGTATTCCACTTCAACAAATGTAAATATACCACTATTCTGTGTTTTCAAACCCACTTCTCGATCGACTGTACGAAATCTAAAACCATTCACATTATAAGCGCCGAACTTTCTAACTTGTTTTATAGGACCTCTAGCAAGAAAATTCAAATCTTCTGACAAGTCTACTCGAGTATCAGTATTCGTGATCTGAAAAAAAAAATTAATAGATTTGCAAATTGTATGTGTCAAACTAATATTCGTATTTATTGCAATATTTATAAACTTACACATCGTGAAAACCATTCTACCATCTCTTTATTCACAGCTTTCATTATATCTTTTTCATTTCGTGTTCGGCCTCTCATTCGTCTCTTTGTTTGTATCCTCAACTCTTCAATAAATGGATCTGCAATTTCACTATTCAGCAGCACATATCTATGTGCCTGTAATAATTCCAATTCTGTTAGTGTCGCGTATGAGGTCCTCCCAACTGATCGGCCAATAGCAGGAAATATTTTTGATTTCTGATGCATTTGAGAATGAGTTGATGTGTCGTCAACACGTCCAACTCGATTAAATATTGTCTCAATATCATCCAAATATCTGGAAAAAAAGGTGAGACACTCCTCGGCCAAATAGCCTTCAGCAATAGAGCCTTCTGGTTGAGCTTTATTTCTCATGTATGCTTTCAAATGCCCAAGATATCTGTGAAAAAAAATAATAATATTATGCATTTATTTAAATTCCAAAAATTGTTTACTTAACTGGAAACATATAAATTAAATACCTCTCAATTGGATACATCCATCGATAATGAACGGGGCCTCCTAATTTAACTTCGTCAACCAAATGCACAGTTAAATGCATCATGACAGTAAAAAACGATGGAGGAAAGATCATCTCCATTGCACAAAGGGTCAATACAAACCTCTCATGTAGGTTGTCAAGCTGAAATGGATGTAGAGCTTTCTCACATAATTGCCTGAAAAATGTGCAGAATTGGAGTACAATAGCAGTAACTTTTTCAGGTAATAATGTACGCAATGCCAATGGTAGTAACTGTTGTAACAAAATATGTGAATCGTGACTTTTCAATCCATATAACTTACGATTCTTCAAGTCAACACACCTCGAGATGTTACTCGAATACCCATCAGATACCTTCACATTATTTAAAATTTTAAGGAACGTATCTTTATCCCTATTTTTCATTGAAAAAATGGTCGGAGCATACTTTTCATTCTCATCTGGCCAGAGATCACGTTTTATGTTCATTACTTGTAAGTCTTTACGAGCATTGAGATGATCCTTCGACTTTCCATGCTCATTAAGTAATGTGAAAATCAAATTATCACATACATTCTTCTCAATATGCATCACATCAAGATTGTGGCGCAAAGAATTAAATTCCCAATACGGAAGTTGGAAGAATATACTTTTTTTCTTCCATTGTTGCGTTCTGATTTCACTTGATGATGCACTTCGCACTCGTTTTCCGCTATCATTCAAATGATGAACCTTCCCAAATTTTGTTTTAACATTTTCAAGCTGTGTCAATATTTCAGAACCGATTAACAACTTTGGAGGTGGTCTATGATCAATGGAACCATTAAATTTTGATTTGTTCAGCCTAAATCTATGAGATGCATCAAGAAATCTTCGATGGCACAAGAAGCACCATTTTCTACTCTGAGGTAGCCATTTGGGCTCGAAATCAAAGTTACAAACGGGACAATCCAAACCCGTATAAGTGTTCCAACCAGATAAATTCTCACACCTAGGGAAGTCACTAATGGTCCACATTAAAGCAGCATGCATTTTGAACATTGTTTTAGAAGAAACATAAAATGTCTCAACACCGTTTCTCCATAACTCCTGTAATTATTCAATCAAAGGTTGCAGGTATACATCAATATCATTTCCAGGCATTTGTTTTCCAGGAATAATCATCGAAATGATAAAAGATGTTTGTTGCATACACATCCATGGAGGCAGATTATAAGGGATCAAAACAACTGGCCAAATGCTATAACTCGTACTCAAAGTCCCAAATGGGTTGAATCCATCGGCATCCAATCCCAATCGAACATTCCTAGGATCAGCTGAGAAATCTGGATGTAATGAATCAAATGTCTTCCATGATTGGGAATCTCGTGGATTTCTCATTAACCCATCATTGTTATTATCTACATCATGCCACTTCATGTGTTCGGCGGTTTTTGATGACATGAATAATCTTTGCAATCGAGGCTTCAAAGGAAAGTAACGCAAAACTTTTGCAGGTGTGTTCTTTTTCTTATTCTCCATGAAATTATGTTCAGTCATACTTCCAACATTACCCTTTGACTGCCATCTAGAAGAAGAACATTTCTTACAATTCTGTCTACTTGAATCCTCTCCCCAGTAAAGCATACAATCATTGGGACACGCATGTATTTTTGTATAATTCAGACCAAGCTTGTTTACAACTTTTTTCATCTCATAAAACGATTCTGGGATTTTTTCTTCAGGAAATGCATCACGAATCAATTCCAATAACATAGACATTGCCTTATTTGTAATTCCACAAAGACATTTGATATGGTACAACTTCAGCAGAAATGAAAGCTTTAAATATTTCAAACACCCACTATACAACTCGTGATTTCCATCGTCAACTAAATCATGAAACGCATTTTCCTCACTGAAGTTTTCCCTTACATTTGGCTCCACAGAATCAAGAGGAGGATCCAATGATATGTTACAATCTTTATCTGCTTGTGTTACAGTCTCAAAAACATCACTTGTCACGTTGCAATTTGTAGCATCATCTTCTGGTTGTTCTGATATGTTTTGATGCTCATAGTGGTGTCTTGTAGTGCCGAATGCATCATTTATGAGGTTTTTCATTTCATTTTCCATTGGCGACAAACTTGGGACCTCATTCTGTGGATTAACATCAGTCCTCAATCTTTCTGTATTGTTTGATTCTCCATGCCAAATCCAACACAAATATTGATCAGGGAATTGCTTTAGTATTAAATGTTCATAAACTTCATCCCTCTTCAACCATGTTCTAAATTTACATTTAGGACATGGACATCTTATTCCCCCTTCAACGGGTCGATTAGAAATTTCAAAATCTAAAAACTCATTCAAAACCTTAACATATTGAGGTGTGTTCCACGGTAATGTGATCCAGCTTTTATCCATGTATATCACAATGTGCCTACACAAAAATATACGATAGTGTAAGATTACAGAAACATAATATAATAAAGATGAACCACTGATCATAAAGTATGCATAATATAATAAAGATGATTCATTGATCACATTTACCACTTCAGACCAACAGAACAAGTCTGGTCCATAGGAGACAGCGTCAACACCTCATTGAGGAGCAATAAGAATATCGGGCTACACACTTATCATAACACTATCGATCACACATTTATGTTGCCTCAAACAACACCCCATTGATGTGTGATCGAAACTGATCATAATGTATTTTAAACCTGAGACATTATGTGATTGTTTAGGCTTGACCTTAGATGTCCTCCAAGAGGAATGATGTTTCTCAATGGTTTCATACACAACCAACTATAAAGAGGGCCACTATGTTCACTTTATTCATTGAAGTGTCACCTCTCTAGGTTTGAGTATTACAAGTCAGAAATTTATAATCATGTCTTCAACCATCGACATATAAAGAACCAGTTTTTTATTCAAGGGTTGTCTTAGACATTGAAACATTATTAATCTCATTTATAAGAATTTTATTTTAATAAAAAAATTAATTTTTTAAAAGGGTTTGATCACTATAGTGTTGATAATGTAAAACACATACATACATCAAATTCATAAACACGTGGGAAATGCAGAAGGACTACTCACATCAATTCTATTTTTTTCACTTTTTAAGAACAACCCTATAACTCTTGTCTATGATTTTTTAAATCTGAAATCAAATCTTTAGTACCTATCTCAAGGCACAAAACCAAATACATAATTATATACAATTTATAGTTAATTATATAATTTTATTATAAAAATTATAATTTATTTCAATTAAACCCAACAAGGAATAATTGCCTAAAAATCACCAGCCCACCTCATCACACCTATATAATAACCAACCACTTATGTATTGTTTGTGGTGAACTCCAACCTTTATCCCAAAAAAAATTACCTATGAAGTTGAACCAAGTCAATCAACAAATTAACTTAACTTAATCTAATTTTAATTAAAACTATTTAAAAATTATAAATGGTGATGTACCTCTAACCCAATGACATGTTACACCACAAGATAATAATGTTGGGACATCTCATATCAGTTTTGAGAAAAATAATTATCAGATCAGATGATTTATACAATGATCCAGTGTAAATAATCTCCAAAATCTAACCAAAAAATCCAAAAATAAATGAAGAACAATGTAAAGGTAACATCAAATGTAGTCATATATAATGGAAATAATACTACATGTTTGACCCCAACCATGGCCATGAATGATGTTGTAGAGGAATTTATCCAAGGTTGATGCAAGTAGTTTATAATCAAATGATGTCCTATTTGACATTAGCATCACCTTTTTGATGTCTTGGTTACATATACTTCTTCCTAACCATATAATTTATTCCCCTTCCCCTTCTCTATCTATCTGCCTCTCCCAAAAACAATGTCTACATCATAGGAATATATGTTGGTATTTTGAAATATTTAAGTCATGTAGTTTTTGATAAGGTGGCATGTATATTTGTCATAATTGAAATAATTTTTTAGATATTTCATTATTTTGATGACCCGTGTGTTTTTATTTCCCATTATGGTTTTTTGAGACTCAACACAGTAATGACCTCCTCACGGTGGAAGACTAGGCCACCAAAACCCAATTCTTTCCACCATAGGCCATTTTTTAAAGATAAGTGAGGAGAATGAATAATTATAATGGTAGGCCTCTTCATAATGTACATGTAGGCATGCACCCAACCATATATATGAATATGTTCATAATAATAAAAATAAGAGAAAATAAACTAAATATTTACATTCTATCATGTTATTTACTTTAGAGAATAAAAAATAGTACAATAGGTAATATGAAAACAAATGGAAAAAATATACACCTAATAGGGAAATATTACATATCCTGACAATAATATGAAACGAATGTATTATAGAGAGATCGACTATTGATCTATAATCACCGACCACCATGTAAGGTCAAATTAACCCAATTATCCCTTTTTCGAACATAATACACAAATAATTTGTACATTATCTATATATACATGACATGTGTGGGAATAACTCAATTAGGTTTGAGCACATATATACCCAACCTTCCGCATCCAAACCCGATATAGGAGGAATAGAATACATGTTAATATTAGACATCTGAGCCTAAAGATTGATGAAAAACTAACCCAACAATAAAGAGATATGTTCTTCAATGAAAACCGAAAAGGAGAGAAAGGTTATATCTATCTCAAATACCAGTCCAAAATAATGGTTTCACAACTTCTCTAATGAAATATCATCAATGCCCAGTATCATGCTAATTTGTTCAGGGAATTATTGAGGAGGACCAACACCTCATCAATTTTCTATAATCTACTATATTTTGGAAAGAGTAGATGTAGGCCATATTTTTCCATCTTGAGGCTCCCCTTGAGAGGTGGGTGAATATTTTTGCTTATAATATTTCATAAAAATGAAGGATTTTTGGATTTTTGGTCTTTGAAGACTAATATATGGATATTTCCTTTACATAATTTAAAAAAAACCAGCATCAACCCCCGTGTGATTGCATGTGATATAATAACCACCCTAGTCGATGGAACTTCTTAAAAACTGAATAGAATTGAAAAACATACTAGTAACCCAATTAGATGTCATGAAGTGCTACTAAAAATAACCCTTGATCACACTATAGGTCTTCATAAAGATGCCTCCTTCCTCAATCCTATCTTAAAATTAAACTATAGAAGAACAAACAGCCACTCAAGGATAGTAGAAATATTGATATCAAATCCCACCTGATTCACAACATCCACAAAAACATGTGATCATATAAAGTTATAAAAGTTATCAGGCCATTTTTTACAAAAAAAAAATTAGACATTTATAAATGAAACCAATTCAATAAAACTACAAAACATTTACTGAAATGTAAAAATATGTTTATAAAAGTTCATTAATCTTTGGATGATGTAAATCCAATAGAAATTAAAGTGCAATAAAAAGTTCTAGAGAATGAAGAGGAACCACAAGCCTAAGATGTTTTCTATATTGACTCCCTTGTATTTCCCTTTCCAATGTAGTTTTTTGTGAAAGTCAGCCCCACTTAAGACTCCTCTTCCATATTGTCATCAACGACCATCATTAAATACCTTCATTTCCACAACATAAACAATATATAATCAAAGTATAAAAATACACATAAAAGTGTTCATAAAAATGTCATATAGATAAGAAAAATAAAATTGAGAATCATAATAGTATCTTGTATTATGCAAACAAAACTCATTATAAGAACATAATAAAGAAAAACATGATATATAATTTATCAAAAAAGAAGTGGAAAAATTATCATATGCACGAAAAAAAATTAAAATAAATTACACTGCCCATGTATTAAGGGGGAGGAATATCCTCCAGCTGTTTTGGTGAAGACCTGCATTTATCAAGATTTAGAAGTGCATATTTTTTAGATAAATGGAATTTCCATTCAATTAATTTCAATCACACAAGTATGTCCCACTATATGATAAACAAACCAACCTTCCACAAAGCGTAGTAGGACCTAGATTTTCCAAGGGTGCGGGGGGCGCGGGGGGGCGCGGGTTTCGACGGAGGTCGAGGGGGTCGCCGGTGGTCGAGGGGGGCACCGGGGGGTGCGGGTTTTGCCGGAGAGCGCGGGGGTGAGGAGTCTCCGGCAGCGCGGGGGGTGGGGAGTCGCCAGCAGCGCGGGGGGTGCGGAGTCGCGAGGGTTAGGGATCGCGAAGGGGAAGGGGAAAGGGTGGGCGTCTGTGTAAAATAATTCAGGTTTCGCGGCTGTTTATTAAAAACCGCTGCGAAACCTTCACCGAAAAAGGTTTAGCGGCGGTTTTGTGAACCGCCGCCACAAAACCGCCGCTAAACCATGTTTTTTTTGTATTGATGGGAAATTGTCGAAGTGTAAGTTCTTGACACAAGAAGTGCACTTCCTTGGGCACGTGGTGTCTCAGCATGGAGTGTCAGTGGACCCGTCGAAGGTTGAGGCAGTTGTTTCTTGGGAAGCACCCAAGAGTGTGGCAGAAGTTCGTAGTTTCCTAGGGTTAGCAGGTTACTATCGGAGGTTCATTTCGGACTTCTCTCAAGTTGCTGCTACATTGACATCTTTGACTAGGAAGAACCAGGTCTTCCTATGGAGCGAGCAGTGCCAGAAATCTTTCGACTACCTGAAGGAGAAGTTGGTCAGTGCTCCTGTACTCAGTTTTCCAGAGGAAGGGTTGTTGTATGAAGTGTTTTGTGATGCTTCTGGCCTTGGTCTGGGGTGCGTGCTGATGCAGAAGAAGGGTGTGATTTTTTATGGGTCTAGGAAGTTGCGCCCTCGTGAGCGTAACTATGCCACCCATGACCTGGAGCTTGAAGCAGTATTGTTCTCACTGAAGTTGTGGCGACATTACCTCTTTGGGGAGCGCTTTGGGGTCTTCTCAGATCACAAGAGCATGCGTTATATCTTCTCCCAGTATGACCTGAACTTACGGCAGCGGAGATGGGCCGAGTTTCTCCAAGACTATGACTTTGAGATCTCTTACACTGAAGGTAAGGGCAATGTTGTGGATGATGCCCTGAGCAGGAAGTCGCATCAAGAAGTGGTTTAAGAATCTGTTGATGCTTGGAAGGCGATGAGAGAGTTGGTTGCCTTGCACTTGGATGCCAGGGTAGAAGGTGTTAGAGGCTATTTGTTTCAGATGATGGTGCAGTCCTCCTTGATGCAGTAGGTGGAAGAGTCTCAGTGGGGGGACTCCTAGGCGGAAGTGATGTGGGATCGTGTCGATCAGGGGAATGCTCTAGAAGGATGTTCAGAGGATAGCCGACATCGGAATCTTTTCCAGGGAAGGTTGTTTGTTCCGGAGGAAATTCATGAGGGAGTTCTCTGTGAGTTCCATATCTCAGCCTTGGCGGTACATCCAGGAGTTTCAAAAATGTATCGAGGCCTGAGGGAACAGTTTTGGTGGCCCGGGGTGAAATGGGAAGTGGCGGATTTTGTGGCTAAATGCCTAGTGTGTCAGCAAGTGAAGGCTGAACACTGTGTTCCCAGTGGTTTGTTGAATCCTTTAGATGTCCTCGAGTGGAAGTGGGATGACATCTCAATGGACTTCGTCACAGGACTACCCAGAGCTCAGGGTGGTTATGATGCTATCTAGGTGGTGGTGGATCGACTGACGAAATCAGCTCACTTCTTAGCAATCAGGGAGTCGAGCCCGGTGAGTACCTTAGCACAGAGGTACGTAGACGATGTGGTGCATTTGCATGTAGTTATGAGGACTATCATCTCAGAACGGGATACTCGGTTTACCTCATGAGTTTGGAGGGGGTTACAGCATGCTTTTGGCACCCAGCTACGCCTTAGCATTGCTTTCCACCCCCAGATCGATGGGAAGACGGAGCGGACTATCCAGATGTTGGAGGACATGCTACGAGCATGCGTTCTGGATTTCGGAGGATCATGGGTATGACACTTGCCTTTAGTAGAGTTTGCCTACAACAACAGCTTCCACTCTAATATTGGAATGGCACCGTTTGAGGATTTGTATGGAAGACCATGTCGTTCACCCATTTGCTGGGCAGAGGTTGGTGAGACAGGTGCTCTTGGGCCAGAGGTAGTGCAGAGCACCACAGAGTAAGTCCAGCTTGTACATGAGAGGATGAAAGCGGCTCAGGACCGACAGAAGTCTTATGTTGATCATCGGAGGAGGCCCTTTGAGTTCGAGGTGGGGGATCATGTGTTCTTGAAGGTTTCCCCTCAACGGGGGTAGCGGAGGTTTGGGAAAGGAAGCAAGCTCTCACCTAGGTTCATCGGACCTTTTGAGGTGTTGAGGTGAGTTGGTGAGGTGGCATATCAGCTAGCCCTGCCACCTCAATTGGGGAAAGTTCATGATGTCTTCCACGTCTCCCATCTTCGTCGGTACTTACACGACGACTCCCACGTTATCGACTGGGGAGAGCTAGATATGGGGGACGACGTGACCTTCAAGGAATGACCAGTCAGAATTGAAGACCGTAAAGAGAAGGTTCTCCATGGAAGAACCATTCCCTTGGTTTATGTGTTGTGGAGGCATGGCGGCCTCGAGGAGAGCACTTGGAAGCGGGAGACCCAGATTCATGCTCAGTACCCTGAGTTGTTTTGACTTGTGTTTTTCCCTTGTTCTTTTGATCTTATGTTGATGTTGTACTATGTACCCTTGTTATATGGAATGCTTGGATTTTCAGTTGAGAGACCTTTTGTTTCCTTGTTCCCTGGTAATGTGTAACATGTCCGGATGTGTGGAAAAGGGGAAAACCTGACCCTTAATCGAGACGCATTAATGCGGATGTGATCGAACCCGTGCGGGCGAGTCAGTGTCGCCTAAATCGGATAATATCTCGACATAGGAGAAGGAATTTTCCCAAAACCACGTGTTCGGGAAGTGTGTTGGTTGTGTGGTGTTGGGGGTAGTTCGAGTTGCAAAAAAACCTAATGTATGAAAGTGGGAAGACCCAATTCTTAATCAAGACGCATTAATGAGGATGCGATTAAACCCGTGCAGGCGAGTCAGTGTCACCTAAAGCGGATAATATCTCGACATAGGAGAAGGAATTCCTAACACCTATGATTAGGGTTGTTGGTTGGGTTCCTGTTATAACGAGAACCCTAATAGGTATCTTGTTGGGTTCCCCTGGGATGGTTTTTTAATTCTCGGGGACGAGAATGTTTTAAGAGGTATTTGATGTAATAGCCCGGACCTCTCCGGCCCATTCCTTTGTCAAAAAGAAGGTCAAGAAGTGTTCTGGAGGGTAAAATGGACTTTTCCCACACTTTCCAGAATTTTGAAACTACACGCCGTGTAGTTTGAGTACACGTCGTGTACCCCCTTTCCGAGTATACCTCGTGTTGCAAGCCGTGTCCTTGCTGCGTGGAATAATGGGTGCACGTCGTGTGTCCAGTTCTACACGTCGTGTACTCCTTCCCCGCGTACACGTTACCAGTCAACGGTCGTGTACCATGTTGGAGTCGTGTTATTGCCGTGTTCAATAAATGAGTACACACCATGTGTCTAAACTACACGACGTGTAGTCCCTCCTCGCGTATGCGTTACCCTCAAACCGTGTGTTGACCAGTCAACAGCCGCGAAGCCGTGTTGGAAGCCGCGTGGAGACTGTGTGAAAGAAACGAGTACACGCCGTGTACCATAAAGTACACGCCGTGTACTTTTTCTTTTCAGGACTATAAAAGGAGGGGTCCCCTCCTCCTTTCAACTAACCCCTCTCCTCCCCTCTCCTCTGAGCAGAGCTCTCTCAAGAGACTCGAAGGCTCTTCCTTCCATAACTTCTTCGTCCGAGCTCCGATTTACAATCTGTCAGCGGCCACGGGATTGTAACGACAAGGAGGAGCTTCTGAGCTTGGATCCTTTATATTTCCTTCGGCCTCTCCTTTCCGACTTCCACCTGAGGAGGTTTTGCCGGGACCCGACAGAAGTGACGGACGCCGACGGACGTCTTCTAAGGTTGATCCAGGGGAGCATTGCGATCAAGAACCTGTTCAAGTAGGGATCTTACCTTCGTCTCTTTAATTTGTGCATCATGCGGGGTGGGTGTTCTATTGTTTACGTGAAACACTTTTGAACCGGTTTAATAAAGATAATAACTAGCTTATATAACGGGGATGGGAAGTTGTGATTGCTATTACTTTATATCCTGTGATATTATGTTGTGAATTGAATGAGCTTCTACCTACTGAAAATCACGGTCGTTGGGGGCCTTTGCTTATGAAATTAAATGTTTCCCTCTCCTTCTGGATTTTCTTATGGGTAGAAACCTTGTGGAATGTAGAAATTGGTTAATCACGTAAAGTTGGATGTTTAAAATCTTGAACCCTTGTGTGATCACCCCGGTTAAACAAAATGGAATAATGAACATGTGGGTGTTGGCTTGGTTACGAGGCATGTGTTGGGGGTGTTTTGTGGGTTGTTGTGGATCGGGTGAACAGCAGGGCTACGGTTGACTTGGTTGTGGGTTGGTGTGAATGTTATGATGGTGATGGGCAGCGGGGCTGCAATAATTGGTACTAAAGGGATAATGACGTACGGGCTTTGGTGTGGTTATGGTTATGGTGGTTGGCAGTGGGGCTGCAGGGATGGGTTTAAATGTGAACGGGCTATGGGTTGTGATAATAACTTAAAAGTGGAAGAGTTAATAAATGGTGGGGAATGGTAATGTAATGGGAATATTAATCAATGGGTTGGTTGGTTATTAATAAGGGCTTTGTTGTGTTGCTCTTATTTTTCCTAACTTGATTTGTGGATGGTAGGGATATGTTTTATGAACAATTGATGTGGTTAGTTATGGATAGTTTCCCAATAGTTAAGGAACTAAAGAAACTAATTCTGCTGAAACGTGAAAACCTAAATGGGGTTGGAGTTGTTTGTTGTATGTATACTTCGTGGTAGCAGTGCCGAGGAACGTGCACAGTTTTCTTCTTAGAAGCCATAGGTTGGGCTGTGTGTTTGGTATATATATATATATATATATATATATATATATATATATATATATATATCTGTATCTTTTGTGTTTTATCGCACCCCACCCATGTTGAGAACCTAGTGTCGAACACTCCAATTTTATGGGAGAGGGTGTTTTTCCCTTAGTTACTAGCTCCTTCATGATCCTTCTCTCCTAGGCTATGATGGCTTGAGGCGACCTTACACCTAAGACTCTTCGGGTAGGTTTCGATTGGGGTGGTTTTAGCCCAAGACTCTTCGGGCAGGTTCTACTGTTTCCCAAGAATCTTCAGGATAAGGCCCAGGTGTGTGCGGGCGGGATATGTGGTTGTAAGGCCCAGGTGTGTGCGGGCGGGATACGTGGTTGTGAGGCTCAAGTGTGTGCGGGCGGGATACGTGGTTGTGAGGCCCAGGTGTGTGCGGGCGGGGAGATTGTGGCAGCGTCAGGACTTTCGTCGTTAGGAAGAGCAGCTAACTAAAGGGAAATGGTACGGGGTACCCAATACTCTTGTTCTTATATACTACTACTACCTTTTGTGATTGTGTTTTGGTGAGTGTGGCTGGTGAGGTTGGGTGGATAGAATCCCTAGCTAGGTTTCTTCTGTTGTTCTCATGGGACATTAGGATGTCTCCTCACTTGTGCACAAGAGCTTTAGGTTTCCCTACTGAGTATACTTGTATGATCACCCTACGTTTACTTTCATGTTTCCAGGAGGACTACCAGGGCCATGTGGGACCCTACTAGTCGGACAGTTGGAGTTGTTGCTGTTGATGTACCTTTGTTTTCTTTTGTTATTGTACTTTGAGATTTCTTGTACTTGTACCTTGTTATAAAATTTTTTAAACATGCATGTGGGATTGGATTGGGTTTATTTCTATACACTTTCTCTTTTACTTTTTTTGGTGGTTGACTTGTCCTATTTCCCAATCTTTAAAAATAAAAAGGGTAATGCCTCCCATATTTTTTGTGAAAAACTCATACCCTTGGTGCTAGTCGCCACCCTGGGGCCTACTAGAGGTGGGACTCAGGGGTCATTATCTCCCTTTCACTATTGCCAGCTCAGGAGGGGCATCTTTGGTGGGAGGGGTTCGTGACAAGTAGACTAGGGTAAAAAAGTGATATAGCCCAAGCAGATCCCCTACAATTAAGTTAGACCCTTTAGGTTTCAAAAGTTAGGTAGATGAGAAGCATATAACACTAGAACCTTGGTCCACCGCCACCATAGAAGCAAGATAATATTCCACCCTATTGCCTTCATGCCACGTATGGACCACACTACAATTGTTATTGCTGAGGATGTCTCTACATTTTCTGATGATGTAGGCTATTGACCAGGGACTGGATCTTTTTCCATGCATTGAGTCATGGATGATCAAGGAGTCAGTTTCCACCTGATTGAGAGTGATTTGTTTCTAGAACATAGACTTAGCCCTATGTACATATCTCTAGCCTCTACCAGGATGGAGCTCCTATGACCATAGTATGTCATAAAAGCAAGGATAATGCTCTCCTTGTAGTCTCGAACCACCCCTCTACCTTGCATGACCCCGGCGACACATAACCAGTCAAAATTCAATTTTAAGACCGCACCCAGTAGAGTCCACCGCACCCAGTATCCCCTTGGCCTCATACTAACAGACTGTAGCCACAACACATTCACCTGCACATACCTCAAAGACGGTGTGTTGTTCCAGTTATTAATCCCACTAACCACATATACTAAAAGGGAATGTGTTCTTGTGATGATGGTTCTCCCAGTGGCTGAAATCCCCTTGAATATGGCCTTATTCCTAACCTGCCAAATACACCAATATCCCTCACTAAGGATCATGGATCTTGCCATTTTTTTGGACCAAAACCATGTGATCTGTGAAACCATCCCTCCAAGAATGATCCCCCTAGAAGATCTGTAAAAACGAGGGTAGTGAAATCACTGAAAAACTTCCAAAATTTCTGGGGCCATTATCTCTCAAAGAAGAGGTGGTGCAAGGAATCCTCCTGGTGACTATTTCAGCAGTGAAATATAGAAACCAGATTGATCCCCATATTTTTCACATTATAATATATGGGGACCGCATGATTACTTATCCTCTAGGTTAAGAAATTCTGTTTTGTAAGAACTCTCTTGAACTAGATTGTAGAATCTGGAAAAATTATTTTGAGAATAAATCCCCTGAATTGGAATCAGTGAATACACACTTGTCATTTTTAGATTTTCACATAATAATCTCAAAGATATCTTTTTGTTCCTTGTCCAAAATAGCCTTGATGAAACATGGGTGTTGGTTGGATTCTCGGAAGGAAATCAAAGGTGCAGGATACCCCAAGTAACCAATAACAGCACCCATCCAGTTGTAATGCCATAAGATTATATCACACTTTCCTATAATACAATGAGAGTGATGCCGAAGTGAAGGAATGATAAGGTGGATCAAAGAACATAAATGGGAGGATTTTGCACTACCGTCCTTCATATTCCCCTCACATTTACTGGACATAATTTTCCCCCAGAGGGTGCTCTCTTCAATAATCTCCAAGTCCAGCTTGGCATGCATGCCGTGAAAAGTATCTGTTAAGCTCCTTATATTGATCACGCCTTTCTGTATGGGCCTCGCCAACCTACCCCATGACATATAGTGACATTTTCCTTCAGAAATAGAATCCCTTATGAAGCTATATAACACTTTATCAATGGTGGTGATGACCCCCTTAGGGACTTTAATTGCCAATAAGGCATGAATTGGAATTGCCAATAAGACACTATTCACAAGGGCTATCTGTCCCCAAAAGGAGAGTTAGTAGTTTTTCCTTGATTTCCTCTTCCTGAGATTTATCCTTTGATAACATCTTGTTGGCATTATTCCACATCTTTTATGTAATGAGAGTGTAGTGAATACTATCCAGTGTCACCTTTTTCAGGTCTTTGTCTTAGAGCACTGAGACTTTTACATTGAAACATAGTGTTAATATTTTCATAATCCTCTTCATGATTTTTATATTGTTGAGGGTTTATCTGATTCCACATCTGTCCTCTATAGTGATTTTCACCCAATCAAGTAATACATAAATGGGATTATTTATCTACATCTTCAAATCCTCATACTTGTACCATAAAACCTTCAATTTAGTTTCACATAAAATAAAATCACCTTCATGATGTTGATAATTTCTTTATCAAATGGAGTGTGAGGATTTCCATGACATCAACTTTGTTTATGTTATATTGGATAAATCCCCTCCCAATGTTTTGACTCCTTTGGTGTTTTCATCCATCTCCCATTAGTTTTTATACAAAAAAACTATATTCTCAATGCTAGTTTAAATACCATGTATGGAATTCATGTAGATATCCACTACCAATTGTCAAAAATTGTGTTGTATCTGATTCTTTAATAACATGAAATTATTTTCATGAAATGTTATAATTACCTTTTTTTAACAACAACTTCCATTACTTTATAGAGAGAATACTTCACTGACAACCTTTAGCTCTAATACCACTTGTTTGTCCCAAAAAGTTAAATTCCATGAGAGAGGGAGTGAATCAGAGGCTAAATATCTCTTCAAACAACCTTCTCTAAAAATATTTCCCCTCTATTATGATTAACACCTCTCTCCCTCATAGTAGATAATAATCGCTAAAGAAAAAAAATAGGCTCATAAAAAAATTTACTTGGTTCACCCAAACTGGGCTAATCTAAGGAGCATACAACAGTGATTTGTTGATATTATAGAAACACTATTCATGCTACTATTTTATTTTAATTTAGAGTTTCTACACTAATCCTTCAGGTTTATAACCCTCACAAAATATATAAAACACTTCTCTCAATCACTTAGAAGGCTCACTGCTCCTCCAAGAGAAACTACATTGATCACCATGAACCAATAATGTGATCACATATTCAATGGTGTATCATTCATCTCAAAATTTACTAATATGACGAAATCCCTAAACTTATAATGATATATACTCTGGGTTTCCCCTTTGCTTCTCTGAATTTCTAGTACAAGTCTGGAGTTCCACTTCTACTATTCCAATAGAAACCTGATTCTATTTTTCTTTTATCAAAATATATATATCTAATGTTTGTATATTCTCTAGGATTCCCTGCTAATTGATATTAAATACACTCTAATTATTATGGGAAAATACATCCAATAACCTCCTTCAAATTTAAGTTTATGTTATCTATTTAATTCCATGATTTTTTCCCTAAAGATAGGATTCTTATAAGAATCGGTATTTTCATCAAGGTAAAAACCCATTAATTTTCAGTTTAAAACTCTTATTTTATGCTTATAAATGTGACTAAGTGTTTAAGGAAGGTTTCGGGAGCATCTGAGTATTTTTCTGATCTTGAAGCTCTAATTTTTAGAGAATTAGTATGAGGCACACGGTTGGAGAATGGTTAGTAGTAATTGTGTGCCTCAACCATGTGTCCCATATATAAAGGATCATATTTTGATAAACCATGTGAGGGAGGTTGCATAGTCATGTGAAAAGTTACTGAAGAATTGTAGAGGGGATCCACATCAGTTGAACATTATTTTTCAAACCATGTTCCTATCTCGCATTCTTAGCGCTGGTTAGGTAGAGGTATCACATGTTCAGTGCACGGTGGAGCCAAATAGTGCATCCAAATCATGCTCCCTTTAAAATTTGGTTAAAATGACCATTTTGACCTTCATTACTTAAAACTAATTTTCCTCTATTCTCCCCTCATTGATCACACATTCTAATACCTCATTTTATAAATCTCATACTTCCCTCAACTTAGGCATTGAATCTCCTCCTTCAATCAGACTCTGATCGGATCGTTATTTTTCACGTTAGTTAGCCAATGGTAAGTGCTTCAATTATTTACCTTCCTTTATTATTTTATCTCACTATTTTTGGAATATTTTCTATGTGAGCTAATATTCTCAATTTTAGGCCTATTTTCTATTTCTCCATTTTCTTCTATTATATCCCAAATCTAAAGATGATACTGGATGAGGTTTCATCAACCTCCATGAGGTAGGTGGTTGATCGTACCACGATTTACTGTGTAATTTTCATCTTTACACCACTTTGTTGAACTTATTTTATATTGAAAATTATAAAAATAATGACAGGTTTAATTCCATTTCTGAATCATTTATTTTGTTTTTATCACTATTAAAAAGGGAAATGATACTTTTTTTGATGATTCCATTGTATGAGGAGGTGATTTTGAGGGCCCATGATGATGTCCAAGAAAAATGGACCAAACTGCGCAGGATCCAAGAACACCAGTGGATTAATCCTCCCATTTCTGCTTTACCGTGAATCTAATTGGGATGAAATTTTGTGTTATGGTCCAAAATTAATTGTTCTACATTTAATATGAAGGAACCCAAGACTCATTTGGACATATGGTGGCCAAACCGACCTGATCTATCCAGCACACCAAATCTGCACAATGTCAAAAGTTGTGTGTTGTGATCTGTCCATATCTCGGGCTATAGGTGTCCAATTTATGCCAAACTTCCTTTTGAGACATCCAATAGGTGGTTTTTCAACTTTTTTATTTTCTCTAAATATATATAATTCTTTATGGAGGTTTAAACACCTGTGAAAAGTGGTTTTAAGAATTCTGTGTGCTCAAAACCACCTTCCCATTTTCCTATAAAATGGCACATTGGGATCCTCATTTGTAAGTTAGACCAGGAGGAAAATCTCTGGTATTTTGGAGACCCAAAGGATTTCTCTCCTCTTAATTGACGTTCTAGAGGCCCCTATCATCATATGGGGATCAATAATGAATAAGGATTTCCACCTGAGCCTTCTCCTCCTCTCGATGGTGAGCTAAACGGTGGACGATCATTTCGAGGGAGCTACACATACTTTGGAGGGAGTTACGACACTTGATACTCTACTGGTTTTGTGTAATTTATGTGTGTATTATTTAACTTATGTTTTATCTAAACATGTTTCTCCTCTGAGTTCATTTCTTGGGTTTAATTAAGTGAACCGCTTTTCATTTTAACACCGATTGGGTTGAAATTTCAAGTGGGAAACTTGAGTTATTCTGATTGGGAAACACAAGGATCCTCATTATCTCACACATAAAAAAGATATTAGTATTCTTTGGAATCCTTTAATCTGTTCTTGAATTCCAAACCTTGACAACATGATTGTTGTGTCAAGGGTTGGTACTTTGTGCAACGTTTAGAGAGGCAAGAGGGGAATCAAGATCTTGACAACCCTCAACCAAAGAATTAAACAAAACCATGTGAAATTTTCAGAACAATGAACTATCCAAGATGTGTAGTTAACTTGAAGTGATATCCTTATCTCATAATTCTTAAACCTACACCTTATTCTATCAAATATTAAACTCTTTAAGTTAGGTTTTTTTCTTAAAACTCTTTTCAAAATCACCCCCGCTTTTAGTAATCTTTATTAAAAATAAACACTATAAGACACCAACTCTCCTTGAGAGATTACCTATGGTCTTCCCTATATTATAAATAAACCTTAAAAACATAATCAATTTGATGTTTCATGACAACGTGGTCAAATTTTGGCACCGTTTCCAGGGAGCACTTTGGTGTTTAGTGCGTGTTTTTTATAAAGTTTTTGTAATTTTTGTGAATATTTTTTTTCTCTTATACCTTTTCAATATCTTTTTGTTATTCTCTATTTTTTTGTTTAGTTTTGGTGCACGACACATTCTACTTCGGGAGATTTAGCACCTTTTTAACCCGAAACGGAGAGGAACCTATGGCAACGACACCGAGACACACAAGACAACACTTCAAAGGAGGACACACCACATATTGAAACTCTTCTTCACTATTCATCTTCTTCTGAAACTAACATCAAAACTGAAATTAATGTGAATAATGTGGCTGAAAAAAATTGAACACTAAAAGAAATAACCTCACCTGATGTCGATATTTATCCCAAATACATTCAATTACAAGGTGAGGCACCCAATTTTGAACTAAAATCTAGTTTAATTCATCTATTACCAAGATTCCATGGACTTCCTGGAGAAAATACACACAAGAATTTAAAAAAAAATCACACTGTGTGTTCTACATTAAAACCTAAAAATGTGGATGAGGAACAATTAAAGCTTAGAGAATTTCCATTTTCTTTAGAAGACACAGCAAAATATTGGTTATATTATGTTAATTCCCCAATAAGAGGCTAGGCGGACATGAAACGCCTTTTTCTTGAAAAATATTTCCCTGCCTCTTGAACTGCAACAATAAGAAAATAAATTTGTGGGATAAGACAATCATAAGGGGAAACATTACATGAATATTGGGAACACTTTAAAAGGTTATGTTCAAGTTTCCCACACCACCAAATAAGTGATCAACTTTTAATTCAATATTTTTATGAAGGTTTAATCCCTATTGATCGAAATATGATCGATGCTGCTGCAGGTGGTGTTCTAGTAGATAAGACCCAAATTACTACAAGAACCCTAATTGAGAACATGGCACAAAACACACAACAATTTGGTATAAGGTCCAATGTACCGATTCGAGATGTCCATGAGGTGAAAAGTACTGAATTCGAGAAGAAGGTGGACACAAATTTCGAAGAGGTAAGTACCCTTCTTAGAAAACTTGCTCTTTCCCAAGGGAAATACCAATCTCCTCCTCTCATACATTGTGGTATATGTTCTTCTAAGACCCACTACTCTGACCAATGTCCTCAATTGAGGGAAACATCTGAGAGTTGTTCCAGGACTCCCATATAACCAACCCATTAGGCAAGAACCTTATTATCCATCCAACCCTAGGAGGAATTAGAACCAAGATTATAGGAAAGGGGGTATTCAAACCAACCTCAACAAAAATGGAACCAACTGGGGTAGAGTAGTCATCCACCACCACCACCCAAAAATCCTCAACCACCCCAAAGGCCTTTCCAACAAACCCCTCCAAAACCCAAGACTAGCCTAGAAGATATGATGAAACAAATGGCTGCCAACAATATTCAATTCCAAAAAACCACTTAGGAAGACATACAAGACCTTAAAACCCAATTAAGACAACTAGCTAACTCAGTGGGTGAAATTCAAAGTCACGGATCGGGTAAACTTCCCTCTCAACCAGCAGTTAACCCTAGTGATAAAGGAAATGTTAGTGCCATCACCCTTAGAAATGGAAAAGAACTAGAAAGTAAAATGAATCCTCTATTAGACTCATACCCTCCAGAGGAAACCTCCATCCCAACCATTTAGAATGTTCCAAATGTTGAAGAACCTTGTCCTAATAGAAGCCCTTCCAAAGGAAAGAGTGTACATTGATGAGTCACCTAGCCCAACCATTTCTCTTCCATTTTCTAAAAGGTCCACCCAACCAAGAAAACAAAAGGAAACTGAACTTGATAAGGAAATATTGGATATTTTCAAAAAAGTGCAGGTTAACATCCCATTGATTGATGTTGTGAAGAAAAATCCACGGTACGCCAAGTTTCTAAAGGAGATGTGTACACACCGAAGGCGACTTCGTGGAGATGAGAAGGTGAGATTGGGGAGGAATGTTTCAGCATCGATAGATCCATCACTTCCCACCAAGTTCAATGATACTGGAACATTTTCAATTCCATACACTATAGGGGAGTATTCTTTTTCTAATGTTATGCTTGATTTAGGTTCTTCTATAAATGTGATGTCTCGCTCTATTTACTCTGTATTTCAGGTCTAGGAACTGAAGCCCACTGGAATTATTGTTCAACTGGCTAACTGGAGTACCGCACACCCCTCTGGTGTGTTAGAGGATATTCTTGTGAGGGTTCAAAATTTAATTTTTCCTACTAACTTTTATGAACTTAAAATGGAAGATGATAGGATGAATGGGCATGCCCCAATTATATTAGGGAGACCTTTCCTGAAAACTACCAAAACCATAATTAATTTACATAATGTTACATTATATATGGAATTTGGTGGTGACATAGTCCATTTCAACATCCTTGATGCCATGAAGCACCCCTCAGAAGAACATTCCTCTCTCTTAGTAAATTCAATTGATGTACTCCATTCCCCTAAAAACACTTATTATCATTCCCCTGATCCCCTTTCTGAGTTTTCTTCATTGATTTAAATTCTAGTTAATGATTCATGAATTGATTGTTGTAGTGGATTAGAAAAATGTCATGCATGTTTTTTAATTGATGATTTCTTGAACATTGAGGATCAACTAACCATTGATGATACTGCTAAGCTTGTAAAAGATCATTCCTCTATTGAGGATGATACCATTGAGCAGTTAGATAAGATCAGTGATCCATCACTTTCACACACACTCCCATCAATACAAAATCCACCTAAATTGGAACTGAAACAATTTCACTACGGGAAAAATGGGTATTTGCGACGGGGTTATTTACCCGTCGCAAATAATTAGGCTTTTGCGACGGGATTGCTTTCCCCGTCGCAAATAGTTTTCCCGCGATGCGCGCCAAATCGCGGGAAACTTATTTGCGACGGGGGAATATTCCCGTCGCAAATAACCGGCGGCGGTAAAAGGTATTTGCGACGGGAATATTCCCTCGTCGCAAATACTATGTCGGCAGGGGTTATTTGCGACGGGTCACGTCGCAAATAACTATTTACCGGTTGACCGTAATAAATGTTGGCTAAGGTATTTGCGACGGGTACCGTCGCAAATAATATTATTTGCGACGGGATACCCGTCGTAAATAATCTAACCTATAAATACCCCCATCCGTTTTTTTCATTTCATTCTCATTCCTTATCTTCTCCTTCTCTCAAAATTATATTTCTAGAGTTGAGTTTTTCTCCAGTTTAATTTTTTTCTCCGGAGCTGATATTAAAGTTTTGAAGAACGATCAGAACAGATCAATTTTCAAGGTATTTATGTTCATTTTAATTTTTTATTTATTTTTAATTTTTTATTAGTTTCAATTATTATTAATTAGTTGTAATTTAATTATGTTTACATTGTTTTATTACTTAATAAATTTAAATTATTAGTATTGTTTATAGTTAATGGTAATTAGGAATAATTAGTAATAATTTTTAATAATTAAGAATAAATATTAATAATTAGTAATAAATACCAATAATTAGGAATAAGAACATTATTGCATTATTAGTTTATTTTATTATTAATATTAAAATAATATAATTTTTTATATATATACAATTCTTTTTTCATCTGTGTGTTTGCTGTCTTCACATGTATTATTTGTATGTGGAGATAGAAAACGCACAGATGAAAGAAGAATTGTATATAAATTAGAAAATTATATTATTTTAATATTAATAATAAAATATATTAATAATGTTATTATTTGTAATTATTGGTAATTATTTCTAATTATTGATAATTATTCATTTAATTACTAATAATTAGGAACAATTATCAATAATTATCAATAATTAAGAATAATTAGTAATAATTACCAATAATTAGTAATAATTAGTAATAATTATCAATAATTAGTAATAATTACTAATAATTAGTAATAATTACCAATAAGTAGTAATAATTACCAATAATTAGTAATAATTACCAATAATTAGTAATAATTACCAATAATTTGGAATAATTACCAATAATTAACAATAATTAGTAATAATTACCAATAATTACCAATAATTAGTAATAATTAGTAATAATTAGTAATAATTAGTAATAATTAGGAATAATTAGGAATAATTAGTAATAATTAGGAATAATTAGTAATAATTAGTAATAATTAGTAATAATTAGTAATAATTAGTAATAATTAGGAATAATTAGGAATAATTAGGAATAATTAGGAATAATTAGGAATAATTAGGAATAATTAGGAATAATTAGGAACAATTATCAACAATTATCAAGAATTAGTAATAATTAGGAATAATTACGAACAATTATCAAGAATTAGTAATAATTAGGAATAATTAGGAACAATTAGGAATAATTATCAATAATTAGTAATAATTAGGAATAATTAGGAACAATTATCAATAATTATCAATAATTAAGAATAATTAGTAATAATTAGGAACAATTATCAATAATTATCAATAATTAAGAATAATTTGTAATAATTAGTAATAATTGCCAATAATTACCAATAATTACAAATAATTAGGAATAATTAGGAATAATTAGAAATAATTAGGAATAATTAGTAATAATTAGGAATAATTAGTAATAATTAGTAATAATTAGGAATAATTAGTAATAATTAGTAATAATTAGGAATAATTAGGAATAATTAGTAATAATTAGTAATAATTAGTAATAATTATTTATAATTATTTATAATTAATTATAATTACCAATAATTACCAATAATTACCAATAATTTGCAATAATTACCTAAAATTAGGAAAAATTAGGAAAAATTAGGAAAAATTCTCAATAATTAGTAATAATTACCTATAATTAGGAAAAATTAGAAAAAATTAAGAAAAATTAAGAAAAATTAGAAAAAATTAAGAAAATTTAGGAAAAATTAGGAAAAATTAGGAAAAATTCTCAATAATTAGTAATAATTAACAATAATTAGTAATAATTAACAATAATTAGTATTAATTACCAATAATTAGTAATAATTAACAATAATTAGTAATAATTAGTAATAATTAACAATAATTAGTAATAATTAACAATAATTAGTAATAATTAACAATAATTAGAAATAATTAGTAATAATTAGGAATAATTAGTATTAATTAGGAATAATTAGTAATAATTACCAACAATTAGTAATAATGATTATTAATTACCAATAATTAGTATTAATTACCAATAATTAGTATTAATTACCAATAATTAGTATTAATTACCAATAATTAGTATTAATTACCAATAATTAGTATTAATTACCAATAATTAGTATTAATTACCAATAATTAGTACTAATTACCAATAATCACCAATAATTACCAATAATGACCAATATTTTTCAATATTTTCCAATAATTACCAATAATTACCAATAATTACCAATATTTTCCAATAATTACCAATATTTACCAATAATTACCAATATTGACCAATATTAGGAATAATTACCAAAAATTATGAATAACTACCAATAATTTGGAATAATTACCAATAATTTGGAATAATTACCAATAATTTGGAATAATTACCAATAATTTGAAATAATTACCAATAATTTGGAATAATTACCTTATTACATTATTTGTATATTTTATTATTAATATTAAAATAATATAATTTTCTATATTATATACAATTCTCTTTTCTTCTGTGTTTTTTCTGTCTCCACATGTAATATTGGCATTCTTTTTCAAAATTATCAACCTACTCGCCAATGGAGAGGTGAAAGTGAATGCCAATATTACATGTGGAGACAGAATGTGAAACACACAGATGAAAGGAGAATTGTATATAATATAGAAAATTATATTATTTTAATATTAATAATAAAATATACTAATAATGTAATGATGTTATTATTATATAATTAATATTTATGAAAAAAATTATATTAGTATTATTAAAAAAAATAAAAAAATCAATATAATATTAAAATTATCAATATTTGTAACAGGTTTTGCTTTATTCTCAATATATTCAATCCTTGCTTGTGTTTTTTCTAACAAATTATTCAAAACCAGTAATGCTTTTATATTTTATAGAAAAATATGGAACAACGAGGTCGTCAACAGTCATTATTAGAAAACCGCATATGGATAAATCAACGTAGAAATCCAAATGGTTCTGGTTTAAATCCAGTATATATAGAGGGTGTGGAGAGTTTTTTATCATTTGCAGCATCAAATCCAGAATTTGTTTCAGAAGGAAAGATAAAATGCCCTTGTAGAAAATGTGCATTGAGAACGTTTGACACGTTTGACAAAGTGGGGGAACATCTCTTGCGTTTTGGTTTTCAAGCAGATTATGTTTTTTGGTATCAACACGGTGAACGCAGTTCCAGAGCAGGTGATACCAACTTGATTCCGGATTCATCCCAGTTTCAAGATTTAGTACATGATGTTGGAGGTTCATCTGTTCAACATACAGAAACTCCGGCTGATATAGCTTCAAATCCTGAGTTGGGACCGTCTGAATTTTATGAGTTGTTGAAGTCTGCTGAGGATGCATTATATCTTGGCTGCAAGATGAGCAAATTAGAAGCAGTTTCAAAATTTATGGCTATCAAATCAGATAACGGAATGTCAAACACCTGTTTTGACCAGATATTTTCTTTGCTGAAAACACTGTTACCCGAAGGAAATGTTTTACCTGCAAATTACTATGAAAGTAAGAGGTTGGTTCGAAATTTGGGACTTACTTGTCAGAAGATTCATGCATGTTCAAATGACTGCATTTTATATTCTGGGGAAAATGAGTCGTTGGATAGTTGTCCCACATGTGGGCAACTGAGATATAAAGAAGGACAACACGGGAAGTCTGGTTTGATTCCTGTAAAACAGTTGAGATATTTTCCGCTTACATCCAGACTTCAGCGTTTATTCATGTCTAAGAATACAGCGACAATGATGTCATGGCATAAAGAGAATAGTTCAACCGATAAAAGCTTGAATCATCCAGCCGATGGTGATTCATGGAAACATTTTGATAGAGTGCATCCATCCTTTGCTTTAGAAGCTAGAAATGTTCGACTGGGCCTTTCCACTGATGGTTTCTGTCCGTTTAGATCTTATGGTAGTCAATATTCATGTTGGCCTGTTTTTTTAACTCCGTACAATTTACCTCCATGGATGTTGATGAAGGAGCCATATATCTTTTTGACTTTACTAATTCCAAGACATCCGAAGAAAAATATTGATGTTTATTTGAAGCCATTGATTGATGAATTAAATTTATTGTGGTGTACTGGTGTCAGTACATATGATGTTGCAACGAAACAGAATTTCATACTGAGAGCAGCATTGATGTGGACAATAAGTGACTTCCCGGCTTATGGGATGTTATCTGGCTGGAGTACACATGGTCAGAAATCATGTCCTTACTGTATGGGAGAGAACAAAGCATTTATGCTCATTCATGGAAAGAAACCTTGTTATTTTGACTGTCATCGCAGATTTCTTCCAGCTGATCATCCTTTTCGCAGAAACAGATCTCATTTCAGAAAAGGAACAGCTGAAAGGGATGGACCTCCAAAAATGCTATCAGGTTCGGAGTTAAAATCGGTTGTATTTTCATTACCTCCCATCACTTTTGGTCCCACAATAAACCAACAGAAAATTTCTGGTTTTGGGAAAGAACACAATTGAATTAAACGTAGCATACTTTGGGATTTTCCATATTGGTCTGATTTGTTGGTCCGACACATGTTAGATGTCATGCATATTGAGAAGAACTGTTTTGATAATTTGTTTCATACAGTTTTGGATACGCCAGGAAAGAGCAAAGACAATGTAAATGCACGTTTAGATCTTGCCCAAATTTGCAGGCGTCCAGAATTGGAACTATTTGAGAATGTCAGAACAGAAAGGTTACTGAAACCAAAAGCAGCTTATACACTGTCTAAAGAAAACCGTTTATTATTTTTTCAGTGGATTGCAGATTTGAGACTTCCAGATGGTTGTGCTTCCAATTTGGGTAGATGTGTAAAGAATGGTCATATTACTGGATTAAAAAGTCATGATTGTCATGTTATAATGGAGAGACTTCTACCCATTGGATTAAGAGGTCTGTTGAATTCTGTGATTTGGGATTCCATAACAGACATGTCTCATTTTTTTCGGGAAATTTGTGCGGCTACGGCAGATTATGATGCTCTAGGAAAACTTGAAAAAGATGTTGTTGTAATTATATGTAAACTGGAAAAAATATTTTCGCCGTCTTTCTTCGACTCAATGGAACATTTGATGTTACATTTGCCATATGAAGCCAAATGTGGAGGTCCGGTACAGTTTCGATGGATGTACCCATTTGAAAGATGCATGCAAAAATTGAAAAGAAAAGTACGCAACAAAGCATCTGTTGAAGGATCTATTGTAGAAGCTTATTTGCAAGAGGAAATATCTTTTTTATGCTCCCATTATTTTGAATCTGAGTATCCTTCAAAACACAACCGAATGGGACGGAATGAGAGAAATATTGATGAAATCGACAATCAATTATCTGTTTTCAACCAGTCAGAGCTTGGTTTTGGTGGAGTTTCTGAACGCTGGCTTTCAGATGATGAACATCATACAGCTCATACGTATGTTCTGCTCAACTGTGAAGAGATGACATCAATTGTATTGTAAGTGTTTATATCACTTATTCTATCATTTATGTTACAGTAAATAACTTTGGTTTTTATAGGTTGTATGATAATCATATCAAGAAACAAATTCCACAAATTACAGCAGCTGCTCTCGAAGAACGTCGACTGAAAAATTTCTCTCAGTGGTTTCAAAAACTGGTAACATAAATTCTTTATCTTTTAGCAACTCATTCAATGTATAGTTTACTATATTGATAATTATTTCACAAATTTTCAGGTGTCTCGACATGCTGATAAAATTGACAAACGGCTGTGTGTATTGAGTAACCCACCTTCCAAACTTGTTAAAACTTATAATGCATATGTGGTGAATGGATTTCGATTCCACACACATGCATATGGGGAATCAAAAAAAACAATGAACAGTGGAGTTAGCTTGAGAGGATCTCATCATCGAGAAAATGAAGTTGACTTTTATGGCATACTTAATGAAATCATTGAACTCTGTTATCTTGGACAACATTACATAACCATGTTCAAATGTCGGTGGTTGGATACAGAGAGAGCCGTGCGTGTTCATCCGACTCATGGAATCATCGATATTAAATGTAAAAGTGTTCTCGAAGTAAATGAACCATTCTTATTGGCTCAACAGGAATATCAAGTTTATTATGAAAAGTACTGTGCAACATCAAGAGACTTGACTGATTGGTGGAGTGTAATAAAAATCAAAATTCGAGACAATCAGTTTAGTCAAAGTGAATGTGCTTTCACTGATGTGTAAAGAATTGAAGTTTTTCAAGAGAGTACTCAAAATCAATCTTTTTTACAAAGAGACATGAGTATCGATGACGACACCCCACATTTAAGAGTCGGTGATGACGATGATGTTAATGATGTCACACATGAATTTGAAATGGTAAGAGATGAAGCTACTGCAACTCGAATGGATATCGATGATGTTGAGGAGGAATATGAAGATGACATTGACATATATGAAGATGGTGATGAAGATGAACACTTATAGAATTCCATGGTATTTATATACAATCATAATATGTATATATGTATATATAATAGTAATTATCAATTATTTTCTAACATTAACATTTTCTGTTTCAGATGGACGAGGCCACATTTCGTGAGTTGGCGGATGCTGACCTGCCTTTCGATGCGGATGAGTTGCTGGCAGATGACCCTCAGCCTGCAGGCGCTTCAGGGAGTACGCGGAGGGGGCGCGGTCTTGCACGATTGATGATTCCTGACCCCGTCCCCGAGCAACGTCCACGTCTTGGGTTTGATCCGCTCACCCGGAGGTGTGATAACCTGTGTGATAACCTGTGGATTTGACTAAGATTTCATTAATCTATTCACATAATAAATGTTTATTATTTTTTTCAGTTTTCCGCATATAGCAGTCGGACAGGGCAGCGCTATTTTGCGCAACTATTTCTCTCAGCCGTGGACCACATGGGAGCAGATTCCCATTGATGTGCGGCAGGCCATGTTCGGCCATTGGTTGGTACGTACGTAAATAAATAATTTTTATTTTGAAAATTATTTCATTTCTAACTTGATATTTTGATTTTTTTTTTGTAGGGTTTATGGTATCCGATCGAGGATACCATGCGTGACGCCATCCACGAGGCATGGGAGGTGGCCATACGTGATCGCCTTCGTCAGTTTTTGCACAATTTAAGAAAAGCTGCGATGAAGAAAGCAGGAGTGTCAGATTTTGAGGAGTCATGTAGAGCACACCGACCAGAGTATATTTCATCCCAAGTATGGGATGGATTATGTGCGCACTGGTTGAGTGGTGCCTTTCAGAGGAGATCATCGCTGGGGAGGCAGAATCGGGGGAGACAGGAGGTGACTCATCGAGCTGGGAGTCGTTCTTTCAGTACTCATAGAGAGCATCTGGTACGTACATTATTTATAAATATTTTATATAACTATAAATATTAACAGTTTATTTTTTATTCTTATAGGCTGTCGAGCACCCCGATATTACAGAGTACGACGTATATCGGAGGATGTATAGTGATCCTGCTACTGGGGAGCTCAGAGGTGATCGTCAGCATCACATCGTGGTCAGTATTATTTGTTTTCAAGTTTAAAAATTAACTGCATATAATATATTCACAATTTTAATTTTAAATTGCAACTATAGGAGTCATATGAGGCCGCAGCGTCACAGGCCCGGCCTGAGAGTCAGGCCGAGTCATCAGATCAGACCACTGCCCGTCAGTTTGATGAGGCGGCATGGATGCAGGCCACCCAGTATGCCTTCGAGAAGGGCCGGGTAGTTGGTATCGGCTCTCGACTGACTCCCGGAGATTATTATGGCAGTGATGTGATGTCGGCGTCCAGCTCGAGAGGAGCTCGTGCATCTTTTTCTACACAGTATGAGGATCAGTTGCGATCTCATACTGCACAGATAGAGAGTCTCCGACAGGAGCAGGAGCAGATGCGTCAGCAGCATGAGGAGGAGCGTCGACGCCAACAGCAGCTGTACGAGGAGCAGACGAGTCAGTGGCAGCAGCAGCATCAGGAGCAGATGGAGTACATGCGCCGACTCACTCATGCTTTAGGGGTGGAGTTTCCTCCACCACCATCTGCAGATCCCCCACCTCCCCCCCCCTCCTTCAGATTAGAGTTTGTATTTCAGTTATAAAATTTGTGAAATCAAAATATTTTTTTTTCTATTCGTAGTTTCTGTCTCATTATAAAATATTAATAATATTATATTTTTAAATAACAATATTAATATGAATAATAATATTATTTATATTTTATAATATTAAATTTTATATATATATTAAAATTTTATATATATATATTAAAATTTTATAATATTATAATTTAATTATTTTTTTTGTAATACTTGAATTATTTTAATATTTGAATGTAAAATAATTCTATTATTTTTATATTAATTAAAATAACTTATTAATATTTTTTTTATTTATGAATTATAATTGTAATATTATTATATTAATTAAATTATTTATTAATATTCTATTATTTTTTATTTTTGAATTATAATTCTACTATTATTATAGTAATTAAAATAATTTATTATTTTCATTTGTAAATTATAATTCTATTATTATATTAATTAAAATAATTTATTAATAATTTATTTTTTTTATTTTTTTTATAGTATTTGCGATGGGATACTATACCCGTCGCAAATACTAGTATTATTAATAGTTTTTTATTTTATTTTTTAAAGTATTTGCGACGGGATACTACTCCCGTCGCAAATACTAGTATTATTAATTTTTTTTATTTTTTTAAAAAACAGTTTTTGCGACGGCACCGTCGCAAAAGGGATTTGCGACGGGTCCCGTCGCAATAGGTATTTGCGACGGGTCCCGTCGCAAAAACTGTTTTAAAAGTTTTTTACAAAAATACGGAATACTATTTGCGACGGGGAGAATGCCCGTCGCAAAAAAGGGCTTTAGCGACGGGCCCGTCGCAAATAAGTGTAGTTGCGACGGCGTTTTCAGCAACGGGCTATTTGCGACGGGACCCCGTCGCAAATGGCTATTTGCGACGGGATCCCGTCACAAATACCTGTTTTTCTAGTAGTGTTTCCTCAAGATTTAAAATATTCATATCTTGAGAATAGAAATAAGTTGCATGTCATCATTGCTAGTTCACTCCCTCCTAAGCATGAATTGTGACTGCTTGAACTTTTGAGGGAGTATAAACAATCTTTGGGATGGACACTTGCAAAAATTCCTAGTATTAGCCCATCAATTTGCACACATCATATTTTGTTAAATGATGAGGCTAAACCAGTGAGGCAACCACAACATCGACTGAACCCAAACCTCCTAGAAGTTATAAAAAATGACGTAACAAAATTATTGGTTTTTGGAATCATTTACCCTATTTATGACAGCCAATGGGTCAGTCCCATTCAAGTAGTTCCTAAAAAGATCATCCTTACAATAATTAAAAATGAAAACAATGAATTGGTTCCAACTCATGTACAGAATAGTTGGCGTGTCTATATATACTATCACTGACTAAACCAACACACTAGGAAGGACCATTTCCCTTTCCATTAATTGACCAAATTCTAGATAGGCTAGTGGGAAAGTCCCACTACTATTTCCTTGATGGTTATTCTAGATACTTTCATATCCATATTTCCCCCGAGGATTAGGAAAAGACAACCTTCACTTTCCCCTTTGGCACATTTTCCTATATAAGGATGTCATTTGGTCTGTGCAATGCTCTGGGTACTTTCCAATGTTTCATGGTTAGTATTTTTTCGGACTACCTGGAGAATTGCATGGAATTATTCATGGATGATTTCACTATTTATGTCTCCTGTTTTGATGAATGTTTGAGTAGTCTTGGTCTAGTCCTACGTTGATGTATTGAAAATGATCTTGTATTAAATTATGAGAAATTCCATTTCATGGTGCGACAAGGTATAGTTTTGGGGCACGTCATTTCTGGGGATGGAATGCAAGTAGATAAATCAAAAGTGGATTTCATTTCTTCCCTACCATTCCCCAAAAATGTATGAGATGTGCAGTCTTTCCTAGGTCATGCTAGATTTTACCGTCATTTAATTCGTGACTTTAGTAAAATTGCACTCCCCCTCTCCCGATTACTCCAAAAAGAAAAGGAATTTGTTTTTGATAAAGAATGTGAGGAATATTTTAATAAGTTAAAATGGAGTCTCATGTCACCCCCAGTAATCCAACCACCTTTGTGGGATTTACCGTTTGATCTCATGTGTGATGCCTCTAACTATACAGTTGGGGCAGTCTTGTCACAAAGGGTCGATCGAACTCCACATGTCATTGCCTATACCTCACGTACATTGGACCATGCCCAAGAAAACTACATGACAACTAAAAAATAATTCCTTGCCATTGTGTTTGCCTTGGAAAAATTCAGATCATACCTTTTGGGGTCCAAAGTCATTGTGTTCTCAGACCATACAGCCCTCCGGTATCTCTTTAAAAAACCGAAAGCCAAACCATGTATCATTAATTGGACGCTCCTCCTCCAAGAATTCAATCTAGAAATTAGAGATAAAAAATAGAAGAAAATGTGGTGGCTGACCATATCAGTAGGATCCTCTCATCCTCAGAAATTGACTCATCCCCTTGTATTCCCATTAATGACATGTTTCCTGATGAGCAATTGTACCGAGTGCAAGATGTTATTCCTTAGTATGCCGAAATTTTAAATTATTTGGTAGCATCTTTCATTCCTACTAATTTCAAAAAAAACCAAGTCAGTCATCTAAAACAAGAGTCTCATTGGTACATTTGGGATGACCCCTATCTTTGGCACACCTGTAGTGATAAATTCCTTAGGTTTTGTGTTCCCGATAGTGAGTTTTAGTCTGTCCTTAGATTCTGTCACACTCTTGCTTATGGGGGGCACTTTGTTCCCCAACGGACTGCCCACAAGGTCCTTGATTCTAGTCTCTTTTGGCCAACACTTTTTTGGGATTCCCATGATTTTTGAAAATCTTGTCCTCGTTGTCAAAGAATGGGGAATGTATCTAAAATAAATGAAATTCCACAATAACTATTTATCTTTTATGACATTTTTTATGTTTGGGGCATTGAATTTTTGGGTCCATTTCCCGATTCCATTGGCAACTTGTACATTCTTCTGGCAGTTGATTACGTGTCAAAATGGGTAGAGGCACGAGCTACAAGGACTGATGATTCTAATATAGATGTAGAATTTTTGAGAATCCAAATCTTCTTTAGGTTTGGCTTACCTAGGTTCATCATCAGTGACCAGGATTCTCATTTCTACAACCGAACAATGTAATCACTTTTGTGTCGGTATGGGGCCGGTCATAGAGTGTCTATTTCATATCATCCATAGACCAATGGTCAAGCCTAGGTATAAAATAGAGAGCTAAAACAGATTCCTGAAAAAATGGTTCAACCCAATAGAAAAGATTAGAGTCTTTGACTTGATGATTCATTATGGGCCTACCGTACAGCTTTCAAAACTCCCATTGAAATGTCACCTTATCATATTTTGTTTGGAAAGAGTTTTCACCTACCTGTTGAGATTGAGCATCGGGCCTACTGGGCCATCAAACAATGCAATTCAAATCTTTCTAGTGCGGGTGCCCAAAGGAAGCTTCATATTCAGGAGTTGGAGGAAATGAGAAGAGATGCATATGAAAACTCCAGAATTTATAAGGGGTGAACCAAGGATTCCCATGACCGTCTTATACTTCATCGTTAATTTCACAATGGGTAGAAGGTTCTCCTTTATAATGCAAGGCTGAAGTTGCATCCCGGTAAGCTTCGTTCCTGCTGGTTTGGCCCATACACTGTTATTCAAGTATCTCTATTTGGTGTTGTTCAGGTTCAAAATGAAGAAACCAAGCAAACCTTTACTGTCAATGGGTAGCGGCTGAAACACTTCCACGAATCCCTTACAAAGTTCCCGATGGAGAAACTCCATGTTCAAGAAGCAACATACTAGTGAAACACACCAGGTTTTATCCTTCCTTCTCACCTTCTCAATTATTACAGTGAGAACACTGCACATTCTAGGTGTGGGGGTGGGTATATTCCTGGGTTAGATAGAAATTTTCACCGTTTTTTCTCTTTCTTCTCTTTTTCACCTTCTCTATAGTATTTTCACTTTTCCCTATCTTGTTGAGTTTATTAGGATTTTCATTGTCTTTCTTATTTCTTCTCTTTCTCGCATTATTTATGGTATTTTTATTTTTTTCCCCCATCAAAAATTTCAAAGTTCCATGATTTGGTGAACATAAGGGGGGAAAGTAAAAATACCATAAAGAACGGAAAAAAAGAATATTTGTATGAAGTTAACATCAGGAAGTGGTTTTTAGTGAATTGGTTTTCTGTCAATGATATAAATGGTTATATCACTGTGAAACATTTGAGATGATTGATTCCCCTTGTGTGAGTAGTTTTTGGGAAAACTGTGTCACTAATATCTCCATACATTTTTTCACCAAACCACGAATTGTGAATATTTATTACTTATTATAAGTTAAATATATGTTAGGTTAATATTTGTTTTATCTTTAAATTATATTTTTATACGTTCATTCCTTATCCAATCTGTTTCATTACTGTACCAGATTGACCTATGCGTGTGTACCTAATGTCCAACTGTTTTACTCCCTCAAAAAAAGTTTATGTCTTGGGTAGGTCAAAAACCACTCCTCCTCAACCTTTTATCTTGTTATAACTATTGTAATTAGTGTCATGAGGAGATAAAATAAGGGTTAAGAGATGAGTGTGAGATTTGTTCCAAATACAACTTATAAAAAACAAAAATAATAAATGAGGGGAGTGATGAAATGTAAAACATATGGGGATATCTAGGTCGGGAGATTATGGTTTGACTTCTGGTAATGCTTAAGTGAGTGGGTCTTGAAATATGATTGCAAAGGATGTAGGGTAGGTTCTGTGAAAATTCATTTAAAGATGAATAATTTTAAAATAACCTATAATTATTGAATTGGAAGTGGAAAGAATAGGATGGAATGGTTTTCACACACACACATGGAGAGTTAGTGGAATGGTTTTCTTTTTAATTCCTTGCTCATGTTGGTGTTTTGAATCTCTTTGAATTTCATTGTGATATGATTTATGAGACATCTTTTTCTGTAGGAAAAACTCCTTGGTGTGGTTCACGCATTGATCTCGTTACTGTAGTGAATTAAAATTTCCTCAAATGTTAAATATTTATGATGTTGGGAATATTTATATGCCTCATTTTATTTGGATATGTGACTTTTCCCAGGAGTGCAAAAGTTTAGGTGTGGGGGTGTGATCGTACCATGATATACTGTGTAATTATCACCTATACACCACTTTGTTGAACTTATTTTATATTGAAAATTATAAAAATAATGACAAGTTGAAATCCATTTTTTAATCATTTATTTTGTTTTTATCACTGTTAAAAAGGGAAATAATAATTTTTTTGATGATTCCATTGTAGGAGGAGGTGATTTGGAGGGCCCATTATGATGTCCAAGAAAAAAAGGGACAAACTAAGCAGGATCCAAGCACACCAGTGGATTAATCCACCCACTTCTACTAGACCGTGCATCTAATTTGGATGAAATTTTTCGGGCTAGTCCAACATTCACTAGGATACATTTCATATGAAGAAACCCAAGACACATTCGGCCATATGGTGGCCCAACCGACCTGATCTATCCAGAACACTGAATCTGCACAATGTCAAAAGATGTGTGTTGTGATTTGTCCATATATCAGTATATAGGTGTCCAATTTATGCCAAACTTTCAGTGTAGGCATCCAATAAGTGGGCTACAACTTTTTATTTTCTCCAAATCGAGATAATGTTGTCTGAAGGTCTAAACATCTATGAAAATTAGTTTTAATAATTCTGTGTGCTCAAAACCACCTTCCCATTTTCCTATAAAATGGCACCTTGGGCTCCTCATTTGTAAGTTCGACCAGAAGGAAAATCTCTTGTATTTTGGAGACCCAAAGGAGTTATCTCCTAATACTTGAAGTTCTGGAGGACCCTATTATCATAGGGGGGTCAACAATGAAGAAGGAGTTCCACCTGAGACTTCTCATCCTCTCGACGGTGAGCTAAACGGTGGACGATCATTTCGAGGGAGCTACACATACTTGGGAGGGAGTTCCGACACTTGATACTCTTCTAGTTTTGTGTAATTTGTGTGTGGATTATTTCACTTATGTTTTATCTAAACATTTTTCTCCTCTGAGTTCATTTCTTGGGTTTAATTAAGTGAACCGCTTTTCATTTCAACACCGATTGGGTTGAAATTTCATGTGGGAAACTTGAGTTGTTCTGATTGGGCAACACAAGGATCCTCTTTCTATCACACATACAAAAGATATTAGTGTGATTTTGTATCCTTTAATATTTTCTTAAAGTCCAAACCTTGACAACACAATTGTTGTGTCAAGAGTTGGTACTTTGTGCAACATTTAGAGAGGCAAGAGGGAAGTCAAGATCTTGACAATGCTCAACCAAAGAATTAAACAAAACCATGTGAAATTTTCAGAACAATGAACTATCCAATATGTGTAGTGAACTTTAAGTGATCTTATTATCTCATAATTCTTAAACCTCCACCTTATTCTATCGACTATTAAACTCTTTAAGTTAAGTTATTTTCTTAAAACTCTTTTCAAAATCACCCCCCCCCCTCTTTTAGTAATCTTTATTAAAAATAAACACTATAATCCACCAAAGGTCCTTGAGATATGACCTATGTTATATCCTAGACTATAAATCAACCTTAAAAACATAATCAATTTGACGTGTCACAACAACGTGGTCAGTGGTCTATAAATTTCTCTCAAGTCTCATTATTTATATTTGTCTTTATTATGCTGCATAATGGAATTACTCATGTTTCGCCCATAAAATTAATCTGACTTAAACTAGTTACTTATTTAGAACCAAGACACCCTAATAGATCCCCCTTAATTCATTAGAGTTCAACGGCCTCAATGTGAGCCACCCCTAGGGTTCATGTTGTATATTTCTATATAAACCTTTGCTTATTGTTAACCAAAATTCCCATTATTATGTGTTTGGTTCAACTTTCACAAGGGAATAATTAATTTAATATAGAATAATTAATACTTTATAATTGGGAAAGTACGATTCACTTGGAACCAAATAATTTTTTATGAATTGATAAAATGTTATGAAACCACTTATAAACCATTTTCAACTATAAATGAAAAGGTAATTTCTTGAATTAAATGCAATAGTAAATTATCATGGATAACACATGGACAATGTTACTAATTATATACACATGGTTTTTATTGATTATAAACTTTTTTCTTATTAAAGGAGTGGACATACTTGAGCCATCCTTATGTTCCTAATCGAATTTATTGAGCACTCAAAGGACGCCACATTTATTCATTTAGCTGGCTTCCAAGTGAGATACTCACCTTGTAATTTGGTCCTTGTTTTACTAGTACATGATGCACTCCTTGGATTCATCTTGATGTACTTACACATGAGGTGCCTTGGATTCTTCCTTGGGGCCTAGTCATTCTTAGCTTGGTAATTACTATGGATGTGCTTCATGGAATCAGTTAGAAACTTTTTTGGTGGAATTTTATGATTGTTCTCTTGGATTACACTTATACCCCTATACCTAGGCTACATGGTTTGTTTTTGTGAGTTGGCTCGACCTTTTAAGGTCAAGGATGCCTTTGTTTCGCTTCAGGTCCTATTCTTCTACTTGGATACCTAGGTTATGCTCTTTAGACTCAGAACATTTATCAATCACCTATTTTAGATGCATCCATCTTAGATCAAAGTAGGTTTGATCATCTGAGCATCCCATGAGAATATCTATCCCGGCATTGTCATTATTTCATGTACTTTATTTCACTGCTTAATCTTACACCTACACAATGTTTCATTTATTTACATAGATTGGACTTGTTATAGACAATGTTGGTGGTGTCCTACTGAGTATATCTCACACCCTGTTCAGGATGTTGATTGATACCTGGATAGACTTCATGCCTAAAAGTAGGGACAAGGGAAAGCACCCGGTAGTGGATGCTTGATTTACTTATAGCATGGAAGCTTGGAGAACAGAACTGAGCTTAGGATTGTGATGCTATTGAATATAGTTTTAGCCTTTTTTATTTTTGAGATACATATATTTTATGTATTCCTTCTTCTATTTATGCCCGTTTCTTTTATATACACTAGTACAAAAACACTTTTTTACGTCATTTTTTTTATTTTTAATGTCGGTTTTGAGGATATGTCTTTGCGAGTGATGTTAAAAATGTTTTTTTATGGTTTTTCAGGTCAGTTTTTAAAAAACCGATGTGAAAGACCATCTGTAAAAGACATTAAAAGGCTATTTTTTATGTCATTTTTTTAACTGAAGTGAAAATTCATTTTTAACATCTTTTTATAAAAAACCTATGTAAAATTGTTTTATCATATTATATTTAATTTCCTAAGATTTGATTTGATAGGTTTTATATCTTAAACAGAGTTACAGATCAAAAGTTATGTTCATTATAAGTTTGATATATTTTTTTCAAGGAAAGATTGAATGAGCCAACCATAGCTTCGTCTTAGAAGGAATTTTAGAATCTAAAGGAGGATTTGTAGTTTTACGAGAATATTAATAATTAATCAACATTATAATAAAATAATAATCATTAAATGGTATATTAATTAAGAAAACTACTCAGAAAAAATATATATCATGGAAAAATAATTACAAATACCTTGACGAGATAGTAGAAAGAAGAAATAGTGGATTCATGTGGAAGATCAAACGAGTTGAGTCAGTGTAATGATAATGGTTGAAATAAATTATCATTAAATGTTATATCAGTTAAGAAAACTAATCATAAAAAACACAGATCATGCATAAATAATTACAAATACCTTGACGAGATCGCAGAAAGAATAAATAGTTGACTCATGTTGAAGATCAAACGATTCAAGTTGGGGGAACGATGATGGTTGAAAATATAATTATTAAATTATGATATTTTTAAAATGAAATCATATAATTTAGATGGTAAATGAAAACATGATATTAAAAATTTTAGGTGGCAATTGAAAATTTCGATGTCGCGATGTAAAAAAATTGAAATTCCACGTTGGAGGGATATTAAAATTATCTATCACATCAGTTTTATGATAACCGTTGTGAAAATATATTAAATTTTTCAATAATTTTTCACATTATTTATATAAGAACCGACGTGAAAAATCAATTTTCATGACTTTTTTACGTCAGATATTAAATAACTGACGTAAAAAATCGATTTTTAACATCGGTTATTTAATAACCAACGTTAAAAGGAATTTTTCACATAGGTTATTTAATAACTGATGTGAAATTTTTTTACAAACATGTATTTCATTTCTCAAGTTTCGATTTGAAATGTCTTGGATCTTAAACGGAGTTACAGATCAAAAGTTATGGCCCTCAGGATTTGGCCTTCCCTAAGACTTCATTTAGAGATGATAAACTTCCAATAGCCATAACTTTTGATCCATAACTCCATTTTAGATCCATGACCAATAAAATCGAATATTTAGAAATTAACTAAATGATTATAATAATTTTTCATGTTGGTTATTTAATAATCGATGTGAAAAATTCATTTTAACATCGTTTATTAAATAACTAATGTGAAAAAGTCAAAAAAATCATTTTTCACATCGGTTCTTATATAACCAATGTGAAAAATCAGAAAAATGGATTTTCGCATCAGTTATATAATAACCAATGTGAAAAATTAATTTTTAGAGATTTTCATGTCTATTCTAAAAAAAATGATGTGAAAAAAGGCGATGTTAAAAATAGTTTTTGTACTAGTGATAGCATCATGACACTGATTTCATTTTGTATATAGTGCTAATTATTATTTGTTCAAATTTTTTATATAATTTGTATGTTTATCTATTCCTTTGCTCTAGTTGTTCTTTGTTATCTATTTATTTAGTTTATTCATTTATAATGTTGTTGGGTTACATTCTAACCAGAGGGAATAGTATCCCCATGGACACACCCTAGGCCCTCAATATTAGTCAGAAGCCATTAGCATATGGGGAGGCGCTCTTGAGGTCATATAAGAAACTACATTTGGTTACTTAGGATCGAACTGGGTCTAATCCATCACAAAGTTTTATCATAGGTATTTTATTTTTGTCTTACTATTTACGTTATTAGACAGAAGAGTAGGAATGTGTTGGCATTTGGTAATGGCCTTGTGCCTAAGAGTAGTTAACCCATGTAGAGGAAAAATTCAAATTACCTAGGATGGGATATTATTATTGTGTATTATGCCTATTAAACTTGTATTGATTTCACCATAGGGTGATGCACATGAATTTGGTGTTTATTATTATGGATTCTATTTTTACCCTTGGCCTAGTATGGAAAGGGGGTATTGATCATGCACCATTATGGGCACATAGAGATTCACATTCCATGCATATGATATTCCATATTTATTATATCACATGATTTTTTTTCAGTATTTTGTTGTTTATTGTGTTGGTCAAAGTGGAATCTCAAGAGGGGGGTAAATTGAGTTCCTACTTAAAATTTATATTAAAAAACTTTATTATAAGGATCCCCCAAATTTTGAAAATGGCCCAGTTCATTAAGGCAGTAGAGATAAAGATGTCTAATTGGTCAACAGGTTTCTCAAAGGGCAATTATTCCTCAGTTGAGTTAGTGTATAACACTTCTTCAACTTTTGAAACAAGCTTAATGAATTAAACACATACACACACTTACCTAAAATAACTATCAAAGTTAATGAAAAATAGATTTATGTTTTATCAATAAGCATCGGAAAAAGGATAAAACAGAGTAAAAAAAATATAGAACACATAAAATTTAAAAAAGAGGTTCAGTCTCAAGTTGAGACGTAATCCTCTCTACTTGGTGATCACCTGCCACGAAGCAGTTTATATTAACAATAAACTTGATACACATCCTGTATTGGGATTTACAATAGTTTTCACAAACTGTCCAGGGTTCACACCCTCTACCACTATTCTTCATGGGAAAGACAAACAATATAGACCACACACAGTCTATTCCAAATTTTTACATGGGAAAAATGTAAGTTAGGTTTGATTTAAGGATATTCAATATCCTTTAGTTCAAGCACAGGAGATAGTGTGTGAATCAGACAGACACACTTCTTAGAAATGTAAAAATGAAGAAACACAATAAAGAAATTATGATGAGATAGATTTTAGAAGGCTTTACATGTTTGAAATTCAGATCTTGACTCCTTGAAGTGAAGAATTTGAAGTTTGAGTCTATCTCTGGAAGTTGTCTCCAAAACAGAGTGGTGCAAATCCAGGTACTAGCTTTCATGAATTGAGTGTTCTACTTCTTGAGTTGATTGAAAGTTTATGAGACACAGAAGGTAGACTCAAGTTTTTTCCCAAAATGATCTTCTTGAAGTTCTTGGGGTTCACAGTGAAGGTGATCGAATGGTTCTTCCTTGTTCTTTAGTAATTTCTTCCTCATGAATTCAAATTATGGACTTTGATTCCTCATTTTTCTTTGTGCCTCTATATATCTTTCTTCCTCGGTATTTTCTTTCATATTTGAGTTCTGAAGATAGGAGTAAGTACATCACGTGAAATATTTATCATACCTCATACTATCAAGATATGGTCTCTTGATATGTCTACAATAAGCATTAATTAAGTCAGAAGCATTAAAGTTAGAAAATATTACCATTAGAATAATCATAATAATTTGAAAAGGTATGGATTAGAAGAGTATGGTAAACTGGTAACAGTAGCCTTCGCAATGGTAGGCTTCAACAGTAAGTGCACATCGGTCATCATTCATTGGTAACCTTTCCAATGGTAACCTTACATCAATAACTCTCCATCGGTAGACTTTCATCGGTGACTCTCCATTGGTAGCATTTCATCAGTGACTCTCCATTGGTAGACTTTCATCAGTGACTCTCCATCGGTAGCCTTTCATCGGTAATCTCTCCATCGGTAAGCTTGCATCGGTGACCTTGCATTGGTAACCTTTGCATCGGTAACCTTTTCATCGATGACCTTTGCATCGGTGACCTTTGCATCAGTAACCTTTGCATCGGTAACCTTTGATTTGATGACCTTTTCATCGGTAACCATTTCATTGTAAGCTTAAACCAACAAGTAGTGATATTAAAAGTATATGAATATTACTTTGATATAAGCATGATTTTCACATAAATGATTATCTTGTAAGAGAAATGTAATTATCACATAAAGAAAACATGATTTTGGATTATCAAAACAAGATTTGGGATTATAAAAATGGGTGAGTCCAAAAATATCCCCCTTTTTGATAATCAAAAATTATGTCAGTATTTTATAAATTAGAGTTAAACACGTCTTCTAATTTCATCAGCGATGTTAGCATACACATACTATTATATCATTAAAAATAAATTCACGACAGAACATATATAAATTGAAGATAGACAACTGAAACACTAAACACTTATCCCCCTTTGGGTAACTGAGAGATTCAAATTTAAATATTTCTCCCCCTTTGTGATTAACAAAAAGCGTACATAACAAAAATAGAGAAAAAAGAGTGTTTGTATTAATAAAACAGTAGTAAAATGTACAAAAAATAGATACATTGATCTCTATCAGATAAGATAGGCTACACTCAATCCACATCAGATATGTTCATTGGATATTTGTCTTTGGAATATGAAGATGAAGGTTCTAAAGGTGGAGGGATAGGCCGAGGGATGGCTGTTAGCAGTATAGGAGTAGCTACAACAGAAGAATCAGTAGACTTGTAGTGAGTAGATATCTGAGGAATGGTGGGGGTCAAGATTATGATGGCCTGTGTAGGATTCATCATAGGTGCATCACTAGAAGTTCCTGAGGCACCTGAGGTAGAGGGAAAGGCTAGAAGAACAATGATGGGAGTGCATTCCACATGAAGGAAAGGCAATAGAAGATTCCTAAAGTCCATAATAATATTTCCTCCTCTTTCCATAGTAGAAATAAAATCATCCTTATTCTCCATAAATTTCTCTAAAGTAGGAGTTAGCTCACGAAGCCTGCTAACCTGATCTTTAAAGGCTTGAGTGATAGGTGGAATCCTCAAGTTCTCCAATAGAAACTTGAAGTGGCTATCCATATGATGCTTAGTGTATACCTGTTTATAATAGAAGTAAACTTAATCCTTGATGGCCTTCTGATCTTGAGAAGCTTCCCTTAAATAATCTCGCACAAGCTTATGAATTTCCCTAGTAATGGAAATGAATTGAGTCACAGATTGAGGGTCTTGGGTATTGGTACTAGATAATCTTTCTACTTCTTCTCTAACAATAGATCTGAAAGCCTCTATATCAACTGGAGGAGAGGCTGAAGTGGAAGTAGATGCACCTAGAGATTCCAGAGAGAAATCCATTGTCTCCTTAAAGGATTTATTCAACCCACTGACCATTCTCTTCACATAATCATCTTGGCCTTTCACATGTGTTTCCATGTACTTCTTAAAGTCCTCAAACAAAGTTACCAACTGCTGAACCACACTCTTGATATATCTGAGATCTCTATCCATTTGAACCCTAGAATCCATATAGGAGTCCAAGCTTGCAATTGACTATTTCACACTTTCCACAGACTCTTCCAAGGTTTGAACTTGACTTTGGTATTCCTTCACTTCATGAAACAAATTGGAGTGAAAGGTGGAGATCACCCTTTCTAAAGCAGATGCTACAACCTCCTGATTGAGAGCCACTGATCTCTTTATGCTAACAGATCTATCATCAATATGTCTCAAAAAATCTGACTTCACTGATTCCAAATCATCCTTTTTCACATAGTATCAAGGTAAAAAAACCACTGGCTACACAATAGTGGTTTTTTAAATAGTAGTAATTGGAGGACTTCTGATAGGTTGGTTATCTTCAGAATCTCCATAATCTAAGCCCAAAACTATGAAGCCAAAAGATTCTGTCCAGTCCTCTATTTCATGAGCAACAGCAACTGATCTTGTAGAAATAGGTTCCTCCCCCTCACTTAGAACATTCTCTTGATCAACCATATCCATCTCTTCCATACCTATTTGATCAACTACATCAGCAGGAGGGTCCACTGCTACTTATTCTACTGAATCTTTAACTACTTCTAAAGCAATTTCAGCTTCAACTGAATCAGAAACTTCTTCATCTACACCTTTAATCATTTCTGTATGTCCTATTAGAGGAATGAGACTTAGAAATTCATCTTCACTGTCAGCAGCAGCTATCTTAAAGTCATCATGACTTGAATAAATGTCTTCACCCTCATCTATGGTTCCTCTAATGTCTCTTAATACATTTTCTTCCCCTTCTTCCTCATTGGTTTCCTCATCATCACTGTCACTTAGGACAGTCTCCTTTCTAGGAAATATCTTTGGTGGGATAGGCTCACCAAAGGATACAGTATTAGAATAAGGATCTGAGGGTAGTTCTGGATCACTCTTATTATCTATAGGAGAATCCTCTCTTTCTGGCACAGCAGCATCTTCTCCTTCTTCATCCGAATATGTAGGTTCTACTTCACCAAGCTTAAGACTCGGGTATATTTTATTTTTAAGCCTAGTAGGATGAGCAACAGGGTTAAACTCTTCATATACCTTAGCCTCATCATTCACACATATCCTCATCCATGGATTCTAGTTAATCTTCATTAGCTGGAAAATCACTTTGGCGATGCAATGGTTATCACACACAACAATAGTTTCTTCCTTACTCCAGTAACTCCTTTCATTTTCAACATAATGGATATCAACTTAGAATGAAATGGGGCATTGTATTTGGAACTAGGAATGGTCATATCTTCTAGTTGAATCATCAACATCCTATATAAATTAATTTTCTATCCATGCTTTAACATATACAAAAGAAATACATCCTTAAATTTCAGTGTAGCAAAGTCCCCTCTCCTGGGACTTAAAACATGCTGGACAAACTTGAACAGAAGCTTATTTTCACCTTCCATATCAACAACAATGAATTTCCTAGGGATCCTACTCCCTGTTAGTTCAGCCAAGGCTTCTTTATAATATAAGAACTTAGTCATGGGAGGTACCACTCCTGAGTAGTAATCATAAATTCCTTCATGTGGTACTCTCAGACATTTAGCCCATTAAACAGAGGAGAAGCTCACACTTGCTCCATTTACTCTAGAAATCATCTGGTTCTCATTCTCAGACTACTAAAATATTATATATTCATAAAACTCCTTCACAATCTTTGGATAATAAGGTCCATCATTGTTTGCAAAGCACTCGACCCAACCTTGAGCTTCAAGTACCTTCAGCACTAAAGACCAGCTCGTCAGCAGCCATTCTGAGATAAGCTCCTTCTCAATCACTATTTGTCTCGTCAATAAATGAGGGTTAGGAACATTTTCCACTGTCTGGATTCCACTACTAGACTCAGATTTTGGTCTCTTAGGATCTGGTGTGTCTCCTTTATCAGTAACCACCGGCCTTTTCACTCTTTCCATCGATCTGGAGTGGTTCGAGGGTTGCAGAAGAGAGTTAGGTTCAGGATTAAGGAGAAAAAGATTCGGGAGAAGGTTTGATGTGGATTGAAATGTGATCTGTGTTTTAATTTTTTCATTTAGGGATCGAGAAAAAAAATCAAGTAAAAGAATAAATAAAGCAAAAGCGTTTCAACTTCTAGTAGAAAGAAAACACAAATTCCTAGAAAATATTGACTATCGGTAAGACATCATCGGTAAGGTCCTAACGGTGAGGTCCTATCGGTAAGGTCCTATCGATAAGGTCTTATCGGTAAGGTCTGATCGGTAAGTTCCAATGGTGAGGTCCTATCGGTAAGGTCCAAAGGTAAGGTCTTATCGGTAAGGTCCAACGGTGAGTTTTCTAACGGTAAGGTCCAACGGTAAGGTCTTATCAGTAAGGTCCAATGGTAAGGTCTTATCGATAAGGTCCAACCTTGAGCTTTCTAATGGTAAGGTCCAATGGTAAGGTTCTATCAGTAAGGTCCTATCGGTAAGGTCCAATGGTGAGGTCCTATCAGTAAGTTCCAATGGTAAGGTCTTATCGGTAAGGTCCAATGGTGAGGTTTCAATCGGTAAGGTCTAATGGTAAGGTTCTAACTCAACAGTTTATCATACCTAACTCATGTTTGATGTAATTTAACCTCTCAGAATTTATGGGCTTTGTGAATATATCAGCCAATTGTTGTTCAATACCAATGAATTCAAGAGTGATATCACCTCTTTGATAATGATCTCTCAAGAAGTGATGTCTCACATCAATATGCTTTGTCCTAGAATGAGATACTGGATTTTTAGAGATGTTAATATCACTTGTGTTGTCACAGTTTATAGAGACGTGTTTGAACTGATATCTATAGTCTAGTAAAGTGTGTTTCATCCACATAATTTGAGCACAACAACTGCCAGCATATACTAGTGACTTGCCTAAAATGTGACATGTTCCAAAGGTGATTTTTCTATCTGACTTACAACTAGAAAAGTCAGTATCCGAATAACTTATTAAATCAAATAGTTGTCCTCTTGGATAAAACATTCCTAAATTTATAGTAAACTTGAGATATTTAAAAATCCTTTTAACAACAGTTAAATGAGATTATTTGTGATTGGCTTGAAAATGAGCACACATGCATACACTGAACATAATGTCAGGTCTGCTAGCAGTAAGGTATAGCAAACTCCCAATCATACCTCGATAATTGGTTTGATCCACTATTTTACCAGTTTCATCAGCATCCAACTTACAAGTGGTACTCATAGGTGTATCACTACCTTTATTACTATCCAAACCAAAACGTTTCAAAAGATCCTTAGTATATTTACTTCGATTTAGAATAATACCATTTTTATTTTGGAAAATTTGAAATACAAGGAAAAATTTAAGTTCCCCCGTTAAACACATTTTAAATTCATCTTGCATCATTTTTGAAAAATCAGTACAAAAAGAGTTTTTAGAGGATCTAAAAATTATATCATCTACATAAATTTTTACTATTAAAACATCTTTGGAAATAATTTTAATAAACAAAGTAGGATCTTCTATTACTTTAGTAAAACTTTTTCAAATAAGGAAAGAACTAAGTCTATCATACCAAGCTCTTGGAGCTAATTTTAGACCATATAGGGATTTTGACAGTTTAAAAACACGATTTGGAAAATGTGGATTTTTAAAACAAGGGGGGTTTTCAACAAATACATCTTCAACTATGTACCCATTTTAAAATTTAATTTTGACATCTATTTGATAAAGTTTGAAATTCAGATGAGCTTCATAAGCTAGTAATATCCTAATGGATTCTAGTCTAGCTACAGAAGCAAAGGTTTCCTCATAGTCTATTCCTTCTTCTTGACTATATCCTTGTGGAAATAATCTATCCTTATTTCTAACTATGTTTCCAGATTCATCAACTTTATTTCTAAACACCCATTTAGTGTCTGTGGTCAAGGTGTCTTTAGGTCTGTCTACCAATTCCCAAACTTTGTTTCTTTCAAACTGATTTAATTCTTCTTGCATAACTATCACCAAAAATTCATCACTAATTGCATCATTAATATTTTTGGGTTCAAGCTGTGAATGAAAAGCTTGATGTTCAACCAAGTTTCTCAGAGAAGCTCTAGTTTGTGTCCCTATATTTAAATCACCTACTACAGCATCCAAAAGATAATTTTTGATAGTTTTAATACCACTAAAAAAAGTTGAATTGGGCTCCTCTTCAATGTCTACAGGTTCAGATTCACTAGGCTCAAATTCTAGAAAATTTCTAGAACTGGTTGTTTTTACAGGGATATTACCGTCTTTATCATTAAGGTCCAGAATTAACATATCTTCCTCAAGATGTTCAAAGGAGGTTTTGGTTTCATGTGGATCAGTCTCATAAAATTTGACATGAATAGATTCTTCCACACATTTGGTTCTCTTTTGAAATACTCTATAGGATTTACTAGAGATTGAGTAACCTAGGAAAATTCCTTCATCACTTTTTTAAGAAACTTTTTCAAGATTATCTTTAGTGTTAAGGATAAATACTTTGCAACCAAAAACTCTAAATTAATTAACCTTAGGCTTCCTATTATTCCAAAGCTTATAAGGGGTCTTCTTAAGAATAGGTCTAATCAAGACTCTATTGATAATGTAACAAGTTGTATTAACAACTTCATCACAAAAATAGATAGGTATATTATACTCATTAAGCATAGTTTAGAAAATCAATTGAAGTTTCATATTTCTTCTTTCTACAACTCCATTTTTTTGGGGTGTTCTAGGAGCAGAGAAATTGTGAGTATAGCCATTATGTGAGAAAAAGGATTCAAATTTCTGATTTTTAAACTCACGGCCATGATCACTTCTCAAGGTCTTAATTCTAAGTCCACTAAGATTTTCTAAAAACTTGGAATATTTAATTAAGTAAGAATATGATTCGATTTTGTGAGCTAGAAAGTATACCCAAGTAAATCTAGAAAAATCATCTACAAGAACATAAACATAGTGCTTCCCATTTAAACTTGAAACTCTAGATGGTCCAAACAAATCCATGTGAACCAACTCAAGTGGTTGAGAAGTAGAAACTTATTTATTTGGTTTGAAAGAATCTTTGTGTTGTTTTCCCTTCTGACAGGGATTACAAACTTTGTTTAGAGGGAATTCCAATTAAGGTAAGTATCTAATTAAAACTTTCCTAGTCAGTTTCCTAAGTGAGTGCACATTGTAGTGTTCTAATCTTTTGTGCCACAACCAGGATTCCTTATGAGATGCATTTAAACACGAAACATTTTGCTTAGCTAAAGAATCTAAATCAATATCATATACAGTCTCATTTCTAAGAGTTTTAAATATTAAATCATTTTTATAATTAAAAACATTACATGCATCATTTTCAAATTTAACATTGAATCCATCATCACACAACTAAGAGATACTTAGCAAATTGTTTTTAACCCATTAACAAAAAGTTCTTTTGAAATTAATACAGCATTAGGGTTACCAATTTGGCCTAAGTCGACGATCTTCCCTTTTTCATTATCATTGAATGTGACATGACTACCATCAACTTTAATTAGGCTTTTGAAGCATGAGTATTCCCCTATCATGTGTCTTGAACATACACTTCCCAAGTACCATAGAGTTTTATAGGAGATCTTCAGACAATTTTCATACAAAACAGATTAAGTGCAGGGTAACTTTGGTACCCAGATTTTCTTGGGTTCAGAGAGGTTAGCAAGTAAAACTTTGGGAACCCATACTTGTCTCACATATTTCCTATAATAAAAAGATATATTTTGAGACATAAAAACTTTGTTTGGTCCTTTAGAGAATTGTTTTTCAAGAAATGGTCCAGAACTTTAACTAGCTATGAACTGTCCAGATTTTGGAACAAATTTAGTTTTAACGATCCTTATCTGTCTTGGTTGATACCCTAGACCAGTTTTATATTTTGGAGTAATATTTTTTCCTAGTAACTGATTCAAGGTATCTCTACCTACATTAAACTTCTTAAGATCTCTCTTTAATTGCTCATTTAAAAATTTGAGTTCAGTATTTTCTTTTAACAATTGAGCACATTTTTCTTTCTCAATATCCAGATCAAAATTATAATTGGCATTTAAAGCATGTTGCCTTTTCAATAATTTATATTTATCCTTGAGTTCATTAAAGGTATCCTCAAGCATTCCAAGGTATTCAAATAGTTCATCCTCAGTCATATTTTTATCATTGTTTGATTCAATTTCATTCTTAGAATAGTAAGCATTGTGTATAGGAGAATTGGGTGTTACCTCAGATGATTATGTCATGAAACACAGGTTTTCATGTATGTTCTTTTCAATATCAGAAGTTTCAGATCCACTTGAGCTATCTTCTAAGTCACATCATGTGTCTTTCATAGCCTTTTTATATCCTTTTCCCTTTTCTTCATACTTCTTCTTAAATTTCAGCTTGAGGCAATCAGCTTTCACATGACCATTTCATTTGCACTCATAACAAACTATCTCATCTGTGTTATCATTCCATTTCTTGTCCTTTTTCCATTGTACTATATTACCATACCTTTCTTTGTAGTTTGATTTTATAAAGAACTTTTTATTTCGGTATAACTTCTTGAATCTACTAGAAATATGAGCCATCTCATCATCATTGTCAGAGTATGATCCTTCACTGGTGGAAGTGTCTATAGGAGCTTGAACTTTTTCTTTTTCTCTGTTCTTTGAGGTAGTAGTCTTGAATTCTACATATTTCTTCCTTGGTTCTTTATCTACTTCTTGATTCACCTTAAGATCTTCTTCGTACATCATAAGCTTTCCAATTAGTTCCTTCACTAGTATCTTGCCTCTGTCACAAGATTCTTGGATAGAAATAGAAGTTCCTCTCCATTTGTCAAGTAGGCATCGAAGCAACCTCATAATCTAGTCCTTTCTGTCCACTTTTCTCCCAAGAAGACTCATGGTGTTCATTATTTCATTAAACTTAAGATACATTTAAAAAAAAGTTCATCAGGCTTCATTTTAAAATTATAATATTTAATATTATATGTATTTAATCTCATTTATTTAACATTGGTTGTTCCCTCATGTGAAATAGCTAAAGTATCCAAAATTTCATATGCAGCTTTACAAGCAGATATTCTATTGAATTCTTCATCACCTAGAGAACAGTACAAAGCATTCATTGCTTTACAGTTATTATTATATGTAGCTTTAGTCAACTGAGACCATGTGTCCCTAGCAGTAGTATGAAAAACATGTTTTTCTTCAATTGTGTCCTAAATTTTAGGCCCCATGCTCTCTAGATACATTTTCATTTTTAATTTACACTGAGTATAGTTATTACCATTAAAGAAAGGTAGCCTGTTAGTATCAGCACCCTCAAATATGTTATCTATTGTTAATTAGAATGTAAAGAACTAAAAATTTAGATATAAAAGAAATTTTAAGATCATTAAGATACAACTAAAATCACTGTTAAAGAATTTTACAGGTTTCACAACAGTAAAGGTAGTAAAAAAACAGACTAAACTAATCCTTTAATACCAAATTTTGGTCAAACTGGAATCTCAATAGGGGGTGAATTGAGTTCCTACTTAAAATTTATGTTAAAAAACATTATTATAAAGATCCCCCAAATTTTGAAAACGACCCAATTAATTAAGGAAGTATAGATATAGATGTCTAATTGGTCAACAGTATGACAACCCTACTTTTTATTACAACTTAAACATGATTTATTACATAAAACTTCACTTAATAAAACAAAGAAGATCGAGAGGTTTAGTGTATTTGGGGCTTAGGATCATTACATAAAAACTTAAAATATGAAATACAACATCTTTATTGAAAACTTCCTTTACATGACCACTACATTCCCTCGTACTTAGCATTGCATGGGATAACCTGAGGATATGCATAAGAAAAGGGTGATCTATAAAGCCCAGTAAGGGAGTACACATGGAATAAAATGAGGAGTACAATACATGTTAGACAATAGGCATATCAATAGATCATAAAATAAAAACATGAACATAAAGGCATGATAAAGCATGATAATCATAACATGGAAATGTGGCAACAACACTTAACATGGAATTAGCATGAGACAAGGCTCATTGCACATAAAGCATGAGTAAACCCCCATTGCACATGAAGCACGAGTAAACTCTCATTGCACTTGAATTAGCATGAGTCAACACTCATTTCACATGACGTATCATGATAATATACTTTACCCAATTCATTGGAGTGCTATAAGGGTGCACCCTTCTTAAACATTTCATTTCATGCATAAGTGTGCCACATGGATCATAAAACATGGATTCATAAAACATAATAATTTGTTCCATGATAAAGGAATGTGGAATTCATACATGAGACTTTGTAATCAATAAGTAAAGGTGCATAAAGGTGGATAACCTTGATGGAGAAATGGGCATGGTATCCACTACACAATGGCATTGGCTTAGAAAATCGGTGTGATTTCGGCAGCGTAACGGCGTGACATAAGAATTCATAAAAAAGGTTGATGAGAGAGAAAGGGTTTCCTCGTCATATTTACATTTAATGGACAATAAGGAGGTCATATAAATACATTTACCAACAATTTTAATGGAATTTAGATTCATGATACAAAATTATTGCTTGAATGTAAAAGAAGAGAGAGAAGTTCCTTTCAGAATTTCGGCATAGTAACGGGTGTACATGGGAGGCATTTAATGAGAGAGAAAGGGGTTACTCATCATATTTACATGTAATGGACAGTAATTAGTTCATATATATACATGTCCCAACAATTGTAATGGAATTTAGATTCATGATACAAAATTATTACTTGAATGTAAAAGAAGAGAGAGAAGTTCCTTTCGGAATTTTGGCATAGTAACGGGTGTACATGGGAGGCATTTAATGAGAGATAAAGGGGTCCCACATCATTCAAAAAATAAGAGAGCATTATGGGGAAGGTTCGAAACCATACCCCAACATTCATAATTGAAATTAAAAGGGAAAAACAACTCAAAGAAAATTGGACAAAAATGAGAAAGGAAGAAAAAACCCTTACTTGGAAGTGTGCTTCCAAGGCTAGAGAGAGGCTTGTGAGAGGCTTCTTGGGAGCTTGAGGCACCTTGTGAGGATTCTAGAGAGAGTAGGGCAGAGGTTGGACGAACTCCAAGGTATTTTAGTGAGGAGGAAGTGGGATCTTGGGTCAGATTATATCAGAAAGGTGAGGGAATTCTTTATTATTTAGGTTTGGGTCCCCTTACATTAAATTAATCCAAACCACAAACCATCCCATGGTTTTTGCCTATGGTTTTTGGAAAAGGGAAGAGGAAAAAAATATTTTATAAGGCCCAAGTCCTAACTTCTTAAAATAATAAGGTTGCTTATGTGGAGGTGAGTCACACTCCCATGGAAATTAATTTAAAAAGGCAAAGTTTTGAATATATCTTGAGGGGTCCATTAATGCTTTTAAAAGTAAGTAAAAAAAACCCAAAATCACATTATTTTAATGATAAAACATATATTGGCCGAACATAAGGATTATGGTATTTTATTACATCACCTTTGGGTCATTATGATGTCATAAAACACATTATATATTTAAACGGTATTTAATTTTTACCCAAAAATTTGACTGTCTCAGAAAATTATGAAAAATTCACCGTTGGATAATTTTGACATCCTAATTCCAAAAATAACATTTATTTTATCTAAATAATTTTATAAATATGTGAATTTTTACTTTTAAAATAAAAACTGACATTTATCGAAAATTCACGGGTTTTGACAGAAATGGATTTCAAACCTTAATAACAATTTTAATTGCATTCATAAAATTATAAGATCATTTATATTTAAAAAAAATGATTTAATAATATTATTATTATTTTATTTAAATATTATTTAATTCAAAAATACCTTAATTTAATAAAATAGATTTCTTAATTAAATAATAACTAAAAACACCATTTGTACTTTAAAAACTATTTACAATGTATCAAAAATGATGAGAAATTATATTCATTATTATATAAAAAAATATTGTACATGAACATAGTACTACTTATTTGTTACATAACCCCTTAAAACAGCCGCATAATACCTAAGGGTAAGGTGTGCGATGGTGACAGACTCTTGGGGTGGCTCGGATAACATCGCTCGAGTGGTAATCTCTATCAAATTCCACTTTTCCCGTAGACGGTCCCGTTCGAGCTTGACATGGTGAAGCTCAGCTTGGGCTTGGTCAAGGGCGAAGCCCAAGGATGCCACCTCTTTTCCGAGCTCCGTCAAATGGGCTTCGTATGGGGAAATTCTACTGGATGAGGTCATCACTTCTTTTGTCTGAGTAAATTGGATTTGTTAAGGTCCTATATTTATACTAATCATGTGATCACTGTTCAATGTATATATTAACAACGGTCAAAAATCTTAACATAAAACCAAAGAAGTTGACATCTTATAAAAACATTTTATATAAAGAGACATTTAATTAGATCAAGAGGGATTTCCATTAATGAAACTTTGGGTCGTTACAAACAGGTTTTTCAAAGGGTGGTTATTCCTCAATTGAATTAGTGTATAACACTTATTCAACTTTGGAAACAAGTTTAATGAATTAAACACATACACACACTTACCTAAACTAACTATCAAAGTGAATGTTGAAGGTTCCGGGCACAGCAGAAGCGCGTGGGTGGATGTGCCCACTTGGATTTTTTTCATTAACAATGATCAATCCGGGATCAATACAATGATAAACGCCAATCTCCACGGATCGAATCATAGAAATGGACAAAGAAAAGGAAAGTCCAGGAACCACAAAGTTGGATCATTACAGGTTGATTATAATTAATTTAATCAATTGAAAAGAAATACCTTTTGGGTGTTCTTTCTTCGTTGATGTTCTTAATCACGTTTCGATGTGATTCGTCATTGCGTCGTAGAAGCCAAGTGTAGACTTCCTCTAGAGGTGATCCAAACATGCACCTCATATCTCGTGACATCGCCAAAGTATTCTCCAGGTGCTAGTGTGGAGAAACCTTTGTTTGCGTTGTTCGCCTTAGATCATCTTGATCCGATGGAAGAGGATCTCTCTCGGTCTTGAGAGCGTTCTTGGAGGAAGAGGTTATTTCAGCCTTGAAATAATTCTCTAGAATTGTTGTGCACAATGATTCTCTTGTGTGTAGGAAAAGAGTTGGGGTTTTGAGGATATTTATAATCGAGTTTGAGGTTGTAGAGTTATAACAATAAATAAATGCGTTAAGAGTTTCATTTATTTCATTAACTCTTATTGAAAAACCCCCATGTTGAATAATTAATTCCTTGACATGCACTCACACTGATTATAATAAATATCATTTAATAAAACAATATTATATCCTAAAAATCCCGACTGGATAAAATATATGGTGTGTAATAATAAATACAGGGCGTGTACTTGTTTTTCAATGAAAACTACACAACGTGTACATTCAATGTACACGGCATGTATAACTTCTTTTTATTTATTCATATCCTTTCCAAAATGAAAACTACATGGCGTGTATATTTAATAATACACAGTGTGTACTTGTTTTCAAAATAAAACTACACAACATGTAATCATTGATACACGGTGTGTACTTGTTTTATTTTATTCTTCCTCCAACATTAAAACGATTTAGGAATCCTTGAATAATTATTAAACCACGTACGAGAATAATCTTTATTCTACTTGAGATACTTGAATACACTTAGTGTGTGACCCTCTAGGCATCTTTCTCCTTGGCATTAGGTAGGCTTGCCTAAATTCCAAGATTACTGTCTAGCAATGGGTCAAGGCACCCAAGAGAAAGAATTTGACGCCGCATTGACGTATCACCTCATACTAATGCTTACTGTGTAATTTAATCCCTTTGTCTCAATATCTCATCAAGCAGGTTTCATGGCAGTGTCATAAACCTATATGCTTGATTTGTCATTCTTTGACTACCTGAAATAAACTCGTCGTTTAAACCATGGCCATGGAATTTAATGAAACGGTTCTATTTCAATCAAAGGGTCGAGATATCAACTTCCATAAATGGAAGGGAAAAATCCTTCCTCGACTTGTCCATTAACAACATGTCATTCGTGACGCACCCAATGTATCCTACTTCCCGCCAACTGTCTGCATGACGGTTTTCATCAGTAAATCTAAGTGCGCGAGTCATGACATGAGTTAATGATAATATTTCAGTCTAAGGACCATTACACACACTCGTAGATATCAATTTCCGATGACACCAAGACATGCGGAATTGCAACTGGCGGGTTTGTTCTCATAATCTCCCATCTTGGAGATTACTAAGTGTGAACTCCATGAGAGAGAGTCACATCTTCTTACGAGTACTCACACATGATGGTCTGTATACTATGTGTCCTGTCATAGTATGTCATCCAACCGTAGAACTTTATTTAAGAATATTGTTATAGCATTTCAAGGTTCTCATCATAGAGGGGATCTTCCATGACCTTATCAATGAAACAAATATTCCAGGACATTATTATATTATAGTCATTCAGAAAAATGAACAATATATAATAAGTAAACATTCATGTAATCAAAATACAAAATATTTGGTTCTCAGGACACCAAACCTTACAAACTCCCACTTGGACAAGAGACAACTGCCTACGACTTTTAGTCCGCTAGACCTCACATGATGATCATGTTTCTACTGAGTCAAGGATTTAGTCAATGGGTCCACCACGTTGTCTTCCGTGGAAATAATGTTCACTGAAACTTCACCTCTCTGAGAAAAATCCCTCAAGAGATGATACTTCCGAAGTATGTGCTTTGTCCGCTGATGTGACATTGGCTCTTTTGCAAGTGCCACCACTGCAGTATTATCACAATAGAGTGTGATAGGATCTTTACTGCTCGGTACTACATCCAGCTATTGGACGAAGCTTTTCATCCATACTGCTTTTTTAACTGCCTCAGAAGCTGCGATATACTCAGACTCCGCTGTAGAATCTGCCACCACACTTTGCTTTGAGCTCTTCCAGCTCACTGCACCTCCATTCAAACTGAAGATTTATCCAATCTGCGACTTCGTATCATCTTGATCAGTCTAGAAACTAGCATCTACATGTCCTCTGATGACTAGTTCCTCATCTCCTCCATAAACCAGTAACATATCCTTAGTATGCCTCAGATACTTAAGGATAGTCTTGACTGTCATCCAATGTTGGTCTCCTGGATCAGCTTGATATCTGCCTACCTCACTTAATGCATAAGAAACATCTAGCCTCGTACATAGCATAGCATACATGACTAACCCAATCGCGGATGCATAAGGTATCCTTTCCATTCTCTTTATTTCCTCATGTTTCTGAGGACACATTTTCTTGGAAAGATGAATGCCATGTGACACTGGAAACAATCCCCTCTTGGACTGTTCCATACTGAATATTTCCAGTATCTTGTCAATGTATGTACTTTGACTCAAGCCCAGCATTCTCTTGGATCTATCACAATGGATCTTGATCCCTAGAATATATGTTGCCTCTCCCAAGTCTTTCATGGATAACATTTATGCAACCATTCCTTAACTGACTGTAAGACAGGTACTTTGTTTTAAATTAGTAATATGTCATCAACATATACTATTAGGAAATTAACTGCACTTCCACTAAACCTTTTGTAGACACAAGGCTCACATTCATTCTTGATAAAGCCAAATTCCATTACGGCTTCATAAAAATGAATGTTCCATGACCTTGATTCTTGCTTTAATCCATAAATGAATTTATGAAACTTGCATACCTTATTGGCATCCTTTTGAGTCACAAACCCTTAAGGTTGTGTCATGTAGACATCTTCCTGGAGGTTCCCATTAAGAAATGCTGTTTTGAAATCCATTTTCCAAATATCATAGTCATGGTAAGAATTAATGGCCAATAGGATTTTGATGGATTTAAGCATCGCAACCAGTGAAAAGGTTTCATCATAGTCAATTCCTTGATGCTGTCTAAAACCTTTTGCAACCAATCATGCCTTATAGGCTCTGACTTGCCCCTCCATGTCCAGTTTCTTCTTGAATACCCATTTATTACCAATAGGCTATACATCAACTGGAGGATCTACCAAAATTCAGACTTGGTTTTGGTACATGGAATCCATTTCAAAATTCATGGCTTCTTGCCACTTGGAAATGTTTGTGCCTTCAACTGCTTCCTTGTAGGTAAGAGGATCATCATTTTCAACCAATAATGAGTCACCATCCTTGGTGAAAAGAAAACAATATCGTTCTGGTTCTCTCACCTCTCTCGTGCTCCTACGTAGTTCTTGTGTCTCTGGAACAGATTGTTCTTCCACAGGGCTTTGTGGAATCTGTTCTTTTACCAACTCCTGTGTATCTTGATCCTCGACTTCATCGAATTCTATCTCTCTCCCACTATCTCTTTTGGAGATGTGCTCCCTCTCAAGGAATATGGTTTTTCTTACCACTATAACCTTTTTTCTGAGGGGTTTAATAGGTAATATCTCCTTGTTTCTTTTGGATATCCTATAAAGATACACTTTGGGCCTCAGGGTGCGAGTTTGCTACCTGAAGAGGCCTTAACAAATTCTTCACTACCCCACACATGTAAATTTGATAACATGGCTTTGTTTCTACTCCATAACTCGTATGGAATACCATTTATCGATTTAGTTGGTACTTGGTTTAGTATGTGTGTTGATTTTTGTAATGCATATACCCAAAAGGATAATGGAAGACTCACATGACTCATCATTGATCTCACCATGTCAAACAGGGTTTGGTTCCTCCTTTCACTTACACCATTCCCCTGAGGTGTGTAAGGAGGAGTGAGTTGATATAGAATCCCAAACTCCCTTAAGAAATCAATGAAGTACTGATTAAGATATTTTCCTCCTCTATCTGAGCAGAGTTTCTTAATAGTCTTAACAAGTTGGTTCTCAACTTCATTCTTGTATTCTTTGAATTGATCAAAATAATCTGACTTATACCTCATTAAGTAAATATATCCATATTTACTAAAATCATCAGTAAAAGTTATGAAGTATGAGAACCCACCCCTTTCTTCAAATAGAAATGGCCCACACACATATGTTTGAACTAATTCTAGAAGCTCTTTATCTCTTTCACCTTTCCCACTAAATGGGGATTTTGTCATTTTCCCTTGTAGACACGCATGATATACACCAAGTGGTTTTAGTTCGAAAGAATCTAAATACCCATCTTGATGTCATTTTGTCAAACATTTCTTATTGACATGACCTAGCCGGTGATGCCAAATTTGGGTGTGGTGTGAGTCATGTGAATTAACTTTGTCATCTATTGCCATTAATTGGTTTGTGTAGTCTAACACATAAAGGTCATTATATAAATGTGCCCTACCAAAACAAATTCTATCTTTATAAAAGTAGCAACATTCATTTCCAAACTTAAAGATGAATCTATCAGTATCTAATTTGGATACTGAAATAATGTTTTTGGTTACAGAGGGTACATAATAACATCCTTTCAAAACCAAGACCATCCCATTAGGCAATGTGAGATGGTAGTCTCCGATAGCTACAGCAGCGAGTCTGGCTCTGTTGGCTGCTCGTAGATCTACCTCACCTCGATCAATCCTTCTAAATCTACTTGGTTCCTATATTTGGATGCAAATGTGAGCACCATAAGCAGTATCTAATACCCAATTGGTATAAATAGATAGATTTCATTCTATAACAAACGCACCTGAAGCTTCCCCTTGCTTCCTTGGCTGGGTGCAGTTTTTCTTTCAGTGGCCCTTCTTGCCACGTGCGAAACAAACAGCCTCATGTTCTCTTACTTCCCCTTTGATCTTCCTTTTCTTGGAAGGCCTTGATGAATCTTTGAGCTTAAAGCTCTTCTCTTTCCCTTTCCTTTTATTCACCATGAGGACAGAAGGCTTTTCACACATCATGTTATTGTCCACTTGGTGAATGAGGATAAGAAGATTAGACAGAGACTTCTCAATGTTGTTCATGTTGAAGTTCACAACAAAGTTTGAGAAGCTATGGGGGAGTGATGCAAGAATGAGATCAGTACCCAGTTCTTCGGGGATTTTAAACCCTAGAAACTCCAAGCACTCAATGTAGCTAATGAGATTGACTACATGAAGCCTAGATGGGGCACCCTCTCCAAGCTTGCTCTGAAATAGTGCCTTGGAGATCTCAAACCTTTCATGTCTTGCTCTCTCCTGGTATAGACCACAGAGGTGCTCGAGCATACTGTAGGCATCCATGTCTTCATGAGACTTCATGAGCTCACTAGACATTGATGACAGCATCAAATATTGAACGTTGAATGCATCGCTCAAATGTTGATCATAGACCATGAAATCTTCATCACTCTCCCCTTGGACAGGCGGATCATGAAGTGAGGACTCCAACACGTAAAACTTTCGTTCATGGCATAGGATAACCTGAAGGCACCTAAACCATTCCTAAAAGTTACTGTTGATGAGGATATTGTCTTTATCCTGAATTGATCGCAGAGAAAATATGGTTGACGAGTTTGTCATATTGATTCTACAATTTAAAAGAGCATATTTATGAGTACTTTTTTATTACATTTTATGAAAAATAATAAATGAATTTATTAATTCTCCCACTATTTTATCAAGTCCCAATGTTCCTCACCATTGAACTCGGAATGTCCAGTTGCTTTGACATTCTAGTGTCAAGGATCCATATTCCCCTTCACATAACCCCAACAAGGGTTGTTCAAGCTATTTGAAGGTATTTAGGTAGGCAGGTCTTTGTCAACTATGAGCTTACAGTTCCTTGATCTGTTGAGTGGACTCCCCAATCCTGAAATCCTGACTTGGATTTCCTCAACTCTTGCCTCTAATATTACACCAAGTCTAGAAAGGGCTACTATTCTTGATGTAATATGGTTAAGTCAACCTGAATCCTTTCATAAGGGTTTCCTTTATAAAAGTAAGTGTCCCAACAAGGGTTGATCAAACATATAGTTTTATTGAGTCTTTCCCTTAATCAAGTAACATAAGGATGGGTCTGAATTAATATGGTATTGAGGTATTTTAATCCTTTATGTGTAGTTTCGAATTATCACATGCTTTTTAATATTAAGTGATGCTTGCTTAAGTGATTAACCATGTTCGGATAATTTTTACGCATAGTCTGATTTTTATTTTATTCTATCATTTCATGCTTGTTAATTTTATTAACTATGTGATCATGACAACACATACATAATAAATAAACCATGGAATCATACATAAAATAAAATAATATGGAATGATCATGATCTTCTATTGGTTAGATTATCTAGAAATTTGATAAGCTAACCCTGACCTAGGAAAAAACACCTTGAACCGATGGTTCATGTCTTGTAGCTCTCACCTGTCCACCTTTGTATCTTCTTGGTTTGATTTTGCCTCAGCTTTAGGTTTTGAACCATCTCCACTGGCTTGGGAGATCCTCCATTACATGGGTTTACATTAAAGAAACCATGGGCACGTAGGCCCTAAATTTTTTGGAAGAAGGCTCGCAAGCCAACAAATTTAAATTAAACAAATTTAAATGAAACCATAAAGGCATACAAAGGGTCTTTGTTCTAGCTCATGATCATCCATAGCATGCAACGACATTTACGCATATTTAAAATTAAAATTCTTTTAATCGTTCTATTATTAAAGATAAGTCACGCTTGAATTCAATTAATTATGATCTTATAATTAATAAATTATTTATCTTAAATTCTTTTCTGAATTTCCTTGAGATTCTTCTCATCCATATTCCTTGTACAGGTCTTTGTACTTTTGGAGGAAACCTGGTGATATTCCATTTCTGGAAAGTACACGGCGTTTAGTTTATATTTACATGGTGTGTATTTCTTTTCACCCTTTATCCAAAGTACACGCCTGGGGCTTTGGCGTGTTTTCTCTACTTCATAATTTTTGGAGTACACGGCATGTAGATAAATCATACATGGTGTGTAATTCCTTGTTATGTGGTAACGGGCCCGGCGATCCCGTGTACATGGTACGTAGCTTCTCCTTTGTACATGGTTTCACTTGGGCCGGATCGGACTACACGGCATGTTGCTCCAACATACACGTTGTGTATTCCGTTTCCCACACGTCGTTTAATTCTGTTCAACACGGGGTGTTAAATTATTAGGTGTAATCAATTCACATGGCGTGGTTTGGCGGACCAATACCTGTTCGTTGAACCTAAGTATATGGCGTGTAGTTTTCATTACACGTTGTGTATTCCCATGTTGTACAGACAGAAAGAGAAGCTCCTCCAGATGAGTTCCTCGTTTTTAATTTAATCAAAATTAAAATTAAAAAGGTTTTTTCTTTGATATGAATCGAGAAAATAAGGAGGAAGAACAGATCTCATTTATTCAGAATTATAGAACAATTTATTTCAAACTAAATCAAATATAAATGCATAAATTATCAATGAAAATTAAATAACTATAATCAACATTGTAGCCTCCCTTTGATACCATTTGAAGGTTCCGGGTACAGCGGAAGCGGGTGGGTGGATGTGCCCACTTGGATTTTTGTCATTAAAAATGATCAATCTGGGATCAATACGATGATAAACGCCAGTCTCCATGGATCGAATCACAGAAATGGACAAAGAAAAGGAAAGTCCTGGAACCACAAAGTAGGATCATTATAGGTTGATTATAATTAATTTAATCAATTGAAAAGAAATACCTTTTGGGTGTTCTTTATTCGTTGATGTTCTTGATCATGTTCTGATTTGATTCGTCGTTTAATCGCATAATCTAAGTGTAGACTTCCTCTAGCGGTGATCCATATGTGAACCTCGTATCTCGGGATGTCGCCAAAGGATTCTCCAGGTGCTAGCATGGAGAAACCTTTGCTTGTGTTGTCCTCCTTAGATCGTCTTGATCCGATGGAAGAGGATCACTCTCGGTCTAGAGAGCGTTCTTGGAGGAAGAGGTTCTTTCGGCCTTAAAATAATTCTCTAGAATTGATGTGCACAACGATTCTCTTGTGTGTAGAAAAAGAGTTGGGGTTGTGAGGATATTTATAATCGAGTTTGAGGTTGTAGAGTTATGAAAATAAATAAATTTGTTACGCATTTCATTTATTTCATTAACTCTTATTGAAAAACCCCCATGTAGAATAATTAATTCCTTGACATGCACTCATGCCGATTATAATAAATATCATTTAATAAAACAATATTATATCCTCAAAATCTCGACTGAAAGGATACACGGCGTGTAATAATAAATACAGGGTGTGTAATTGTTTTTCAATGAAAACTACATGGCGTGTACATTCAATGTACACAGCGTGTATATCTTGTTTTCATTTATTCATTTCCTTTCCAAAATGAAAACTATGTGGTGTGTATATTTAATAATACACAGTGTGTACTTGTTTTCAAAATAAAACTACACCGCGTGTAATCATTGATACATGGAGTATACTTGTTTTATTTTATTCTTCCTCCAACATTAAAATGATTTAGGCTTCCTTGAAAAATTATTAAACCACGTATAGGAATAATCTTTATTCTACTTGAGATACTTGAATACACTTAGTGTGTGACCCTCTAGGCCTTTTTCTCGTTGGCATTAGGAGGGCTTGCCTAAATTCCAAGATTACTGTCTAGCAACGGGTCAAGGCACCCAAGAGAGAGAAGTTAACGCCACATTGATGTATCACCTCATACGAACGCTTATTGTGTAATTTAATCCCTTTGTCTCAATATCTCATCAAGCAGGTTTCATGGCAGTGTCATAAACCTATATGCTTGATCTGTCGTTCTTTGACTACCTGAAATAAACTCGTCATTTACACCATGGCCATGGAAATTAATGCAACAGTTCTATTTCAATCAAAGGGTCGAGATATCAACTTCCATAAATGGAAGGGACAAATCCTTCCTAGACTTATCCATTAACAACATGTCATTCGCGATGCACCCAACGTTCCCTACTTCCCGCCAACTGTCTGCGTAACGGTTTTCGTTAGTAAATCTAAGTGCGCGAGTCATGACATGAGTTAATGATAATCTTCCAGTCTAAGGACCATTACACACGCTCATAGATAGCAATGTCCGATGACACGAAGACATGCGGAATTGCTACTGGTGGGTCCGTTCTCATAATCTCTCATCTTAGAGATTACCAAGTGAGAACTCCATGAGAGAGAGTCTCATATTTTTACGAGTACTCGCACATGACGGTCTGTATATTATGTGTCCTATCATAGTATTTCATCCAACCATAGAACTTTATTTAAGAATATTATTATAGAATTTTAAGGTTCTCATTATAGCGGGGAACTTCCATGACCTTATCAATGCAAAAAATATTCCAGGAAATTATTATATTATAGTCATGCAGAACAATGAAAAATATATAATAAGTAAACATTCATGTAATCAAAGTACAAAACAGTTGGTTCTCAAGACACCAACCCTTACAAATGAAAAATAGATTTATTTTTTAGCAATAAGCAGCAGAAAAAGAATAAAATAGAGTAAAACAAAATATAGAACATAGAAAAGTTAAACAATAGGTTCAGTCTCAAGTCGAGATATAATCCTCTTCACTTGGCGATCACCTACCACAAATCATTTTATATTAACAATAAACTTGATACACAGCCTGTATTGGGATTTACAATAGTTTTCACAAACTATCCAGGGTTCACACCCTCTACCACTATTCTTCATGGGAAAGAAAAACAATAAATACCACACATGGTCTCTTCCATAGTTTTACATGGGAACAAAATATAAGTGAGGTTTGATGTAAGGATATTCAATATCCTCTAGTTTAAGAACAGGGGATAGTGTGTGAAGCAGAGAGACACACTTCCCAGAAATGTAAAAAAGAAGAAATGAAATAAAGCAATTATGATAAGATAGAGTTTAGAAGTCTCTATGTGTTTTTAGTTCAGATCTTGACTCCTTGAAGTGAAGAATTTGAAGTTTGAGTCTATCTTTGGAAGTTTTCTCCAAAACAAAGTGTCGCAACTCCAGGTACTAGATTTCAAGAATTGAGTGTTCTGCTTCTTGAGTTTATTGAAATTTTATGAGACACAAAAGGTAGCCTCAAGTTGTTTTCCTGAAATTATCTTCTTGAAGTTATTAGGGTTCGCAGTGAAGGTGCTCAAATAGTTCTTCCTTTTTCTTTAGTAATTTCTTCCTCATGCATTTAACTTCTAGACTTGCATTCCCCATTTTTCTTTATGCCTCTATATATCTTTCTTCCTTAGTCTTTTCTTTCATATTTGAGGTCTGACAATAGGAGTAAATACATCACGTGAAATCTTTCTCATACCTCATATTGTCAAGATATGGTCTCCTGATATGTCTAAAATAAGCATTAATTAAGTCAGAAGCATTAAAGTTAACAAATATGACCATTAGAATAATCATAATAATTTTAAAATGTATGAAGTAGAAGAGTATGGTAGACTTGTAACAGTAGCCTTCGCAATGGTAGGATTCAACAGTAAGTGCACATCGGTCATCATTCATTAGTAACCTTTCTAATGGAAACCTTCCATTAATAACTCTCCATCAGTAGACTTTCATCGATGACTCTCCATTTTTATCCTTTCATCAGTGACTCTCCATTGGTAGCCTTTCATCAGTGACTCTCCATCGGTAGCCTTTCATCGGTAATCTCTCCATCGGTAAGCTTGCATCGGTGACCTTTCATCGGTAACCTTTGCATCGGTAACCTTTTCATCGGTAACCTTTTCATTGTTGACCTTTGAATTGTTAACCTTTGCATCGGTAACCTTTGTATCGATGACCTTTGCATCGGTAACCTTTGCATTGTAAGCTTAAACCAACAAGCAGTGAGATTAAAGGTATATGAATATTACTTTGATATAAACATGATTTTCACATAAATGATTATCTTGTAAGAGAAACATAATTATCACATAAAGAAAACAAGATTTGGGATTATTAAAACATGATTTGGGATTATCAAAACAGGTGATTCCAACATATTTATTATTATATATTTGATCAAACTAACATTTTTTCTGGATAAATGAGATAAATAGTTGGTTAAGTAAAGTGTTTACATCAACCTAAATGGTGTTTTCCTATATAGATTGATGATGAAACCTTAATTAGCCAATTATAATGTGTTTGAGACATGTATCATTGGTCGCAGAAGATGAAATGTTAGTTTGTTACAATTACATGGGTTAGAATTGAAATTTAAAGAGTCTGTGTTCCACTATAGTAATTTTAACCCATATGATTAAGCCATCGAAAAGTTCTAGGTTCAGTAACATGTAGTACCATTTTTTACTTATAAAGTGTAGGAATTTATAACTTTGTAATGGAAGATACATATAACTAGACCCTAATATATATATATATATAGACATGTAGATGCACAAATGAACTATTGAGTTTGAAATTTAAATTTAATTGGTTTTTGTTAAATGTAAATGACAATTATAACTTAAAGTGAATTTTTCTCAATAACTTGTAATTGAAACTTCTTATACTAGAACACCTGTGATAAAAACTTGGAATCTAACCAATACCCTAACCTTATATCTTGGGTAGTTGGGTTAGAATTTTTTGGGTAACGAACCCCTTATGCCTATATTTCATCATGATAACTTCCTTTTACTTCTTATCGAATTATGAGGTGTGTACTTGACAATTGTAGATATATGACTCCACAATGACCATGGTTTGATTGCCAAGAAGGTGGTGATGACCATGATCCTATGGTGGTGGGACCTAACCCACTAGTAGTGTTGTCTATACCACCTCTAGTTATACCTAACTTGGGTGTTGATGCCCAGTTTTGAGAGGGTTTCTTATTTCTTATGTAGACTATGTAGGGATTCATGTGACCTACCTCAACTATGGTATAGTTGATGCAAGATTTCTAGTAGTAGGATCCACCTACTTTTTTGAGGGATAGTAGCCTCAGGGATGTTGAGACATGGTTGGAGGCTAGATTTTCTATCATTGAGCATATAGAGACACCTCCTGAGAGGAGGTTCAATCTCTCCACTTATATGATTTGTGGTTATACCAAGCACTAGTGGGAAGTTATCACTCAAGAAATCCATCAACAAGATATCATCTGGAGATATTTTCAGGCTTCCTTCAATGACTACTCATTTCCAAAGATGTTGGGAGCTTACTAATCTAGGGAATTTATGTACTTAGAGAAAGAATCCATGTCAATTATGGATTATTCAGAACACTTTACTGAGTTTCATAACTTTTTACCTTGTTTCACCGGGGATGATTATTTGAGAGTGATATGATTAGAGGATGGGATCTGTTAGGTCATCCAGTATTTGGTAAATGTCTTCTATTTGATAATTGTTTTGGATATTGTTAAGTAATACCTTATCATTGAGCACAACATGATAGAATATAATGATACCTGGCACAATGGTTCAACATTGAAGAAGTGTAGTGGTTCATCCAGTGGTAGGAAACATTGTTTGGAGGGTTATCGATAGAACAGTGGAAGCCATATTATTCACATAGTTAGTTCTATTGTATGCCATCAATGTGTGAGGAAAGGTCATATAAATCCATAGTGTCACCAAGACCCATATGAGTGTTGAGCCTACAGCATAAAGGTCCATCTTTAGAAGTTTTGTCTGATTTTACTATCTATCCCTAGTGGGATAGGATCTGTACCATCTCCACCTTCCGAAGCATGGTGTGTATCTCCACACCAGGTTGGGAGCTGGACTACCATCGATCGTATAGGCTGAGGAGGTGGACATGGTTGAGGAGGCCAAACCCAGGATGTGCAGTGCCAGTAAAGTGGAACAACTTAGGGTAGTCATGTTTTATATTAGGGAAATGGATCATTCCAGATGTGTATAGTACAACCTACCCCTAAGGAATAGAGTGTTGAACCATCTATCATGTGAGGTACAATTTTAGTAGTCTCTACCTTGGTATATGCTTTTTTACATAGTATCTTCACATTATTTTATCTCTATGTCTATCATGGAAAGAATTAGGCTTGATATTCATTATTTATATGGAGTGATGACTCTAGATACTCTACTAGGAGTGTGGTCAGAAAGTCTACACCAATGTAAATATTTCCCCCTTGAGGTTAGTGGTTATTATTTCCTATGGACCTATTCATCCTTGAGATGATAGGATTTGACATCATTCATGGGATGGTTTGGTTGGTTCCCTGTCATGATCATTTTGATTTTTATCATTGAAGGGTTCCTTTTACATCACCAAATGGTGGTAGTTATATTCACAAGGGTGAATGGGATGTCCAGGAAAGTTGATATGGACTCGATCATCGTTGGATAGGTGAGGTGACATCCCATATTGCTAGACTTTATGTGGATGACCAAGGAGCATGTCAGGATGATTTTCATCTTATAGTATATCATTTTATGGATTTCTTCCTTAAATAATTTTCCAGACTACATCCTGAGAGAGAGAGAGAGATAGAATTTACTATTGAGCTAGTTCAAGGAGTAAAACTGGTATCCATTACTCCTTATAGAATGTCTACTATTGAGTTTTAGAAGCTCAAGAGGTATCTATAGGGCTTGGAAGATAAGTTTTTTATACATCCAAGTACTTCCCCCTAGGGTTCATCGATTCATTTCACCAAGAAGGTGGATGGTACCCTCGATATTTACATGGATTACCATCAGTTGAACAATCTTATGATTAATAACTAGTATCCATTACTTCATATAGAAGACCACTTTTGAAATATATAAGGTGATTAGGTTTTCAAGAAGATCAATTTTAGGTCAGGCTGTCATTATGTTTGATTTATAACTTTGGATATACCCTATATAGAATTTTAAAGAAGATATGGCCTTTATGAGTATCTGATTATGTCATTCAGCCAGACAAATTCACCCACCATTTTCATGAATCTGATGAACTGGGTTTTCAACCTGTATCAGGATTCATTCATAGTATTATTTGTGAATTAAATATTAGTGTATTATCTTACTCAACACATCCATTCCAAACTTCTTGATATCATACTAAAAACAATAAGAGATAACCAATTGTTTTCTAATCTCACAAAATGCCACTTTTGGATCAAAAAGGTTCACTTCTTGGGTCACATCATATCAAAATCAAGATTATCCATGGATCCAGAGAAGGTAAGTGTAGTGGTTTCTTGGGAGTATCCCAAGAACAATTTTTACATATAGAGTTTCTTGGGGTTAACTGGATCGTATAGGAACTTTATTCAAGATTTTCATTCCTAGAAGCACCGATTATGTGTTTAACAAAAAAAGGTTGTTAATTTTATATGGTATGAATCATATGAGAAATCCATTTAGGAGTTGAAAAGAATATTTACTCCAACACCGATCCTGATTTTTTCAAATCCGGTCAGAAGCTATAAATTTTATTACGATGCATCAAGTATCATTCTAGGATAAGTCTTGATGAAGGGTTATTTAGTTTTGGGATACGAGTTACATAAGTAGATTCCTCATGAGTAGAATTACCCTACACATGATCTTGAGTTGGAACTTTTGGTTCATTATTTATGATGTTGGATGCACTATCTTCTATGAGAGTGTTTTATAGTGTTTACATACCAGAAGATACTCAAATACATGTTTATGCAGTGTGAATTAAATATAAAATAGAGAAGGTGGGTTGAATACCTATAGTCCTTTGATTTTGAGATTGACTATACACATGGGAAGAGAAATATTTTGGCTGATTCTTTGAGCTAGATGACTCAGACATAGGCATTCTAAGAGGTTTGTAGCGAATGGAAGATAATGGCCTTGTTTTTTGAAATATATATGGAGGTGTAAGACCATTAGGTACATCCTGTACTTTTATAATTAGTAGTGGTCTATTCACTTCTAGATATAGTGAAGATGAGGCAACCCTCAAATCTCTAGGTCTTGATCTTAAAGTATAGTATGTCAGGTGGGGGTCCACTACCTAGTTGGGTTATTGATGGGGATGAGATCTTGCATATTTGTGGATTTGTATGGGTTTCTAGATACTTGTGAGAAGAACTGATGTGAGAATATCATGTGTTTGTTTGGGAGGTACACTTCAGGATTACAAAGAAATACCATGACTAACACTACCAGTATTGGTGGTTGGGGATGAAAAGGAAAATAGATGCCTTTGTCACTAAGTGTTCCAACTATCAGCAGGTGAAGGTGGAAAACCAACGACCAGTAGGGATTTTACATCCATTCCCCATTCCATTATAGAAATGAGATGACATCACTATGGAATTCATGAATGGATTACCAACAACCCCGTGAGGAGGTGATGCAGTATGGGTGATCTTTGATAGGATAACAAAGGTCTCCCAGTTCCTACCTATTAAAGAGACCCTCTCAGTGGATGAATTGGTTAGACTATACATCTATGATATTATCAGACTTCATGGTATCCCTTGTACTATCATATAATATAGATATAATCAATTTATGTCATGGTTCTGTAAGGGTTTGTATAATTATTTGGGTTCACATGTACTCTTGAGTATCGCATATCACCCTCAGACTAATGGAAAGTTCGATTATAAAATATAGGTGTTAGAGTACATGCTTAGAGAATGTGTCCTTAATTCCATAGTTTCTTGGGAAAGGTGCATACCTCTAGTTGATTTCTCTTATAATAATATATTTTGGGTGATGATTCATATGAATCCTTATGAGTCCTTATATTTTATTCCATTTCATTCACCCTTGTGCTTGTTAGAGGAAGTAGAGGAAGTGCTACTAGGACCTCATATTGTTTGGGAGTCACTGGAGCATGTATGGATTATCTAGAAGTGCATGGAATCAGCTCAGTCAAGGAAGAAGTCTTATTTCAATCATAGTCGATTACCTATAGAGTTTGAGGTTAGGATAGGGTATTCATGCGAGTTCTAGTTTTTTGAGAATTAGTATGAGGCGCATAGTTGCTGCACAGTTAGCAGTGACCATGCATCTCAATGGTGTAGCCCATACATAAAGGACCACAGTTTTATAAACCATGTGAGGGAGGCCGCATGGCCATACGAAAAAATATGTAGATTAATTTCATAGGGGACCTGAATGGGCTATGCATGGTTTTTCAAATTTTGAACCAAACCCACATGCTTAGTTCCACTTAGGTTGTGGAACCACATGAAAATCACACGATTTAGAAAAACCTTTTTGTCAAACCATACACCCTTTAAAATTTGGGTAAAATGGACATTTTTACCTTCCTTCCTTAAAAATAATTTTCTTATCTTCTCCCATAATTTCTCACACATAGGCACCCCTCACATTAGATCCCTCCTTCATCCCTCAACTTAGGCATTAAAGCTCCTCCTTCAATAGAAATATGATCAGATCACCATCTTCCACGTTGGTTAGCCAATGGTAAGTGCTTAAATTCATTACCTTCATTTATCGGTTTATCATTCCATCTTCGATGTATTTTCAAAGATATATAATATTTCCCATTTATAGTTATTTTGCATGTTTCTATATTTTCTTCCATTACAGCCAAAATCAGAAGGTGATACTAGATGAGGGTTCATCAAATTCATTAAGGTACGTTATCTATAACTTTCCCTCAATTCTCATCATTTATATTTTTCATCATTGTTCTGTGTGATGGAATTACCCACACACCACTAATAAAATTAATCTTCCTTAAATTAGTTTCTTAGTTTGGAACTAAAACACCCTAACAGATCCCCCTTCAATCGTTGGAGGTCAACATCCTCCACATGAGCCACCCATTGGGTGCACAATGTATATGACTATATGGCCCTTTTATTATTGTTAACCAAAACACCCATTGGTGTGTTTGGTTTGGATTCCACAAGGGAATAAATTAATTGAACTTAGATGAATTGGTACTTTATAATTAGGAAAGTATGATTCACTTGGAATCAATTAATTTGTAATGAAATGGTCAAATTGTATGATACTACTTGTGAAACTTTTTCAATTATAAATCAAAAGGTAGTGTCTAGAATTAAATAGAATAGTAAATTTTCATGGATAACACATGGACAGTGTTACTAATTATATACACATGGTGACTACTGATTATGTACCTTTTTCTTATTAAATGAGTGTTTAGACTTGATCCAACCTTGTATTACTGAGAAAATGACTTGAACTGTCGCGACCCGTCCTCAGGGCCCGTGCTGTGACTACCCCAAGCTCGCCTTCTATAGTCCAGGGGCTGGCGACTAGCACCAAGGCGTAAATCCCGGTAAAAAGGGAAGGAATTGCCTTTGTAAAGTAAACAAGCACCACAGAGTAAGCAAGTGTAAAAGTAAACACTAAGTAAAAACTGAGTACAACTGAAAGTGCGGAAAGAAAGTGGGCCAGTATACAAACCCAAACTGAAAGTAAAGTACAACTCGAAAAGGAAAACAGCAAATGAAAAGTAAAAGCAGCTACGCCGAGTCGTCCACTGGAAATCCCACCTGAAGGGTGAGTACAGATATCTCCACAGCTCCTCGGGTCCCGCCGTCCGCTCCGAGTACGTCCCGCCCAGTGGTCCACCTCCAGGTACTGTCCTGCTCTACAAGCCTCATCCACGATCAACGTTGTCTGTCGTCTGCAACCAACACAACGTAGTGCGGGCGTAGCCCGTGTAGGGGTGAGTATAAGCTACTCAGTAGGGACCCCGAGACCCCTGAAGGTCTCCCAAAATCCAAAAAGGATAATCCACAAAGGAAAGATACAATCACGAAGTAACAACCGACACTGCTTAGGTATATGCCCATACATATACCTAAGTTATCAATTCCAATACGCTCCAACCTCTGAGCCCAAGTACAACTCAGTCCACACAGGAAAGTATACGTATTCCACACAGGAAAGAAAAACGTAATCCACACAGGATAGTACAACACAATCCACACAGGAAAGCAAACAGGATTCAGCTAACACAGGTATACTTCTTCAAAAGTCGATAGAGATGATCAGATGTTGCCACTGATTCATCTAAGCCGTCGGACCCACAAAGGATCGGTAGGTACTAACCCCCCGCAATGACCTACACAGAATCGTTCAGGAAGTTGAAACCAAAGCTATTGGGAAACTCCTTTTCCATCAAGTACAGTAGTTATACCGCTACAACCAAGCGCTTCGCCTATCGGGTAATGAGGGCCTGCTGCTACAACCAAGCGCTCCTCCGTCGTGGGTCTGCCGCTACAACCAAGCGCTCCCATGTGCCGCTACAACCAAGCGCACCTCTGTCGTGGGTCTTCTGCTACAACCAAGCGCTCCCCTGTGCCGCTACAACCAAACGCACCTCTGTCGTGGGTCTGCCGCTACAACAAAGCGCTCCCCTGTGCCACTACAACCAAGCGCACCTCTGTTGTGGGTCTGCCGCCACAACCAAGCGCTCTCCCTGTGCCGCTAAAACCAAGCGCACCTCTGTCATTCGATCAGCAGTCGTCAAGTCTCAACCGGCTCTAGGGTTTCCGTACACAGTATGCTCGTTCCGGGAGAGTTCACTCCACGAGCTAAGAGATCGATGCATCAACTGACGTGTAGTCTGGAGTTCATGTATCCCAAGATGTACCGTAGTGGTCACTGCCGAAAACACGGAGGATTCCCGTACTGTTTTCATCATCGTCGCAGTTGAATCCACTGAGGATCTCTGTACAGTCGTCGTCGTCACAGCAGTAGTTGCAGCCAGCTCTAGGGTTCCCGCACACAGCAAGCTCGTCCGGGAGGGTCCGCTCCACGAGCCGAGAGGCTGATACATCAACTGACACATGGTCTAGAGTTGATGTATCCAAAAGTTCCGTATCGTCTATAGGAACTCAACGCAACAGACGGCGCGTCAATCGGACGCCCGGTCTGAGAGTTATTGGCTTTTTCGTCCCAGGGGCCCGGTTGGTTTTTAAGGCAAAACCAACCCGACCGTACTCCACCTGCATCCAAACCTCGGGCGGAGTATGCCAAAAGATCCATCTCACTAAGAGGAATCCAACCAAGTTGACGGCACGTCAATCAGACGTCCGTAGCTCAAGATATGAGCGTTTCCGCTCCGAGGGCCCGGTTGGTTTCGTGTACGAACCAACTCGGCCGACCTCAAAGTATTCCGAAACCTTGAGTGCGATATACCGAAACGACCGTCTCGATCCAAGGATCGCATTGCCGCTGACGGCGCGTCGTTTGGAGGTGTTTAGCCCGAGTAATGGGCATTTGAACCCAAACAGTTCGGTAACGGGGGTTTCGGGCCCAGGTCGACTCGGCCCGAGACCCCCCGGTTGACCCGAACCGGGTCGACCCGCCCCGGACAGGGTCGGCCCGGCCCGGCCCGGCTCGGCTTGGCTCGGCCTGGCCGACCGGCCAGGCGCCGGTTCGGCTGGACGCAGCGCGCCCAGCGCGCTGCTAGCTCGGCCTTCAGCCGAGCTGTTGGAAAAACGGGGGGCGCCTGCCCCCCCCCCTTCATAACCGCAGCCCCCCCTTAAATATGGGGGGACATTGATGCTGTCCAGGGGAATTTAATTCCCCCGGTTTTCTCCTTTCCGGCCGGCCCGACCTGGCCGGCCGGCTCCTTCTCAACGGGACCGGCGGTGGCCGGTCCCCTTCCGGCTCCGACACCGGCGGCCCGGCTGGCCGCCGGTCACCATGTTCTGCCGCGACCCAGAACCGGCCGTAGCCCTTGTCGTCCAGCGCAGTGCGACGGCACCGCGCCCCTCCGCCGTGGCTCCGCTCCGGCCGCGGCGCCTTCGACTTCCTTCGACGCGGCGCGACGGCGTCGCGTTCTTGTTCGACTTCTCAGCGTGGCGCGACGGTGTCGCGTAATACTTGTCGAGCGATTCTCGCGTGGTGCAACGGCACCATGCCACCCCGTTTCATACACAAAGAAACAATCATGAACATAGGAGGGGGGTTCGGCCGTGTTTGTGCGGTCCGGCCCCCTCTCGTTAACGATAACATTTTAGTCGATTAACCACGAAGTTCGACATTCTAGAAATAAGAACGGAAATAATTTAATAAAATAACAATAATCCCCTACCTCGGATTCAAGAGCGGAGCACGTCAACGAGCCGCAGAAGACAATCATCGCGGAGGTCGGGCGTCGCGGGAAACGAACGTCGATTCCATTGACGTCGAGGTGCGTTCCGAAGAGGAAACGTCGCTGGAGAAGCTCCGTAAGCTAACGGAGAAAACCCGAGGAGGAAGCGGCGTCTCCTTTCGTTGACACGGAAAGAAGATCGAAAGAAGCGGCGTCGTCGATCTTCGGAAACACACCGGCTGCGAAGAAGAGAAGAGACGACATGTCTTTCTCTTCTTATGGTGACAGCGTTCTTCGTCGGAGCCTAGGTGTTCTTCGCGTTCTTCGTCGAGGAAGAAGGTGTTCCTTAGCTTTTTCTCCAAAAAGCTCTCAAACAACCCAACACCAACCCCTAACAAAATAAGTTCTAAACATATTTTATTAACACAACAAAGCATTTGAAATTCAATTGTTTAAATTTCAAAAACTTACAAGTAACTCACCAAATTAATTACAACAAGTTGTCAAATATTAAAGATGGTGAGTTAATGGGGAGTTAGGAATGTGAGGGTTTAAGAGGGGTTAGGGAGTTAGGGAAAATTGAAAAGGTGGGGGGTTCGTGTGGGCCCCACCCTTTTAATTATCCACACATGGGAAGTCGGGTGGATGTGGGCTCCACCACCAACTTCCCATGGAAGAGCTAACCACTTGAAAAAGAAATAAAATTGATTTAACAATTTTATTTACTTTTTTTTAATTAAACCCCATTAATTAACTTCTTCTCCCGCACAAACGCAAATATGGTAAAGGTTCCCTTAAGATATTATCGGCGTTGCGATTTCATCGGTGCCATCGAATTTCAATTCCGAGCACCGGTTCAAAAGATAGGAAAACCCGCTCGTTCGTTCACTGAACGTACCCGAGCCAAACTTCAGAAATTGATTCCGGGCACACCGGGCCTCGGAATCAGGTGCCGTCAGAAACCGCGTTCTTGTAAAATTACAAATACAATTAAGGAAAAAAAATTCCTTGAAATTTCTGGGTCTTTACATTACTCCCACCACAGGGCTTTACGTCCCCGTAAAGCTTCAACACAAACTAGGGATACAAAGGCGGTAGAGCTAGGCGGTAAGCCACCTCGCCAATCCTGCTGAGGACCTGGAAGGGTCCGATGAAGCATGGAGACAACTTGCCACCTTGGCCAAATATCCGTAATCCACGTCGAGGTGAGACCCGCATGAAGATGTGGTCGCCATCCTCAAACTCTAGTGGCCTCCGCCTCCTGTCAGCGAAAGACTTCTATCGGCTCTGAGCTTTCTTCATCCGCTCCTGGATGACCTGGACCTTCTCTATCGTGGCCTGAACCACCTCTGGTCCCACAAGAGCTGCTATTATTTCTTCTTTGCCGATAAGAGAAATTCGGTCTCATCCCTTGGATGAACCACGGTCTTTTCCTAATACAGTCAATCCTGACATGGATGATACTAATCCATACCAAGGATGATGTCGTAAGGCCTCGACGCTACTACCAAGAGATCCAACCGTTACTCTCGCCTCCAAGGGTTGAGTCACACTGTCAGCATCAGTGTGTGATAACTGGGTCTCCTCCAGTAGATGTCTCACAAGTGAGGGTCAAGTCAACAGTCAAAACTGGAACCTCTTAGTAACAACACAAAAGAGGACAGGAATGAAAACATCACAAAGGTATGTGTCTTTTATTATTTCAGCTCGTAATACAAAGATGCTACACAATAGAAACAAGGAACTATAAGTACAAAAGACGTATCCACTAGTTCCTCTCCTGTCCATCTACTCCCAGAGCTCCATGATCGAAGGCCTCAACTGCCTGAAGTTGAGCTCTCGCATGTCCACCAACTCCCTGCGGTTAGGGCAGACCTCCTGGTGGTGGTGGTGGCAACACCTCGAAGTGTCGCCCACCATCTGCTACTTGTCCAGCTCCTCTGCCTCGTCCGCCTACACTCTGCGGCCTTCCCTGATCGATCCTATGCCTCTACCTAGGGGGTCCTTCGTTCATCTGCTGGTCATCCGTATGGCGGGTCGGACAGTCACAAGCCATGTGACCAATCCCGCCGTAGGAGTAACACTGCCCCCTCATGGCAAGTCGTTGTCCACCCCCGAGTGCCTCGTACAAACAATCCAGAGTCATGATGTCGACCACCTGTAGGTCTAGTCCTCTTGGACCCCTACTTCATCTGTCTACTGCCCGCTGCAGAAGACCCTGCTACGGGCCGTCCTGCAGAGGGCCCTGTCACTGGAGCCTGCTCGGCGAGAAAACTCTCCACTAGAAGGGCTCTCTCCAACACCTCTGCCTGTGTCGGAATGTTGAGGGAGATCACCGAAGCCCTGATCTCGTGCCTCAGTCCCTGCTCGAAGGTTCAGGCCTGGAAGAAAGGGTCTCGTACCATATCTGTGGAGTAGCGCGAGAGATCAGTAAATCTCGCCGAGTACTGGGCCACTGTCAAGCTGCCCTGCCGCAGCTGAAGAAGCTCCTGAATGCGCACCGCACGGAGGGTGGCTAGGACGAACTCAGAGCGGAAGATGCTCTCAAAGTCCGTCCAGAGAAGAGATGTCTCGCCGTGCACCTGGAGCATCAATCTCCACCATCGGCCCGCTGCTGCATGCAGTAGGCTCGCTGCGAGGATCACCGTGAGGTCTGTTGGTGTCCTCGCTAGCCTAAAAACTCGTACGACTGCCTCCAACCAGTCCTTGGCTGCCTGGGGGTCCGTCTCCCCATGAAACCTGGGTTTTCGCTGGCGTTGGAACTCATGCAGTGCGCTGAGGCGACGTGCATCGTCAGCGACTGGTGCTGGAAGTATCGGTGGCTCGGCTGGTAGAGCTACCGCCAGTGCCACTGCTGACAAAGGGCCCTGCACCGAGGCCTCGTCGCTCGGTGGGCTGTCGTCACACTCGACTCTCGGAACCCTAGCTGGCTTCCGTCGTGGGGCCATCCTGAAAAGAAACAGGTGCGCCATGGTCAGAACAGTATACCTGGTGAGCTGACACAAGTAATCACAAAGAAAACTTGAACACACATGCAATCAATGTTTTCATGCATTAAGTCGGAAATTAGAAGTCAGAGTCCTGGTGTACGGATACGTCGGACGCCGCACCAACACTAGAATCCCTGGACTGATAACCACACTCAATACGCTAAACATTATTGCTTCACATAGAAAAGATCAGAGTTCGCGGTAGAACCGAACTCCTTTGATACCAATTTGTCACGACCCGTCCTCGGGGCCCGTGCCGTGACTACCCCAAGCCCGCCTTCTATAGGCCAGGGGCTGGCGACTAGCACCAAGGCGTAAATCCTGGTAAAAAGTGAAGGCATTGCCTTTGTAAAGTAAACAAGAACCACAGAGTAAGCAAGCGGAAAAGTAAACACTAAGTAAAAACTGAGTACAACTGAAAGTGCGGAAAGAAAGTGGGCCAGTATACAAACCCAAACTGAAAGTAAAGTACAACTCGAAAAGGAAAATAGCAACTGAAAAGTAAAAGAAGCTACGCTGAGTCATCCACTGGAAATCCCACCTGAAGGGTGAGTACAGATAGCTCCACATCTCCTCGGGTCCCGCCGTCTGCTCCGAGTACGTCCCGCCCAGTGGTCCACCTCCAGGTACCGTCCTGCTCTCCAAGCCTCAACCACGATCAACGTTGTCCGTCGTCTGCAACCAACACAACGTAGTGCGGGCGTAGCCCGTGCAGGGGTGAGTATAAGCTACTCAGTAGGGACCTCGAGACCCCTGAAGGTCTCCCAAAATCCACAAAGGATAATACACAAAGGAAAGATACAATCACGAAGTAACAACCGACACTACTTAGGTATATGCCCATACATATACCTAAGTCATCAATTCCAATACGCTCCAACCTCCGAGCCCAAATACAACTCAGTCCACACAGGAAAGTATACGTATTCCACACAGGAAAGAAAAACGTAATCCACACAGGATAGTACAACACAATCCACACAGGAAAGCAAACAGGATTCAGCTCACACAGGTATACTTCTTCAAAAGTCGATAGAGATGATCAGATGTTTCCACTGATTCATCTAAGCCGTCGGACCCACAAAGGATCGGTAGGTACTAACCCCCCGCAATGACCTACACAGAATCGTTCAGGAAGTTGAAACCAAAGCTATTGGGAAACTCCTTTTCCATCAAGTACAGTAGTTATACCGCTACAACCAAGCGCTTCACCTATCGGGTAATGAGGGCCTGCTGCTACAACCAAGCGCTCCTCCGTCGTGGGTCTACCGCTACAACCAAGCGCTCCCCTGTGCCGCTACAACCAAGCTCACCTCTGTCGTGGGTCTGCCACTACAACCAAGCGCTCCCCTGTGCCGCTACAACCAAGCGCACCTCTGTCGTGGGTCTGCCGCTACAACCAAGCGCTCCCCTGTGCTGCTACAACCAAGCGCACCTCTGTTGTGGGTCTGCCGCTACAACCAAGCGCTCTCCCTGTGCCGCTACAACCAAGTTCACCTCTGTCGTTCGATCAACAGTCGTCAAGTCTCAACCGGCTCTAGGGTTTCCGTACACAGCATGCTCCTTCCGGGAGGGTCCACTCCACGAGCTAAGAGGTCGATGCATCAACTGGCATGTAGTCCGGAGTTGATGTATCCAAAGATGTACCGTAGTGGTCACTGCCGAAAACACAGAGGATTCCCGTATTTTTTTCATCATCGTCGCAGTTGAATACACTGAGGATCTCTGTACAGTCGTCGTCGTCACAGCAGTAGTTGCAGCCAGCTCTAGGGTTCCCGAACACAGCAAGCTCGTCCGGGAGGGTCCGCTCCACGAGCCGAGAGGCTGATACATCAACTAACACATGGTCTAGAGTTGATGTATCCAAAAGTTCTGTATCGTCTATAGGAACTCAACGCAACAGACGGCGCGTCAATCGGACGCCCGGTCTGAGAGTTATTGGATTTTTCGTCCCAGGGGCCCGGTTGGTTTTTAAGGCAAAACCAAACCGACCGTACTCCACCTGCGTCCAAACCTCGGGCGGAGTATGCCAAAAGATCTGTCTCACTAAGAGGAATCCAACCAAGTTGACGGCACGTCAATCGGATGTCCCTAGCTCAAGATATGAGTGTTTCCGCTCCGAGGGCCCGGTTGGTTTCGTGTACGAACCAACCCGGCCGAACTCAAAGTATTCCGAAACCTTGAGTGCGATATACCGAAACGACCGTCTCGATCCAAGGATTGCATCGCCGCTGACGGTGCATCGTTTGGAGGTCCGTAGCCCGATTTATAGGCATTTGAACCCAAACAGTTTCTTAACGGGGGTTTCGGGCCCGGGCCGACCAGGCCCGAGACCCCCCGGTTGACCCGAACCGGGTCGACCCGCCCCGGACAGGGTCAGCCCAGCCCGGCACGGCCCGGCCCGGCTCGTCTGGGCTCGGCCCGGCCTGGCCGACTGGCCAGGCGCCGGTTCGGCTGGACGCAGCGCGCCCAGCGCGCTGTTAGCTCGGCCTTCGGCCGAGCTGTTGGAAAAACAGGGGGCGCCTGCCCCCCCCCCCCCCCCCTTGCGTAACCGCGTCCCCCCCTTCAATATGGGGGGCCATTGATGCTGGCCGGGGGAATTTAATTCCCCCAGTTTTCTCCTTTCTGGCCTGCCCGACCTGGCCGGTCGGCTCCTTCTCTACGAGACCGGCGGTGGTCGGTCCCCTTCTGGCTCCGACACCGGCGGCCCGGCTGGCCGCCGGTCACCATGTTCTGCCGCGGCCCTTGTCGTCTGTCGTGGTGCGACGGCACCGTGCCCCTCCTCCGCGACTCCGCTCCGGCCGCGGCGCCTTCGACTTCCTTCGACGCGGCGTGACGGCGTCGCGTTCTTGTTCGACTTCTCGGCGTGGCGCGACGGTGTCGCGTAATACTTGCCGAGCGATTCTCGCGTGGTGCGACGGCACCACGCCACCCCCGTTTCATACACAAATAAACAATCATGAACATAGGAGGGGGGTTTGGCCGTGTTTGTGCGGTCTGGCCCCCTCTCGTTAACGATAACATTTTAGTCGATTAACCACGAAGTTCGACATGCTAGAAATAAGAACGAAAATAATTTAATAAAATAACAATAATTCCCTACCTCGGTTTCAAGAGCGGAGCACGTCAACGAGCCGTGGAAGACAAGCGTCGCGGAGGTCGGGCGTCGCGGGAAACGAACGTCGATTTCGTTGACGTCGAGGTGCGTCCGAAGAGGAAACGTCGCTGGAGAAGCTCCATAAGCTGACGGAGAAAACCCAAGGAGGAAGCGGCGTCTCCTTTAGTTGACACGGAAAAAAGATCGAAAGAAGCGGCGTCGTCGATCTTCGGAAACACACCGGCTGCGAAGAAGAGAAGATACGACACGTCTTTCTCTTCTTATGGTGACGGCGTTCTTCGTCGTAGCCTAGGTGTTCTTCGCGTTCTTCGTCGAGGAAGAAGGTGTTCCTTAGCTTTTTCTCCAAAAAGCTCTCAAACAACCCAACACCAACCCCTAACAAAATAAGTTCTAAACTTATTTTATTAACACAACAAAGCATTTGAAATTCAATTGTTTAAATTTCAAAAACTTACAAGTAACTCACCAAATTAATTACAACAAGTTGTCAAATATTAAAGATGGTGAGTTAATGGGGAGTTAGGAATGTTAGGGTTTAAGAGGGGTTAGGGAGTTAGGGAAAATTGAAAAGGTGGGGGGTTCGTGTGGGCCCCACCCTTTTAATTATCCACACATGGGAAGTTGGGTGGATGTGGGCTCCACCACCAACTTCCCATGGAAGAGCTAACCACTTAAAAAATAAATAAAATTGATTTAACAATTTTATTTACTTTTTTTTAATTAAACCCCATTAATTAACTTCTTCTCCCGCACAAACACAACTACGGTAAAGGTTCCCTTAAGCGATTACCGGCGTTGCGAGTTCATCGGTGCCATCGGATTTCAATTCCGAGCACCGGTTCAAAAGATAGGAAAACCCGCTCGTTCGTTCACTGAACGTACCCGAGCCAAACTTCAGAAATTGATTCCGGGCACACCAGGCCTCGGAATCAGGTGACGTCAGAAACCGCGTTCTTGTAAAATTCCAAAGAAAATTAAGGAAAAAAAATTTTCTTGAAATTTCCGGGTCTTTACATTAATCAAAGGACGCTACCCCGATTCATTGATCTGGTTTCAAAGGGATATATCCACCTTGGAGTGTGGTCCTTGTATTACTATTACATGAATAAATCACCATATTTTAGATAATTTGTTCACTTTATATCCAAAAATTAGAATGGCTTGGATGCACTCCTTGGATTCAACTTGATGTCCTCATACAGGAGGTGCCTTGGATTCTTCCCATAGTCCCCAATCATGCTTAGTACAGGATTTACTATGGATGTTCTTTATGGACTCAGTTAGAAACTTTTCTAGTGGAATGCCTTAGGTGTGAACTTAGATTACACTTAGACCTATAGATAGGATTCATGGTTTACTAATGTGAGTTGGCTCCACCTTCTAAGGTCAAGGATGTCTTGGTTTCACCTCGAGTCCTATTCTCCTATTATAACTGCTTAGATTCCTTGGTTATACCTTGGGTATCACTTTTATATTTCTTCTACATGGATTCCCTGGTTAAGTCCTTTAAACCATAACCATTTAAAGATCACCTATTTTAGATGCATCTATCTTAGACCAAAGTAGGTTTGGTCAGTCGGTCACCCCATAAAGAACTCGAGACCAACATTGTCATTATTTCATGTACTTTATTTCACTACTTACTCTTATACATACACACTATTACATTTATATACACATATTGGACTTTTTATAAACACCATTGGTGGTGGCCTACTAATTATATCTCAGACTCTATTTGGGTCATTGATAGGTACGCATATAGATATCATGGATGAAATTAGGGAAAGAGTAAAGTGCATGATCATAGATGCTTGATTTTATTATAGCATGGGACCTTGGAGCATAGGAACGAGCAAAGGATCATGATGCTATCAGAGATAGTTTTTGTATTTTTTTTCTTTTTGAGATGCTTGTATTATATGAATGAATGTTTTCATGTGTTCCTACTTATTTTTTATAGAATCATGACATTGAAATCATTTTGTATGAAGTGCTGATTATTATTCATTCAATTTATTAATATTATCTGGATTTTTATCTCTTTCACTACTCTGGTTGTTCTTTGTTATTTGTTTATTTTTATTATTAATTTATAATACCACTATTATACACTCTAACAAGATGGAATGATCTACACATGGACACACCCTAGGACCTCGCTTCTAGTCATAAGCCTCTGAAATACGGTGAGATGCATTTGAGGCCATGTGGCCAACTGTGTTTGGTTACTCATGAGTGAACTAGGTCCAGGACATCACAATTATGGAACATGAGAATCTTATAGCTTGTATTATTCATTATTTGAGATCTAGAATCATAGTGTAATCCTCATTCCCTTATTGAAGCTTGAACCAAGAACACATCCTTTACCATCACCTCCATTGTAACACCCTACAATTTTAGTATTAATTTTCCTTTAAATAAATGATATTTTTAATAGCTTGTTTCACATGAAACATTGAACTAAAAAACCATGATACTTTTAATTGAGATAAAATATTATAATGCAAGATAAACATTAATAAATTATGATAATTCAGTATGAAACATATTTAAGGAAATTAAAGGATGAATAAATCTGAAAGTAAATAAAAATACCACAAACATAAAATCATTATCATAGAGGTTTTCCATGAATATCATAACACAGATTACTTCTATATAAGTAAATAAGAGAATTAGAAATATAATAGACATGTTAAAGGATAATAAAATAGGGTGAATGGTTTTAGGTTGTATATAGAAACTAAATACAGCAATTATATATAGTTGTTTGGCTTATATAGCCATTGGGATTATATGACCATTGAAACATGACCATTGTATTGGAAGGTATAAACACAAGTAGCCATATTATGAAATATATGTAGAAAGAGAAAATAAATGTAATACAGTAGTAGAATTCATCATTATAAAGATCATTTTTTTATCATGGAAGGGGTGGGTTTTCCCTAGACCGATCCCAAGAAAAACTTCAATAAGTGCAACTTGAGAAAAACCATTTGGTGGAGAACTTCAAGCTCATGGAAATTTCAATGAGATCTATGCTAGCTGAATCACCTCCCATGAAAACCACCATCTCTTATCTTACCTTTAAATATTATGTGGATTTTTTGAGGGGATTTGTAGGTATAATTTAATATGATATAATCCTATAATTATTAATAAATTTTATATTATCATTATTATGTATATTTTATACATTTTTTAAATCCATTAAATTTACTTTTAAATAATGAATTTAATTAAATGATAAAGGTTTTATTTAACAAAAATATATTGATAAAATTTAATTCTTAATAAATAAGTATTCAATCTTAAAGAATCAAGAATAAAATCATTTAGTGATAAAAAAACTATTTTTCAAAGAATTATACTTTTTCTATATATGGTGTATTTTTAAACCAATTGATCATTATTGAATAATTTGGAATATATTAATAATATATATATAAATAAATTATAGTTATTCTAAATAGTTTCACTTGGCATGGAATATGAATAAATTATTTTAATTCTTAAAAAATACATTTAAAAAATGGTTTTATGCGTTATGTGAGTTTATATTAAAATTAATTTTTATCAACTCTAGAAATTGAGTTTAATAAAATATTTTTTATTTTTTAAAACAATATATTTTAATTTTATAATAAATTCATTTTATTTTTTAACATAAAAAATAAGTTTCCAAAGTAAATATTAGTTATAAAGGCCAAAGATAAATTTTTCAAAGAATTGATTTTATAAATTTTGTTTAATTTTTATATAAATAAATTAAATTAATCTCTTTGGTTGAATATAACATATTGTTTAAAAATATAAAAAAATAATATATTAATACTTTTTTAATTAGTAATGGATAATAAATAATAATAAAAACACTTAATGTATAAAAAGATATCTTTCTACAAAAAATAGTTTCTTCTATATATCTTTTATTTTTATTTTAAAGTTTATTTTCTCATATTTATAAATTGAATTATATTAAATTGAATCCAATTTTGGAATCATCATGTTAAAAAATTTGAAGATGGTTCATCTAATATTTTTAGTATAAAACTAATTACCTGGGTAAATATTTAATCGAGTTTAATAAGAGTAAAAATGAGTAACTTAAAGTGGATTTAATTTTCCTAAAATTAATTGAAATATAGAAATTAGAAGAAAAAAACATTTTAGGTCAAAAAATCATAACCACATGTCTCTCCAACCATTTCTCTCCTAACTCACCGAAATCCCATGTGATTCTATATTTAACCCTCACCTAACTTTCAATTTGAAGGAAAAGTCCCTCCTTTTCACATATAAAGGGACCTCAATGATGGAATGGTGTTCCTAATCGATTAGACAAAGTTTAACCAAGTGAAAGAAGTCTATATTCTACACTAGACTGCAAATATCTTCGTTTGACCTCCTTTGTGAGGTTTCTAGGGGTTATAGGGATTATCTCACCCTTGTTTAGGTGTTTAGGAAACAAAGGTCCTAGGCCTAAATTTTAGGGAAATATAGGAATACTGACTCACTATAGAAAAGATGGTCAGAGACACTGACGGGGCACAGTAGTAATGTAAACATCGACATGGTACTATAACAGTAAGTAACTTGTAAAACTGATATTTCACTATATATCTATATAATTCCATCCACTGGTACTATATCATAGTATACTTACTCTGCATATAGGTATTGTAGCAACATAGTTTACTATAGCACTTTTTTTCTTTATAAACTCATTTTCAAGCTAGGGTTTTATACTCTAAGATTCACCCAATGATTTTTATCCCTAAAATTAGTGAAGTTTTATACCTATTCATGGATATATTTATTATACTCAAACCATGTAAATCATATTTTTTTTAATCATATTCTTGTTCTATTGTTTTTCTCCCTTTTACTCTTATTTTATGAAAATCTATTGTCATTGTTCCCAGCATTTTCGTAACATTCAATTACACCCACTTCAAGACACACTTACCCTTCAAATTCATCTGGATACCAAGACCATTTTACCTATAAAATAATCCAATTATACATTTAGTATCCCTTAGTTACAATAAAGTACCCCAATTACTCTATTTTCAAGATATTTTTCATGATAAGACTCAAACTGTTAATGTGAGTATTAGCCACTCCCTAACTTTTTATTCACTATTTCTCTCATACATCCTACTCAAAACCTATTCTAACCATATTAATATAATTAAATCAATATCATTATTATACTAAAATGTTATTATATTAATTTAATAACTATTTTATACCATCCTCTATCCCATTCAAAAACTGAAAATGTCGCTCATGTTACGTGTGGACTACCGCCTCCATAAATGATGTATTATGTTTTTCATCATTACCTTTCATAACTAGTTATAAAAATGTTTTTAATGAATAAATATAATAATTATTACATGATTGATATTTTATAAATATAAATTATTTATTCTATTAATAATATCATCAATAATTGATCATTGTAAATTTAACCACCTAAAACAAACATACTAAAAGGAATAATGATTTCTTCAATGTAACTAATAAATTATTACCTTAACTTATTCATACAAAAATTAAAATTTATGATTTATCTATTTAATAAAATATAAATAATATCATTTTTCTTTTTAATTATGATATTATAATCCATTCATAACCATACTCATTCATTGAATAAATCATGTCCGTGTTTGGGTCAGTTTAAACACCTACATGAACGACACTATAAAATTTTATCATGAAAGGATATGTAAACTTAATTACTGGTAATAATTTATATTAATAAATAAATAGATTATTTTTTTGTTTTTGGAATGGTAATTTTAATATTTAACTCATAAATAAAATACCACCTTTTGTTTGTTAAAAATTTCTAAAACAAGCTCATCGCCAATTTCATCTTCAAATATTGTAACTAAAATACCTTGCAAAGAAATTAAAAATTTATAAAACATTATAGAAATAATATTATATAAAATTTAAGAATTTTCTAATGATTAATTTTTTCATTAATAAACAAGAACCAACATCTCCATTATGAAACTTGTATAAAACGAATGAAATTATTAACATCCGATTATGAAAATAAGTTATAACAAACTAATATATGTGTAGGTAATGATTATAAATGAAGTTTTAAAAAGTAAATATATATATATATATATATATATAATGTTCTGAAATAAGTTATTAAGATATTTATGTTTATTATATAGGATACTAAATCACTTTTTTTAATATGATTGTTAAGGTAAGGACTTCTCATCTCAATTTTTATTCGTTAAGATATATGTCATATTCACCACTTGTTTTATTTTTTATGTTGTACATGAATCCATATGGATTCCATTTTCATACCTTTCATGAAATTAAAGGAATTTATACATCCATATCAGGTTTAATTTTTCATGGGATTTTTATTCATAAGTTACTAAAGTCGTAAGAGTTTTTGTTAAATACACTTCATTTCATTGAGTTATAAGATTTATGTTTGAAATTATTTTTATAAGTTTGGTTTATTCTAACCTAATGTTTTATTACATGTAAATTTCTCATTATATCTAGGGAAAATTATATTTTTAAGTAAAATATTATTTATTTATGAATATCTATCACAAAATGTATAATATTGTTAAGAATAATTTTCATCCTTTTTAAAGAATATTTTTATTTAATATCCATATTAATTATTTAAAAAAAATATTATTATTATTTTGAAATAAAAATATATATATTATATCTTTTTATCTTCATATTTTTCTTTACCACTTTTTAATAATAAGCTTTATTACTCTTTTTACGATGTGGGTTTCAATAAAGCAATTTTAAAATATTAAAGGTTTTTTCTTCCATGATCATATAATTTATCTTACACTCCATATTTTATATAAAAAACCATTATTAATTACTCTAGGATCTATTATAGATATTTAATTCCAAGTAATGTTTAAAAAAATACTGTCAATATCTCAAAATAGACTTTTGAAAGTTACCTGTAACACTGTTTTTTTAATAATCTTAAAAGTGTTTTATGAAAACTCTTTTTATTATTTTTATTCACTTTTACACATTATATCCATAATATATCTCTCATTTAGAGTAATGTTTCATGAATCTCCCTCTAAATGTCCTTGTGAAATACTTCTTTTGGGTGATTGAATTTTTGGTATCAACCGATCTAACTCTTGAGATCATTTTATGTGATACCATTTGGAAATTTTATGAAACGCATTTTATTTCCTTATATTATTCATGATTTTATATATGATTTATTTTTTGTGGAACATATGTTTAAGGATTATCATTATGTGATATTTGGGGTACTTTATCACCCTCCAATGCATTCATTGAGTATTTTTATCTCATAAGATAATGAATTTGTTCATGGACATAATTTTGGTTATCTATGTTCACATGATTGTGAATTAGTGTATTTATAGTTATCTATGCTCACAAAGACTATGTGTGGGTGTATTTGTGGTGAGTTATTCCCACAATGACTATGTTTGAGTGTATTTATGATTATCTATTTTCAAAAATATTATTCATGAGTGTATTTACGCTTAGATATTCTCAAAAAGATCATGAGTGAGTGTTTTTATTGTTAGATATGATCACAAATAATATTTGTGAGTGTATTTGTGGTTATATATATACCCACAGAGACTATAGGTGACTGTATTTGTGGTTATTTATGCTTAAAAAGACTGTTTGTGAGTGTATTTATGGTTATTTATGATCCCAAATATAGATCATGAGTGTATTTTCCATTAATTATGATCAAAAATACTATATATGAGTGTTTGTGTGGTTATCTATGTTCAAAAAGATTATGTGTGGGGGTATTTGTGGTTATCTATTCTCACAAAGATTTTTTGTCGACATATTTAGAAAATTTTATGTCTGAAATGTGATAATTTCTTATGTTATTGTATATTCCACATCCCTATGATATGCTTATGCCTTTATTGTTCTCATTGTCTCATTTTTTCATGTACTCTATTTCCATAGTATATGTTTGATATTTTGGGACTACCTGTCCTTCTATCTTGAATTATGTAAAACTCTTATTGTTCCATTATTCTTTTTATCAAATATTTTTTCCATGTCCATGTTTTCTCATATTCTTATAATCTTACCCTTTTACGACTTAATGAAAAGTTTTCCTTACAAACTAATTGATCTCGACCCTTATTATGTGTTACATTTTCTATGTTTTTAAGATGTGTATAACATATGAGACATTTTAAAAAATGTCTCTTATAGTGTAGTTATAAATAAATGTTCATAGTTATGTGAAATTAGATTTTATATATATATATAACTAGTCTCTAAAGACACTAAAACTTTGGGTTCTTAGGTCATGAAAGTATTTTTTAGATTTAATATTATTATAATTGAATTATTTTATAATATATTCATGTTTATCTTGAGTAATCTCACTTGGTATCAAATCTTATGTGTCAATAATGTGTTTCTAGAACTGGACTTGGGAGTGTGGGTATAAGGCCTCGTAATTTGTATCAGAGAAGGGTTTAGTTATTTTTATAGATTAGTTTAGTAATTGGTGGGGGTTAGGACAAGTGAACATTAGTGAAAACCGAGAGAATAAGCCTAAATGTTGGAAAACATCCTAAAATTTTAGTAAAGTATAAAGTGTGTGGAATCCTAGTAATAACATCCATGTATGGATACAAACAAGTGGATGTGGGCTCCAGTACAAATGCACTTAGCGGTAATAACTCTATAAAAGGATGATTGGGTACTAACTCAATCTTCACTCGGTGAAAAAAAATATGGTCCTAACTACACACCTAGTTTGAAAATCCTGAGGGGTATTCTTTGGTTAGTTCACATTATCTTTATATACAATTATAAATTAATTGAATATATTTTTATAGAACTTTATGATGTAATATGTAACTATTTAAGTTAAATAACCTAATAAAACTATGGAAATAGATTAAATAGGTTGAATAGAGATAGTTATAATCTGAAATAATTGTTTCATAATTGAATCAAAAGTTTCATAGGTTGAAATGAATGTATCATAGGAGAATACGTATTAGGATTGATATTTTGTATCCATAAAATCATTTAATATAATTGTATAGGATATTATTATAACCTTTTTTTGGTATTTTTTAAGAAATGGATTTTGGAAGTGAAGTTGTGAAAGGTATCTCAGGCGTAATTCCTATAACTAACTAAGGAAGTGTGTTTTGTATAAATTGTTGATATAAATGAAAATCTCAATATATTCTTATTCTGAGGGAAAAGGTAAGTTTCCTAGTATATAAGATAGTGAGGTAGATATCTCATTAGAAATTATATATTGATTCATGCCTATATTTTATACACCCATAGATATTTTAATTATTAATAGATAATTAAAAAAATTGAGAATTCAATTTATTTATTTGGGGGAATGTAACACCCATATATTTTAGTATTAATTTCTCTTTTAATAAATATTATTTTGAATAGCATGTTTCACACGCAACACTACACTAAAACAAACCCTGATAAATTTTTCTATGATAAAATATTATAATGCATGATAAACAATAATAAATTATGAGAATACAATATGAAACATCCTTAAGAAAATTATAAGAGGAATAAATCTGTAAGTAAACAAAAATAACATGAACATAAAATCTTTATCCAAGTGGTTTTCCATGAAGATCATAACCTTGATTGAAACTATGGAAGTATGGAGGACAATTAGAAAGATAATAGAAATTTTAAATGATAATAAAATATGATGAACTATTTTAGGTTATATATAGAAATGGAATTTTACTATTATATATGTTCATTCTATTAATATGGTTGTTGAGATTATATAATCGCTACAATGTGATTGTTTCATTGGAGGGTATAAACATAATAATCATATTATGAAATCTATGAAAAAATGGGTATGAAATGGCATTGAGTAGTAGAAGTATTCCTTATGAAGCTCATTTATCTGAGCTTGTAAGGTAGGTATCATCACTAGGTTTTTACCTAGACCAAGCCCAAGATGAACTCCAATAAGTGTGTCTTGAGAGAAATAATTTTTAGGAGAAGTTCATGATTGTGGAAATCAAAATGATATCCATGATAGCTGAATATCCACCCATGACAACCAATTCCACTTATATTACCCTTAGATCTCATGTAGGAATTTTGAGTGTATTTTTAAGTAAAATTTAGTATCATATAATCCTACAATTATTGATAAATTTTATATTATCATTATTACATTAATTTTATACATTTTTTATTTCCATAAAATTTACTTTTAAAAAATGAATTTAATTGAATAATAAAGGTTTTATTTAACATAAATATATTGATAAAGTATAATTCTTATTAAATAGTTAATCTATCCTAAAAACTTGAGAATAAAATCATTTAATGATGAAGGGAATTTTTTTGGGATGAGCCCGTAAGGGGAACAACATGGTAGGGATTACCCCTCATCGTTGCCTTCTTCTTCCCATGTTGATGCAGCAACCCTCCTTGTGCTCGGTGAGTTTTGGTGGATTACTTTTACGGTGGAACTTCATGGACTTAGTGGTATCGACCCTTGCTTTGTTGTAGGCCTCCTCTCACCTGATTTTGTCTCTCTAGATAGGGTCTCCATTGGCAGTATGGTTCCAGTCCACAACCTATTTCCATATCCGTTGCCTGAGGACTCTGTTTTATCTCTGGGGTGCGCGATGGGTGTTTGTTGTGGTCTTCGTGTGCATACTGTTCGGTGGTGATGGGATATGTATGGCCAAAATTCCATTCAGAATTTTGGTGATTTATTCTACTTCCATATTCTATGCAGTCATATTAGTTTAGTATTTTTTGGTTTGTATGTTTGATGGTGTTGATTTCTCTCTTTTCTAAATTGGTGGTTTGTGATTTCGGGATATTTGGGTTCTCCGAGCCGTGTGGTCTCTCTTGATTGACATTGGAACAACTTTGATATGGAAATCCTCAGTTAATTTTTAGTTGGTAGCATATTCTTGTATGGTTTTTTTTTTGGATTTTTCATTGTATGGTTTTATTATTTTGGTCAGAATGAGGGAAGTGATGATTTTGTGGATGTTTTGGTCTTGATGGGTCACAGCTCAAGGGATTCTGCAACCATTCTCTTACAAGAAGATGTTCTAGATGAGGTTTAGGGAAAATAGGTTTCATTGTTTAATGGATTTTTGGAATCAGATGTTTGAGAGGGTATGGCTTTGTCCATCTGTACCAAGCCTGTGCTCTTTGGCACGGGACAACTAGTTGTGCTGCGATGAGACAATGAAAGCTTATCTTAATGGTTCTTTTTGATGGTAGGAGATTATTTATTATAGTGAATACTGTTTTTGATCTTGAGGTTTGGTCTGTTGTAGAATCATTTATTTTTTTTAAGTTTTGATGTCATAATGGTTTTCTCCTCATCTCTTAAAAGGGTGTTTGTTTCAATAAAGAAATAATTTTCAGTCAGGTAAAGGGAATTTTTTCAAGGAATTATACTTTTTCAATATATTGTGTGTTTTTAAACCAACTGAACACTGTTGAATAATTATGAATATATTAATAATATATATAAACAAATAAATTAATTTTCATCAAAACATTTTCAATCGGCATGGAATATAAATAAATTCTTTTTATACTTAAAAAATATATTTTTCTAAAAAACTATTTTGTGTGTTATGTGTGTTTATATTAAAATTAATTTTTATCATCTATATAAATTGAGTTTAATAAAATGATTTTAATATTTTTAATAATAATATATAAATTACATAGTAATTTTATTTTCATTTTAAAGGTAAAAAATATGTTACTGAAGTAAATAATATATACCATGATAAAACAATTATTTTTCAAAAAATTGTTTTTATAAACATTATGTAATTTTTATCTAAAAAAACTAAAGTGATCAATTTTTTATGTCTCTAATATTATTTTTAAATATATATAAAAAATATCCACACTCTTTTAATTATTAATGGATAAGAAATAATAATATAAATAATTAATATATAAAAATACATTTTTCTACAAAAATAGTTTTTTATATATATCTTATGTTTTGATTTAAAAATTATTTTCTCATATTTAGAAATTTAATTCGATTAAGTGGAGTCTAAATTAAGAATAATAATGTCAAAATTTGGTAGGAATGGTCATCTTATATTTTTAGTAAAAAAATATTTATCAAGGTAATTATTTAATGAAGGTTAATAAGGTTAAAAATGTGTCACTTAAAGTGGAATGAATTTTTCTAAATTAAATTTGGAAATGAACTTTCTAGAATACTTTTGATTGGTTTTAAAATAATACCAACATCTATCACTAACCTTTTATAACCTAACTTGCCTAACATCTATGTTATTTCATCTTCACCTCTCACCAAACATTCAATTTAAATGAAAAGTACCTCTTTCTCACCTAAGAAGGAGGTCACTTCCACCCACTTCAAGCTACAATTATCTTTAAAATTTATCCAAATACCATTCCAATTTAACCTATAATATAATTCTATTATACATTTTATATCCCTTGATTACAATAAAGTACCCCAAGTCCTCCATTTTGAAGAGTTCTTTCAAGAGAAGACTCAAACTCTCAACATGAGTATTGTCCACTCCCTAACATTCTCTTATCTATTTTTATCATACAACCTCCAAAAAACTATTATAACCATAATAATATAATTAAACTAGTATCATTATTATACTGAAATATTGTTATATTAATGGAAAAAACATTTTTTACCTTTCTCCTACCCTTTCAAAAAATGAAAATGTCACTCATCTTACGTGTGAACTACCACCTCCATGAACGGCATATTTTTTTTCAAAAATTCCTTCCATGTAAGGTTATAAAAATTGTTTTAATGAATATATATTATATTTATGACATTATTAATATCTTGGAAAGAAATATTAGTCATTTTATTAACAATATCATCAATAAGTGATCGTCGTAACTTTAACTGTCTAAAACGAGCATACCAAGAGGAAGAACGATTTCTTATTTGTAACTAATAGCTTATTATCTTACATTATTCATCAAATTATTCTCAATTATAATTTATATATTTCATAAAATCTAAATATAATAATTCTTCTAGATTTATTATATTATAATCACTACATAATCATACGTATCCATAGATTGTAGCATGTTCTTGTTTGGGTCTGTTTAACCACCCACGTAAAGGATGTTATAAATTTCTATCATTGAAATATTTGTAATATTAATTAATTATAATATTTAATATTAATAATTAAATTATTATTCATTTTTTCTTCTGAAATATTAATTTTAATATTTAACATGTTATTATGATATCACATTTCATTCATTAAAATTTACTGAAACATGATCATCATTGATTTCATTTCCATAAATCGTAATTGAAACTATCATGTAATGAAGGAATAAAATTATAAATAATTAAACAAATCCTATTTTGGTAACTTTAATAATCTGATAGTGATGAAATTTGTATCAATAAACAAGAACTAACACCTCCATTACGAAACTTGTTTAAAATGAACAAAATTATTAACATTTGGTGATGAAAATACACTATAACTAACTAATATATGTATATGTGATGATTATAAATGAATTATATAAAATAAAATATATATTAATAAGTTTATTAAATAATTTAGTAATATTTTTATGTTTACTATACAGGAGGTTAAAGTTCTTCCATGAAATTCAAGAGTTGAGGCAGGGGTTTCTCGTCTCAATTTTTATTCTTTGAGACTTATTCCATATTCATAATTTTTTATTTTATTTGATGTATATAATACCATATGGATTCCATTTTCATAAATTTCATGAAATTAAATGGAATTTCACATTGATCTAATGTTCTCTTTTTCAAGGTCTTTTTATTGAAAAGTTACTAAAGTCATAAGGGTTGTTGTTAACTCAACTCTCTTTTATTGAGTTATAAGATTTATTCTTGAAATTATTTATTTTGAGTTATATTTATTCCACCCTATAATTTTATTATATTTCACATTCCATTTATCTTTGGGGAAAATAAAATTTTTATTTTAGATCTTATTCTTTGATGAATTCCATTCACATAAAAGTATAACGTTGTTAAGAATAATTCTCATCCTCTTTAAAGACTATTTTTCTTCTATATCCATATTATTTCTTTTCACAAATATTTTAAAACTTATTTTAAAATCCAAATATTTATTATCACTTGTGACCTTCAAAATTTTCTTTACCACTTTTCAAAAATAAGATTTTTTACTCTTTTTATGATATGGGTTTCAACAAAGGTATTTTAAAATATCAAAGGTTTTTCCTTCCATGATCATTTTTTTATCTTACACTCAAAATTTCCTCTAGAAAATATTTATATAATTTTAATACTCCATTATTGAGATTTATTTCTAAATAATTTTTTAAAAAAATCATCTTCTTGAAATAATCTTTTTAAAGTGGTACATAACTTTACTTTTCGATAATGTGATAAATGTTTTAGGAAAACTCTTTTTTATGACTTCACATCAATTTTTCTATATATTTATAAAATATCTATATCATTTAGAGAAATATTTCATGAATCACCCTCTAAATGACATTGTGAGATAATTCTTTTGTGAAATTTAATTTTTGGTATCAACTAATCTAACTCTTGAGGCAATTTTATGTGATGCCATTTGGAAATGTTCTGAACCCCGTTTTATTTCCATTGGTTCTTCATGGATTGATATATGATTGATTTTGTGTGAAAATATTCATAGTTATTATAATTATATAATGTTTGGGGTCTTATATCACCCTCCAATTCATTGTTTACATATTTTTATCTCATGAGATAATAACTTTGGGTGTGGATATAATTGTGGTTAGCTATGTTCACATGAATGTGAGTGAGTGTATTTGCAGCTACATATGCTCATAAATATTTTTTGTGAGTGTATTTGTAGTTATATATGCTCATAAAGACTATGAATGAATATATTTCTTGTTAGTTATGCTCATAAAGATTATTCTTGAGTGTATTTTTTGTTAAGTATGCTCATAAAGACTATGTGTGAGTATATTTGTGGTTAGATATGTAGAAAAATATTGTGTGAGAGTTTATTTTTGATTAGTTATGCTCAAAAAGATAGTTTGTGAGTATATTTTTAGTTATCTATGCTCAAAAACACTGTGTGTGAGTGTATTTTTGGTTGGTTATTCTCAAAAATATTGAGTGTGAGTGTAATTGTTGTTATCTATGTTCACAAAGATTGTGTATGAGTCTATTTGTAGTTAACTATGCTCACAAAAAAAATTCATGTATATTTTTTTGAATGGATATGTCCATAATGTTATAATTTCCTATGATATTTTATATGTCACATCTCTATGATATGGTTATACCTTCATTACTATCATTGTCTCATTATTTTTCACACTCTATTGTCATGGTATTTGTTTGATCTTTTCAAAATTCTTGTCCTTCTATCTTGACTTGTGGGAAACTCTTTCAATAATTATTTTTATTTGATATTTCTCTAAAGTTCGTATTTTCTAATATTCTTATGATTTAACCCTTTTATAACATGATGAAACATTTCCCTTAGTGATCATTTTATCTCACCCTTTTCTCATATTTTTCATTCCCTAGGTTATGAAAATGAGTATAACAATGAGACATTTAAAAGAAGGTATTTTATGGTGCAATTATGAAAAAAAACACAATTATATGAAATGAGATTTTTATGTAGTTAATCCCCAAAGACATTAAAACTTTGGGTTCTTGAGTTTTGAAAATATTTGTGAGATGTAATGCTCAAATAATGGAGTTATTATAAAATATATTCATGTTTATCTTTGGTTACCTCACTTTGTATTGAAGCCTATTTGTAAAGAATGTGTTTTTAGCATTGGGATCAGGAGTTTGGGTCTAAGGAACCTCATTCATGGTGTGGCATTCTTCTTCATGGATTGTAATTAATAATATTTTAATTCCATGGCTCGTATCCCATAAAACATTCCATGGATAAAACCTCAAGATTCTCATTTGACTAGCATGCCATGGTGTAACTCTTCATCATGGAATGGGAACTTTAATAGGGGGGAACCACTAAAATTTTCCTAAAACTCTTCACGATGTGTCTATACTTCCTACAATGTGAATAATTATTACATATCACTTTCACTTATGCGACATAGGAAATACTCTTACGTATTTTATTCATGGTGTGACCATCCTTCCTATAGTGTCACCAATATGGTGTGACATAATAGTAAATGGAAAATCATTACATATCCTCCTCAGCATTCCTTGAGCATCACAAAAAAAATATTATGTATGAACCACCTCACACAATAGAATTTTCTATTTTCCCAACAACTTCACCCAAAAAATAACAAAAGATTTCATTACATGACTATTTGATCAGCTTCGAACACCCTAGAGACTAACTCTCATAGGGTCCCCTTCACATCATAAACCACTCATTGTGGTACAAAACTCTAGAATTGGTAATCCTGACATAGCCTACTTTTGGCATGACATAGGATGTCACAACATGATTATTATCCTATAGACAGAACTACTATGGCTAATTTCATCTCTTTCCAAAACTCCTTTAATATTCTTCATGAAAATGTAAACTTGTCTAGAAGTCCCTTTAATAGCCTTATCAACAAACATAGTATTTTTTCTAATAGTAAGTGGTTTCATTAATATCAATTTTTTGGTAGTATTATTAGTTGTAGGTGATCATACTACTCATTGAGGTTTTTTCATAACACCATAGGATCCTTCCCCATCAAGCAATCATTCCTTAAATCCTTATGGAGATAATATTGGAGGAATATCAGGGCTTGGGCATGGTATTGTGAAAAACTTTTATTGAAAACTTTAGTCATCTTCTCAAGTCCATTTACAAATAGATTAATATCGACATTATGAATGTTTTAAAAATAGATCTTTTCAAAAATTACAAGATTATTCAATAGAAAAAACATGAATTTTCACTTTAGTACTCACAACAAAAATAACTAACATTAGCGCTGATTTTTTCATGAACAGGTGGTGGTTTAAACTGTTGCCTAATAATATAGTGGAAATTATTAAAACTATCATGTATTTCATAGTCACTAGTCTTTTAGCAGTAGTTTCTATAATTTCATGGTGGTTTTTCTATGTGTCATTTTTGGAGCATTTATCAATGGTTTCTTTTTTATTTAGAAGTGGTTTTTTTATAAAAAAAATATCTAGGTGGAATATAAATAAAATTAATTTGACCACTGCGAAACATAATATAGGTAGTTGTTTTAGTGTTGGTTAAGCGTAACCACCGCTAAACATATTTTAATTTATGTATTTAGCAGTAGTTACTAAAAACTGCCACTAAATCTGATTTTTTTTTAAATATTTAATAAAAAACTATAAATATAGAAAATACTAAAATATAATAAAATAAAACATGAATGTAAGATAAATTCATCATACATATGTCATACATCCATAGTCATATATAAAAACATCCATAGTCATCAAAATCTCAGTGTCATTCAACCAATACATTTTTCAATCAATACCTCAGTCATCAATATATATATATATATATAATATGTCCAACAACAATCCATGCTCAATATATGTCCTTGTCATAACCTCCAATACATCCATCTACCTCCATATCATCTCATCAACTGAAATTAACCTCATCATATCATCAATTGTAACAAAAAAGAAAACAAAAAATAAAACTAAACATAATAAATCATAATTACAGTAGAATAATTGAAAAAAAATTAACATATCACAGAAAATAAGAACCATCAGAACTGCCTTCTGAAGAATTTCATGGATCGGGATGGTCAACATCCTACCTACTTCCGGTATCTGCCACCTAAAATGAAAACCATAACATTTAAGAAAATAAATGCAAAAGAGAAAAGACACACAATAAATTCAAAATTTTGCACATAAAATTTTTTATTTTGTTAATCGAACTGAAGAAATTTTAACATAAAAAATAATATATAATTAAAAACACTTTGAAAATATATACTTACCTTTTTAAGAAATGATAAAACACTTGAAAATGAAAATGGATAAGTAAATATTATAATTACTTTTTAAATCAACGTGTGGTGTGCTTGAAATTTATTTAATAAAAAAAATTAAAGACTTTTATATCACTGCATGTCCTATATTTTAAAAATAACTCAATGATGGTTTTCCCATGATTATATGTCAATCTGAGGTAGTTTTCTTTGGATTTGACCATTCCGTGCACATTTTTGTGTTTTAAAACACTAAAACTACGTTTACGACCATTCCAGGAAAACTGTAATTCAAAATTATGTGCCGTAAATTCCTACATTTCAAAATTAAATCTACAGTTGTTTTCCCCTGATTTCAAGGCAATATGAAATTGTTTTCCTGATTTTGACCCCCAAAACTTGTTTTTAAAGGCGTTTGTACCTTTATGAAGTGTTTACTAAGTAATTCCAACCACACTGCATGTCAGATTGAAATGTCGGCTGCACGTACACATAAAAAATAACTCATCAGTGGTTTTTCCATGATTTAACACCAATATTAGGTCGTTTTCTATAGTTTTGACCATTCTATGCATGTTTTAGTGTTTTAAAACACTAAAAACGCATTTATGGACATCCCAGGAAAACTGTAATTCGGAATGATGTGTTATTAGATCCTACATTTCACAATTCAATTTATGGTCATTTTACTCAAGTTTTAAGGTAATTCGATGTCGTTTGTCTGGTTTTAATCCATGGTCGCATGTTTTTAAAGTATTTGTACCTTTAAGAAGTGTTTACCTAGTCGTTTCGAGCACACCACATGTCGGATTGACGTGTTGTCTATGCGTACATGTCAAAAATAACTCAACAGTGGTTTTCCCATGATTTCACATAAATATGAGGTTTTTTATATTGTTTTGACCGTTCCACACACATTTTAGTGTTTTAAAACACTAAAACCCCATTTACATCCATCCTAGGAAAATCATAATTCGGAATGACGTGTTTTCAATTCCTACATTTCAAAATTAAATTTACGATCATTGTCCTATGATTTTAAGGCAATACGACATCATTTTCTTATTTTTGACTCCCTAAACATGTTTTTAAAGGCTTTTGTACCTTTAAGAAGTGTTTACCGGGTCATTCTAACCACATCGCACATCGGATTGACATGTTGTCTATGAATACACATCAGAAATAACTTATTGGTGGCTTCCCATGATTTTAGATCAATATGAGGTCTTTTTTATCATTTTTACCATTCCATGCATGTTCTAGTGTTTTAAAACACTAAAAACCCATTTTCGAACATCATAGGAAAACCCTAATTTGGAATGACGTGTCATCAGTTCTTAAATTTCACAATTAAATATATGATCATTTTCCACTCATTTTAGGGCAATCTGACATCGTTTTTCTAGTTTTGACCACCGATGCTTGTTTTTAAAGGATTTTGTACCTTTAAGAAGTTTTTAACAAGTAATTATGACCACACCACACATCTTATTGATGTTTTATCTATGATTACATGTTAAAAATAAATCAACAGTGGTTTTCCCATTATTTCATGTCAATATAAGGTAGTTTTCTATATTTTTGACCATTCCACGCACAATTTAGTGTTTTAAAACACTAAAAGGTGTTTATAGACATCCCAATAAAATCGTAATTTGAATTGAAATTCCATCAGTTCATACATTTTACAATTAAATCTAAATTTTTTATCCCCTAATTTAGAGGTAATATGATATTTTGTTTCCTAGTTTTAACTCCCCAACACTTGTTTTTAAAGGCTTTTGTAACTTTAAGAAGTGTTTACCGAGTCATTATGACTATACTACACATTGGATTGACATTTTGTTTATGTATACACATAAAAAATAACTCATTGGTAATTTTCCCATGATTTCACATCAATATAAGGGATTTTTATAGAATTTTAATCATTCTATGCACGTTTTAGTGTTTTAAAACACTAAAAACGCATTTACGGCCATCCCAAGTAAACCATAATTTAGACTAATGTGATGTAAGTTATTATATTTAAAAATTAAATCTATAGTTTTTTTCTCTGGTTTCAATGAAATCCAACATCATTTTCCTAGTTTTGACCCTTCGTCACTTTTTTTAAAGGCTTTTGTACCTTTAAGAAGTGTTTACCGAGTCATTATGACCACACCACATGTTGAATTGACATTTTTTCTTCATGTACACATTAAAAATAACTCATCAGTAATTATCCCATGATTACCCATCAATATGAGGTCATTTTATACAGTTTTAATCATTCTATGCACATTTTAGTGTTTTAAAACACTAAAAACGCATTTACGGCCACCCCGGGTAAACTGTAATTCAGAATGATGTTTTGTCAGTTCCTACATTTTATAATTTAATATACTATCATTTTCCTCTAATTTTAGAGAAATATTATATCTTTTTCCTAGTTTTTACCCCCCCCCCAATATATGTTTTTAAAGGCTTATGTACCTTTAAGAAGTATTTACCGAGTCAAAACTGAGAAAACAAGCTCCTATTATTTTGAAAATTATGGATAATTATCTATAGTTTATTTTTGATGTGTAGGAATAATTCACACATCAATACAATATAATATGTGGTTGGTATAAATTTAATTGTGTTCTTTCTATATAAAAGTGTCATTTTAGTTTTATTTATAAATGTTTTATGTGTTCTGTGAAAATGTGTTAGGTTTTTTGCCTAACTGATGTGAATAATAGTATAAATTGGAAGAAGATAGAAGAAACAAACTACAAACTAGAAGTAGGATGTTTCATCTCAGACTTATATTCCACTTGATAGGTTCCCCAATCCTGATGTTCCACATGGCCTCGAGCGCATCTCCCCAAATTCCAAAGTATGTCGACTAGCAGTAAAGGCCTATGGTGTGTCTGTGGGGAGACTATGCCCTCATTACCAAAGTTTATCACAGTGGTTAAATATGCACTTAGGTAAATAGAAGAATAAATATAAGTAAACAGAATGCACGGTGTAAAATAGAGACAATAGTAATAATAACTAAAATAATTGGAATAAAATACAACAACTGATGATGATATGTCATATATCTAGAAAACTGTAAAACATGGATACAAGATAGCAGGCATAACATGTTCCACAAAAGTATAAAGAAAATAAAATAATATCCCAAGCATCCAGAGCTCCGGTTTGGTCATCTACTATCAAGCTCCATCCTAAATAGAAATCAATCAACTATTCGAAGTTGTATGCTTCCTTTTCTCAATACTGGTATACATGTAATCTGACCCAGGTACCAAACGGTGCCTAGAGAGGGTGTGAGATAAATCTCAGTGGGTCACCACCAACAATCTCTATAACATTCAGCCCATGTAATGGAAATGTAATAGTGTGCGAGCATAGATCTATAAATTAAAGCAGCGCAATGTAACTAAATACCCAAGTACCTGCTTCAACCCTCGGTTGGTGTCTGAACATAACTAGTCAATTAATTTATTCTTAATAGTTTATAAATAAGTCACATGTTAACAATAGTTAAGGTTCTAAGTTATGAAAAGTCAACCTATTATGACATTTAATAATAAAGTTTCAAGGTAATAACTAAGGCAACATAGATCCGCTTCGGCGGTGGCATAGTACTGAAGGATATGGGAATAACCACATCATTCTTTGGGAGGTATAAGGTTCAAATCCTGGGGGTCCACTTTTGGGGTAAACCTCTCCCCTGGGATCCACTCACCTTGATGGGTCACTCGGTTCCCAACTGGGTGGGAAAAATGAGGCGCAACCTACCTGTGCTAACGGATTGTTGTGTCGAACCATCGCTGCTCGGGTCATCACCCTCCAGGATGCTCTTATATCTCGACTGAAAATGGATCCTTCCCAACTGAGGCTCTCTTCGGAGTGATCCCTTCATGATTAGGGGGGTTTCTTGGTGTGGAGAGTTTGAAAAGGCCACACTTGGGAAATTCCCTTTCAAGAACAAAGAAAAAAAACTAAGGAAATGTAGACCTCAAGGGTCACCAACTCATTAATAATTATAGCTTGGATAAGGGTAAGAGTGAAATATAAGGAGCATATTTCAAGAAATTCCACAATAATATGCCTACCGAATCCAAGGTGATCATCCAAGGTAAAATGGGGCTAAGCAGAGACAGGTCTTTATGGGTTGTAACCATGGAACCTACTTATCAAAATTGGATCTAAGGAGTGTATCCAACGAATCCTTTAATACTATGTGAGGGATTATATGGTGTCATACTGATCATCCAATAATAAAAAAGGATTAGGATATAGGTGGGTCTCAACCTATGAAGAATGTATCCTTGAATCAGAATGGGGTTTCTGAGTGCTCATGGAATTCCTCGATAAGAATCCAAGGCTAGCTCGAGTCAGGCCACTCCTATTTAATTATGAAGTCATGTAATATTTCATTTGGTTCAAGCCTCGTCTTTTATTGGTGTGATAAGTTCAAGTAGCAAGCAACCTTTTAATCAAGTCATAATTAATCAATAAGTTCATTTGGTTCAAGCCTTGCCTTCCATTAGTGTGATAAGGCCAAGTAGCATGAAAACTTTATTAAGTACATTTAATACATATACAATAATTAAGGTTCATTCCACTAACTTCCATTAACATAGTAAGGGGTTCTACGGACATGCATCCTATTAATCATTCACATTTAATCCAGTCAAGTCATATACTTAGTATAATTTCCAATTTCCATTCCACATTTAATTATCAATTTAAAGAACTTGACTTAGGTCGTTCAAGTTGAAGTGACATGGTACTTTCTATTCACCATTACATGATACAATAAGAATTTATGATAAGGATTCTTACCATTAGTTTGTTCAAGCTAGATCACATCCAAACAATGGCTCAAAAGTTTCAAAACACTAAAAAATCAATTATGGAATATCATCCTACATGGGATGGAATAATTTTTGGGAGTAACCAAAAATAATAAATAACATATATTGAAATATCATAACCATACAGTTCTAATGATTATAATCATGGCATATGAATTCAATAAACGGTACCCAATGAAATTGGTGGGTCCCACACAACAATTCCAAAATCAACGAACTTGAGGGATGATTTATAGACCACCCATCTTAGGGTTTTACAATCATTCTACTTTCATATCAGCCTCTAATTTGTCTTAGAACAGAGTAGATCTGAGAAAAAGTGAAAACTCTCATACCTCGATAACTAGGTCAAGAGAAAGAGAGGAGAAGAACGGCTAAAATGGACTCGATTACTTACTGTTGCACATCCAATGTGATGAAAGAAAGCTCGATTGGATCATGGACGAAGGAGATATTTCAATCCCTACCTTATGCCTTCAAAGATATTCAAAAGGAAAGAAAAATAGGTCAATCTCGCATAAACTCAGATTAGGAGGAATGAGGAGGCTTAATTAGATCATTAAGGTAAAAATATTAAAATTACCCTAAAATTAGCCTGTGTACAGTTTTTCTACATGGTTTGAAAAACCATGTTCCAACCATGCATGGGTACCTAAGAAAGAAAGGGGACTTGCATGGTTAGGTCACATGGTTAGGGAAACCGTGTGCCAATCATGCAGTAAGGCTCTATCCAAAAAAGTCATTATCTGCATGTTTTGTCATAATTGTGTGTCCTTTCCACATGATTTACTCTAAACTATGCGCCAAACCTATTTTTTCAAAAGGAAGGTTTTTAGGCTCCAAACAAGACCCAGACACCCTTGGGAACTTCACTAACCTATTAGGCATCCATATTAATCCCAAAATAAAGAATTTGACTAAAATTTAAATGATCCATACCTGAGTGGAAAACTGGGTTCTTACTATATTCCACCCTTAAAATAACCTACCTTCGAGTTCACCTTCCAAGGGTGTAGAAACATTGTATAAAAACAATTATGTCCACTTAGTACATATGTTAGCCTCCCGCTCCCAATTCTCGTCCTGCACACGGCTATACTGTCGTGGCACCCTTACTAGAGGGACATACCAACCTTAGAGAACCTTCGTGCTCTGGTCAATGATGTGTACTGGATACACCTCAAAGGTAGCATCAACATATAACTCAACTTCCTCGGGATCAAAGGTATGAGATGGGTTGGTATGATACTGGAAAAAGAAGTGAAACATAGAAGATGTCATGCATGGCACGGTATCTCTGAGGTAGCAGTAACTGATAGGCTACTGTCCCAACTCTTTCTAGAATCTCAAATGGACCTACATAATGAGGGTAAATCTTCCCTTACTTCTGTAACCATCTATTCCCTATCTTGGGTGATACCCAAAGGAAAACAAGATCCCCGACCTCAAACTCTAGAGGTCATCAATGATGATTGGTATAATATTTTTGTCTAGACTGGGCAGTATTCATGTGCTTTTTGATCAGCTAAACCTACTTTGAAGTCTCTTAAATGAGATGAGGACCTAGTATGGCTACCTCACCTACCTCCATCTAGCACATAGGTGAACGGCATGACCTACCATATAAGGCCTCAAAAGGATCCATAAGATTATTTACTGAAAGATATTATTATAGATGAAATCAATGAGAGGAATATGCTTTTCCCAAGAACCGTCAAAATCGAGGACACATGCTCAAAGCATATCCTCTAGAACTTATATTGTTTGTTCTGATTGTCCATCATTCTGAGGGTGAAAAGATGTGCTTAGAAACACCTATGTTCTCATATCCTTCTGTAATTCCTACCAGAAACATGATGTGAAATGAGAATCCCTATCTAAAATGATGGTATGAGGGACCCCGTGGAATTGTATGATCTCATGGATATATAGTATTCCTATCTCAACAACTAAGAAAGTCTCCCGAAAAAAAATGAAGTGGGATACTTTCATTAGTCGATCAATGACAACCCATAAACTGTTGCTACCTCTAGGTGGACTAGGTAAACCGACTATAAATTCTATATAAACGTCTTCCCATTTTCATTATGGGACTGGAAGTGGTTGCACCAAGCCTATAGGTATCTAGTGCTCCACCTTCACCTGCTGACAGGTGGAACACCTAGTGATAAAGCTTGCTATCTGAAATTTCATTCCAAGCCACCAATACTAGCATCGCATATCTCGATACATCTTCAAGATGCCTGGATGAACTTCCCACTGAGAATCTTGGGACTCTTTTATCAACTCCTATCTCATATATTTAGGGACCCAGACACATCCATGGATATATAGGATGTTTTCACTATCTACAGACCAATCCGGAGGCAGGTTATCTCCTGATATACTCTCACAGAGTACCAAGAATTCAGGATCTAAAAATTGTCTACTCTTCATTTTGTCAAGGAGGGAAGTGGTAACTGCCAAATATGAGAGATAAGACTACTCCTGACCATCATGAAACTCTAGGTGCATCTCAGAGAAGAGGTATATTAACTTACATTCATTATTGGATTCTTGTACTCCTTGTGCCTGAGTTTTCTGACTCAGTGCATCTATAACCACATTGTCCTTCTCAGGCATATATGTAAGCTCAAAATAAAAATATTGTAGATATTAGACCCATATATATTGTTTGAGATTCAATTAAAACTGTGTAAATATATATTTGAGGCTCTTATGATCTGTGTACACCATAAAATGCTCACCTAACAGATAATATCTCCAGTAACATAAGGCATGGACAACTGATTCTAGCTCAAGGTTGTGCATCGAGTAATTTATCTCATGAAGCCTCAACTACCAAGATCCATACACAATGACTATGTCTTCCTATATCAGCAATTATCCTATGAAAATTCCTAAGGCATCACATAAGAAGGTATAACCTACACCTATCTTGGGAATAATTAGAATAGGTGTTGAGACAAGCCTCCCTTTCAGCTCCTGAAAGGATTTCTCACACGCTTCTAACTAAAGGAACTTGACACCCTTCTCTGTAAGGATAGTAATAGGTGAAGAAAGATTTGATAATTCTTATATGAAATGACTGTAATATCCATAAAACCCCAAGAAACTCTATATATCAAACACATTATTGGGATTTTCCTAGGAAACTATAGCACTATCCTTTTTTGGGTCAACAGATACACCTGATTCTATGATAATATGACCTAAGAAGTGAACTTTTTCAATCCAGAAGTGGAACTTATCAAGATTTGTATATATTTGATGCTCTCTCAGGGTACTCAAAACGATATCAAGGTGATTTTTATGGTCTTTATGAGTATAAAAATACACAAATATGTTGTCCACAAAGATCGCGACAAAAGAATTCAAATAGGGGTGGAACACCCTATTCATCAGAGCCATGAAAATGGAAGGTGTGTTTTTAAGACCAAATGGCATAACTAGGTACTCATACAGACCATACCTGCTATGAAAAGTGTTATGAGGTGCGCCTGATGGTCTGACTCACACCTGATGATAACCCGATCTTAGGTTGATCTTAGAGAAAACCCTAGATTCTCAAAGCTAGTTGAAGAAATCATCTATTTGAGGTAGTGGATATCAGTTCTTGACCATAAGTTGGTTCATCCTTCTATAATCCATGCATAGATGTAAGTTTTCCATCCTTCTTTTTGGAGAAAAGTAAGAACAAACACCAAGAGGATATACTAGGCCATATAAAACCTTTGGCCTCTAAATCCTCTAACTTCCTCTTGAGCTCATGAAGCTCTGTTGGTGAAATCCTGTACGAAGTAATGGACACCAGAGCTTCTCCTAAAATAATATCAATTATAAAATCTACCTCTCTCTCAGGAGGTAAGCCATAAAAATCTTTAAGAAAGACATTCATAAAATGATCCACTACTAGAGGAAAATCATCATGTCATAAACTTGGATCCTCTATGAAGATATTTTCAATCTGGGCGATCACTCCACATAGCCCATGATGTTATGGTCCATATCTACCAACCTGGACATCCCAATCACCCTTATGTAGATAACTGATGCCCTTTGGTGATGTAAACAATACCCTATAGAGATATCAGTCTACAAAATCATGATACTGAACCAACCAATTCATCCCAGGAATGACATGAAAGCCCATCATCTTGAGAACAAAGAGGTTCCATAAGAAGGGGTAATTTCCTGCCTCAAGAGGAAAGTCCCTACAATGGTGTATTATATGAGGATGTTGTGGTGGCATTATTTTACAAATGCCAAGAACATGCCTCAAAATAAGATTAATCAGAAATATAGCATCACTAGCGGAAGTTGAATGTAAGAAAACTCACTGCCCAAGGCATATTATCCCAACTACCCGCTTAGACGGTCAGGTATCAGTAAGTTCTTAAGTATAAGTTTCATTTTGTTTTAAATTTAATTACTAGGTTCACTCCTTTAACTTTCATAAACATGACAAAGTGGGATAAGTACATGCAACCATTTCATTTTAGAATTCATGTTTCACTTTATAATGGATATCCATTATTGGTGAATCAGTTCCTATACACCTTATCACTAGAAATGACACCCATTTATTTATAGCATAATGGATTGACTTGGTAAATTTATCATCCCAGCCCATGAGGTCCCATACACCTCATGAATTGAGACAAGAAATCACTCAATCACAACCAAGAATAATATAAGAATAAGCTAACTATCACAACATTACTCAATAATCACAAGAATATAAAGCAATTAAAAGCAATGAAATGCACCTATATGTCATGGAGATATGCATGACATGTGAAAGGTGCATATAATGATGCATGTAACAATTCCCCTTACCCTCATATCATCAGGCTAAGGATGAAACAAAATCTTCAAATATATTAATAATCAAGAACACCATAGAGCATGTGTGTCACCCAATGGTGAAATAATGTCAACTGTAATGGTAAAAATAAAACAAAAATTATAATTTAGGCAACTCATCTTTTACCCCAAACATGGGTTTGCGATGCCTAAGCATGACTTATGTCCAAGTCCTAAGTGTTTGTAATCTCCAATATATTGTATCCAAATAGTAAAGTAAGAAAAGAATCTCCTTTGATACCACTTTGTGATATCCCGGACCTAGATTCCACTTGATAGGTTCCCCAAGTCTAGTGGGTCGCATGGCCTCAAACGCATCTCCCCAAATTCTAGAGGCTGGTGACTAGCAGCGATTACCTTGGCTATGTTCATGGGGAGACTATTCTCTCATTACCAAAGTGTAGTGCAGTGGTTAAATATGAACTTAGGTAAATAGTGGAAGCAATATAGTAAATAGAAGGCACATTAGAAAATAGAGATAATAGTAACAATAAATAAAATAACTAGAATAAAATAAAACAATTGATGATGATATGTCATGTATCTAGAAAACTGGAAAACATGGATACAATATAGTAGAAATAACATGTTCCACAAAAGTATAAAGGAAATCAAAGACTATCCCAAGCATCCTGAGCTCCGTCTTGGTCATATGCTATCAAGCTCCATCCTAAATAGTAAGAAATCAAGTGTTTAAAGTCGTATGCTTCCCTTCTTCAACACCTGCATACATGTAATCTTCCCAAGGTACCAAACGGTGCCTGAAGAGGGTGTGAGATAAATCTCAGTGGGCCACCACCAATAGTGACTATAACATCTGACCCTTGTAATGGAAATGTAACAGTGTGCAAGCATACATATATAAAGTAAAGTAGCACAATGTAACTAAATACTCAAGTACCTACTCCATCCCTTTGATGGAGTCTAAACATAATCAATCCATTAATTGATTATTACTAGTTTATAAATAAGTCACATGTTAACAATAGTGAAGGTTACAAGTTATGACAAGGCATCCTGTAATGACATTTAATAATTAAGTTCCAAGTTAATAACCATGGAAACATAGACCTCAAGGGTCACCAACTCGGTAATAATTGTATCCTGGCTAAGGGTAAGAGTGTAATCCAAGGAGAATATTCCAAGGAATTCCACAATAATATGCCTACTGAATCCATGGTGATCGTCTAATGTAAAATGGGGCTAAGTAAAGACAGGGCCCTATAGGCTGTAACCATGGCACCTACTTATCAATTTTGGATCCAAGGAGTGTATCCAAGGCATCCTTTAATACTATGTTGTAAGGTCCTAAAAATTTCTCCAAAGAAATAAAATACCCCCACAATCACTTTTCAGAGGGAAGAAATTATTCATACAAGACTTGAAAAGAGAATGGACTCAAATTGAGTTACAAATTTCAGAATAAACTTCAAGGAATTAAAGTTTTCAAGGAATTTTAAGTGACCCACGTACCATCACCAGGAAGGGTTTTCAAACCACATGAACCGATGTAGTACCATCACCCCATAAAAGATAGTCCCTAGGACCCTCCTTTAATATAGTGTTCCAGGTAGTGTGTCTCTATGTGGATTTAGCCCAGCACCTCGCACTACATCAGTACGCAGATGAAACCCAAAGTGGCATGATGGACCGTGTTCTAGACCGCGTACCACTATGGTGCACAGTGGTCCTTTCCCCAACCCACATACCGCTTTGGTATGCGGACGACCCCTCTTCCTACATACCACTATGGTATGAGGATCTCCCTACATCTCGTATAAGAAAACAATACACAGAATGGGGTGTTTTTAGGTATTCTTCCCTCCGGTTCCAATATTGTACCTATGTTACCGTCATTTCCTCCATAGTACCTCCACAAACCAGTCCCCTGGCATCAGTCTAAAGCCTCCTCCAAAGCCACTAGACCCATATGATCAAACCATCAGGTGAATCGGTGGACCCCTTTGAGTCTACATACCCATGGTAAGCAGAGTCACAAAGGCTCTCCTCACAGTGGTTCGAACTCTAAGGATGTTTATAAATCTACATTCCCATGGTGACCCAGAGTCCAACCTTGGCATGATAACATGAACTTCCTCGTTCTAGGGATTAAGGGTGATCACCTAGTTTTCCATTCAATGAGGAATGGTGATCAGTCAAAGGGGTTATGTTTGCTTCCCCTTATGATGAGGATGACACTCCTACCCTTTTCCAGAATGTGTTTCGAGGCACTCCCACTAAGTTAAGTCCCCCATCTTCCAAATTCTGAGCCATATGACCTTTAATTCCTTCTCACATTAAAGGATTAATTATGTTGTGCCCTCTTCCATGCTCACCTTATCCTCTCCCATTGTAGGCTCTCCCTCTCCCATCATTAGGAGAGGAGGCATTTGGTTGGTTAGATCTCTCACATCCTCTTGTTTCTCACACCGATCATGACTCACATGGGATTAGAGTTTTTTTATTATTAAAACATCCATGCAAGTATGAACTATGAGAAATCTGATTCCTGTTTAATCTAGGATACATAGGATGCCTACTTGAAGGCCTGATCTCAAAAGGGTACCCTCCCAAAAGGGTTCTCCCAATCATAACCTCTCAAATGGACAGATTCGATGCGTAAGCCCTAACAAGTTTGAACTATGAGAACTTTGATTCCTGCCATAATCAGGATATGTAGGAATCCTGCTTGAAGGCCTGATCTCAAAAGGGTGCCCTTCTAAAAGGGTCCTCCCAACAAAGTCCCCCTAAATGGGAAGCTTCCATGCATAATCCCCAACCATTCCAAACTACATGGGATCTGATTCCTCTCCCAAGGATACATAGTAAAGCCTATATTCTGGGTCCAACCCCAAAATCAAGTGACCTTTTATCCTCTCTAGATGATGATAAACTCCAGATTTCCTTGTTCTATGGATTAAGTTAGCATCACCTCTGTAGCATCAAATCCATGTATGCCTACGATGATCCTCCAAACCAGGGGTAGCTTATGGAAACACTCTTTAGGAATGAACCAAGGATTCAAGAACATATGAATACAACTTAAATCTATAGGTGAGTCCTGGAATAGGTGATAGTCCCCCTTAAAAAGGGTGTGGTGATCCCGAATTCCCATCCTCTCGACCAATGGAGTCTTTAAGTGTCTTTGGCCAAATCATTTTCCAACAAGCGCCTGCCTTTGGAAAGCAGGTCCATGAATCATGGATAATAGGGTTGTTGGGTGTTTATGGATCTATGAATAAACTCATTGGAGACCATCCGAGGAATTCATGTCCTAGGAGGACTGATTGCACAAGTACTTGACCCCATGTAATCGCCTGCTAGGACCATTTGAATGTGGTGTCTCCCTTGCAATACAGAAGGGATAAACTGCCCAATCCCCATGGGGTTTATCTAATTCTCCTTTAAAGGATAATGAAAAAGAACAGGTCAAAAAAAAGAAATGGTGAAATTGATGTGGGATTATCTATACAATAAGAGATGTATCAGGACCCTCATCAAACCATTTGGTCATCCTCTCAAATATGAAACCTCAGGTCAAAACAAAAATGGTGAACCCGACGTGAATCCTTGACCAAAATGGCGGTCTTACCCCACTCAAGCCCCTTTTCCTCACAACAAAAAAAAATAGGGAGGAGTCCCAGCTGAATTTTCAGATATACATATGTTTAAAAGAATGCTACTTTGATGGGGTTTTGTGGTCTGTATGTCATATATGTATATTGAAGGTTCCCTCAGAGCAACCTTTGATCCAAATGACATCCTGACGACTAATACAGACACATGCATCAATGATCTCATGATGGTCAGGACCCCAACAAAGAGCAGGACCCCCTCGCCTACCCAGGGTCTTCAATGCTGGGTATCCAACACGCTGATCATAGAGAACCATTGAAATGGTACTCTCCCCATGGTGGAGGTCACGAGACAAGCCCTCCAGTCTATGAAGTTTTTCCAGTCTCCTCCTTAGTCGTGGCTGGCACCCCAACACAAGGTGGCCCCAGTGGTCATCTCAAACTGTTTCGGGAGCCTATCCTCAGAACATGAAAATTAGTACCTTAATTATATTAGCGAGGCAGATGAAGTAAATTCTAACAACTTTATCTCAACTGCATAGGGGTCCTACTCACGGGCTTCTACCAGAGAGTCTCACCGCCGATACAGGGCGACCAGGTCTCCTCACACTGAAGAGGACCTTATGCCGAGGGCACCTGCTGAAGTCCAAGAGACCCGGGCCCCTTGGGCTTCCCGCCAAGGGAGGCGAATATATAATTAGGGACATGTTATCACCCTGGTTCCTGAGGAGAAAATTCATTGTACCAACACGGTGACATTAAATAGGCATACATACAACTCTGCCCCTCCACTCAATCCCACCACATAAATAGGGTGGAACAATACGAGCACATGCACGTACCTGCTAATACTCGCTGGTCCCACTGTGTAGACAGAGCGGAAAACTAAAGGTAGATGCAGATATCTGTCGATACACAAGAATCCCATCATCCAAATAGAACAGAAACCAGCTACACATAGGCACTAATATCTGTTTATGCATATTAAGTCTGTCATCCAAATAAAGTGGCAAAAAAATATGAGTAGCTTCAAATTCATGCGGATTCATACAAAACCTATGAGATAAATATAGTGTCAAGTGAGCAGATGAAAATATCCACTTGTAAATATGAAGTCCAACAGTAAAACACGGTGGAAACCAGAGAATAAAATCAGCAGCAGACTCATTCCTCTATCCCGGTATAGGAGAACTGCCAGTATCTACTAGAAAACCATGGAGGACCAAAGCAAGCACAAACTCCTGCTCTGATATTGGAATGGGGCTTCATACCCATTCCAACCAAAGATGTATCTCATCACATCCTAGAAATGATGGAAGATCAGATGTCAATCCCAAACCATATCATCCAAACATGCAAAGATATTATTACATTGGTGGCAAAGGTGAGAAACCAAACCCACGTCCTACTCCAGGGTAGGCATATATTTCTTCCAAAACTCAATATGTATTTCGACATATCTCAATTAAATCACAGGACCCAACAAGGAAGGGACCTATATATGAAGGATTTTACCAACAGCAGGTGGCCCTGGTTACCCGTAAGAGAGTGCTCAAAAATAAAATGCGCCAAAGGAAACTAGAAAATGAAGAGCACATACATGATCCTGCTCTACTAAAATTTGGGGTTCTTGACACCCTGAAACATATATAAATAAAGGATCAAGACCCTATTAGTCCATTACCAAATTATGGAAGTGGCAGTAGCAGTTTCAAAGGCCCTACCCGTAATTTCGCTACTAGCAGCTCTGAAGGTCCTCCCCAGAGCACCCATGGGGGCTCACTCTGTGGGTCAGGAGTGATCGATCATGAGATCCTATCTCCTAATGTGCATCAGGGTATCCCTCCCCTTGACCTGAAGATCAGATGGAAAGAAGGTACTCCCCTTCCTGTCGTCTTCCCTGATGGTCCTCCCCAAGATATACGTTGCAGATATGATTCTCCCTGTAGTCAGACATCAAGTCATGATGGTAGTCCTTTCTATAATGACAGTTGTTGTGAAGTCCCTCCCTACAATGGAATTTATTTTGAAGGCCCTCTCCATAGTAACATCAAGTAATGAGAAGGTCCTCCCCTAATTTCAGTACATCCTAAAGGCCCTCCCTAAGATGTACACCGTAGAAATTCTACCTGCAGCCAGGTATCAAGCTGTGATAGTATGCCTCGCCATCATAGAAGTCATTGAGAAGGACCTCCCCTCAATGACATCAAGAAGCAAGAAGGTACTCCCCTCGATGTAGCCCACCCTGAAGGTCCTCCCCAGGGTATACGCCGTAAATAAATTTCCCACGGTTAGGCATCAAGTTGAAATGGTAGCCCTTTCCATTACAGCACCAATTGTGAAGGTCCTCCCCACAACTAAAATTCATATTGGCAAGAAGAACCTCCCCTTACTGGAACAAATGTTAAAAATCCCTCCTATTCCAAGGTGATTGGAACAATGGAGTCAGGCATATCAGGCACTCATTATATGAAAATTGATACTCTTTATCAACCAGATAATGGTCTGAGGCCACACTCATCTTCGAATCCACCCCCATGCCATTCACATATTAATGAGGGTCCCACCAACCCGTCTTCTTGGGAAGAAATTATTCAGAAGCGGTCAAGATAGGCATACCAAGTAGAGGATCTCATGAAAGAGCAACAATGGGATATGTTTCTCATGAGAAGACAACTAACTAAGGATAATATACCAGTGATGTATTGGCATACGACCACTTCTCACTTCAACATACCAGGGGAGTTGTCTATGGAATGTATGCATGACATTCGCCTCAATATATGGACAACCCTTAATCATCTAAAATAAAATTTTAGGCCCTATGAAGGGTATGTGGACCATGTTAACATGTTAGGGGATCTTTGGCATCTAATCGGCCTGGAATCCCTCCTATCCGCACAGTATCCACAATCAGAAAGGCAAAAGAAAAACCTTGAACTAGCTTTCCTCTATGCACTTCACAAGTTGTGTCGCCTCATTGGTGATGCCCCTACTAGAGTTTATATTTGGGGATGGGGAGAACATGGAGCTCTACAATTTACCCCACATCCCATCTAGAAAACCTCATTGGAAATGACATCTTGCAACGTAATTGCTCAAAGGAAGCAATAAAATAAAATCCCTGCTCAGGAGAGATACAATACTCAACAAAGACTGGCCCAGAGTAAGTCTCAAAATCATCAAGACCGATGAGATCAAGCCCTAGAAAAGCTTCTGAGCCAAGAAACTGAGAACATTCAGTAGTTTTCCCACCTAAGGGGATCCAACCAGCAAACAATTCTCATGTATTTAAAATCTAGTAGACTTCATGCAAGTTCAATTCCATACTCGGCTCACACCCGCATAGGAGTGTGTGAAATCAAAAATGTGGGAATAACAACGACTACCACTGCAATGCGGGAACAACCCTAAACTGTAGGGTTGGGGGATTTCTTAAATTAAAATGCCCCCGTAATACCAAAAAAATCCAGGTCGTAGCACATCAATTAAAGAACTGGAACAACCCTATCCCATAGGGTTGGGGGAATTTGTACCTCAAGTTACCACATAGTGAACATTTTTCTTCTCCCATATAGGAAGAATGATGAGAAGAAAATTCACCCATTCCATCCTATCTCATAGCTCATACCCTCCGAGACAAAGGCGCATTATGAGGTCGGATCAAAGCTCACTTCAAGTAAATCTTCATCAAGAAACCTAAAGAATACCACATAATGGAAGGAGAAAGTACAAAAAAGGATGCAGATAGCCTTCCTACCATTCGGCATCGGGTACACCACCCCCAATGCGATATGAATCAGTGCATGTGGTAAAAATCAACCCCACGGATCTCACAAGAAATGACGTAGAGGATGGTATGCAAGGGAATATGGTTCCCTCCCATAGGTATCTCACACTAAGCCTGATGGTGTGCATACATGGAACCATAGAGCGGTCCTAAATTTGGGTTCCCCTATAGTTAATTTGTCACTACCTCCCTCACAAAACCCAAACAAGGAGAAGAATAAATCTGAGGTCATCTATGACCCGCCTCCTCCTCCCCCTAAGAATGTGTCCCTCACCCTCGAGGAAAGATTTTCCAAGTAGGAGGAAGAAATTAAAGATCTATGGGAAATTAATGTCGAGCTGTGTCGAGGAATCTACCACACCAGATGTGTTCCCCCTACGGTATGTTAGTAGGTATTCCCAGAAGAGGTTCCCTTTCCACAGACACTCATCCCGGTGAATTAAATCAAGATAGAAGGCCCATCCAACCCAGCACCAGGACCATCAACCCACTTAATCTTGGACTTGGAAGGAAATAAAGACTTCCCCCCACTGGGAAGGTATCCAGAACATATTCAGGTAAACCCATACCCCTGGTTGGGTATCCACCCCAAATTCCAACAGTGTCAGCATGCCCAATTTTGGTCACTACCGCACCAGCCCAAGATCAAACCTGGTAGGATATGCATCAAGGGATCTTGAATACCATTGAGAAACTAACCGCTTGGCTAGAATCCATGTATGGGTGACATGCTTCAATAAAACTAGAGCACAAACCCTATATGGATTGGGTGAGAAATTTTCCGCTACCTCAAAACTTTGGAAACACTATATTCCTAGTATGCAATGGCTCAGGGGACCCAGAACAACATCTAATTCACTATGACTCTTATTGTAACCCTATGATGGGAACTCCGGAATAGTAGTAAAACTCAGATGCTTCATACGAACCCTACAGGGCTTGTCCTTCAAATGGTATACAATCTTGCCAGCTAACTCAATCACAGGCTGGGAGGACCTCTGATGTTACTTTCTCTTTCAGTTCAGTTTAACGCTACCTAAGACAACAGTCGGTGATCTCATGAACTGCAAGCAGTGAGAGAATGAAAGATTCTCAGACTTCATTGCAAGATAGAAAGTCCTGACTTATTCCCTGAACCATCCACTTACCCAAGATGAAATTCTTTCTATGTGTAATGACAATATTTGTGATGAATTAAGAACACTGCTCATCACAATGAAGTACACAAGTGGGCTATGATATTTATCTTTCATTACCCAAAGGTTATAAGACTTCTTGTAGTGGACCAATATCAAGTCCCAAGTGGTCCCATCAGCCCTTGGGAAAAGAGCAGGAAAAGATGAAGCAACTTCCATCATAATTAATCCACCCCCTACACCAGCTCTAGTTGCGAGGCCGCCATTGAACCGTGTGGGACCCCCTGGACGCCAACAGACACCCCCACCTCGGTAGGATGAGCGATGGGGTGCTAAAATAAATCATTTATAAGAAATAAGAAATAAAGATTACTCAATCCTAGATGAACAGATCTGCAACTACTTCATAGCCTCTATGTATTGCAACTTGCTCCGGCTACCAGATCCAAAGTGAGCCGATGAAGTGGGTCTCAAAGACCATCAAAATTATTATACTTATCACTGGATACTGAGAAACACCATCTAGGAATGATTCATCTTCAAGGACCTCCTTAAAATATGGTGGATTCTGGGAAAGTCAAGTTGGGCCTGCCACTAGAATAAGTAGCGTATGTTTCTACCTCAGACTCAAGAGAGGAAGAGGAATGGAAAACAATTGCCTGTAAGAAGGGGAAATTTTTTGACAATTGGATGACCCAGAAAATAGTCAAGTGAGTTCATGGAATTCTCCAGGAATAGTTGAAACAACTAACCATTCCCCCAATAGCTCCTGATGCAACCCAGTCATGATCCTCATCCCCGTAGTCCTCTAAGGGCCAGAAGGGAAGAAATTAGGAGCAAGAAGACAGACTACCACCAAAGCCGAAGCCAGTCCTGACACTTTAGGACTTCATTCCAGCATACTTGGTACAATGGACTCTATCCTTCCAAATGGTACAATGGGCACTGCCCCATCAAAAGACACCATCAGAAGGAGTCAGTCAGACAGAAACATTGTCGGATCAAGAACTGATCTTCAGATCCATTAAGTTTGTTCACTTGATGGACCTATTATCTGATGGAGACTATGTCCATGAACCCAAATTACCCACATATAAATGGAGAGTCAGAGGAAGAGGCCTCATAGGATGAGGGTTTCCTATAAGTCATGATCATGGTAGAAGTCAAATTCATAGCCATGCCATAACGCAAACTGTTAACATTGTGGAAACTCATCGAAGGGTCATCTGATAGACACAACGGGAATAGAAATGATCCTCCTCCCCCACCAGAAGAAATCCAAGCCCAGTTATCTTGGAGTATCCATTGAATTAAGAAAAAATATAAAAATTCCCAAGGTGTATGGTAAAACCAGTTCGGCCAAACCCGGAAAGGACTGCAGTGCCACCAGCTTTTGTCACAGAGGCCAGGCCATCTACGTTCAAAGCTTAATTCCCTAAAGTGTCTATGAAAGAGAAACCCTGATCTAGGAAGTTTCAACCTTTAGAGATGAAATATTATATTCTAAAGCATCGGGCTTCAATAACAGTAAAGCTGTCAATCCTAGATGATTTGAGTCTATCTGAAGACCTTAGGGAGGTTCTCATCAAAGCCTTACTAAGTACCCAAGAGTTTGAGGCTGAAGTAGCAGCAATCAAAGTCTATCAGACATAGAACAATCCCAAATAATTTCACTCCATCATCTCCTTCACATATAGGGATCAAGACACCATCATGAAAGGGCACATCAAACCCTTATATGTGTCCAGAGAGATAAATGGCATTGATGTATGGAGGATTTTCATCGACACAGCTCTGGAGTCAACCTCCTCCCGCTGTGAACGCTTTGTCAGATGGGCTATGATGAAGTCGTCTTGACTCCCTGCACCGCAACTCTATTGGGACATGAAAAAATTGAACAGAAGTTGTTGGGACAAATCAAGATTAAAAATTGGCTTGGATACCTCATGTCAGATTCTAAGTTCCTAGTAGTGAGGCAAAGTAATACCTTCAACGTCCTATTAGGGAGGCCCTAGCTGCATCAACACGCTACAATTCCTTCATTATACCATCAGTGTGCCAAATATTGCACTAATGGGAAAATGGGACATTTTGTGCCAATAAATCCCTGTTTTAGTCTTGTGAGTCACATTACATAGACACAGGATTATATAAACCAGAAGATAAGTAATCTTTGGCCGATGACATTGACTGGATCACTACCCCGAATGGATTGTAAATAGCACTCGCTGACCCCCTACAACAGATTGGGGAAGGGTATGTGTTACCCATCAATCATGTTAAATGAATAAGTGCAGGTTCGGATACAGACTCAATTGTGTGCATGATTTATATTATGATATCCAAGTCCAAATACAAGAAATAATGGGATAACTCCTATGATGATAGGAAAATCCCTACCAAAGATGCTCCCAACCCATCCTCGGGAACCCAAACTGCCTTTTCCTTACTTACTAAGGAAAAAGATGATTTCTCTCCCAATATTGGAGAGTTTGTCTCGAGAATCCTCTATCCAATAGAAGAGTAAGAAGATGATGAAGAGGAATGTGAAGAATAAGAAGACCTCAAATATTCTCCTCCTGCATTTGAAGAAGGTGTCTCCACCACAATCGATGAACTTAGGGAGATAAACCTGGGCACTGAAGATGACCCGCATCCCACTTTGATCAGTGTGTCTATGCCTATTGAAGATAAGGAAACATATACCTCCTTCCTAAAGAAGAATCAAGATGTGTTTTCCTAGAACTACATAGAAATTTCAGGCCTCGATCTTAAGGTCGCCACTCATCATCTGAGTTTTCTATAAGATCATTGGGGCTACAAGCAGGATGCCAGAAGGACTCACCCAATGCATGATGCCAAAATAGAGGCTAAATTTGAAAATATGATCAAATAAAACTTTATACGGTAAGTTTAGTACCCGATCTACTGGAAAACATAGTCCCTATCAAAAATAATAACGGACATATTAGAATTGGCATCGACTTCAGGGACCTCAATTGACATTTCCCAAATAACGATTTCCTGGTCCCGATCATAGAATTGTTGATCCATGAAACCGCCGGATATGAGGCCCTCTCTTTCATACACAGTTATTCTATATACAACCAGATCTGGATGGCCTGAGAAGATGAAGAATCTACTGCTTTTAGGGCCCCTCAAGGAGTGTTCTATTACAAGGTGATGCCCTTTGGTCTAAAAATTGTTGGTGCCACATATCAGCACGCCAGGAACCGCATATTCAATCCCTTCTATGAAAAATTCATTGATTTTTATTTTAAAGATATGGTGGTTAAATCCCAACATCATTCAAACCACTTGGCCAATCTTAAAACTATCTTTAACATGCTATGATAGCACAGTTTAAAGATGAACCCCCTAAAGTGTGCCTTTGGTGTTACCTCTAGAAGATTCCTCAAATTCATTGTACGCCATCACAAAATCAAATTTGACCATGAGAAGACAAAATCCATCTCTTTCATGTCCCCACCTCACAACCTCACTGAGTTGAGAGGTCTCCAGGGGCACCTGGCCTACATCTGGTGCTTCATATCCAACCTGGCAGGTAAGTGTTTACCTTTCACCAGGTTAATAAAGAAGAGGATTATGTATGAGTGGGATAATGATTTACAAGAAGCATTCAATGATATAAAAAGATATCTTTTGATCCCACTGATGTTGATGCCTCCAGTAGAGGGAAGACCACTCATTTTGTACGTAACCTCCATAGAACGATCATTAGGCGCCTTCCTTGTGAAAAATAATGATGTCGGTAGTGAGAACATCCTATATTAACTCGTCTGAACAATAATTGATATTGAGACTCAATATTCAAAAATTGAAAAGAACTATTTAGCCTTAATCTTCATAGTTCAGAAACTCAGGCATTACTTGCAGCACCATGAGGTTCACCTGGTCTTCCGCTGCAACCCGATCAAATATATCCTCAATCATCCCATGATAAATGGATGCCTATAATAATGGGTGGTCATCCTACAATAGTTTGACATATAGTACATACCCCAGAAGGCCATCAAAGGCCAGGCGTTAGTAGGCTTCCTAGTAGAGCACTTCTCAAAATAAAAAACATTGTTGGATGTTGAACTTTCGGATGAAGAATTGTTCTCCATCCAAGAGGAACCCCAAACGTGGTAAATGTATTTAGATGGTGCTTCTAGAATCCTGATAGGGAAATTGATAGAGGATCCCAAGATCAAAAAAGTGGGTATGGGAGTTATACTTGTATCCCTTGAAAAGGCCATCTTGCCTTACTCTTTTCTACTTTAGGAAGGGTGTATAAATAATGAAGCAGAATATTAGGCCCTCATTGTGGGCCTAGAGCTGGCACTCCATGCACAAGACAAACACCTAAAGATAAAAGTTGATTCAAATCTAGTAATCAAGAAGGTCAATGGTGACTATTACATTACGAAATAGGTATTATCCCCCTTGATGAACCATGTTCGAGAACTGATGGAAGAATTCCTATCAGAACCAACACTGACCTATGTCCCCCAGTCACAAAATGCTCAAGCCGATGCTTTGGAAAATGCAGCCACAGCCTTGGATGATCTATATAAAGATAAAAAATCATTAGCATTTCCCAACACCTGACGATCTTGCAATTTATCCAGAACAATACAGAGGAGATCGATGAAATTAGCCCTGTTTCTGAGCCTTATGGTCACACCACCTACTGGATGATTCCCATTTAAAATTACCTTCGTAATGGGGAACTCCCACCAAATAGGGCTGGAAGGGAACAGGTCCAAATACAAGCAGTCAACTTTTTCTGGTACAATGGGGTAAACCAAGAAAAGGTTCTCTACAAATAAGGCCTTGACAGAGTCCTTCTCAGGTGCATTTATGGAGAAGAGACTGATGTCGTCATGAAAGAAGTGAACACCAGAGCTTGTGGAGTGCACCAATCAGAGACTATGCTCTCTCATCAAATCCAAAGGCTCGGGTATTACTGGACCACTGTAGTATAGGATTATGCCATGTTTGCTAAGAAGTGTCATTCTTACCAAGTTCATTCCAATTTTATTCACCAACCCTCGGAGTTACTCCATACAGCTAAGTACTCCTAACCATTTTCCTCTTAGGGTATGGATGTTGTGGGACCATATCCCCCCACCATAGCTAGACAATTCAATTTCATACTCACAACAACCGAATTATTTTCCAAATGGGTCGAATTCATACCCCTTAAAGAAGTTGGGTCAAAATTCACCGTTAGCTTTGTGAAAGCCAATATCATTACTATATTTGGTGTCCCTCATAAAATATTGATGGTCAACAGAACCAACTTCTTCTCTTCCATCTTGGCTGGCAACGGCTCCTTCCCCGGCTGGGGAGTTGCCTTCGGGTACTACCCCTTCGTGGGGGAGGGGGGTTTCTCTGTGTGGAGGGTTCGAAAAGGCCACACCAGGGAATTCCATTTTTAAAAAAAATCCTAGAGACAGTTTAATGAGTTTGATCATTTAGATGAAAAAAGGATGCACACTTTGCACCATTTTAAAATCTACCAAAATCATATCACATGATCCATCAACAAAAAGGTTCACCATTGATATTTCCTCAAAGGAGAGATGGTGTTAGTCCTCAAAACCCTGATGATACTTGGGAAGAAGCCCCCAAATCATGAACCAAAGTGAGAGGGACCATGTGTCATACATAGGGTCTATTCCAACGGAGCATACGACTTGATATCAATGGACAGATGGATCATTACAACTCCCACAAATGTAAAGTTTCTGAAGAATTACTTCATGTAATAGCAATGACCATCCACAGTCCAAACTCTATGACCCTAAACTATGAGTTGTATCCTTGTGATGTCATGGTCCAAACTCTACGACCCTAAAATATGAGTTACAGTCCTATCCACATAATGTTAAACTATATGGAACTCATCCCTGAAACATGACATTAAACTATAACACATGTCCTTGATGCATGATGCTAAACTGAACAGCAAGGCGTCCAAGCTGCAAAATGTTAAATTTCATGGTACAAAGCTTCCTAATTGCATGATGATAAACTGCATGATACCTTAGAGAACTGCATACAGATTGATTCCCATTCAACAAGAAGGATATGTAGTGGCGTATCGACCCTCGATCTTGGACCAACCCAAAAAAACAACAAAAAATGCCTCTATCATATCCTCTATCTCCCTATATTTATGAGGGAAACATTTATCACTTCTTGTTTCTCACATCGAGTATAACTCACATGAGCTTACGATCAGTGGAAAGTATTCCCTTACACAAACAAACTATAGAGAAATATAGTGAACCTGGAATCCATAGAAAATGAAACAGAAATGCCCCCACCCCTATGTCTGAGCCAGATCGGTACAGGGAACGTTTAGAACTATGTGTGGCTTGATTCCTTCCCTTGAAAGATACGTAATGATGCCCAGATTTTTAATCTTGTCCCAACCAATGAAAAAAAATTTACTCACATGTCCATAAGCATAGACCAAAAATTTGTAGGGAACGTTCAGAACTACGTGTGGCTTGATTCTTTCCCTTGTAGGATACATAGTGATGTCTGGATCTGGCATCTTATCTCAACCATCAAAAAAATGCCTCTTCCCCTACACGTAGGCTAGACTTGTATGGGGAATCTATGAAAGGTCCTAACTGCATGACAATAAGCTGAGAGATTTTTTAAGAGTCACATTTAGCCCAATTCTCAGTGTTACGAGATCCATCACATGCCCCCCACTCATAATAAGTCAAAAGATCATGATTCCCCCTGTACATATGATTCATATATATGTGGAAGCTCTAGTATTTCACAGCTAATCACAGTCTGGGTATTTCTTATGTTCCCAAGACACATCTCTTCCATTTATCAAACTCTATACTCTGAGAAAACTTGGATCTCCATAATCATCCATGTCCATCTGAGATGGAAGGTCAGTGTCCTATAGACGCCTTTGTTTGGCTATGCACATCATGCCCTAGTGGCTCTACATATGTTGCCTACAAAACAGCTGCTGATCAAAGGAAAATTTGTCCCCAGGAGAGTCATCTCCTATCCTAGTATGCCCAATAGCTTCCAATCCCTATGGAATACCTCCTGATCCAAGATACCCCTGAGACTATGGTTTACACCTTCTAGCATCGCTCACATTTAAGGAACGCTAGAACACCCTGGTCGTGATTAAATCAAAACTATTAATGATCTATGTGATAGAATAATTGTCCTTGTTGCATGACTCTAAACTGCATAGAATCATGTCCTCATCGCACGACATTAAACTGCAAGGCCGTAATCGTCCTTGCTATATGACTCTAAACTGCACAGTATCATGTCCTCACTGAATAGCGTTAAACTGAAAGGCCAGAATCATCCTCGCTACATGACTCTAAACTGCACGGTATCATGTCCTCACTGCATGATGTTAAACTGCAAAACCAGAATCATCCTTTCTATATGACATTAAACTTCATAGCATTTGTTTAAGCCCAAAGTGATCTCTGGTGACAATTTTTCTATTCTTCTGTAGTGATACGGAATCCTCATAATCCCTTGTTTCTCACACTGATCATAGATCACATGAGCTTAGGGATATTAGCAAGAGATCCACCATGACATTATGGAAAAACAGTCTAGGAATTTGGTCCTAGAAGCATGACCCTAAAAGGCATGTCACGGTTCCCTTCCCCATAAGGAACCCTAGGTCCTAGCCATACGACGTTAAATGACAGGGTACCATAAATATGGAATGAATGCCTCACCCTACATATGAGTCAGATCTATGTAAGGGATACCTAATTCCAATAGTAAATCACAGCCCTAATGTCTCCAATATATCTGGATACACTCCTGCCATACCTCAAACTCCATGATCTGAGTGATTTGGAATCCCCATAATCTTCCATGGCTATCTGAGATGGAAGGTTAGTGTCATATGGACACCTTTGTTTGGCTATGCTTATCATGCCTTGGTGGCTCTGCATATGTCTCCTACAAAACGGTCGCTGATCAAAGGAAAATTTGTCCCTAGGAGAGTCCTCTTCTATTCCAGTACACTCAATGGATTCCAAGCCTTGTAACATCCCTCCTGATTCAAGGGACCTCAAATTCATGGTTTAAATTTTTCTTCCTACCCACATCTTGGATATATCAGAACATGTTTTCCCAATTCATATCTAGTCTCTTTTGAGGTTTCTGTAAAATAAACATACCCCATACATATACATGAAGTTGATCTGCATGAAAAAATGCCCCCGATTATTTATGGGTTCCCCAGAAGAGTTCGGTTAAAAGGAAGGTCCTTTTTCATGTTCAGGATCGCCTCTTATTAAAGTTCATATACCATGTTCATAAAGGTCATAGTCTCTATAATCCTTTATAACCATTGTATATGGAAGGCTAGGGTCTTGTGGACACCTTTGTTTGACTATGTGCATCATGTTTTGAAGAATCTGCATATGATTCCTACAAGACATTCATAAATCAAAATCAAATTCATACTCTAGAGAGTCATTTTCAATTTCTATATGCTCAGAGGACATCCATGTCTTGTATCACCCCCCCCCCCCACCCACCCACCAATTTGGAAAACCCCTTTGGATAATGGCTTACATATCCTCCCCTTTTTTGAATGTCATGACATGAGAAAGATTTCTAATTGAACTGACCATTCACCAACTCTCCCTTACATAAGTAAGAATCATGTGGGAACAGTTGCCCACTCAAAGACAATATGAATGTACCTAATATTTTCAGACACCATCACTTAGAACGACCACCCATTGTGGATCCCAACATCAAAATAAATTCAAAGTGTTGCAAATCCTATCAGGCCATCGGAGATGGAAGGCCAGTGTCCCGCGAACACCCTTGTTTGACTATGCACATCATGCCTCGGTGGGTCTGCATATGTCACCTACAAAATGGTCGTCAATCAAGGGAAAATTAATCTACAAGAGAGTCCTCTCCTACCTTTTTACACCTAAAACGTCCCCCGAGCCTCATGCATATCCAAAACTCACAAATTTAGGGTCAAGAAAAATCCAACGTTCATGTCTGAAAGATATTAGGACATTCCCAATTGATGAATCCAAAATTAGGGCACCTACCCCATCAATTTTGTTCAAAGTTGTCTGACCTAAAACATCATTAATAAGTTTGATTGGCAGGACTGTGAACTGCCAGTGAAAAAGACTCCATACTCACCAGAGTGAAAATCCGCAAAAGGAACATATGGATAAAAGTTGAGTATCAGTTCGTTAAACCTACACCAGGTATGGTTTATAAAAAAAATGTCGAGCTATAAAAAAGATGTAAATATTTTTAGGTAAAAAATACACAAAGTGTGGCCTAAGAAAAATTCAAATTATACTCACTAAGCCTGTATCAAGCAGGCTTAGGAAAAAAATTAGGGTAATAATGAAAAGGTCACAAAAGTTCATGAGGTGTTTCATAAAACCTCAGCAATATTCAAACTACGCTCGCTGAGTCCCATGGCTCAGAAAAAATTAGATCCCGAGTCAGCTATTTCAATTTAATGGTTTCGAATCATGGTTTAAAATTAATACCCAATCAAAATAATGTTTATATGATTGATTATGATCAATTGATATGACATAAAAAAGGAAAATAATAAGTATTTGAAGGAAAATTAGTTTCATTGAGTTAAATAAAAAAATGAAGGAACATCCCTAGTTTGGAGTCTCTCCAAAGTAACAAAAAGGAAAATGGTACACATCATGATCTAGGGAAAGCTACAATAAGGCTTGGCTGACCCTTTCCAAAAAAATGGCTAGTGACTGCCGTGGGTTGTCAAGAGTTTGTTCTAAAGAAGCTTTCTCATCCACTTCATCCTTGACCATTGGATGCACCCACTCCAGAATGACTTTAAGGTCCCGCCATTTCTTATGGATAGCTTCCTAATTGGCACATGAAGATACCAGTTGATCCCTCAACCTTGATGTGTGGGCCTCAAACTCATGCATCTCTTCCTTTTGTGAGATCACCGAATCATGATTCTTTGCCTCTTTGGCTATTAGGTGATTGAGTTCCTCTGAAACATCTCAAAAGATCATCACCTGATGATGGAAAGAATTGAAATTAGCCAGCTTTTCCTCATAAGAAGAAAGGTATTACCTAGCTATGACAATTTGGTAGATAAGTAGGTGTAAGTGCTGATAATAAAAGCCACCGGAACATAGCTCGATAAATAATCACCAAAAATTTCCAGTCTTGTCAACAAAGCTATCCATAGGTGTCTCCATAGAAAGGGCACATAACTGACAACATGCTTGTTTTTGCATTGCTTGGTGCCTCACCGTGGCACCAATAACTTGATCCTCTCCTGCTGCAATGGGTCTATAGGTAGGAAGTTTCATTACAAGAGTGTAAAGGGACCTAAGATAGGTTACCCAAGATGGGGGATCTTCTTACCCTTATATGGTTTGACCACTAGAGCCAGACGCGGAGGACTAGTCGTGACTTCTGGGGTGTCTAGTAATAATCTTCTAGGACCAGTCTCATTAGGGTTATGGGCAGTATCCATAGGAGAGGAGCAGTCTGAATCACTCCCCACTGAGATTAGTTGTACTAATGAAGCCCCTTTCAGATGCTTCTGGCAGCGAACTAAGCATCTTCTTACCACAAGGGCGGGAATAGGTGGTGTGTCCATCGTAGCTGCTATAGGGATAGGAGTAGAAGACTTAGTTGTCACACTCATCATAGAAGAAGGAATGTGTGGCATGGTTGTTGGGGTCAGATCAAGGAAAATAATGGTTAAAGGCTTCTGGACCCACCAAACTGATTTTCTCAGCACCCCATCAGGATAACATCCCACCCATAGTTGGGCATATTCTAGCAACAAAAAAGTGGATCTTGTCATGTTATGGATGATAACTTCCATAGAAGCACCTTACCATATCATCATAAGCCATAACTGGTGAAGAATTGTGGGATGAGATTCTCCCCTTAACTGAACAATAGAAAGAATCATAGTTTGTTGAAGGCACCCGAATTTCCTGGAAAACCAACAAGGGAGGTATGGCTCACAAATGGCCACTCGATCAATGTAATCAATGAGCATACCATCCTGAAGCGCAATGATGTATGAGCGTTATTCTAAATAACTACCTCTGTCACCTATTAATGACCCATGAGGGGTAGGATGCGGTGTGAATGAAAAGAAAGAAGTGTCGTTCAGCAGCCTGACTGCATCACTAATGCTTAAAGTCATGGGATGAACAGCAGAAATGTTGAGAAGGGTAGGTTGAAAGTCGAAATGAGGAACCTTTGAAGTGTGTCGATATTCATAATAGGGGAAATGTTCTTCCATCCACCCATACAGGAATTGAAACGGTCTGCTAAGATGATGTGGGGCCCTACCTTCCTATATTTATCCCAATAGTTCATAAATTCAGGAGAGAGTAGGAATGGCCAGATTGATTGGTCGACCCTCTGCCAGCATAGCCGCCATCATCAAAGTACAGGCCCGGACCTCGGTATATACATTTCGGGATGGGATAATTCATCCACTTAAAAACATGGCAATGAAACCTACTAATCTAAGTGCAGGTGACACGTCTGGTTGAAGATCATATCCCCAGGTGGTATATCATCCCACTTTGAGGGTAGTGCAATATGACCCTAGAATATGTCGAGACTGGAAGGATGGATGATTTTGACTGTGGAGAGCCCTCGGTTTAGGCCCATTCACCCGTAGAAATGACCTTATCCATGCCTCGAATGGGATAAGAGAGAGATCCTAGAGGGTATGATCAAGTAATCCCTCTGCCATAACCAGTAGGCTCCTTGTCAACGAGGACACATGGTCATTATTATTCCAAGTAGCGGTTGCCGGGAGAAACTCGTCACACATATCTACAAGGATGGGGAGTCCTCCAAGTTGGTGGATGTCACATAAGCGGATTACCACCTTCCAATGCAACAAATGGAAGGTGTTGGTGCTTGAGCACTAGCGGCTCAACAACTCAAGAAGGATTTCACCTCAGGAGAAGGCAGCAAATTGAGAAACCCAGGCGGGTTGATATAAGTTCACCACATTCAACTGGCTAGGGGACTCTAAACAGGTTTGGTGTACCCAGAATGCCTAGGTCCATTCATCGGAGAAACATCCTTCGGGCCGCAAGTCCCACTTGGTGCTCCACCCACCATTAGGGTTTTCTCAGGAAATGTTGATAATAGATGGGTACTCTCGGCTGACTAGTCTCGAGGCAGTGTTGCAACACTTATGATCTCCCTGAGTCCACACTAAGGCTTCTAAAATAAACACATTTTTCTGAATCAGGGTAGTTATGACTTCTCCTACTGAGGAAATATTGTCCAGATCATGTCCTTGCGGTGCTTCTAAGAGAATGAAAGGGGTATTGGGGTCATTTGATGGCAGAGGAACATCGTCAGGAAGACCAAAGTCGTAAAGTGGAAATTGTATGGACAATGGGTAAGATAGGAGCTATGATATCAGGATATATTTTAAAAATATGTCATGATGAATAATGTAGGATCGAAGATGATCCTCACTATCCCCCACCATATACGCCCTCTTTTTCATCGATTTAATCATAGCCTATGAAAGATCCATTATAGCCATCACAGGAATATCCAAAATCCTAAAAAAAGTTAGTGTAATAAAAAATTATTGGATAAAGGTCACATAAAAAATGGCTAAAGGGATTAAAAGTATGTCCTCAAGGGGATCTGTGTACTATTCACAGAAACGGTAAGTGGTAGCCATTACCCATGCGTTGCATGATATGTGGAAGCAATCCCTGCATACTGTTATGTTATGTAGAAGCATTATATTGTGTACCACTATGGTATGAAAAGAACATATGAGTCACTGGACTACAAATCATTAGCCAGTGAATAGAAGGGTTTGTGAAAGGTGGATATCATGAGCTAAGGCCTTGTCAAGTTCATTTTCAAAAATTGCTGTTTAAAAGTTTAAAGTTTGGATTACTAAGTCTTAAAGTTTGGTTCTCCAGTTCAATCTCGGTGTGTGGACCCACAAGAATCATAGCGTTCTCCTACATCAAAGACTAAATTTTAGTTTTAAATTCCACAACATCATTTGTAAAAATCAAAATTTGGTTCGCGTGTAGATACAATGGTGAAAAGTTCAGTTCGTGGCACATACAAAGAAGTTCGCGAGCAAGGTTTTCACAAAAGAAATGGTATGCGAAGGAAAAGGAAGTCGAGGGAGGGTTAGGAGTACTTTTTGATGTGAGAAATGGTAAAAGAAAAATGACACGGGCCCCTATATATAGGTTTGGTCCCCTTCTACTGGACCTATCTGTTCTACCACGAACAATTTGAGTTCAGGATCGCTTCTACATCAGAATAGTCTCCTCTTCATTCTGAATGGACCCCATTCTGATAGGATTCATTTGTAGGGTCCTAAAATATTTTCCAAAGGAATAAAATACCCCTACAATCACTTTTTATAGGGAAGAAAGTATCTCTACAAGCCTAGAAAAGCAAACAGACTCAAATTGACTTACAAATTTTAGGAAAAAACTTCAAGGGATTAAAGTTTTCAAGGAATTTTAAGTGACCCACGTACCATCACTATAAAGGGTTTGCGGACCACATGAATCACGACCCACCAGTATGAAAAATGCTCTGCAAGGAACTGGACCACGGAGTGATGGCCAGCGAACCCAGACAACCACGAACCACGTCACTGAAGGAATCAAGTGCATGAAGGTCATCTGTATACCATCTCGCGAACTCAGTGGTTCGCGGATGAAGCAAACCAGTGGGGTTCTGTGAACCATGAATCGTAAACCATAGCCTCTGCAAACCCCAATTGGCCGAGTCTTCCGCAGGTCAAGGTATCTCTCCATGGGCTTCCACAAATGGTGTTGTATACCCATAGATATGATTTCCCCAATACTCTATAAAAGGAGCACATGTGGAATTGAGAACGGACAAACGAAGAAAGCACTAAGAGGACCCCGACGTTGGAAGAAATAATTCAGAGAAGATTCTGGCTTCAACCTTGAATCATCAGTGAAACCCGAATTTCAAACCACATTTTTCGCAGGTATATCCAGCCACAAACCATAAAATGAAGGAACTTAATAATAACAATAAGAATTTGAACTTAATTGGTGAAATTGTGAACCACATATTTCTTGCGGATGAACTCACTGTGAATGATAGTCCCCAAAACCCTCCTTCAATATGGTGTTCTATGTAGTGTATCGCTATATGGATTTACCTCGGCGCCGCATACTGCATAAGTACGCGGATGGAACCCAAAGTGGTTTGATAGCCCGTGTTTAGGACCACGTACCATTGTTGTGCGTGGTGGTCCTTTCCCCAGACTACATGATACTTTAGTATGCGGATGGACCCTCTACCTACATACCACTATGGTATGTAGAGCTCCCCCATTCCCGCATAAGAAAACAATACACAGAATGGGGCATTTTGGGGTATTCTTCCCTCCAGTTCCAATATCATACCTCCATTACCATCTATTCCTCCATAGTCCCTCCACGAACCAGTCCCCCGGTATCATGCCAAATCCTCCTCCAAAGCCATCAGACCCATATGATTAGACCATTGGGTGAATCAGCGTGCCCCTTTGAGTCTACATACCTATGTTAAGCAAAGTCACAAAGGATCTCCCTACAACGGTTTGGACTCCAAGGATATCTGTATGTCTACATTACCATTGTAACCCATAGTCAAACCTTGGGATGATAACGTGAACTTCCCCGTTCTCGGGATTAAGGGTGATCACCTACTTTTCCATTCAATGAGGAATGGTGATCAGTCGAAGGGGTTATGTTTTCTTCCCCTTGTGATGAGGATGACACTCCTCCCCTTTTCCAGAACACATTCTGAGGCACTCCCACTGAGGTAAGTCTCCAATCTTCCAAAGGCCGATCCGCATGACTTTTAATGTCATATCACATTAAAGGGTTCGTTGCTCCACGCCCTCTTCCCTGGTCTCCTTTTCCTCTTCAGTCATAGGATCACCCTCTCCCATTAGTAGGAGAGGAGGCATGTGGTTGGTTGGATCTCTCACGTACTCTTGTTTCTCACACTAAGAATGAATCACATGGGCTTATAGTTTTTTGAATATTGCAACATCCACACAAGTCTGAACTATGAGAACTCTGATTCTTGGTTAATCCAGGATACGTAGGATTCCTACTCAAATTCCCAAGATCAGAAGGCTACCCTTCCAAAATCTTTCACCCAATCATAACCTCTCAAATGGGAATCTTTCATGCATAATCCCTAGCAAGTATAAACTCTGAGAACTCTGATTCCTACCATAACCAAGATATGTAGGAAGCCTGCTTGAAGGCCCAATCTCAAAAGGATGCCCTTCCAAAAGGGTCCACCCAACAATGTCCCCCTAAATGGGAATCTTCCATGCATAATCCCTAGCCATTCCAAACTATGTGGGCTCTGATTCCTATCCCAAGGATGCATAGGAAGCTCGTGTTATGGTTCCGACCCCAATATCAAGTCACCTTCTATCCTATCTGGATTACGATAAACTTTAGAGTGCCTTACTTTATGTCTTAAGTCAGCATTACCTTTGTTGCATCAAATCCATGTATGCCTACGATGATCCTGTAAACTAGGGGTATCCCATGGACACACTCTTTGAGAATAAACTAAGGATTCATGAACATATAAACACAACTTAAATCTATAAGAGAGTCTAGGAATAGGTGATAGTCCCCCCCCCCCACACCAAAAAAAGGTGTGGTGAGCCTAACTTTCCATCCCTTCGACCAATGGAGTCTTTAAGTGTTGTTGGCCAAATCATTGTCCAATGAGTGCCTGCCTTTAGAAAGTAGGTCCATGAATCATGGATACCAAGGTCGTTGGGTGTTTTTTCCTCCATGAATAAACTCGTTGGAGACCATTTGAGGAAGTGATATCCTAGGAGGACCGATTTCACAAGAACTTGAACCCATGAAATCACCTACTAAGACCATTTGACTATGGCGTCCCCCTTGAAATATACAAAAGGGATAAATTGCCCAGTCCCCGTGGGGTAAATTCAATTCTCCTTTAAAGGATAATGATGCAGAATGGGTCGAAATAAAAGAAATGGTGAACTAGATGTGGGATTGTCTCTATAATAAGAGATGTATCAGGACCCTCATCAAACCATTTGGTCATCCTCCCAAACGTGCCACCTTGGGTCGAAACATATGTGAGGGATCCTATAGTGTCATATCGAGCATCCAAGAATAGATAAGTATTGGGATCTAGGTGGATCTCAACCTATGAAATTTGTATCCTTAAATCGGAATGGGGTTCCCGAGTTCTCATGGAATTCCCTGATAAGAATCCAAGGCGATCTTAAGTCAAGACACTCCTGTTTAATTATAAAGTCATGTAATATTTCATTTGGTTCAATCCTTGCCTTTCATTAGTATGATAAGGTCAAGTAGCATGCAACCTTTTAATCAAGTCTTAATTAATAAATAATTCCATTTGGTTCAAACCTTTCCTTTCATTAGTGTGACAAGGCCAAGTAGCATGAAACCTTTATTAATTTCATTTAAGTCATATTCAATAATTAAGGTTCATTCTACTACCTTCCATTAACATGGTAAGGGGTGCTACAGACATTCAGCCTATTAATCATTCACATTTAATCTGGTCAATTCATATACTTAGTATACTTACCAATTTCCCTTTCACATTTAATTTTAAATTTGGATTACTTACCATAGGCAGGTCAAGTGGAAGTGACAGGGTACTTTCCATTCACCATTTCATGATACAATTGTTAGAATCAAGGATACTTTTTTCTAATAATGGAGGTTGGTTTGTGTTTTTTATCAATTTTAACATGGATGACAAGGGAGTTTGCAAAGAATATGGTCATACATTTGAGGATGAAATCATTATTGAAGGTGGTACCATTTTCCAGTTTTTTTCAAATTTTTGGGCCTCAAAAAATCGGGAGTTTGGTAACAGTTCACAGCAACGGTATGTGATGAAGGTTTGTGTTATGTGGTGAAGGTGCACGGTACGTAGTGAATGTGTGCGGTACGTGGTGAAGGCATGTGGTATGTGGTGAAGGCGCATGGTATGTGGTAAAGGCGCATGGTACACGGTAAAGCGTGCAGTACGCGGTGAAGGCGTGCAGTACATGGTGAAGGTGTGCAGTACGCGATGAAGGAGCGCGGTATACAGTGAAGGAATGCAGTACATGAAATGGTGCACAGAGCTGAAAATAGATCGCAGCAATGGTACATGGTGAAGGTGTGCGGTACGCGGAATGCTGCCGAAAACGGTTCGCAACGACGGTACGTGGTGAAGGCATGCGGTATGTGTAATGTTGAAGTTTTTCAGGATTTTTGCGATTTGAAAAACAAGAGCGGTACATGGTAGAGGCTAACAGTACGCGGATGGAGTTCAGTACAGTGAAGATTGTCCCACATTGAAAAATTGGGTAAATCGAATTAGTGAAATTTGTGGAGTTATGTGTCTATTTAAGGATTAGTAATCCCCTTTGTTAGAAAGAGATTGGAGATTAGAAATTCAGGAAGAAATTTGGTGAAGTCTAAAGTGGTTTGCATAGAAGAAGATGGTATTCGAAGAGTATCATCTACAGAAAGAAAATAGTACACGGAAGAGAGTGTGGTCCATGCAGGAAGCTCTCGCAGTACGTGACTGAGAAAGTAAGTATGCAAAGTAGGAAAGTACGCGGAGGAGTGGAGCAGTATGCAGAGTAGGGTAGTACGCGGAGAAGGATAGTTCACAGAGAAGTTAGATGGTATGCAGAAACAGCTAGATGGTACACAGAAACATATGGATGGTACGCAGAAATAGTAGCAGTACACAGAAACAGAAGTGGTATGTGGAAACAACAACAGTATGCAGAACACCCAAGGAAGCCTTAAAATTGACCAAATCAGTTTGAGAAATTAATTTCCATAACATATTAGTATATGGGAAAATAAATTACATCTTTGGGTGATTACAGGAATTCAACAGAGCATCCATTTATAGTTAAGGATGCATGATCTAATGCTAAACCATTGAAGCGACCTTCAAGTCGATAAACTGAGTGAAGATTCTTCCAACAAAGTGAGCAAGAGGGATTTAGTGAAAGTGGTTCGAGGGATGCAGTGTGATATCCCTAAAACCTTGTAAAGGTAGTGTGCCTGGCACAGAGTGACTATGCTAAACTCTTTTAACCCACAACTTGTGAAGATTGGTGGTTTTTGGTAAGACCAACACACTGTCGGCATATGCTCCTTGGACGTATCCCTTAGAGGTGAACCAAGTAAAATTATTGTGTCATTTTATGCATGTGATTTTTTATTTTTTTCACTTCCTATTTAGATAGGTTTAATAGGTTCCTACCAATGTGGAAACAAGATACATTAGTTTAAAAGAAAAGGTTGACACCCTGATTCACCCCTCCCCTCTCAGGGTGTTCTGGGGTCCTTCAAGTGGTATCAAAGCATAAAGGTTTCTGGTGTTAAATCTGTCATATTTTTCTAACATGGAGAATATAGTTAATGTCAGGGGAGTTCCTTTGTTTGATGGAAGTAACTTTCATGTATGGAAGAACATGATGAGATCTCATCTAAGATCTTTTGTAATTAAAGTAATTTTTTCCACTGCACAAGGAATACAGGTCACTGATCCAACTAGTTTGTTTATGACAGATACAGACAGGAAAATGTTGGATGTTAATGCTAAATCATATAATGCCCTAACTATAGCTATTTCTGATCAAATATATCTAAAGGTGATTAATTGTACATCAGAAAAGTCTATGTGGGAGAAACTGGAGGATATTTATGAAGGTGACAGCAAATTGAAGGAGGTGAAGCTCCAAGTTTTACACAATAGGTTTGATGATCTGAAGATGCACCCTAATGAAAATACAAATTCTTTCTTCAATCTAATTACTGAAGTTGTAGGAGCAATTTGAGGGCTTGGTGAAGAGATAAAAGAAATTGATATTGTAAATAAAATCTTGAGAATACTTTTTCCCATTTATAATGAAAATGTTTCAACTCTTGAAGAAATATATATTTCCAAACTTTCTATTTATAATCTATTGAGCAGCCTGGTGGAATATGAGATGAGAGTCAATCCATAAGATGCAACAAATCATTTAATAAAGGAAATGGCATTCAAATCCACAGAAAAACTAGAAATTTTAGGATATTATGTTGATGAAGATTATGATGAAAAATAATTTTTTCCCTCATTACAAAGAAACTCAAGAAGGGAATAGGGAAATTTGAAGGAAAGCTACCTATGGCTTGTTTTCCCTGTGGAAGAGTTGGGCACATTGCCTCTCATTGCCCAATAAAGTACAATGATGAAGAAAACGATGATGGAGACATTAAAAATCCATAGAAAAGGTTTTTCAAAAATAGAGACTTCAAATCTAGAAAGAAATTTCAACAAAAGAATTTTGTTTGTGAAGAATAAGGTGATTACAATGAACACTTTGAGGAAGAGGAATCAGAATTCAAATCTAGGAACCATGCTTCCATGATGGTTACCATTGAAAAGTCAGAACTATTGATAGATAAAGCTAGATATAATCAGTTGACTACTAATGTCAATCCCAAGGTGTAACTTAAGAATGATTTTGGTAAGATTGAGAATAAATGTAAGATATGAAATGAGTGGAAAGAAATGATAGAGGAAACTTCAGAATATATTGATCAGCTGGAAGAGGAAATTGAATGATTGTAAGAACTGGTAAAAGTAAAATCATCAATCCTTGAAAACACTAATGATGTTGTGGAACTAAAAATCAGAATTGAAGAAAAATAAAAGGTCATCAATAACCTTACCTTGAGACTAGAGGAGAATTCCAAGACCATCGAGGGACTCAAAGAATAAGTTGTTACTCTGAGAAGTAAACTCAAAAGTGAATCAATTTTAAAAGAAGCAAAGAAGAAAATACATTTTGGAAGGTTCTCGGATACTGAGCTACTAGAGAGAGAAAAATGTGGTTCTAATGGAGTTGAAAAGATCTTGAGTGATCAAAGACCCGTATGCATGGGAAATAGTGGAATTTTTTTGTGATGTTGAAACTTCAAATACTATAAATAAAGTGAACCAGAATAAAGGCAAGTTGAAAGTTGATCATGTTGAAAAGCCACCAGAAGTGCTGAAAAAGAAACCCTTAAATCAAACTGAAAGGAGAAATTAATATTATACTAGAGTTTCCAAAAATTATAAGAAGTCAAACTATTTTTCTGAGAAATAAGGCATGAGGCAAAATAGAAGTGATAAGACGTTTCATTTCATAAAGTGTTAGTTTTTTGGCTATTTGGGTCATACCATGTCATATTGCGAAGAGTCAAGGATATATATGAATGGGGAAGAGTTATGAGTTTAAAAAAGGAGAACATATTCATATCCTACTTCTTATAGAAGAAATAATTTCAATGGATATTGTTTTTACTGTTCTAACTTTGGTCATAAAGCTGTGTATTGTAGGAAGAGGTGTGATAGGAGAAATTATTACAATGCTCAGAGACAGGTCAGTACACGTCAACCAGCCGGTGTTGTTATTTCTAATAGGTTTTCTCCTTTGGAAGAAGGGTATGAATATGAATAACCTGTGTACATGTAAGAGAGAATTAAAATTCCATCAATGACCTGCACTCAATCCAATATCTCATGGATAGAAAAGAAGAAAATTGAGAAATCCAACTTTTCAGAAGTAGCTCTCAAAGCTACCAAGAACAATAGCACTTGGATTCTTGATATTGGATGTTCATCTCATATGATGGGAAATTCAGACCTATTAACAAATATCAAGAAAAAGGTATATGGAACAGTGAGGTTTGGTAATGTTGGTTCTCTTAAGATCAAAGGTAGTGGAAATACTGAATTAGATAATGATGAGATGAGGAAAATGGAAGTTCTTTATGTGGATGGGTTGTGTCATAATATTATGAGTGTGAGTCAACTCTGTGACTTAAGCCTTATTATGACATTCAATCTTAAGGGGTGTACTATTAGAGTAAAGTCTCGTAATTATCTCATGAAGGGTTGTAGAAAAGATGACAACTTATATCAGGTTAACAGCAAAGAGAACATTTTCTACTTAACAGTTGAAGAGGAAAACAACTTATGGCATTGGAGATTGGGGAACATTAATCAGAAATACATAGAAAAGATATCTAAGATAAATATAGTCATGGATATCCCTAATCTGAAATTTTAATGAGAAAAGACATGTGATACTTACATGATAGGGAAACTAGTATGTAGTTCCTACCATCCAAAGAAGAAAAGAGCATATAATCTCCTTGACCTCATCCATATAGATGTATGTGGACTGATAAATGTTGCTAGAACACATGGAGAAATGTATATTGTTCTTTTCATGGATGATTACAATATAATGTCATGTGTGATCATTATACATAGGAAGAGAAAAGTGATTGATTTCATGAAAACCTATTGATGAATCGCTGAGAATGATATTGGATAGAAGATCAAAGTCCTATGGTCTGCAATGGAGGGGAATACACGTCCATTTAATTTGAAAATTAACTAGAGAAGCATGGGATACAACATGAGGTGGTTGTTGTGAGACCTCCACAGTAAAATGGAGTTATTGAGTGCAGAAATCGATAGGTAAACAACATGTTCAGAACTATGTTGATCGAGAGTCGTATTCCTCAACATTACTAGAAAGAGGCAGTATAAGTTGTAGTGTATATTCAAAATTGAACAGGGCTATATATGGGTGAGATAAAAACACCATATGAATTGTGGAATGTAAGTAAGCCCTCTTTGAAATATTTTCATGTTTTTATAAGAAAATGTTTCATCCGAAACAAAGAAGAAAATCAAGGTAGGTATGGAGACAATGCAGATGAAGGAATATTTCTTGGATACTCAATGAATAATAAATCTTACAAGTGTTTCAATAAGCGCTTGGGAAGAATTGTGGAAAGAAGTGATGTTAAGATTATTGAAGAGAAAAAGATGAATGCTTCAAGGAATTCTTATGCTGATATGATAGAAGATTAAGAAGAATTTGAACATGGAAAAAATGATAATATAGAGGTAGATGAAGGTGTAAAAAACTCTAAGGATTCACATCATGATGTTGATTTAGAAGAAGAATCGGAAGAGGAATCCATAGCTGGAGAGAATTTAGTCGAACCCCAAAGGATAAATTGAAGAGAAGAGATCGATCAGTCCAACATTATTGTGGATCAGAATGCTCCTACATGGATGAGGAGAATGAGGAATAATGTGCAATATGTATTTCTATCAGTTTTAGATCCATTCTCATTTGAAGAGGCTGGAAAGGATGAGTCATGGGTGAAGGCAATGAATGAAGAGTTAGATCAGATTGACAAAAACCAGACATGGGATCTTGTTAAAAGACCTAAAGATCATAATGTGATTAGTACGAAGTGAATTTTCAAGAACAAATTTTATGAATAGAGAAATGTGATTAGAAATAAGGAGCTCTTGGTCTGTAAAGGATATTCAAAAATTGGAGGTGTTGATGTTGAGGAGAAATTTTCTCCAATAGCGAGACTGGAGTCAATCAGGTTGTTTCTTGCCATGAAAATCCAAAGAGGTTATAAACTGTATCAAATGGATGTCAAGACATAATTCTTAAATGGATTATTGGAAGAATAAGTCTACATTGAACAACCCATGGGGTTCTTTCTTGAAAATGATGAACTAAAGGTTTTAAAATTAAATAAAGCTCTCTATGGCCTGAAACAAGCACCATAGGCGTGGTACTCTCGATTGGAATCTTATCTGATAAATTTTGAGTTTAAAAGAGGAGAAGTGGATCACAATATCTATGTGAAGAATTCTCAAAAGGATCAGTTCATGGTATTTGTATACGTGGATGATATTATTTTCGGTGGAAGTGGGCATGGATCAGTGGATGAATTTTCAAATCAAATGAAATCAGAATTTGAAATGTCTATGATTGGTGAACTCACATACTTTTTAGGGTTGCAGGTGATTCAGAAGAAGGATTACACTTTCATTTCTCATGAAAAGTATGCAAGAGAGCCACTGAATAAATTCAATATACATGATTCCAAACCAATGTTGACTTTGATTGTGGTTGGAACTGTTGGACCTGTGACGATCCCGACAATGGATCAGAACCCCGCAGAGCCCACCCACTGGGGATGCACTCAACTGGGCCACTAACTGGGCTGGGTTCAAGCATTGTCCCCCTACCAGCGGGAGATTTAATCTCACCTCCATCGAGAATTGAACCCGGGGCTGACTTGAATAATAGTCACTAGGGAGCTTACTCGACTACCACTAGGTCAATGGCTTAGTGGTAGTCAAGTAAGCTCCCTGGTGGTTACTATGCCAGTCAGCCCTGGGTTCAATTCTCGATGGAAGTGAGATTAAATCCCCCGCTGGCAGGAGGACAGTTCTTGAACCCGACCCACCCGTGACACTCCTGACAACGGACTAGAACCCCGCAAAGCCCACTCACTGGGGACGCACTCAACTGGGCTACTAACTGGGCTGGGTTAAAGCATTGTCCCCCTTCCAGTGGGGGATTTAATCTTGCCTCCATCGAGAATTGAACCCAGGGATGATTGGAATAATATCCATTGGGGAACTTACTCGACTACCACTAGGCCAATTTAATGGCCTTGTGCTACTCGTGACGCTCCCAGTTTGTTGTTATGCCTAAGGTCTCCGGTTCAAATTGCGGGGGAGGCGTATTAAATCCTAGTAGGTCCCAGGGACAGTACTTTGCACTGGCCCAGAGAGTGGCCCAAATGAGCCCAGTACCTGAGTTAGGGGCTGGGGGTGCACGGCCTGCAACCCAGTTAGTGGCGTATGGTCCGATAAAAAAGGCGCCTTTTTGTTGGACCCGTGACACTCCCGAAAAAGAACCAGAACCCTGCAGAGCCCACTCACTGGGGATGCACTCAACTGGGCCACTAACTGGGCTGGGTTCAAGAACTATCCCCCTACCAGCAGGGGATTTAATCTCGCCTCCGTCGAGAATCGAACCCGGGGCTGACTGGCATAATAGCCACCTGGGGAGCTTACTCAACTACCACTAAGATAATAGTGGTATTCAAGTAAGCTCCTCAGGTGGCTATTATTCCAGTCAGCCTCGGGTTCGATTCTAGACAAAGGAGAGATTAAATCCCCCACTGGCAGGGGGACAGTGCTTGAACCCAGCACAGTTAGTGGCCCAGTTGAGTGCATCCCCAATGAGTGGGCTCTGCGGGGTTCTGGTCCGTTGTCGGGAGCATCACGGGTCCAATAGGAACAAATCTTCGGAAGAATGAGGATGGGACTTATGTGGATCCCACCATGTACAGAAGAATCATTGGAATCCTACTGTATGATGGAAACATGGCCAGATATTGTCTTTTCAACTTTCTTTGCAGTCTGCTTTCAGAGTAATCTGAAGGAAAAAACATATGGCAGCTGTAAAAAGAATCACGAGATACATTCAAGGTACACATAATTATGGGATATACTTTGCTTCTGTAAGAGATATTGAACTGTCTACTTTCTCTAATGCTGACTGGGCTGGAGATGTAGTAGATAGAAATTCTACTAGTGGTGGAGCATTCTATATTGGGAAGAAATGTATGGGCCGGTTAAGCAAGAAATAGAAAAGTACTTCTCTTAGTACTGCTGAAGATAAATATATATCTGCTACCAAGGAATGCACTCAGTTACTTTGGATGAAGTAGTAACTGATTGACATAGGTGATGAGGTGAAACAACCAATGGTGATTTATTGTGATAATAAGAGTGAAATTGATCTTGCGAAGAATATTTTTCATCATTATTATATGAAACATATTGAGATCAGATATCACTTCATCAAGGAAAATTTTGAACAAGGCATGATCAAAATGGACCATGTGGGAACTAATGAGAAAGTGTCTGACATTATGACCAATCCACTGTCAGCAGCTATGTTTGAGAAACATCTATTAAACCTCTGTGTTCATCCACCTTCTAGTGTATAAAGAGGTTACGAGATTCCCCTCTCCCCATTTGTTTTAACTTTTTTTAATATGTTTGTGGAAATGATGCAGGTTTATGGGGAAGATACGATCCAGGGGAGCATGTTTGTTTTAACTCTATAAGTCAATATTTGGTTCATTGGGTTTATTTCCAATGGGGGGGAATGGATAAATTCAATGGAGAGTAATCTATTTCTTTTTGGTAATGGGAAATATGGAGAATAGAAAAATATATAAATGAAACTATGGGGGAGAAAAGAAAAGGATGAGAACTCAATTCATGTCCTCTCTCTTGTTTTCTACACCAATCACTATTCGTGTAGACTTAGAGTGATGGTTGAGTTGTTTCTTGAAGGTTTATGTTTTGATCATGGTTGGCGCATCGGTGAATTTATCTAGAGATTGCCAACAAACCCAAAGGGGGAGATTATTGGAATCAAGGATGGTCGCTGCTAATAATGGAGGTTGGTTTGTGTTTGTTGTCAATATACACATGGATGACTAGGGAGTTTTCAAATAATAGGGTCATACGTTTGAGGCTAAAATCAGTATTGAAGGAGGTGAAGTTTTCTAGTTTTTTCCAAATTTTTGGGCCTCAAAAAATCAGAAGTTTGGTAATGGTTCATAGCAACGGTACGTCGTGAAGTCATGCGGTACGCGGTGAAGGCACGAGCTACGCAGTGAAGGTGTGCGGTACGCAGTGAAGGCACATGGTATGTGGTGAAGGTGTGTGGTACATGGTGAATTCATACAGTGTGCAGAACAGTGTGTAGAACAGAAAACGGTTCGTATCCACGGTACGCGGTGAAGGCTTATGATACGTGAAATGCTACCGAAAATGGTTCGCAGTGACGGTACGCGATGAAGGAATGTGGTACGCAGAATGTTGAAGTTTGGATGGATTGTTGTGGTTCGAAAAATATGAGAGGTACACGGTGGAGGCTAATAGTACATGAATGGAGTTCAGTACAGTGAATCTTGTCTCACATTGAAAATTTGGGTAAATCGGATTAGAGAAATTTGCGGAGTTATGTGCCGATGTAAGGAGCAGTAATCCCCTTTGTTAGAAAAATATATTGGAGATTAGAATTTCAAGAAGAAATTCGGTGACGTCCGAAGTGGTTCACGGAGGAGAAGATGGTACCTAGAGATTATCATCCGCAGAAGGAAAATAGTATGCGGAAGAGAGCATGGTTCGCACAGGAAGCTCTCGCAGTACGCGGTCGAGCAAGGCAGTACACAGAGCAAGAAGGTACACGGAGGAGTGGAGTAGTACGTGGAGTAGGGAATTATGTGGAGAAGGACAGTTCACGGAGGAGTTGGACGGTACGCAGATATAGATGGACGGTACACAAAAACAGCTAGACGGTACACGGAAAACAGTAGCAGTATGCAGAAACAACAGTAGTATGCAGAAACAGAAACAGTATGCAAAACACCCAAGGAAGCCTAAAAATTGACCAAATCAGTTTAAGAAATAAATTTCCATAACATATTAGTGTATGGGAAAATAAATTACATTTGTGGGTGATATAGGACTTTAACAGAGCATTCATTTACAGTTGAGTATGTGTGATCTAATGTTAAACTATTGAAGCGACCTTCAAGTCGATAAACTGAGTGAAGATTCTTACAACAGAGTGAGCAAGGGGGAGTCAGTGGAAGTGGTCTGAGGGACGTAATGTGCTATCCCTAAAACCTTTTAAAGGCAGTGTGTCTGGCACATAGTGATTGTGATAAACTCTTGTAACCCACAACTTGTGAAGATTAACGGTTTTGTGTACGACCGACACACTATCAGTGTATGATCCTTGGACATAGCCCTTAGAGGTAAACCAAGTAAAATTAGTGTGTCATTGTTGTGCATGTGATTGTTTATTTTCTTCACTTCCTCTTCAGATAGGTTTAACAGGTTCCTACCAACATGGGAATAAGATCCATCAGTTTAAAATAAAAAGTTGACACCCTGATTCACCCCTCCCCTCTCAGGGTATTCTAAGGTCCTTAAACAACAATAATTTATGATAATGAATCCTATAATTAGTGTGTTCAAGCTCTAGCACATCCGAACAATGGCTCAAAAGTGTCAAAACACTAAAAACTCAAATATGGAATATCATTCTAGATGGGGTGGAAGAAGTTTTGGGTGTAACCACCAAAAATTAATCACATATATGGAAATATAATAACCATATGGTTCTAATGATTATAATAATATAATATAAATTCAATAAACGACGCCCAATGAAATCAGTGGGGCCCACACAACAATTCCAAAATCAACGAACTTGAGGGATGAGTTATAGACCACCCACCTTAGGGTTGCACGATCCTTCTCTTATGATATCAGCCTCTAATTCATCTTAGAATGGAGTAGATCTGAGAAAAATGGAAAATTCTCACACCTTGATAACTAGGTTGAGAGTAAGAGAGGAGAAGAACATCTAAAAAGGACTCGAGTACTTACCGTTGCGCATCCAACGTGATGAACATAAGCTTGATTGGATCTCAGATGAATGAGATCTTTCAATACCTAACTTAGGCCTTCAAAGAGCTCCAAAAGGGAAGAAAAATAGTTCAACCCTTCATAAACTCGGATTAGGAGGAAGGAGGAGATTTGATTAGATCATTAAGGGAAAAAAAGTAAAATTACCATGAAATTAGCCTATGCATGGTTTGTCCGCACAGTTTTCCAAACCATGCACCAACCATGTATGGGTACCTAGGAAGGAAAGGGCACTTGCACGGTTAGGTCACATGATTAGGGAAACTGTGCGATAAGGCTCTGTCCAAAAAGTCACCATCCACATGATTTTTCATAATTGTGCGGCCTTCCCTCACGTTTTACTCTAAACTGTGCACCATAACTGTTTTCTCAAAAGGATGGTTTCTAGGATCCTAAAAATACCCAGACACCCTTGGTAACTTCATTAACCCATTAGGCATCCATATTAGGCCCAAAATAAAGAATTAGACCAAAATTTAAAGGATTTATACCTAAGTGGAAAATTGGGTTCTTACACAGAATCACTGAACCTTCAGGAGTTATAATAGCAGGAGATGAAGGAGACAAAAGGAGAAAGGATAAAGAATAAGAACTCATCAGAATAATTCCACTTGTCTTAGAGCTAAGGTGAGACCACTCCAGGGTCGAAACCTCCTAGATGCTACCAAGTAGAAATCCAAAAAAGATTCATGACCCTCTGTAACCATTACTCTTATACTTATTAACCCCAACTACTTACTAACACCCCCAACCTACTACAATAGAAGAAGACCAAACTGCCCCTAATAGAAAATACCCACCCCCACTTACAAAACAGCCCTCACCCATCTAACATACACATTCCTAACAAAATGTGTGAATGATTTATGGAATTTAGAATTTACCTCAGTGGGATGAGTTATAAGGCTGTTAATTTCTGTGGGGATTGTCTCGGTCATCCGATGAAATACAAAAACTAAATAATTTTGCATTTATGACCTCCATTGATTCTGTGTTTTCCTATAAGAGTCTTGTTCTTTCACTTTTTATTTCAATCTTACAATTTCTTTTTGTGATTCCTGATCAACAACACTAGTCGAACCCCCATCGGGTGTAGCAGTAACGAATGACGCCACCCTACCAAATGAAAATGATGGAGTAGACCGAGAACCCATCCCTCATACTCATATGGGATGCTCTTTCCCTAAAATGATTCCAAATGCATCATTTTGGGAAAACAATGATGATTGTGAAGGGTTTGCATCCCAAAATTCTTGAATTTTAACCTGTTAATACAAAAATATTAACAATGATTTTTTAAAATATCTTAACTTCATAATATTATATAATTGATAAATTTTTCATTACTATTTATTGTTATTTCCTTTCTATAAAAACATAATAATGAAAATTATATTATAACAAAGAATCCTTAAACCCAGTTAATTGGGGTTGGCTAGATGTATCAAACAATGCCAAATTATCATCGTTTAATCCATGTAGTTGGCCCCATTTAATTGTGTTTAATTATTGTTATTTTTTATAATATATTTTCATTATTATGTCTTTATAGTAATGAAATAATATAAAATGGTAATGAAAAGTACTTACTCCAATGTATTTGATAGGGTCATTTACAAAACTATCATCGGGTTTCCTATGAACTTTAAACCACATCTCTGTTTGGCCAACAGAGTGACTTAATTCCTTAACCTTTATAAAAAATATAAACAAGTTAGAAAAAATATTGAGTTATAATAAAATGATATAAATAATAATGAATAAAATAAAAACCAAATTTGTTCTTTTTCTCTAAAAACTCTGAGACCCAGTGATGTGAGAAGTGACTTGCTTCTCACGATTTATAGTATTTTTTTAGATAATTCCAACAAAAAATAGAAAAATTAATATAAATTATAATTTTATTGTGTTTATGTTATTAAGATATTGTAAAATATGAAATTACCTCATAAGAATCATCTTTGTTGATATCAACAAAGAGTTTCCATTGCTCATGAGAAATTCCTTCAGGCACTTTCTCATAATCTGTCGTGAGCTTAGAGAAGTGTCATTAAACTCATTCCATAATCTCCATTTTAAATCTATACATGTCTTACCCAAAATTTTCAAATTCCATGGGCATGAAATGGAGTTAGGTACATAAAAATAAAAAAAACATCTAGAAATAAAAAAACATAACACTTTATAAGCATATTAGAAAATTTTACTCATGACTTTTAAATTAGTTATCAATGAATATTAAATTAATCTTACCTTTACTTGAGTATAAAAGACATAATTTTTCAAATATGTAGGAATATGCCTCCAATATTTATAATTAATGAGAAATCTCACCGTCTCGCAAGCAAGAAACCCAAGAATATTCCCATAGATTCTGACAACATCACTGGTAGTCACCCCAAACTCATAAAATGGAACAATAATCTTGAAGTCCTTCTGGTCCCATGCATCTGTCATGTTCATATTTATATCCCTTATATGGTTGTCTTTATCTATTTGACAAATGAATTAAACAATTAATAAAATATATTTTTTGTTTTTGAAAAATTAAATGGATACCAGTAACGATAACTCACCAATATCCCCTAGATGGAGGGGTGAAAAATTGCTCCATTGCTGAAGGCGAATTAGGTGGTGGGCTACCAATGACATCTGGGGAAATTTTTGGCTCGCTAGTAGTCTTGGGTATAAAGGAATTAGTAAGATCCAAAAAAGATAGTAGTAGTGGTGGCGTGCTCTAAGATACTGATCGGCTAGTATCCTAATTTTTTTATTCTCTTCATTCCTACATTTAAAATGTTTAAGGTATATTAAATGTATAAAAAAATCAGAACTAAAATATTTTTATGAAAAAAAAGTCTAGAACAATGTATATATGTATTAAACACTTATCAATGAGAAATTGTAATGTATTTTCATTACCAATTTATACATTCAATTATTTTCATCTTCATTGTCTTCATTGTTATCAACCTCCATTGTGATGAGTCTTTCATTTCCACCCTCCCTTTCAAGTTCTATTGTTTCTATATTGTTAGAAAAAAACTATTCAATGTTTTTTGGTTGATGGGGTTCACTATCACAAAGCACTAATTGATATTCATCACCCATATCGTATAAGTCTCTCTACTTTAAGTGTACAAAAACACTCAAACCTTCATGTATTTCATCATCCACATAATAAACCATATTTTCTTATGAATCAAAGATAAATGGATCATTCTTTTCATGCTCACTAGTATCTATCAAGTGAGAGAAGTTGACAGAAGTAAAATGCAATGAATATTTCATTATACCCCTATCAATATTGACCCACTTGCATTTGAATAAGACAATTGAAAACTGGCCACGATAGTTTAATTCAATTATATCATTCATCTTTCTATATTATCCCATATCTGCAAATGTAAATACACCGCTATTTTGAGTTTTCAAGTCTTCTTCGTGATAAATTGCACAAAACCTAAATCCATGGATATGGTAGGCATCGAATCTCTTAGCCTTCCTTAGAGGACATCAAGACAAAAACTTCAAATCATTTGATATTTCAGCTTGATTTCCATCATTCATTATCATGAAAAAAAATATAAGGTGTTGCTTTTAACATAGATAAATTAACTACACGTCAATAATATGAATATGAGTTTATACTTACACAACGAGCGAACCATTCACCAAACTCCTTATTGACATCTTTTGTTAATTCCAAATCATTTCGAGCTCGACCCCTTAGTTGCCTCTTTGTTTGCAGTCACAATTCTTTAATAAATGGATCTGCAATAACACTATTGAGTAGCACATATCTATGTGATTGTAGAAACTCCAATTCAGTCTATTTAAAATTTAACCCCTTTCCAGTTGGTCATCCAATAGTTATAAGTACCTGTGATTGATTCTCAGAATGAGAATTAGTGTAGATTTCATCAGCATGTCCAACATAATTGAATCTAGTCTCAATCCCATCCAAATACCTAGAACAGAAGGTAAAATACTCTTCAGCTATGTAACCTCCAGTAATAGAGCCTTCTGGTTGAGCTTTATTCCTTACATATGATTTAAAATGACCTAAGTACCTAATGAAAGAAAATGAAACAAATAAAAACAAGTTACACAATGATTTGATAAAATTGAATTCATCGATGAAAATAAAAATAATATCTACGTACCTATCAATTGGATACATCCATTGATAGTGTATCGGTCCACCAAACTAGCTTCTTCAACAAAATGAACAATCAAATGAATCATGACTATAAAGAATGAAGGGGGTTATAACATCTTCAAATGAAAAAGTGTCAAAACAATTCTTTCTTGAAGTTTATCAAGCTCAATTGGATTTAGAGTTTTTCCACAAAGCTCTCTGAAAAACATACAAAACTCAACTAAAACCACAGTGACTTTTTCAGGTAATGTATTACACAATTTCAACAACAACAACTGCTCTATAAAAATACGTGAGTCGTGACTTTTCAATCCATGCAACTTTTGATGTTTTAAGTCAACATGTCTTGATATGTTACTTGAGTATTTATATGACACTTTTATATTCTTTAAAGTTTAAAGTAATACATCTTTCTCATGTTTTTTCATTGTAAAAATAGTCAAAGGATACTTTCCTTTCTCATTTTCCCACAAACCATGCTTTATATTCATGAACTCCAAATCCTTACAAGCATTAAGGTGATCCTTCGACTTACCCTGCTCATTAAGCAATGTAAAAATTACATTGTCACAAGAATTCTTCTAAATATCCATTAAGTCAATATTATGATGTATCAAATTAAACTCTCAATAAATAATTTTGAAAGTATACTCTTTTTCTTCCATTATTGTGTTCCAGCTGCTTCAAATATTGTACCTCTTACCCTTTTCCCCCTTCTTTAAACTGATGACATTTTTCAAATTCTTCAGTGACATTCATTAATTTTTCAAATATTTCTAAACTAGATAACACCTTCAGTGACTTAATCATTTCAATATCTATATTTAATCATGTCTTATTGAACCTGAATTTATGAGAAGCATCAAGAAATCGATGATGACACATAAAACACTATTTTCTACTATGAGGTAATCGTTGAGGTTCAAAATCAAAATTACAAATAGACAAGACAAACATGTATAAGTGTTCCAAGCTGATAAATTTTGTAAAGACCCATAAAATTCAAGGAAATTTTTTTTCTTAATTTTCTTTGGGATTTTACAAGAACGCAGTTTCTGACGGCACCTGATTCTGAGGCCCGGTGTGCCCGGAATCAATTTCCGAAGTTTAGCTCGGGTACGTTCAGTGAACGAACGAACGGGAATTTCTAACTTTGAAACTGGTGCTCGGAATCAAATTCCGAGGGCACCGATAGAACCGCAGCGCCGTTATTTTCTTAGGAATTCCTATTCCGGAGTTGCGTTTTCACAGGAGGAGTTGTTAAAATTTGTGGCTTAATTGAGGAATGAATAAAATTGTGAGACAATTTTATTTCTTAAGTCTAAGATAGTTTTATCCTACATGGGGAAGTTGGGGTGGCACCTAACTACCCATGTGAGGATAAATGAGAGGATAATGTGTGGTGGGGCCCACATGAGCCCCCACCTTTTCAAATTCCCCATAACTCCCTAACTCCTCTAAACCCCCCCACTTAAGTTGTGTAACTCTTCCTCTCCCCTCTCTCCCTCTTAAATTCTTGCCAACCTATCACTTAATTAATTAGACAACCCATTGTTTAATTGATTAAGTGAATTAGGTTTTGAATTTTTGTAAGTTTGAATGCATGGAAAAATAATAAAATAAGGAGAGGCCTTATTTTATTTTGGGAGTTTTGGTTGTGTGAGAGAATTTGGAAGAGAGCTCTTCCCTCTTTTGAAGAACTTCATCTTCAACGAAGAACGACGCCTCTTCAACGACGGAAGCGACGAACGTCAACAACCTTCTTCGACTTCCTCCCTCGAATCCTACTGACGTGTAGTGTCTTCCACAGCCGACGTAGCTCAGGATTGGGAGTGTGTGACGAACGCGGCGAAAGACAAACTTCATCGTCTTCTTTCCGCAACACCGTCAACGAACAACGAACGTCAATCGACGAATCAAACGTAGGGGTTCATTTCATTTTGTTCTTGATTCTATCTTTGACGTTCTTCGAGTAATGAGAACCCCTTGTTATCGTTTAACGGGAGGAGGTCGGACCGCACAAACACGGCCGATCCTCCTCCCTTTTTATTCTTTCTTGTCATTGTGGTTCGAAAGAAAGTGACGTGGTGTCGTCGCACCGCGTGGGAAAGAACGGCAAGAAAAACATGACGTCCGAAACAAAGTGACGCAGTGCCGTCACACCGCATGGGAAAGAACAGCAAGGATGTGCGACATCGTCACACCGCGCGGGATCGAGCGGCAAGAATGCACGACGTCGTCACGCCGCGCATTCAAAATTTTAAACCCTCGTGCGTGGGTATTTTGATTGCAAGGTGTTCGTATAATTTATTTTGGATAAATTATACCCTCGTCAATGATTAAAATCATGTGTTATTGTTTGCCAATTGTTAACACCTAACGCGGAAGGCGCGGTCCGAACAAACACGGCCCGACAACCCTCCGCAGCTTGTTTATTAATGTGCGGATTGACGGACGACGACGAAGCAGGCCGCTACGGGGTTTGAATCCCTTCGCAGTGAAGGTCGGGTCCCGGGAGGACCATTGGTGAAGACGGCAGGAGAAACGGACCAACAGAGCGCGTCCGGTGGTCCGCGGAAGGCGGTGGCGGCGCGCCACACCGGTGCGGTGGCGCCGCCGGCCTCAATTAGCGGCGAGGGCGGGCCGCGCACACCCCCGCCCGCGGCTTCCGCTCGGCCGCGCTTGCCGAGCCGCAGCTGGCCGGTCAAGCCGGACCGAGCCAGCCGGGCCGGGCCGCGCCGGCCGGGCCCAGCCGGGTCGGACTCGGGCCGACCCAGGGGGGGTCGGGCCGGGTCGGTCCGGGCCCAGACCCCCCATTTTTGGACCCTCTTTGGTCTTTTGCCCATATCTTGGGCTACGGACCTCCGATCGACGCACCATCAGTTGAGTAGCGATCCTTGGAACGAGACGGTCGTTTCGGTATATCGCACTCAAGGTTTCGTAATACTTTGGGTTCGGCCAGGTTGGTTCGGATACGAAACCAACCGGGCCCTCGGAGCGGAAACGCTTATATCTTGAGCTCCGGATGTCCGAAAGACGTTCCGTCAACTTTGTTGGATTCCTCTAAGTGAGGCGGATCATTTGGCTTACTCCGCTCGAGGTTTGGATGTCGTCAGAGTGCGGTCGGGTTGGTTCGCTCACGAAACCAACCGGGCCCCTGGAACGAAAAAGCCAATAACTCACAGACCGGGCGTCCGATTGACGCGCCGTCTGTCTTGTTGTTTTCCTCTTGATGAGACGGAACTTTTGGCATACTTCTCCCGAGTTTTGGTTGTTGTTGGATAGTGGTCGGGTTGGATTGTACCTGAAATCCAACCGGGCCCCTGGAATGGAAAAGCTGATATCTTTCAGACCAGACGTTCGTTTGACGAACCGTCAGCGGTGTTGGTGATCACGTTGAGAAACGGTCCCTATGAGTATACCCTATGAGAGTTCGGGGTATAGTTGAGTTACGGCCGGATTGGTTCGCACACGAAACCAACCGGGCCCCGGGGATGAAAAGGCTAGTAACTCACAAACCGGGCTTCCGATTGACGCGTCGACTGTTGCATTGAGACCCCTATGATGAGGCGGTCCTTTGAGATAATTCTTCGTGGGACTTTGTGATACTTGGAGTATCGACCTATAGCTCGTGGAGCGGACCCTCCCGGAGACGAGCGTACGGAGTACGGAGACCGTGTAGCCAGCTGAGACCTGACGACTACTTGACCGACTCGACTTGGAGTGAGTCGACTAGCCCAGTGGACGGAGCGCCCGGTATTTGGAGACAGACCCACGGCGGACGGAGCGCCCGGTAGTTGGCCGCATACCCGCAGTACTCGACAGGAGGAGTACCTCTATAGGCTATTAGGGGGAGCGCCCGGTATTTGGCGACAGACCCTCAGCGGACGGAGTGCCCGGTAGTTGGCCGCAGACCCGCGATACTCGACAGGAGGAGTACCTCAGCAGTCTTAGGTTAGTGAGTAGTACCTCGGAGTCGTGACAGGACCACTGTACACTTCAGAGACAGAGCTCTACAGCAGTTACGGTTTCGATAATGAAAATCCTGGTTTGAGCTGAGACTTTTGACCTTTGTGTTTACCTCATGATTGAGATGGGTCACTTGATAACTTGGGTATATGTATGGGCATATACCTGGGTAGTGGTTATCCGTTGATTTCATGATCCCTGTGTTTTCTCATGATTGGGATGGGTTACTTGATAACTTAGGTATATGTATGGGCATATACCAAAGTAGAGGTTATCTGTTGAGATCTTCTTTGTGGTTATCCTTGTTGGTTTTAGTGAGATCTTGAGGGTCTCGGGGTCTCTACTGAGTATCGTTATACTCACTCCTACACGGGTTATGCCCGCACCTCGTTGTGTTGGTTGCAGACGACGGGCAGTACTGAGGGAGGCCGAGTGTTCGAGGAATAGACGGTACCTGGAGGTGGACTACATGACGAGTCAGTACCTGGAGGTGGACTACACGATGAGTCAGTATCCGGAGGAGGTTTACGGGCGAGAGCGTTGAGGAGGCTATCTGTACCTACCCTTCAGGTAGGATCTGTGGTGGACGATTCAGGAGCTGCACTATCTTTACCTACCCTTCAGGTAGGATCCAAGGAGGACGACCCAGGAGCTGCTTCCTTTCTTCCAGCTGTTGTCTTTTTCTGTTGTACTTTGTTCAGTTGTAGTTGTACTTTCATTTGGGTTTGTATTCTGGCCCATTTATCTTTCAGCACTTCTCTTTGTACTTAGTGTTTTACTTCCACATGTACTCTGTAGTGTTTTGTTTACTTTTATAAAGGCAATGCCTTCCTAGTTATCGGAATTTACGCCTTTGGTGCTAGTCGCCAGCCCCTGGCCTATGGAAGGCGGGCTTGGGGTAGTCACGGCACGGGCCCCGAGGACGGGTCGTGACAAATTGGTATCAGAGGAGTCGGTTCTACCGCAGAACTTATAACTCTGATGTTTTCTTTCTGTGAAGCAATAGTGTTAAGGGTACCGAGTGTGGTCTTCAGTTCAGGGAATCCAGTGTTGGTGCAGGCGGCCGACGTATCCATACACCAGGACCCTGACAACTGAATTCTGACTTTGTGCATGAAAACACTGATTGCATGTGTGTTTCCATAAGTTTTATTTAAATATCATCTCAAACTAGGTCAGCTCACCAGGTATAAGTCTTTTGACCGTGTCATGTTTGTTTCTTTCCGGATGCCTCCCCACGGACGACCAGCTAGAGCCCCGAGAGTTGTTCGTACTGATAGCCTGTCGAGCGACGAGGCCACAGTACAGGGCCCTATCCCAGTTGAGGCACCAGCGAAGGCACCAGCGGAGGCACCAGCGGTACTACTACCCATTGGGCCACCGATGCCACCAGCCCCAGCAGCAGAGGGTGCACGTCGCTTGAGCGCACTGCACGAGTTCCAGCGCCAGAGGCCACCCAGGTTCCAGGGAGGGACAGACCCGCAGGCGGCTGAGGATTGGCTAGAGGTTGTGGTGAGAGTCTTCAGGCTAGTGGGGACGCCGGCAGACTTCATGGTGATCCTTGTTGCCAGCCTTCTTCAGGAAGCAGCAGGAAGATGGTAGAGCCTGATGCTCCAGATGCATGACGAGGCGACACTTCTTTGGGCAGACTTCGAGAGCCTGTTCCGGGCAGAGTTTGTACCAGCCACCCTTCGAGCGGTGCGTGTACAGGAGCTACTTTAGCTGCGGCAGGGCAGCATGACAGTGGACCAGTATTCAGCGAGGTTCACAGACCTCTCGTGCTACTCCACAGATATGGTACGGGACCCGTTCTTAGGGCTCGAAGCTTCGAGCAGGGGCTCAGGCGAGAGATTAGATCTTCTGTTGTTTCTCATAGCATTCCAACGCAGACAGGGGTGTTGGAGAGAGCCCTCTTAGTGGAGAGTTTTCTTGCTGATCAGTTTCCAGCAGGAGGACCCACTAACAGTTGGCTTGCGGCAGAGTCTTCTGCAGCAGGCAGAAGACAGATGACGCAAAGGTCCAAGAGGACCAGACCTACCGGTGGCCGACTGCATGACTCAGGTTCAGTTGTGCGGGGAAACCGGGGTGGAGTCAGAGCCAGACGTGCCGAGAGTGGACAGTGTTACTCCTGCGACGGAATTGGTCACATGGCACATGACTGTCCGACCCTCCATGCAGATGACCAGCAGTTAAATGAAGAACCTCCCAGCCATAGGAATAGGTTCGATCAGGGTAGACCGCAAGGAGAAGGCGGCCATGGAAGAGGAGCTGGTCATGCAGCTGGAGGTGGACGACGCTTCGGGGTGTTGCCACCCCCACCACCAGGAGTCCCACCCCAACCGCAGGGGACAGGAGGACATGGGAGAGCTCAGCTTCAGGCAGCTGAGGCCTATGGTCATGGAGCTCCGGAAGCAGATGGACAGGAGCGGGACTAGCTCTAGACCTGGAGGCTATTGATCCTGTTGCTTCTAGTTTTGTTCATGTTTGTTTGTAGTTGCTTCGTTTCTTTGTACTATGAGCTGCAATAATAAAAAAGACACTTATCTTTGTGATGTTTGCTTTCCTGTCCTTTTGTTGGGTTGATACTGAGTGGTTCCAGTTAAAACTGTTGACTTGACCCTCACTTTCGAGATTTCTACTGGAGGAGACCTAGTGACCTCACACTGATGCCGACAGTGTGACTCGACCCTTGGAGGCGAGAGTGACAATTGGATCTCTTGGTAGTTACGTCGAGGCCTTACGACGTCATCCATGGCATAAATGCATCATTCATGTCAGGATTGACTGTATTAGGCAATGAATGTGGTTCATCCAGGGGATGATACAGGATTTCTCTTATCGGCAAAGAAGAAATCATAGCAGCTCTTGTGAGACTAGAGAAGGTCCGGGTCATCCAAGAGCGGATGAGGACAGCACAGGGCCGACAGAAGCCTTATGCTGACAGGACTTGGATGCCTCTAGAGTTCGAGGATGACGATCACGTCCTTATACGGGTTTCACCTCGACGAGGTTTACGGAGATGTGGCCAAGACGGAAAATTATCCTGGAGGTTCAGTGGACCTTCTTAGGTCCTCAGCTGGGTAGACGAAGTGGTTTACCGCTTGACGCATCCACCTCAGTTGCACCAAGTGTACGATGACTTCCACGTATCTCAACTGAGGAGATACGTGTTTGACCCTTCGCATATCATCGACCATGATGAACTGGATTTGGGCGATGAGGTGACTTTTGCAGAGTTCCAGTAGAGGTTGAGGATCGATGGGAGCGGGTTCTACGAGGACGGTCGATTCCTCTTGTGCACTTTTGTAGGCAGCACGAAAACCTCCTGGTGAGCACATGAGAGCAGAAGGCTCAGATGCGTGCTCAGTACCACTTTTGTTCCCCTAGTTTGTGTTATAGCTTTACGGGGACATAAAGCCCTGAGGTGGGAGTAATGTAAAGACCCATAAAATTCCAGGAAAATTTGTTTCTTAATTTTCTTTGGGAATTTACAAGAACGGATTTTCTGACGGCACCTGATTCCGAGGCCCGGTGTGCCCGGAATCAATTTCCGAAGTTTAGCTCGGGTACGTTCAGTGAACGAACGAGCGGGAATTTCTAACTTTGAAACCGGTGCTCGGAATAAAATTCCTAGGGCACTGATGGAACCGCAGCACCGGTATTTTCTTAGGAATGCCTATTCCAGATTTGCATTTTCACGGGAGGAGTTGTTAAAATTTGTGGCTTAATTGAGGAATGAATAAAATTGTGAGACAATTTTATTTCTTAAGTCTAAGGTAGTTTTATACTACATGGGGAAGTTGGGGTGGCACCTAACTACCCATGTGAGGATAAATGAGAGGATAATGTGTGGTGGGGCCCACACGAGCCCCCACCTTTTCAAATTCCCCATAACTCCCTAACTCCTCTAAACCCCCCACTTAAGTTGTGTAACTCTTCCTCTCCCCTCTCTCCCTCTTAAATTCTTTCCAACCTATCACTTAATTAATTATACAACTCATTGTTTAATTGATTAATTGAATTAGGTTTTGAATTTTTGTAAGTTTGAATGCATGGCAAAATAATAAAATAAGGAGAGGCCTTATTTTATTTTGGGAGTTTTGGTTGTGTGAGAGAATTTGGAAGAGAGCTCTTCCCTCTTTTGAAGAACTTCATCTTCAACGAAGAACAACGCCTCTTCAACGACGGAAGCGACGAACGTCAACAACCTTCTTCGACTTCCTCCCTCGGATCCTACCAATGTGTAGTGTCTTCCACAGCCGACGTAGCTCGAGATTGGGAGTGTGTGACGAACGCGGCGAAAGACGAACTTCATCGTCTTCTTTCCGCAACACCGTCAACGAACGACGAACGTCAATCGACGAATCAAACATAGGGGTTCGTTTCATTTTGTTCTTGATTCTATCTTTGACGTTCTTCGAGTAATGAGAACCCCGTGTTATCGTTTAACAGGAGGAGGTCGGACCGCACAAACACGGCCGATCCTCCTCCCTTTTTATTCTTTCTTGTCATTGCGGTTCGAAAGAAAGTGACGCGGTGCCGTCGCACCGCGTGGGAAAGAACGGCAAGAAAAACGTGACGTCCGAAAGAAAGTGACGCGGTGTCGTCGCACCACGTGGGAAAGAACGGCAAGGATGTGCGACATCGTCACGCCGCGCGGGATCGAGCGGCAATAATGCACGACGTCGTCACGCCGCGCATTCAAAATTTTAAACCCTCGTGCGTGGGTATTTTGATTGCAAGGTGTTCGTATAATTTATTTTGGATAAATTATACCCTCGTCAATGATTAAAATCATGTGTTATTGTTTGCCAATTGTTAACACCTAACGCGGAAGGCGCGGGCCGAACAAACACGGCCCGACAACCCTCCGCAGCTTGTTTATTAATGTGCGGATCGACGGAGGACGACGAAGCAGGCCGTTACGGTGTTTGAATCCCTTCGCAGTGAAGGTCAGGTCCCGGGAGGACCATTGGTGAAGACGGCAGGAGAAACGGACCACCGGAGCGCGTCCGGTGGTCCGCGGAAGGCGGTGGCGGCGCGCCCCACCGGTGCGGCGGCGCCGGCGACCGGCGGCGGCGGCGCGCCACCGGCCTCAATTAGCGGCGAGGGCGGGCCGCGCACACCCCCACCTGCGGCTTCCGCACGGCCGCGCTGGCCGAGCTGCGGCCGGCCGGTCGAGCCGGACCGAGCCAGCCGGGCCGAGCCGCGCCGACCGGGCTGGACCGGGCCCAGCCGGGTCGGACTCGGGCCGGGACGGGTCGACCCGGTTCGGGTCGGGTCGGTCCGGGCCCAGACCCCCCGTTTTCGGACCCTCTTTGGTCTTTTTCCCATATCTTGGGCTACGGACCTCCGATCGATGCACCGTCAGTTTCGTAGCGATCCTTGGAACGAGACGGTCGTTTCGGTATATCGCACTCAAGGTTTTGGAATACTTTGAGTTCGTCCGGGTTGGTTCGGATACGAAACCAACCGGGCCCTCGGAGCGGAAACGCTTATATCTTGAGCTCCGGACGTCCGAAAGACGTGCCGTCGACTTTGTTGGATTCCTCTAAGTGATACGGATCATTTGGCTTACTCCGCTCGAGGTTTGGATGCCGTCGGAGTACGGTCGGGTTGGTTCGCTCACGAAACCAACCGGGCCCCTGATACGAAAAAGCCAATAACTCACAGACCGGGCGTCCGATTGACGCGCCGTCTGTCTCGCTGTTTTCCTCTTGATGAGATGGAACTTTTGAAATACTTCGCCCGAGTTTTGGTTTCTGTTGGATAGTGGCCGGGTTGGATTTTACCCAAAATCCAACCGGGCCCCTGGAACGGAAAAGCTGATATCTTTCAGACCAGACGTCCGTTTGACGAACCGTCAGCGGCATTGGTGATCACGTTGAGAAACGGTCCCTATGAGTATACCCTATGAGAGTTCGGGGTATAGTTGAGTTACGGCCGGATTGGTTCGCACACGAAACCAACCGGGCCCCAGGGACGAAAAGGCTAGTAACTCACAAACCGGGCGTCCGATTGACGCGCCGACTGTTGCGTTGAGACCCCTATGACGAGGCGGTCCTTTGAGATACTTCTTTGTTGGACTTTGTGATACTTGGAGTATCAACCTATAGCTCGTGGAGCGGACCCTCCCGGAGACGAGCGTACAGAGTACGGAGACCGTGTAGCCGGCAGAGACCTAACGACTGCTTGACCGACTCAACTTGGAGTGAGTCGACTAGCCTAGTGGACGGAGCGCCCGGTATTTGGCGACAGACCCACGGCGGACGGAGCGCCCGGTAGTTGGCCGCAGACCCGCGGTACTCGACAGGAGGAGTACCTCTGTAGGCTATTAGGGGGAGCGCCCGATATTTGGCAACAGACCCTCAGCGGACGGAGCGCCCGGTAGTTGGCCGCAGACCCGCGGTACTCGACAGGAGGAGTACCTCAGCAGTCTTAGGTTAGTGAGTAGTACCTCGGAGTCGTGACAGGACCACTGTACACTTCAGAGACAGAGCTCTACAGCAGTTACGGTTTCGATAATGAAAATCCAGGTTTGAGCTGAGACTTTTGACCTTTGTGTTTACCTCATGATTGAGATGGGTCACTTGATAACTTGGGTATATGTATAGGCATATTCCTGGGTAGTGGTTATCCGTTGATTTCATGATCCCTATGTTTTCTCATGATTGAGATGGGTTACTTGATAACTTAGGTATATGTATGGGAATATACCTAAGTAGAGGTTATCTTTTGAGATCTTCTTTGTGGTTATCCTTGTTGGTTTTAGTGAGATCTTGAGGGTCTCGGGGTCCCTACTGAGTATCGTTATACTCACCCCTACACGGTCTATGCCCGCACCTCGTTGTGTTGATTACAGACGACGGGCAGTGCTGAGGGAGGCCGAGTGTTCGAGGACTGGACGGTACCCGGAGGTGGACTACATGACGAGTCAGTACTTGGAGGTGGACTACACGACGAGTCAGTATCCGGAGGAGGTTGACGGGCGAGAGCGTTGAGGAGGCTATTTGTACCTACCCTTCAGGTAGGATCCGTGGTGGACGATTCAGGAGTTGCACTATCTGTACCTACCCTTCAGGTAGGATCCGAGGAGGATGACCCAGGAGCTGCTTCCTTTCTTCTAGTTGTTGTCTTTTTCTGTTGTACTTTGTTCAGTTGTAGTTGTACTTTCATTTGGGTTTGTATTCTGGCCCATTTACCTTTCAGCACTTCTCTTTGTACTTAGTGTTTTACTTCCGCTTGTACTCTGTAGTGTTTTGTTTACTTTTATAAAGGCAATGTCTTCCCGGTTATCGGAATTTATGCCTTTGGTGCTAGTCGCCAGCCCCTGGCCTGTGGAAGGCGAGCATGGGGTAGTCACGGCATGGACCCCGAGGACGGGTCGTGACAAATTGGTATCAGAGGAGTCGGTTCTACCGCAGAACTTATAACTCTGATGTTTTCTTTCTGTGAAGCAATAGTGTTAAGGGTACCGAGTGTGGTCTTCAGTTCAGGGAATCCAGTGTTGGTGTGGGCGGCCGACGTATCCATACACCAGGACCCTGACAACTGAATTCCGACTTTGTGCACGAAAACACTGATTGCATGTGTGTTTCCAGAAGTTTTATTTAAATATCAGCTCAAACTAGGTCAGCTCACCAGGTATAAGTCTTTTGACCGTGTCATGTTTGTTTCTCTCCAGATGCCTCCCCGCGAACGACCAGCTAGAGCCCCGAGAGTTGTTCCTACTGATAACCCGCCGAGCGAAGAGGCCTCAGTACAGGGCCCTGTCCCAGTTGAGGCACCAGTGGAGGAACCAGCGGTACTACTCCCGTTGGGCCACCGATGCCACCAGCCTCAGCAGTAGAGGGTGCACGTCGCTTGAGCGCACTACACGAGTTCCAGCGCCAGAGGCCACCCAGGTTCCAGGGAGGGATGGGCCCGCAGGCGGCTGAGGATTGGCTAGAGGCTGTGGTGAGAGTCTTCAGGCTAGTGGGGACGCCGGCAGACTTCATGGTGATCCTTGCTGCCAGCCTTCTTCAGGCAGCAGCAGGAAGATGGTGGAGCCTGATGCTCCAGATGCATGACGAGGCGACACTTCTTTGGGCAGAATTCGAGAGCCTGTTCCAGGCAGAGTTTGTACCAGCCACCCTTTGAGTGGTGCGTATACAGGAGCTACTTCAGCTGCGGCAGGGCAGCATGACAGTGGCACAATATTCAGCGAGGTTCACAGACCTCTCACGCTACTCCACAGATATGGTACGGGACCCATTCTTAGGGCTCGAACCTTCGAGCAGGGGCTCAGGCGAGAGATTAGAGCTTATGTTGTTTCTCACAGCATTCCAACGCAGACAGGGGTGTTGGAGAGAGCCCTCTTAGTGGAGAGTTTCCTTGTTGAGCAGTCTCTAGTAGGAGGACCCACTAATAGCCGGCTTGCGACAGAGTCTTCTGCAGCAGGCAGTAGACAGATGACGCAGAGGTCCAAGAGAACCAGACCTACCGGTGGCCGACTGCACGACTCAGGTTCAGTTGTGCGGGGAAACCGGGGTGGAGTCAGAGCCAGACGTGCCGAGAGTGGACAGTGTTACTCCTGCGGCGGAATTGGTCACATGGCACGTGACTGTCCGACCCGCCATGCAGATGACCAGCAGTTAAATGAAGAACCTCCCAGCCATAGGCAGAGGTTCGATCAGGGCAGACCGCAAGGAGCAGGCAGCCATGGAAGAGGAGCTGGTCATGCAGCTGGAGGTGGACGACGCTTCGGGGTGTTGCCACACCCACCACCAGGAGGCCCACCCCAACCGCAGGGGACATGAGGACATGGGAGAGCTCAGCTTCAGGCAGCTGAGGCCTATGGTCATGGAGCTCCGGAAGCAGATGGACAGGAGCGGGACTAGCTCTAGACCTGGAGGCTATTGATCCTGTTGCTTCTAGTTTTGTTGATGTTTGTTTGTAGTTGCTTCGTGTCTTTGTACTATGAGCTGCAATAATAAAAAAGACACTTATCTTTGTGATGTTTGCTTTTCTGTCCTTTTGTTGGGTTGATACTGAGTGGTTCCGGTTACAACTGTTGACTTGACCCTCACTTTAGAGATTTCTACTGGAGGATACCTAGTGACCTCACACTGATGCCGACAGTGTGACTCGACCCTTGGAGGCGAGAGTGACAGTTGAATCTCTTGGTAGTTACGCCGAGGCCTTACGACGTCATCCATGGCATGAATGCATCATTCATGTTAGGATTGACTGTATTAGGCAATGAATGTGGTTCATCCAGGGGATGAGACCGGATTTCTCTTATCGGCAAAGAAGAAATCATAGCAGCTCTAGTGAGACTAGAGAAGGTCCAGGTCATCCAAGAGCGGATGAGGACAGCACAGGGCCGACAGAAGCCTTATGCTGACAGGACTTGGAGGCCTCTAGAGTTCGAGGATGACGATCACGTCCTTATACGGGTTTCACCTCGACGAGGTTTACGGAGATGTGGCAAAGATGGAAAATTATCTCAGAGGTTCAGTGGACCTTCTTAGGTCCTCAGCTAGGTAGACGAAGTGGTTTACCACTTGATGCATCCACCTCAGTTGCACCAGGTGCACGATGACTTCCACGTATCTCAACTGAGGAGATACGTGTTCGACCCTTCGCATATCATCGACCATGATGAACTGGATTTGGGCGATGAGGTGACTTTTGCAGAGTTCCAGTAGAGGTTGAGGATCGATGGGAGCGGGTTCTACGAGGACAGTCGATTCCTCTTGTGCGCTTTCATAGGCAGCACGAAAACCTCCTGGTGAGCACATGAGAGCGGAAGGCTCAGATGCGTGCTCAGTACCACTTTTGTTCCCCTAGTTTGTGTTATAGCTTTACGGGGACATAAATCCCTGAGGTGGGAGTAATGTAAAGACCCGTAAAATTCAAGGAAATTTTTTTTTTAATTTTCTTTGGGATTTTACAAGAACGCAGTTTCTGACGGCACCTGATTCCGAGGCCCGGTGTGCCCGGAATCAATTTCCGAAGTTTAGCTCGGGTACGTTCAGTGAACGAACGAGCGAGAATTTCTAACTTTGAAACCGGTGCTTGGAATCAAATTCTGAGGGCACTGATGGAACCGCAGCACCGGTATTTGCTTAGGAATGCATATTCCGGAGTTGCGTTTTCACGGGAGGAGTTGTTAAAATTTGTGGATTAATTGAGGAATGAATAAAATTGTGAGACAATTTTATTTCTTAAGTCTAAGGTAGTTTTATCCTACATGGGGAAGTTGGGGTGGCACCTAACTACCCATGTGAGGATAAATGAGAGGATAATATGTGGTGGGGCCCACATGAGCCCCCACCTTTTCAAATTCCCCATAACTCCCTAACTCCTCTAAACCCCCCACTTAAGTTGTGTAACTCTTCCTCTCCCCTCTCTCCCTCTTAAATTCTTTCCAAACTATCACTTAATTAATTAGACAACTCATTGTTTAATTGATTAAGTGAATTAGGTTTTGAATTTTTGTAAGTTTGAATGCATGGTAAAATAATAAAATAAGGAGAGCCCTTATTTTATTTTGGGAGTTTTGGTTGTGTGAGAGAATTTGGAAGAGAGCTCTTCCCTCTTTTGAAGAACTTCATCTTCAACGAAGAACGTTGCCTCTTCAACGAAGGAAGCAACGAACGTCAACAACCTTCTTCGACTTCCTCCCTCGGATCCTACCGACGTGTAGTGTCTTCCACAGCCGACGTAGCTCGGGATTGGGAGTGTGTGACGAACGCGGCGAAAGACGAACTTCATCGTCTTCTTTCCGAAACACCGTCAACGAACGACGAACGTCAATCGACGAATCAAACGTAGGGGTTCGTTTCATTTTGTTCTTGATTCTATCTTTGACGTTCTTCGAGTAATGAGAACCCCTTGTTATCGTTTAACGGGAGGAGGCCGGACCGCACAAACACGGCCGATCCTCCTCCCTTTTTATTCTTTCTTGTCATTGTGGTTCGAAAGAAAGTGACGCGGTGCTGTCGCACCGCGTGGGAAAGAACGGCAAGAAAAACGTGACGTCCGAAAGAAAGTGACGTGGTGTCGTCGCACCGCATGGGAAAGAACGGCAAGGATGTGCGACATCGTCACGCCGCGCGGGATCGAGCGGCAAGAATGCGCGACGTCGTCACGCCGCGCATTCAAAATTTTAAACCCTCGTGCGTGGGTATTTTGATTGAAAGGTGTTCGTATAATTTATTTTGGATAAATTATACCCTCGTCAATGATTAAAATCATGTGTTATTGTTTGCCAATTGTTAACACCTAACGCGGAAGGCACGGGCCGAACAAACACGGCCCGACAACCCTCTGCAGCTTGTTTATTAATGTGCGGATCAACAGACGATGACGAAGCAGGCTGTTACGGCGTTTGAATCCCTTCGCAGTGAAGGTTGGGTCCCAGGAGGACCATTGGTGAAGACGGCAGGAGAAACGTACCACCGGAGCGCGTCCGGTGGTCCGTGGAAAGCGGTGGCGGCGCGCCGCCGGAAGGTCGGCGGCGGCGGTGCGCCGCCGGCCTCAATTAGCGGCGAGGGCGGGTCGCGCACACCCTCGCCCGCGGCTTCCGCGCGGCCGCGCTGGCCGAGCCGCGGCTGGCCGGTCGAGCCGGACCGAGCCAGCCGGGCCCGGCCGCGCCGGCCGGGCCGGGCCGGGCCCAGACCCCCCGTTTTCGGACCCTCTTTGGTCTTTTGCTCATATCTTGGGCTACGGACCTCCGATCGAAGCACCGTCAGTTGAGTAGCGATCCTTGGAACGATACGGTCGTTTCGGTATATTGCACTCAAGGTTTCGGAATACTTTGAGTTCAGCCGGGTTGGTTCGGATACGAAACCAACCGGGCCCTCGGAGCGGAAACGCTTATATCTTGAGCTCCGGACATCTGAAAGACGTGCCGTCGACTTTGTTGGATTCCTCTAAGTGAGACGGATCATTTGGATTACTCCGCTCGAGGTTTGGATGTCGTCGGAGTGCGGTCGGGTTGGTTCGCTCACGAAACCAACCGGGCCCCTAGAACGAAAAAGCCAATAACTCACAGACCGGGCGTCCGATTGACGCGTCGTCTGTCTCGTTGTTTTCCTCTTGATGAGACGGAACTTTTGGCATACTTCGCCCGAGTTTTGGTTGCTGTTGCATAGTGGCCGGGTTGGATTGTACCCGAAATCCAACCGGGCCCCTGGAACGGAAAAGCTGATATCTTTCAGACCAGACGTCTGTTTGACGAACCGTCAGCGGCGCTGGTGATCACGTTGAGAAACGACCCCTATGAATATACCCTATGAGAGTTCGGGGTATAGTTGAGTTACGGCCGGATTGGTTCACACACGAAACCAATCGGGCCCCGGGGACGAAATGGCTAGTAACTCACAGACCGGGCGTCCGATTGACGCGCCGACTGTTGCGTTGAGACCCCTATGATGAGGCGGTCCTTTGAGATACTTCTTCGCGGGACTTTGTGATACTTGGAGTATCGACCTATAGCTCATGGAGCGGACCCTCCCGGAGACGAGCGTACAGAGTACGGAGACCGTGTAGCCGGCTGAGACCTGACGACTGCTTGACCGACTCGACTTGGAGTGAGTCGACTAGCCCAATGGACGGAGCGCCCGGTATTTGGAGAAAGACCCACGGCGGACGGAGCGCCCGGTAGTTGGCCGCAGACCCACGGTACTCGACAGAAGGAGTACCTCTGTAGGCTATTAGGGGGAGCGCCCGGTATTTGGCGACAGACCCTCAACGGACGGAGCGCCCGGTAGTTGGCCGCAGACCCGTGGTACTCGACAGGAGGAGTACCTCAGCAGTCTTAGGTTAGTGAGCAGTACCTCGGAGTCGTGACAGGACCACTGTACATTTCAGAGACAGAGCTCTACAGCAGTTACGGTTTCGATAATGAAAATCCTGGTTTGAGCTGAGACTTTTGACCTTTGTGTTTACCTCATGATTGAGATGGGTCACTTGATAACTTGGGTATATGTATGGGCATATATCTGGGTAGTGGTTATCCGTTGATTCCATGATCCCTGTGTTTTCTCATGATTGGGATGGGTTACTTGATAACTTAGGTGTATGTATGGGCATATACCTAAGTAGAGGTTATCTGTTGAGATCTTCTTTGTGGTTATCCTTGTTGGTTTTAGTGAGACCTTGAGGGTCTCGGGGTCCCTACTGAGTATCGTTATACTCACCCCTGCACGGGCTATGCCCGCACCTCGTTGTGTTGGTTGCAGACGACGGGCAGTGCTGACGGAGGCCGAGTGTTCGAGAACTGGACGGTACCCGGAGGTGGACTGCACGAAGAGTCAGTACCTGGAGGTGGACTACACGACGAGTCAGTATCCGGAGGAGGTTGACGGGCGAGAGCATTGAGGAGGCTATCTGTACCTACCCTTCAGGTAGGATCCATGGTGGACGATTCAGGAGCTTCCCTATCTGTACCTACCTTCAGGTAGGATCCGAGGAGGACGACCCAGGAGCTGCTTCTTTTCTTCCAGCTGTTGTCTTTTTCTGTTGTACTTTGTTCAGTTGTAGTTGTACTTTCATTTGGGTTTGTATTTTGGCTCATTTACCTTTCAGCACTTCTCTTTGTACTTAGTGTTTTACTTCCGCTTGTACTCTGTAGTGTTTTTTTTACTTTTATAAAGGCAATGCATTCCTAGTTATCGGAATTTACGCCTTTGGTGCTAGTCGCCATCCCCTGGACTATGGAAGGCGGACTTGGGGTAGTCACGGCACGGGCCCCGAGGACGGGTCGTGACAAATTTTCTAGTCCAAGAAAGTCTCTAATTTTCCACATTAAAGCAACATGTATTTTGAATAGTTGTCTCGTTGAAGCATCATATGTTTCCACACCATCATCCCATAATTCTCACAATTTTTTGATTAGAGGTTGAAGGTATACATCAATGTAATTTCTAGGCATTTGCTTTCCAGAAATAATCATTGAAATAATGAAAGAAGTCTACTTCATACACATTCATGGAGGTAGATTACAGGGGATCAAAACAACTGGTCAAATACTATAATTAGTACTTAAAGTACCAAAAGGGTTAAAACTATCAGAAGTCAATCCCAAATGTACATTCCTAGAATCCGAAGAAAAATTGGATATAGCGAATCAAACATTTTCCATGATGTTGAATCTTTTAGATGTCTCATCAAGCCATCGTTACTATCTTGAGCATGCCACTTCATGTCGTATGCAGTCCTAGACAACATAAGTAATATTTACAAGCGTGGTTTCATAGGAAAGTAACGCAATACCTTTGCAGTAGTTTTCTTCTTATGTTTCTTCCTGAGGTTACATTGATTTATACTCTCGTTGTTGTTCATTGACTTTCATCTGCTTGTATGTCATCTTATGCATTCTTCTTTATCAGATGCTTCTCCCTAGTAAAGCATCCAATCATTAGGTCATGCATATACCTTTGTCTAATCAAGACCAAGTTTGTTGATGACTTTCTTCATCTCATATAATGATGCATGGATCTTAGCTTCACTAAATTCATCATGAAGCAACTCTAAAATCATGGACATTGCTTTGTCAGTAATTCCAGAGAGACTTGATATGATACAAATTATGTAGAAAATAAAACTTTGAATATTTGGCACACCCTTCATATAGTTCTTGTTTTCCATCTTCAACTAATTCATAAAACTCGTTTTTTTGGTCACTGGAGTTCTGAGCAAGATTAACCTTCTCAGGATCAACTGAAGGTTCTGTTTATCCATTAAAATCTCAGACATTGTATTCTGCAAAACCAAATGCGCCATTTAACAAATTTCAAACTAAATTCTCCTCGACCGGGTCAATTTGTGTTTTGTTGATAGTATTGTCATTGTTTTTACTTTCCATAACATTTGATTCATCATGCCAAATCCAGCATACATACCGAGCAAGAAATTGTTTCAATATCAAATGCTCATATACTTCATTTATATTCAACCATTGCGTGAATTTACAATCAGGACACAAAAATTTTATTATACCATCCACTGATTGGTTTGCAATTGAAAAATCTAAAAATTCTTCCAAACCCTTGGCATACCAAGGTGTGTTTTGAGGTAAATTAATCCAACTTGTATCCATAGGTATTGGATTGTCATTGTTCTCCCTGCACATCCGGATATAAAGATACAAATGATTAATCAAACAAGTACAGTCAAAATTAAACATCACCTGACTTCATCATTGACCAGGGTAGGGTCTTGATTTGACATAACACTAAATAAATGTTTTAAAATGATTTGAGTTTTAATCAAAGTTTATCTCAAGACTAAATTTCAGTTTGAGACGATCCCCTCTGATATTATGTCTATAATCAGAAATATAGGTCCTCTATGACATTTAAAAAAACCATCCACTATTTCAATAAAATTAATAAACACCCTGTAAAACAATTCTTGATATTATTCAAAACACTTCTTGATATTAATAAAAAAAATCAATGTTTATAGCTACCCTTAAATAATTCTTAACATCTACAAACACCACTTAACATTGATATTAATTCAATCTATTCTTGATAACACCTCATAACAATAAAATTAATAAACAACCAATAACAATTCTTGATATTAAACACTCACAACATTGATATTAATCAAAACAAATCTTGATATTTGGGGGAAACAATCAAAACCATGCAACTCAATATTTGTAACACCCTATAAATCATTTGTAGTAACAAAAGCAATTATTTCATAAGAAAATTACATTTCGTTAAGCACATTATGTGCACAATTATTTTAAAATTGACTTAATGCATTTGTAAGGAAAAACCACAATTTGTCACATTAAAACCAAAGCAAACTCAATGTATTACTATCACCATTTAATCCTCAATAATAAACACAATTTAAACTTCAAGATAAACATAATTAAACTAATGCAATCAATCGTGGTTATGGAACCGAAAGATATATATTGAACCACCTACCAGAGAGGGGCGGCAAGGGGCGGCAACGGACGACGAGCGGTGATAGATCGGGGAAGGGGTGGCGCGAGCTTGAGGAGAAAGGGGTGGGGGCTCAAGGAGAGGCGGCGAGGGACGCCCAGGGGGTGGTGAGCGGCGACGAGGGGAAGGGGTGGTGTTGCCTCGAGGAAAAGGGGGGAGGGGGCTCGGGTGGGGGCTTGGGGGGCTCGGGGAAGAGGAGAGGGGGCTTGGCGGCGGCGAGCGGTGAGGGGCATGGTTGGCGCGGGCTCAAGGAGAAAGTGGGAGAGGGGGGAGGGGGAGGGAAGTAGTGGGGTTGAATTAGGGTTTTTTTTAAAAAAATTAACAGCGATTTCAATAAAACTACCGCTAAATGTTAAAATGAGAAGAAAAAAATAGCGGTGGTTCACTTAAACTGCCACTAAAACCCATTTTTGTAGTGATTAACCACTTCAAACGGATAAAGCTTGTTCTTATAATGTGGTACAAAACATATCAAATACTAATTGAAACTATAAGGGATTTAAAAACTGGAAATACGTAATTGATTGTAGGCAAAACATATCGTTGAAAACACGTGGAGTCGAATAAGGATTGTGGTGAATGAAAACAGTGTAAAAGGAGTAGACAAGAAAGAAAGTATGTCGTGTTAAAAGTTCACTATTCCATAAAACATAATAACATATACAGAGGATACATGATGTTGCAATCAATGGTCTATAACAATCCATATCTGACAATTCCAATACAATGGGTTGGTGTAAATGAAGGGTTGACCACATGGAAGGTTTGGTAGGAAATGATGAGTCATCATCATAATAATTAAAAT